>JAQQTP010000080.1:11385000-13785000 GCA_029884605.1 Ormosia emarginata | reverse complement strand
GTACTTAGAGGTGTAAGTGTGTAGTTTGATTCAGATTTTAAGAAAAAATAAATCCGAACCAATTAAAATTAATTGGTTTGGTTTTGTCCAGTTTTCGTATTTTTTGATAGTCAAATCCGAACCAAGCCGAATGGAACATTTACGGATTGATTTGGTTCGGGTGATCGGATTGACAATTTTTTTACACAAAAATCAATTAAATAATTAACTTTTTATAGCAAAAAAAACATAATAAACTTATAATTTTTTTAAAATAGAATCAAACTTATTTATCTTAATAAACACACTATAAAACACAACAAATATATAAAGTCTAAACAAACAAATATAATTAAAATATACGTAATAATGGATATCAGTAAAAAATAAGTACATAATAACACTCAAACTTAGTCCAAACATAATTAAAAGAAAATACAAGTATACAACATAACAATGGACAACACCTAAAGTTAATCCAAACTTAACCAAAATGCAATCTAAACTCAATCTAAACATAAAAAAATATGATTCATCAAACATTATTCATCAAGTCCAAAGTATATTTGAACTCCATCTACATCCTGCAATAAGCACAAGTGAAAACGATATGATCATTCATGTTCATTTCAATAATCAATGTCTAAGGATTTAACAATAGAAACGTTATGGTCCTCCAAGACCACTCTCCACACTACCTTGGCTTATCCACCCTATGAATAATCACTCACTTATCCGGTCATCTCCTATTGTTTTATCCTACCAAATGCCAATTGATAATATAACTCACTCTATCCTATATACATCCATCGTAAGCCTAAGAAGTCACAACACCAAGATTCAAAGTTTCTCGATTTTGTTAACAACAAAAGAAACCCTACTGAGTTAAAATATACACCAAAGAATCACTTAATGATCTTCGAAAGAACACATTTACCATAACAAAGAAAAGAAAATTGGTGAATTGCATCAACAATTGTGGATTAAAGTTAGTCAATTAGGAATGAATAAGATTAGATAGACAATTGTAGAGAGAGAACAGAGAAAAAAGTTATAATCAAATTAATTATATGACTTACTATCAATGATTAAATATTAATATATTACCTTCAATAATTATGACTTCTGTAGATAGAGAGTCTTGAAATAAGAAATTCAATATTACATCTAGTACATGTGGATCAGATTCACATCTCACATTTAATAACATCAATTTACTGAAATCAATAAGTGCAGTATTGAGAAGATAAAAAATCAATGATAATATATATATATATATATATATATATATATATATATGATTTGGTTTGATTTTTAAATCTGAGAACCGAACCAATTAAACTTTATTTGATTTTGATTTTATCTGAACTAATCAATATACCTGAACCAAACCAAATCAATTTAATTAGTTCGGTTCGAATTGGTCAGGTTGATTGGGTTGTCCAAATCAATTTACACCCCTAGTTATACTTGTATTGATTTAACATTATAGAATTGTTTCAATTTCCATTTCATAAAACATATTATACAACTGCTGACATTTCATAAAACATATATTATATAACTCCTCTTGTTTGATATCATTCAATGCAAGAGAAGAGATGTTTCTCATTTTTTGTTTGGTTTCATTAATAAAAAGAATGAAAACGTATATAAGTGAATAAAGATATATATAAATATATTTTGGGACCTAAAATTATTTTTCTCTCCTTTTCTTACTTCTCTTTTCATCTAAAAGTGTGAGGATAAAAAAATGATAAGAACTATGAAAAATTTATCTCTTCAAATCTTTTCATTTCCTTTGTTAAAGTGCAATTAAACAAGGGATGAAGCTTGTGCTTCCCACCCTTTCCTTTCCTTTCTATCAGGGCATACCAATCAAAGCCTAAGTCACTGGTATGTCTTTTCCTCACTATATATGTTGGTTTTCATTGATTAGTTTCATCAATATTGCAGTGAAGAAAACCAGATAAAATCAAAGGTACGATACTACATCCTAGCCAGATATTTCCCGACGCAACCCCCCATGAGTAACACTAGAAGATGACTCTTTCGCTCTGTTGTTTCTATAGGCCAAATCAAACTTTTTTTCCCTAGTAAGAAAAAAAAGGCCAAATTGAGAAGGTTGTTTACGTGAATGCAAAGAGAAGGGGCATTGAGCAGTCAATTTCTTTGTCCTGTTGTGAAGCTCTCAGTAATTCAGTATCAGCAAATCCGGCAAGTTGACTGGAATACACAGCATTAATACTACACACCATTGATCAGTAATTTGCTTCATTAAACATTTCAGCACTCAGCTGGTCTCATCCAAAAGTTATCTCCAAAATGTAAATTTTGAACTTAAAAAAAAAAAGTCACTAGTCAGTAGTACCCTCTTCATCTTCAGAGCTCTGGTTCCCATGTTTCCTTTCTTTCACACTTTTTTTTCTGTGCAGAGCGGGGGAGATAAAGTTGATCCGGAGTTACAGTAAGCACTAACAACTTATTTTTGTAGGTATGATCAGAGACCTTTCTTCCATGCATCCATAGGAGCTAAAATAAGCTATGTAGCTATCTGCCATGCGGCAGGTGAATCACCACCTTATCGGGGCACCGATGGGGCCCTCAAGTTTGTTTGCAAATTTATATATATATATAGTTTATCTTAGTGTAAGTCTTTTTTGAGCAAATTAGATTCATATATATTTCGTTAAAAGTAACGATTAGATGAAAATGAATATATAAAAATGAATGTAAGTCAAAATATATATATATATATGATATATATATATATATATAAATTTGTTAAAAATATTTGTTAAGAAATTTAAAATATAATTTTTTTAATAAAAATAAGATAAGTAATAAATTATTTTAATAAGTGTCTTAAAGTAAATATTTTTTTTTTCTTTCGATGGCTTTTAAGAAGATAGACTTCTTTCATGTCTGGTAAGCTTTATCAGAGCACACTAGAGCAACAATTCCGATAATCTTACTGGATATAGTATTCACATTCATTTTAACATTAAATATTATTCATGAGATTCACTTATAAATAATATTAAATTATGTTTTTTTTTTTTTAATATATATTTATTAATCAACTTTTTACGTATCGTTAATTATTTTTTTTTTGTTAATCAATTTATTTTACGAGTATAGAAATTATGTTGTAAAATTTTATGTCATTAATCAACTTATATGTAATTAACTATTTTTTTTTTTTAAATTAACTAACTTTTTTACGTATAGAAATAAAGTTGGTTAATGAAAAAAAAAAAATAATTAATTACATATAAAAATTAGTTAATGACAGAAGATTTTACCATAGTTTCTATACTCGTGAAATAAGTTGATTAACGAAGAATAAAAAAGTAGTTAACTACGTAGAGAAGTTGGTTAATGAACATATATTAAAAAAAAAATAAAAACATGATTTGATATTATTCACAAGTAAGTTTCATAAATAGTATCTAGTGTTGAAATGAGTGTAGTATGATAATTTTTCCTAAAGCAAACGCTGTATTTTACAGATTAAAAAAGGAAAGTACCAGACGCAGTTCAATGGCTCAAGTTCAAGGAACCACAAAAGGGCATAAAAAAAGTGAGGTTGGTGAAACACCAGTGAGAAACCATGCAAGAAATTCTTAGCTATCATTATAAGTATTAATTAAAAAAATTTAAAATAAAAAATAAAAAATTAATTTTAATACATTAAATATTTTATTTTCATTTAAAATTTCTTATTTTACCTTTATAACAACAAAATTTAATTTCTAATATGTAAATTATGTAAATCATTATTATTTCTTATTTTAATTATATTTTCAATACTATAAAATAATATAAGTGTTGAACAGTATCACCATCACCAGTATCTAAGAATCTCTAACCACCGATTACTACAAAGTATAGTCACGAAAAATTATTACATATATATATATATATATATATATATACATATACTCTTATAAAATAAATTTCATTTCATAATAAAACTCACTATATAATATTGTATGTAAGATACATTTATATATGTAGTAAGAATTCTTCGTATAGTCACTTCCCCGACCACCTTGCCCCATGTGGCCCCACCCCATCCCCACATCAAAACAAAAGAAAAGGGAATAAGGAGCAGAGATACCTTAACCACATCGTCAAATTCATCAGAAGGAGAAATTGGTGGGCTATCTGTTCCGGTTAATGAACCACCACCGTTCAAAGGCTCGCTGCTGTGAGATAGTCTACCTGACGTTAATGGTGACACTTCCTGTTGCATATAATAATAAAAAAATGATTTCAAAAACCCCCCATTATGGTGATATCAACTAATTAAGAAGATTGAAGAGAATGACAATGGCTCTCCCTGGCTTGTAAAGAATAACATAATTTTAGAGTAGAGTCAAAACATTGAACAATGTAACAAGTCTCAGATATAGATAGCACTTCACAGTTAAAATGGACAAAAGAAAAGAGAAAGACTGAAAGAGTAGTGTGCCTTTGTTAATGTTATAGAGGAATGCATTATAAAACTTGTACGAAAAAAGAGCTTAGTAAACACCTCTCTTGCGGACTGTGACATAATGCGCTCAAGGACAAGCTGAGAGGTAGCAGAGGAAGCAAAAGAAAACTGATTCTTAGACACAGTTGAGAACTCCTCAGAGTGGCCACCAGTTTCTTCGGGGATAGAAGTAGTAGTCCCGCTACAGGAACCATTAGAAGGGTTATTGGAAATTATGCAAGAAGAAAGTGGTGGTTGAGCTGCAAGAGCTTTGGAGACCTCAAGAGCTGAGGCACTCCATGACCTTGACAGAAATTCCATTGGCACTCTGGGACTCTCCGGCAGATGTGTGGCGCCGGAAAGGAGGAATTCCGGCCGGCGACAATTGATTGTGCACTTTGGTTCCATGTCAGGTGTGAACTATTGTGTGGGGTAGTCTTGAATGTTTTCAAAGGTGGCAGCATGAGGGTATATATAGTGTTAAAACGGTAATTGCAAATGAACCTCTTGAGGGCAAGCCCTGATCAGCAAATGATAGAGTGGGCTAAAGGGCCTTAGGAATGGTCAAACACCATTTGGATGTGGTGAAGTACTTTGTTGTGAAGGATCACTAAAAAAATAACAATTTGATATCCGCTTTGTGCTATATAGATATAGATGTTAGGGATTTACACAAATTGCATTTACTAGTGGCTTTACGGGCAGTCTGGCACCACTTAGATTTGTCTCTTAACCAAAGATAGATATAATATATTTTAAGTACTAAAGTAGTGTTAGTATGTTAGTAAGAGTGTAGAAAATAGAATTGGGAATCTCCTCTCACATCACACATCTTGCTTTATTATTTAATTGAAATATATGATCACTTATTAGCGACTGATTCACAGACAATCGTAAAGGACTTAGGGTATAATATACAAGTACAGATCAAGAGAAAGGAATCTAGTTGAATGCTGCATTTACCCGCATCCCAAAGGAGACATAAAGATATCTTGGTCGAGGGCGGACTTAATTATGAACAAGACAAAAAGATAATGCGAGACAGACAAATGATTTCGGCCAGGTTTAGAGAATGCCATGATTGTAGTACTATGTATATAATATGTGGAAATATTTTAAATACTCTTAAAATGTTGAGGAATATGAATATTTTTAAAGTGGCAATTATTAATTTATATATTTTAATCATTAATTAAAATGAGTAAAGATCAATAATCAGCATAACATGTTAGCTTTATCCTGCTTTGAGATATTTTTCCTTCTGAGAATGTGTCTTTCTCTCCTTTCGTTCCTTCTCCTCAATCTCTTCCTCCGTCAATTCCATCGACTCCGGCTCCACCTCCTTCTCCTTCGAAGGCTCGGCTTCTGCAGCTCGCTTTGGTGAAGACTGTTGAAAGTGAAGAGGTGACAACGTTGAAGAACACAATCAAACATCAAGTCTGAGGCGTGTGAGAAGACACTGTTCTCAAGGATTTTATCGCACGGGTGTGCGAATCTCCCAGGATTCAACAGACTCGTCTCGGTGGAGACCGAAGTAACAAAACAGCAAAGGAATTTAAATGTAACCCAGGAAGAATGAAGTAGAAGAAGAAGCAGAGAGCGTTTTAATTTTTCGAAAGCATTTTAATTTTAAAAAACTGTTTAAGTGTGTTAAGTAAATCTGATTTTAAAGGCATTTGAACGTTTGAAACGTTGGAACGTGGCTATCTTACGTAGGAACGTGTCTGTCTCACGTTAGAACGTGTCCGTCTCACGTTAAAACGTGACCATCTCACGTTAGAACGTGCCCGCTTCACGTTGGAACGTGGGAGGTTAAGAACGTGGAGATCAAGTCAAAAAAACAGAACCAAAATATAGCCGTTTCTGGATAAGGTTTCCAAAAAACTTAATTATTAGTACAAAATAATTATGGTAATTAAAACTAGAGCAAAAAACTATGAGGCCTCATTATCGTGCGTGCAGGGGGGCAAATCGGATGATTTGCACTGACTTGGCCCAAACGAGGCCCAACTTGTGCGCGTGAGCCCATTCCTCTCACAAGTTTATCTAACAAGCTCAAAACATAAGTTACATTATAAATTCTTTAACACTTTGAAGACCAAGTAATGTGAGACATTAGACTTTTGAAATATCATAAATAAAAGCTAAAACAACAACAACTTCGATACATAAGCATCATCATTATTCAGGGTTTGAATTTTCATATTAAGCAAAACCCCAATGGCTTGCATCACCCTCTGATCCTTCAAATGCAAGTTCAATATGTTAGGGTCATTTTGAATATCCAGCATCATCTTCACAAAATCAGGTTGTTGAAGATAAGCCCTAGTGGTGGGATTCGTAGTGAGTCAGCCTACATCTCAAGTTCGAAAAATGCATCTTCGAAAGGATTACTCGGCGGCAGACGGGACCTTGAAGTCACGACGATGGCTTAGGCATCGGCTATTGTAACGCACCTAAATATACCAACTGCATCACAATCGTCACTACACCACAGTTACTAAATCCAGGCGTGTCACAATCATGATAACAGTAGTTTCAAAATTAACGAGTTTATTTTTGTTTTTCGCATTTATGCATAAGTAGAAAATACGAGTCATAAATGAAATATAAATATATTCAACCCTTAATACAACCATTGAAATAAAATCACGTTCCTTATATATATATCTCATAGCCAATTTACACGAATCACTAACAACATAAAATATAATGATTACAGAGTTAAATAAGATACAACGGGAAATAAAACATAAAAGGGGAGAAGTAGTAACCCAGGGATGGGTACTACCAGCAGACAAGGCCGCAATCTCATATGCACATGAGACTCAGCGCCCCAGTTGACACAGCGGCATCAATGCCCCCACGCTACTGCACTCATGCGAAATCGAAGGAATCTTGTCCAGATTCCCAACCCCATCGGTAAGGCGTGGTTCCATATCATCTTCGTCCAGGTCTCTTAATAAGCATGAATATAAAACAGCAATACAAAAATATAGAAAAGAGGTGAGACACCCGTCTTTCATTACCACTATGGCAGTAAGAAAATAACACGGCGCAAGGCGCCCATGAAGAAATACAGTTCATAGATTTATCAACAACAGCCATGGAATTTACAATACAAGCAGTCAAGTTAGAAACAATAATAAGAATCAATAATAACAATACTCTAGGCAGTCAACAAGGTCTCCGTCTTGAGCAGAATTTAAAACACTTCAGGTAATCATAGCATCAGGATCCCAATAGTTTATTCATCATATAAAAGAGTGACACATGACATGTGGACTCACAATGCTGACTCTCAATGCCAACTCACAATGCTGACTCACAATGCTTGTGCACTTGGTACCAAGATTTTCCATTTTAAAACATGAACGTTCTGGTAGTCTCTGCCCCCTTAAACAGTCTATGCCGGACCACGAAAAGAATAGTGTTTGTCGGTTCCTCGTCAGTGCGTTGCAATCGGCTTTCCGGCCAAAGGTATTTCACAATGTGATATCATCACCAAAAGGATCACCGCACCCTGACGCACCCAGAGGTCCATCATAAACCACACTATCCAATCCTCGTTCATTTACCATAAAAAGAATAGTGATTTGTCAGGCTCGTAATACGTGCAATCGGCATACACCGCGCCTTACGCCCCTCTAAGATCCATCACAGACCTCACCATTCAATTCTTATTAATCCACTGCGTAAAGAATGATGATTTGTCGGGCCCGTAATACGTGCAATCGGCATACATCGTGCCTTACGCCCCCCTATAGGTCCATCGTCGACCACATCATTCGGTTCGCATTCATAGGCCCATACAGCCCTTTTACAGTCACCGCTTGAGCAATTTGTTCAATGCATGCTAGTTAAATACATAATTATAGGCTCATCTAGCCTTTTAACAGTCATAGACTGAGCAAATTGTTCAATACGTTAACTTAATTCAAAGTCAAAGGCTTATCCAGCCTTTTAACAGTCCTTGACTGATCAGTTTATAAAATACATGCTGACTCAATGCATGATCCTAGGCTCATTCAGCCCTTTAACAATCATTGACTGAGCAAACGTCTAATGCATGTTGACTCCGTGCATAAACATGTTCACAAATATTTCACAATACACAGTCTTCCATAATATGCCGCAATTAGGTCAATTCATCCATTAATAAGTCTTATGGGATTATCATAAAGTCTTACTCAAGTTATCATCCCTTATAAATTCATTTTCTAGAGAAACTTCTCTTGAAGTCCTTATCCAAGCTTCATTCCTTAGGGTTGATCAAGTCCCTTAACCTAGTCAATTATGCTCACTTAAAATTCACTCGCAGGGTTTTATAAGTCTCACAACTCTCTTGTTCTTCCTCTATGTTCAAAATTACTTAACTTCTATTTTACCCTAAATCGGCCAAACTTCCTAAAATCCGTGATCAAAACCATGGCTTTCCAAAGTCCACTACTAACATCAATTTCTCCCATTTTATGTATCGATTTCTTAATATTCTTTTACTTAAACTTTAGTTCACCAAGTTCATTCTAATTCCTTGTAGTCCCAATCTAAAACCGTGGCTTCAAGTTGAGTTAATAAACCCTTAAAACTTTCCATCTCAAATCCCAACCTTAACCTTCAAATCTCCAATTACATAGCTACATCTCGCAGTTACCTAGCTGGTTCTGCTATGGGCGCCTAGGCGCCACATCTGGAGTGCCTGAGCGCTGGTGGAATGCCTGAGCGCTGACCACGAAGCGCCTGAGCACTCACCAGGCCGCGTCACGGAGAAAACTTCCTGGGCACAGAGCGCCTAGGCGCTCTATGCACAACGCCTGAGCGCTAGTGCATTAACAGGGGTTCTGCAGAATTCGTTTCTGCAGAGCCCTGACCCATTCACTATCCAAAATCCCTCATTCATTTTCAACCATTCCAAAATGTGATGCATGACATATAATTACAAAATAGCAACATATGAGTTCATAATTATCAAATCACACAATGTACATCCATACATCCATACAAATCAAACAACTACAACATCATGGAAATAACCCAATATAACAAAGAGGGAAATCCAACATGGATTCTCTCATCAACAACAACACACAAGACATTTCCTTACTACCAAGATTGGTTGAAGAGGATTATCTCCCTCTTACCTAAATGAAGACAATCACAAGAATGCTTCCCCCTTTTTGCTTTTGATTTTCGTTTTCCCCTTCAAGAAAAATTCTAGGGTGAGAAATTCTCAATGTGTTCACTCCAATCATAGAAAAATGACTCCTTGGCCACATAGGTGACCAATAAAACGAAAAGGATAAGAAGATAGAAGAAAGCTGAAGACTTTACCTCAAAAGCTCCAAGTTTTAGCTTCAATGGTGAAAAATGAAGGAAGAAGAAGAAGAAGAATCAAGGAAGGCCACAAGGAAAATGGTCTTGGAATGATGGAAGAAGCTAGATATGGGTTTGGTTTAGAAAATCATGAAGATGGTGAATGGTGAGGGTGGACGGTGGAGAAGGAAGAAGAAAAAGAAACGTAGAAGAGAAGAAGAGAAAGACGAGAAGAAGAGATAAAATGAAAATGTGGTTATGGGCTTTCAAGGGTCATCTGCCGTGTAAGAAGAGTGGAGAGGGAGAGAGAGAAAATGTGAAATGGGAGGAAGTTTCTAGAAGTTTCCCAAATAAGCTTTTGAATTAATTTAACTTTTATTTTGAAAATAAAGCTAAAGGGGCTTGACACTGGTAAATTTTGAACAGTGTAATAAGATTTTTATTACATGTTATTATTCAAATGGACAATCGTTATAAATTGACCAAGTTAGTATTAATTTACTGACAGATAAAATTTATACAGCGATTATAATTTTATCTGTTAAAATTTCTCGAAAAATGTGAAACCTTGTAAACTGTGTCTGGCCTCGGGTTTAGTAAGATCCCCCGTCGACGTTTCCATAGTTCAAGGTTCTCGAAAAAAATATTTCATTTTCCCGGTTCGACTCAGTGTGCACGTAAAACGAGAAATATATTAAAATATTCGTCATTTCTAAAAAATTCTGAAAGAATTCTCATAAATTACAAATATTAGAAAATGACTATTCGTAATAAAATTTTCCAACTTTGGGAGCGTTACAGTCGTTTTTGCCAATTCTGCCTAATGTGCGCGTAGAATGAGGAATAATATTAAAATATTTCGCGTTCTCGAAAAAATCCAGAAAAATTCCTAAAAATCCCAAATATTGTAAAATGATCATTTATCCTGAAATTATAAATTTTTGGGATGTTACAACTATAAGTCGGATTTGAGGGCTTCGTTTGGGGTCAATTTCAAAGCTCTTTTTGTAGGCAGAAACGACGTTGTCATGGTGTCCGAGGCAGAGGTGCATGCAACTAGGCGATTGACGGTCTTCTTAGCATCGTTTAAGGCTTCGGTGTAGTTTTGGAGGGAGGCGTAGGCTGCGGATTGGTTTGAATAGAGGACATGGTTGGTGAGGGATAGGGCGATGGCATTGGAGAAGTGGCGGATGGCGGCAGAGAAGTCGCCAGAGGAGAAGGCGGCATTGCCTTTGGCTTTAGCTTAGTCGATCATTGAAGATCAAAGTAGAGGTTTTTGGGTGAATGGATTAGCAGAGAGAAGGATCGAAAAAAAAGAAGAAGGTAATAGATTATAAAAGAAGGTTGACAGAGACATCATCGATGTTCACTCTCCACAATCAAGTCGACCAAACTATTAAGTTAAACCAGCAAATGACTAAAAAACTAATGATTTTTTTTAAAAAAAATATAATAAGTCAACGAAAGTTTACCTATTCACCTGTAAAAACAGGTAATTTTCTACTAGTGTCACTGGTCAAAAACATTTTAGGTACATAGTAAATGTCTCCCCAACTAAGATACAACTGATATAAATCTTAGTTGTCACCCCTGCCCTCTAAGTATACATAAATTTTGTTCCTTAATTGTTTGGAAGAATGAAGTTATTTTGTTTTATAACAACTAGAAACTCTGTAGCTAGATTTACTTCCGACTGAAAATAAGAGCTTCAAATGTAGTTAGAAATACAAAAATGAGGTTACAAAGGAGTTTCATCATCTTGCTTAGTATTATACTATTAGGGCACGTTTGACACAACATATAAGGCCTGATAGAATAAACTTATACAATACATTATAATTTTATCCGTTGTTTGTTGTTACCACAATATTATATAAGTTTATACAGCATATCCCTCTTATACATTAAAACAATGTATAACTTATTCAAGTCTTGAGAGGTGAGATTAGACCTGATTAAGTTTTGATAGATACAAGCCCTAAAATCCGGAAAACACATTCAAACAGAAATAGTAGAAGAAATGGGAAAGAAGGGAGGACCAACAAACATGGTGCGTGATTTGGGGTCGAGCACCAATAGTGGCTAGTCGGCGTGGGTCGCCTGGGGACGGTGGAGCTCTGGTGATATAGTGGAGGACAAAGGTTGGGTCATGCTTCTAGGTGGGACGATGTGAGTTAACGACAATGCAACTGAAGGACAATGATTGCAATAAAGGCATGAAGTTGGCGAGTCTCATGATGGATGAGACGGTTCACAGTGGTGGCATGGTAGGTTGCGGCTCTGGAATAAAGCCAAAAGGCAAGAGGTGCAGGTCATGGAGGAACGCGACGAAGTATGGTGAAGGTGTGGTGGGCGGCGTAGGGGAGGCACATGCTTGGCCGATGATGGTGGTTGACAGTTTGAGATTTGAGTGGCTAGGATTTGCTGGTTCTCTTGCTTGTGTGGAGGATTGCAGTGGTGGGCGATGGTTAGTTATTGGCATTTCAAGATGGTGGTGGATCTGGGGTTTTAGAAAGGCAGAGACTACTGGTGCGTGAAAGTAGCAAGGTGGAGGTAAAGTGGTTGGGTGTTAGGTTGAGATGGTGATTGCGGGGCAGGGATGTAGAGTGGTGTCTGGTATATAATTTTAGAGATATTATCTTATATAACACAGTATCTTATATAATATTGCGTCAAATATTGAATAATATTAAAATTTTATCAAAATTTATACTATTAAAATTAATACAATTAAATTTTATCGTATCATGTATACCAAACTGACTCTTAAGTACAAGAATACATTTTGGTCTTACAAGTTACAACATGGTTCACTCCTTGACCAAAACAAAAAATGTTGTTCCCCGTTCCCCTATTCCAGGACCATTCGGGTAGATGCTGCGGCTCTGACATAAACAACAGGAAAATGTCAGAGAGCCTACAGGCTTTGAGAATGAGCTGAGTAATGGTGTTCGTTCTTGTTGTAGGAGTTGGCAACGTCCAAGGCCGACATGTTAGGAAGTCCAAACAAGTTTTAGCAGAACCTTTTTCTTTTTTGGGGTTACAATTAGCAGAACCATTTTTCTGCACAATATTGGACACAAAAGCTGAGCTCCAGAAGGGGACTTGTGCCAAAATGCGCGTGCCTAGAGACGTCAGCAGCTACTGCTTTTTTCAAATTTTCAGCCATGGGTATGAACACAATCTCAAAACCCTCTCATAATTTTCTGAAGAAAAGAAGCAAAAGGGGATGAGAAACAACAGCCTTCGCTTTTTGATTTGGAAGTATTTTGTTATGTCCTTCATTGCTACTGACAAAAGATATAAGCTTTATTCCTTTTGCCTCATTTTCTCAATGATAATTGCCCCCTTTAGATTTCAATTGTAATTCAAATGTGCTTTTTTGTTATTTCAAGAGAAAGATTTTTTTACTTTTCCCTCAAATGAGCTACTTTTTAAGTCAATTTTGGACCACCGTGAGACCTAATAATGCCTAATGGCTACTTAGTTTTGCAACAATGTATATAGACACCTTTTTTTCTTTTCTTTCTTTTCTTCTACCACAATTTTTTCTTTGCTTAAGTGCTTTCTTTTTTCTTTATTTACTAAAGAAAGAAGACTTCTCCATGCAAATTTGCAAAGCCTCTGGCCCCTACACACATTCGTTTCCACTATCCAGGTTAGTTGCGTAGTGTGCTACTTATAGGTTATAGCCATACTATCCAAAGCGTCAAAAGAAAACATCATCAACAAGGAAGACATTTAAATGTGATAATAGGGGTTATGTAGCTATAATAGATGTATGTAAGACATTTAAATGTGATAATAGGGTTTATGTAGCTAAAATAGATGTAGGTAGGGTTCCTCTAATTGATGTGTGCAGGTTGACGGTTTAAGCGAAACCTTTGGAAAAATTGTGTGAATGAGGGCACAACACCGAGACAAGAACCTAACCTTCCCCGACACTCCTGACACAAAAACAAATATGAGCGCATAGAAGCCAAAAGAGAAAAAGAATAAAACGCACGTTGTTCCCCACCATCCGATTGCATGATAACACCAAAATTTCTTTACACCTCCACTCCGAATTGATCACGTAAAATACCTAAGGTATGGAGGATTTTATTATGCACCATCATAGTTTTGGTGTATTGATACAAGTAATTTTTTTTTAACCTATATGATAACTGGTTGATTGGTTTTTTTTTTTAATACAAAAATTCTCTACCACCCACCTTTTGTCACTTCTCCACTGTCACGGCCGGCGAGTATCATCAACATCGCCGGCAACCCATGCCACCACCATCCAAGGTCCCCTGCAAAATGAAGTTGCTAACACCTTGAACCATGCCCACAAGATCGTCTTTGTCACTTCACAAAGCCACCCATCCTTACTGATCTTCTTTTCCATCCACAAACCACCACTCTCCTCCAACCAAAACCGCCTACCACATCCTAGCCGCCATCATCCCCTCAGATGATGAATCTTTACCAATCGTGACCACCATTACCACAAGCTTCAACCACCAATTAGTCACCTTATCCGTGTCAGAGCTCTACCATCTCCAGTCAGAAACAACTCGTGCTTCCATCAAAGACATACCTATGTTGTGAAGACCAGATCATCACCTACACTAAACCACCGCACCCTTCTACTCCATCGTCTGAACCAGACTCGCAAATTCAAACTAGCCACCATGCTATCGTCAGCCATGACGTACCATCAGGGACATATCTACTTGTGAAGGAGTGGGGACACATGCCCCCACTCCACATTAATTTTTTTTATCCTATATAAGTATATATGTATACATATATATTTTTAAATTTTTTATGTGCAATTTTTGTCTCTATATACAGATAAATTAGTAAATTTATAATGATAAAAAACAAAACTCATGTAATATTATTCTTCATTTTTCAACATTACTCATTTGGATTGATACCTGAGTATACTTATATAATATTATTTTTTTATTTTTTAATAATACTCTCATGAGTTTGGTACTAATATACTCAAAGTACAAAATTCTTCTTTCATATTTCTTTATTTCTACATATTAGCAGTGATAGAGGATATTATTCGTTCAGACTCATTCACATCTGCTTCAAGCACAGAAACATTTGCCCCCACGGTCTAAAATTCCTGGATCCGTCACTGCGTACCATCACAGATCCAGCGACCTGAACGCAACCCGACCCAGCCACCCATTTTGTCGCAAAACACTATTGATCAACTCATCTAAGATACCACATGTCGAGCTCATGTTACCACACGTCGAGGTTGGATGTTGGTGGTTGGGTGATGGCCATAGATGTTGGACGGTGGGTGGGATCTGATTCTGCAAAGTGGTTAGGGCAGAGGTGTTTGATGGTGGTTATAGGACTTGGTGCGTGGAAGAGCAATAGTGACGATGATGTTGGATTTTGGAAGTGGAGCAGAAAGGTTTGGTGGTTGATGGTTGTTTGGGGTTATAGGTAACCTTTTACTAGTCCAAAAAAGTTATTGGTCTTTAATCTCAACCTTTAATGTTTTATCAATAAATCAATGATTTAAAATTACTAGTGCATCAATACATTGCATCTGTCTTGGTGCATATTGATAAGTCTATATTTTATAGTCTTAAACTGGATAAATTATGGTGATTTGCTTATATTTATTAGTGAATTTTAGATGAATCCTTGTCATTGTCTTTCTTTTTGTAGATTGAATGAGATTTATCACATTTGGAGTAAAAGTAGGCAAAGACACTACATTTTCAGAGCAAAAGAAGATCATTTTAACTTAGACAAGACCCTGTGAGCGATTAAGGAGTTAGACGCGATCTTGTAAGCAATTGTGGAGTTAGACAAAGCTGTGTCTAACTTGGAAAACGCTTTTGTCTGATTTTTTTTAAGAGACATGATAATCACATATTTTATTCATTAAGAAACCCTTATGTTTAGTCATTTACACTCTCCATATTCTTAATTGATTGAGTTTGGTATGATTTTGTGAGTTTGAGCTCAAATTGGTCCTAATTGAATATTTTCAGCATTATTGAGATTTGACACTGTTTCTGTATTTTGACCAATACTTGAGTTCCTAATATCTGATGAACATGAATTTTACCTTGTAGGAAAGCTAAGAGGAAGCTCTACAACTTTGATGAAGAGCTCGAAGTCTGATTCAGATGTCTAAGTGACCTAAGTTGACATGGAAGTCAGAATACGGGTTCTGTCAGTAGAATCCGAACAGTGTGCACTCATAAAATCATATCTCAAGATGTAATATTGGAGATGGGCTGAAATTTGGACAATGGATAGTCAAGATCCAAATAAACAACTTTCATGAAGAACACATTTTGAGAAAAAGAAGTCTAGTAGGTCATTTTGAGCTTGCAAGTCGGAACAGAGGAGCTGAAGTTGGGTTTGAACAACCTACGGTATTTGGGACATATCTTGGGCTTAAGGAAGCCAAATTGGACGAATCAGCTATCCATTTTATAGCCAAGACAAGGATCTACAACTTTCATGAAGAACACTTTTCGTGGTTCTGAATATTAGTGGGTCGTTTTTGGCTTCCAAGTCAGACACGAAATTTTCGTCCTCAACCACCCACTCATCCATCCACTAACCCACTCATCCACTCATACACTAATCCAACCACTTAACCACTCCACCCACTCATCCACTAATCCATCCACTCATCCATCCACTCACCCATTCATGTCCATAATTTCTCACTCACCAAAAGTCCTTTGGCATTTTTCACTAATTCAACCACTCAACCATTCCACTCACTCATCCACTAAACCAATCCACTAAACCAACCCACTAATCCATCCACTCAAACACTCCACTCACTCACCCACTCATCCACCCACTTCCTTTTGTCATTTTGTTACCTTAGACTTCTATAAAAGGCACCATTTATCATGAACAACATGTAACTCTCCTTCATTTCTCTCTAAGTTTCTTCTTGCTTCTTCATAGTTTCTCATAGTTTTGTATATTTTGATGCTCCCCTTCATGGTAATGGAGGGCTAAGCTACTTTGGGTCAATTTAGAACTCTTGAAGAGATTGTGGTTTGGATTCTTGAGACCTTGGTTATGCATTGTATTTGATTTGTAATTGAATTCCTCTTTCTTCTTCTTTTTTCTTCTTCTTGATCTTGAATGCATGAATGGTGATTCTATTTATGTTGATCCGATTGATCTTGGTTTAAGATTGAGATTTGTGATGAAACTTAGAACTGATTGATCTAAACTAATCACATAAATGAAGATTGAGATTTGTGATGAAACTTAGAACTGATTGATCTAAATTAATCACAATTGAAGAGGTTAGGTTATTGATTTGTGCAAGTTAATTGAATTCGGTTTGAAATTAACATAGATTTTCATGAATGGTGCGATTGCGGATTTGTGTTTATCACTTGTTAATTGAATTCTAGACGATCGTCTAGTATGAATTCTGGATTTGATGCAGAGATCTCGGTTAGATCCAAATTAACAATTCAATTGCGCTTCAAGTGTTCTATGAAGGGTCTATGATTGAATCCACCCAATCTTGGATAGGTTTCTAAATTGACTACTCTTTAATTGTCATTTCTTCCGTTAATTTTGTTAAGTACGATATTAAACTGTCAAACCCCCTTTGCTAACTTTCACTTAATTTGATTAAATTGCATCTACGATCCTTGAGGAGACGATCCGGTTGTCACTGTGCTACAAGTTTAGGTAATAACTTCGGTTATAATTTTGGTTTCGGCTCGTCAAAATTTTGGCGCTTGTTGTTAGGGGATTAGTAAGTGTAATCTTTTTTTAAGTGTTTTTACTAACCTTTACTTTTTATTAACTTTTTTTAACAATGGACCATGCATAATGGAGTCAAAACTTGAGGAATTGACTTCTTTGGTAAGACATATAGTAGTGAGACAACAATTACCTGTGCAAGAAGCTACACTTGTGTGTAACATTTGTTTTTGTTCATCTCACCCCACATATGCATGCCCTACACTTCAAGATATAAAGTTCTGTTTTTCCAGATCAATTTGTTGCGAAATGGGTTATTTTCCCGATGAACCACGCCCAGCGGCAGAACAGAGTTATGACCCCTTTCTTCAACACATACAACCCTAGTGGGAATACTATCCGGATCTGGGATATGGCAATACGACATCACTACAGCAACAATCATTTCAATATGAGCAACCATTCCAACAGATAACAAGTCCATCAACCACAAAACTTGAGCCTTCATGGGAGGACTTGATGAAAACCCAAATTGAGTTCCAAGCGAGTTTCACTGCCACTATTCAAGATTTAACAACCCAAATTGAGCAGATGACAACCACTATTAATGAACTGAGAAGTCAAGAGTCAGACCAACTCTCATCCCAAACAATTCCCAACTCCCTGTATTCTAATTGTCATATTGATTTACCTGCAGATTTAGTTGAGGAAACTCATGATGAGTTGTGTGCTTTGAATTTCCCGATTTAATTGGTTTTGATGATTCTATCAATTGCAACTCATGTACTGATTGTGACGGTGATATAAAATGTGTTATGTGTGCTGAGATTTCTGCATATTTGAAAGCTGATGATTCTGTTTACGCAGCATCTAATGATATTGAAGGGTCTATCAGCAATGCAGTTGCAGAGTCTACAACACATAGGGAGGTGGAGTTGAAGGCCATTGAGGAATTTTCAAAGAAGGAGGAAAAGCGACATATGACAATAAATACTGAAGTGGATTTTGTTTTTGGGTCATGGTCCAATATAATCAATGAAAGCAGAATTGCCAAATTACACGTGTTGCATGCCATTGGTGAAGTCAAGGAAATTAAGAAAGACCAATGGGAACCCAATGGGAGCCCTCATGCTTCAAGTTTAACTTGGTCATTACACTTCAACCAATGGGACCCTAGTGAAAGCTATCATGTTGTGTCAACCATAACTTGGTCATCACGTTTCAACCAATGGGATCCTGGTGGAGTCTTTTCACCAACCTCAATTAATAAGACCAATGGACACCATCTCAAGCCGGAAAATGTGGAAGTGAAAGTGATGGGCTTTTACCATCCACATTATAAAGATCACTAAGAAGTGTCCTAATGTCGAGCTAACGACGTTAAACAAGCGCTTATTGGGAGGCAACCCAACTAGATTTGCTTTTAAGAACTTTGTGGAAATTTTTCCTTATTTTTCTTCTTCTAGCTGTTTTTGTATTTTAGTTTCAAATGCTACTCATGTGTTTTGTGAGTTTTTAGGTTCTGCTGCAGCTTTGATTCTTGCGCATCTTTTCTGCTTGCCATTATCTCGCCCCTCATCAGGTTGTGTTGCTCTTTTCTTTCTGTTTTATTTATCACTTTCACATTGAGGACAATGTTTATATTAAGTGTGGGGGAGAGATTTCAGCATGTTCTTTTTTGTAAAAAAAAAAAAAGAGGGTTCATTGTATGATTGAATAACTTTTCTCCCTTCTTGAACTGATATGCTTAGTAATGGGTGATTGAATTGATGAATTGAGTTTGATGGATGCATACCTTGTGAGATTTTGAGCCTAATGGATGGATTCAACATTTGTGCCATTCTCTTCTTTCTTGTGTGATTTTCACTCATGTTAATAACCACTCTAGAACTTGCTTTGATTCTTTTTGAGGCGACATTTCACTTGCATGCATGAACATGATTGAGGCCCTCTTTCTTAATTAGCTAGTTTAACCAAATAGCCAACCTTGTTTTCAATATGATATCAAGCACTCTTTTGACTTCTTGAAAATTCTCTGATTCCTGCCAACCTTGTATATTTTCTTTTGCTTAACCCCTTTGAGCTTATTTGACCATTCTAGCTCATTATGTGCCTTAAATGAGAAATCGTGTTCTTACTTTACCTTAGGGAATAAAAGAACATTAGCTTGGTTAATGGATGAGTTTTTGAACAAGTGTGGGGGTGTGTGTACAAAATAGTTGTTGAAAAAAAAGAGTGCCCAAAAAGATGAGTTCCTAATATGTATATAGTTATGTTCATATATAAAAAAGAAAAAGAAAAAAAATAAAAAAAAAGAAAAAAAAACCAAGTGTTTAAAAAAAAGAAAAGGATTGGGAAATGAATATGTAAAGGGATATACACTAGAGTTGGGATGAACTTTTATGCTTGTTATTTGAACTCAACTCTTTTGCTTTTATTCTCTTTAGTATTTATCTTCTCATATCCATTTTATCCTCTCCTGTTACCTTGACCTCACTACAACCTTGAATAAAGTTCTCATGATTTGTGTGTGCATGTGTTTTGAGTAGTGGAGAAGTAGAAGATAAGCGAACATGGTAGTGCAATTTTCATGGATTGAATTGAGTGAAATACCTACCCTTTAAACACTTGAGAGATTGAGAGGGAATCTTGTGAAGATCTATCATTCTCGATTCATGTTGAAGATACCTTGCTTGTTGGTTTGAGATGTGGAGAATTGTTAACTCATGAATGTTTTGATCCTCAACCTTTGGTTGTTCTTCTTGATTGTAAAATTTTGGTCTTGAGTTTTGTCCAGAGTGCAAAAAGCTAAGTGTGGGGGAATTTGATAATCACATATTTTATTCATTAAGAAACCCTTATGTTTAGTCATTTACATTCTCCATATTCTTAATTGATTGAGTTTGGTATGATTTTGTGAGTTTGAAACAAATTGGTCCTAATTGAATATTTTCAGCATTATTGAGATTTGACACTGTTTCTGTATTTTAGCCATAACTTGAGTTCCTAATATCTGATGAACATGAATTTTACCTTGTAGGAAAGCTAAGAGGAAGCTCTACAACTTTGATGAAGAGCTCGAAGTCTGATTCAGATGTCTAAGGGACCTAAGTTGACATGGAAGTCAGAATACGGGTTCTGTCAGTAGAATCCGAACAGTGTGCACTCATAAAATCATATCTCAAGATGTAATAATGGAGATGGGCTGAAATTTGGACAGTGGATAGTCAAGATCCAAATAAACAACTTTCATGAAGAACACATTTTGAGAAAAAGAAGTCTAGTAGGTCATTTTGAGCTTGCAAGTCGGAACAGAGGAGCTGAAGTTGGGTTTGAACAACCTACGGTATTTGGGACATATCTTGGGCTTAAGGAAGCCAAATTGGACGAATCAGCTATCCATTTTATAGCCAAGACAAGGATCTACAACTTTCATGAAGAACACTTTTCGTGGTTCTGAATATTAGTGGGTCGTTTTTGGCTTCCAAGTCAGACACGAAATTTTCGTCCTCAACCACCCACTCATCCATCCACTAACCCACTCATCCACTCATACACTAATCCAACCACTTAACCACTCCACCCACTCATCCACTAATCCATCCACTCACCCATTCATGTCCATAATTTCCCACTCACCAAAAGTCCTTTGGCATTTTTCACTAATTCAACCACTCAACCATTCCACTCACTCATCCACTAAACCAATCCACTAAACCAACCCACTAATCCATCCACTCAAACATTCCACTCACTCACCCACTTCCCTTTGTCATTTTGTTACCTTAGACTTCTATAAAAGGCACCATTTATCATGAACAACATGTAACTCTCCTTCATTTTCTCTTTAGTTTCTTGTTTCTTCATAGTTTCTTCTTGTTTCTTCATAGTTTTTCTTGTGATTTCTTTCTAGCTATGTGTAACTAAACCTCCTTGTTAAGGGGGTGATGAAACCGCTAGTATTAATGTTGTAAACTTTGCATATTTGATTATTTCAACACAGTTATGTTTTTATTCATATATTTCTGAATCTATTGTTGGTATGAAGGTTTTTGTACTTGTTCCTACTTTCAAAGTAGTAGATCTAGGTTTATTATGCGCGTTGCAGTAGTAGATCTAGTGGGATGTATGATGTTCATGTGGGTATAATTATCTTTGTGCTATTTGCCACTTATAAAAGTGTTAGATCTGGGTTTATTATGCGCGGTTGCGGTATTAGATCTAGAGAAATATATGTTCTAAGTAATTTAATCCCGGTGTGTGATTAGACCTTAGTGTAATTGGTTTTCTAAATCTTAATGCAATTGTTGGATAGTTGTAAGAGCGGTTGCTTTATGACTAATCGGTGATTAGGAGTTGATTTGAGCGGTTGCTAAATTGGCCAACACGTAAGGAAAACAGAGATTTAATATCACAATTGCATAAAAACATAATTGAGCATGTTGGAATAAAAGGATATGTGGATTTACATTATCATATAAATCTAGTGGTGGATTCAATCTCTTAACCAATTTTCTTATATTGTTGATTTCGGTTTGTTTATTGTTATCTTTGAAGTCGTTCATTGTTCATCAAAACTCAAACCCCCTTTTCTTGTTTATTGTTAATCGAGTCTAAATTGGGAATTGTTTAATAGTGTTAATTGAATTGGTTCTCTGTGGATCGACCCTTACTAACTACAACTAGTTGTAAGGTTTTTATTTTCTGGTGGGCCTGACAACTGATTTTTATCTTAATTTTAATCACTACATCCGCACGCATCAAGACACGACCGTGTCTCTATGTCACACGGTCGTGTCTTCTTTCTATGTTGAAGTTACGCTATTTTTTAAGCTCAGACGACCGTGTCGAGCTTAGACACGATCGTGTGAGACCTCCTAAGCATAAAAATGGCAGTTTTCACCCCAAATATTATAAATAGAAATAAACTCCTAGACTTTTGGCCAGAGACTTTGGCTACAGTAGATTTTTAGAGGCAGAGGTAGAGATTGGAGACTAAGGCTTGGAAGACAAGGAGCAAGAGTAATTGAAGTTCAACCATTGAAGACATTTTCTCCATCTTCTCTTTTTTATTTTATTCTTTCATATTTTCTTGAGGTAAAATCATAGTTTTTTCTTTAACTTTTGTTCTTATTTGTGCTAAATTAGTCATGAGTGGCTAAATCCTTTTTTCTATGATTATGATGCAATTCTCTACTTTTATATGTTGAATTATTAATTTGATTCTTTGTTAATGAGAAATTATTGTTCTTGATTCATTCTTAGTATACTTAATGTTTGTGGTATGTTGTCGGCCATATTTACATGATCTTAGGCTTTAGATGAAGGATCTAAAGATGAAATCTAATTGCTAAATAATCTAAGAATTGAATTTAGGAATTGAGACATAGACATAAACATAAATCCTTCGAAAGGTAAACGATTGTCATAAAACTTAATGAGTTGAAACTTGGATTAATTGTCATGAAAATGAGATTGATGAAATTTTAGCACGTTTTGAGTGTCAAGAAATTGGATTTTAAATAATTTAGGTTAAATTACCTTCAAGAACATAATTGAACATTAGCAAAAATAGGATTACATGCAATTTATCATAGGAGGTAGTGTAGTGAATTCCTAATCCTAGGCCTTTAAATCTTAGTTGAATATCATATTTTCTAAATTTATTTGCTTACTTTATTGCTTTGATTTTCGTTTTAATTTTAATTGAGTTTTCACTATTGATTTTAACTACTTAAATAATCAAAATTGTCGTAAGAATTAGTAATCAATCGATTCTCAAGGGAACGATCTTTAATATGTTACTTTTACGATCTATGCGTTTACGAAAAATTTACAACACATATTAGACAAAACCCCTAATATGTATATATCATTCATGATTCATATCTCTCATATGGATATGAAGCACAACTAAAATGTAAATGTGCAAAAAAAAATGAGGTGAAATTAACTATAAACAGACGATAAAATTTTATAGATATGAGCTAATATATATATAAGTGTGTATATAATATTATTCTTTTATCACCTCATACTGATGTGTAAGCATGTGTGACTTAGTGTGTGTAACAAACATATTTTTTTATATGACAAGGTCATGCTATTTTTTATTCCTATATAGAGGCTATAGGAACTAAAATGAAGATAGCTTGCACATGAAGTAGCCAGCATAATCATCTTTAATCAAAGTATAAAACAAACAAGAAGGGAGGGAAAAAGGATATAATTTAGTTTTGATCATAAACTAATATATTGTTACATTATTAGAAGAATTTAATTATAATAATAGTTATTTAAAAAGCCAAACTTTTTAAAATGATAAAAAAAATTGCACTAAAAATAGATCAAAATCAAACTCCGAAAGGAAAAGAGAATTAGAATGTTCTTCAATAGCAGTTATAAGTAGCTTCCCAAATTTATTACCATTCTATTAACTGAATTGCAGAGTGTCTTGGTTGTCTAGGATCGAGCGAAGGTTCCCTTTCGAGATTATATCAGCAGATTCTCCAATTTAAATGATAAAAACTGTCAGGAGGATCCTTCCAAAAGGACAATTTTCTTGTTAGGATTATATATTTGCAAAGTTGTATGCCCAGTTGGAGTTGGTGATGGACATTCGTCACTCCTAAGTCATAACATGATGCATGAAATGGATCTTTTCTGGTTTTCACTGAATAAGATGGCAAAAGAAATAAGGGAGCTATTCCTGTTAGGATAGTGAATATATTATAGTTTTCAAGATTCTTGAATTCCATAGAAACATCTTGAAGATTCTCTTCAGAACGTGATTGGTAATACGTTCCACCAATTAGTTTACTTGTGGTTGATGATTAATATTGGACAATGAAACCCTTCCGAGGAGAGAACTACGGGTGTACATGTGACGAGTTCGAATGGATTTGATTTAACCCGAATTTAGTCTTATATTTTGATCGAGTCATTTTCTTGGGCTCAAATTTAACCCGATCATGACCTGATAATGATCGGATTCAAATCGAACAACTTGATATGTAAACATAATATATAAATTTGAATATTATACATAGTTAAGTTATAAAATTATATAAGTAGAGAAAAATTAAACTAAGGAATATTTTATAATATATATTTTAAATAAATAATATTAATATAAATATATTATCGTGTTATGTAAAAGTTATTAATTTAAGTCAAGAAATCTTATTATTTATAACTAATTGTAAAAAAAAATATAAATTTTAAATAATTTAGAATATCAAACCGAATTGGAATCATTCGAAGTATAATACGAACCTGACCCGAAAACACACTAGGTTTAAGTTTTAGAACTTAAATACGTCTCAATTATTTTTACGTCTGGTTAGGTTAGTAGGACGGGTTGAATCTTGAACACTCATAGAAAAAACACTACCATTGCTACGGGCCTCTTTGCACAAATTTTGTTTCTATTAGGGGTGTCAAAATGGGTTAGGCCGGACCGACTCATTCGGGTCATGTAAGTTTCGGGCTAGTATTTTGTTAGTCTAACTTAACTCATTTAGCTTTATATAGTATAAAAAGAGCGGACTGGTTCGACCCATTCAGGCCATAAAATTTTAGACTGACATTTTGTTAGTACAACTCGTCCATTTTATCGGGCTATATTCAGACCGGCTCATCAAACTTGACCCATTTTGACACTTCTAATTTCTATAGAATCTATATATGCCCAACGATTGTTGTGTTTAGCTTTCTTGGGGCCCCAATTTATGCACTAAATGGCCCATAATCCATATTATTATACAACAAACGTTGCAGCTTAACATGTCTTAGAACCAAAAATAAAAATAAAAATTGAATGCAATATTAATATAAAAAAATTATATTATTATTTAATTATATATTGTCACGTTATAAAAAATATTTAACTTACTTTAACTACCTTACTAGTCTCATATGTGTGTAACAAACTTTACACTAACAATATACTAAAATTAAACTAAAAAAACATGACTTACAAAATACTAACCTCTTGTGGTTAGCCCACATTTAATGACTTATTTTTCTTTATTGTTACTTGTCGAGTGAAGTATTGTTTGAAAACTTAAACTTTTTATACTAAACTAATTAAGGAATTAAACTTTTATTGTTACCAATTAAGAACCTTAACTTTTTTAAGATACACTTTTATTAATAAAAATGGTTAAAAGACACAAAATATCTAACTTAATAAATAAAAATAATTTATAATATAAACAAAAAAAAATGACATATATGTCTTATTTTTGTTTTTGAATTGATAAATATTATTAAAATATTTTTTATTAAATATGAGGTCATTAATTGGTAATCAAAACAAAGTTGAGTTTTAAAATTGAAGTCCTTAATTGATTTTCACACTAAAGTTGAGGTTCTTTTATAATATTTTTCTCATTGCTTATCATGAAAAATACCTTCCTTTTTTAGGGAATAAGTCACTTTCAAACTCAACCTAATTCAATCCAAATTGACCACCAATAGATGCTATTATGTATAGAAATCTCAAAATCTTTTGGCTTTATTTTTTCCGTACTAACACAAAATTTGAAGTTTTACACAAATGCTCTATATATTAACAAATATTTTACAAATTTATTTTGAATAAATTCTTAAATGTTCTTAGAGTAAGAAATGTATTTTATTCTATATTATTAAATGTATGTTACGTCAATTTTATGAGTCATTATTGTCTCTCACTTTAACTACATTTTAATATTATAGTATATTCAATAGTACATAGCAAAAAATTCTCTTACTTCAAAAACACCTAAAAATCCCTCTTTATTTTAATGATAATTTAACCGATACCAAATAATGTTTTGACAATAAGCAAATAAAAACAAAAATTACATTTACAATCATAATCTCTTATTATTTTATTTATAATTATATAAAAAAATGAATTTAAATTAGTTTATACTAAAATATATAAGTAATTTTTTTATAAAAAATTGAAAATACTGACAATTTCATTTCAATATGTTAGTGAGAAAACCATTAAATTTAAATTATTTGTCTAATTACTTTATCTTGCAGGGTATCAAAATAACAGCTAATTCATTATGGTAGGAAGAATCTCAATGAGACAACACCTCGTCACCAACACAGATCTGCAGTCACTATCTGTCCGAGTTTAATATATGTTTAGTTTGAATATGTACATCAGTACGAAGTACATCATCTCACATTATAAGTGTAAAAAAAATGAAGTAAAACTAACTATAAAAACTGTATAGATGTTTAATAATGTTTGCGGCTAGCATTATTCTTATATATTGCAGTAAACGTACAGACTCGCACCAAAGCCAAAAAAACCAAAAAAGAGTAGACACACAGACTCCAGCTTTTTTTTTCTACCAAGGATTCTACGAACTAACATAAAATGTGCCATTCCACACGGAAAAACAAGTAATGTACCCAACAATCAAATAGCGAACAACACTGTAAGATCAACATTTGGACATGAAGCATACCCTGTAATGTGTACATCTCATGGAAAGGGCCAATGCCAACAATAAAAGCCACTCTTCATATTTTATTGCCAAATATACAACTATATGAATGTACACTATCCGATGGCAATGATCATAAAAGTGCATGAGAAAACCTTAGACCACAGTTTCTTTGAAGCTCTTGGTCAACCAAATAGCTGTTTCCCTTGGAGAAACCTTCTCAGGCCCGAATGGCTTCAACAACACCCCAAGCTCTTCAAACCTCTGTTGTTGTAGGAGCCGCGCACTGAACTCCAGCAACCCCTCCAATGCCTCAGCCCGTTGCTGGTATGATGAGGTGTCAAATCGACGCTGATGCAACTCACAGCATTCACTGCCCTTTGGACATGGAGCACCAGGACAAGCATCAGAGACAGTGGTAGGGACAGTAACTTTGTCCACAACCTGGATTGTACACTTGTCCTTTGTGATTGAGCAGTCAGCACTCCTTGCTGAACTAGAAGAGCACTGAGCTGATATTGATGATCGTCCAGGGACAGGGAAGAAAGGATCCTCACAAGAGGCCAGAGGGAATTCTGCAATCTTGTCAATTCGTGGTGCATTAACAGAAACATCAGGAGAGTCCAAACTTTGAAGGAGACCAATATTGGCTCTTTGAGGGGTTGTTGTGGCCATGGCTCTTGTAGGCAGTGGAAGGGATGCTCTACGAGTTGGTGGGGAAAACTTTCCAGTTGGTGTATGAGACACTGGAAGCTGAAATGATAAGCAAACAGATAAATCAATATACAGCCCGGATTCTCAAGTAACATATGAACTGTCTTCATTAATTCAAACATTGCAAACCTCACCACCGATTAAGCTCTACTGGAAATTAATGCAAAATGATTATCTAATGAAATTTGACATCTGATCCACTGTCATCAGCATGATCTTTGCTCATGTAGGAAGTACACACATTCACACATGCATGCAGCATGCACACCAATCCTAAAATTATCACATTATATAAATTCAAATATCAAAACCATTATTATCTAGGAAAATACAAACCCAATTTTCCTTGTATTAAAAATTTATAGAAATATGACATGAAGATGACATAATTCTCAACTCCCATCATTGGGAAGAGGTTGAGAAGTTAATTCAATCAGTTCAGCATGAGTTCAATTCTTTTCTCTTGTTCATTATTTCTTCTATGGCAGCCATCAAGAGAAATGGAGCTATTGAGTCATGTGGAGCATAAACTTACTGAATCACGCTTTGAACCAGTACGGGATATCTTTGATGGTGTCGTTGTCTGCCTTCTGGGTGCGGCAGAATCTTTAGCTGCTCTCAATCGTGGGGTTCTCTCAACGGTTGAGGATTCTGTGGCTTTTGATTTTTTAGCATTGCATTCGTCACGGACACAGCCAACAGATAGTTCATAGAGCTTCTCTTTCGAACAAGTGGATAATCCATGTGCTCCTTGAGTAGAACACTGAGAACCTTGTTCAGTTCCAGTATTTCTGGAAGTTCCAGAAATACTAGGGTTCAAGGCCCTGTCATTACTTAACGACAAGCATTTATCCTGGTCAGAAAGTGTAGAAACAGATTCTGGCTCTACAAACCGAGTTCTTCTTACATAGTTTGATTCAGTCCATTGGAATGGAAAAGTACTTCTTCTGGTGCTATTTAATTTTAGGTGAATTTTAAGAATGCAAGGCTGAAGATGCGGATGATTTAGTAACTCTGCAGCCTGTCGAAACAAACTGGCTTAATTTGTTTTGAATAAATTCACAAAAATAAAGTTAGCCAAGGGACAATGCCAAGCAGAATTTGCATAGAATAGTTACATAAGAGTGGAAAAAGAACAAAGAACACTTCAGCAAACAATTAAATTCGCAAATATAGCGATGTCTCACATGAAATGTATTATGGACAGTTGCTTAACTTAAGAAAACGTTTACACTTGTAGAGTTTCAAGGTTTGCTTCATAAAACAGAAGTGAAAGTTAAACTAATAATGATGATAACAACGACAATGCGGATAATGACAAGGAATTAAAATTATATTATATTTGGTCAACACAAGAATAGATGGAGAGAACAAAAGCAAAGGTAAGCATGAGTGAACCTATTAGTTATATCACATAATTAACAAATTTACTTCATCCGAAAGTATGGTGAAAATGGAAATGAAATGCAAAGGATTAGAGGTCCAAACAAATGGTTCTATAACTAGCCTTTTGACATGCATGTTGACGTACATGCCAGAAGCTTTGTATTTAACTATTTATGTAGTTTTTGTTTACTCATATGCATGCTCAGAAGTTTTTCCCCCTTTCTAACTGCACCCATATCTCCTGTCTTCGTAAAGTTTGTTTACTCATATGAATGCTCAGAAGTTTACACATATAGTTTTTCTCTAACTTTCTGCTCCTATCAAGCAAAGGCGATGAATTATTTTACAATTTAAATCTCTCAACCTCTCACTTATTGTTTGCCTGTACAAATTTTGATAGTCTAGGTCTGACTGCACACTGCCAAGCATAACCTCAACCAATATACTTTCAGGTTTATCTTGACATTAAATTTCTCTTGACTGATCAATAAGTATTGTTAAGTAGAAGTGTAAAACTAGCTTAAGTTCCTGAGACCCCATACATTTATGTTTTTCCCATTACACATTTTCCAGCACCCAAGACTCAAGTGACTCAAACAACAAGAAAATCGCTCATTGCAGCATATGGCCAGAGAAAGGAACACTAAGGAATTCATCAATAATTGCTTTGCTCCAACTTACACCATATTAGGTGAAAAATAAAAGCAAAAATTATATTGAAAAAAAATGAAAGAGAGAAAATATGAGAGCATAAAATCTAAATCTGCATTTAAATTTATCAGACTGTGATGACATCTGACCCATGTTTATCACTTAAAGACAATCAGATGTAAGCCACATAGACAATGACATCTGCGTACCATTTTTCTTTCAAGAACTAGTTTTTATATATTAATTCACATCTTGATAAATGCAAAGAAATACCCAAGAGATAAAACATACAGTTGGCCTAAGCTCAGGATTTTTCCGCAGCATACTTTTGACAAGCCCTCGACTGAAAGAAGAAACATACATATCACAATAAGTCACACAAATCATTTCACTGAATGAGGTCCATAACAAGTGGGAAAAATTATAACTGTACAGTGTACAAAGATCAAATGATCAAGAATGAGAATCAATGAGACATATCCAGATCAGGGGATATATCAGGAGTTAAACAGAATAGGATTGCTCACTGCTGAATCAGAGAGTTATCATTGCAAAATGTATGATGGTAAACCAAAGCCCATGACTGAATTACATGCCATCCTTCTAGTTCTGTCATAATGAATGGTAATATTATGTGAATCGATTATGTTTGAAAGTTGTTGTCATGTTTTAAATGACATAACTCAACAATTAACATAGATCACTCTATGGATGGAACAATACTTAAGTTTCCAATTCCACAATAATTTTGGAAGCCTATCAGGGAGGACATAAAATCTAATGGTAGGTCTGATAAACTATGAAAGCATAGGAGGGTTACTAATTTGATCAATATCTGCATGTATGTGTTCTCACATAAACCAGCCATTGATGTTATTCAAGTTCAGTAGGTATAGACACTAACATATCAGTTAGATAAAGCAGGTAAAAACAGATAAAGTTTCTAAACAACTTATGATTCTCAGGAAACAGAGGACTCACAAAGTAACAGAATACATAGTTGGCAGTGGAGCCACTATAGACTTGTTTATTTTGTTAATCAATGCTTGCATATCCTGCTCAGATGAAGACAGCCACAAAAAAAAGGTTAAAGATTTAATGTTGTGCTCCAAACTTTAAAAATATGAAATAGTGAAAGTCAATAAGCCATCATTAATGAGTGAGAAGCAAATGCTTTCCAAAATAATATAATTCAGAGTCTCAGACATCACCATGAACACTTATGATCCAACAACATAATATTCAGAATTTCAAACGAATTATTGTAACCCCAGTATATTCTCCTACTTAAGATTAAAAAGTTTTTGAATAACATTTCATTTAAAAAAATTGTGAATAACTGCCAGCCTAGGATAGTAACTTACAAAAGCTTTAAAAGCTGGTTTGTGAGCAGTCATTTCATAAATACAGCATCCTGGCAAATGTTATAAGTCATAACAAATGTCAAATGCAATTAAAAAGATATTGTTAAAGAGGGGAAATAAAATAATAATTAAGATTAAGTAATCTAAGGACAGGAGTACAAAAGAAATCTATCCTACCCAAAGACCAGATATCTGACTTAGAGCCATAGGGTATATCAGCAAGAAGCTCTGGGCACATATAAGTTGGAGTCCCAACAACCTAAGTTTAGAGCAAGAACGCACAGTAACTAATCAAGAAAAAAAATGTTAAAACAGTATTTTGGCAATATCACTCACTGAGGAAGCAAGATCATCAGATGTCAACATTTTAGCAAGACCAAAGTCACCTGCATCCAACATGCATAACATAAGGATAGCATACTACAAAACAAGGCACAACTTGAACTTAGAGAGGTCTAAACTCTAAAAAACATTCATGAAGTCTAAGAGCAGTGTGAGGATAGAATGAGGAAAGCCATTTACCTAGACGTATATCTTGATCTTTTGTCAGGAATATATTTGAACACTGTAACAGAAGAGGAAAAAACATCAACACAAAACTGGTTCTCAAAGTTCTCTGATATATTAGCTACATAACATCTACAGTTATTGAACTTCAAGAAGTCCTTTACCTTGACATCGCGATGAAGAATATGATTTACATGCAAGTAATCAAGTGCCATCAGCAGTTGAACAAGCCACTTACAAAGCTTCTGTATGCAAAAGTTGATAGATATCAATGATTTGATATAGCCTCGAAGAGCTTGGAAATAGGAACAAAAATTATCCATCAGGTTCAGAAGTAAAAGGAGTTGCTGCAAGAGTGACCAACCTCTTCAGGAAAATGAACACCATTAGCCTTTTTTATTGCTTCAGCCCTGTACAACAGAGACAAACTATTAAAAGACTAGACTACATATTGGCAAGCAAAAGATAACAATGTCTTAATAAATGCCCTGACTTCCTCGAATACTTGAATTCAGTGTGAATCATGACTTACATATCTCCTCCTTCACAATAGCTGATGACGATACATACAAAACAACCCTGGAAGTGAAGATACCAGCTTGCCAATTTCAGTATCATAAATCAATCAAGATTATGAAAGAGGTTCTGCTGTTAAGATCTCCATGAATATGATAAAAAGTAAGCATTCATAAACAGCCAAGTAAAGAAGAAATCATTAAATTTGAAGAGTCCAGAATAAGTCACTTTTGTCAAAACATATAACAAAAATTTAGGCTCCAAACACTCTAAAGTCAAGCTAAAAAAAAAAAAAACACAGAACACATAAAGCAATAGAATTAGAAAGTTCTGATTGAAAAAAAGGCTGACCTTTTCTACCCAGGAATCTTTATACTCCACAATAAATGGATTTCGAACTCTAGATACAAGCTCCATCTGCAAAACAAAGAACCAACAAAGCTTTTACAATCTAATAAATTAGAAAGACAACATAAGTATCATTTTCACATTTTAAGATATAAACCAACTAGTAGAAAGAAATTTATTCTAAATATTACATTAAAATTCCAATGTAAAATTGATTAAAATGAACAAAACATAGATCTACGCAATATCATATTCTAATTTCATAATTCGTACGTGCCAACTATTAACATTTGGAGCAATATGAGATTCTCTTATTATTTATGACAAATCCACGCAACTATCATATGAATCTCCATGTTGCTCTGCCAGCTTGTGCTAAGCATCTCAATTTTAATCCAATCTGTTCACGGGTCTCCCAACTAATTATTTAAAACTTAGACAGGCTTAAAAATCAACTTAAAATTCTCAAGCTGCAAAAACCTAACAAAACATATTATATGAAAATCACAACTTACTGCCCTCCAAATTTATTCTCAAGAATGAATATTTCGTTTTCAACATAACAACATACTGCATTCCATACTCCCTTCCAGAAAGAGAAAAGGACAATCATTCATCAATACCCAAAGAAAGAGGTAAGCCACTTATGAACTCAATTCAGTTTTCCTCAGATAACTGAAAAGCGGGGAGTAAAAAGGAGAGTGGATTACCTCCTGGTGGGCAGACCTACGGGTCCTGTCAGTCTGACGAGCAAGGCGGATCTTCTTGAGGACATACCTAAAATGAAAATGACATAGATAAATAAAATACACCATATGCTATAACAGCTTATCAATATAGCTAAATGCATAGGTTCACATATAATACTTAACAATTTAACCTGCAAAAGGATATGTAATATATCTTAAATCACATTTGAACATAGAGATTGGAATGATCCTCACTTTTTCTTTTCGTGCTTGTGCCTCACAAGCAGAGCAGAACCAAAGGAACCTTTGCCAATCTGTTCTAGAATTTCATACTGCTCCATTTGAACTAAAATCACCTCACCTCCTACTATAATTGATAGAGTGACATTCCTGGAAATATTAGCAACATTTAGTTCGTCACAAAATAATAATAACAGATGCACACCTAATGTATCATAATTCATTGTCACAACAAATATGTGAAGTTATTTACAATAACAATAATGATAATCAGAACAATATGATGCACAAAACTTTCTAGGTAGCCCTAGCCACACATATTGTGGCAAGTGGCAACCTGCTTTACAAATCAAACTCCAGGTAATAATGTTACCTGACACAGTGACAGAGTCTACCACAGAGGAATCAAAAAATCATTTTTCAGCTCCAGAATTCATTTCAGTTCCAGATGCTCGGTCGCAAGTACAACCACAAGACACGTTTATGGGGATCTAACATTTAGATTGGTAACTGAAAGCTTTATGATCTGGTAAGCATTTGACACTTTCTGTCAGACTTGTACCTCCCTTATCAAGGGAGTCATCATTTCCAAAATATATATATAGTAGAGCCCGAAGGTTCTGAATTGTCACACTAGGCATATAGTTTATAATAAGCATAAAAAGGCCTACCATACAAAAGATGTGTAATAAAGAGCACCAAATGTGACCATACCAAGCAATAACATTTTGGTCTTTTTTAACTTCCTTTAATTGATCATTGCCATAACTGGCCTCCACGTTAGTGTGCATGCATACATAACTGTGAGGTTTAGCTTTAAGGGAAATTAGTCAGCATAGTTGAATATGGCTGTCCATAAGATCTTCAGTTCAGCTAACTCAGCAACCATGTTTTTCTTTCTATGAAATAGATTTTAGCACTATGTCCATCTACTTATTAATCAATCTTACCCAGGAGAAAAAAACATGTATACAAGACCCCTCCTCCAAAAAAAGAAGATTTTTTTATGGAAAAAATTCTAACTTGCTAACTGAAAAATGGACAAAGCGCAGAAGATCAACTACATGGAAAAAGGCAGTTACATATAATTGTTGAAGTCATCGTAATTACTAATAATACCCCATCTTTTCACAAGCTGCAAAATTTGAGTAAGAACTAATCACCAAAACCTGTTGGGACATCCATATACATGTTAATTTTGCGGTGGTGAAAATTGAAAAATGAAACGGAAACAAAAGGGTTGAAGAAGCTAAACATGAGAACGGGGAGGGGAGAAAGAAGGAATTCCCAGTAACATATTATACATTACATACATACAAAGCAAAAAAAGCAGTAAACAAGAAGAGCAAGAATTTGCATTGGAAATGTTAGAGGAAAAGAACCTGAGTTCGTGAAAACATAATTTGGCAAAGTTACTGAGAAATTCCACAATGCAGTTTTGAGCACTGTGCAAAAGAAACACAACACTGCCACTGATACTTTCATACACCCAGTTAATATTATATTTATAAGATATAATATATAATATATAATTTTAAATTGAAGCAATGAAATGAATATTAGAAAGAGAGAGAGCGCCAAAACAGAAGAAGAATTAGAGTGAACGCAAAAGCGACGTGTAACTTGATATATTATCACGAAAAGAATACAGAGACTCGAAAATGTAAGTAAAAGCGTATTCCTGGAAAAGGGTCACTGAAAGAAAAAGTGCAGCACGGCTGGCATAACATAACATAACATAACCCATTCACTGCCCAATCGGATACACACTCTGACACTACACCTTTTTTTTTTTTTTGTTGAAAACCAAAATATAAATATCATTTATTAATATTTAGTATGATAAATTTTAATTTAAAGATTTTTTTAGTCCAATAATAAACTATTTGATATATGATGTCCTCTTAAATCTTAAAACACTTTTCCTTCTTTTCTACTCTGCTGTTTTATTTTAAAAAATGAAAAAAAAAAAACATACGCAAAATAGTGCATGCTTAAAAAAATTAAAACTATACAATTTTTAACTTTTGAGATGTTTGAACACTTAAATTAATATTATTTTATTATATAATATATTTTTGCTAAAATATAAAAAATTTCTTTCAATTATTGATCAATGTCAAAAAAATTTCTCATAATTCAAAATTTAATAACACGATTCATTCAACTTATCAAATTGTGTATATTAATTCTTATAAGAAATTTTTGCATATATATAAGAGATTAATTTTATATTATATTACACAATTTAATAAGTATATAGAGTTAAGTTGTTACATTTTTAAACCATATAATGATATTTTTAAATAATAATAATAACGATACTTTATTGGTTAAAGTGCTATTAACACACTTGTTATCACTTAATTTATTTATATTAATTTTGTATTTAACTTCAAATAAAAATTTTGTAGCGTTTAAATTTTTTAAGTATCCAATATTATAAAAAAAAATCTCACTTTTTTTAAAAAAAAATACGTCAAAGGTGTTAGAGTCTTAGTAGGAAAAGAAAAAAGCAGCATAGTGATAATTGAACCTCTAATATCAATATCACACCTTAAAGGTCAGATTTGTATGGAGTGAAAAATTTATAGATAGATTTTATTAATAAAATTATATTTATAACTAATTCAAAAAAAAAAAGTTACCTCTATTTTTACTTTTATACCAGACTAACACGAAATGTTAAAGACTTTGGCCAATGCCAATGATTTGTTAGCCTCAAAAGTTATCTTTTTGAAAATGAAAAAAAAAAATCGTTATGTGACAACAAGTATTTTAAAAACCACATAATTAATATACATTATTAAAATATGTAAATAAAAAGATTTATTGCAATGCTTTTATAATTTGAGAATCAACAAATTTAAAAGTTTATGATCATTTATAATCTTAAAACACATGACTTTATCAATGAATTTGTAACTTAATTGTCAATAACTCTTTTAAGATTTAAGTATGTCCAAGATATTAGATGTTTGATCCTACATGGAATCACTTATTTCTCTTACTTTGATGGTTGCACCTCATAAAAGATTAAAATTTAATTACACTGATCACTTTTAATTGTTAAATGTTAAGTGCAAGTCCATAATGCTAAAATAGTTATGAGGTAATTTCATAAAACAATGTTTATTAATTTGAAAATAAAGAGTATAATTCATAAAGACAACAGGTAATAATAAATGCGTAATTATGTTGTATATTAATCATACAACTACTGCTTCCTGTTCATATTATATTTCGCACCTTTTCGTTAATGCATTTCCCACTTTATAAGAATGTTTTTCTCATGTAGTTAGGTTTTCAGTTCTTTCAAAGTCATTTCTAAGTTAGTTTAGGTTAGGTTGTCCAAATCTTCTTTTTAGCAAATTAATTACTCAATTTAATTTTATCACGAAAAGAATACAGAGACTCGAAAATGTAAGTAAAGGATGCTTTTAATATAAATCTTACAGTCAATGGTTCATTAATGGACCCTTTAATTTTATTTGCTATAATAAGTTTTTAATTATATAAAAAAATTAATTTTTTATTATTTTTAAAATTTTTAACTATTGATATTTTTACATAAAGTCCTAAAATTTTTTAGAAGCCAGAACAGCCACCCCGTAGATGGTACTGTTGCCACCTAGCCATGGCCACTAAACAATCACCATCTAGGACTTTCAAATCAGACCAGCAATCTTAACCCGAACCATCCAAGTTGATCCCAGACCTCCACCGTGTATCAACCGCAAAGCTGCCGTCGTTTGCTGAGCTCACAACAGTCGTTGTGTGTTGAGTCCACAACAGTCGTCGTGTCACCATGCCACCACCCAAACCATGATCGTATCAGATCTTCCAGCTCAGTCGCTGCCAACAGCAACCCAGCATCACTGCGCACCACTATGTTGTCCACCCGTCACCGGAAAGCACTCAAACCCACTAGATCTGTTAACCCGAACCGCCTCAAACTCCCCCCACCAAAATGGCGATGAACCCACTGGATCTGATCGTCCTCCACCCGACCACTACGCCCACCTCGCCAGTCGTCGTTATCCTTACCAGTGCTGGCGACTCACGAGCAAAACCGGTGACCCACCGCGACTTAGCAACGTGCCGCTCCTGAACCAGAGTCGAAGATGGTGGTGGATGTCTTTAACTGAACCAGAGTCGAAGATGGCTGTCGAAGTCTGCAACTGAACAAAAGTTCGAAGCCTCCAAAGAGAAGGATGCAACAGAGATCGGAGAAGGAGATTTGACATCCCAAAGGCCCCCTGTATCCATGGTTGAGGAGGTGGAGATGAGTAATGGGGATTGTTGCATAATTTTATTTTTTTAAAAGATTAATTTTGTAATTATCAATATTATACATTAACCTGTTTATCAAGTTATAAGTCATTGATCTTAACCATTGATATAAAATTCTTTTTGATCAATAATTCGCATTACTAGATTCATGCATGGACCTTTGATTACAAGGTCCATGTTAAAAGGACCCGTAAGTAAAAGCGTATTCCTGGAAAGGGACACTCAAAGAAAAAGTGCAGCACGGCTGGCATAACATGACATACCCCATTCACTGCCCAATCGGATACACACTATGACACTACACCCTTTTTTTTGGTTGAAAACCAAAATATATATAAATATCATTTATTAATATTTAGTATGATAAATTCTAATTTAAAGATTTTTTTTAGTCCAATATATAAACTATTTGATATATGGTGTCCTCTTAAATCTTAAAACAATTTTCCTTCTTTTCTACTCTGTTGTTTTATTAAAAAATAAAAAAAGAAAAAAAAAACATATGCGAAATAGTGCATGCTTAAAAAATTAAAAAAAAAAAAAACTATACATTTTTTAACTTTTGAGATGTTTGAACACTTAAATTAATATTATTTTATTATAGAATATATTTTTGCTAAAATACATGAAATTTTCTTAAACTATTAGTCAATTTTAAAAAATCTCTTGTGATTCAAAATTTAACAATGTGATTCTTTCAACTTATTAAACCGTATATATTAATTCTTACAAAATATTTTTACTTATGTATAAAGGATTAATTTTACATAATATTATACAATTTAGTAAGCATATGAAGTCAAGTTGTTAAAGTTTTAAACAATTAATTTTTTTTTTTAAATGACCTATTGTTTGTGATGATTCCTTACATTTTAGTCATTTTTTTAAACCATGTAATGATATTTTTAAATAATAATAATAATAATAATAATGATTCTTTATTGGTTAAAGTGCTATTAACACAATTGTTATCACTTAATTTATTTATATTAATTTTGTATTTAACTTCAAATAAAAATTTTGTAGCGTTTAAAATTTTTAAGTATCCAATATTATAAAAAAGTTTCTCACGTTTTTTTTTAAAAAAAAAATACGTCAAACGTGTTAGAGTCTTGGTAGGGAAAGAAAAAGGCAGCATAGTGATAATTCAACCTCTAATATCAATATCACACCTTAAAGGTCAGATTTGTATGGGGTGAAAAATTTAGAGATGGATTTTATTAATAAAATTATACTTATAACTAATTCAAAAAAATTTTACCTCTATTTTTACTTTTATACCAGACTAACACTAAATGTTAAAGACTTTGGCCAATGTCAATGATTTGTTAGCCTCAAAAGTTATCTTTTTTAAAATGAAAAAAAAAAATCCTTATGTGACAACAAGTATTTTAAAAATCACATAATTAATATACATTATTAAAACATGTAAATAAAAAGATTTATGGCAATGCTTTTATAATTTTAGAATCAACAAATTTTAAAGTTTGTGATCATATATAATCTTAAAACACTCATGACTTTATCAATGAATTTGTAACTTAATTGTCAATAACTCTTTTAAGATTTAAGTATGAGGAAGATATTAGATGTTTGATCATACAAGGAGTGTTAAGAACATATTTTTTATCGCACTCATTTTAATACATTATTTTTTATTGAGTCATGTCATACATTAAAGTACAAATTTAAATTTGATTATACGTTAATCGAGTTAATTACATATTAATTGATTTAATTACATGTTGATTGAAGTTGAGTATGTGTTTTAGTGTATGACATGATCTAATAAAAAATAATATGTTGAAAGGAGAGTAATAAAGAGCGTATTCTTAACATTTTTCTTGATTCTACTTCAAATCACTTATTTCTCTTACTTTGATGGTTGTACCTCGTAAAAGATTAAAAATTAATAACACTAATCACTTTTAATTGTTAAATGTTAAGTGCAAGTCTATAATGCTAAAATAATTATGATGTAATTTCATAAGACAATGTTTGTTAATTTGAAAATAAAGAGTATAATTCATAAAGACAACAGCTAATAATAAATGTGTAATTATGTTGTATATTAATCATACAACTACTGCTTCCTGTTCATATTATATTTCGCACCTTTTACTTAATGCATTTCCTACTTTATAAGAATTTTTTTCTCATGTAGTTAGGTTTTTAGTTCTTTTAAAGTCAGTTCTAAGTTAGTTTAAGTTAGGTTGTCCAAATCTTCTTTTTAGCAAATTAATTGCTCTTGTACCAAAAAGAATTAATTACTCACTTTATCCATATAAAAAAGGGTTTTATTAATTCGTATAACTCTTATCCACACGCTTTTATTTTCTTTGAAAACATATTTAATAACTAACTCATGTGCTTTATTCTTAATCACTTATCCAACTATTTAATAACAAATTAAAAATATAAAAGTTTTATTTCGAGCTGAAATAAAATTATAAAAGTTGTATATTGACACATGTGGTTGTTTTGTTTAAAATATATGTATGAGTATAAATTAGATTTAAAAAAAAAAAATAAACAAGATATAAAAAAAAAAACTAAAAATATGTAACTCACATATTACTGAAAAAAAGAAAAGTGAAACCATAAAACTCTTTTATTTTTGGGGTAGTTGAGCTTATTGTTGCTTGAATTTCTAACTATTTATAAATATAATAATAAATCCAATAAAAAGTCTAAAATTAGCATAAAATTTAAAACATTTATATTTTTGACATAAAATACTTAAGTAAATTTATGATTTTAACGATTTTATCACTTTAAAGGGTAAACTAAAATGTTTTTAAATGTTTTCATTTTAATTAGCAAAAAAACAATTTTAATACGTGTGCGGATTTATGGCGAATTAAAGGCCTAGCTGAATTACCTAATGCATATGCGGAAGTAAAACGAAGAACGAGCAAATTAAGGTAAATAATGATTTTTTTTTATTTGAATAGATAATTAACTAATTAATATAATTTTTAAAAAATTTATTGAGCTTGGTAGAAAATTAAGATGGAGCTGTTTTAGCAGATTTTGGTATGGCAAACTAGAAGCCCACTGAATGGAGGGTTACCTCCTATCAACTATAATATATTTGAATTAAATTGGGCTTAGTGGACTGGAGCTCCATAGTGGCTCTTGCACTCAAAAGTGAACGAAGGTAAAAGCTAAATGAAGCAATAAGGGCTCGATCACGGGTTTTGCTAAAAGGTCACCAAGCTTCCTTATCCTCATCCGTCAGACCATCGTCGGAAAAAATTGCCATAGTTTTGTTTTGAGTTTAATATTGGCAAACTATAAATGTAATTTTTTTTTATAACATCAATTAATCATATATTATTATTTATGTAATTTTTTAAATAATTATTATGAGAATTAAATATATTTAATAATGTAATGATATATTATTAAATGATAGTGTAAAAAAAATTATACTAATAATATATTAAAATTAAATCATTTTTTTTTTATTTACTAAAAAAAATTGAGTTAGGTGTTTACCTAAAAAACAAAAAACAAGAAAAGAAAAGATGGGTGCCCCAAGCATGTCATGTGGTTTTGCCACATGATGAAAACCTGAACATTCTAATAAATCACAGCCATCCATGATCCATCCTAGGATTCAACGACCTATGTTCAATGTTGCAAAGGTGCACCAAAGGCTTGTCCATTAAAGAATTAAAATACCATAACGTTTTGTGAATAATAATAATAAATATAAAAATTTATTTTGTACCTTTTTTTTGACGCGATATTTGTAACTTAAGTAGCCAAAATGATATGCATTGCAGAACCTCCTTTCAACAATACGAAGCATGCAACAATCAATTTGAAGTTTCCCTTTTATTTGTTTATCTTGCGAGCTATATCTACACTTTTTTCTAATATAAGACTTGCCAAATTTGGCTGAGGGTTCGAACCCAGACATTTCTCAATTATTGAGCTTATGCTTGCTTACTTTTTAAACCACTTCTTATGGGTAGTTTTTATAGTTTTTAGAATTCGACCAGATCGGTTGATCGAACTAGAAAGATCAGAAATTAGTCCTTTAATCGATATAATCAATTTTCAAATATTAAATTTTAAAAAATTTGTAAAAAGAAATCAAAAACCGATCATAAATTAATTAACTCATTTGAACCGATTATGATTTATATAGTTAAATCGATTTATTTTTCTTTTGTCTTTTGGAAAAATTCAATTATTTTTAAAAAAATTAAAACTTTTATTTACGTAATAAATAAATTTAATTATGCTATAAATATATTTCAATAATTTTCAATATTTAAAAATTTCAATAATTTAACATATGTATATTATATTTTTTTACATATTATATATTTATATTATATCATCTCGCTCTTAATTTACTTAAATAAAATAGTTATATTAATAAATAATTATTTGTTTGATTTATTTGTACGTTTCTGTGATTGTTTATGATTTACGTGCTGACATGAAACAACTTAACGCCTAAGTTAAGTTTAAAATATTAATCAAAATATATGTAAAAAATTTAAACAAGTGAGAAAAAATATTACAAATTTAAAATTTAGGTTCAAATAAAAAAATGTAATTATGGTAAATTTTGGGACTTAAATGAATCAAATTAGTAATTTTAGTGAATTATAGTGATTTTATTAACTTAAAAGTAGCGTAAAATTTAAAATAAATAGGATAAAATTATGAAAATAATTTTATAAATTAAGGAATATATTTAGGTAATAATAGTGACCTTATAATTAGGTTAGGACTTAATAAAATGCATAAGAATAAATTATGATAATTACATAAGATTAAAATTCTATTTAAATTAAACAAAATAAAAGTAATGATTACTCATTTAACCAATAGGAATTTATGCAATATTGACTTTTAGGCTAAGTTTAAATCATATTGGGTGATGGTAAAAGTTGAAATGAATGGATTTAAGCTTGATTAGATTTAAACTAATAAGATTGCATGCATGTAGGTTAGTTAACCTCAAGTTAATACCTATTACTAATAATTTTGATCTAATTAACACTAAGTGACTTAAGTTAAGATCCTACATGAATCTTAAGGAGTTCTAAAACATAATCATGAGTTGAAATTTTAAGGATTGAGGATCAAAACTTTCCTATAAGCATTAGAGTTTAACCAATCCACCTATGGTAAATTAAAACTTAGGAACTAAGTTCCTTCCCCTCTTTTCTTCTTATGATCGGCGCCACCCCCCTCTAGTTCATCTCTCTCCATTTCTCTTTTCTCTCACGCACATAAGAACACCACTATGGCAGCCATGGTTCTTCAACTTCAGGTCCTTGCATGAGTCACCAAATGACCTCGTCCTGACGCATGCCTAAAGACAAAAATGCTCCTCACCACTTCCTCTATCTTGTGCACCTATTGAAATTCATAGTTGAGCACATTCATATTTTCCACCTCCCTTCCAAGCCACGAGCTAGGCGTCCAAGTAGGGGTGTTTCCCTCTTTTGCTTCCTCTTGCTTTGTTCTTGGATGATTGACACCATTGCATGTTGATTTTGAATGAAATTGAGGTTGATTCTCTTGGAGGCGATCTCAAGTTTGTATGGGTGCGGGGTGTAACACCCCAAACTTCCTATGTATTAAACAATAATCTTGACAGTTAACGATTTTTCATTTTTTGCTCTTGAAAGTTATTTTGAATATTCTGTCGCATATTTGATCGTTTTGAGTAATTTGTTCGTGTCTAATAATTTTCGAAAAAATTACGTAAATTAATTTTTACTTGAAATTGATTTACGTAATTTGATTTGATACTTGTGTGTTTTCTAATTTTTGTAATTTTATGTGTGATTTTAGAATTTTTACTGTATTGTGGGCTCCACGAGGTGTATGTGGGCCCAGATGGCCATACGTGGGTCCAGGGTGGGTCCTTGCTACGAATAGAAAAATTTGTCTTTAATTTTGGAGACGAGGATCTTATAAACCTGAATCAGGAAATAGTTTTTAAAATTTTATTCATGTGTTTTGTCTTGTATTTAATTATCGGATGATAAAAATACAAGGATATTCTTTAAGGGTTATAAAATAGAAAAAAATAATAAAATAAAATTCTTTATGTTAAGTAAATATTAGTGGTTTGGATATCCACTATTAATTTAATTACCTTGGAGATTTAATGTTGATTTAGTCTTAAAAGTGAATAAGATCAATTATAACCGTTGAATGAAAAATTAAATCATAGAGCCTTATAAATGGCTATGACCATTACCAACCCTTGGATGTAAAATTAATCAATGGTGGAGATGGATCATTAATGACCATTGGATTTGGATTTAGATCAATGGTAGAGAATTGGTCATTAAAAATGATTACAACCATTTTGGACCCTTGGATGTAAAGTTTGAAGGTGTAATCTTGACCCTTCATTTTTGGAGACACATCTAGGGATAGGGTTTAAAGAAAAAGATCCAATAGTTAATAAGTCTTCTACCTATAATGCTTTAATTAATACCTAAAATGACTAAAAACAAAAATGGCTATCAAATTGTCACATTTTAGAGTGTATGATGAAGGGGGGACGTTGAAGAAGCAAGGAAGAAGGAGACCATTTTAGAATAGGCTTTTTAGGCCAAGAAAAAGGATGGAAAAGGATAAAGAAGATAATTTGTAAGACAAACTACTTTGATTATTAACGCTTATGTTTGTCAAACTTCACTTTCCATTCTCTCTAATTGCATGCTACGGCAATGCATTCCTTTGAAGACCAAAAACATTCATTTCTATACTTCATAATATCATTTCTTCACTTTTCCACTTAAGTTTCAAGACCAAACCAAGAAAATTTCATTCCTTCTCCCAAAAACACACCATTCGGCCAAGCACTCCAACTCACTCCTCCATCACTTTTTAATTTCATACAACCTAGTTTCTTGAATCCTTTCATCATTCTAAGAACCTTTGTAGTTACACCAAGTTCTAATTCTTAATCTTGAAGGACTTTTACTAAGATCAAGTTCTAGAGCTTTTGTTGGTGAAGTGTAAAAAAACTTCATTTATTCTTTTCTTTTTCATGTTCTAAACCATGTTTGATCCATTATCTTCTTATTCAAGCTTGATATACTAATTTTCTTGTATTTGTTTCATGTTTAAGAACTTGTGTATGGAGATCTTGCTCAAAACACAAATCAACAATTTTTGGTGTTGATGGTAATAGGGAGATTCATCTCACCAACCAAGCATGGTGGTGAGAGATGGTTTTATATTTGATGGATGGTGAATCCATGTGAGGATTCCTATCCATGGTCATGTAATAATTTATTCTGCATTATGTGCTTTAAATTATTTTTGCCTATATATGTTTTGCATGATTTACTTGTGTATGCATTAGTATAATTTTTATTTGCTTATAAGATGCTTATAATATGCATGATGATATATGTTGAATATATTATGATGGAGGTATGTTGAAATAAGTAAAATTTTTGGCTCCAAAGGCCATGGAGGAGGTCACTTTTGAGCTTCCAAGAAGGGTTTTTATTGAAATTTTTCAAAACAATAGTTGATTTTTAGTCCTGAACTAAAATAAATTTCAGCCAAGACACTAATTAAATTAGTGTTCACAAAAATGATATTTTCATAAATGATAAAATTGGATGATTTGAAAGTAAATAAAATAAACAAGAGGGTTATTGTATACAAAGAAAAAGTAGTATTTTCTCAAGTTATTTTGTGTAGAAATAAGAATGAAATTTGTTTAAGTTAGAAGAAAAATATTTCATGGTTCCAATGGCCATCTATAAAGTTTTGATAATTTAGAAAAAAGGTTTTGATGTTATAAAATATAAGAATTTTCAAATAAGGATTTTGGAAAGTAATTAAAGTGTTGTCAAGTGGAATTTTCATAAATAAAAAGAAAAAAAGGGATTTAAAGTGTTGAACTTTAAATTATTTAAAGGAGAATTAATTTTTAGAAGTGATTTAGAAATATAAAAGAAAACTTTTGTAACTTAAAATTACTAACGTAGAATTTAAATATTGGGTTTTGGAAAATGTTAGGAAATTTAAAATTTGAAAATAGTAATTAAATCAATTAAATCTGATTTTTGTAAGATTAAATCAATAAAAAGTGATTTTGAGAAAATATATTACGGAAAAGATTTTTGATTGAGAAAAGGAAGAGAATAATGTAAGAAAATATATTTTTATAAGAAACGTTCAAAATAATATTTTTAAAGTTAAAAATATTTTATGAACGGTAAAAACGAGGAAAAAGCGATTTACGTAACTCAAAAACGTAATTTTTAAGTTACGCGATTGGAAAAACGTTAAAATATTTCTACGCGATTTTTAAAGCGTTTAAATATTTTACACAATTGAAATATTATAGAATAATCACTATGCGATTTAAAAATAAAAGATTATTTTTACGCAATTTAGAATACAAGATACGTAATAGAAAATGTTACAAAATCATTAAGATTACGAAAACGTGACAAAAATATTTTACGAATGAGAAAAAGTGATAATGTGTTTTTGCTGAATTATACGAAATTTTATGTTAAAATCGGTATACGAATCTTTGTACATGATTGAAAGTTTACAAATTGGCATTGATACATGAACGTAAAACAAGATTTGAACCTCGTATTAGTAATTATGTGATTTACCTTTGGTAATTGGTGCATTACACATGCATTGAAAATGGTCGATGGATCAGTATATGGCTAATTGCTCAGGAGAAACGTACACCTCTTGAGTGGGTGTGATACGCGTAGTGTAGGTCACTTGTTGACCTTGGGGCATCGGGGTGCGGGTTGCTCGCAATGGGCGGAGTGGTAGCTCTTCTCACCGTAGGTTAGACCGATGCAATACAAATGATCCGGACCGAGACATTGATTCTTAATCGAGATCCGATAAAGACATTGTATGTGCTTAGATGTGCAAGATATAATTATAAAGCTTGGTCAGGCACATGACGATAGATCTTTTCGATCAATTTCTCCGATTTGAGTATTAGCTCCATGGAGTAGGTCATTGATTATGTGCATTTGCCGAGCATCTATATCTACGTGATGGTGTTTGTGTAATTATTTTGTGTTTTAAACAAAGTGATAGTGGTATGATGGTAATTATTATTCTTGCACTATGATGATGGCATAATTGTGATCATGATATGATATTTTTGGTATAATATGTTGTTTATATTATCTCTTGTGCTATTATCTTTGGTATTGGCGTAGGTGATCTCACCTCTTTGTATGTATATTTGTATATTGTATTTATATTAGGTGAAGACGTTGAGAAAGATACAAGATTAGAAGAAGAAGAGGAATTACTTCTCACATCGAACCGCAGTGAGTTCGACAAGATGACGTCAAGAGCCGTTTCTTCGGATATGTACGTTTATAATTTCACGGAGGAGGCGGAGAATGGAGGACAAGTCCCGATGAGTGAGGACTTATTTACGAGGGGTACCGATTGTTAGTATTAGTAGAGTTATCCATTTTGAACTATCTTTGTTCAGTTGAATTTCCGTTACATATCGGACATTGAAATTATGTCACAACGGAAATCAAATAGTATCGTCAACACTTTCGTCTACTCGTCATAACGATTCCTACCGCCGAGGAACCCGAGGAGGACCCATCGAGGGTCTTACTGCTTAGTTAAACTTGGGCATGTTTGAACTCTGATATAAATAATGTCTGTAATTAATTAAGTGTGTTTGTTGTTTCAAGAAATGGTCTGTAATAAATAAACCTGACAGCACTTGTGTAATATGTATATGATGTAAATTATGTGTGAGGTTATTGTATGACAGTCTTACTTTCCGCTAAGTTTATTTTATTGTTAAAAAAAAATAATTTACAACTCATATTTTTGTCACAACGTCACATTTTATAACTATCGAGGGTATTTAGGTAATAAAGTAACATAAATGTGACACCCTACGGTGGGTGTTACACGGGGTAGATTTTAGGTTGATTTTTCATTTGCTCTTGAATGATAAATTCGTGTTTGGAGGTGTGCTTATTTGAACTTGCATGTGAATTTCTTGGTTGATTTCACACCTTAGTCGAGTTGCATGGCCTCGGGTCCAAGGGGATTGTTGCACCAATCTTGTGTTTTAATTGTAATCAATGATAAATTCATGCCTAGACTTGTCTAAAAAGATTAATTAAATGATGAATTTTGACTGCATGCGGATGTTGGTGTTGGTTGAGGTCTCGAGTTCCATAGAGTAAAATGTATCATGTTGGGTTTGAACTAAAATCATGATAATTGAGCTTTAATCTCACTTGGTTTGACTTAATTAGGTGGTTAATTACTAGTTGTAAACTAAAACTTTGGATGCCTAAGGTTGATAATGTCTCAGATTAGGGTGTTATTACACCAAGGAAGGTGTTCTAAACTTTAATTAGGCTAATTGGACTTAGCTTAATGACATTGATTAGAAGTTAACTTAGCTTAATTTGGACTTAACTTGGCTTAGCACCTTGGATAAGCTAATATTATAAGGGAATTGGCTAATTAGACTTAATTAATAATAATGTTATTAATTATAATCTAATTAGGTTAAGGAAAGGCTTATTAACTAGGTTGATTTATGATTAAAGTACTAATTGGAATCTTGGTTGTGACCTTAGTATAGATTTCTAACTAATTGGTTGATGCTTGAAGTCATAGATGAGATAGCTACTAAAAAAGATAAGATGACTCATAACACTTAGATGAGATGACTACTGAAAGTGATAAGCTGACTCATAAACACTTAGAGAAGATGGCTTATAAAATAGGTGAGTTGACTCATGTCTTTATCATATCATAAGTATGAAATTTAATATACTTATTGATGAAAAACTCAACAATAAGGCATAGGATATAAAATGGCCTAAAGTTGTTATATTTGAGTTGTGTTATCTTTTATGATATATATTGCTTATGATTGTTGGATATTTTGGGTTGATTAGAAATATGACACAATTGCATCAATGATGAGCATACATGGAAAAAGTTGAAATGCTCCTTTGAGATTATTAAAATTGAGCCAGAAAGATAAAGATCAGTATGATAATATAAAATCCTTAAGTGTTCAAACTTAAACGATGTTGGACACGATCCTCTTGTGCACGGAGGTGATCCTATGTGATATTCCCTTATGTTGAGAACTACAGGTGAGACCCTAATATTAAGAGATAAAGTTATGTGATGAAATACGATTATGTATAGGATGAATTCATGCCTAATAAGCGATCTATCACCAAGTATGTATGTTGAGCATGAGACTTCTTACTTATGATTATAAGGATCTGGGATCCTGAAAATTAGCCTATGAAAAGATGAATTGATTAATTGAGCATTGTAAGGTATTAAAGCAGTCATGACATGACATTACTTAATTAAAGAGAGCATGCATTGCATTTGCACGCCATTGTGCATTGGTGATATTATTCTGGATAACTGTTGTGGATGACTGTTGGTATTTTGATTATGATTAACAGCTTTTTGAGTTTTCTGTAAATATTTATATGAGTTCCTGTGGATGAAACTGTGTCCTAAAATTATTTCTGTATGTTATTTTGTGATATTGGATTTATCCATTAATGAACCTGTAAGTTAAATTATATGGACATTGATATTTAAAATGAACCTTTGTCTCAGGGATAATTAACTGTTTTGGTTTACGCCACCTTTATTATTTGTAAAAGTTTGTGAAAATTCCGAAATAGCTGAAATTATCATGATGACACATATTTGCTAGAAATGTTAGAATTCTTAGAATTCTCGCCCTATTTACATTTCCATGGTATTTCAGCCCTCGCCATTACAGATTGACGATGTTGCTGTTATCGATTTACTAAGAGCACTCTGAGAGCTGGTGGTTGTATGACCTAGTGACCAAGTTATATATATTCTACATGAACCTGATGCTATATATGAGCTACTCACCAGGGTCATCATCCTTTTTCCACCCATTTGACCTTGTTGTTGGATTGTTGTACTTCTTTTTGTGATAGGCTTACATCTAGGATGTGGTTGTTTTTGGTTATCAAAGTCTACCACATCTTTGCATGGTTATATGTTAGATATATATATGAATATCAGGACACTTGTATAATTGACACTAGTACTGATGCTGATATTGACTGATGTAGATGTGATGTACAGGGTACTAATACCCTTAATGATATTTGTATTTTGTTGATGTACATATGTATGGCCTGAGGCCTAACACTGGTGACTATGTGTAGGTACTGATGCCTGCACCTTAACCTCTTATATGCATATATGATTACTAGTTTCTTTATTGTCTTAGTAGTTTAGTAGAATTGTGATCTTACAATTCGTTTTATGAAAGAAAACCCGTGAAAGTTCTCCTAAGAGGACTCATGAACATTTTAAATGGAATTAATAAATGGATTGGTAATTTTAAATTAAGTGAACTTTTAACTAGAAAGGCAACCAGCCTTGCTTGTTTCAAGATAAGCAAAACAATCCTTCACACGGCTTAGTAGTAATTATAGACACAACTTATGAATAAGGATAAGCAATTATTATTATAAAAAAAGGGGGTTCATGTCTAGTTTAGTTTAGAGGTAATATATGATGTGTCTGAGTTGATTACTTCTTCAATATAGGTCCTAAGAATTGAAAGGTAATTATACTTAGGGCATTATATATATATATATATATACACCCAGTTAACATCAGTTGAACCTCAAAACTTTATCTCTCTCTCTATTTTGGTTTAATGACCGATTCAGTTCTAAAAACATTAGTAGTTTCCTTTTTGTTTAAATTGTACAACTAATTATTAAGGGTGTATAAATGGGTCAACATCAGTTGAACCTCAAAACTTTATCTCTCTATCTTTTTTGGTTTAATGACCGATTCGGTTATGAAAACATTAGTAGTTTCCTTCTTGTTTAAATTGTACAACTAATTATTAAGGGTGTCTAAACGGGTCAACATCAGTTGAACCTCAAAACTTTATCTCCCTTTCTTTTATGGTTTAATGACCAAAAAACATTGTTCAAGTCCCTAATTATTAGGGTTGTCTAAACAGGTGGTTCAGTCCTTGTTGACCCAACTTTTTTTTTTTGTAAAAAAGATTTCTCTTATATTTTTAACACTAAAAAACTTTATCTTTATGTTTCGTTATTATATTTTTCTTTTGCATATTTTAAATACTAACAAATATCAAATAAAATTATTTTTGTAACATAAATATTAATTTATGTTAGAAAAATAAGGGTAAAACTCTTTACATATCATAAAAATTATTAATTAAATAATTAAACGTTAGGTCAACAGGTTGGCCTGACCCATTGCGGGCTTGTCCACATCGGACTAGGCCAAAATTGAGCAAGCTTAGTCGGGCCAAATTTCATTTTTGCATCAAAATTTTTGGCCCAACACGCCCGCTTTATCATGTCATTCAGGCGACTTATCAGGTTCAGTCCATTTAGACATTCCTACTAATTATCCACTTGATTGAGAGAGCTTGGAATGTACAAGTATCTTATGCTTATAGAGAAGACAATAAGGTGACCGATTAGATAGCTAACCATTCCCACTCCTTTGATGTGGGTCTTCATGTGTTGGATGTTCCTCCTTATGGGTGTGGCAGGTTGTTATTAGAGGACCTGGCTGGTATGTCATTCTTTAGGAGTGTTTTTGTTTCTTAGAAGCTTATGCCCCTCATATACATTAAAAAAAATTATACTTCTAATTATCCACAAAAAAAAAATAGCAATTAATATTTTATTTATGAATATAATTATAATTAGTAATATATTATATGAAGATTTCAAATAAACGAGCGTATAATTAGATTAAGCACACCATTACCTTTCATACAACAATCATACAATTAAAAATAGTCATGAGCATGAGTCGGTCCTAGTTTTCTCTTTCTTTTGTAGTGTTTTTTTTTTCAATTTTGTGGTGCTTCGGTCTCTTCTTTGGAGTGTTGTTCTAATGAATGATTGTCGCTTGTATCATTTGCCAGTAACCCTCTCTGTTTTTTTTTCTTGCTCTTCTTACTATTTCAATTTTTTTAAATAAATTTATCTAGATCTTTTATGTCTGTGATCTCTTGGATAGATCTAGAAAGTTTGGCTTTAAATTTCTCATATCTACATATTGTTATGGTAGATCTAATTTTTTAACTTTGGTTATCTCACATCTGTCATATGTTTTGACCTTATGTAGTAGTAAGAGCATTAGAGATCAACTGAGATAAGAGACGTGATTTATTTCAAATGATAGCATGTTATGTGTCGATTTTCATAATAAAAGATATGTTATCATTGATAAACTACGAACTAAGAGTAAAATTACAAGTCATGGATTAGTTTTAGTGAATATTGTATCTATTTTTTTTCTTTTTATAGATCTTTTTTTTTTACTAGAATTGTAGGTGTCATTAAGCTTTTATTTTAATATTTTTTTAATCATAAAAAAATCATACAATTAGAATCAAGAAAAATAATGTAATTTCTAAGTTTAAAAATTTAACAATTAAAGAGAAACAAATTATTCTTAAAAAAATGGAAACAAATTGAATTCCCAAGCAATAGCATAACGACCACCATCCACTGCCGTTACAATCGCCACAACAAATGCTGAGGCAGTGAATAGTGATCAGCTAAGGAAGCCCTCTATGTGGCGTTAGGCGCCTTGGATACATTTTCATCGAAAGAAAATGGATACAAATGCAGTAATGCCTTTCCATTTACGGAAACTTTTTTAGTTTTCATTTCAGTTATTTTTATCAATTAAAATATGTCTAATTTTATCTAATTCATTCATAAAATTATTTTATATATCACAAAAATATTATAAATACATATAATATAATTTAACATCTTTTTTATATTAACATATAATATAAATATGATGTTTATATTTTAATGGACATAAAATATTTCTCTTTAGTTTTACCTGAGAAAATACTCAATAATTAATTATTATCCTAAAAAGAGCTAAGAAGATCGTGGATATGGTTACTCACAACTTGTCGGCCATAACTTTTTCTCTTTGGCACACTTTTTTTTTATAAACATTGACACACATATTTACAAGTTGGACACTTGGACTGTTGGACCATGGATTGTCATATCCGAAACAAAATTTCATTATGTGATAAAGACTAATGTATTACTCACACGAAATTAGATGGAGAGGGGAGAAGTGTAATATGAACTTTAAAAAAAAGCTTTTATAGATGAATTATGATATTTGAATTATTAATTTATTGTTAAAATAAATTAATAGTTCAAATTAAAAGATAAATTTTAATTAATATATTTAAATTTATATAAAAATTTAATTATATCATTTTTTTATGAATAATTGTATATATAAATAATTTATAAATTTTAATTAATAATTTATATATATATATATATATATACTATCAAATTAAAAAAATAATAATTTATCTATGAACCCAAATATTTTAAGTCCATGATAGATGACTCCCGTGTAATGGTAATCAAATTATGTTATAGTTATAGATAAAAGTTCAAATTCTATAAGTACCACGTATGAAAAAGTCTTGATTATATTACTTTTTGTCTAATAAAATCAGTCTTAACTTAAAAAAATAAGGAAATACTCTAAAAAAAATTAAGACTAATATATTGAGGAGTTAAGTATTATAAATTATAATTGGGTGGGGTCAATAAATCAGCTTGTGTGAGGGTTGCAAAATTGGAATTGATGCCCTCTTCAGAAAATCCAATGAGACGTTTCTAATCAATGTTTGGATTTTGGACCAATGTTAAACTCAAATTGCATTTGGTATGGATTCTACACGTTTTCATGTGTACTTTTTGTTTTTTATTTTTATTTTTTTCTTTAGTCACAAATGGTGGTGGGTTATATGGCCTTGTACAATGTGACAACAAGCTAAGAACATAGCCGTAGTAAAGAATTTGAAGAAAGCTCAGTGGTGCTTTAAAGGGACAGAAAAATTAAGCATATTTTTTAAACTGCAAAGTGCAAAGGGAATGGAGGATATATGGATGGATACAGTGCAGGATAGTTGTCTGTCAAAATTTTGTATGATATGCATTAGAAACACGGTATCGTTGAGGGCACCATGTGTAGTAGTTGCGTAAGTGCTAGTTCACTTCACTTCTCTAATGACTTCCCTACCTTATTGCAAATCAATGTTTTCTTTCTTAGATCGTGTCGCATATTTTGTTAACCTTAATGATGCTATACCATATTTTATATATATATGCATATACATTTGCTGTGTAGGGAATAATAAAGTCATTATTAATTCAGATTATGATCTCCAGCTAATTCCTTTTCCTCATTTCGGTCAGTTGTTGTAGTAAAATGAACAGCTAGACCTCTATACATGCTTCTGGTTTTCAATAATTGGCAGTTTCTTAAAATCAGAATATTATTAAATGGTAAAAATGAAGTAATGATATGCTTATATATATAAAATATATAATTATATATATATATATATATATATATATATATATATATATATATATATATATAAAATAATAATAATAATAATAATTAAGTGTAGTTTCTTTTTTCAAATTTAATTTAAATGTACTGTTGGTATAATTTTTTTATATATTATTATTTAATCATGTATTATCATATCATAAAAAATATTTAACTTTTATAATAATTACAAAAAAGTTATATATATAATGATATATAATTTATTGATGATATAAAAAACTTTACATGATAGTATATCAAAATTAACTGTGAGTACAAGTTTCTTATCTTTTTTTATTTGGTATAATACTATGTTTATATGTGTGATCATAACCTTTACCTTTTTCATTGATTTAATGATGGCATTCAATTACATTAAAATTTGCACCATACGTTCCCTTTTCAACTAAGTGCTTAATCATAGCCTGAGCAAATCCACACATCTCATGAGTCATGATCTCAAATCCTTCATGCCTTGTTTGTGAATGAATAATTCTATAGCAATAATTTGTCAGCACTAGACCCTTCATCCCTTACAATCTTTAGCTAGGGCTTGACTTCGTCCACCGTTGGTGGTCATACCCAGTACCACACCTTTATCTAACTTTGATATATGGCATGGGCTTTTCCTTTCTTTGATTCCATTAGAATTTGCTATTGATAACTCCTTTCGTGGGTCAAATAACCTTAAATTGCCAAATCCCAGTTTTATCTACACAAAACTGGGTTCAACACTCCTACAAGCTAAAACGGTTATATAAGGATAAATTATGAAACACATATACGAACATGAAATGAATATAGACACGAAAATATACTAAATTTAAAAAAATTATAAAATACAGACATGATATATATAAATAAATTAAAGAATTTGATTTATGTATATATATATATATAATTATAAAATTAAAAAAAAAATTTATAATTTATTAATATTATTTTTATAAATTTAAAAATTTATAATATTTTAATATATGTTATATGTGTCAATATTTGTTATCTAATAAATTCTTTTAAAAAATATAAAACATAATTTCTATTGACATTTTTTAAAAAATCTCATAAACTAACTTCTCTAATAATAATTAATTATGTATAAATACATGTATATCCAAAAAAAATAAATTAGAGAAAATATCTAAAGATTAACTAATTTTTTCTTTAAAAAAATAGTAATAGATTGTATTTAAGTCGTGTCGTAAACGTGTCTAAATATATCTAAGTCGTATCTAAGACGTGTTCGAATCGTATCTAAAACATATTTAAGTTCAAAAAAATAATTTTTTAATTAGACATATTTAAACATATAAGATAAATATATCATACATACATTTTTGTGTGTCTAACACACAGACACATAAAAAACCGACGTGTCTAGATAAAACTTAACCTCTCGAGTATAAGACGTTATCATTAATTAGGGCCAATTATATATAACTAGATTGGTGACGCAAACCAGAGTTTCCACATGTTAAAATATTATTATAGTGGGGGCTCTTATTGCTCCACACATGCGATGCCATAACTCAATTATAGCCTAAATGGATTTCAGCCACAGTGCAGGTGTCCCAACTGCAATGGATGTGAGAGCCATAATTCACCTAGAATATCTTTGTGTCATCATTTATATCGCTGGTCAATGCCGATATACCGTTCCAGTAGCCACCCAAATTTAGGTTCTTGTGCTATATGTCTTAGTACTTTTTAAGAAAATTGGAGATTTATCACTATTTTTTATTATTAAATATATAAATATTACACAAAAAGTCAAGCAATAATGCAGATAAAGAGATATCAGATCGATACTGATGAAGTCAACTAAAACCCTGCTTTAATTGTATACCCTCAACTTTGCACCTTTTTCTACACCTCATTATATTTGTTTTCGTTGATTAATTTTCTTCAAACAAATAATTCATTGAAAATAGAAAACTTTGATGAAAAATGTTTGTGTAAGTGAAGTGTGAAACAATTACGAAGCAAAGAAGCAAGTATTACGTTAATTAGAAGCAACTTTTAACAATGGTGAAAGAGTAGTTAGAAGAAAAGTTTGGCGATGAGGAAGTACGGTGAAAGACTGAATCCTAATAATGATCTGCTTATAAAATGTTAGATATAAAATCATTCATTCACGTATTATTATATTTTTTGTTTTTTGAAAGAGATAGTTTAACTTAAAAATTTTATAAATTACAATTAAAAAGTATTTTTTTTATAAACACTCTAGAAAGGAGATAGTGAAGGCGATATTTGATCGAAGAATCTCATAATCAGTTATAAAAATCTTTATCAGTGAAGTTAATTAACACCTTCATTCATGTACTATTACTTAATATCTTAAATTTTTAAGAAACTTTATTTTTAATATATTATTAGAGTTTCTATAATCAAATAGTCTTAATCCTTATTGCTTTCTTTTTTTTTAAAAAAAAAAATTAAATTTCAACTTAAAATAATTGAGCCTGTAAATTGTTCGTAAAAATATGTTATATATAAAATTATCCATGTACGATCACTTAATGTTTTAAACTTTTGAGGGCGTTATTTGTTGAAATAAAACTAACTATCGGATACATACACTCTTTCAACAAAATGAATGGCCGTTGAGTTACTATGAGACATATTGGTGAGGCAACCACAGCGCCGATATGTCAATGACTCAATACAGAATTATGTTCACAATAGGCATAATACACGATTAGTTCTTTTATTCCCCAACAAAAGCATATGTAGTATTTTAAATGTTTATATTTAAAATATTACATTTAATATTTGAGAGTTTAATTTTAATGAATTGTCAGTGTAAAATTTTTTTACATTATCAATTAATTATATATTATTAGATATTTGACTTTTAAAGTAATTAATGTTAAAATTAAATATTTTTTATAACGTAATAATACATAATTAAATGATAATATAAACTTTTTTTACACGTATATTTAAATTAAATCCTTAATATTTTCATAAATTCTATATGATAAATTTGCTTGAATCAGGCACATCACGACCTCGATAAAACATCTTCAAAATGTTGGATATAAAAATTCAATGTAAGAATTGTACCAAAAAAAAAATCAATTTAAGAACGATGTCATATATAAATTTTCCACGTCAAATATTCTGCCTACCCAAATTAGTGTACTCCAAAATCGAATCAATTGGTTTACAATAGGTATTTTAGAGATGGAACATCAGTTCCTATACATCCAGGATTACTGTAGGGGAAATTATTCACTTAGCCTACACGAATATAAATTAATAAAAATGTAACACATTATTATTTAATTAAATAAATAAAAATTTTACAAATTTATATGTTAAACAAATATTTTTTAAATAATGTATCAATTTTTATTGATTTCGTATACATAAATTGTATACATTAAAGCATGTTGGGCAACGATTAAATTCATTGCCAACAATTTTTTTTTAGGAAAAAACTGTTGTAAAAGTATTTTTATATATTTGTCAAAATCAAATTCGAAATTTAATATATTATAAAAGTTTTTTTTATAATGTTAAAATTTCAGCTTATAATTTTAAATTATATATTATTTCTTATACTTTGATATGTAAATACTATTTTATCTTTAATCAAATAATTTTTTTAATCATTTTATATCTATTTTGATAATTTAATATATAAAAATAATTTTTTATATCATTCAAATAAAATAAATTAACTTAAAATTATTTTTTAATTAACATATCTAAATATAAAATTAATTATATTATAATCGATTATAACAAAAAAAAATATAATAATTAATTATTAAAATAATTAAATTTTTACTGTTACTCCAAATATACATTAATCACTTTTAATATGCAGAAGAACAAGAGAGTGGACAACAAGGGGAAGAAAACAAGAGAGATTGAACATTTCAAGATCAAGAGGATCCTGGGCCCAGGGCGAGACCATCTTCAAGAAATTGCACCACATAAAGTGGTGGGGCCGAAACCCAGCTAAATCGCAATGGATTAATCGACCATGCCCATACTCATTTTGCGCTTTTAGGAAACAGAACCATTAGGTGCGGCAGAGTATTATACAACCAGAATGGACCCTCTCATGGATATGTAAGTAAAGATCCTCTAGAGTTATAAAACTAATTGCATAGGTCTCAGCCCTTGATTTAGTTTTAGTATTTGATAATTTTAATATAAGAGAGAGAGAAATATTTGTGTCAATGGCAGAATTTATAACTGCACGTCCTGTAGTTTATTTTAGAATTATATTCGGAAATATATTAGTAATTCGGTACCGTCTTAGGTGTTAATTTGGGCTGGGTCTAATCCATTTAAGCCGGCTCGTTATGGACCAAGTCAATTTTGAGTTAGATTGAATTAGGTCAAAGTTGTTACACATTGGCAAATTGTTGTCCAGCTAAGCTCCATGTAGACTACGGGTTGGACAGGCTAACTCTTTGGCCCTAAATCCTAATAATTAATTTTCTTATTGAGTTTTTAACACTTATAAATTTTATTTTTATACTTCATTACTTTTTTTTTTTTGCATAGCTTAAATCCAAACAAGCCTCACATAAAATAGCTTTTGTAATACAAATATTATTTTACACTAAAAAAATAAAAATAAAAATTATTTACATATCATAATTTTTTTTTGATAATACTCTTATACTTTAATTAATAATTAGACATCAGACTAGTGGGTTGATTTGAGGCACTACAAATAATTCTTGTCAGGTTAGGCTAAAACATATTTGCGATTAAATTTTCTTAACACAATCTTCATATTTTATTGGGTCCTATTTTGACACCCTAATCACCTCACAAAAGAAAATTATAAGAATCATCTGTTTTTTCCAAAAAAAAAAAAAAAAACAAAAACTGCATGTAGATGATTTTTTTTATGTGAATAAGTTATGTAATAGAACAAAAGGACATTTTGTGTTTGTGCAGTTTAATTCTTCTAGTTGAGCTAACCTTGGTGGCATTCATAATTTATTTTAAAAGTCATTAATACTATTTGAATCTAAATTTTTACACAATTTAGAAATTTGATTCAATATTATAATTAATATAATTAAAAATTAAAAAAGTAATCATACCTTTTGTTTTATTGTTTTACTCATAGATTATAGATATGAATTTTATGTTATTACTGTAAAAGTTTCTTTATACATTGAAGAGGGGGATCAAGAAAGACAGTGTCAAAATCAAATTAAAAAAATATGTTTGGCTCTTTTTGTTATAAGAAGTTTTTATTTACCTTCCTAATTTAAAGTTTCTACAATTTATTGTCATTAATAGATAAAGTGTTTCCTTGTTCATGAGCATTATTATTTGGCACCCATTTTTTTTATGGATACATTCACTACTTATTACAAATTTATTGATTGTCAATTATATTGAGTAGGTTTTAAATATATATTGTAAAAATTACTAGTGAAGTATTATTTAAGGATTTAAGTTATTTATGATAAATTAAGAGATTGATCGTTTATAATAGACATGGGACTGAAATTATTTTCTGTTGTTATCAATTATGGACTTAAATTTCAATGAAAAATATTTTTATCAATAAAAATGTTAAAAGATCAAAATATCCAACCTGATATATGAAAGTAATTCATAACATGAACAAACACATAATATATATAATGTAAAGATCATTTCCTAATTGATAAATATTTTCAAAATATTTTTTATTAAAGTTTATGTTCTTAATTAGTTATCATAGTATAATTTAAATCCTTAATTAGTTATAATAATAATTTTAAAGTTCTTCTACAACACTTCTCTCTGAAACTGACAATCAATAAATTTTAATAACTTATAAAGATTAGCTTTAAAAAAATTTGTACGGTTCAATTTTGTAAAGTTTACTTTTCTTCTCTATATTTTTTTAAATAAAACTACGAGGGTTCATACTTTGGGTATGGAAGAATTAATCCTTACACGACTAGGATTTGGATACTTTAAAATGAAGAGTACACTTTAATGAATAAAGTGTGAGATCATAATTGTTGATAAAAAAATTACAAATTAAAAATTAAAAATTTTATAAAATACAAGTACTTGCATGTATGAGTGATAATTTGCATATTTAATTTTTTCATTAATAATTATGATCTCATATTTTAATCTCTAAAATACAACTCTCACTTTAAAGGATCCAATTAAATCAATGACTCGGTCGTCAATTTAACTTTGGCCATAATGTTATTTCAGTGAGTTTTAAATTATACACTACAAATAAAATTGTTCATATAAAAGTTGTAAGTTACCATTTGGCATGCATATTTAACGAATGCCAACTGAGCAATAACCTTAAATTGAATGCCAATTCACTAAAATAATCCATTTTAGATACCAAACCCAAGAAAATAAAGATGGGTACCATGTAAATATCGTTCTCTATATAATCCGAATCACTTTAAATTGAACGCATTCGTTTGGCATTCATTAGCTGTAAATTACTCATTATGTCCTAAAAGCACTCTGTACATAAGTTTTTTATTTTTTAGTAAATCGTTCACGGTGCTTTTTACGGTACTCAAGTATTTGGAAATTTTTTGAAATTCTTTTTAATTGTCCCAACTATTTATACTCAAATGTTCAGTTTACTGCTCTATTAACAGTCGTATGTGTCAAAAATTTTATTTATCTCATTAAAGACTTATTTTTTTTTCATTGAACTCAATAGACTATTTAATAATTATAAAAATCTTAAACTTCTAACATTCTTAAAACAAAATATAATTGAAATTCTTAATCCTCTTTTATACCCTCACTTGTCTCCAATTTTGTCTCACCCAACCCAAGTTTCTTGATAAAACTTAATGTCAATCTTTTTTCTTTTTTAACTCAATCTCATCACACTCTATTGTTTTCTTCCAATCTCATCGTAAACGAAAAGGGATTTGATTAAAATTAGTAAAGCAGGAAGCATAAAGCAGAAAGAAGAAAGTGCAGCTGGGAAAGGGAATACGAAAAGAAACGGAGAATTAAAAAACTAGATACAATTCATGCGCACTAGCCACTGATAGTTGGTTCCTGAAGAAGAGAAAAGCCAAATATTACCACCTTTAAATGAAAAGTGACTTAGGAATGGGTTGCATAGTGGTTTTCAACTAAAACGGAGGTGACTTGCAAAGCATTTTTTTTTTTTTAGTTCTTATCCTTTTCTTGTTTTTGTGCTTAATAATTTGGTTCGATCAGTTGCTGATTCTCCAAGTTTAAAATGGGTTTAGAAGAAGAGAAAAAATGCAGAAATGAAGATAAAAATGTAATCTGTGTGGTAGTGTGTTCTTATTCAATTGAATAACATAGGACGATGGGTGACCACGGTTTTCATCCCAAGCCTTTTCTGCAGTTTTATCATTTTATCTACAATAGATGAGAAACAAAAGAATTGGCAACAAATATTATTTTGTTTTTTAACTTATTTTTTATTTTCTAATTTATCTTCTAATTCATAAACATTCTAAATTGTTTCTTTAATTTATAAAAATCTAATAACGTCTTGCTTTCGTCAAATTCCATTAGTTCTGTCATCATACGATAGGTTTAGAAAAGAATATTGACATTGAGTTTTACTAAAAAGTTTAGATTGGGTGAGATAAAATTAAGGACAAGTTAAAGTTTATTCGATGAAAAGAGATTAAAGATTTTAATTTTATTTTGTTTCAAGATGGTGAGTTAATTTTTTTTTATAATTATCAAATAATCTCGAGTTTAATAAAAAAAATGATAGATTTTAATGAGATAAATAAAATATTTAACACATAAGATTGTTGACAAAATATTAAGTTAGATACTTAAGTGTAAATGATTGGGTCAATTAAGAAGAATTTCAAAACCTTTCTAAATATGTGTGTACGGTATAAAGCACCATTGTTCATAAGTTATTTTGGTTACATTTTTGGGAACATAATGGAGAGACACAAATTGCCACGTGCGAAACGGTAATGAAGATCAGCTAGACACCAACAAATTAATCCAGCTCAGTTAGCAATAGATCTGTCAATTATATACGTTTTGAAATACTGCGATCAGGTTACTATTTTAAATATTAAAATAACTTCAAATTCCAGATGTTTTATTATTTTGTAATAATAATTAATATTCAATAATTTTCTTCAAAAAGACATTGATTCGATTCAACTCTTTAATAGTTTCTCTATCTCAGCAACACACTTGCTCATTCCCTTTTTGTTTTATATGCTCGCCTTATCCATTTTATTCAACCATATAATTATATATACCGTATAGGCATATTATACCACTTTCTAGGGTCCTAATTAATGAGATTTTGTCAATTAGACTAATTGAAAAGACCTTTGAGACAAGCCAAAATGTATTTATGTATTCAATAATAAACTCAAGTGGCATCTTTAAATTGTATCTTTGAAGAAAACTATAATTAAATCTCACTTAGCTGTTACATACTGTAACTTAAATATAATTAAATTTTTAAAAAAAGTAATAAAAAGTTAAAACTATTCTTATCTATATCACAGACAATAACTTAATTTTTTTTTATGTGAATAACATAACCAATTTTACACCCAGAGTTAAGTGTTAACTAACTCTTAAGGCTATGTAGCCAACCTCTTTAAATTTAATCAGAAATTTATCCAATCATGTTACCACAAGATGAGGGAAATTTTATAGGAAAGCAGCTGTTCCTCTGTTTTATGGGAAAATAGGTAAATGTGTTGGGTTCCAGCCAATTTTGTTGACCATTAGTTGTAATGGTTAAAATTTTCAGCCATCAACCTTGACATTCTCAAGCATAGGACGGTGTAGAATTCACAGGCAAATGGTGGAGGAGATGCAAGTTTTCAAAGCTTATTCGGTGCCTTAATTTTTAGGAGCAAATTTGTCAACAAATTTGCTTGGATGGTAGAGGAGTTTGCTCTATAAATAGAGCATTCTTCATTTGGAGAAATATATAGTAAGAAGCAAGAAAGAGAGCTTCTGAGAGAAAAAAAATAGAGAGTCTCTTCTCTTTATAGTGAGAGTGTGTTATCATTTTTGTAACTCTTGAGAGGGTGTACTCGGGTTTGTAGAGTGATACACAATTGGAGTGGGTTACAATTATTGTAATCATTGTTGTGATAATGAATAATTTTATTGGAGTGTTTCTGTGGATGTAGGCAAGAAGTGCCGAACCACGTAAATTCTTGTGTTCTCTAGTATTTTTCTGTAGTGTATTTTTTGTGTGTTCTCACGATCCTTTGTCTGTACGAGAGATACCCAACAGTGGTATCAGAGCTATGGCTGGGAACACACCAAGGTTTGAAATCTCATTATTTGATAGGAAAATAAATTTTATGATTTGGCAGTGTACCATTCAAGACCTCTTGGTGCAAAATGGTCTTAATCAGGCTTTAGAGAAGGAGAAGCCAGCTACCATGGAGGAAGAAGAATGGACTAAGATCCAAAAGAAGGCTGTAAGCACGATTCGGTTAGCTCTTGCTCCCGAGATAAAGCACAACGTGTTGAAGGAGACAACACCGAAGGCTTTGTGGGAAAAACTCGAGAATATCTATGCGTCGAAGTCGCTAACCAATCGTCTTTGTTTAAAGATGGAGTTGTATCAACTCAAAATGGAGATGGGAGGAAATCTACATGACCACATCAACAAGTTCAACCAGCTAGTAAGCCAATTGTTGAATGCAGATGATAAAATATCTGATGAGGAGCAAGCGCTGTTGTTATTGGCCTCACTACCAAGGTCCTACAAACCTGTGGTTCAAACGTTGCTTGTTAGGAGAACAACTTTGAAGATGGATGAGGTGACTGTCACTTTAAGAGAAAATGAGAGAATGATGAAAAACGAGAATATTAATGATGAAAGTGCAATAGCAATGGCAGAGGAATCTGAACGAGGGAGGAGTCATTCAAGGAGGCATGATGGGCCAAGAGAAAGATCAAAATCGCAATCGCATCCTCAACGAGATATGAGTAACGTGCAGTGTTACTATTGCGGGGAGAAGGGTCATTTGCAACTGAGGTGCACACAAATGAGGGAGGACCTGAAGAAATTGAGAATGATGAGGAAGGATGATGACAACTCTCAGACAAACGTGGTCAAAACCGTTGAAGATGAAAATGAAGACCTGTTTTTAGCAACAACCGAGGAGGTTGCTAAAACAAATTGGGTGATGGACTCTGCTGCCTCGGAGCACATTTGTAGAGATCGAGCGATGTTTGACACCTTGAAAACCGATGAAGAGTTTGACCATTTCAAGTTAGCAAACGGTGAAAAAATGAAGGTTGAAGGCATTGGGAGTGTGAGAATGAAGCTTTATGATGGTGCCATTAGAACTTTCCAAAATGTGAGATTTGTACCCTCTGCAGTTGCTAATATTATTTCTTTAGGGGAGTTGGCATTACAAGGGTACAAGTATGTTGGTTCAAAGTGGGGATGCAAGGTGTATAAGGGAAGACACTTGGTGTTACGAGGGCATAGAAATAAGAAGAACCTTTGCTCCTTGGAAGGGCAAGCTTTGAGAAGGGAAAGCAGCCGTGATAGCAAATTTGAGAAGAAGGTAAATTTTTCTGATGTTGTAGTATTGTTGGGAGAACAATTCAAGTACATGGAAAAGAAATAGCTTCCACTTGAGGGGGAGATTTGTTCTCTCCTGAACTGATCTAAGGATTTTCCTATTGGCTGGAGGGGGAGAATTGTTGGGTTCCAGCCAATTTTGTTGACCATTAGTTGTAATGGTTGAAATTTTCAGCCACCAACCTTGACATTCTCAAGCATAGGACGGTGTAGAATTCACAGGCAAATGGTGGAGGAGGTGCAAGTTTTCAAAGCTTATTCGGTGCCTTAATTTTTAGGAGCAAATTTGTCAACAAATTTGCTTGGATGGTGGAGGAGTTTGCTCTATAAATAGAGCATTCTTCATTTGGAGAAATATATAGCAAGAAGCAAGAAAGAGAGCTTCTGAGAGAAAAAAAATAGAGAGTCTCTTCTCTTTATAGTGAGAGTGTGTTATCATTTTTGTAACTCTTGAGAGAGTGTACTCGGGTTTGTAGAGTGACACACAATTAGAGTGGGTTACAATTATTATAATCATTGTTGTGATAGTGAATAATTTTATTGGAGTGTTTCTGTGGATGTAAGCAAGAAGTGCCGAACCACGTAAATTCTTGTGTTCTCTAGTATTTTTCTGTAGTGTATATTTTTGTGTGTTCTCACGATCCTTTGTCTGTACGAGAGATACCCAACAAAATGCCCGTGACATTGTCACAGTGCGACTCTCGCAGAATTGTGTTTCTTTAATTATGCAATAAGTTAATTGCATGCCTTAGTAAAAAAAAAAATTTGCATGCCTCATGCATTCACATCGCTCAAGTATAAAAATCATCATTTCATCCAATTATTTATGCAATTATATATATATATATATATAATATCTGGTGAAAAAATATTTATTATAAGAATGAAATAATTAAATCTTTACAATTAAATCTTACATCAATAATTAAAATTAAAATATAAATACTTGATTTTTTTCAATATTATTATATTTTTTTCTTTTGAATGCGATGACACGAATACAATGACAAACCACACTTGGTTGTTACATGTGCGTCAATGTTTGGTAATGCTATTTATGCATTGCATTGTTACACTATCAATTAATGATATAAAATTAAAGACACTCTGTGCATTTTGCTCTAATCACGGAGTTGTGAAAAGTGTGATGAAAACGAAAAACTTGCATAAATAAAATAAATCAAATTAAAAAAATCATAATTTCATTTTAATTACAATGGACAAAGAATTAGTAAAAATAGTTTAGAATTAAAATAATTAATGTAATTATATTCACAAGATAAAAAAAGCACAGACTACAAATTAATATGAATGTATTTAAATTTAAGCGAATACAACTGAATAGTGAATCTCATTATTTAAATCACATTAATAATGAATATTAGGTAACTGACTTTTTTTTTAGGCTCCAACGGTATAGCTAGAGGCTTCAAAATGGGTTGGGTACTTTGAGCCATGTCATTTTTTGGTCAGGTCAAGTTAAATTTAGTATATTTTAGGTTAATATTTTGATAATTCAACTTAACTATTATGAGTTACGGGTTAAGTGAGCTAACCTATTAATTCAACTTTTATTTTAAGTAACTACAATTGAATCTCTTTATTTAAATTACATTAATAATAGGTTTTAAAATGGGATGAGTCACTCTAGACTAGTTCGTTTTTGAATTTGGTCAAGTCGAGTATATGTTTCAGGTTAACATTTTGCTAATCTAACTTAACTTGTTACGAGCAGTGGGTTAGTTGAGCTGATTCAACCTCAAACTATTTTTTTAAAAAAATTATATTAATTTAAAAAGTAAATAAATTAATGAAAATAAAAATTTTGGACTACTTAGTTTTGAGTTAATGACAAATAAATTAAGGAACTAACTCAATTGTCAATTGAGTTTTAATTTTTCAAATAAAAAAATGATAATATCTTATTAGGTGTAGCTTGTTTGATTAAAAATGTAATTAAAGGTTTGACTTGGGTCACGTCGAGTTAAATTAAATTTGAACTTAAATTTTGTTAACTCAATTCACACATTTTGTCAATTCATTTTGTCAATTCATTTTAACAACTCTAAGTATAACGTTGCTTTTAGCCTTTTACCAGCAAAGTGTTGAGATGCGATAGTTTGGACTATTTTCTTTAGGAATGAGTATTCTCATATGAGATTTTCACATAATAAGATTATGTAAAGAGATAGATAGATAGGTACAAAAACCTTAAATAGGTTGGGCTTTGTCAAAATTTATGAGATTCTATTTAGAATTTGTGTCAATTTATCTTTATATGATCAACTCTGATTTTCTTACCATTAATAGTACGTACATCTCTTTTCATACTTTTCTCAATATCATTTATTATATTTATTTTTTTCTATCACTTTCTCTCACTTAATCACATCCATCCAAGATAAAGATAAATGTGAAAATAAATGTGGGATAAAAAATGATATAAAAATATTATTTTCCTTACATGATACTATGATGTGAAAATCTCACAAGATCCATTGCCGTTTTCCTTATAGTATCGGAAAATCTCTTTTATTACTTTATTTCTATTTGGTATTCATTATTACTTAATTTCTATTAGTGGGAAGTGGGAACAGATATGATCATTTCAAATTTGATACTTATGTCTTGTCTGATATTTGCTGTGTATATATGTAGTTTTGTTCAAACTGAAACTGTCTAAAGTTCGAAACACTGTAATGACTTTCCCTTAGTGTCAAACCATAAAGCTTTTGACCATTTCGATTAGAGGTGGCAAAACGAGTTTAACTTGTTGAGTTAGTTCATCAACCTGCTATTTTTTTATAGATTAGGTTCAAAATTTTAATTCACTTTTAATTTCTAATCTGCATAACCCGTCTCGCTTAACTCGCAAGTTAAGCGAGGCGAGTGCAGGTTAACTCGTCGGATTGAATTTTTTTAAAAAAGTGTTATAAATTAATCTTATTATTTATGTTTGTGATATTTTTATAGGCATGATATTATTTTTATTTTATTTTTTTTTTTTTTTTAATTTCTATAAATTATAATTTTTTTATTTTTTAATTTTTACGATTTTTATTTTATTTTTTATACTTTTTATTTTATTTTTTAAGATCAATTCATTTTTTTTTTATTTTTTTTTTTATACGGGTCCAACCCGTCATCAACCCGTCAACCCACACTAAAGCGGGATGGGTTGGCTCTTCCAATCCATTTTTCAAAATGGACTAACCTGTCCTGCCCCGTATTTTTGCGAGTTGAATGCGGGACGGGTCGGGCGAGACGAATTAACCTATTTTATCACCTCTAATTCCAATTACAAATAAAAAGATAATTAATTTTAAGCATGTGTTAATTAAGCTTATTGTGCTTAAGTATCGATGATCAAATTGGACAATAGAGTCTGATAACTGAAATACGAATTTTGATTATCATTTTGAAAAATTTGTGCATATCTGGATTCTTAATTTTTTATATAAAAAATAATTCAGCTGAAAGCTTTCTCTTAAATATTCTAAAAGCAAAATAAGCTAATCTAGATGTATACTTTATGTATCATATCATAATTGAACATAATCATTTAAAAATATTATTTATATGATAAAACTTGCAAATTAAATAAAAAAACATTAGTCATATATTTCTTAGATAATATAACATCAATACTCTTAAGGTAAAACAATAGTAACCAAGGACAGAAATAGAAAATTTTAAATGACTATGCTATGCATTAATTAAAATTATAAAAAAGTGACAGATTTTGCCTTTATGAGAGTGTCAACATAAAGAATTATGTATATTATAAATAGAAATCATTTTAACTTTGAGGATGCCACTGCTCCCACACCACTACTTATGCTCGTCCCTGCAGGCAGCAATGCTAGATTTATATTAAAACACAAACATACACATTTTTTTATAGTATCAAATTTATATTTGCATCTATATACATGGTGTTATATTAATATTACTATATATATTTTTTATGTAATATAATGAATACGATTTATTTTCTAACAAAATTTATTGTATTTTTTATATTAGTTTTATGACATTTTTAAAATTATATTATAAGATTCATCTGAAAAAAGATCCTGATTCACACTGATCTTAAAACGCATCGAGTTTTCAACAATGTTAGATGTGGTTCCTTTTTATTCCATGGCCGTCTTTTCATTTAAATTTACTTTCAATATGTATGAAATAATAATAATAATAATAATAATAATATTATAATACTAATTTTATCATTAAAATAGAATTATCATTACGTAAATATTTTGTATTTTTGTTCATAAAATACCTTTTTTAGGAAATAGATATTGTGAATTTGTGGGACAAGTGATAAATGGAAGGATTGGATTCCAAATATGAGGATGTACATTCATGAAGTTTCAATTTTTAATCTCTGCCAAGCATAATCATGAGGGACCAACCATTAGGTGGGATAGTTTAGGGATCTTTAGCTCACAATAACATATTTTTTGTCAGTCAGACAATGTTTTGATCTTTATTACCAATAAAAACCGACAAAATCTAGCCAACCTGGATCTACCGTGAAAAACATTTCGTTGTAACACGACTCCATGTCACTGGGGGAAAGATCCAATGATTGTAGAGTCGAGACTAGCTGAAGCTTAGTATGGGAATGAAGCCATTAGCCAAACTCTTTTTATCTCTCTCCCCAAACTTAAAAATAATTAATATGTGTAGAATTGTCAAAATGAATCAAGTTTGATGAATTATTTTAAATAATTCAATGAAATAAATAGATTAAACTAATAAAATATTAACTTAAAATTAAAAATAATTCAATAAATCAATTTGTAATAAGATTCGATAAATTTGACTTGTTTATATTACATAAAAATAAATTAAACTAACAAAATATTAATTTAAAATTTATATAATTTAATTTAATCTAATTAAAAAATGACTCAACTCCTCAGCTCATTTTGACAACTATAATTATATACGCGAGCTTTCTGTATTTTGCATCCACCATGTGTTGGGCATAAAAATTACATGCATAAGGCACGAGGTGTGCAGGTCTAGAGTAAGATAGAATAATATTATTAAGCTAAGGGAATAATATATCTTGAGGGCCTGTTTGGTTAGCATATCACCCTCCCCTTCCCCCACTAATCTTGTGCACTATTCAGGTCTTCAAATGGGTCCCTCCCAGCGCACTCAAAACTAGAAAAGTAGATCAATCATCCTACACCACATCGTTCCATCCTCCGATTCCGACTACACACATGAGAAATTAACATAGGCCTATACAGTACACACACCCTTTATATAAAGCCACATCATTCACAACACTCTCGTCAGTTCCAGCACCAAACCCTCACCATCATCCCTTGCCTTCTCTTCTTCCTTCATCCTTATCCCTTTCTTCTCACTTCTCAATTCTCAATCACCACCGCTTCTACCCTTTCCATTATATAGTATACTAGTTGAATTCACTTCTCAATAATACAACCGTCATTTGCTAGATATATAAATATAAATATATAATATAGTCCTAGCTAGCTAGTTACCATTTACCAAAGCATTTCCATTAAGTTACAGCTATCACATATACACACTCAAATATATATACATATACATATATATATATATATAACTGTAACCAAATTAAACGCATCATATTGTTGCACATATATCTTGTGTTGTGTTGGACATGGGTAACGCAGACTATGGTTACGATTCTGCCATGAACGTTGAGTGCGCGCACCGGGTGGCCATCCCGCCACCTCAACCGTTCTTCAAGTCTCTCAAGTACTCGTTGAAAGAGACCTTCTTCCCAGATGACCCGTTGAGGCAGTTCAAGAACCAGCCAGCCTCTAAGAGATTGGTGCTTGGCCTTCAGTACTTCTTCCCCATCTTCGACTGGGCACCCCACTACACCCTCCAGTTCTTGAAATCAGACCTCATCGCTGGCATCACCATCGCTAGCTTGGCTATTCCTCAAGGCATCAGTTATGCCAAACTCGCCAACCTCCCACCAATTCTTGGACTTTGTGAGTAACTTAATTGCTACTCAATACTCATCCTTAATAACAAATTTTTATCTGTTCTTATAGTAAGAGATTTTTCTTGTCAGTCTTATTAAATATAATAAAACTTGATTTTAATATTTTTTATTTAATTTTTTTTCCAATTCTTTTAATTATCTTTTTGTCTCTATTAATTTAATTAAATTGAATTGAAAGTAATAAATAAAAAGTGATTAAAGAGATTATAAGAAAGGTTTAGAAGAAAAAAATTGAAAATAAGTTTTTATCTATTAAATATGGTGTTATATCAATTTTATGAGTTATTATTATTTTTTATTTTAATTATATTTTTAATATTATTATCAAGGTGTAATACGTTAAATGATACATCAAGAAATTTCTTTTGTTTCAAAGCTCTTAAGAATCTCCCCATCATCAACTGGCTAGTACACAAGTCATCATAGAATATATATATTTTGCTCAACTTAATATTATTTATTATTTTTAATAGTTTTTTTTCCCTCTCTCCTGGATTGTGATATAATGTGTGGAAAACGGATGAATGAATGCAGATTCGAGCTTTATACCACCATTGATTTATGCCATGATGGGTAGCTCCAGGGATTTGGCAGTGGGAACTGTGGCGGTTGGATCGCTTCTCATGGCTTCCATGTTGGGTAGTGAGGTTAATCCCAACGAGAACCCAAAGCTTTTTCTCCACCTTGCTTTCACAGCTACATTCTTCGCTGGAGTTTTGCAGGCATCACTGGGTCTGTTTAGGTAAATTCATTGTAGTTCTAGCTACTAATATAGTCGGCAGAATGATAAAATTGAGAATCCCATGAATATCCTCGTTGCAATAATAATAACCATATATAATGAATTAGACAATAAAAATATGAATGGGTTTAATTCGTAAGAAATTTATAAAAGTGCAAACAAAAAATTAAGAAAATGAACCGCATGTTATTGTTACTACTTACTAGTATTTTTTCTTTATGATTTAACTTTTATGTAGCTAAATTATATTTAATTATTTGAAAAGAAAAAGTAGGAGCATATTTTCTGAAATTGTATGGGCTGGATTATTGTCTTTTTCTAATTTGTCTTGTTGAATTTGTATTTTGCAACGAGATTCGTCCCCTTCCCCCTTTCTTAACGCATTCAAATATTGAGTGTTGATATTGACATTTTCAATTATCTATTTATAGTAGTTATTAGTCACTTATAGTGTTTTTGAAAATAGAAAATTAAAATTTTGATTAGTTAATAAAAAATTTAAATAGACAATTAAGAATGTCAATAATTTTATTATAAATATTATTATATAAAATTAAATTTTGGTATTCACTTATGCTGTGCTATTGGCATATTGCTTTCAGTTTCGTATATTGATATATACAGGACTATAGTAGTAGATATAGTACATACCACAAATTAATTTTAAATGGTGTCAATAATTGACCTTCACCATCTATCAATCTTTCCAATTAATATTAAGTTTTTTTTTCTCTCAAAATTATTAATAATTAATAGTGTGGAACCCTTGAGGAATATCGCAGGCTAGGGTTTATCGTGGATTTTCTGTCACATGCAACAATAGTAGGGTTCATGGGGGGAGCAGCCACAGTGGTTTGCCTGCAACAGCTAAAATCGATTCTAGGCCTTGAGCATTTCACACATGGGGCCGATCTCGTGTCAGTAATGCGCTCTGTTTTTGCCCAAACTCATGAGGTACAAATTGAAACACAAATCTACAGCTAGCTACGTACTTGTTCTATTCCTCCTCTGACCTTTGCTCATTTGCTCAGTATTTTCATCCACTACAATTGCAGCACATTATTGCGCACACGTGACACCACACACCATTATCACCACCGTGTGTGTGTGTATATATATATATATATAACGTTAAAACTATTTATATATTCCTCTTCCTCTCTCGAACTAATTGATCGGTTGAATGTGTCATGTATATATACTCTCTAGCATACTTTTGTTGACCAAAAGAAAATAATTAAATACTACAGCATAATTTTGTTCTCTTATTTATTTATCTATTGCAGTGGAGGTGGGAAAGCGCAGTGCTAGGATGTTGCTTTATTTTCTTCATCCTCATCACAAGATACTTCGTAAGTGATACCTAACCCATACCTTAATTAATTATTGTACATATATATGGCACATTCCAGTTCCACGTTTCACATATTGTGTTGCAAAAATTAATTATTGTACATATATATGGCACATTCCAGTTCCACGTTTCATATATTGTGTTGCAATTAATTTAATCCATTCCTTCCTTCCTTTTTTTTTTTTTGAAAAAATCTTTTTCCCAAAGTATGGTTGCAACTCTAAGTCTCTAACTAAACAAAGAAAAAGAAACATAACAAATGGTATTTTCACACCAAGAGCCATGACTTTTTTTTTGTATATAGGTTTTGTTTATTAGTGTTTTAAAGACACTTATTAAATAAGTTAAAATAAAATGTTTTAGGTGAAAATAAAATATTTAATACATTAATTTTTTTTCATCTATTTTTTTTTATTTTGACTTCTTTAAAAACACTTGTTAGCAAAATTTTTTTTTTAACAATAACCATGCATGACTTTAAATGTGGAGGATAAGAATCTAACCCCATTACTTCTTTTCTTTACCTTATTAATTAATGACGAAATTTAGTTTCATTTTTTCATGTATATTATGTTTATTCTATTAATTAAAATTATAATATGTGTTTATTAATATTTTTTTTAATATATATATCATAATTTAATTGATAAAATAAATATAATGAATATAAAAAAATAAAATTAAGTTTTGTCATTAATTAATGCCCGATATTTCTGGAAATTAGCTTTTAAAGTCAACTTATTCTTTTGATTAACTCTATTTTCAGACCGCAGATAAAAAAAAAAAAAATTCTATTTTCAGACCGAACCAAGCTACTTTCCCGGCCCCCTTGATCCCTATATAAAGTCAGTGATTTTTCTGAGGCAATTGACGTTAGATCCTTCTTTTGTGATGTTCCCAACTACAGCCATGACTAATTAGTATACTATAGACCGTAGTAAATAATATATTTCTTCGTAAAAAAAATAGTATATTTCTATTATACTATTTAGTTATATAATATTGTAGCCAATTAATTAAACTTGGTTTAGATTCGATTCCCCTTCGGAACAAGTATTCAGTGAACCTAATGAGAAAGGATATAATTGCCTTCAGGATGATATATATAAAAAAAAGTTTTGCTAAGACATTTATTTAAAATTTTAAAATAATTTTTATTAATTTTTAATATATTAAATATCTTATTTTTATGTAAAATTTTTTATTTTAACTTCCTTAACTAACCAAACTCAAAAAATAATACTAATGTAAAAAAAATGATTTGTTTACAACTTTGAATGTGACAAAATTTGTAACTTAAACTTGTTGCGGTTATGTTATTGAGTTATGATTGTGATTTGGGATTGTGATGGCAGAGCAAACGACAACCGAAGTTCTTCTGGGTGTCAGCAATGGCGCCGTTGACGTCCGTTATATTGGGAAGTTTGCTGGTTTATCTTACTCACGCCGAGAAGCATGGCGTTCAAGTGGTGAGCATTTCCAAGTTCCAAACACGCCCCTTCTTGTAACGCACTTCTTGACGGCTGTTACTGACACACACAGTTAAACACGGTACTAGTGCTGCTTGCCTGATAAGAATAGGACAGACACCGGGGCTCACATGTTTTAGGGCCTATTGGGTTCTTGTCATTGGCCCAATCCCAAATAATTGTCCTTTTCTACAACAACAACAACACTCTGTGGGACCCTTCAAGGCGGTTGCATTAGGCCCCATTCACTTTATTCATTTCAATTACTCTTTTAGTAGTGGATAGTGTTTTTGTATTATCATTTATGTATTTATGTTTATTATATTATTTAAAGAATTTGATAATAATAATAATAATAATTAATTTAAAAAATTATACTAGATCAAAATTAAACTCACTAATTGATGTTTTCTTTTGAAAATTGTGAAGTCAAGTGATACTTATTGAAATGTTGTTTCAGATAGGAGAATTGAAGAAGGGGCTAAATCCACCTTCACTCACAGATTTGGTGTTTGTGTCGCCTTATATGAGCACAGCCATCAAAACTGGCCTTATCACCGGCATTATAGCTCTTGCGGTAAGTAGTAAGTACCTCTCAATCCGATTTCCTTTGGTACACGGCAACCGTCTTACATGACCCACGAACAGACAAATCCCAACTGTAATCATTCACAACCTTAGCCAAAAAACATTTTTTAGAAAAAAGAGCAGCAGAAAAATTACAGAGTTAAGCAACAAAAGTTTCTCGTCAAATCATATGGTCCTACAAGGTGGAATTTTGGAAGGTCTAATTAGGTGAAATCGAGTTTGGTCTTTGAAAAAAACACTGTTGAACGGGCTAAATAATATGAATTCGCATTATATCACATTTACCTGCTACACCAACATTCTTTGTCTCTTAGTTATACAAAAATGAGAAATGATACTAACACACTATCTATCATACTTCTTTTTAATATATTATCTTTTATTAAGTTATGTCACACATTAAAATACACATTCAATCTAAATTAATGTATAATTAACTCGATTAACATATAACCAAGTTTAAATTTGTGCTTTAGTATGTGACGTATCCAAATAGAAGAAAGTATATTGAAAGAAATACAATAAAGAGTGTGTTCTTAAAACTCTTCTACAAAAATATATACCTCATCCAAGTGTGTGTGTTTTTTATAACACTATTAGTTGTATTATAATTATTACTCTTCTACCATGTCTTATATTATTATTATTTTGTCTTTAACAAATTGCTTACGTAATTTTAGGATAAAAGAAGTAGTTAGGTACAATTAATCTTAAAGTTTTGATTCATGATTCGAACATCTGACATTGTAGATAAAGTTCGTTTTCACTTTCACTGAAAGCAACTGTTATTGAGTATTATTGTTATTATTAGACTTTGGTTTAGCATCTTGCCTTGATAATGTTTAGAAGGATTAACCTAAGTGGTTGGTTTAGTGGTTGAAGAAGTGTGCTTATTGCTTTGATAACTCATGTTTAAACATTAGGCAAGCACCTAAAGGCATTAATTCTTCTAAGTTAATGGAGAGTGTGCTCTTAAGATCGCAGAGGAGGGACATAGTGGTCCAAAGATACCCTTTCCTTATAAGGGAGGATTGGAGTTAGATTACACTGGCTTTTTGGGTTACTACACTTACGTTAAAAAAAGTTGCGCCCTTATTATCAAAATATAGTTTTTGGCATAGTTATAAGCACTCGATTAAACAAGTGATACTAGAGTCTAAGACACAATTTCAAATATCTCATATATTTGTGTTAATCATTTAATCAACCTTGATTCTCACTTTACCTGTTTTCCCTATTCGATCAAGAGCAAACTTATTGATCTCATAAATGAATAACATAGTGCGATAGACAGAGTCCTATGTCTACTAATGTTGTTAATGTAGATGCCAACAAGGTATTGAGGACTGAATTGATGATCATGTGCAGGAAGGAATAGCAGTGGGAAGAAGCTTTGCAATGTTTAAGAATTACCACATTGATGGCAACAAAGAGATGATAGCTATTGGGACCATGAACATAGTTGGTTCCTTCACCTCTTGCTACCTCACAACAGGTAATTGTTTCATTAATAACCTACTAGTAACAAATTAATGCCTAGATAGTGTATACTGTACATACGAGTTTGGTGCTTTAGCTCAACCATATCGTCAGTTGTTAACTAAATTATGCCCTTTTCTTGTTCTGCCTTGTTTCTTGAGCTCTACAAGTTAATTTTCAGTCTTCAACCAGAAGATAAATAAACAAATTGACTAATTTTCTGCATAAATTGCTAACAAATTTGGCATAAAAAATGAATGTTGTTTCAGGACCATTTTCGCGTTCAGCTGTGAACTACAATGCCGGGTGCAAGACTGCAGCATCAAACATTGTAATGGCAATTGCAGTCATGTTGACATTGTTATTCCTGACACCCTTGTTCCATTACACTCCCCTGGTGGTGCTGTCAGCCATAATTGTATCTGCAATGCTTGGACTCATAGATTATCAAGCAGCCATCCATTTGTGGAAAATCGACAAATTTGATTTTTTAGTGTGCATCAGTGCATATATTGGCGTAGTCTTTGGCAGTGTTGAAATTGGCTTAGTCATAGCAGTATGTATCACTATGCTCCTACCTCTCCCACTCTGCAGACTTTTATCTTAGTCACTTTTGGGTTTTGAACTTCTGATATAAAGGTTAATGAAATTAATATGTGCTTTTCTGTGAATATGCAGGTTGCAATATCTGTACTTCGAGTACTTTTATTTGTTGCAAGGCCTAGGACATTCGTTTTAGGCAACATTCCAAATTCTGTAGTATACAGAAATGTGGAACAATATCCAAATGCAAACCATATTCCTGGAATCCTAATTCTTGAAATTGATGCACCAATTTACTTTGCCAATGCAAGCTATTTAAGAGAGAGGTAAGCCTCCTGCTGATTTGCAGTTTTGCTCATAACATACAAACACTACTGGCCTCCAGTAAAATTGGATACTTACCAGAAAACTTTGTTCATAGGATCACAAGGTGGATTGATGAAGAGGAAGACAGAATCAAAGCTACAGGGAAGGCCAGTTTGCAGTATGTTATAATGGATATGACTGGTAAATTATGGATCTAAGAAATGAAGTAATTAACAATTTGGTTAGTAAGATTTCCAGCCTAACTTGTAGTGTAATTTTATTGGCAGCTGTTGGGAACATTGATACAAGTGGAATAAGCATGCTTGAAGAGGTCAAGAAGATTGTTGACAGAAGAGGGCTACAAGTAATTATTTCTCTCTCTTGTTATTTGCTAATTATGTAGTAACATTTTTTTTTCACTTTTAGAATGCTTAATTGATTTTTTTTTAAATCTTCCCTTCCTATGTGTTTAGCTCGTTTTGGTCAATCCTGGAAGCGAGGTGATGAAGAAACTGAACAAATCCAAGTTCCTTGATGAAATAGGGCAGAAATGGATCTATCTGACAGTTGAAGAGGCTGTTGGCGCATGCAACTTCATGCTCCATAGTTACAAACCAAACCCCATGAAAGATGAATCAGAAGGTTGGAACAGTGTCTGAGCCATGTAATAAAGCATTAGAAGAGATCATTACAGTATGTGGCATGAGAGTTTGTGAATCATGCTGCAGAAGATTTAGAGGCATAGGAAAGTGAAAGATGCATGGGTAATTTTAATTTCTGAAGTTTGCATCATGAGTTGGAAGAAAGTTTCCAGCATAGGCTGTTGAATCTTTATGAATCATGCTTGATAATCTATTCAAATGGAAAGTAACTGCAATAGAATTGAGAAGTGTTCCTTTGGAAATGTCCTAGAACAAATTAAAATAGATTAGTGATCACAAGGTCTCAAGCTTATTAAGGTAACATGCGGTTGTATTATCACCTTAGTTTGCGTGCACTTTAGTAAGGAGGAATAAAAATAATAGCGAAACACAATGTCTATATAAAGCACAGAGATAATCAATTTATAACTCCAATACATTTATACTGATTAGATTAGAGTCCTTCCAAAACTTAGAGAGACTGAATAGGTGACTTATTTCATTTTCAATTTTAAGTTTCTCATTTGCAAATTGCAATCCTCTAAAAATGCTAAGAAACTACTACAGCTAAATTGCGAATTACCAATATATATTTGGTTCCTGTTTTAGTTCTCAACGAGTCAAAGGAGTTCAAGGAGATTTCAAGCTTAAAAGCTTTCTCTGAAAGGTTAAAAAAGAAGTAAACAAGAAGAGTGAGAATTCCTTTTTCTTTTTTTTTTCTTTCCAGTTATAAATTCAACCCCCAAAGCCAAATTCTTAATTTTCCATTTAATATTTTAGTAGAAAAGACAACTATCCTAAAATTTAATAAATGATATTCTTAGCAAAAGATAAAAGGTATAATTGAACTTAATTTTACCTGTTTCGCTTTATGAATGTCCTCATAAATCTCAATTAAAAATGTAATTAATGTATCTTCTTCACAAAGGACTTCCGCATGATGGCCATGAAGGTATGAAGAGTTTATCAACATTAAGCAAATGAGAGTTAACTGATCTTATTACTACATATTTAATTTAAACAATTTAACTTAATTAAGACTCCTTTGTATTAGATTTTAGTTAAATTAGTATTAAAAAATTATTTTAAAAGAATTTATTTTTTGTTTAAGGATGATATTTCAAAAATTAATTTATTTAAATGGTGTAAAGTAAAATTACTTTTAAATATTAAAATTATTAGAATAATTAATATTACTTTATAGTATTTTAACTTTGAAGGCAATAGGACTAAAGGTAACCATGGAAAGAAGGGTAATATAGTAAAATCACACTAATCCACAAGCCAATATAAAATGTTTTTTAGATAAAAAATAATCATCTTATATCATTTTTGAACCAACACTATTTTTCACACCATTTCTCAATTAAAAATGTAATTAATGTATCTTCTTCACAAAGGACTTCCTCATGATGGCCATGAAGGTATGAAGAGTTTATCAACATTAAGCAAATGAGAGTTAACTGATCTTATTACTACATATTTATTTAAACAATTTAACTTAATTAAGACTCCTTTGTATTAGATTTTAGTTAAATTAGTATTAAAAAATTATTTTAAAAGAATTTATTTTTTGTTTAAGGATGATATTTCAAAAATTAATTTATTTAAATGGTGTAAAGTAAAATTACTTTTTAATATTAAAATTATTAGAATAATTAATATTACTTTATAGTATTTTAACTTTGAAGGCAATAGGACTAAAGGTAACCATGGAAAGAAGGGTAATATAGTAAAATCACACTAATCCACAAGCCAATATAAAATGTTTTTTAGATAAAAAATAATCATCTTATATCATTTTTGAACCAACACTATTTTTCACACCATTTCTCAATTAAAAATGTAATTAATGTATCTTCTTCACAAAGGACTTCCTCATGATGGCCATGAAGGTATGAAGAGTTTATCAACATTAAGCAAATAAGAGTTAACTGATCTTATTACTACATATTTAATTTAAACAATTTAACTTAATTAAGACCTTTGTATTAGATTTTAGTTAAATTAGTATTAAAAAATTATTTTAAAAGAATTTATTTTTTGTTTAAGGATGATATTTCAAAAATTAATTTATTTAAATGGTGTAAAGTAAAATTACTTTTTAATATTAAAATTATTAGAATAATTAATATTACTTTATAGTATTTTAACTTTGAAGGCAATAGGACTAAAGGTAACCATAGAAAGAAGGGTAATATAGTAAAATCACACTAATCCACAAGCCAATATAAAATGTTTTTTAGATAAAAAATAATCATCTTATATCATTTTTGAACCAACACTATTTTTCACACCATTTCTCAATTAAAAATGTAATTAATGTATCTTCTTCACAAAGGACTTCCTCATGATGGCCATGAAGGTATGAAGAGTTTATCAACATTAAGCAAATGAGAGTTAACTGATCTTATTACTACATATTTAATTTAAACAATTTAACTTAATTAAGACTCCTTTGTATTAGATTTTAGTTAAATTAGTATTAAAAAATTATTTTAAAAGAATTTATTTTTTGTTTAAGGATGATATTTCAAAAATTAATTTATTTAAATGGTGTAAAGTAAAATTACTTTTTAATATTAAAATTATTAGAATAATTAATATTACTTTATAGTATTTTAACTTTGAAGGCAATAGGACTAAAGGTAACCATGGAAAGAAGGGTAATATAGTAAAATCACACTAATCCACAAGCCAATATAAAATGTTTTTTAGATAAAAAATAATCATCTTATATCATTTTTGAACCAACACTATTTTTCACACCATTTTGTATGGTTATGATTGAGAAAGAGAAAGTGATAAAAAATAATAAATATGATAAATGGTATTAAATAAGTTATAAAAAAATATGTATGCATTATTTGTTGTAAGAATATCAGAATTATTTTTAGATACACAAACAAAGCAATTAAACAACATGCACAATAAATTGAGATGAGTAAAATCATCTTAGTATATGTTCACAATTAATAACAAGTTTGTTTGAGATTCTATTTATCGTAAATAGAGGTTTATACTAATTAAAACACATTCAGTAAAAAGAATAATGAAATTCATTCTCTCAAACATCTGATGATATTAAAATTTATCTCAAACAAATAGGTACTAATCAAGCGCACTTATAGTAAGAAATGATGTTTTAGGTCAAAATCTAATGTGCAATGTGTTTGTTCTTTAGTAATAGTAGGCCTTACGAAAGGAAATTTACAAAGAGAAAATGAAAAAAGAAAAAGAAAAAATTAAAGCTTAGGGTTTTTTCCAAATAACCATTAGTAGCATATTTGTTTGATATTCTATTTATCGTAAATGGAGTTTTTTTACTTTTCAAAGCACGTGACGTTGAGATTTATCTTTCAAGGCATGTTCAGCTAAAAAAATAATAGAGTTTATTCTCTCAAACACCCGTTAACGTTGAGATTTGTCTCAAATAAACAATCATTAGTAGGCACTTATACAATGAAATGATGTTTTTTTTGTGGTCAAAATCTAGTGTGTGATGTGTTTGCCCTTTAGTAATTTACGAAAGCCTTACATGAAAGGAAATTTACGAAAAAAAAGAAGAAGGAAATAATTCACTCAAACTTGTGTTTCTCCAAATATCAGAAGGGTTTTGTTTTGGGCAGTAATAAATAACTGAAGAGCTTTCAAGGCAGTAAATGGGCAGAGTAGCCCAACATTAACAATGCACATTATGGACTACTTTAAGAAGCGAACATTCTAAACTCTCCTCTAAATTGGACAACAAAAACGACCAAAGACGAAGATCATGTGTTCCTCGTTTTCTCGGATTGACATTCAACCTCACTTCACTTTACTTCTCGAGCCTTGACGCTAGTAGCTAAGGTTATCCTGTGACTGGGAACAGTGAATCATTTCTCCTGCTGTTATGCTGAATGGCACCCCTCCAGAAGAAATCAAAGAAGAAGACCAAAAGGAAAACGAAGAAGTTCAAGAAACGCAAACAGGTGACCCTCGTTCCTGTTGAACCCAGAACCAGTGAGACCGATTGGTGGGACTCTTTCTGGCACAAAAACTCTACTGCCCCAGGTATCAATCTTCTCCTTTCTTCACCATTCTTCTTCAAATTTTTAAACTTTTTATCCATCATGTTCATGTTGTGCTGTTTGAACTTATCTCCATTTGTTGTTCGGGAAGGAAACCCCTTTCATCCAAGTGTTTCTGTACTGTTATCACTTTATCAATTCTCAACAATCCTCCTGTTTATCTAGTTGGTAAAGAAAAATAGGAACTTTCAACATAGGGATTTTCTTCCCACACCCCATTCTTCAAGGGCAATGAAATTATTATTATTATTATTTTTTGGGATTTTGCTAATAGTGTAGTTGTTAAGAAATTCAGAATAAGAATTTTTTTATGGAAAGACTTTTTATGAAAAATTTCTTATTTTGGATTCTTAAAACATTTGTTAGCAAAACTCTTTTTTTTTTTTTTAGTGTGGGATTTTATGGTCTTATCAATGTATATGATTGATACAAAAAACCTGCAGGATACTCTGTACCTGGTGATGAGGCACAAGGGTTTAAGTATTTCTTTAGGATGTCAAAGACTACTTTTGAATACATATGTTCTCTTGTAAGGGAGGATCTCATATCAAGGCCACCCTCAGGGCTCATCAACATAGAGGGAAGGCTTCTTAGTGTTGAGAAGCAGGTTGCCATTGCCCTTAGAAGGTTGGCATCTGGTGAATCTCAAGTCTCGGTAGGAGCTGCCTTTGGGGTTGGTCAGTCAACTGTTTCTCAGGTCACTTGGAGATTCATCGAAGCACTGGAGGAACGTGCAAGACATCATCTCAATTGGCCTGATTTCAATAGAATGCAAGAAATAAAGTTCGGTTTCGAAGCGTCCTACAGGTTGCCACATTGCTGTGGAGCCATTGATGCAACACACATCATGATGACCCTTCCGGCTGTCCAAACCTCGGATGATTGGTGTGATCAAGAAAAGAATTACAGCATGTTGTTACAGGGAATTGTTGATCATGAAATGAGATTTATTGATATTATGACAGGTTTGCCTGGGGGCATGACATTTTCTAGATTGTTAAAGTGTTCAGCATTTTTTAGACTCTCTGAGAATGGGGAGCGTTTAAATGGAAATGTAAGAACTTTAGGTGGAGGAGATGTGATAAGAGAATATGTAGTTGGTGGATACAGTTATCCTCTTCTTCCATGGCTCATGACTCCTTATGAAACTAATGGCATATCAGATTCGCAGTCCACTTTTAATTACAAACATGGGGCTGCAAGGCTGCTTGCAGTGAGGGCATTCTCCCTGTTGAAGGGAAGTTGGAGAATCCTTAGTAAGGTTATGTGGAGACCCGATAAGAGGAAATTGCCTAGCATTATCTTGACATGCTGTTTGCTTCATAATATAATCATTGACTGTGGAGACACCTTACATCCAGACGTTGCCTTGTCTGGTCATCATGATTCAGGATATCGAGAACAGTATTGCAAGCAAGTTGATCCTTCTGGAAGGACCATGCGAGAAAATTTGGCCAAGTATTTACAACATGGTATGCAGTTAGATGTTCATGGTACCTCTGGTGTTACCTCAGTTCATCTAGTCTAGAATTTGACTTTTGGTCTCGGCATTCTGTTGTTGAACTTAGAGCTTGAGTTTTTTTTTTCCTTTTTTCTTTTTGGAGTTGGGATTAACTGAAGTTTCTTTAATCCCCTTGTTTTGGTGAATGCTACTTTTTTTATTTGTTATTATTGTTGTAAGAAATATTGCTGACTATAGCTTTCAGTTTTCAGTCTTAACTCTTAATGCAATGTATGAATCTTACAATATGTTTAGATGACAAGTAATTAGGAAAATAGGAAGAGAATGAGGGGAAGAGAAATAAATTTTCATATTTAGAAGTTTAAAAACGGATGGGAAGGAAAAGGAACTCATGAGAAACAATTCCCTCTTTCTTTCTCTCGGATTAAAATTTTGTTCTCTCTAAAATTGAAGAGAAATGGAAAAAATAAGTCTTTATAGATCAAAATAACAATTTTATATTTTTTTCTATTTCATTATAATTTAACTCCTAAACAAGATAACAATTATAAATTGTTTTCTTATTAATCTAAAGATCGTTTTGATCTATTTCTTTCCTTCTCTTTGCAGTCTATTTTTACTTGTTTCGTTTCGTCTTATTAATAAAATAATATCTAAACACAATGTTAATGCAAGAAACATGAAACATGGTCTCTTCAGTCTTATTTCATTTTGTGCTAAAGAAACGATTCTTTAGACTCGAGCAAAACAAAGAAAAGAGAAAGATAATTGCATGGCACCAAGATGGTAAAGAAAGTAAAAGCGTACAGAAAGTAAAAGCCAAAACAACAACCGCTCATCTAACCAAGAAAGAAATAAGACGGCGGGGATTATTCAGAAAATGAAATGTCGAAAATTCCATCCTAGCCTCTTTTTCTGAGTGAACTTGACACAACATGTACAGCAGGATCTCTAAGCTACACGAACGCCAGATCCTCTCCATACAAAGAAAAACATATACGTAGGGTCTTGAACCATCTCTAGAAATATAAAGGAAAATTTACAAACAAGAGAGCTAATGTCTCAATTGTATCATGTACTTTAAACTATGCTAAGAATCTTGCCGACTCAATCTCCCTTAGTGGGAGGTTGCATGCATGCACAAAAGGGTGCTTTCTTCTTCTTCCTCTTCTGGTAGCTGATTCTTGTCCCTCCATAGAGATAATCTCGCAAAAGGACTCTTGGATTTCGGTCATCAATCATTGTTTTTCCTTTGCCTTCTCTTTCATCACTCAATTTCAGAAGTAAAAATTGCAGTCTTTGCACCTCCAACTGCAACCGTCCTATTTTTTCAGACCCTCTCCGAGCCTGTTCTGAAACTCTCCTTCTGCTGACACTTCCACTCTCATCTGACTCTGTTGCAGACTTCCCAGTAAAGGACAAGGTACCTTCTTCTACATTCTTCATCAACTTGCGGTTGGCATCAAACAACTTTGTGATAGTCTCCTGAGCAGCTTCAAGCTGCCCTTTCACGGCATCATACTCAACAACTTTTCCTGTTGTGTTCTTCTCAGTAATTTCCACCTTGTTCATCAAATCTTGTACGGTTATTTCAAGGTTCGTCAACTTTTGAGCATCAGAATCAAGTCTTTCTAAAATCTTTCTCTTGTTGCCTTCTTCATGTGGCTGTGTCAATCTTCTTGAGATCTCTAATTTGTCCACACCCAACTCCTTTTCAACCAAAGACTCTAATGAAGGATATTTGTTTTTGGGTTCCTTGGTTGCTCCCCTTTGATGGCAGCCAGCAGGTGCAGTGGCCATCTTCTGTGCCTTGCCAACTTTCAGGTCAATAATGCCATCCTTATCAGCAGTTTCCCACAACTGGAGCATCTGATCATCAGACTCAAGAGTTCCTCTCCTACTTATCCCATATGATGAACATTCAGACATTTGATCAAGCATGATGTCTTTTGGCAGAACTTCAATCTCTGCTACAGGGATATCAGGCACTGATTTTCCTGCCTTCTGTTCATCAGCAGGTCCACCTCGATGCTCCTTTGCTTCATCCATTTGAGTAACATGCTTACTTGTTTGAATATTTCCTTGGCGCTGGCTGATTCCAGATTTTAACACTTGAATCTCTCTCATTTCATCCTTAGGGTTGAAACTTTCATTCATCTGTTTAACAGCCATTTCAATTGCATTGATCCTTTTCTGCATGTCTTGGAAGTCTGGATGTGCATCTGGTGCCGTAGCATTGTGATCTTCACCTGTTTGTGGACCACCTTCAGTGTATTGGTGATTCGCCAAATTTTTAACCTGGAAACAATGATTTAAACAAACTATTATATCTATAAAAAATATAGTAGTACTGGGTTCCCAGTTGAAGAAGAGGGTATTAAATTTCACTTTATCACAAATGACCAGCATTAACATAAAAGGAAGCAGCAAGCTTCATTTCTACAAAGTTCTCAAGCATTGAAATCCTAAAAAGTAGTTTCTTGCATGACATCTAAGAAAAGAGTTTTCATAAATAACCAAATTACGGTAAAAAAACATCACAATTAATTTTAGTCAAATAAATAGACTTGGAACTATATATATTCCCCACCAAAAAAAAAAAAAATGAAATCCTAGTTGCCCAACCAAATACAGAGATAATATGTTAATACCTTTGATTCTTTGTAGTCATGAGGTTTTGCATGTACAAGAGTCTGCATCTCCAGGGATGTTATACAATCATTCAAAGCACTGACAGCTGGGACATAAGCAGCCAACTGACCACGTAGTCTTCCGTTTTCACCTTCCAACTCATTAACTCTTTCTTTCAGCTTTTCACTTTCCTTACCTTTAGAATTGCTTCTGCTTTCAAGATTCTCGCATGCATCAGCTAGCTCAAGGACCTTCCCTTCAAATAATGTCTCATTGACAGAAGAAATCTGCAGTCCAGTATAGAGTGTGGCAGCCTGAGTTTCCCATTGTTCAATCTCATTTTTTCCCTTATGTAGTTCATAACTTAGCTTCTCTTCCCTCAGTTTAGTTTCTCCAAGTTCTTGATGCAGGTGCCTCATTTCAGCCTCCAACTTTTGATTCACTTCACAAAGGCATCCAAGCTCTTCATTTTGACGATCCTTGTCTGAGGATAATTTTAAAATTTGACTAGCTTGGTCTTCAAGTATCATCCTGGCCTCATCATACTTATTCTTCAGATCTTCCACCAATCTTTGCAATTCTGCCTTCTCATCACGTAAAGCACTGAACATCTCTGCTGCTTCCAAAATCTCATTTTCCTTTTGAGACAACAATTCCTTTCCATTCCTAATCTGACAATTTAATTGTTCATTGACAGATTCAAGTAATTTTAGTTCAATGTTCGATACTACAAATGACTCTTTAAGATGTGAATTTTCCATTTGTACATCTTCTAATTTGCCCACCATTATTTTTAATCTCTCCTCAAGGTCATTATTCACCGAACAAAGTCTATCAAGATCTTCGCTTAGCTCTTTTAGTGCCAGAAGCTTTTCAAAGACAATGTTCTGGTACATCAGAGAAATATTAGATTGAGCTATTGTCTCATGAATCATGACGTAGATTTCTTCTTCCAAGTTACTTTTCTCTTCACCCAGATCTAGAAATCGTCTCATCAAGGATTTTTTCTCTTCAAATGTTTTATAGCTTTCTTCCTGTATGTTTTTATGAGCCTCTTCCAAGTCTGACAGCTGTTTGCATAGATTATCTATTTCAGTTGTCATTACTTTCATTTTCTCTTCTCCTTTGCTTATTGTCAACTTCAATTCCTTATTCTTCCCCAGTATCTTTTGGACCTCTGCTTGCAATGCCAAGAACTGCTTAGACTGGGTCCTCAACTCCTCATCAAGGGCATCTCTTTCTGTCAGAAGATTTTCTGCCTTTAATTTCAACTGGCCAAGAAATGTAACAAGAACTGAATTCTCAATGGCCGCTTGCTGGCTTTCATTGAAAATTGTGACAAAAGAATTCTGTGTCTCTTGAAGTTTTCCATGTATATGGTTCAGAAGCTCCTGGTCTTCTTCAATCATATCTTCACACCAATGCTCGCTGTTAATGTCAAGAGTCTTTAACACCTGAAGCAGCCCAATCCTTAGTATTTTAATTTTCTCAGACAATGAATTCACATCAACCTGCTTTTGAACATTGTCATTCTCCAATTTAGATATCAATCTATCAGACATTTTGGATGCCTCCAAGAGTCTCTGACACTCAACTAGAAGGGAGAAGTTCTTTTGCTCCAAATCCTGGATACATTTCTGCAAGATGAAAATTTCCATTTGAGCATGTACAGCTCTATCCAGTTCCTCCTCATATTCCTTTTTCTGGTAATTTGCATCTTCTTGTAGAGTATGAATTTGTAATTCCTTCTCAGCCAAGTGACCTTCACTCAATTGTACAACTCTAGATTGCTCTTCCCTCTCAGCATATAAGGAAACCAGTAGCTCTTCCACCTTTTGAAGTGCAGACTCCTTTTCTGCTTTTAGTTCCAAATGCTTTAGTTCCAATTCACCGCGTTGTTTCTCATGATCTTTCAGTGTTTGATGAGTGATGTTCAATTGTGAAACTAATGTTTCTTTCTCAGAGGTGAGACTGGACTTCTCATGGCCAAGTGACTGGCAAGAGTCTTCTAAGATATTTGACTTTAACCTTAATCCTTCGAGCTCAGCATTCACATCAAATAGTGAATTTTCTAAAAGGTTGTTTTTTTCTGAGAGCTTCTGCAGCTTTTCAGCTGTAGTTTGTAACTGAGAAAACAAGGCAGCCTTCTCAGCAGTAAGAGTGGATTTCTCCCCAAGCAAAGATTGGCAAGTGTCTTCCAATACATTTACCTTTCCTCTGACACTCTCCAGCTCAGCATTCAAATCTGAAAGGGATTTCTCCAAAAGCTTCTCCATGATCTCCAGTTTTTCCAGAAGAGCTGCTTTCTCACCTTTGTCAGCCTTGCATGTCTCCTTCAGCTTTGAGTTATCATCTTGCAATTTCTTCACAGATGAGGCAAAGCACTGTGGATTTAAGCCAGTTGATCCGACCTCTTCCATCATGGATTCATGTCTTTTATTCACATCATTAAGCTCCTCTTTAAGACAGTAAATTTCTTGCTGAAGAGCATTTCTTTCATCTAATCGCAGTCCAACCTCCTGTTCAAGTTTCTCTATTGTCTCCCTCAGATTTAATATTTCATCCTGCAAATTTTTTATGGACAAAGACGAAGACAATTTGAGCTCATTTAGAATTTTGTTTTCCTCCTTCACCCTGTGTACTTCATCCTCTAAAGCCTGCTTACGGGATTCCATAGTCTGCAGAATTTCAGCTTTATTATGAAGCTCAGCAGCAAGAGATCTAAGCTCTTCCTGAGATTGAGAATGCAAATTCTGAAGAGTTTGGAAAGCAGTTTCAGCCTCAATGAATCGCAGCCGCTCCTCTTGTATGCAAGTCCAAAGTCTACCCAATTCCTTCTGCTTCTCGCCAAGTTCTTCACTATGAGACCCCACCTTCTGTGCCAAAGACTGCAATTCGGATTGCAGAGTCTGATTTGATGTTTCCAAAAGAAGACACTTCTGTTCAGAACTATGTAACTTTTCAACCTCATCATCTATCTTGCAATTTAGCTTATGCACCTCCTCTTCGGCACAAGTGAGTTTATGCTCCAAACTGGAAATTATCTCCAAGCATTGCTGATAACGAAGAGCTGCATCTTCCTTCTCTTCAGTAAGTTTAGCAATTTCTAACTTCATGGCCTCAATTTCATTTTTAGCTATATTAGCTTGCTCAGTAATTCTCCTTGCATTCTCTTCAGCTTGTACTAATCTCTCCTCCATTTTTGACGATGTCTCCAAGGACTGGTTATATTGAACAAGGGCAGCTTCCTTTTGAGCTTCTACTCTAGCAAGGTACTGCTTTAGGGATTCAGCTTCAGTTTCAGCTTTAGTAGCTCGTTCATTAAGTTCTCCTACATCCTTTTGAGCAGAAGAGATATTTTTCTCCAGATTAGATATTTTCTCCAAGCACTGCTGATACTGAAGAAGACTAGCTTCTCTTTCAGCCCGTAATTCAGTAAGGGCTTCCTTCAAGGTTTGTACTTCAGCTTCAGCTTTGCTTGCGCGTTCATCAAGTCCTTGAGAATTCTCTTTTGCATGAGACACTTCTGATTCCAGATTAGACAATCTCTCCAAACACTGCTGATACTGAAGCAAGCCAGCTTCCTTTTCACTTTCTAATTTAGAAAGGGCTTTCTTTAAGGCCAAAATTTCTGTTTCAGCTTTAGTCATCCGTTCAGACTCAGATAAGACTTGATCCCTAGTATCATGGCTTCCATTGTTTAGTCCATTAATCTCCTCTGTGTCAAGAAAATTGAGCCCCCTTCTGGCACGCCCTTCTGCCAACCTTGTATGACTTACAGGTTCTCCTGACATGAAGAGATCATTGAGCTGTTTTAAACCCTTTCTGCTTATAGCAGAATCAGGTTCATCAATATAAGCTCCATTTCTTTTGATAACATGGAAATGAGTAGAAGCATCACTTTGTGATTCATCTGGGTCAAGAAATGCATGTGAATGGCGTGGTGTCTCTGGTGTAGGCAGCTCAGTCTCTGTGGAAGAAACTGCAGGTAAATCATCTGCCAGTACCAGAGGGACTTGATTAGGAAATGCTTCAGCCATGGTACGATGTGCCTGGCGTATCACTCCAGTTGCATGATCATATCTCTCAGCCAATGCCCGGTATGCCCGGTAAAACTCTTCAACCAATTTCATAAGCTCTGGGCGTTTCTTATAATACATTTCTGCCCTCCTGGCAAAGGAATCTGCATCTTCTTCAATAAGCTTAATCATTTGCTTCACCTTGGCATCCATATCTGTTCATGAGGAGATATCATTGTGATAAATTCAAATGTGTTTGAGGGCACCAAATGGTTAACAGCAAAATTTCAAGAAGAATTATTGCCACTTCACTTCTGAGTGATTATGGAAATAGATGCTGAAGTAGATATGGTTTATTATCATATACAGACTTCTATACAAAGTGCATGTAACATGTCCATACAGGACAGAACTGATATTTTATAGTTATAGAAAATAATTTTAATGAAGATATACACCAACAAAGAAGATTCAAAAAGATATATAAAAATACACACTTTTGTAGTTTTAATTAAATGCTTCCTTATATCCCGTTAATAAAGTCTCAACTTGAGTGCATCATAACTGTAAGTAAATTTGGAAGTGAAACTGGAAACTGGTTTAAACCAGAATATATCATTGTGCCAGACATTCCCAAAGGGTGAAATATGAATTGACATTCACAAAAGATTTACGCAAGTACTTCCAGCGGCCAGTCCAATAACCTAAAGGTTTTAGTTTTAGCAACAAAAATTTTTAAACTATAATTTATAAGGCCTCATAGCAATATCAGTAATAGCAAAGAAATAAGAAAATTTAATTTTAAAAAAAAGAAGGAAAATGCTCAATTAGATTTGGTTTCTAGTTTAACAGAAGCACTTCTTTCCTCTATACAAAAGAAAACAAGAAATGGTGCAATTTAATCTCCAACCATTAAGGTGTCAGGTGATGAATGATAACTATGTTAACATCTTTAACAGAATTGCAACCAAAGGCAGAAAGACAGAAGGCATTTTACCTGTCAGATTTTCTTGGAGCCATTTCGAGTTCTTTGGGTTTATGTGGCTGTCCCACCACCATGAATACATTCTTTTAGAATCAGCATGGGACAGAGCCGCCATCCCTCCAAACAAGAACACCAACAACACCAACACTGTGTCTTCTGATGTTGAAGGAACACTTGATCCGTGAAAAATTCAATGAAGTAAAACGAGAACCACGTAAATGTGTGTTTGACAACCAAGTCTCTCTTGCTGCTTCAGTCATAGGAATAAACAAAACCGAAAGAAATGCAAAAGGTTCAGTTTCAGATAAATCATAGCCACGCCTCTCTTTTTTTCATCAAAGGAAAAGCAAATGATCAGAAACAGCACACACACACACCAAAAAAAGAAAAAGAGATCAGTTGGACTCAAGTTCCAATATTGAATGAACAAACATCTGATACGCCGGAATTAGTACTGATCAAACACAAAATTAGAATTAAAACAACGTAAAACCCAACAAAAAAACAGTTATTAAAATTTGGCTAGTAAACAAGAACATATAATTTGTATGCGTTAGAAAATGGAAAAACAAAAATTTGTTCTCAATTTTTTTTTTTACTATGATCACTAATGAGCATGAGATGGGCAACCATATAATTCAAACTACATGATCAATCAAACCCCATTGAAATACTAAGATCAACAAAATAAGAATTAAATTCAAAACTCAAAAGCTCATAATTCAAAACAAGAGATCAATCCTTAAGAACTGCAACATAAAGCTCATAATTCATATAACAAGTTACTCACCAAGAAAAAAAAGAATATCAAACTTGAGGCATTCGGTTTAGAATACCACCAGCTGCTATAAACAAGTTCAGCTGCTTTTCTTCCTTATTTATTTTTCTTCTCTTTTTTTTTTATTTATTCCACTTCCCGAGTCACCCCATGTTGGTTAGATCTCTCTGTTGGGTTGTGTGGACAATGCTGTTTCTGTGTGTTTCTCTCTCCTGCTCTCTTTGCTTTACTTTGCTTTTTATGCAGTCTAGGTTGGTGGTACTGTTCTCAGCATCTCAGAACTGTTAAAGTGTAAAGAAAACAAAAACAAGGAAAGTTGGGGGAGAAAAAGAAAGAAAACCATTAAAAAGAAAAGAAAAAAAAATTCATAAACTTGGAAAGTAAAATCAAATTAAATTAAATTAGTAAATAAATAATTTAGAATCTGATCCTCACATTTACTACCTAAATTTTAAAACATTGAAATTTGAAACGGCAGAATGTGGTAGAAGTAAATGGAATGGAAGGAAATATGAGCTTTTGTGTCCTTTTGGAATTAGAATTAAGATAAGATCTGAAATTTAATAATATAAAATTTAATAGTATAAGATTTAATATGTAAATATTAAAAATATCAAGATGTTTAATATTATAATAAATTTTTTTATAAGAATTTATAAATTAAATTTGATTAAGCTTAATTATATTTTATATAATTTTATTAAATTATCTACTATTTTAATTTATAAAAAATTTGATGAATAAATTTATAATATATTATATTAATTTATTTTATTAAATCTAATATGACATGTGAAACAGTCACTTGGATTCTCAAGGATGTGTTTTTTCCTTCGTTGGGCTTCTGGAATTTTTGTCAAATAAAATAAGAATCAGAATCAGCAAATTAAAAGTACCAACCAAAGTTTCTTTGTTGCGTGTATTTTACGAGGTAAGGTTTTGGTTTAGTTTTGTGTTACTAAAATTATCAAATGCGTCACCGACTTTTCGGTCGATTTATTCCAAATAATAATAATTCTAGTTGTCGTTGCTGCAATGCTGTATGCTCGGGTGAAGACTGAAAAGTGAAAAGTGAAAAGTGAAAAGTGAAAAAGCAACACTATTATTGTACCAAAGTAATGGTTGTAACCAAAGCAAAGTCCTACATTTCAATCCATTCAAAATACATAATTACTAATTTTTTTTACTTCATTTTACTTTTTAAATGTTATTTTATATATATAAAATAAAATTAAAAGAAATTTTTTAAAATAAATTTATCTTTAAAATAAATAAATAAATAATAGTATATCTACTCATAATTTAATGTAAAGTATATTAAAATCTTAAATCATTAAAATTTAATAATAAATACATACTTACTTATTTAATTTAAAGACAAAAGACAAATTCATTAAAAAAATCTTATATATAAAATTATATATTTTACTTAACTTCACTAGTCAAATAATTTGTAATTTGAAATGTAAAAAAATAGAAATGATTATAAATCAATTATTATATATAGAATATTTTGAATATAAAAAATAAAAAATAATTTAATTTTTAAAATTTTATAGATTTTATTTTTTTAAATTAAAATTTTATCAAATTTGATAAGATTTAATTGAATTTGATTTGATTAAATAAATAGACCATTTTATTTTTATTAATTACTTCTAACTACCTCTTATATAATAAAATAATAAAATTAAATCAAATTAATTTCTATTTTAATGAATTTAAAACATAAAAAAATAGTTTTCAAATCAAAACAAATCTTATTTTTTATAATAAGTTCCAAACATAAAATTTAATTTTTAAATTAAATCAAATTAAATTAATCTTAATTTTAATTAATTTTAAACACAATGACATAGTAATAAATAAACGACTATTTTGATGCTCTTAAGAAGGGAATTTGTAATCAGGATTTTTATTACTAAAAACGGATTTGTTTTATTGAGCTGTCCCAGTTGTGAAATCTGGCCTAGACTAGATTATAAATTTATCAATCACTATTTTTATGGCCAACAGGAAAAACAAAACAAAAACAAGTGGTTTGATATGATATTTAAAGTATATTATTGAGTTACTTCATTTATTAAAACTTGAACTTTTTTCCCAATTCAATATGTGTTCTATTATGGAAAATCACTAACAAAATATAATCCATAATGATAGAACAAATACCATATTACAATCAAAGATATTTAAAAGTGTAACTTTGTTTTACTATACTTTTAAAAAATAAAAAAATACCATCCTAATCAAACATATTTAAAAGTATAATTTTATTTTACTATACTTTTAAAAAATAACAAAATACCATCCATAAATGAGACAAAGATTATGCCCTAAATATTTTTCTAATAGTGCTATTTCACACGAACATTGTTTTTATGAAAAATTATGAATGATGTGTCATTGTTTTAATCTCAAATTCTCTTTCACTGAACTTACAAGCATCAACTTCTTTCTTATTTTGTTGCTCCATGTTACTTGTAACACATTTTGTAAAGTGATATTTAGCATTTTTTTTATATATATTTTTTGTACATTTTATTGTTACAGCTTTTTATGTGTGTCTATTTATTTCTTTCCATTAACGATGATGTACACTTTATAACGTCAGTTACTCACTTATGTAACATTTGCAATTTGCACAAGTGTTTATATACTATTTGTACAATAATAATAATAATAATAATAATAATAATAATAATAATAATAATAATAATAATAATAATATGCTATTTAGACAGAATTATTATTATTAAATAAATTGAAACTGAAGGACGTGTCGAGGGAATGATATGACAAGTGTCATTGTGGAATAAAGGTCGTGGTGGGTAAGCCAGGGACGGTTATCTGGGTGCATCAGTCATGACTCATCACGCATCCACACGCCGCCCAAATAAATTCCATTGTCCCATTTGTAGAACTGTAGAACCACACGTGTTTTTCATGAAAAAAAAAAACAGTAGAGATATACACGCTGTTATTTTATTATAAAAAATAATGACCTTACACTATTTTTTTTAAGACGTAGATACTATATATATTTTTTAAGAGTATATAATTAAAAAATAAAAAAAATGATAAATAATATTAACTAAAATATAAAATATATATATATATATATTATATTTATAATAAAAATATCAGAATTATTTTATTATTTAACACCAAACATGATGTATCTGCTGTTGGGAACAAGAAGATTACATTCTATTTTTTCTCACTTTTTTTATTACTCTTGATTACGAAAATAAAAATAAAAAGAATATGTAAAAGATGTGTGTTTTTTTATTTTATTTTTTTTTAAAAAATATAAAAGTAATGTAATAAAAAATGTATGTGAAGGAAAAGATTTTTCTAAAGTCTCTAAATTGAATAAAGATTTATTTATCTTTAAATTATTTAATAAGTTAAAATTTTGATATATTTTGTTAAATTAATAATAAATATATTTTTTACTTATTATTTTATAAACAAATTTATTTTAAATGAATCTTATCTATATCCGTACGTGAATATCTACAATTACTTTGCCTGTAAGAGGTCTTCAATTCATTAAGTATTTAACTATTTATCGTATATTATAAAGTCCACATGTGTGCTTGTGAGTTCAATGGCACGCGTAAACTATAATAATCGTAGTCTTCTAACTTCATTTCAAAGTTTGTACTATTCTGTAGGTTGTCGCGACTGTTCTACTTTGAGAAGTTTATATATATATATTGCTTATTGCATTAAAATAAGGTTTTGATTGTTGGTGGTTCTAATTAAATGCATCATTCATCACCACGAGAACTGGATACAACATCCGCAAGTACTGCAGACATTACCATTGTTTGGTCCACCCTTTAAATTCAGTGAAAATCCGCAGGTAAACTTGCTCGAGAGACTACACAAATTGGTCATGGCCTCGTGGGTTTAGTTCGTGCAGGGTCTATCCACAGATCAAAGGATTGGCCGGGGAGCCGCATCATATGGCAAACATATGTTTCATGATTAGGAGTGTTCAAAATTTAGTTTATTCTAATAACTTAGATTAATTTAAAGTTAATTGAGATGAGTTTAAATTTTAAAAAATAGTCTTGATATATTTTTAAATTGAGTACGGATTACGTTTAAAATTGTTCTAATTGGTTTAATATTAAATAATACTTTAAAATATTTTTTTATAATTAATGATAAATAACAAAATTTATTGATTTAAAGTAATATTTTTTATATAACATGATAATATATTTATGTTGATATAAATTATTTTAAAATATATATTGTAAAACATTATATATTTTTAATATTTTATTTTTAAATTTTTATGACTTAGTTATACAAATATCTAAATTTATATAATTTATTTAATTATTGAATAAACCCAATACTACCTCTATCATTTATCGAATCATAATCAAATCAAATTAAAGTTCAAAAAATTATATCATTCAAATTATTGGGTCAAATTCAAATCGATAAACCTAGTCAAATAGTCCCATGAACACCTTTATCCATAATATATAAAGAGAATTATCACCTCGCACAAAAATTCGTTGCGTACTATCTTCTTTAGCTCCTACTATTAAGTGATGCTAGCTACTCATACAATTAGTGAAAGTTACTTATATTAGTTTGAAAATTAAAAAATATTTATATTATACAGTATAGAGAATGAATGACCTCCTACATGATGAGGAGTAGAGTTGTTGTTCCGCTATCTATAAAAACTCGTTAGATGTTACGTAGAAAATAAATATGGTAAAATTATTTTAGAATTCGTTTTAGAATGTTAAAATCACTAAAAAAATTGATTTTAGTTAAGAACTTTACATTTTTATGTTTTAAGGGTAATTATGTTCGATTTTTCTAAGTTATGGATCTTAAATTAGATTTGGGTACAGCTCAACCCAGTTAGAATTTGTTTGGGAGTGCATGTAATTTTGACAGTTTGATGTTAAGCTTTCTATGATTAAGTTCCTGATGGTTTGAGGTTGATGGTTCTACGTTGGTTGTACTTATCGGTCGGTCATTGATAGATAGGGATGGCAATGGGCACCTGTCCCCGCGGGTACCCACAGATAATACTCGTGATTAGGCAGATAATACCCGTGATCATTCCCCTGCGAGTATGGGTACCTGTTTATTTATTATCCCCGTTTAATAAATGGGACAGGGGCGAGGGTGGTTTCCTCCGTACCCGTGGATACCCGTAAATAAATTATAAAAATACCTTTGTATGAAATTATAAAAAAACCCTTCAGTATATAACTTAAAATAACACTCTCACATGCCACAGTCCAATCCTACCACCGACACACCCATCCCTAGTTCCCAAATCGTGCTCTGCAGCCTCTATTCGTCACTTCTGCCCAGCAATCCACCGTTTTCTTCTCTTTCCTGGAAAACCACCCACTCTAGAAAATTACCCATCCACCTTCCTCATCTTCTCCATGGAACCCAAGATGGTGAATGGCAGATCTACGGCTAAGAGTGTTGATTTGGTGGATCTACGGCGGATTTGGTACTTGCAGCCACCGCCTCCTGAAACCCCATTGCCGCCAGCCATCTTCATCAACCTGAACTTCACGCACATCTTTTCCATCCTCAACCATCTCTGAATCGAGTCACGGCAGGGTGAGCGGCGGCCTTACTGGTTTATGGTGACGGGGTATGCGACGGCGGCGTAGTGGTTATTCTGACTATGGCTCGATGAAACAAAGGCGAGATTGGGATTTAGTGGTATTTGGGTTGTGGTGCACAGGGTCGAACGGCTGCTGGCCGTTGTGGTGCACCACGCGACGTCGTCACCAAACCCATCACACCAGTCGCAGTTTCTGCTCAAAACAGATCAAAACTACCAGATATGTGAGCCACCATTGTCTTCCTCTGTTGTCTTCCACGCTCTACCAGCGCCGCCCAAGTCGCCGCAGACCCGTCGTCAAGCCCCCTTTGCCAGAGCTGTTACCAGTCGTCAAGCCCCCGTTGCACGATGGTCTCTCCAATTCAACAGTCCCTGAAATCGTAGCCAAATGGGTCATAATCAAATACCAATTAGGGGGCGGGAGGCTACTACCCGTCCCTGCCCCGCCCCTCCCCGTTGCCATCCTTATTGGTAGGGTTTAATACCTTAATAGAAACACAATTTGAGTATTGACTTCGTGTCAGTCAAAAATTTAAGAGCTCATCAATTTTGCAGTTTTTTTGTTCTTTAGTATTTACTCCTTAATTCTTATATGATTTAACCAATTTAATCTATATGTACATATATGATTTAACTTTGTCTATGTTTTATGAAACTTAAGTTATAAACTTATGGACTTTTTGTTAATTTAATCTTAAATTCAAGTTAGAATTTTGAACATAAGTATTTATTTATACATGTACTATTTTTAAAATAATTTTTCATATAATATATAACATCTACTTTTTTATGTTTCACTTTTTCATTTCGTTTTTACCTGACCCTTTACAATTTTTTGGTGAAAACTCATATTTGACAACCTTGTCTACACTCTATGCTATAATTCTGCCATTTATGTAGATGCATGTAAGCTAATGTGCACTAAAATAGTTGCACCTAACATTGTTATATATCAGTGTGTATTTTCGTGATAAAATTAAATATGTGAAAAAAATTACTCTTATATATTATCACTTTTATATGTATTTACTTATATATATTATTGTAAAATACGATAAAATAGTATCAATTATATAATAACTAGCAAGGTAGCCTGTAATGTGTAACACTCCTAAATTTTCGTATCTCTTAAACAGTAATTTTGACAGTTAACAGAATTTTACTGTTTAGTAATTTCTGTGCATTGTAAAATTATTTTGTTTATTCTCACAACAACGTATTTGATCGTTTTGAGTGATTTACTTTCCGTGTTAGGAAAATAATAATTTTGGTAGGAGAAAATCTTTAAATATTTATTTCTCTGATGTTAATTATTTTTAATAATCTGACTTGATTTTCATACGTTTTCTAATATTTGTGATTTTTGTGGATGATTATGAATTTTTTGACTGTATGTGGGCCCAGGTGGTCCTATTTTTTTTACATGGGCCCAGTCTTGTATTTATTTATCGAGACGATAAAAATCACAAGAAATATAATCGACGATAAAAATACTTTATAATCTTTCGTAGGATTTTTAGCAGATAAAAATAAAAATTATACTATTAAGTCAATATTAGTGATTGTGACAATTTTTGATGGACCAATAGGAAATAAGTTCAATATTGAAGACTTTAATATCAACCGTCGATTTAATCAACGGTGTAGGATAAGTTTAATAAAATGGCTATGACCATTTATAACTATTGGATTTGGATTTAATCAATGGTAGAGAATTGGTCTCAAAAAGTGAAAAAGACCATTTATGACCATTGGATGAAGAATTAATCAAGGGTGGAGATTTGGTCTTGTAAAGTAACAAGGACCATTTATAACCATTGGATGTTAATTTAATCTATGGTGGAGAATTAGTCTTAAAAAGTAGCAAAGACTAATTATGATCCTTGGATTAAAAGTTAGAAAGAGTAATCTTGACCATTAATTTTGGAGACACATCTAATGGTTAGAATTTAAAGGAGAAAGATCCATGGCTACAGATTAAGTCTTCTAAATCAAAAGTCTACCTAAATCCTAACCATTGAATTAATCAATGGCTTAGAATGCTCTAAATGATGGCTAGAAAAGATGACAAATTATTAAATGCATCATGAAGGAGGGGGGACAGTTTTGTGCTTCATTTTGGAGCTAAAGAAAAACTTTATGTCATTGTTAGATGTCTTGATCAATTATACATAATTATTGATCATTTTCCTAAAGCAAAAATATTTTCTTTTTTTCTCCATGCAAGCTACGGTCATGCATCAAATTTGGAAGACAAATTTACATTCAAATAATACTTGGTCATTCTTCTAACAACAATTGAAAAAGCTATACAAAATTAGTCAATGTTTGGTGTCTATTCTTTCTAATTCCTATGGCTATGCTTGCTTGGTAAAAGAGAAACATGCTATCAATTCAATTCTATCTCTTTTGTTTTAAAGTGGCTCATGGTCTTGGTCTAAAATTAGAAGCATTGAAGACCACAATTAAACACTTTAGTCATTATTGATCACCTTGGTCTTCATTGAACATTTTCAAGAAACAAAGTTATCAAAATTTCTCTCCATCTCTCTCCTACTCTAAGCTCACGGCCAAGCACTCCAAACCAACCTTCCATCACTCAAAAATTTCATACAATCATACTTCTTGAATCCTTACATCATTTTAAGAACATCTCTAGTTATGAGTTTTTCCAAAATCATTCATCTTGAGCTTCAAATCCAAGCTTTCAGTTTCTATCAAAAATTCCATCTTTGTGCTTCAAGAGAAACCATTCGGTCAAGACACTTAAAACCACCATCCAATCTCTTTTTCTTTCATCCAACCATAGATCTTGAATCTACATGATATTCTAAGCAACTTTCATGTTAGAGATTTTCTCTAAATCATTCATTTTCAAGGAGTTTTTCTAAGAGCAATTTTTAAGGTTTTTGAGGTGAAGTGTAAGGAAACTTCATTTCTTCTTTTCTTTTTCATGATCTAAACCATGTTCGATCCATGGTTCCTCTTAATCAAGCTTAGTATACTAATTTCTATGCATTTTGTTTTGTATTTGAGAAGCCCTTGATGGTGAAGGACTTGGAAAAAGAAGCAAAATAAAGAGCTTTTGAGGATCTTCAAGAGGTAAGAGGGAGATCCATCTCACCAACCAAGCATGGTGGTGAGAGATGGTCCTATATTGGATGGATGTTGAATCCATGTGAGGATTCATATCCATGGTCATGTAATAATTTATGTGTGTTTATGAGCTTTGATTTATTTGCCTATGCTTGATATGCTATGCATGATTTTATGGCTTTGATGGTATGCTTATATTATGCATGATGAGTATATGGCATGCTTATAGTATTTATGATGAAATATGTATGTGTATGTCATGATGTATTGATAGAAAAGAAATCAATTTTTGACTCCAAAAGCCAAGGAAGAGCTACAGTTTTGATGCCCTTGATTAGGGTTCATGTTGAAAAATTTTCAAGAACAAGGAAATTGATTTGTTTAATGAAAATTATGAAGTGGAAAAAAATGAATTTTCTTGGTTCTAAAGGCTATGGGATTTTCAGTCAAGACACCTCAACATAGGTGTTTATAACTTAAGATTTTCATGAAAGATTAAAAATTGGATTGATTTGAAGAGTATGGAAAATGAACAAAGGATATGTTTTTCAAGAGAACAAGAACATGGTTTTGAAGGATTTTTATTGATTTATTTTGTGTAAAAAGATCCTAAGTGTTTTTCTAAATATGAGTTTTGAATGAAACGGGCAAATGTTGATTTTAAGGATTTGCAAATAAAGTGAAAAAGAATTTGTAAAGAAAGTAAAAATAAATTTGAACAAATGAGTTTGGTTTTATAACCATTGGTATTTCAGTTTTGAAAACAAAATTTTAATGGTTTTGTTTGTGTAAAACCATATCAATTTAAAAGGAAAAGTATTTGATGACTTTAATAGTTTTGTTTGTGTAAAACCATATTGATTTAGAAGAAAAAAATGTTTTGATGATTTCAATAGTCGTCCATCGCGTTTTTGAAGGCTTGTAATGCCTTGATTTTTATGAACAAAGTGAATTTCAAAGTGGAAACGTAAATCTGGATTTAATACAAGGATTTTGGAAAGGGAATTAGAGTGTTTTATCACTTGAGAAAATTTTGTAAACGAAAGACAAAGAGAGGTTGAAAATGTTTTAACTTCAATTTATTTTAAAGAGAATTAATTTTAAAATTGATTTGAGAAAAATGGAGAATATAATGGTAATTTGAGAATTTACTAACGTATAACTTATTTTCAAGTTTTGGAGTACGTTAGGAAAATTTAATATTTTAAACATTGATTTACATCAATGGAAAAGTGATTTTGTAAATTATATTTCAAAAAATTTCTTGAGTAAAGAATTGTGAAAAAAGATTTTCTTGAGTAAGAAAAATATATTAAATGAAGTATAAAGTTATATTATTTTGAGAAAAGTTGAAAAAATTTTTGAAGGTTAAGAAATATTTTCTGTAATGAAATTGTGGTGAAAAATTATTTGTGTAGCTTAAAAGCGATTTGAAATGCAGAAAAAATATTTTTTTTACGCAATTTGAAAAATGTGTTGAAAATGATATTGATTTATTTAAGTCCAAAATAATGTTTAGAATATTGAGGAATATTTTACATGATTGTAAAATGTTGAAAATATTTTATGTATCTTAAAAGCGATTTGAAATACGTTAAAATATTTCTACGCGATTTTGAATTACGTTTAAATATTTTACGTAATTTGAACTACTGTTGAAAAATCAATATGTGATTTAAAAGTGATAGAATATTTTGACGTGATTGTGAAAATAACGGAAAATCGTTATGTGATTTGGAAAGTGTTTTAAATATTTTGAGAATGATGGAAAATGATTTACGCGACTTAAAAGAATGATTTTTAAGTTACGCGATTTTGAAACAGTGGAAAAATACTATGCGATTTGAGAAATGTATATTTTTACGCGATTGAGAAAAAATGTTGAAAAATTAGTACGTGATTTAAAAGTGCAACAGAAGAGTTGCAGCATTTTGAAAATGTAACAAAAATGTTACAAAATTTTGTAAACGTAACTGATTAGTGTTACGGTATTGTGAAAAACGTAATAAAAGCGTTTTGAAATTTTAAAAACGTGACAAAAGTGTTACGATATTTTGAAAATCTGCAACAAAAGTGTTGTGGAATTGTAAAACGTAACGGGAATGTTGCAATTTTGTGAAAACACGACGAAAGTATTTTATAACTATAAAAATGTGATAATATGATTTTCTTGTTGAAAATACAGTATAAATACTATAGAACCAGTATATGGATGTTGTAAAATGACATGTTTTGCTTATAATTGGCATTTGGTGCATTATACATGCATTAGAAAGATATGTCTGTGATTGGCATTGGTGCATTATACATGCATTGGAAAAATATGCGTTGAGGCATATGATTGAACAAATGAAATTTGAAAAGATTTGGCCTTTGTGGTTGACTTGCAGACCGATATATTCGTCATTGTATAAAGTATAGGTAATAAGCTATTTTGGCCCTTGTGGTTGAAGAGGAATGAGAATTGATAGTGAGATCTATGATGGATCTTGGGGTGCGTCAAGGCACGGCGGTCGACCCAGGTGGACGGTGGCGAGTACCACTGTGCCACTTAGCGATCGATCTGTTGCGCAGCGCGTGACGATATCCGACAAGAACACGATTCTTTTCTACGACCGGGAGATTGTCCGTGGGCTTACGCTGGGCAATTAACCGCAGCATTCTCCTCGAAATTGTGAAAACCTCCATGGAGTTGTTTTTGAAAAAGCGAGTCTTTGTGCACATGCATAAATCTGAGCATTTATATCTATATGATATATTAATTGAGGAATATTGGTATTTGACAATTGTTTTGAATACTTGATGATGATGATGATAATCATGTTGATGGCATTATTGTGATTATTGTGTGATGATAATAATGTTAATGGTATGATGATGATAGTTAATTAATGTTGAGTGCATTATTAGAATTCTGATATGATATATTTGTATGATATGTTGTTTGTGTTATCTCTGTGCTGCCATGTTGGTATTGGCGTAGGTGATCTCACCTCTTTGTTATATTGTTTTGTTGTGTATGTACTGTTAAAATCAAATAATAGAAGAATCGAGTTGTCTTAGACATAACGGGCAATGAATACTCTGAGATGGGTGACAACAATAAGGAGTAGACATTCATGACTCAAAGGTGTGCAGTGTTGACAAAGAACAGATGTAGAACAGATGTTTGGTGCAACAAGATGGATACACAACAGAATAAGTATGATAAGTTTTAACGTTAGTGTTGTACCGTGCTATTAAGTAGGACCCGTCATGGGGTTTGCTACTGTTAAAAAAAAAAGAGTCTGTTAATTTTATATTTCTCTTTAAATTATGAAATATTAATTGGTGTCAATATTGTATATTAATCAGTTTAAATATATTTTTAGTAATACTTATGAATTTCAGTAAGTTTATGTTTCGAAGAAAGAAAGAATTTTAAAACCCATCTTTTTATAACTCAAACCTTGTGTGAACTTCTTTACAGATTTTGAGTCGGGAGTCAGACATGTGATACCCTAGGGAGGGTGTTACATAATGGAAACGTTGCACAAAGCTCGCATTTGGGCATCCTGGAGAAGCTCGATCAAGTCATGCTTAATCAGGACGTCCTAGTCGGTCGAGGACAAAAGGACGTTATCAGTGATCCGCTTAGGATTAACCTATCTGCCCCAAACTGACCCTCCAGAAAATTATAGATGAGCATCTTTCGGGACTTCAGTTTCCCAGCCAACAGTAACATCGAGGGGAGCAACCTCGGTCATCGGTCTTTTCCCTCTTTACTCTTGTCGACCATCCCCCTTCCTCTTCCGAGGTCGAAGAGGTTGTGCAAGTGATCCGGGATTTGCCTCCTGTATAGCAGGTTGAGGAAGAGGAACAACGACCGTTGGCGGGGATCCAAACCCCGAGGCCCCAGCTTTTCTTTAAGCCAACCATAAAGCGAGTGCTTCAAGCCCACTAGGAAGCGTCATCCTTTATACAAATAGGAAAGATATATGTTACAACACTTAGAAAAAATTATGAAATATGAGTCAATCAACTATATTTCATATGGGATACCTAAGAATGGCCTTATTGAGTCAGAAGGCTCATCCAGGGCATCTTTACAATAGATGATCCCACCTTTATCGGCCCACTCAACTAGAAAGTTGAGGACGTCGGCCTTATCTTTAGATAGGGTGGACATCGTAGTCTCTATTTCTTCTAAGCTTCAGTCCCACACTGCCTGAGTCTAATATAAATACATTTGTGGTACGTTGTCTAGGGTAACAAAAAAAGGCGTTAACCCCGAAGCTCTTTCAATTCAGAATAAATCTTTCTTGAAGTTCTTGAAGGACTCTTAGTATGGTTTGAATATTTTCTGCTCTACTTGCATGCATAAAGTAACCCAACCCTTTTGAAAATTGTTCCCGGAGGGTGAAACCCAAGTGAAGAGGAAAAAGAAGGACCTCACGTAGTATGACCATCCGAAGATCTTGCAGATGAGTTCAAAGGTTCGAATAAAACCCCCAAGCACTTGGATATAGCTGTGTTGGAGCCAGACACAAGTGGTTAAGGACTCCGATCTCGAACTCATAGAATGGAAGTCGGACCCTAATGCGGGTGAACAATGCATCGTACAAATATATAAAGTGATTGCACTTCGTTCTCGTGGAGCAGACTTTCTCCTGATCAGACGAAGCTCAGATAATGTACTCTTCATCCCTTAATCTATCATCTGTTAAGTGAAGGTATTCTTGTTTGGCACGAGTGTCCTTCGAGCTCTCTACACTGGAAGGAGTGCCTAAAACTTCTCGGTCAACCCATTAGTATAGATCGATATTTTCTAGGAAGATATACTTTCTCGGTTATGAAGTAGCCACTCTCTGACGTGTCATATCCTAATTAGTAGTGTTACCTACAGAGGTCACTCTCACGTTAGAATCAGAAGAAGATTCACTAAGATTTTATAACTCTATCATAAGTGTGAAGAGCGGACGTGTTGGTCTTTGTCTTGCAAGTTCTCTTGCATGATTTGCCCTCCATAATGTCTCTAGGATATCCATCCCGGTTATCGACCTCAAACCTCTATCAAAGTCTCCACCATGAGAAGAACGCCTCCGCCACGCCTAAGGCAGTGGAGTACTAAGAATTTCTAAGGAAATACTCTCCTCATCATTGTTTTGTGATATTTTTTCTCTCACAATAGTATTTTCAAAAAAAAAAAAGGAAGAAGAATACCTTGAGGATAAGTGAAGAAAAAGCTTGAAAGGAGTTAAAAACCACTAAGAACCGTCGATTTTGCTCTCTGAAAATTTCCTAAGGTCACCGAAGAATAAAGCATAAATAGGAAGAGGAGATAAGAGTGGGGGATTTGCCCCTCACTCCCTATTTATAGCGTTAAAAAATTGCCCCTAACTGTTCCCATGAAAAAGGATTAAATGGGGAGTTCGCATTGAATTTGAAATTGTAATCATGGCAGTACAAAACTTAAACAGTGGCTTCCAATATCTTTTGACCATGTGGCATATTGTACCTGACAGAGCAGTTGAAAGGACAACGCTTAGAGTTAAAATGATGCATGACATTGTACAAGAATATATAAACCGGATCACAGACTTACATCATGATATTATGATAAATTATAATATGGATATCGGTTCCACGATCAAATTACTTTCAAAATTAAATAGGTCCCACAAAAAAAATCTGTATAGAAGCAACCAACTATATATCCCAGATGACAATGTACTGCCTTTATGCAAAGTGATTTATTCTGGATCCCGACATTATTCATTAACACTAAGGGCATTCCACCATATATCATGAATCTTGGCTCTTTGGTAAAAACATCGCGAGATCCAACATTTATGTTATAACTTGGATCCTTTTGTCTTATGTGTGTCATTTGTTCCTGTTGAACTCGAATATCTTGATACTCAGCTATCACATTTAAGCACCGAACTGGGAGCAACTGTTCTAAACTGAGTTTTGGGTTAGCAGTTCATGAGCAACCCAGCCCGCTAGAATTAGATTCTAGATATTTATTAGCGCTATTAAATAAGTAAATATACTTATTTATGATGAGTAAATATCTCATAAAATCTCTCATAGATAAGAAAATCAATCATATTCTTCATAAATAGATCAATCAATTATAAGAGATAACAATCTCATTAGATTCTTATCTAATTAACAATATTTAATGCATATTTAACTATAATTTTTATCAACCAAGACGCTCCTATAAATATGACACAATATAACAAAGGTATGTATTCTAATTCTAAACACTACCCACATTGTGCATAGTTTAACATGAACGTCAAAGTGTCTTTTGCAGGTACTCACCCCCCACACCACTGTCACAACCATCGTACATTGAAAAAATTACCTTTATCAACCTTATTCATGTATTCATCTGAATCTTGTTCAGAACAAGGCTGAAATTGAATATTAGACAAAGACAATTATCTCACGACTCTCTCTATATATATTGCAGGAAATGACAATATGTTGTTGATTTATTCTTCTTCTTCTTTTGGCAAATTTTTTTTATCTGAATAGCTCGTTTACTAATTGTGCAAATCATAAGAGATAATTAGGACCAAGGGCTATGGAAGGTCCTCAATCCAAGTACAAGAACTGTTAATTTTGGCATATTGAGCTATTAAATCAGCAGTTAAGTTACAACAGCTAAGAGTAAAAATGCCATAAAAATAATTCATCCAAGAGGCATACAGGAAAATGTCCTGCAAAATACCTCTATTGTAGGTCAAGTCTCTGCTGATATACTTTTGATAACCCCAAGAACATCCCCTTCCAAGTGAACTTTCTAGCACCCAATCTTCCAAGCAAACAAAAATCCCTCTATAACTGCCATGAGTTCTCCTCTATGAGGGTGGGGCGAGGTATGCAGTTGGTGTGCTTTTGCTGCAATAAAATATCTTTCATCGTCTTTGATCATAATACCAATACCAGAAACATGGTCCAAACTAGAACATGCAAAATCAAAGTTTACTTTGAACATACCCTTGGAAGGTTTCTGCCAACAAGAATGGTGAGGAGTTGTTGTTCTATGAGAATGAATCTCATTTCTAGCTCCCTAAAAAGCTGCAAGATTTGCTTATACTACAACATATAAATCCTTTGATGGACGGGCAGGTTTCTCTTTCCAAACCAGATTGCATTGGGACTAAACAATATGCCATATCATGCTAATGATTTCCTTCTGCTAGTGGTTCAAACCAGCTAAGTAGTTGTTGTTTGCTGTTAAACACTCTTCATTGGACAAGACTGACCACAAATCAGGGTGCCAATCTACTGAAATTGTGTTCTTCATGTAAGGACATTGCAGAAAAATATAGTATATAGATTCTTGGCTATTGCCACATCGATAACATTTATTTTCAACATCAATTCCTTTACTTTGCAGTCTGGACAGAGTTGGAAATATGTTTCTACACATGCGCCATATGAATATCTGAATTTTCAATGGAATATGCAACTTCCAAATACCCTTCCAAAGACTTGCATGGTTCTTGAGATTGTTGAATTTGTCATATCCCATGCTATTGTTATCCACTATCATCTGGACATTTTTGTTCTATTGCACCTTGTATGCACATTTAACAAAAAAATATACCTTTTTTTGTATTAGGGAACTAAAATAGTAAATCTTAACGAGATACTTGACTCAAGGGGATATACATAATGGAATTTGCTACTGCTGGACTGAAACTTGACATAATTAGATCCGTTTTCCAGGACCTGGTTTCTTCATCAATCAATTGAGAAACATACTATAGGTCTTGGCTACCAGTTGGAGTTTGTTGAGTCCAGAATGTTCCTTGAATTAACAGCCAAGGATCATGTCAAATTTGAATAGATCTGCCATCACCAACTCTTCAAAGAGTACCTTCTTGTAACATTTTCCTTCCCTCCATCAAGCTTCTCCATGTAAAGGAAGGATTTGAGCTAGATTGAGCATTAAAAAAGTCTTGGGTTGGAAAATACTTAGCCTTGAGTACTCTAGAGACCAATGCATCCGACTTTGAAAGGATCCTTCATCCTTGTTTAGCTAGCATCGCTAAATTGAAATAATGGAGATCTTTGAAGCCCAAACCCCCACAACCTTTAGGCCAACACATTTTATCCCAAGACAACCAGTGAATTGTTTGTTAGTCTATATTTGTTCCCCACCAAAATTTAGCAATCATTTGGCCTAAGTCATAGCATAGCGAGATTGGGATTTTGAAGTAATTAATTGTATATGTTGGGATTGCTTAAGCTATGACTTTTATGAGACCTTCCTTCCCTCCGACAGATAGCAATTTTTCCTTCCATCCTTTGATTCGTTTCCAAACTCGATCCTTCAATGATTGAAAAATATTATTTTTTGACCTCCCAACCATTGTAAGGAGCCCTAAGTATTTTTCAAATAACACCACTTAAGTTATTTGACTCATATCCAATATTGCATTCTTCACTACTTTAGCCACATTTGGACTGAAACATATTGAGGATTTCTCAAAATTTATCTGCTGCCCTGAAGCTCTACCATACAATTCAATGATTTCAACAATTTTAGCCATATCCTCTTCTGATCATGGGGACATCTCTACGTACTTTAAGACCTCTGTAAATATGTCTAGACTCTACCTAATAAATAAGATATGATAGGACCTCGACACACAACACAAACAGATAAGGTGATAAGTGATCACCTTGTCTTAGACCTCGTTGTGGTGGGAAATAATCTCATGGAATCCCATTCAGCAAAATTGAATATGAAACAGTAAAAACACATTACATCATAGTAGATATCCAACCCTCTTTAAACCTCACTCTTCGCATGAGTGCCTTCAAAAAATTCCAATCGACTCTATTATACGCCTTGCTCATATCCAATTTCAAAGCCAAATACCCCTCTTTTTCGAATCTCTTGTTCTTTAGAGCATGAATGAGCTTGTAAGATATGAGGATGTTGTCCATGATATGGTGATTCCGCACAAAGGCACACCGAGACTCAGAAATAAGATAAGGCAAAATAACTTTAAGCTGATTGGCAAGGGTCTTGTTAATAATCTTATAAATGACATTGCATAAGGATATGAGTCTATAGTGGGTCATTGTTTTTGGATTTTGTACTTTCAAAATGAGGACAATGAATATACGATTTAGATCAGGGTTTATCTCCTTTCTATTAAGAGCCTGTAACATTGTGTGTATGACATCTTCGCTCACAATATGCCAGTACTTTTGATAGAATAAAGTTGGTAAACCATTGGCCCAGCAGATTTGGTTGCCCCCATATGAAACAGAGTCTCCTTAACTTCTACCCTAGTAAAAGACATAGATAAAAAGCTATTCAGTTCCTCACTTACCATGTTAAAATCACCGCCAATGTTTTATTTATGTTTGTTGGGTCAGAGCTAGAGAACAAGCTCTCAAAATTAGAATTAATTGCAAACTATATAGCCTCAGGACCCTCATACCAATTGTCATTTTCATCCTTGAGCTTTTTAATTCTATTTTTTTCTACCTTGTTGTAGCTCGGCCATGAAAGAATTCTGAGTTCATATCCCCTTTTTTTAGCCACTGGACTCTAGACCTTTGTTGCCATAGAATTTCATTTTGCAGCATAACCTCATTAAGATCATTATTCAAACGTTTTAACTTTGCTAGATTGGCTTCAATCGCAAGTTTCTTCATTGTACTCTAAATTACTGCCCGTAGCTTTTCAACTTGTTTACCAACATGCCCAAATGAAGTTTGATTCCAAATAGTCAACTCAACTGTTACATCCCTAATTTTTGAACTAATACTCCTTCGTCTAGTTTACCATGGAACCTGTTTCCACCCTATTTCAATAATCCTATCACATTCATCATCTCTTATCCATATTTTTTTTCAAAACGAAATGGTCTTTGCTTCTCTCGGTTTATTGATTCAAGGCCAACCTCTTCTGTGTCTAGCAAAATGGAAAGGTGATCTGAATGGGAAGAAACCAAATATTGAACTCGTTCCTCTTGCCAAGTTATCATCCAGAAAACAGTCTAGTTTCACCTGAACATTATCAATTCCTTACCTGTCATTATTCCAAGTAAACTTGTATACCTCAAACCCCAAATCCTACAAAACACATAGATCAACCACTTCTCTAAAGTCATGGATTTGTCACTCTGCCCACGAGTTCACTGTTTTCTCATGTTGTTCCAAGATCTTATTGAAATCTCTACCAATGATCCATGGAATAGTGTCTTCATCATGTAACCATCGAATTTGCTGCCAAGAGAGGTGTCTTTGTGCCATATTTGGGTTGCCATAAAATCCTGTAAACTTGTACTCATGGTCCTTATGAGAGCTCTTTTCCATTGTATCTATAAATGATGTGCAATATTAAGTAATTGTAAGGTCTATCTCCTATTTCTAAAGAACTCCCAGTCCTTCTTTTCTCTCCATACTTTCAACCTCAAAACCTAAACCAAAGCCCACTTTCCATTTAAAATTTATAAATTCATCACTTGATGGTTTGGTCTCTGTGAGAAAGACCACGTCAAGTTTTTGCTGCCTCAAGAGAAGGCGTAGAGCAGGAATTACCTAGGGATTCCTGAGACTCCAGTAATTCCAAGATAGTATTTTTATGGTTCCCAGCGGGGTTGCAAGGCAACCTCTGCCGATTCTCCTATTGTACGAATTCTGCCCAGGTCATTCTCATCCATCTTGAGTTTCTGGGATACAGGCTCATCAACAATATTCATTTCCCCTCCTTCAATATTGTAGCTCTGGAAAGACCTCTTACATGTATTGGAATTCCCAACCACTTTGATAGAATTTCTATTATCCCTTGTCTGCTTCTTCTATTTCTTCCCAGGTTGAGAGTCTTCCTTGGCTGTTCTAGTTTTCAATGGAGACGTGACTTCATTATCCTCTATTTCTACCCCCTCCTTAATAACACTAATAGAACTAAAGTCTTTTGAGGCAGGTTCCTCATGTACCAAGCTGATGGTATCAATTGCTTTTTGTTGTTCTATCTGCAGAATCCTATCATTGTAAATATCGATAACCTTTTCCTTCATATAGTTGAGTTCTGATCTCTACTCAAAATTCTCAAATTCCTGGCGTAGCGTAACAAGAATTTTGGTGGTGGAATTTGTAAGCATCCAGTCACCAAACTGTCGTGAATCCTCCTCTACATTCTCAGCCACTTCACAATCATCGACATTATGCCTTATTACTCTACAACAATAGCACAATTTATGCAACCTTTCATACTGTATTGGGTACCATTGAGGTTTCAAATTATGTGTTGCCTGGACCATAACTCCACGCCTAAGGGGCTTCGTTATATCCAGATCAACTCTAATTCAAAGGTGATGTCTCAGTGATATTCATTACTTATCTACATCAACATTAAGACAGCTCCCAATAGCATCTCCAATGATCTTCCCCATTCTCCTATTCATGGCAATCAGAGGCAAATCAAGTATTCTAATTCAAAGTACCTCTCTATCAAAACATACCTTTGATGGCCTCAGAATTCCATCACACTATTTTAAAACTAAGTGTTGTTTGTCAAAGCTCCATGGATGTCCCTTCATCACCTGGTCATAATCCCTTTTGCTTAAGAATTCAAAAAGCACAGTATTATCTCGTATCCTCCTGAACTCCACCTCCTTAATCGGCCTCCATATGGATTTCATCGTTTTCCCCATTGCCTAAAGGTTATACGAGCGAATCGAAATCAAGCTTCCCATCAACAAATACGCCATGCTCCTAGAAGATGAGTCTTCTCCTTCATGAGTACATAAGATCAACGCTTTCTCTTCCCCAAAAATAGACAGGCTCTTGCGTCTTGTTAAGAGTTCATCCTCATCCCTTTTCCCCCGCTCCCTTTCTCTCATTAGACAAAACGTAAAATTGAAATAGAAAACTATCATACCAGCACCAGCAGACCAGTGCCCGAAAGGAAAAACTCCTACACTCACAAGTGAGGAGACGATATCACATTTGTGAGACAAGATCCTTCCATGGAGGTCTAGCAGTCGTCGAACCCTAGCTCTCCAAGAAGACTTTTTTTTTGGCAAAAATTTAAGAGAAGAAAGGTTGCTTCTTTTTAATTAAGGTCATGGCATACCATGAAAACAACTTTTGTTAGAGTTTGTTTATGAATTATAAGATTTTTAATTTATTTTTATATTCCTCTTAACACATATCAACACTAATTTAAAATTACTGTTTTAGTAAGTATTAAACTTATTAAGTGATGATGCATCCATACTTTCTAGTATCCTGGTAGTGATAGTGATAGAGTGACACAAAATAGCATAATTGTATAATTCGAATAGAAAGTTGACCTAGTCAAAAAGTCGAGTCATTAGGCCAACGGTTCAACCGTGAGTCAAACGGTCAAACCGAAATACTAAAACAAAGAAGAAAATATTTTTTAAAAAGATATTATATGAAAAAATTAGTTGATATAAAAAAATATTATATTAAAAATACTAAACAAAAAAATTATATATGAAAAAAAAAAATTAAATAAGCGGTGATAATAACCTTTTAAGTAGATAATATATAAGTTAAAAAATTAAGAATAATATTAAATAAGAACATATAATTTAGTAGTAAAATATATTTTATGACAAAGACTTTTAAGTATAATATTCAAATATTAAAATTTATATTTTTTTAAATTTTAATTTCTAAGAAAAACCCAAAAAAATAGGTCAACCTATTGGATGAGTCACTAGATCATCCTAAGTTTGATCAGGTTGATAGGAAAAATGATCTAATTGATTGATCGGATCAATTTGAAACTTTGGTCACAAGTTTTTCAAATGTATATGCATACTGAGCCAGTTCAATCTATGCAATTATGCAAAATAATAGCTGATCTAGTATGTACAATTATGCAAAATAGTAGACCTATAGATTAGTTCAAATCTCTTCATTTTCCTAAATTTAAAAGCGAACCATACTGAGTCATGTCATAGCTAGTGCATAATTGGTTTGAGCCTTCCCTGAGAAATTATTCTATTTATAATTGAAATAGTATATAAACAGAATTTATAAATTAAAGGAACAAATCTTAAGTGATTAACGAGGGAGTAAACCACACGGGAACCATTTCACATGAGGATGGATTTACAGTAGCAATTTGTGTGATACTCAAATCTCAATGGACTGGCAAAAGAGGAAAGGGAATCTTGACTTTATAAAAGTAGAGTAGATTCAACAACAGGCATGCCTGATTCATTATTAGGCTAACAATAACAAAAGCATAGCAAACCTTGTTACTTTTTCACCCCTACTTTGATGGAAATGGAACCGTTAGAAGCAAAATGTGCACATGTTAGCACCAAAAGCTGCCTTAGATTGCATAATTATTAATTATAGACGCTCCTGTTTGTAATAAGGGTGCTACTGCTGCACAAACTTTAAAGAAGTTAATAGCTATATTAAATAAATAAGTAAATATATATATCTGGGGAGTGGATCTTTATGTAGAGAAAATTAGACATAAAACTTAATAAGATCATCTTAATATTTGTGGGAACATATACTAGAATTTTTATGTCTATTTTTCTTTTTACATAATTTGATTATACAAAATTTCACATGAGAAAATTCATTCTCTAAATTATTATTTCACATTAAAAGATAATACTATATAAATAACAATTTAACTATATGTATAAAAACTGGATGATAAAATATTTATATTAATAGTTATCACATCATTTAATGAGTTAGATATTTTATATAGTTATTAACATAATCAAATTTATAATAAAAAAATTAAATTTATTATATATATATATATATATATATGAGGTAGGATCAATTACACCAAATTGTAAGTTTTTTTTGACTTACACTCATTTTCATTGTTAGATTTAGGGGAAAAAATGGTAGGGCGGTTAGCTTAGCAAAATGGATAAAATGGATGGTAAGAAATTGTAAAATACTAGTCCGAACCTTACATGGCGAATAGACATAGCGTCATTATTTCTTTTTACACTACATAAAAGCTAAATTTGAAATTAATTTGGGTGGTAAAATATCACCGAAATTTATGTGGCCGTCAATAGACGGCAAAAAAATGGCGAATGGTAATGGCCTACCCGCTTTGACACCCCTAGTTAGATTCACTTTCATCTAATGGTTACTTTTAACGAAATAATTTCAATCATTAGATGAAAGTGGATCTAACGGTTGAAAATGAGTGTAAGTCAAAAAAAACTTACACTTGGTGTGTATCGATCCTCATATATATATATATATATATATATATATATATATATATATATATATTGCCAAAGATAAGGTGATTTTATTACTTAGAACAAAAGGAAAAGCAAATTTCCAAGACAAAAATACTGAATATGTACTCAACACCTTCCAACAAGCATAGACATCTTAGGCGCATCCACCAACAGTTATGATAAATTTATACAAATCATTTTTCCTTCTCCCTTTTCACTAGTACTCAAGCTTCTCTTTTTTGGTGGCATTTCCAGTGTTCTTGAAATTGTTGGGAGCATCGATGCTCCACACCATGAATGTCATTGATTTTGTTAAAAAATTGATCAACGGCTACTATTAATCACTTATAACTTGGATACTTTTATAAATTATAAATTTAGTCCTCAAAATATAAAAAATTATGTATTCTCCACCCTCCCTCACCTATTTATATTTTTTTCACTTATGCAGCCTTCATCTTCACCTTCATCTTCAACCTTCATTATCCCTCCATAACCACTCACTTCACCATCTTCCTCTCGAACCTCATAATCGTGACCACCACCCTCCAACCTTCACCCACTTCATCACCTTCATCAAACCAAACCCATCACCAAACCATCCACCATCTTCCACCACCTTCACCCACAACGTACCAAACAAATTTCCCCGTCCTTACCCAACCGTGAAACAGAACCTCACTATCTCAGTTTTGCATCACCAGAATAACATCACCACAACCACCAACAACCGAGCCCAGCCACCTTCACCTCTGTTCTATGCATATCACGACGCAAAGCTGCACGCCATCCATCCAGCCTAACTAGAAGACCCCATAAACTGAACCATGCACACTGTGCCACCCAACTTCAACCTCTGCGTAGCAGCTAGCGTTGGCATACGCCTAGGGAATCATCATAGACAACAAGGGTGACTATTGCATAAATTTAGAGAAAATTGTTAAAATCAATAAAGAAAATTGTTGATTCGAACAAAAAATGAAGAGAAAAATGATTTTATCTCAAACAAAAGGGTGCCGAACAACCAATTTGTGATTTTGCAAAATTTGAGGAACCACCATTGATATGGATGAAGAAATGACGATCATAAGATCTCAACTTTGAACCAATTTGTGATTTTGCAAAATTTGAGGAACCACCATTGATGACTGGATGAAGGGGAGAAGTTGCCAGTAAGACTTGAAGACGACAATGGTGCCAGAGCAAACAAAGATTGGAACTTGTGAAACATTCAGGGATGATAATGTTGCCACCATTCACTTTCCAAACGAACTTATAATACGCTTCATAATCTCTTAAACAAGCGATTTTTTGATAGCTAATGTAATTTTACCGCTTAGAATTTCTATTTTGTTTATTCAACATCGCTTTTGAGTGATTTACTCCGTGTCGAAAATAAAAATTTTCGTACGTAGAAAACGTTATAATTATTTTACGTAACTGATTTGATATTTGTGCGCTTTCTAATTTTTGTGATCATGGCCATTTTTCACGCATAGAAAAAAATTTGTATTTGTTTAGACGGAGGTGGATCTTACTAAACCCGAATCCGAAACGCTTTAAAAAATTTCAGATCATGTGTTTATCGTATTTAATTATCTGATGATAAAAAATACAAGAAAAATATTATTTGTAGGATACAAGACTAAATATTATACTTTAGTAGTCAACAAAGAGAGCTTGACTTGATTTATACCCTTTGGATGAGAATACTTAGTTTGAATATTAACCATTGATTTAATCAAAGGTTAAGAAACAAACTTAATAAAGAAGCTTTTTCCTAATAACCATTGATTTAATCAATGGTGTGAAATAAGCTTTGGTTAGGAAGACTTTGATATCAACCATGATGTAATCAAAGGTGTAGAATTGGTCTTGAAAAGTGACAAAGATCATTTATAACCATTGGATTTAGATTAAATCAAGGGTGGAGATTTAATCTTAAAAAGAATTGATCATTTATGACCATTGGATGAAGAATCAATCAATGGTGGAGATTTGGTCTTCTAAAGTAAAGAAAGACTTTAGGAATAGAATTTAAAGTTTGAAGGAGCAATTTGGCCATTAATTTTGGATCATCTAAAATTTTCAAATTTAAAGGCTAAATTTAAGTTTTAGAAAATCAATCATGTTTTGGCAGATTAAGTCTTCAACCTACCTAAATCTACCATCAATCCTAACCATTGAATTAATCAATGGTTAGAAATGTTTATTCAAAATTTTGACAAAAAAATTTTATATGCCCTAATTAATTTCATGAAGAAGACATCTAAAAGTATAATCAATTTTCTCAAACCTACCTAAATATTTGAATTAATCAATGGTTAGAAATGCTTTTTTTCTAAATTGGCAAATAATAAGACAACTTTTCTATCAATCAAAAATTTCATCCAACTTGATATTTAAACCTAAACATCATTAAGAACATCTCTAAGTTATAAGTTTTTCGTCATTCATTTGATCTTCATTAAGTATCATAATTGATCATTATTTCATGTATTTTGTTCAAGAGAAACCATTCGGTTATTACCCTGAAGCCACCAAATAATTTATGGATTGAATCCATAGAGCACCTTCCATCACTCATTTCATCTCTTCAACTATTTTCTCTAAACCTAAACATCATGGTATGATTTTTTAGTATAAATCATATCTTTGTTTTATTTGAGAAGCTTTGATGATATTGGTGGATCTTCAAGAGAAACCAGGTTATCTTAAAAACCATATGGTCTTTTAATTTCATCCAACCATTCTGAAATTGATGTTTTGCAAATTTCATATCCAAGACAAAATCATTCAATCTTGAATATTTGTTAATTTTCTCAACACCTTCCATGATCAAGCATAGACATCTTAGGCGCATCCACTTAATTATTTTGATGTAAATATATTGTATTGATAAATTTATACAAATCATTTTTCCTTCTCCCTTTTCACTAGTACTCAAGCTTCTCTTTTTTGGTGGCATTTCCAGTTTACAAATTAATATTTTCAAAGAAATTGAAGAAATGGGAGCATCGATGTTTTTGACACCATGAATGTCATTGATTTTGTTAAAAAATTGTAAAAGGAACTATTTGAATCAATGCAAAGGAATTTTTTCAAGAGAACAAGATACCATTTTTTCATAAAAGATCAAATTTAAACATGAGTTTTGAAATGAAACTGACGAACGCGTTGATTTGGGTTTGGTTTTATGACCATGTTAAAAAATTTATGATAATTTTCATCCTTGATTTTTATGAACAAATTGAATTTCAAAGTGGAAACGAATATTTAATCACTTTTGGAAAGGGAATCTTGGCGTTTATCACTGAGAAAATCAGTTTTTGAAAACTAAATTTTTGATTCAATTTATTTTGAAGAAGGTCCTGTTTGGAAATGATTTGGGAAAAATAAATATATGTAAAATTCTCGTATAACTTATTTTCCCTTTTGAAATACGTTAGAAAAATGTTAAGTTTTGAAACGCTGATTTACATTAATGGAAAAGTAATTTTTGTGAAGTATATGAAAAGAATTTCTTGAGTAAAGAATCAGCCTTCATCTTCACCTTCATTAAGAAGTATCAACCTTCATTAAAAATATTTTACCTCGTGATTTTTAACCACTTTTGCAATTCACCATCTTCCTAAATATTGAACCTCATAATCATGACCACCACCCTCCAACCTTCCAGACTTCATCACCTTCATCAAACCATAACCCATCACCAAACCATCCACCATCTTCCACCACCTTCACCCATAACGTACCAAAAAACGAAACAGCCCCTTCGTAAACCTTACCGTAACCGTTTTGAAAAAAAAAGCGTAAAAAAGTGTCACTATCTCGGAAAATATAAAAGAAGTGCATCACCGAATAACATCACCACAACCACCAACAAAAATGTTACGAGATTGAAAATATGGTAAAAGTGTTTTACCTTCACCCCCATGTTCTATGCGTATCACGACATATTTGTCATGAAGGTATTTGGTGCGCATTATACCGGAATCCATCCAATATGGTTAACTAGAAGACCCCATGGGTGCGATATGCGTAGTGAGGTCCACTATGCGCATCGTTTTGTGCCACCTTTCATCAGCCTTTAGGCACGCGACACACTGATGATCCTGACCGAGACACTATTCTTAATCAAGATCGATAAAGACGTCGTGTATATGCTAGATGTGCAAAAATCAAAATGAGGACATAGCACGCCTAGGGAATCATCATAGACAACAAGGGTGACTATTGCATAAATTTAGAGAAAATTGTTAAAATCAAGAAAATGAAAATGGTTGATTATATGATTGAAAAAAAATCTGTGTGATAACCATAATTAAAGAAAATGATTTTATCTCAAACAAAAAAATTATACGGGTGCCAAACAACCAATTTGTGATTTTGCAAAATTTGAGGAACCACCATTGATGACTGGATGAAGGGGAGAAGTTGCCAGTAAAACTTGAAGACGACAATGGTGCCGGAGCAAACAAAGATTGGAACTTGTGAAACATTCAGGGATGATAATGTTGCTTCAAAAAGAAAGAACATTCACTTTCCAAATTGTGTGTCGAACTCAAACAAAGTTTCATTCTCGTGTCGAAAAAGAAAGTGAAACAATTTTTTTATCTCTCAAACTTGTGTGAACTTTTCGAACAACGTTGTGATTTGCAGAGAGGGTGTACATTGGTGATCGAAACTCCTTCACCAGACATGATTTCCATATTCTATGGTGTTGGTGAGGAAGGACTAAAAAATAATTTGAAAAGGAGTAAAATCAATAAATAAGAGATAAGGATAAAAATTAAAATTAACTTTATGATTAGTTAGAACTGATAATCATTAGTCATTTTTAAGGAGCATCCATTATCCCAAGTCTTTAAAGACATTTCTCAAATAGGTCTGGTGAATCAGAATCGAAATGTGGTTTAATTGAGTGCGTTGTTGCTTGCTATTTAGCTTATTCTCACGTTTCTTAACTTTAGATTGAGAAAGTTGAGAATTTTTTCCAATTATAAACTTCAAATATTCTACTTGAGTATTGGTTATAGTTGAAGGGGGCCGAACAATGTCCCTAAAAACGTTCCTTGGGCTACTGCAGCAAACTTTTTCACACGGAACATTTTGACAAACTTAATATAAATATTATAATGTATCAAATTTAAACGCATATAATATATTAAAAATTTATAAAAGTTAAGGTGTAACGAATCAGTTGCAGTAGTGGATAGAGTTGATGGAGCCTTGATGAGCGTGAAGTAATTTTCATGTGGATAATTGTGTCTCATTAGGTCATCATTAGGCTTTTTAATGTCAAATGGTTGCTATATCTATCTGTCTTAGTCCGTTATAATTGTGAGCACCAATAAAAGAAGTATATCTTTTTTTTGACAAAACTAATATGGCTCTTAATATGGATTTGGACAGGGTTATCAGTATTTAAATTCTCTTATATCATTTTTTTAAGTGGTTAAATAAAAAAATATATATACATAAAATTTATAAAAAAATTTATAAATTTTAATTGAATTTCATTAATAAATTTATTTGTGTCTATTTTTATTTTTTTATTTAACTATTTAAAAAATACATGAAAAAAATTCAAATCCGGCTCTTCATATATATGCAGTAAAAGAAACAATTCATCTTAAAAAATAATAATAATTAAGAAGAATTGGTTATTCAGTCTGAGTGTTAACAATATGCTTGGGGTCTAAAAAGAGAAACGGCTCATCTTTTCAAACAATAGTAAATAGTTAAGTTTTTTTTCTTTTATAAGCTAAGTTTAAACTTTAAAGGATTGCCTTGGTGTTGACTTAATCAATCATCATATAAAGTGAAACTAACGTCATTTTATTTTTTCATAATTACTGATCCACTGAACATAAATTAACGAAATGAAAGGGGGAAAAAAACATGGGACAATTGATAGGAAATTGAATAACAGAAACGTTATTTCTCACGAAAGGCATTCGCGAAAATAACTAAACAATCACAACAGGAGAGAGAAATTAACAAGGAGGAATTGATGGGTTAAATGCAACTGTATTGTATTACTTTTATAAATTTGTACATGGGATTTAGCATTTTTCAATTGAATATCATAATAAATTTTTCATTGTTAATTAGCATCAAACATGAATAGCTTACTAATGCGAAATCACCGATGCATATTCTGTGTAATGATCTATATTACGTTAACTCAAAAAAAAAAATTGAAACAAGGATAGAAAGAATGCAAACGGAATTAGTTCAATTAATAAGGATCGAAGTTCGCTTTAAAAGTTTAGATTCAATTTTTCCTATTTGAGATTTTCTTGATAGGCAATCAATAAATACATAAAAATCGCCTAGCTAGGCTTGTGACATAAATTTAACCTTTCTACCTCTTTAAACTTTTTTCACCAAAATAAAAAATAAAAGATGCTTGTGTCCCTAGTCTAGTCCACCGAAGATAAATACAAACTTAGATAGCTAATTACCTACCCGCTCAATAGGGATGGGAATGTGGATGGTGGTGTAGCCATCCCAGCACACTAATCCCCACCTTGCTTCTAGTATGGGTCAAACAAGATAAATACAAACTTAGGCAGCTAATTGTTGACTCTGCGAATGTATGTGGAGTAGCCAGGAAGACACTGCACAGTGTACGTTGAACATGGGATGTCATGTCCCATCTCAACATTGAAGATGCCAAAAAGCGAAAGTTCAAGTCCTATAATTGTCCATCGGAAAAAAAAAAGAAAGTCCTGTAATTGTCATGATGTTGTTAGGTTAAAGAATGAACATATGCGAAGGAGAACCCAGTCCTCTTTTTCCATCCCATGTGCTCACCTTCATTCGCTTCGTCAGTTAATCAGTTTAATAAGTTACAAGCTGATTTTCTTGTTGCAACAGCTTCCACTTTTTTATATGCTAATTAATGTTTAAGTTTTTCAAAAAAATTATATGAAACGCCTACGACCTTGCCCTTGGTGTTGCAGTCTTCTTGCCTTATTTCCCGATTGTAAACCTTGATAAAATGATACTAGTACAAAGAACAAATATGTTATACTAAAAGAACATAAAATTTAAATTCATAATTAATGACTTATGACTTGAAATCATATAAAAATTCATATAATAAATTAGTGTTTTTAATGACTAGTCTTATTGTTAATTCTTGAACTTGTAAAATAAGAAAAAGATACACAAAGGCTTATATATAGAGGAGTTATCACATATGGCCTTTTATATGACTCAAATAAGACACCAGAGAGAATTGCAAGTTGCAACACACAATTTGATCCAGGTTGACGAAGATTTTCATCTACTAGCCAACCCTCTAGTTTAAAAACCTTTTACATGCCAATTAATGTATTGTACAAGATTAATGGGCCTAGTCAAAGGAGGCCCACAAACTTGAGGCCCATTTCAAAAGGATCATGTAATAGTGATACAGCCTTCGGCTTTAGTTGCTTACTTGGCTTTGACCCATGGTTCACACTCCATATCCTTGTAATAGGAAAATAATCATCTTATATTTTTTTTTTTGTATAAGTATTATTCATATCATTTTTAATAAATATGATTGAATAATAAAAAATGATAGAAACAATTATATATAATAAATAATATTAGATAAGGTGTGAAAATGAGTATATACACTATTTTTGATACTGAATATAAGAGTTGATTATAATATCTCCCCAACCATAGCTCAATTACTCGAATGTACTAAACTAACCTCAAGAATTAAGAATATTGCATTAGAAAATAATTATCTTTAAAATAAACAAGTAAGTGTACATTTATTTTAGTTTGATAAAGTATATTATGATCTTAAATTCTTAATTCACTAAATAATTTAAAGATAAGAAAAATTCTTATTTAAACACTGTCTAGCATATCATTATTTAAACACTCCATATAATTATTGATATATATAAAGTAATAATTCATATATTTAACTTTTTATTAATGTCATACAACTTATATGGTTTAGCTTCGATATGAGTTATTGACATATATGTAAATCAAAATTTGTTATTTAATATTTTCTAAAACCGTCCTGCCCCACACTATTTCTCCACATTCTTTTCTATTTTCTTTTTGTAATTTTATTTTACTCAATGTTTTTTTGTATTCTTTAATTTCTTTTTTTCTTTTCAATTTTAACCTTCTTTCTTCTATGATCATTTAGAGCATGAGCACCTCTCAAATTTGTTGTCACCGTGAACATTGCTATTGTTGCTACTCACTAGTCACTGCCACCATTTAATTTTTCTTTAATTTGTTGAAACCATACATTCTACAAAAATTCAAAACCTCAAAAAAAATTGTAGGATTACTTATCTACTCTATCACAAATTATTTTATGTGAATCTTTGAAATATATTAAAAGATAAATTGAAAAAATATATGAAAAATTGAATTTACTTTCTCAATACTTACCATAAAGTAATCACTACTAATACATTGAGAAAAAAATTAACGCATATGTTAATAGTGTGTTAATTTTTTTTTTCCAAATATATTCTTTATAAAATTTATAACGCAATCACCGCTAATTCATTGACAATATATTATTTTTTTCACCAGTTTCTTGTCATATTATTTATTTATGTCTTATCTAAAATAAATAAACATTTAAAAATTTAAAAAATATGTCTCATGCGAAAATATTAATCATTTTTAATTTGTATAATAAATTATAAGTTTGAGAAAATAAATTAAATTTTTCATATTTATTTTTAATTTATTATATAATTATATTGTGTCTTTTAATATATTTCAAAGATTTACATAAAGTGGTTTGTGGTATAATCAGTAAATAATTTCATGATTTTTATGTGGTTCTGAATTTCGGTCACAAAAGAAATCCAGACAAAACTTACTTACAATATCATAAAGTTCATATCTTGAAATAGAAATTTTTTTCCTAATTGATGATACTCAATTTTGTTCATATTTTTTATTATCTAATTAAAGATTAATAATTTTGTGTTAAATGATATTTAATTACAACATTTTGAACACTTTTCTTTTCTTTTCTCTTTTTCAATTTCATTTGTTTCTATCTTATTTTTATCATTACTTTGTTTTATTTATACAATAAAAAGAAACAAAAAATTTAATTACAGGCCAAAACAAAAAAAAACGTAAATGCAGCTTATTTGATTTTTTATCTTTTGGAAGGAAATAATTTATGTTTTCTAGCTCTAATCATGCATCACCGCTACACTGCAACACACATTATTACAGAAGAACAATATTGCTTTGCTCCTCACTCACTCTCACGGTCCTCACCTGCACTGCTGCACACACGAGACACACCCACTCAATTTCACGTACTCACACAACACTATGGCAGGCTCAGGCTCTTTGGGGCTCCCATTTTCCTTTTGGCAGTATTATAAGCAGCGGCCTCACTTTCTCACACACACAACGTTCACCTCCTAATTCTTCCAAGCATATAAAATACAACACAACAGGAGACACCCACTCTCCTCTCTCACGGATAATAGACTACAGCATCCCACCACACACACATGCCGCTTCTACATTCATCATTCTCCTACCACCTTCTTCCACAACCACAACCCACCATTAACATTCACCTTCATCACCATTATTAACAATCACCAACAACCATAAATAAACCACACCCACTCAAGCACAGATTCGACGCGCCGCACCAACCGAACCGCTGACACCCACCAGCACCGCCGCTCGAACGTGACCCCGTCCAACCAGATCCGTGCGCAGTCGAACAGCCCCGAAGCTCGACCCGCCTGAACCGCACCCCCTGCGGACCGCTCCAGCCGCGCACCAGCCCCTGCCTCGCCGGCTCACCTAGACATTTCGGCCCGCGCCAGATCCGCACGAGCCCGAACCAGCCGTCACTCCACCAGATTCTACCACTGTGACCCGAGTCGCACAGCCACCCAGCATCCAGTCGCGACCCGCGTCCGCTCCACCTACGAACCAGAACTGTCCACCGCCGCGTCACCGACTCAGATCCCATGCGCTGCCGTCCAGAACCGCAACCGGGAACCACCTTGTCGTCGGCGACTCCTACCTTGGTTGAATCCGGCCACTGTCGTTCCCCTCTGTTTTCCCGATAAGACCAAAGCTTGGTCTTTTCATTTTTTTGTTTCTCAATCCCTGGAGTTTCAGTTTTTGTTATTTGTTTTCATTTTTATTTTATTTGTTTATTGATTCATTTTGTTTACTGTTGACTTGATATTTCTTTTGAGTTTGGTTGTCATTTGGAGAGCTGATACGATCTTGATTTGGGCCAGCAGCCCAATCTTTTTTAAAAAAAAAATAGAAACAAATAAGTAAATAAGGAAGTTAATAATTTAAAGAAGAAAATTCTGTATATGAAAAATAGCGGTTTATTTTTCATTGTTGATTTGAATTTAATATGTTTATTATGATCCAGTTGTTGTTATTCATGTTTGCATAAAATAAATTTAAAATATAAAAAAAAAATTCGACGATAGAATAATTGAGATTAGTCACAATAGTGACGATATCTTGATTTTCTTGCAGTGAGAAATAATTTTATAACTTTATCAGGAGTGCTGACGAGATTATAATAATTTCTAATGAAATAATTTTATTTCATATTTTCTTGTAATAATAGCATGATGTATTTGTATTTGTGTTTTAATTTAATACTCTATTTTGCATTAATGTATTAATTGATAATTTAAAATCAGCCGATGATAAAAAAATTAGGAAAAGATTAGAGCACCGATTTGATATATTCTTCTCGATACTTTTGAAGCTTTACATTGGATCTTATCGGAAGTGCTGATGAGGTCTAATCTCCACATTAAAATTAAAATATTTTCACAAGTCAAAATAAAATCTTTTTTGTAAAATAAAAACCCTAAAATAAAAGTGAACAATTTCATACAATTTCAACATTATAATTGTGGTGAATTAAAGTTTCATTTTTTCATGAAAATATTTTTTAGAAATTACTACAAAAATCTCATTATACTCAAAAATATGTTTCTTTATTGTAAATGAAATTTTATTTGGCTATTTACTTTAGAAAAATATTTTCTTAACTTAAAAATATTTTCTTGAACTAAATTTTTTTCATTAAAAATAATATTTTATTTAGCCATTTATTTTGAAAATTATTTCTTTTCAAAAAATAAAATTTTGATTCACCACTTTTATATAATATATTGTAAGTTTAAAATTTGTTCTAAAATAATACTTATTTAATCACTCATTTTATATCTTAGACATTTATCATTTTTGATATTATATTTGATAAATAAGATATGTCAAAATAAAAAAATAAAAATAATTCTTTTATTTTCAAGGATCAATTTAAATAATCTTACAAATAACATTAGATTAAATAAGTAATCATTCTTAAAACGAATATCATAAGATACTAATACCTTTCTTATTCATAATCAATTCTCGAACTTTAAATTTTTAAATATAAATCATCTTTTAAGTGTCTAATTACACCATTTCATTTAATAAATAAAGTGATTGATAACGATTTTTAACACAACGAAATCCTTTTGGTCGTCTCTTTCTTTTCAATTTCCTGGCTGGAACAGTTGCAACACTAACCACTATCTTTAGTCATTACTTGTTTAAAAAAAAAAGAAAAAAACATATTATGGCAATAATTACTGAATAGCGACACGAGTAGTTTACGCGTTGAAGGCAAATTTGATAAGTATTTGTGCTCCAAAGATCATTCCAGAAAAAAAAAAGGTTAAAATTAAAAAGAAATAAAATAAAAATAAAAATTGGGTATAACATTTTTTTCCAAACATTTTTTTATTAGGTAGGTCAGTTACATGAATCAAACGATGTTATTGTGTCCAATCACATTGTTGATTTATGTCATAAAAATTTAACAATATTTTATGTTGACTATGGACTACCTAACACAACTCTTATATTTTTTTCGAACTTGAAACTAGTTATGTAAGAGATTTATAACAAAATTCATACCTAAATAGAGTTTGAGTATAACAATTTTACCCAAAAAAAAAAAAAAGAGGCGTAGAATGGATAGGTTTGTTTTGGAAAAGATGAAAATTAAATTTTGGTTTAAGTGTGTATTAATAATTAATAATGTATGAAAGAAGAAAAAAAAAAAGAATAAATAATATCAATGTCAAAGTCATATAAGGTGTGTGACATTAATGAAACTTAAATATATCAGTCATTATTTTATATATGTCAATAATTAAATAAAATGTTTAAATAATAATGTGTTAAGTAAGAAAAATTATTATATATTCTTAGAACGTTATGAAAGATTGTGTTAATGTAATTCAAGTCTTGATATTTTAACTTTTATTAATATATTTATATTTTTATAGTTAAAAAAATATGTTTATATTTATAATATTTTTAATTTAATTGCCAAAGTTATATTCAATGTTTTTATATATGAAAACTGATTTTTTTAAAGTTTTTTATTTTATAATACACCAATAAAATATAATAAAATAATCTCCAATAATTTACGTAACAGTTATAAAAATATTTTTTATCTAATATAAAGGGATTTATTAATATAATTTACAACCTTAAAATACATATTTATTACATATAAAAAACTACTAATATTAATATTTTTCAAGTAGTTAGATATTTAAATACATTTTCATGTCCCGACAATTTAATATGAGGGGATCCGCTAGATATTTTTCAAAATTTCACTTTTATCTAATTTAAAAAATGAACATTAGTGAAAGTAGATCTAACAGCTTAAAAATGACAATTTAATTGATCCTCCCTCATTTAATATATCTAATATTTATTTTTTGTAATTTCCTTTTTCAATTTTAATATTTTGGTTATTTCATAGATTTTTTTAGAAGTAGTTATTGCCTTTTATATGAAAGTATATTCTTTTTTTTTTTGCACAAATATGTAAGTATATTCTAATTTTTTTGGTCCATAAAGAAAGTATATTATAATTAATAATAATAAAAGATAAAGTAATAAAATAAGTATATATCAAATTTATAAAGTATATACACAATGTTTTTTGGTAAGGCATAGTATATACGTAACTAAAAATATAAATAGCAAGTTTGAATTAAAATATTTTTGCAGAATAATATTTTTTTCTGTTTAGAATTTTAGTGGAGTAGAAATTGTTTCATTTTAAAGCCAAGATAAACAAAAATTTAAATAATAAATGAAATAAATATTTTAAATTTGTAAATAGTTAGATATAAGTAGTAAAATATTTGAATTAATATATATATATATATAGGGATTATCTATATAACAGGTCTTTTTACTTACACTCATTTTTAACCGTAAATTCACTTTCATCTAATTTGAGATGATTTTATTAAAAGTAACCATTAGATAAAAGTTTAACTTAAAAATGAAAGATAAGTCAAAAAAGACTTACACCTACAGAAGTTGATCCTCCTTATATATATATATATATATATATATATATATATATATATAGAAAAGAGAAGGATTCATTTACACCTTAAGTAAAAAAACATCTTAATTACACCCTTCAATTATTGTTCTTAACGAAAAGATAAATGATAACCATAAAATGAAGGGTGTAAGATGATAAGTGGGTGTATCCTCCTAAAAAATGTTAACAACACACTTATTTGAACATGTATTTTAACACTTATTTTATTATTGATTCATCTCATAAGAATTATTAGGAGAGGAATTCTAACAACACTTGCTTTTGGACTAATAATAAAGCAAGTGTTAAAATGATATCTTAACGTGTTAATAGTAATTCTCATATATATATATATATATATATATATATATATATATATATATATAAGAGAAATGTTAACAACACACTTATTTGAACATGTATTTTAACACTTATTTTATTATTGATTCATCTCATACACTTGAAAGAATTTTTAGGAGAGGAATTCTAATAACACTTGCTTTTAGACTAATAATAAAGCAAGTGTTAAAATAAGTATCTAAAATAGCGTGTTACTAGTATTTCTCATATATATAAATTAATGAAAGTCATTTTAGGTAATCAAAGTCTTAAACAATTAGAATACGTTTGATGCACCTGAAATTATAAAATATGATAGCATAAGATAGTAAAAAAAATTTGATACTATAAAGAGTCTAATAAATTCATATACTTTTAGGCGTTTAGTGATTATTATATATTTGAGTTGATAGTATAAATAATTATTTATGATAACAAGATTGTCCCTTTCTCTCCAGGTTTCTCATTCCTCCATTGTTCAACACTCCCTTTCACACTCTCTTCCATCAATCGATTAACTCCTTCGTACACATCAAAGCTTCCATGGAATCACAAAAAAAAAAAAAAACTCACTAATATAATCAAATCACACTATTTTCATCTCCCCAACCCCAAATCACAGACTATCACCATCATCTTTCCCAAACCAACATCCCCATCAAAACCCCAAACACAGAGTAAGCCACGAACTAGTAAGCCACAGACCATGTCTCAGAGCAAGCCCTTGCACCTATATCAGTTGCCATCATCCTTAGCCACGAACCTCTGCATCTCAACCATCGTGGTCAAAGCTGCTGCTCAATGTCTCCTTGAATCGGTCTGCATCACCCTTGTAAACCATTATCCAGTCATAGCAATGACGCTACCACCAAAACTCTGCTCATGCCCCCACCATAATGAACTTGTAGGAGTTGTCACTGACATCAATCATAGCAGATTTATTGCCGCTATACCCACCAAGCCATGATGACAGACCTGTACTTATGGAGACAAGCCCACATGACCACACCCTTGCCTTTCCATGGTGGCAACCTTGCAACTGCGGGAGATAGTAGTTAGAAAGTAGTGGTGGCAATGGATGTTGCGAATTGGTAAAGATGAAAGGTTGAGAGAGATGGGATTTGAAGAATAAAGATGAGACATCGAGAGAAATAGGAGAGAGGATAGAGAAAGACAAAGGGTAGAAATGAGAGATTTTTTCAATTTGGTCTTATCTTATCTCTAATGATATAATAGAATTATCTTGTAATAATATAACAAAAATAGTTAATCAAATTTGATTATACTATAATATGTCAATACTAAACACATGTTGAGACTTGATAACATATTTTTATACTATCATACTAATGTTATCAGATGCTCCAAGTGCAACCTTAAAAGAGAGTGTGAATAGGTTAAAAAAAATGTAAATAGCCTCACCCAAATTTAGTTTGGAGTACTTGAATTTCACAAGACAGAATAAAGTTCATGAGACGTTGGAACATCATGATTTTTTTTAAATTTCTCCTGATAATTGCGGAATTGCCACATTGTGTTGGTTAGAAACTTAAAATAGTCTAGAGATTACTGCTCTTCATGATAGAGTCATATAATTTCACTTCGATTTTTCTTTCTTCATTAGTTTCAACTTTCAATTCATAGTATTTGATCCTAAATTACCAAATAGGCTAACACATACAATGATGGAGTTATTAATATAATTCCGTTATTATCATCACACAATTTAGTTGAATTAGGCAAAACCAAATAATAATAATAATAATAAGTAACTAATTTGTTGGATATTTAATGTGTATTTGAATTGACTTATTTGATGTTCAACATAATTTATAATCAAAAGTTTTTTTTTTAAATAATTATTTCTCAGAAAAAAATAAACGTTATTAAATATTCATTTATTAATCAAATACATATAAGATTTTATTTTATTTTAAAATAAATAAGAAATCTTCGTCTTTGTCTATTCCCCCATAAAATGACAATTAGTTAGAATAAAACTTCAGTTACAAAAAAAAAAAAAAAAAAAAACTTCAATTGTTGTTTATTTTATTTTGACTTTATGGTTCGTATGATACGAATGATATTATAAGATTTAATAATATTAAATCTAATAATATAAGACTTAATACATAATAATTGTGTATATTAAAATATTTAAAATTATAATAAAAAAATCTTTATAAGAATTTATATATAAAAAATATAAGTCTAATCTATCATATCAAAATTTAATTAAGTTATCAATTATTTTAATATATAAAAAAATTTAATAAATAAAATTATACAATATAATATTTATATCAAATAATTAATAAAATTTAATATATTGTATTTGCATATCTTATGATACCTAATACAACACGATAACAAGCAGTTAGTCTTCTAAATTTAGAATGAAGCCTAATCCTTTGTTTGTTTCAAGAGAAAATGGAAGGAGAGAAAATAAGAGGAGAGAAAATGGCAAAAATATTCCATTTTCTCTTGTTTGGCAGTGGAGAGAAAATAGAAAAGAGAGAAAATATGATGGTGGGACCCACGTTTTTAATTTTCTCTCCTTATATGCGCAGAAAACAAAAGAGAGAATGTGATAATTTAGTGAAATGACCATTTTACCCCTACTCAAACCCCCTTTTTCTTCTTCCTCTTCCTCTTTCCGTGCGGCACAAGTGGATGATCGACGACGCGGGTTGCAGCGGCTTCAAGCTGGGTGGGGTAGGGGTGAGGTGGGTGGGGGTGGGAGAACGCGGTGGCAGGGGGTGGGGTGCGTGGGGGTGGGGAACGCGGAGGCGGGGGTGGGGTGGGGTGGGTGGGGGAGGCAACACGGTCGGCACCATTGCCGACGGAAGACTTTCGGTCCTCTCCACCGCTGTCTTTCCGCCGCTATCTCTCCTCTCATCCAGTCCTTGCCTCGCTGCCACACCACCAGACCTCGCGACCACCACCCAAACAGCCAGATTCGCTCCGTTCTCCGCCGTCCTTCCAGCGCTAACCACCGCCACCTCCGCCCAGACCTCGTCATTGTCCACTGCCGTCGAGGCCCTTTCGTGCCTCGCGCCCTCTTAGGAGATGCGCACCAGCCGTCCCTCCCCTCTGTTGCTCGTTTCTGTTGCTTCAAGAAAAACAAAAGCCACATTTCATTCATTTGCTTTCTTCGTTCTTCTTCTTTTTTTTTTTTTTATCCATTTATCTGTTTTTTTTTTTTTTAAGTTTGTTGCTTTGAGGTTTTTTAGTGTGATTTATTTGACTTTTTTTTTTTGGCTAAATTTGTAATACTTTAAGCAATTTTTTTTTTTTGAAATAAAAGATTTTTTTTAAGAAAATATGTTAGTCAAATAATTTGGATTAAAGTAAGAGTGTTTGAAAAATGCAAACAAAGATTATTAAAAAATATTTTAAATTCTTTTGTTGATTTATTAAAATTAGCTTATCATTATTGATGTGTTTATTTTAATTACATTATTAATTTTTGTTTTAAATAGTGATCTTATATTAAATTTAAATAGTGATTGTATACTTATTTTAACTCAATTTTTTGTTCGATTAAATACAAAGAAGGTGGGAGAAAATTTATATACATATATATCATTGATAATGAAGCGAACTGTTGAACAAAATAGATCACCAATTAGTTAACTAAAACTAATGACTTTAGATAAAATAGATTACATGAATAGAAATATCGCGTGTGAGCTTTTATTTGAAAAGAAATAAGAGTGCGCTTAATACATTACGATGTAAAACAAATAGTAAAAAATAAATTTATTTATTACATTATATAAAAGGTATATTAGTCATTTTATATAATTTCATTTTCTTTCTTTTCATCTTTCTCAACCAAACAAGAGAAAGTTCTTTCTCTCTTTTTTTTCTTCATCCAAACAATAAAAAAGAAAATATAATTTTCTCTCTATTTTCTCTCCTCTCTATTTTTTCTCTTCCTATTTTCTCTCCTCGTCCAAACAAAGCATAAAACAAAAATGTTTTTTAAACACCATGCATCGAATGCGGATGTGAGTTCAAATTAGAGCCTGGGCTTTCATATGAATTTGAAGCTGAAAATATCTCAAAACCCACTTCCCCTCTCCGGCGACGAAATGTCGTTGTTGCTGACAGATTTCCTCCATAAGGCTGGCGGCACCGCCGTCATCGACGGAGGTCTGGCAACGGAGCTGGAACGCCACGGCGCCGACCTCAACGATCCCCTTTGGAGCGCCAAATGCCTCCTTTCCTCACCTCACCTAATTCGCGAGGTACTCTCGTCGTTTTGGAACTTCATTGATTGCAATTGAAAATTGTTCTCATCCACTCACATAACACCACCATTTGGAGTCCTTTTTTTTTTTTTTGGTAATGAATCTCTGAGGTTGCATGTAACAAATTGATCATCGCATTATTAATTCATATATGTGAAATTGGTAAATTTATTTTCTTTTTCCCTTGCATTATACAAATGATGATCTTGGGGTTCGATGAACCTGAATTTTATTCTTATATTACTGTTAAACAGTTATGGCAATCCAATCGTTAATCATTTTTATTTTTTTGGGTACATATCGTTAATCCTTTTAACTTAAGCGCATGTTTGATTTAGCTTAAATTTTAGGGAAAAATGACCTTTTTCCCCCTTAAAAGCTCTCTATGTAAGATTTTGATTATAAGGTATATTCGACATAAAATAAGTTAATCCAAATACACATTGAATGATTCGCTTCATTTTTCTCCTTTTCTATTACAAATTAAAATCGATTGATTTACTGGATGGAACAGGTACACCTTGATTACCTGGAAAATGGTGCAGATATTATAATCACAGCATCTTATCAGGTAAGTGCCACTTGGTAAGGATGAATTGTCTTTTGTTTCTTACTGAAGCTGACCTTGAGGTAGTTGTGTTGTTTGTGCATAGGCCACCATTCAAGGTTTTAAAGCGAAAGGCTTTTCTGTTGAAGAAAGTGAAGCCTTACTTAGAAAAAGTGTTGAAATTGCTTATGAGGCCCGCAATGTCTATTATGAAAAATGTGCTGCATGCCCTTCGGGTGATGGGGCTGATGGTAGAATCTTCAAACAACGCCCTATCCTAATTGCAGCATCAGTGGGGAGCTATGGAGCTTATTTGGCTGATGGATCAGAGTATAGGTGAAATGACTAATATCTAGTATTTAAAGCATCAACTGTGATTTTTGTTTACTTTTTGGCATTGTGTATATTTCTTATCTATTATGTTACTCATTTATTGATTAACAATCAAAATGATGTTCAAGATATGTTACATTTCCAAGGTTGCTTGTTCAGCTTGTCATCTGTTATTTTGGCACAAATTTTTTTGGTTCTTAAAAAGAAACAATTTCAGAAGGTTGTCTGAAATGAATTTCTAGGTACATCTTGCATGCATCTACAGTTTTGAGCTTTTTGCTGCATAGAACGATTAACATTTTGGAAAGGTTGAATTTAGTTAAACTTTTGGTGCTAGTCTCAGCACTAATAGATTTTTTTTTCCTCCAATAGTCATGTTTCTTGGTATTTTGTTCCTAACAGTGGGGATTATGGTGATGCTATCACGCTGGAAACTCTTAAAGATTTTCATCGGAAAAGAGTTCAAATTTTAGCAGATTCAGGTGCTGATCTGCTTGCATTTGAAACAGTGCCAAATAAGCTAGAAGCTCAGGTATCTTAAAAGTTTTGGACATTCAAACACTAAAATCTAATAGTATTCTTGATAATTGAATAAAGTCTCTGTTAGGTTAGTTTAATTCATTTTGGTTGATGTGCTTTTATTCGATGTTACCATGAATTACCTAAATTTTTTGGTGGATGTTTTCTTCGAGTAAAGAACTTTTCAACCAAAGCAATCAGAGGAAAAATCCTCACATTAAACATATAAACATGTTCACCATACTTTCGGATGTTTACATCAGTACTTCTTGTCCTTTACAGGCATATTACTATCCAAGTTTTACTTTCTGTTATACTTACGAGAAATAAAGCCTCATTATCAATCAGTTTTTTTTTTAATCACTCATATTCTTTATATATTGTTGCTCTTCATGGCATTCTTGCCTAAATATATAGTTTGAACTGTGTTAGAGAATATTAGGGTTATTACTTATTAGGTCATTAGTTTTATGTTAGTGGGCTTGGGTCAGTACTAGTAGTGTTAGTATTTGACCCAAGTATTAGTATAAATAAGAGTACTAGGTTATGGAATTGTATCACATCTTATTCTTATCAATAATATTCTTAGTTTATCAGTGTTAGCCCTTTTTCTCTCTTTTCTTACCTCCCTAACCCTAACCCTAACCCATAATTCTTCAACATAGTATCAGAGCAGTACCATCCACTATAACTTGTGTGTCTACATTTCCGCTGAAGTGAGTCCTTTGGAACTCTGTTTATAAGCCCCTTTTTATTTTTCCTTTATCTTATTGTTTTTAGTAAGTTCTGTGCTTTGAAAAAAAAGAAAAAAAGAAAAAGAAAGTATCCTATCGTGACTTAGGTCACACCTCAAGGCTAGCGCAGCCGCCACCAAGGCTTCTGTCTGACTTCTCAGGAAACTAGCAAGGGGTCGGCAGCGACAGACCAATCTGGTGCCGGCGGAGGCCTGGAGTAATCGTTGGTGGCCGGCGGTAGATGGGTTATGGGTTTCAGGCTCGGATAAGTGGTTTCACTGGCTGTTCGTGGTGCCCATGTCGTCTTGGTGATGTGGGAGGCCGGCGGTTGCATATTCCGGCTCAGATAGGTGCGCACAGTGGTCAAGGAGACTTGCCGGCAACGTATCAAGCATGCCAAAGCTGCTCTAGGTGTTTTTTGATGGCGAGCGATAGGAGTAGCGACTAAAGATGGTTGGGTCGTGTTTTTGGTTTGTTGGGTCGCGCAGCAGGTGTGCCGTTCATCTCATTTTCTGGCTAGTTAGAGGCTGGGTCCTCAGTTTTGGGCACATATAAGCGTTGTAGAGCAATTAGGGAAGTTCGCCGATGACCAGAAGTTCGGCGACTTCTCCGGCGCAGTGGTTACAACCCCTATTTGGTGCGATCTGACCCGTTTTGGACTATTTGCTGGTTGTGAGTCTTTTGCTGGGCTTTTGTTCGTGGCTGGGTGCTCTCGTTTCTGGCACAGATCAGGTCGTCGGTGGTCAGCTCCGATGAGTTTTTCGGCGAGCTTTCTAGCGATTCTGTTCCAGATTTGTTTTCTTTTGTTATGTATCAGACTTTGTTTTTCATCATGCTAGTGTATTTTCTGGGTTTGTTTAAGGCTGAGTGAGTGCGACTAGGCTGGAGACGATTTTGTGGTTTATCTTGTAACTTGTGAGTTTAGACTTTGGTTTGTTGCTATGATGGAGGCTTAGTGACTGGGTTATGGATATGTCGATTTGATGTCTTTGAAGGAGGTAGATTGAATTTGCTGTTTTATCTTGTGTTTCTTTGTTCTTCTTGTGGATTTTCTTGGTGCACCTTAAGCTTGGAGGAAAGGGCTACCCGATTGGAGGCAAAGAGCAACTAACGAGGTGGAGCCGCCCCAGAGATATTAGAGGAAAGGGCTGCCCGCTAGATTGAGTCGCCAGGAGGAAAGGGCTGTCAGCGAGGTGGAGCCGCCTTAGATTCTCACTAGCAATGGTGTTGCAAATTTGGGAGCAAGAGTTTTCCAGTTTCTCTTCTTCTTTCTTGAGCGCTTAGATGGTTCAACATCTTCTTTTCTTCCTTATGCCGTATTTGAATGGTTCAATGTTACTATATTTCTTTTCTCGCTTTTGGATAAAGATGGGGTTCTATTATTTGTTTTATGTTTATGAGTTTGTGATGCACAAATTTTTCAACCAAGTCTACAAACTTGATGTGGGATTAATTGTTGCATTGCGAACCCAAGTGCAGGTTGTCTCAAGTAATAAATGTCGATCCACAGGAAATTGATGAAGATTAATTAAGATAAGGTAAATATTTTGTTACTATGGTAAAAAATTATTTACTTGGGTAAAAAGATCCACTCTTGGTAAATAAAGTAAAGGTAAGATTAATTCTTTTTATAACTCAATTAGAATCCTCGCAACATGGAGGTTCCAATCAGAAAATATAACGTTAAAAGTCCATTAAAATATAATTATATTATGATTCCTTTAATCATCTATTAACACCACCACTCATAAATGGGATCAAGCATTCATTGTGTCAAAATCTTGTTTACAACAAATCAAGATCTCCACTTTACAATGAGAGTTTCTAACACCAACACTTGTAAATTGGTTGGATTCATTATTCCAATCTCTTTGTCTACAACAAATCAAGAACTCCACTTTACAAAAGAAGGTTTTAAATTGATTGGAAACAAAATATAACACGTATAATAACTACTTGAAAACATAAAACATTAAAGCACAAGAGAGAAATAAATCTAACTTATTTTATTACTTAAGAAATTTCACACTTTGACCCAAGTAGACCGAAAGTTATTTACACATAGACTAGAAAGAAGAAAAAGAAAAAAAGAAAAAGAAAAGAAAACTAAGAGAGGAGGAAATTCCTCCTCTCAATGAAGAGAGGTAAGATTTCCTCTCTGTCTCTCGTACCAGCCTTCCCCCCCTTCCCTCCACATTTCATTTCTAAATTTGGTTGCCTATTTATAGGCAAATTTGCTACAGGAACTACAGTAGCTACAGTGGTACTACAGTGATGCTATAGTGCTACAGTGCTCTACAGTGATCAAACTTAATTAAGAAGTTTAATACGTCATCAATGACGTAGTGAGGAGACACGGCCGTGTGTCCAAGAGACACATCCGTGTCTCATATTTTTTCATTTTTGAGAAAAGTGGTCTTCATGAAAGTTGTAGGCCTGGATTTTTGCTTTAAAATGGCTTTGGTTTGAGTCCAAAATCATTCCTAGAACTCAAGATATGGTCCAATTACTGCAGAGTGTTTAGGCCCGGTTTCAGCTCCTCTGTTCTGACTTCAAAGCCCAATATCACCTCCAAGGAGTTCGATTTGAGTTTTGCGTTCTTCATGAAAGTTGTAGGGAATTGTCTAAGCTTTCCTACAAGACCAAAATCACATCAATCAAATATTTGCAACTCAAGTTATAGCCAATGTACTAAACACTGCTAAAGATATAATTAAGGCTAATTTATGCAATAATTTGTTTAATGATCCAATTCGGTTCAATATCATAAAATGTGTCAAAACCAACATAATTAAGCCTGATTGAACCTTATAGTTCTAGTGAGAGGTTTATAAAATGTATAAAATACAGTGTTATCAAATTCTCTCACACTTAACTTTCAGACTCCTCAAGAAAACACAAAAGACAAAAACTAGGGAAAAGTTAAAAACGACACAACTCAAAAACTAAAAACTTTAAAAGATTTAATGAATCAAGAAAGCAACTAGACAATCAAGGGATCAAAACAGTCATGAGGTAACATTTCTTCGCATCTCAAACCAACAAGTAAGGAAACTTCAGTTGAAAAGAATGAATCAAGAATGATAGATCTTCACAGAATTCACTCTCAATCTCTCAAGTGTTTAAAAAGGTAAGTATTTCACTCTATTCAACCCATGAATAATTGTACTATCATAAGCGTGCTTATCTTTTACTTCTCCGCTACTCAAAAACAACATATATACACAAATCATGAGGACTTTATTCAAGGTTATAATGGGGTCAAGATAAATAAGACAAGTTAAATACCAAAGAGAATAAAAGAACATTATGTTACAGTTAGAATGGAGAAGATGTTTGAGAACATTTAGTCTAACTTTGCCAAGATTTTCTTATTTCTTTCTCTGTTTGTTTCTTTCTCATATAGGGCAATGACCAATATTTGGCTAATGTTTTGTTAAAGATCAATTGGTAGATTGAATTCATTGTTAGACTTGAACATTCTCCTTCTATTCCTGTTATTTTCAAGAATCCACTGGTCAGCTCTTTTTTTTTTGGAATGCTTGCACATATACCCCCACACATATTCAAGAAACTCATCCGACAACAAAGTCAATACTCTCTTATTCCCTAAGGTCAGGTAAGAACATAGTTTTTCATTTAAGGCACATAATGAGTTCGAAACAAAGAATGGTCAAATAAGCTCAAAGGGGTTAAGCAAAGGAAAATATGCAAGGTTGGCTATTTGGTCAAAGTGGTTAATTCAAGAAAATTGCCTCAATCATGTTTATGTATGCATGTGAAAATGTAGCTTCAAAAGAATCAAAGCAGTTTTAGAGTAATAATTCCATGAGAAAAATCACACAAGAAAGAAGAGAATGGTACGGATATTGATCAATCCATTCATCAATAGCTCAAAATCTCACAAGGAATAATTCTATCATTCTCAAAAAAAAATTCAACATCCATAACCAAGCGTGTGATGTTTAAGAAAGAAGACAATTTACTCAATCATGCAAATTTCCCCGAATCTAAATTGCTACTTTTACACAAACTAGGTATTTACCCCAATCTAGATGCGTCTCAAGAGTAAAATTACCGCCATAGCAAAATTTACTCTTTACTCTGCCATCCTTAATTGGTTTAGCTATTAGAAAATTGCTGACAAACATATAAACACGACAAACATAAACACACTTCCTAATTTTTATTTTATTTTTACACAACTATCCACACAACTATCCTTCCCCCCAACCAGATCACAACATTGTCCTCAATGTTAAAACATAGAAAAGTAAATGATAGAAGATAATACCTGTTGTTGCAATTACTGAAAAGAGAAACCTCACATAAATTTAAACAAAGCCAAAATATATACATGTAGTTGTGATTGTGGCTCACATCTTCCTCTGGTTTTACGTCCAGTAACGGCTTAAACGCCTTCTATGAGTCGAGGATAAGCTTTCCATCAAATTTTCTTATAAATTGGCAAACAAGGTCTTTTTGAGTCGGATTCCTAAGACTGAAGAACAATTTAAAACATATAAAATTAAAATACTAGGGATTTGACTTCACTTGATTCAATAATCTATCATAGACAATAGAGTAGCTTTGGGATCTTCCTTATAATCAATTTCTAATTATTCAATTGATGGGGAAAATCAGTAATTAATTATCATTTAATTCATTGGTCTAAACCTTAACTCTTAAAGGCATGACCCTTACTCTTTGGATTCTCATAGAAAATACCACAGTTCTCCCACACAACCTATAACCTCCATTCCTAGACAATTATAAATAATGGCACTTTATTATTTATGGTCCAGGTCATATGCAAACTTTCCGATTCTACATACACCCACTAGATTAATTTATGAGTGGCCAATTCATAAAAGCATTATGAATCATAATAAGCACTCAAATTGAATAGAAAAGAGTTAATTAGAATTCCAATCTTAATACATGTCAATTGAATCAAGTTACATTTTCACCCTAAAAACACACAAATTTAACTACACATGACAAAAGAGAAGAAGAAATAAGATGAATAAAATAAAAATATATACAGAGCTCAAAAAAAAATATTAACAAGTAGGCGGTATAAACCTGCCATGGTAAAAAGAAAAAAAAAAAAAATTAATATTAACAAGTAGGCGGTATAAACTTGTTATGATAACTACTAATAATAATATTAACAAGTAGGCGGTATAAACTTGCTATTAAATATTAACAAAGATGTGGTATAAACCAACCACCAAATATATATTTAGAAATGTGTGATAATAAACCAACCACCAAATAAAAAAAATAACAAAGGTGTGGTATGAACCAACCACTAAATAAATAAAAAAATAACATACAAAAAATAAAATACGAAAAGTAAATTACAAAAAGTAAAAGAGAGAGTTTCTCCCACTGTTAATATGTACAAAAAAAATAAAAGGGAGAGATTTTCCCCACTGAGTTAGGATGTACAAAAAGTAAAAAGGAGAGTTTCCCCCACTGTTAGTATGTGCAAGAAAATAAAAGGGAGAATTTTCCCGGCAACGGCGCCAAAAACTTGATGCACAAATTTTTCAACCAAGTCTACAAACTTGATGTGGGATTAATTGTTGCATTGCGAACCCAAGTCTTTGGTTATGCTCAAGTAATAAATTTCTTAGTCGGCGTCAAGTCGATCCATGAGGAATTGATGAAGATTAATTAAGGTAAGGTAAATATTTTGTTACTATGGTAAAAAATTATTTACTTGGGTAAAAAGATCCACTCTTGGTAAATAAAGTAAAGGTAAGATTAATTTCTTTTATAACTTAATTAGAATCCACGCAACATGGAGGTTCCAATCGGAAAATGTAACGTTAAAAGTCCATTAAAATAATATACGTAATTATATTATGATTCCTTTAATCATCTATTAACACCACCACTCATAAATGGAATCAAGCATTCATTGTGCCAAAATCTTGTTTACAACAAATCAAGATCTCCACTTTACAATGAGAGTTTCTAACACCAACACTTGTAAATGAGTTCAAGCATTTATTGTGTCAATCTCTTGTCTACAACAAATCAAGAACTCCACTTTACAAAGAAGGTTTCTAAATTGATTGGAAACAAAATATAACATGTATAATAACTACTTGAAAATATAAAACATTAAAGCACAAGAGAGAAATAAATCTAACTTTATTTTATTACCAAGAGCTTCACACTTTGACCCAAGTAGATTGAAACTTATTTACACCTAGACTAGAAAGAAGAAAAAGAAAAAAAGAAAAAGAAAAGAAAACTGAAGAGAGGAGGAAATTCCTCCTCTCAATGAAGAGAGGAAGATTTCCTCTCTGTCTCTCGTACCAGCCTTCCCCCCTCCCCTCCACATTTCATTTCTGAATTTGATTGCCTATTTATAGGCAAATTTGCTATAAGAGCTACAGTAGCTACATTGGTGCTACAGTGACGCTACAGTGATGCTACAGTACTCTACAGTGATCAAACTTAATTAAAAAGTTTAATACGTCATCAATAAAGTAGTGAGGAGACACGGCCGTGTGTCCAAAAGACACATCCGTGTCTCATATTTTTTCATTTTTGAGAAAAGTGGTCTTCATGAAAGTTGTAGGCCTGAATTTTTGCTTTAAAATGGCTTTGGTTTGAGTCCAAAATCATTCCTAGAACTCAAGATATGGTCCAATTCTTTAGAGTGTTTGCGCCCTGGTTTCAACTCCTCTGTTCTGACTTCAAAGCCCAATATCACCTCCAAGGAGTCCGATCTGAGTTTTGTGTTCTTCATGAAAGTTGTAGGGAATTGTCTAAGCTTTCCTACAAGACCAAAATCACATCAATCAAATATTTGCAACTCAAGTTGTAGCCAGTTTACGAAACACTGCTAAAGAGATAATTAAGGCTAATTTATGCATTAATTTGTTTAATGATCCAGTTCGGTTCAATATCATAAAATGTGTCAAAACTAACATAATTAAGCCTGATTGAACTTTAAGAAGCCTAGTGAGAGGTTTATAAAATGTATAAAATACTGTGTTATCAGTTTGTTACTTGTAACAAGCTTAAGTTTAGTAAGTTTAAGCTTGAGGGGGAGTGTTAGAGAATATTATGGTTATTATTTATGAGGTTATTAGTCTTATGTTAGTGGGTTTGGGTCAGTACTAGTAGTGTTAGTATTTGACCTAAATATTAGTATAAATAAGAGTACTAGGTTATGGAATTGTATCACATCTTATTCCTATCAATAATATTCTTAGTTTATTAGTGTTAGCCCTTTTTCTCTCTTTTATTTCCTCCCTAACCCTAACCCTAACCCTAACCCTAACCCGTATCAACAAACTGCAACCAGAAGACCTAGCAGGCTGTCATATGATATGTCTGGATAGAGAAAAGAGAAAACAACTGCTCTTGATATTTACACTACTCTTTATTGTAACCTTCCTCAGTATCAAGGCTTTATTTCTGATAGGTACCAAACAAAACACAATAACAGGAAATAGAATAACATAGCGAGATACTGAATGTCTGGATGATATCTGTATGATATCAGTGCCAATACTGAAGTATATTTTGGAAAAAAATAGAAAGAAACTGAATACAAGGAAAAGAAAGAAGAAAGACAGTTCTAGACAATTGTAGAGTGTCTAGTCCCTCTTAATGCCCAAGCCAATCCTTGCCTACCTCACGCTTATCCCCTCCCCCTACCTATATACCTCATAACAAAATTCTACTCATCCCTTGGCTAGCTCAGCAATTAGTTAGTTTGAGCCAAAGTTTGTTTTCTCACTCCCACATCCCAACTTACCTACCATATGATGTCTCTTTCTAACATATACTTTTGTCACTTTTGGACCTAGGCTTCTATCAATACTTTCCTTCCAAAGATGCAACTCGTCCTCAAGGTGAAATGCAGGGAAAGTTTCTTGTATGGCAGACAACAACTCCCAGGAATTTTCAAAGTTAGGCAAATCTTGCCATTTAACCAGAACTTCAACTTCTCCTGCTTCATTCTTCCTATGGTCTATGACATCAGTTGGCTGAACCTGCAGTTCCCCATTTTCAGCAAGGAAGGAAGGCAATGGTTGTGTGTTGATTTGGGAGGAGATTGACTTCTTGAGTAAAGACACATGGAACACAAGGTGTACCCTACTACCCTGAGGTAAATTCAGTTTGTAAGCTACTGGCCCTATTTTTTCCAATATCTCATGGGGACCATAAAACCTGGGGCTCAATTTCTGGTTCACTTTTTTGGCTAGAGTTTTCAGTTTGTAAGGCTGGATCTTCAGATAAACTGTATCACCCAACTGATATTCCACTTCCCTTCTGTGCTTGTCAGCTTGTACCTTCATCCTGTTTTGAGCTTTTGCTAAATACTCCTTCAACTCATCTAACATTTGGTTTCTTTCAGCCATCAACTTATTCACTTCTTCCACTGCTGATTGAACTCCCTCCCCGAATAAGTGTGGGTGGGTCTCTTCCATACAAAGCCTTGAAGGGAGTCATCTTGGTGGTTGAGTGATAATTAGTGTTGTACCATAACTTTGCCCAAGCTAACCACCTTGGCCACTATTTAGGTTTAGATCCTGTGAGACACTTCAAATAAGTTTCTACACACCTATTCACTACCTTTGTTTGGACGTCTGATTGAGGGTGATATGAAGAGCTGAAAAAAATTCTGTCTCGATCTAACACAATTGAAGAGGGAAAACCGTGCAGCTTCACTATGTCCTTGGTAAATATCTCTGCAATATCCTTTACTGTATAGGGGTGTGAAACAACTATAAAGTGTGCATATTTGGTGAGTCTGTCCATAATCACCATTATAGTATCTACCCCACCTGCTTGTGGGAGTCCCCCAGTAAAGTCCATAGATAAATCAGTCCAAATGTTGGTTGGAATGGGTAGAGGTTGTAATAAACCTCCTCCAGGAGTGAGATTTTCGTACTTATTCCTTTGACAAACTTCACATTCTTGCACATATTTCTGAATGTCTCCCTTCATTCCCTCCCAAAATAATGACCTTGAAATCCTCATGTGGGTTCTAAAAAACCTAGAATGTCCCCCTATAGTAGAATCATGGAACTCCTTTAGTACCAAAGGAAGTTTTAGGAATTACCATCCTCCCTTTATAAAACCATACACCCTTCTTGAGTTGGAAGCCAACATAGGAGTCTGACTGCCCTAGCAAATCTTGAATTAAAGCCCTTCAATCTTTCATTAGTTTGGATCTCATCCTCCAAATCATCCTAGTCACTGAATTGTACAGCTGAAATAACTGAGTATTGCAACTTCCTTTATAAGGCATCTGCTGCCCTATTCTCTCTGCCAAGTTTATATTTGATTTCAAAATCATATCCCATTAACTTAGAGACCCATTTTTGTTGTTCTTCTCCCCATATTCTCTGATCTTGCAAATATTTGAGACTTCTCTGATCAATATGCACTATGAAATGCCTCGCCATCAAATAATGCCTTCACTTCTGAATTGCTAGCACTATAGCCATTAGTTCCTTTTCATATATTGACTTATTTTGAGCTCTATCTGAGAGTGTTTGACTCATGTAAGCTACGGATTTACCTTCTTGCATGAATACTTCTCCTATTCCCTTGCAAGAAGCATTTGTCTCTAACACAAAAGTTTTGTCAAAATCTGGTACAACCAAGACAAGTAAAGTTGTCATGGTAGTTTTGAGCCCCTTGAACGCTGCTTGAGCTTCCGAACCCCATTTAAAGTTTTCCTTCTTGAGTTGTTGTGTTAAGGGTCAAGCAATCTTCCTATAATCCTTCACAAATCTTTTGTAATAGCCTGTAAGGCCTATCAGTCGGTTGGGGCCAGCTCTGCATATCTTCCACTTTCTTGGGGTCTGTTGCTACTACTACCCCTTTGGCTGAAATGATGTGCCCGAAATATTCTAACTGTTTTTGGCCAAAAGAACATTTCTTTCTATTCACCAATAGCCTATTCTCCCTTAATAATTGCAGCACCAACTTGAGATGTTTTCCATGAGTGTGCAGATCCTTGCTGAAAATCAAGATGTCATCAAAAAATACTAACACGAACCTCCTTAAGTATGGTTTCAGCACCTTGTTCATCAATGTTTGGAAGGTGGAAGGGGCATTAGTCAAGCCAAAGGGAAACACCAAGAATTCATAATGTCCTTCGTGTGTTCTAAAAGCAGTTTTTGGAATGTCACCCTCCCTCATTCTTATCTGATGATAACCAGATTTGAGGTCCAGTTTAGAAAAAAATGACTGCTCCTCCTAGTTCATCCAACAATTCATCAATCATAGGAATTGGGAATTTATTTGGTATGGTAAACATGTTTAGTGCTTTATGGTCTACACAAAACCTCCACCCCCCATCTTTTTTTCTTACCAATATCACAGGACTAGAGTATGGACTTGTACTAGGTCTGATTATGCCTGCAGTCAACATCTCATTCACTATCTTCTCTATTTCATTCTTTTGGTAATGGGGGGTACCTATATGGGCGAATGTTGGGAATTTGGGTTCCTTCCTTGAGGTTGATAGCGTGGTCTTGCTCCCGGGTGGGAGGTAACTCATGTGGTTCTTGGAACAGGTCTGTAAATTCTAGCAGGATTGCTTGAATTTCTTCTGCCAAAACCTCCTTTGATTGTTCCTCAGGGTGCAGCTCATGAGATTCTATGTAATAACCTTCTCTGTCATCTCTTAAAGCTTTTAGCATAGCTTTAAGTGAAGCTTGAGGCTTACAAAGGGATGTGTCTCCCCTTAATGAGACCTTTGCTCCATTCGTCTCCCATGTCAAGGTAAGGTCTCTGAAGTTGGCTTGAATGTCTCCTAAACTCTCCAACCAATCCATACCCAAAACTGCCATGCCCCCTCCAAGGTCAAAGAGGAAGAAATCATGCTGTATGTTTACCCCTTACACTGCCATCTTAACATTTCTGCACACTCCTTTACTCCTCACCTTACAGTCATCCCCTATTTCCACTGTATACTCAGGGGTATCCTGTATTGCCAAGCCTAACTCCTTCACTAATTCCTTGAAATGAAATTATTAGAGGCTCCACAGTCAGTGAGCACCACTAGTTGATATTCCCCAATATCCCCCCACAACTTCAGGGACTTAGATGAAGTCAATCCCATTATACTCTTCATGGATAATTGTAAAGCCTTTTCATCCAATTCTAGTTCTGATGTCTCCTCTTCCCGAATTGATTCCCCCTCTTCATCCTCCTCCCCCTCCACCATAAACAGTTGATAATGTCTGAATTTGCAGACATGCTCCCAGCCCCACCTTTCTCCACATTTGAAGCATAATCCTTTTCTGCTCCTCTCATGAAGTTCTTCCTGAGATAGTCTCCTTGGCCCATGGTTCTTCTTCTTTTCTGCAGCTCCATCTGGGAGTTTTGATTCTAAGGGACTCTTTTGGTTATTAATTTTTGGTGCTTGGTAATGACTCTTGTCTCCTTCAGCTCCATAGTAGGCTTTGTATCCACCTTCTCCAGGCACAGTTTTGAATGGAAACACTCCCTTCATAGTAGTCCCTCCTTTTCGTAGAGCCCAATTCTTCTCTTCAATCAGCTGAGCTCTATCCATGAGGTCTGATAGAGATTGTAAATCATACAATTTCAATTTAGCCTTCAACTCCTCCCTTAATCCATTCAAGAAAATTCCCTTCAATACCGTGTTGTCAGCAAGCTTCACAAGTCCTGAAGCTAACTCAAACTGTTCACGGTACTCCATGACAGTCTCAGTTTGCTTGATGCTCAATAGAGGTTCAAGAGGATTTTGGATAATTCCAGGTTGAAACCTGCGAATCATTGCCTCCTTGAATTGGTTCCAACAGGGATTATGAGTTTGGTCCTCCCACCATTGATACCAGTTCAGTGCTCTTCCTTCCATGGCCACCATCACCAATTCAATCCTCTCTATTTCAGCTACTCCATTCACCTTGAAGTAACGCTTCACTCTGTTTATCCGCCCATAAGCCTCCTCTCCTGAAAAGACTGGAATCTCAAGCTTCCTGCCTCCTTCATTTCTCTCTAGAGGTCGACTCCCCTCCGATGACTGTTTCCTTGAGCTTCGAGGCCACTCCCGGTCTCGGTGGGAAGAATTCCGAGTTTTCTCTGGTCCGACCTTGCTCCTCCGGTAACCATCAGTGTCACCTTCATCCTCGCGCAGCGAGTATCGCCACCTGTACTGCGATCGTCCTCTTGAATCCCCCTTGTTTCATGCCTTGAGTAAGCACATCATTTCGTCCAGACGGGCCTCCGTTCTCTCCTGCTTCATCAAGCTCTCCATCAAACTCCTCTCCACCGTTTCTAGACGCGATTCCATGATTGATCTGGTATTGACCATCCAAGATCCCAGAACGTACAACTTTGATACCAATTTATAGGTACCAAACAGAACACAATAATAGGAAATAGAATAACACAACAAGATACTGAATGTCTAGATGATATCAGTGCCAGTACTGAAGTATATTCTGGAAAAAAATAGAAAGAAACTAAATACAGGGAAAAGAAAGAAGGAAGACAGTTCTAGACAATTGTAGAGTGTCTAGTCTCTCCCAATGTCCAAGCCAATCCTTGCCTACCTCACATTTTTCCCCGCCCCCTACCTGTATACCTCATAATAGAATTCCACTCATCCCTTGGCCAGCTTAGCAATTAGTTAGTCTGAGCCAAAGTTTGTTTTCTCACTCTCACATCCCAACTTACCTACCATACGGTGTCTCTTTCTAACATATACTTTTGTCACTTTTCGGCCTGGGCTTCTATCAATTTCTCTCTATTCAATCTCTCTCAATCCATAGCATACTTACCATATTCTATAGGTAACCTTGCGAATCGTGTGCCAGTTTTTGCATACCACGTACCGCATACCAATTCATGGTACTTCACAGTGTAAAGAAAGTCTTACAATTATATAATAAAAAGTGACGAACTGCATACCGGTACTGTGTACGTGTACCAAAGAGTACCGCGAACCTAGTAACTATGATCCATAGTCTTTCTGTTTCTAAAATAATCTTACCAACTGAATTTGGCCCAAAATCTGCCATTTGCTTCATTACACCACAAGAAACCGAGAAAGCATTAAATTTATATTCTGGAGTTTCCATTGCCTTTCTGAAAGGGTAATATTGCTAGTCAAGTAATTTCATATAATGAGTAAAACACTAAGACATGTATAATCAATTAAACTTCTAGAACAACTGCACAACAATCAAGTATGTACTCGGAACTATTAAGCTTGGACATTTAAAATTTGTAGGTCTCCATTTACAGTATTCATTTTGGTCTTGACTCCTGACTCCTGACTCTCCCTAACTATACTTGTTGACTTAGCAGGCTTTTGCAGAGCTTCTAGAAGAAGAGGACATAAAGATTCCAGCATGGTTTTCTTTTAACTCTAAGGATGGAATTAATGTTGTTAGCGGTGATTCTTTAGTGGAATGCAGCTCCATTGCTGAATCATGCAACAAAGTTGTTGCTGTTGGAATCAACTGTACCCCACCTAGATTTATACATGGTCTGATAGTATTGCTCAAGAAGGTAGAACCTCAGATTCTCTCTTTTCCAACTGAATATGATGTGTGCAGGTTAATTGTTGGATTTCATTTTTCTTCATTTATCATAATATAATATATTGTTTCTATCAACCTCTCCTATTCTCCTGGGTCTTTATTAATTAATGCAATTTTAGTTAAAAATGTCAGTATCTAACTTGCCAAGCTGTTTTCTTTTTGATAAATCACATACCATTTGGGTGGATAATAAATACAAATGGATGTTAATCTGTATAGGTTCAATAGTTGCAAAATATGGTGAGTAGACTTTTTTTTTTGTTTTGTTTTGTTTTCCCAATGAAGATGGCTTATATGAATGGAGACTTTTTTGACTAAAGCACTTGACCTATACCCTGGTACAGTTTTCACATTCATGTGCATCTATTTGTTGTCTTTTGAAATATATAAAATGACTATTTCTTTTTTCCTTGTTTTTATGTGTTAATGGGACTTATCTTTGTGGAACACTTATACTTGATTCACATATAATTTCTTTAGGTGACTACAAAACCAATTGTCATATATCCAAACAGCGGGGAAACTTACGATGCTGACCAAAAGGAGTGGGTGGTAAGTTTCTTTCATCTGGTTGTACTGTTACATTTTATATTGTTTTTCAAGGGTAGGCAGGTCAACTTTGTCTTAAAAATTGAACAAAGATCAATTATAGAAGATGATGCTGTGGCATCTAGATTATCATATAAAAAAAAATGAACCAATATACTTTGTAAAATTGGATTGTGGAAATGATTATGCTTGAAATAAAGCAATTCATATGCTGTTAAATAAAAGAAAGGCACAGTTCTAAAGTTAATGTAATTAAGGATTAAGGAGTAAAATACATAGGTATGTGCAGTGTGCCTATCCCTTCTCTTTTCCTTTTTGTTGAAATCATTTTGTTAATTTTGATTTAAACTGTAAGACTGATTCAGAGACTGTTGTATATCGGCTCTATCATTTAAAATAGAAAGTTGCTTAGAAGTAGTAGTCTGCCTGGTAGGTGTTGCAATGACAGATTTCACATCCTTTTATTTATAATTGCAAACAAATACATATTGAGGTTTAAGGAACTTGGGTAGTTACTTTGTGGATTTTATTCTAAATTTTGAGCTGATTTCTCATTTTACCTTACATGGGTTGTTGATAGTTTTGTAGAGAGCTTGAAATTAATTTGTGGGTTCATGTTTGGCCGGTTTGATCTTAGAATAAAAATGGAACTGAACCATGTTATTGTACTAGTGATAAGTGATTTTAAACCATGTTGGACGTAGTTCATAGCGATTAGCTATTATTTAATCATGTTTAGCCAGTGCAATTTTATATTTCTTGGAAGACAATGGAAAAGAGTGCATGTAACATTGATAACACGAGAAATCAATGGATCCTAGATGGACATGAATGCAGAAAAGTGAAAGTTCATGCGCAACCTAACCCTTAGTTACTTGTTTAACTGTTCATGTTTACCTAGTTTATTGTATTTTGAAAGTTTGTGGACTTGAAAGTTTATTAGCTTTGGTTAAGTCAACAAGGTCTCCTGGTTTGTTAAAATTGGTAGGTACTTCATAATTCATATTGTATGTCCTTATATTTGTGAAACCAAATATAGAATGGAGATCCTGTATTAGTGATTTAATCATTTTAAGGAGAATATTTTGTGATATTTCTTGAATTATGTAATACTAATGTTAGGTTGTTATTGTTACAGCAAAATACAGGTGTTACAGACGAAGATTTTGTCTCATATGTAAATAAATGGTGTGAGTTAGGGGCTTCCATTGTAGGTGGCTGTTGCAGAACAACCCCAGCTACTATTAGAGGGATATACAGGACACTCTCCAGCAGTCGACATGTGACTCTTGCCACATAGTGACTGCCCTGTGTAATAGAAAGGAGGCCAATGCGCAGATCAATCTAATTTACATGTCAAGATGGCTGGCAGCTGCATGATTTGCTACTTTGGGCTGAGATGGGAAGATGAGACCCAGGATATGAATTGGCTAATTAGTGAGATATCCCTTATGCATTATTGGTCATGCAACTTGGAACATACTTTGCCTTTGGAGCTAGCAACCTGAGAATCGCAGTTTGTGAAGATTTCATTAATGATCAAGGAAAAGACATCTTTTGCTTTTCTTTTTGATTTTGGAAAAAGAAAGTGGCCAATAATTGACATGTAAATATTGTGAGGGGTTAGTGGGTTGGCGAATTATAAGGTGGGCAGCCAATGAAATAAAATTTGGGAACTAGCTCCCAATGAAATAAAATGCATTGTATGTATATAGTATTTTATTATTATTATTATTGTTATTATTATTTGGCACTGTTTAGGAGGGTAAGTATTGATTAATTCTGAAAGAAAGTTGAAAAAGTAAAGAGTTTGAGCAGTTCTATTGGAAAATGTTTCATATATATCATATAGACTCACATTTAAGGTGGGAGAATTAGAATGTAGTTGTCTAAAAGAAATAGTGAGATCAATTATAATCGGATGATGAAAATTGTACATATATAATGTGATGTGTGTATAAATATATATTTAACATTACTTGTTCTTAGGAGTGTTTAAATTCAATCTAAATCAGAAATCAAACTAAAATTTGAACTGAAAAATCAAAATACAATTAAAATAGAATAAATTTATTTTTATGGATTGAATTTTTGAAAATTGATTGGATCGGATCAAATTTTAAATTTGATTTTCAAAATTGGTATAATCTAATTCAAAATTAATATTATATAATATATTTATTTGTTATAGAATTTATTTTATAATAATTTTAATTTTTTACACACTTTTTTATTTTATGTGATTAAATATTATTTTAAACATGTTAAATGAGTTGTTTTAATTTTTTATTTTATATTTCTTTTTTTCTGTTTTTAATTAGTTAAATTACTTTTAACTTATAAAATTTCTTGCTTAAAAAAATTAGGTCAAAAATTAATTAAATCAATCTAATCAAATTTCATTTAATTTTTAAAATGTAATAAATTCAATTTAATTTAAATTAATATAAATAATATTATTTGAATCGAATAATTTTTTGACTTAAAACTAATCTAAATCGAATAGCGAATACTGCAACTTGTTCAATTATATGGCTCTGCTTTGATGCTTACAAATCTTAAAAAGAGCAAAGTCCTTAACTTACAATGTGACCTAATTAATAACTACCAATTACACTTTCCTTTGCCCCAAACGATCTTCCATAACTTGCCTTTAGCTTCCAAAGAGTCCCATGGGCCTGAGACTTACCCAACAAGCTCATGCCAGTTGAGTCAGATTCTAATAAGAGACCAAATACTATTATTTTGCTCCATTTAATATGCTTTTTGCTTGATCAAACAGAATAACAGATGCTATGAACAAGTGATCAATTACACATGGTATAATACCAATAATCCCTCTTGACATAAGGATAGGATACTTGCTACATACCGCAAGTCATCAAAGCAGTGGTCATCCACATTGAACAAGCTGGCCAAGGTATGACCTTACCCGTTGTTTGAAATTAAGATCTTTTTTCAAGATGTGGTGCGACGAAGAGGACGAAGGAGGGCCAGAGTTGGATTATTCTTTTTCAATATTCTTATCCGTATAATATTTGGGCTAAAAGGAGAGATATTGTAGTAGACTAATGAATGTTATTAATGTAATTTTTTTAAATTTTTATTTGCACATTTGTAGTGTAAAAGGTTAGAGAGAAAATTTTGAATTGCCAACAATGATTAACACAACTAATAAAGACAAATCACGTTAATTAAATTAATCGAAATTCATTTTTTGTCATGATCCGTTGTTAATAAGTTATCTGTAAGTGCTAGTTGAACTTGAAAGTCAATCCTAACTTTAGGATGAAACAACCATCCTTAACCTTAATATTTTTCCCAACAAAAATAAAAAAATCCTTTAGTTAAATATATGCAGATGAGTTGCATCGGCTTATAGTAAAACTGTTTAATACAAAATACAGCTATGAATAACTACAAATTAATAAATACAGATAAATAGACAACTACTAATTAGCAATTATTTCAGACTCTCGTAGTCTCCATTGAGGCATATAAATCATATACAACAACCTTATTACAAATGTAGCTAATTCAAGGGTGCGGTATTAAAAATATTGAATATGCTACCGAAGATAGTGAACTGCATCATTTATACATTGATGCTGTTAAAATATTGTTCAGTTGGTCTTTCCTATACTCTTCGGTGTCATATTTCATCATTATGATTGTTCACAATATTTGTGGGAATTTAATTCTGTAGTTAAGTTGTGCCCGGCCCACGAATTATTAAAGAGATATCTAGTCCCAAATGACATGAAGTTATGTAATAATGCCTTTCAATAACCAATCTGCCACCTTACCTGATTGAGGCAAGCAAGTTGTAAACTTCTTAAATTAAAAAAAAAAATACTATTGGGTATAATGGTGTACAATACAGTTTATGCACTGAACCAGTTAAATTGACAATTGGTTTCGCATTTTTAATTTTTATTTGAGGGTTTTATCATAAGTATTTATCCCAAAGTAATTACTTTTTATTTATTTTTATTGGTTCAATGCACAAATTGAATGTGTACCATGATTTACCCAAGCATTTCTATAAATCGTATGTGGGTGAAAGACCAAAGAGTGCTGTTGGGTCCAAAAACAGTGACAGCTGAGGATGGAAAGAAGAGGGCACGAAGCTGGTGTTTTCAACTGAGGCCTTGTGTGGAGTGAAAAGACTAATAACTCAAGACCTAATAAAGCATGATGTCTTTGTGATTAAAATGATGAGCCTTCTAGTGGGATTGTTTTGTAATTTATGTATATTCTGTATGAACAATTGTACTGGCAAAGACAGATATTCAAAGCACGAAACAAACTAAAATGATACTAAGAAAAAAAAAATGTTGAGCAAGTTAAATATGAACGGTCAAGAACATCTTGGATAACTATAAGCTTGAGAGTACTATCTTGCATGCGAAGATTGTGCATTCTTTTGTCTGTTGAATTCCTGGATGAAGCAAAGAACAAAAAAAATAGTTCCTTTATAGTAATCTTAGGGGGGGTGAAGTATTTTTACCTAGAGGGTCACTTTCCAAATCAGGTCATGATTAAATCTTATCCATACCAGTCGTTTTCCTAGCTCTCCCCACCGTGTTTTCTCCGCAATATATCATTATAACTTCTTAAAGAGTACAGCATATTTATGAAATTTTCTAATAGGAGAAAACAATCATGTGGTCTACACAGTTGCCAAATTGTACCTTCAACTAGCATAAACTAGCAGTGATCATCCAAAGTGCAAGAAAGGGTTGCATGCGTGGGTTTAGACTGGCAGGAAGAAGATAATGGAATTAAAGACAGTGATGAAAGCTCGGAAAATGATATTGACATAGCATGACATACAGTGACAATATCTTTTGCCTAGTTCAATGAAAATGAGGAAAGGGACAGAACCAGAACCATAGCTGTTTGGGTGAAAAAAAAAACCATCTCATTTTCTACCCCATAGTGAAAAGCTTCACATCAGTATCAATATCAGCCTTTTTACTTTAGTTTCTCCCAACAATAAAATCACAAAGTCAACTGACGTTTTTTTTTTCTCCTTCTTAGGCATTCTTTTCACACAAACTGCAAGTCATTTATGTAACTTAAATTGGCAACAGCTTCCAATGCTCAATATTTGTCGTTAGCGTGAGTTTGGCAAAGCATATGATCTTCTAAAGGCTCCACTCCTCCAACTGGCCTCATGCTTAGGTTCTCTTCCAATTAATGCTACACATTACTTACAAACACATTAACTTACATCTATACAATTTTTATTATAATATTATAATTAGTTCTATATCATTTTCTGTACATCTATATGTATATCTATATTCTGATTCTGATGCCTCACCTTGGTGTAAGGTGATGATTGTGCATCAATGATTACTCTTTCTTCCCTAATGCACTAACCAAAAGTGCATCAGAACGGTCCAAAGGCTATTATCCTCTGCCTGGGCTGGCTTGCTTGCTTGCTTCTCTGCCTTACCACTTGAATTTTGGGCCCATTCTTTTATTCCATGTACTGTGCAAAATGTTGATGCTTCTGCCTCCAACGCCAACGATTATATATCCACCTTTTTCTGCCTTCCCTAAGATAATAATAATAAACAGAGGGTCTGCTGATCAAACTTTAAATTTTAAAGTAATAATATATTAATTGCAGTTACAAATCTAAAAAAGGAAAACAAAATGGCCCACGTAAGATCTGTATTAAGAGTGGCCCGCTAGGTTTGATCCTAGGTTGACCTCTATGCATGTATTAAAGTATTAAACAGTATTTTATTTAAGGAAAAATGCACAAATATTTTCTGACTTTTTTTTGTACATATATTTTCTGACCGTTTTCTCATTTTCAAAGAATGGCTTTGAACTTTCAAATCCGCGGGAGAGATTGTTAAATTTTCTAAAACTTGCAAATAAATCTTTCTAATGACTAATTAAGTTAAAATCAGTTGTCATATAATTTTGTTTGTGTTGATTAATACACATGATAATATCTAATTTATTTATATTATATTTTTTAAAGAGTTTTTTATTATTTTTATTTATTTTCTATTTCTATAAAATAAGAAATATCAAATAATTTTTAAAGAAACTAAATTAAAACTCAAGTGGGTTTGACTTAGTTAAAACAAGTTAAGTTCGAATGACGCTGAAATTCTCTTAATAATAAGAAGTCTCAAGTTCAAATTTTATAAGTGAAAAAAAAAATTAGAGAGAAAATCATACCGTGAATTATTTTCGATCCTAAAGTGATTATACATTTTGTCACCATTTTAAATTTGTACAAAAAAAAAGAAACTAAATTAAAATGAGAAATTTTTTAAATTAATATAAATAAACTAAAAATTATCATGCGTGTAAAATTCATAAGATGAATGACTTTTGTGTGCTTATGTTTGGAATTGTCTATTATAAGTTCTGAAAAGTTTAAGAGCATTTTATTTCAAAATGAATAAAAAAAAAAGGAATGTTTACATATTTTTCCCAATCACATTAAACAAATTTTGCACAAATTTAATTCTTCTATAAAATTATTATATTTTTTTCTTCTTTAAAAATATAACAGTATCTCATGTAGACAAATAGTGAGTTCCATCTTATGTGTGCAAAAATAGTGTCCTGTGACATGATTATAACTGCACAACTGTTGTCTGCTTTCCATTATTAAGATAAATAAATCGTTGAGACAAAAAAGAATTGTATGTGGTCGTTCAAGTGATGGCCTCCATGATTGAGCAATATGTCCAAATTTTGATTGACCTAGAAAAGAAAAATTATGAGGACAGGGTGGGATACCGTACGGGAGAAACTTCCACTTATGCTTCTTCCTTTTTTATTTATTTTTTGTTTTTAAATAAATAAATATACGTTTAAGTTTTAACTACCCGAGTCACTCTTTGCATTGGTCCAAAGTCCATACTCAATACCATCATTAATATTTTGTACTGTAGGGAAATACGTATATAAAAATGTAGTTGAGAAATTAAAAGCTTGACGTTTACATCAGTATCTATATCACCAGGTACAATTGTACAACAGGACCAGTGGTGTACCTCTCTCTTTTGCCAGATTGTGAAGAAAATGACAGGAAAAAAATAACGATTTTGTTATTTCTAAAGATTTCGGCAAAAGTGAAAAAAAAAAACCCAATTTGACACATTCAAATTAAACGTGGGTTATGTGTGTTTGATTGAATGGAATTGATTTAGGTATTTTAAATATATAATTTTGTAATTAATCATAAAATTTATATGTATAAAATAATATTATTAAAAAAATATTTATTTAGATGTTTAACTGTATTTTAATAGACTAACTTTATTTATTAGATGAAAGAATATTTCTTTTAAAAAATGAAATCAAACGGATTATGAAGGAGATTTAGGTATCAAGCTAACAGAAACTTAACTAGTTGGCAACAAATCTAGCTAACATACTAAGATAATAGTTAGTTAGTTTAACAAATTAGTTATCAATCAGTTATTTTTTTGTTTTGTCAGTCATCTTAGTTGATTGTAGCTTGTAACTTCTATATATAAGACTCTATTGTACATTGAAAGACACATATAATAATACCAATTCTTCATTACAATCAAATTCTCTTTTCTCTGCATTTCATTACATTGGTAAGAATTAGCTTATCTGAAAAATGAATTGTACCAGAAATGGTTGTTAGGGTTAGATTACCATTTGGTAAGTTAACAGTAATGGGTGAAATTTCATTATAGAAAATGTATCGATTCAATGTACAACAAATGTGATTTGCTACACCTGTATCAAATATCCAAGGAATGAATTTAGAATGACAAGAGAGAGTGAAATGATTACCTGAGACAAGATTAGAAGTTTGGTCAGATTTTGAAGATGGGTTTAGCTCATTATGAGTGGTAACATGATTTGCTAGATGTGACTTCTGAAATTCAGGTCTTGCAATAGAATAACACTTGGACATTAACTACTTTGCCTCTTGGTAAGCAACCAATATGTTGTAAATGAGTTTATCGTGTGAAGTACAAATCAAATGGCAATATTGAAAGGCACAAAGTCAAACTAATAACTAAAGGTTACACACAAATTGAGGGCTTGAATTTTTTTGAAATATTTTCTCCTGTTGCAAAAATGAGTATCGTGAGATTGCTTCTAGCCTTAGCTTCCATTCAGGAATAGCATTTGCATCAGTTAGATGTCAACAATGCATTTTTTCATGAAGATTTAAATGAAGAGGTGTATATGACTTTGCCACCATGATTTCACTCCTTAATTTCTCAGCAAATTTGCAAGCTTCAAAAATCACTTTATGGATTAAAGCAGACCAGTAGACAATGATATCCTAAACTTTCAGTTGCTTCACTTGCACAAGGTTATACACAGAGCAAAGCTAACTATTCTTTGTTCACGAAGAAAGTTGCAACCTCTTTTACAGCCCTACTAGTTTATATTGATGATATCATTCTAGCAGAAAATGATTTGCAAGAAATCACTACTATCAGGTAGAATCTAGATTCACCTTTCAAAATCAAGGATCTGAGTTCTCTTAAATATTTCTTGAGCCTTAAAATAATAAGAAATCATTATGGAATTTCTCTATGTCAAAGAAAATATGCTCTAGAACTAGTTAAAGATGCTGGATTACTTGGTTGCAAACCAGTTACTACCCCTATGGCTGCTAATTAGAAATTGTGCAGTGATGATGTCCATCCATTTGAAGACATTTCCTCTTATAGAAGGCTCATTGGTCAGCTGGTCTATCTCACTACATCCATACCTGACATAACATTTGCAGTTCATCATTTAAGTCAATTTATAGCAAAACTTATGATGTCTCATCATCAAGCTGCTCTTAGGATTCTGCGATACATAAAAGCATCCCTTAAGAAAGTTCTATTCTTCCCTAAGTCCTCTACATTGCAATTAAAAGGGTTCTCAGATTCTGATTGGGCAGCTTGCTTGGATAGTAGAAAGTCAGTTACTAGATATTGCATCTTTCTAAGGGGTTCATTAATCTCTTAGAAATCAAAGAAACAAGCCATGATCTCCAAATCTTCTTCTAAAGCTGAGTATCGTGCAATACCCACTGCTACTTGTGAATTACAATGATTATCCTATCTTTTGAAGGATTTTCAAGTGTCTTTTATCACACATGTCTCCTACATTATGATAATTAGTCTGCATTACGCATAGTTGTCAATCTAGTTTTTCATGAGCGGATAAAATACATCAAAATTGATTGTCACATTGTAAGAGAAAAGGTCCAAGCAGACATGCTTCATCTTCTTCCTATCCCTTTTGCTACTCAAATAGCAGATCCTTGCACATAGGCACTGTCACCCAAGAATTTTCACTTGCTCACTTTAAAATTGGGAATGCTTGACATTCATTCACTTCCAACTTCCGGGGGGGGGTGTGGTATCAAGCTAACAGAAACTTAACCAATTGGCAACAAATCCAGCTGGGATATTAAGTTAATAGTTGGTTAGTTTAGCAAGTTAGTAATCAATCAGTTATTTTCTGTTTTGTCAATTAGATCTTAGTTGAATGTAGCTTGTAACTTCTATATATAAGGTTCTATTGTACATTGAAAGACACATATAGTAATACCATTTTTTTTGTTACAATCAAACTCTCTTTTGTTGGCATTTCAATATTCTGTTAGTAGGAGAAAAGGGAAGGGTGATGGTTAATAAGAGATGTTTCAAAGCTGAAATAAGGTGATATATATTGAGAGATTAATCTTTTTATTTATTTGATGAATGGATACTCTAATAAAAAAAATCAAACGGGTTAGGAAGTTAATGTAGGAGAAAAGGGTAGAGTGATGGGCTAATAAGGGATGTTTCAAAGCTGAAAAAGCAAAAGAAATAGAAAGCGACCCACATTCCATCCGAAAGAAGATATCACTTACTTTAGCCAAAGTACAATTAAAGATGCATCCTTTGACTGCCTCGTTAATCTATTTACCATTTTCCTATCTCCTTCGAAATAAATTAACATAGAGTTCTAATAGTTTTATTCAATTTAGAGTTTGGTCTTTAAATTAATTTTTGTATTATTGATCTTAATATTTTTATTTTTTTTTTAGATTTTAATTTTTATTATTATATTATTGATCCTTATATTTTTCTCTCACTTTAGTTTTAGTTTCTATAATTTTTAATTTTTAAAATATTAAATTTCTATTTTCTAATAAAAATTGATCTTTACATATTTAAATTATTAAGATATTAATTCTCGAAGGACCAAAATCTAAACTAATAACAATATAAGAACCAAAATTAAAAAAAAATTATAAAGACCAAAATTTAAATAAAGTAAAACTATAACAACTAATTATTTAATTTAACTATTTACATATATATAAGCACCCCAATCAAAGTGATTCAAAGAATAATAATAAAAAACCAGTCATCATAAAATTTCGGTTATGGAAATCTCTAATTAGTGACTACCCTTGTATTGGTATTATGAATTTTTAAATATATTTAAAATAATAATATTATTTATATACTATTTTTATTATATAATTTTTTCATTATATTGTTTTAGAGAGTAAAACATGAGAAATATATTTTTCAATACATACATTCTCTTTTTTATCAGACAAGTAAGTGTAATAGGAGAAGTAAAAAATGTTGTGTAATAATTTTTTTTTATTTAAAAAGGATGAGAAAAATTATCGTTTTACACTACTATTCAACATATATAAATAATTTCAATTATTTGAAAAGTTAAATTTTTTTTTTATTGTCCTCTTATAACAAAAAAAATTGAGTTAAAAATTGTGAAATTTATCATTCTTAAAAGGCAAAGGAATATTTAGAAAATAAAATTGAGTATAGTGTGAATGTAAATGACTCTACTATTTTTGGTCTTTAATCAATTACTCACGTAATTTCAGTTTAGAGATGATGGTTAGGTAAATTCTTTTTTAAAAGAGTCTTCTAAAATTTGAACATCTAATATTGTAGATAAAGTTCACTTAAGATCGTAATTTATTTTCATTATGACTATTATTGAATTAAATGACTCTACTATGATTCTTTGTAAATAATTTAATTTCTTATAAATAATGTAGTGGCTGAGGATACTCTACTAGTACTACAAGTCTTTAAATTTAATGGAGAAAATGATTGACAAAAAGGGGAAGAAGGAAAAACCCTGATCAATAATCACAGAGATTTCATTTCATTATTGAAACCAATTATAGGGTATGGTGCCCCCGTGGATGACAGATATCAATCTTCTTGACAATGTGGTATCTAGGCAGCAACCTTTCACTAGGCAATTTTAAAGATTCAGATTGTAGGGTAAACGCTACCCCTTTAGATATGCATTCCATGAATTGGTCCCATTCAACTTTAATTTTGATCTGGCCTTTCTTGTAAGCATCATTGGCACTATTTTAAGGGGAAGAGAAAAAAAGAAGGAAGACAATATGCAATGGAGAGACCTTTCACCTGTCTGTTTCAGATTTATGGTTCATAGTCAATAACAAGTGTGCATTATCAAAAGCTTAATAGTTAGAGACCCAAATGAAATGTTTTTCCAGTCTTGGAACCTAATTGTCTGGCGAATGATTCCAAAGACAGCTTAAATGAAGAAAAAAACAAGGACAATCTGTTCAACATTAGAACATGGCCGGGCAATCACTTAATTAAGCAAGCTCATATAATAGATGAATCTTATGCTTGATTAGATAGCTATACGTGCAACTCACTAGCTATTAATAATTGACAAAATGGTAAACCCTGTTCCTTCTTCTCTGCCCTTTATTTTTCTCTTCAAAGTCTAATCCTATGGCAAGGTGACACGTAGTTAGCAAAGGAGGGTATTTTTTCGGACAACCACATGCACTAGCCTTGACAACCTATGCACTATGGGGGCTAAGGCTTATATGGTAGTGGAAGCTTCACTGAAGGTAGTGGGTCACTATGTTGGGTTTATTTGGAATTCCAATTGGAAGATTGAGCTATGGTTCCTTGATCCTTTCCTCCTCAATAAGTTAGGGGATATTTAGTTTACATGTAAAAATTTAATTATTTTAATAATTGATTATTCTATAAAAATTTATTATTATAATTGATTATAATAAAATTAATTTTATATTTAAATATGTTAATTAAAAAGTAATTTTAAGTTAATTTATTTTATTTAGATAATATAAAAAATTATTTTATATATTTAATTACTAAAAGAGATATAAAATAATTAAAAAGATTATATGATTAAAGACAAAATAATATTTACATTTTAAAGTGAATGAAATAATTTATAATCTATAATCATAAGATTCAATTTTTAATATTATTAAAAAAACTTTATATAATACATTAAATTTCATATAAAAATTAAAATTAATTTTATTAAACATGTTATATTATTGTTGAAATAATTTTTTTTTTAAAAAAAGTTGTTTAAGAAAGATTTTATGATTCTCAAACATGTACTTAATGATTTGAAAATCAAAACTTAAAGCTAATTGATTAGAAAATGCAAAGCTCATTGAAAAATGAGAATCTTGAACTAGGGTTTTATAGATAGTTTTACAAAGTCAAGGAGATCATGTTGGCTAAGTAGCGAAATGAACTGTGGTTAAGAACCCTCATTGGCCTAACAAGATCCTACATTTATATGAAAAAATTTAAATATGTAGTTTATTGAATGACGCGTCACCTTATGCAAAGCATAATACACCAATTCATGTGCATGTGCGAGCTTGCACGAAATGACAAAAAAAAAAAGTACACAATACGAGATCCATTATTTGGAAAAACTGCCTTTTGTTTTCTGGGACATGAGTCTAAGATTGACTAAAAGAAACATACGAGATCCAAAATTCATTAGCATACTAAAAGAAACATCTCATTTATATAGAAGTTACATATATTCAGTCATGACAAATTTATCAAAGGCTTTGATATGTACATTGAACAATATCTAAGTCCAAATTACAAAACAGTGACCTTGGAACCGGAAGTAGTTCTCCACTTTTCCTCCAAACACGAAACATTCTCTTCAACTAGGCAAACATATCCGATGCTTAATAAGATATTTTACCAAATTAGACTCAAATCCACTCATGATAGGCTTTTGCACACAAAAAACAAAAATAAAAAAAACAAAAAATAAAAAATCGATAGACAAAGGGAAAAATATAAAATAATTTTTGTCGTGTGTGTCAAAGACATTGTCAGACAGAAGTTAAAGAAAGGGGAAAACAACCCTCTACACATCCTCTTTATCTTTTCTCTTCTTTAACCTCTTTCCTATCCTAGAGGACTAAACGTGAGATGAGTTACTAATGCTTGGGTATTTGATCAAATCTAACTTTGCTGACCGCAGTAGTGGTACAACTACTAGTTTAGAGAGTGAAAGGGCAATTTTAGTTTATTAGAGAGAGTTTATTTTCATATCTAGCTAAAATAATTGTTAAGAGGATTTTATAATTATAACAGTGTTTTCAAGGTTAGTTTCACAATAATGATCAAATATTAAAACAAGAGAATGTGTGTGATTAGAAAGTATTAGATGTAATATTTTAAAAATTAAACCCAACGAATATCTCAATTATAGAGTGTGAACCCATCAAATTTTCAATCTGAATATTCTTTATTATATTATATGCCTTGAGCTTTAATTGAATCATTAATTTAGTAAGTTAAACTAATAGAACTACAACTCAGGTTACAGTTGAATTTTTAAAACATTAATTGGGTGAGAGTGTGAGTGGGTTACCATTGCACCCTCTCTTTCTATCTCTCTCTCAAACTCCGTAAGCTTGGGGGGTGAGGTAGGCCTTGGATTTGCGGGAAAAGGCCTCGAGAGAGAGCGAAGCTTGCCTGCACTTTATTCCCCTTCAAATTCGCTACTTTGCTCTGTACCCTTAACGAGGTTTTTGCAAGACAGCAACTCTCTCTCTCTCTCTTCATGTCTTCTTCTACCCCCTACAATCTCGTACTCCTGAACTCTTAGTTCTACCTACGTATCAGGCTGCACCTCTGTGCTTGTTCCCATCCATTTTTTTCCCCTCATTCCTTCATCCTCTCTACACTCAAAGTCTGAAACTTCACAAGTGGAAGTTAAAGGGGTAGGGGGCAATGACCAAACGGGGTAGCACATTTGCTCAAAAATGCTGAGAAACTGGGATTTCCTCTGTTTTACTTAACAAATAGAGATATAACATTGTCTTATACTCACTCACTTCATTTTCCTCTTTAAGAAAGTAAGGAGGAGCATTCATTCAAGAAGGAATAGATATTCATATCAGAAAGCTATATGAAGTTGTCCCAACAATGAGAGATGAGAACTCGAAGAAAAGCAAGGTTTGCAAATGCCAGCTCAGCTCTCCTTCAAATTCCATTTGCATTTGTATTCTAGCATTGCTTACCCTGTTTTTCTTTGGTTAAAGCTTTCATGGCCCAAAACTTTGGTCAAGAAGTGGTTCAATATCAAGAGCAAAGCCGAAGACTTTCAGGCTGACGATGTCCTTTGCGGAGGTGATTGTTCAATTTTCGCATGATTTGAATGTACTCAAGGGCTCTGGGATTGGGAATCTTAGCTTTCATGTGAAAAAATGCCTTTACATAACTTAATTTTCTATGTATTCTTCTTCTACTCCTCCTGCAACTCTGTTTATCTTTGTGTAACAATTTTTTATTTTTTATTTTTGTTTCAATGGGCATGCTTCTTGCAGCACAAGATCTGCCCTTTGTTGCTTTCATGCTTCCATGGTTTCTACCCTTTTGGTACCAAAAATAAGTCTGTTTTATTATTTTGTTGTGTTTGATTGAGTGGGTTGATAAATTAACAGTTGGAAGAGCACAGCTTTATTAACTTTATGGTTTTCCTTTTCAGGTGTTGATGAAGAGTGGAGGAGCAACCATTCAGAGAGGGAGGCATGCACTATCAAGAAAAGCAAAACAGGTTCAGTATCAGCACCTTGATATTCCTTAGGACCACACCATTCCCAAACCCCAACTTGATTAAAAAAAATAAAAATAAAAATTTAGAAGACATTGGTGTGCAATCTCATAAATCTTTTGTCTGTCTTTTTTTTAAAAAAAAATTCCTATTGTTTTGTCTCCTACTAATTTCAGATGTTTAATCTCCATTTTACTACAGAGAGATCAAGCAGAAGGTACTCAGACAGAACGCGACGAGGTAAGAATGACCTTGATGAAGCTCAGGTTACAGATGTGTATAATTATAGGTATGCTTCATGTAGCTGTGTATTGTGCTTAATTATTCTGATTGTTATTGTTGTAATGAAAATTAATAAATTTTTTTTGCTATTGAATTCTTTCTTCCTTCTGGATACAGAATATTCGTTGCCACTTGGAACGTAGCAGGGAAGTCACCTCCAAGTTATTTGAGTCTTGAAGATTGGCTTCACACCTCTCCACCTGCTGATATTTATGTTCTTGGGTAAATTACTGATCCTATAATGTGCCATCTCCTTTGTTATGCAAAAGTAACACTGAGAAATGTTTTGCATTTTGTTGGACTCAGGTTTCAAGAAATTGTACCTCTGAATGCTGGTAATGTTTTGGGAACAGAAGACAATGGCCCTGCAAGAAAATGGCTAGCTCTTATTAGGAAGACCCTGAACAGCCTTCCTGGAACAAGTGGTGGATGCCACACTCCTTCACCACTCCCTGATCCTATTGTAGAGTTAGATGCTGATTTTGAGGGTTCAATGAGGAAGAAGGCAACCTCTTTCTTCCATCGGAGGTCCTTTCAATCCTTGAGTCGTAGTATGAGAATGGATAATGACATGTCACTGCCAGAAGCATGCCTTGATCGGCGTCTCAGTGTCTGTGATAGAATGATATTTGGTCACAGGACAAGTGGCTATGACCCCAATTACCGATGGGGTTCCTCAGATGATGAAAATGGAACTGTTGATTCCCCAGTTACAACACAATATTCACCAATGCCATATAGTGATTGTTTCTCTATGGAGGACAGTGATAGACAGACAGGGCATTCAAGATACTGTTTGGTTGCTAGTAAACAAATGGTTGGGTTATTTCTAACAGTTTGGGTGAAAAGTGATATCAGAGATGATGTTCACAACATGAAAGTGTCTTGTGTTGGCAGAGGGTTGATGGGGTATCTTGGAAACAAGGTACATTTGGTAATTTTTTTTTATTTTAGTGGCAGAGTTTATGATGAACCAGGGAAGGAGACAATCTCATTCTCTTGGATTTTCCAGGGTTCAATATCAATTAGCATGTCTTTGCACCAAACAAGCTTTTGCTTCATCTGTAGTCATTTGACTTCTGGGCAAAAGGACGGTGATGAGCTCAGGAGAAATTCGGATGTAATGGAGATCCTCAGAAAGACAAGGTTTCCCCAGGTCCATGGCATGGGTGATGAGAATTCTCCTCAGACAATTCTGGAACATGAGTAAGCCCTTCATCTCTATTATAATAAACCTTGACCATGCATCTGATGCTTGGAGATTGTGAATCTAAATAAAATTTACAACTAAGTCCTAACCTGTGTCCTAATGAAGACCTAAACTTTTGGTTTAATTGGTGTAGTCGAATAATTTGGCTGGGAGATTTAAATTACCGGATAGCCCTTTCTTATCGTGCAGCAAAAGCTCTTGTTGAGATGCATAATTGGAAGGCTTTGTTACAGAATGATCAGGTTACTTTGTCCCCTTACAAGTGATTCTGATAGGGCTTCGCTCCTTTCTCAAATTATTTCTAATTTACCTGACCATTTGGTAGCTTTTTCTTTCAGCTGCGTATAGAGCAGAGGCAAGGTCGTGTTTTTGAAGGATGGAATGAAGGGAAAATATATTTCCCTCCCACATATAAGTATTCAAACAATTCAGACAGATATGCAGGTGATGAAAGACACTCAAAACAAAAGAGAAGAACTCCAGCATGGTAGTATTCTTTCTTGGAAATAATCACCTGTATGAATCAATGAAGTAGCAAATGTTATTGGAAAAGGGGGAAACAAATAACTGATACTACTGCCAAAAGAAATTACCTGTTATTATTTTGAAAGTATAGAATTATTTATGTAAATCTTAAAAAATCTTTATTCATGAAGGTGTGATCGTATCTTGTGGTACGGAAGAGGCCTCCACCAATTATCTTATGTTCGTGGGGAGTCAAGATTCTCTGATCATAGACCAGTTTATGGCATATTCTTGGCTGAAGTTGAGTCTATTAGCCGTAACAGAATAAATAAAAGCTCCAGTTGCTCCAGTTCCAGGATTGAAGTAGAAGAGTTGTTGCCACATTCACATGGTTATGGCTACACTGATTTAAATTTCATTTGATGAGTGCCTATAATTCTTATTTCACGAGATCAACTTGACTAATTGAGGAAACTGAAGCAGCAAAGTGTACCATACAAGGTAATTCACCTCAACAAGGAATTATTTTCTATCTTGCTTATATGTCCTTCAGATTTTGGCTTATGAAAAATCGAACTGTGCTTTGCTATTAATTGTATTTCCTACAATTTCAAAATTCAGTGAAGGACAAGATCCAATTTGCTCAGGACTTCTAACCGGCCTTTGTCTTCAAAATTAGTTAGGTAATTGATAAATAAGCATATACTTTGCCGTCTAGCTATAATTACTTTCACCAGACGAGATAGACATTGCAGACCATAAGATCCATTTCATGGATTAAGTACTTAAATTGTCAATTCTTGGCTATTCATCTCAGTCTGCATAAGTGCATGACATATTTATTTCATAGATTGCTTGATAGTAATGCATTTGATCATGTCAGTGTTCTTAATAAATTTTTTAATTGAGATGTCATGTAAGCCTTATCCTTAACCATGACTTGGGCCCCCTCCTCTTGTAGGTGGGAACTGCTGTGAGGAATGTTGGCCCCAATGATGATCCAGACATTCTCTGTTACTCTCACAGTCCCAAAGAAGGTTGTCCTTTGCCCTCTTTCCTTTTCTCAGCTTCTCTGTAATTTTTCTTTCTCAAACTGCTAAACCTTCTCCATACCTCATTGTCACAGCTGCAGAGTTTATGGTTTTGCCAACAACTACCGGCTCTGGATATTTGTGGTTCACAATCTTATTGGTAGAATAATGGCTATGTGGGTCAAAGAAAATAGCATCTCAATTCTCATGAATGAGAGATAAATGTAATTGGAATTGACTCGTGCTACAACTTAGTGGAGAATAATAATAAGTACTACTTTTACTTTACCACTATGAGAAAATTAATTTTCTTGCCTTTTGTGATTTTTGCAGGATTTGAACTCAGTTTGGCAGCCTCAAGTGTGAGACCTCCAAGGTGTTTGACTTATTCTTTAACACAAAATTGAAAAAAACCAAGGAAATATTTGCACTGCATATGTAATAAGCAATAACCCTATTCATTTATCTTTTTTGGTCTGTTGCAAAAACATAAAAAGAAATACACATGTAACCATCCTATTATTTTGTTGTAGCAGCTATTGATTTCACTGAGAAGCATTGAAGCTAATGAGTAAAATTTACATCGTTGTTTTCAACGTAGTGTTTTCTTTTTCTGAATAAGATGAAAGTTGTAACGAAAAGGAAAAAGGAAATACACAACTTACACTGCTTTATTGGCTTTTATCAGTAAGTCATTATTTGTACCCAATTCCAAAATTTGACCTTTTTGTTCTTTTTATTTCATTCTCATTCAGGCAATGATTCTTTTGGGAAATTCAGTCAATATTTAATAATAATGGAATAATTTTAAGAATAATTCGTAATCATTTTATTAATCTTTTTAATTGTTAAGTAAAAAAAATATTAAATATTTTTTATGTTTTAAAATGTTAAATAAATTTATTTTTTATTTAATTTTTTTATTAAATAATATGAAGATTATTATAAGAATATTTTAAATGGATATAACAAAACCCGATTGATTAGGAAGATTTAGGGAAGATGTTATATAAATAATTTTGTTCACAAAAAAATAAGCTTGAAGTCCTTTCTTGGATCGTCTGGTTTAGAATTTTTGGTGATGAATTTCTGAAACGTTAACCTAATAAAGAACGACCAAATTGCTTTAGTAATGTAACAGAAAGAAATCGTAAAAATAATAATAATAATGTAATAGAAAGAAATGTACGTGGCAAAGTGCATTTCTCATTGACCCATGTTGATCCTTGACTCTCATTTAAGTTGTCAAAACCAAATATATGGACCATCAAGGATGCAAGTCATGCAACTTCAACTAGAGTTATTGACCAACAGCTTTCACTTTTGGGACAAAACGACGAATGAATTTGATCCCAGTCCATATACCCTAGTAGTAGTATAGTAGATGAGATGAGAAGATCAACAAAGTAATTCTCACACATTTATATTCATATAACCTCACATCTCTATAATTTTTATTATCAAATTATATATTGACTTATCTCATTTTCTACACACATATACTCTAATTCTGCTATGCAAGCAAATGTAAAAAATACATCTAACATTTTTCTACGCATATCCAAGAACCGGTTTCATAATGTATGCTTTTTGCAAATGATATAGTCTTAGTTGGAGAGTCGAGAGAGGAAATAAATGAGAAGTTAGAGCTATGGAAACGAATTTTTGAAGAATATGACTTTCATCTGAGCAAGAGTAAGACATAGTATATGAAATGTAAGTTCAGTAAGAAGCGTGCTAATGCTAACTTTGCGGTTAAAATTAGAGATCATACCATATCACAAGTCACACAGTTTAGGTATCTTGGATCTATCATACAAAATGATAGAGAGATAGAGGAAGATGTAAACCATAGGATTCAAGCTGGATGGATAAAATGGAGGAGTGCTTCAGGAGTTATTTGTGATAGAAAAGTGTCTTTCAAGCTTAAGGGTAAATTTTACCGCACAACTGTAAGACCCGCGTTGTTGTATGGTACTGAATGTTGGGGGATAAAAAGCCAACAAGAGCATAAGATCAGTGTCGCAGAGATGAGGATGTTGCACTGGATGTGTAGCCATACAAGACAAGATAGGATTATGAATGAATACATTAGAGAGAAACTAGGAGTAGCACCTATTGTGAAAAAGATGGGAGAATCTCACCTTAGGTGGTTTGGACATGTAAGAAGAAGACCCTTAGAAGTCCCAGTAAGAATAGTAGATCAGATAAAGAATAACCCAATAGCTAGAAGTAGAGGAAGATAAAAAAAGACTATAGGTGAAACGATTAAAAAAGATTTAGATTTGAATGACATTTCTGAAGACTTGGTTTATGATAGGGCACAATGACATCGTTTGATTCATGTAGCCGACTTCACCTAGTGGAAAAAGGTTTGGTTGTTATTATTGATACGTTTAGACAGAGATGGATGTAGAAGGAGCGAGTAGGCCCTGGCCCCAACCCCCTTCCAAAAGTGTAACTAGTATATAGTGAGATGAATGTTTATTATAAGATGTGAGATGAGTGAATATTGACCATTAAATCTTACATGAATGGTCAATATTAAACATAATTGTATGTGATTTTTTTAAGTGGTTACATGACCCTTAAATAACTTTTAATCTTGACTATCCGTGTATGGTTGTATGGTCAATATCCACTATTCTTATCATCTCATAATAAAAACTTCTCTCACTATATATGCTCTCGTGTGTGTGTGTGTGTGTGTATATATATATAGTCATTTAAAAATTTTAAAATATTTATTAAATACTTTGTTATAGCTAGTCTAAAACACTTTAAATTAGTCTTTAGTTTATTTTGTATTCACTCTTATTTAATATATATAATATAGTCAAAATTATAGAATAAATTTGATCATTCATTATTTATTAAAATGTCATTACTTTAAATTTGGAATATATAAATTTAGAGTTTAAAAAGTACAAAAAGTACAAATAAGTCATGAACTCACTTTAGTCCTTTCAAGTTATAAACACATATTGAACTGATGAACTCGATCCATGTATATATTAATGTGTGCAAGAGTAACTTGATAATAATGTGTGGCACCTAGAACAAAAGAAACAATTATTTCACACAACTTCTAAATATTTTAAGAATTTAATTTGATTGCACTGTTAAAATAAAAAATTTATACTATTATTTGATCATGTATTATCATATTATTGAAATGTTTGACGTTTACAATGACTATCTTAAAAGAACATATGTAATAATTTATGATTGATTAATAATATAAAAAGTTTTATACTAAGTACATCAAAATTAAAATTATATTTTAATATCAAAATCTCAACTTACATCGAATTAATGTTAATTGTTATTATAATTTTAAAACTTTTACTTATCTTTTAAAATATGTGAATGAAATAATAAAATAAGCCATTTAATAAAATATATACACTTTAAACTTTTACCTATACCTGTCAATTGCTAATAAAATTATGCATTCATTTGAGAAAAGTAAAATTAAAAGTAGATATAACTAATTATTATTTTTATTTACTATTTGTTTTTGACACCAACAACCCTTATTTTTTAGATCGGTACCTGCGTTTAGAAAATTTATTAACACAAGTTATCTCATGTCTGTCCTCAAATATATAGTCTTTGATTTTTGAAGTTGCCTACCGAAAGATGATCTATTTCCAGAAGTCATGTATATATTATATTATAAATATTTTTATCATCATTATGATAAGATTCATTATCCAAAATGGTTAAAATATATTTAAATGTAAATTATCCACTTCTATCTATTAAATTAGAGTAATTTTATTTAAAAATGACTTAATTTCTTCTTTTATTTTTTCACACTTGTCATTAATTCATAACTTTTTTGAAATATTTTAAATTCAAATTATTTTTTAATTTAATTATATATATCATTATTTTCAAATTTAAATGCCTTTTCTATTAATTTACTTTTTAAAATTTTAACTAAATTAAAAAAAAAACTCCGTGAAGTACACAGAATACTCGCAAGTTAAATATAAACCCTAAAACAAGCAAATATCATGTGACAAATATTTTAACTTTAAAAGGTCGTTGCATGGCTGACAAAAGCCCTTTCTTTACATTAGTTAATAGTAAATTCACGTCAGGAATTTTTTCTCGGAATTGTCGGAACCAAACTCAGGCCGAGTACTGATAGTGATAGGGTAGTAAAATGAAAATCTTACACTTTTTTATCATATATTTTAATGAGTGTGATTAAGTAAAAAAAGTGATTGAAAGAAAGTGATATGACCAATGATATAAAAAATAGTGTAAAAAGTAATGTAAAAAAATGATATAAGAAAATTGGGATTGGATGTGGTATCAGACACACAATGATTAAAAAGATGAGAAATGATGTTATCATATCATTTTTGGTATTGCATTATTATTCACATCATTCTTAAATGATTGTAATTAAGTGAGAAAAAATTATATGAAAAAAGTGATATAATTAATAAAAAAAATAATGTAAGAAATGTAAAAAAAAGTGATGAGAATATTATTATTGTAAAAGATTTATTTCTATTTTCCCGGTCACAAAGAAACAGCTTTTGAGGTTTCTGTTTCTTAACACGGGGATCAACATAAAGCAATTTATGTAGTAAACAAGCTTGAAGTTAAGAAGTTAAACTACCTGTGTAATATCAAGAATCTGAGTTCCTAAAATGAGACAATCTCAATATTTCACATCAAATTAATCGTACAATTAAATCATGTGAGAATTTTAGGACAAAAATAGCATGAGGTAGCTGGTGAATGAGGCGGAATATCCAAGATTTAAAATAGGTAAAAAGTTATTATTATTAATGTGTATTGATTTGAATAGAATATATTTATATTTTTTAAATACGTAATTTTAAGTTTGATTATTAAATTTATATGTATAAAAATAATATTATTAAAAATAATTTTTATTTATATATCTGACTGTATAAAAAAAAGTTAATATTTCATTTATCATTTAAGAATATTATGAAAAAAAAATTAAGTTATTATTATTTTGTTGTTAAGTTGAGGGAACAAAAACACCTTTCAGCCAGAGACACTCGGCAATGTGCGGCACCAGAAGAGAATCGCATATTCGCATTAATAATAATAATAATAATAATAATAATAATAATAATAATAATTATTATTATTATTATTATTATTATTATTATTATATTAAAAATAATAAACATGACAATATGATGAGAATATCTGCGCAGTTTTCTTTTATGTTCCCACTTTTTTAGTCACCTCTCTATTTACCAGGACTCCAGATAAGACGTGCTTCGTAGGTATATTAAGCTTTTTTTTTTTTTTCCGGGGTAGACCGTAGATGTATATTAAGCTTAGTCACTATTATTTTTTTATTTTTTTTATTATATTATAAATTCATGCGTAAAAATAAGGTATTATAAACATTTTAAAAGGGAGGTGATGGGATAAGTAGATTCATAGTAATAGTAGTTATAAATGTTTTTTAAAAAATAAATAGAACAAATTGATATGATTTTTTATTCGCTTTTAAAATAGGATAAGATATTATGAGGAGACCAAAGAATTTGTTTGGGTTTTGTATTTTGTCTGGATAAAACAAATATAGTATCCACGTGATATGTCTACTCCAACGGCGGTGTCAATTTGCTTCTTTTGAGGAAACCAGAGAATTTGTTTGGAATTTACAAAAATGATTAGCATAATTTTTTCCCCTTCCCAACACCCTTAGGCGAGAGAAAATGATTAGGAAGATTAACATAATTAACTGTTATTGATGACTGTAATGACTAATGATATTACTTATACAAATTTATAATCATGTAAGACATCTTACTGTATCAAAATATAAATAATTAAATATTTTTTTTATCAAACTTAAAAGTTACTTATAATGATATAAAAAAAAACTTCTACATTAATAGCTCATGCTCTAGCTAAAGGTAACTAATGTTGAAATTTTATGGCCAAAGACTTCATATTTGAGAAGGACCTCTGTATAAAATCTTGGCTTTTTACTTTTGGCTTGATAGTTGTAATATATATGTTAGTTACTTTCCTTTCTATTACTTAGTAGTGCAATTACGGGATTTTTTTAAGTTTTAATGTGTATTTAAAATAATTTTTAGAGACTTAACTTTTAGCATATTATATATATATAGAACATATCTAGTGAAAAAATATTTATTGTAAGAGATGAAAAAAGTAAATGTTGACTATTGGATCTTAAATGAATAATCGAATATTAGAATATAAATATATGTGATTTTTTTAAGTAGTCACATGATATTTAAGTAACTTTTATTTTTTATCATCCATATATGATTGTATAGTTAAAATTTACTTATTTACATTCTCATGATAAAAACTTCTCTCTCTAAAAACTTCTCTCTCTCTCTCTCTCTCTCTCTCTATATATATATATATATATATATAGAGAAAAAAAAAAAATATAGAGACTCTTTAAACTTTAGCCTTTTGCAAATCACCACTACGAACTTTAAAATTTTCACAATTAGTCTTTAAATTTTAATTAATGTCCTAATAGATCTTTATGTTTAATTTGAATATGTTAATTCAAGAATGATAATATTGCATGATATCATTTTATTTGTATTAATATTAATTAAGAACTGTTTATTAGTTTGTTTATTAAAATTTAATTTTAAATATATTTTCTTCCTTACAAAATAAATAAAATGTTGTTATACAATATCATCGTTAATGAATTAACAGATTTAAATTAAATAAAAAGATCTATTGAGACATTAATTAAAGTTTATGAACTAATTAAAAATATTTTAAAGTTTATGATGGTGATTTACAAAAAACGTTAAAGTTCAGGGAGTTCATTTTTTTTTATATATATAGAGAGAGAGAATTTATGAATTTGAACTCTTTAAATTGTTAATATTTTATTTTAAATTAATAAATAAAAAAATTATATCATAATTTAGAATCAAAGATGATAGTATGAAGGAATTTAAAATTTGATTGAAAATAATTAAAGAAAACATAGAATTTTGGTTGATTGAGAAAATAATTAAAGAGAAGTTAAAAAAAATAAATTTCCTCTTCAAATAAAAGTACACGTGAGAGGAAAGGAGGAAATGTGAAAATAAATCTTAAAGAAGTACACATGAGAGGAAAGAACATATATAAGAAATATATGTGGCCACATGAAAAGAATAATACAATTCAAATTTCATCACTCTCAAAATAAAGTATTCTCATTTATAATATAGAGATGACTTTATTTTATCCAAAAATTGTAATTTATAGCTAATTATAATTACAATAATTATAACATTATCCCATTGGTAATAATGCCATATATAGTATGAGAGAGTTCAGTTAATTATCAGCATTAATTTAGGAAGAAAATAAGGTAAAAATAAACGTTAGCTTATCATACGAGTTTTTTTTTCCCCTCAATTCAATTCAACTGCAGGAAAAAAAATAAAGTTCGTAATTCTTCATAATGGCACAATGATTTGACTTTTTTGTAGCTAATCTTGAAGTAATTAAGTGTTGTTTACGCCTGTGTCAAATCCTATTAGTTAGTTTGTCTTTGTCAAATCAGCAGATCAAAAGGATCAGAATGGCAATAGCCTATAGGACCAACACCTTAAAGAAAAAATCAACAAAAAAGATAAAGTGTTTATCTCGGAACTTGACCTTCAATAATTTTGAAATAATTTGAAAGTGCGATTATTGCTTAGATAATTTCACTGTATTTCAAGTTGACTGAAGAAAGTAGTGTTGTAGGTTTGGCTGTAAGGCTTTACTTTCCTTAAGCAGAGTGTTCAAATCTTATTATTAGTGAGTAGTTTGGTAGCTATTCCCTCTCTAAAGAGATTCTCCAAGCCTTAGGAATTATGGATGAATATTTTGAGTAAGTATTCTAGAAGCAATATTTTGGATGAAACTCTGCTTCAAAAAGAAATATTCCAGCTGCAAAAAATTGCAAGTGGGGTATAGGGATGGCACACTGGTTTATGTTTTGTGAAGCAAACAGTCTGCTTTTGAAGGACACAAAAACAGCGAGTTAAGCAAAGATACCAACAAAGAGGCCAAAAGGGAAAAGAGAAGCAGTGTTGGACTTGGACTGTTGGGCTCTCGTTCCTAGAGATTTCAGCTGTTAAACACTTCACCACTATTTGATTATGGGAAGGGAAGTTATGCCTGCCATGAAGCAAACTTCTTAAATTTTAATTCACTAATAAATTCCAGCAATTACTCCCAATGATTTTCTTGATAAATTATTGCATGTTCCTGAAACAGTAATATATGCATTCCACATGAAGATCTTTATCATTCATTTTAAAATTTAAACACATTCACATAAATTTTAATCAAATTAACTTAAATCCATGGTGAAGATCTTCCAAGAGGATGCATTTCTCCGACTCCTCTCAAGCTGTAATTACTGAGATTGATCCTAAGCTCAATCAAAGGAAATTGAGTCCCACAAAGCAGGGATCTTCCAGTAGTCCATTAAATGGCTACCAAGTATTCATGGACTCAAATTTCAACCAAGACAACATAACCCTCTGCAAGCAATAGCAGTGGGGTGAGGCATAGAAGGATCAAAGATGATGTCGTGTCGAGTTCTAAGAAGAAGAACCAAGTTATTGTTGCTTTTGGATAGTGTTGTGCTTGAAGGGTTTTATTTGTATTGTCTCTAGTCTCTAGTCTTTTGTTTTGCTTTTGGACTTGATAATGGTTTGTTTTGATGTATCTTGATTCCTGAGTTTCCCTGGTTTTTTTTTTCCAGGGTGTGAATTAAATTTCTATTTTTTATTTGAAAACAAAACTATCTATGACCAAAAAAAAATAACCTATAGTAATATACAATAATTAAATTTGGTCATTTATTTGAGCTTTCAAAGCGCGTAGAGTCAGATTAAGTGGTAAATAGTGATGATGCTTATTCTCATATAATATAGGTGAAGTTTCACACGTAGAGAGACAGACACATTTTGCAGAGAGAATTCTGACATTATTGACGCATGCTTGAAACTGGAACAAAGGGCTATGATGAAAGTTCATTGGCCTTGGAAGGCGTCAAAGCTCTGACCACTCCACTCCTATCCCCCGCCAATGCATCATCCTTCCTCAAACAACAGAGTTTGCCTATGTATTATAGTAAAGGTTTGTCTAATAACTATCTTTGTCTTCCTTGTTAAAGAATCAAAATATAGAAAGTATTAAATAAAAGTAAGCATTTAATGCATTAGGAATTAAAAAATTTCTACTTTTCATTTAATTATTTCTTTAACAAGTGCAAGCCAACTTAACTGAAGAGGCGACTCGAGAGTTGGGTCAATTTGGACTATATAAGGCCGTCGGTTTTGGGGGCTATGACACAATCGTTTAGTCAGCAAGGCAAATTAAAGCCCACTTCACTTGCCCTCTTTTTTTCTACTCAGTGTTGCAGTGCAGACCGACCAGGTTGAATTGAGTGTATCTAATGGTAAGTGATATCATGGTTGGCGTAAGAGTACTGTTCACTTTGCCTTTCCATGGCTCATTGTTTGCTGCATCCACGTGCATGCAGAACCTCTTGTTTTTTCCCCCTGTCCTTCTCTAGTCTTGTGGTGAATTGCTGAGCCAGTACTACTATTAAAAGCAAATCCTTTTTATTTACTTGTTTCTGTCGCCACCCTTGTTTCTCATAATTCAGAAATCACAATGTTCTGTGGAGTGTGTTCTCACGATGACAAAAAACGTCACCGTTCGTCAACAAATATTGTGGAATTGAATTGAGGTGGTGTTATTCCAATATTGTCTGTAGTTGTGTTTGTAATGAATAAAAATGAGAAATGATTTGATTTGATTTGAATTGAATTGATTTGATTTAAAAATTATTGTTTGAAACTTTTAAAAAAAAATAAGATTTGAATTAATTTAGAAATCAAATTTTGTATTTGGAATTCATTAAAATGAGAATTGATTTGATTTGATTTTATTATTTTACATTTTAACCCTTATGAAAGGTTGTTAGAGTGGTGTAGTCTATTTATTTCAAATCAAATCAAATCTAACAAATCCTATCAAAATTGATAGAATTTCTAAAACAAAAAGAATGAAATCCATGAGATTTTAGTAATCAAATCATTTCTCATTTTTAAACATTCCAAACACAAAATTTAATTAAATTTAATTTACAAATCAAATCATTTCTTATTTTTTCATATTCCAAACACACTCTATGATATTTGTTGGTTATCAATAGGTTCCTGTAGATCAACAGCCATGCATGCATGTGTTTCGTCAACATTAATTCTACACCCGTTATGAGGTGTGTTAGTGTGTAGGTCACAGACTCTTCTAGTTTGTTACCTAAAAATAACAGTACTGAAGAACTTAATCGAACATTTTATATAAAAAATGTGTTATTTTATTCACATTGGTATTACATTAGTGTTTAACCTATAAATCTAAATGTGAAAAAGAGAGAAAATTGAAAGTCAACAGCCTAAAGTCATGAAGATGATGGCTTGAAAGAGCTAATTCTTGGCTGATACTTTCTCAGCTCAAGCCTATCCACCTTTTAAAAGCCAGTGCTGCTTCCCTTTTGTTTAGTTGGGATTCTGTCTGAAATTTCGGAGCCTTGCCTTTGTAAAGTGTTTTGTGATATTTCAAGAATAGCATTCGGTACTTGTACTTGTCAACAAACATGTTTCCTTTTTCCATCATCGCCACAACTTCATTGGCTCGAACAAAGAATCCACCCCTCACAAATGTATACAGCACAGAATCTAGAAGTTCCTGATCAAACTTCATCGAGATTGAAGAAGCAAGAGCTTTCATCTCACCCCACAGCTCTGTTACCTCCAGATACTTCCCTCCAATGGCAGCATACCCAGTGACCATAGAATGGAAAGTTTGTGCATTTGGTGTGTGGCCTAAGCTTCTCATCTTCTTCAGAGCCTTTTCTGCATCTTGCATCAGTCTCTTCTTACAAAAAAAGTGGATCACGTTATTCCAGTCATGAACTCCATAATCCACTCTTTGTCCGTCCTTGATTTCCTGCAACAGCTTTGTCATCAACCCAGCTTCATCTGTCTCTGCACCACTTTTAGCTAGCATCCCAGAGCCTTGTTGACTAACTTTTGGAATCCTAGCCTCTTTCATCTCTTTAAATACTTGGAGTGCTCCGTGTGTATCTTGCTGGAGCACCCTGGCTTGGATCATTGCCTCATAACAGCTTGAGTCAAGCTGGATACCAGCCTTCCTAGCGTCTCTCAAAAGTGATGTGACATCCGCAGCCCTATTTGCTCGACAATATGCTTTCAAAAGAGAGGAATATACAGATGAACCAGTTTTAACTCCAGCTAGACGCATCTCATCAAGAAGGTCATGTGCTTGATCCAACCATCCAAGTGAAATACATGAATTAATGACATGAACCAAGGCTGAATTGTCATTGGAAAACGGGGAATCTTCTCTTTCTGCCTTGATAAGAAAAACTGCCAAATCCTTGGTCTTGCCAGCCTCTAGAAAAGCTTTAACTAGTTTCACATAAATTGTTTCAGTTGGTTGCAGTATACCATGTTTGGTTGTAATCAAGTCAACCTGCATCTGCAACTTAGATAATAAAGAACCAAGAACAGCCTTTGACTCTGCTTCAAGTTTTAAGAAATTTCGATCTTTAGAGAACTCCTCATAAGATAAGACAGCATTTCTTATTATTGACTTGCTATTTTGCAAACTATCTAAATCTTTACTGTCGCTCAAACTATGCACAGAAGCCAGTCCAGGAGAATAGTTGTGATCAATTTCAGCTGCACCAATCATAAATTTGGCAGCTGCAAGAGAATTTCTTGCTTCCTTTGCTTTCCTAAGCATTTCCAAAACCATGTTTGATGCAGAATCTAGATCCCCAAATTTCAAATGGCAAGTGAGCAAACAATTATAGAACTGTCGGAACTGAATATCAGTTAGATTTGGAGCTTCCTCTATGTGCCTTTGCAGCTTCTTAAGCTCTTCTCTTCGCCCATTTCTCTCATATACACGTGCCATTATTATAAGTAAGTTTGCATCAGCTTTGACACCAATTCGAGGCATCATATCAAGAAGCTGCTCTGCCTTCCTAGATGTCTCAAATAAGAGACACCCTGCCAAAGCAATGTTAAAGGCAGCAGTGTTGGGTTTCATGGCTATCAACGGTGCATTGCTCTTTTTACGCGGGTCCACTCTGTTGTTTTGGAACAAATAACCTATTTCAAGAATCAACTCGGCAGCAAGGTAACTTCCATCTGCTGTTTGGGACATTTGGGCCAAAACTGCAGACCAAGCAGTGACTGGGGAAAAATGCTCCATATCTATCATCTTTCTCAAAATAGTTGATGCAGGAACTGGTAGTCCGGCCTTTGCAAGGCCAAAGCTAAGGTAGATAAGCACCTCCTTCTCCAACAAATCTTGTTTACCTTTCTCAATAGCACGTTCTACCAATTCATAAGCTTTTTGTAACCATTGCATATCAAGGCTTTGCACATAACTTGTTACAAGCTTGTTGAAGACAGATTTTCTAGGAAATCCCTCCATGTGCATATGCTGCTCAAATAACTTCCATGAATAATCTAATTGATTCCCATTGATAGCATTTTGTATTTCCATACTAACTTTGGCTGGGTCTTGAGCCTGGACCAGGATTCTTTCAGCCATACTTGAGAAATATAGTCCTTGAAGGGTGAATTTGTTCTCTAATCCCAGTAGAAATGCTTGTGAACTTGAGTTGGCTAAATAAGGGCTAACAGACTTAACAATAGACAGGTGACTTCTGTTATTGGAAACTTGGGCTATGCTATAATTGCAATTAGCAACCATGAAACATAAAACAAAAGGAAGATCTGGCCCTGTTTTGAGCTTTCTTATTGCAAGCATCTTGAACTATCAGCAATTTGTGAAGGTGAATTTCATCAAAATCTGTAGAGTGACAGTCTTCGTTGGTAAACAAAATACATAACAAATTCTTACTATAAAATTACAAATAAGTCAGTTATTATCACACCAAGCGGGATGAGCATTATTATGCAAAGCAAAAGGTTCAACAAGAAGAGTCTATTAAAAAGAAACAGTCAAACACAGACAGAGGTTCTGTATCCAAACTAAACACCAAGCATCCCTGGTATGTTTTCATGAGACAACACATCAATAAACTTAGATTTAAAATTGAAATTTTCTGAATTATTCCATTTCTAAGTTAATAAAACATTTCCAGAAAAACAAACTAATTATATTGGCCAACATGAAACTTTCCTTATTTTAATTACAACTAACTTGAGACACAGAAACATGAAAACCATGCTTTTGCATCATTCCTTCAGTACCCTTCACAAACTATAAAGAATGCTTAAACAAATTTTCTGATAGAAAAAAAAAGTTTAAAGATAAAGGCCCAAAAATTTTGCGAAACTAACAACACAAATTTGTAAAAGCTTTCTGTCAAACAGTTGGAAAAACAATAGAAATTATAGAATCACCCTTTTTCCATAATGTTACAAAACATTATTATTACGCATGCTAAAGAATGTAAAAAAGAGGTGAAAAGTTAAAAATTTGGAGTTCAGCAACTTCAAGCAACTAGAAAAATAATATTTTATGTAACAGCAAGTGACCGTTTAGATTTCCATAGAAATAAGTTCATCACCAAAACCAGAAACCCAATTGAAGTTTGAAACTTAACAGTTAACATTAAGAACTTAAGCAATGCAAAGTTTTCAGCAATAGAAACCATAAATAAGTTCATCAAAATCCCAGAAACCAATTAGCATTTCCAACTGGTTCGCTATTAAGTAGGCAAAAACTAAGAATGTCTCTCACCAGTATAAGAATTTTGTACTCAGCAGTAAGATGATTGTAAGAAGGAGCACTCGATATCCTCTGCCTCACACTTATGTTTGCCCCTTACCATCATTACCTGTAACAAATTACAACATAATAAACAGATTACATTCCATTTTTTTTATTTTCTTTTTTTCTTTTCCAGGCATTTTATCAAGCAGATTACAGTCAATAGCCTGTGAGTGTAAAAAAATGAACAACTTGGGTGGTACCCATTGACTTCATAAACAGAAACAGTAACACAAATGCTAATGTTGTGCAAACAGCGTCATCAAATGGACAAAAGCAAAAGCAAACACAACAAATAATAATAATAATAATAACAAAAGTGAAATTCCAGTTACCTTGATTGATATCCAAAAAAAGTTTGGAACTTGGAAGTGAGAAAATGAGCGTGAAATGGAAGAGAGATGTGTCGATGTGGGGTATTGTTGGCCGTCGAGTCAGAAGCTGTGATTGGATGCCGTCGGTGACAGTCACTGTGACTGTGACTGTGAAAGACGGTGGACAGGACCAAGGCGAAATAACAAGCCCACAACAGAGAGGCGGGTCTGTAAGTAAGTATAATTAACAGTAATATTATTCCTCTGCTTAATTTCTCTGAGTTTTTAATTACTATGTGAGAAATTATTTCATCCTCCTAAGCTCTAAGCTCTGTGCTTTATTATAGATTTTTACCACTAATTTTAAATTTTAAACTTAAGATTTATGTAAATTTATTTAAAATTAATGATAAAGATTCTTTATGAAATATGTATTTATTATGTTTTAAAAATATGTTAAAAATGTTCTAACATACACTACTGACATTTAATAATATTTTAACAAATTATTATTTATTATTATTATTATTATCTTAATAATTAAAATTAAAATTAAAATAAAATATTAATAAAATGTTAGTATAAACTTTTATTATACTAACACTGCATTGCATATCATTTTAATTCAATTTCTATCATTACTTTTATGAGAAAAAATGAAAGAAAGCAAAGAAAATTATGAATTTATCTCTCAGCGGAGAGTATATAGAAAACTAAATAGAGAAGTAACATTTTTTTAATAATTAAATGCTTGGATTGGTTGATTTTATAACTAAATTATTTTTTAACAATTAATGATATAGAGTTAAAATTGACATAAATTACCACATTAAAAATATTGTTGAAATACAAGACATCAATAGCCAAAATTGGCCCAAATTAGTACTAAAGTGCCATAAAGCAAATTGACATACAATAAGAACTTTTTCTTGCTTGCTCCGAATCGACTAATTTTTAATTTCTCATTATGCTTACCTGCATAAGTGAGCATCTTGTTCCCTTGTGCATTAACGTGAAAACAAACGATCTGCAGGTTACTTTTCTTAGAAGCCACCACCAAGAAGGGATGCCCAGTAGGAACAACAAACACCACTCCGGGCCTCAAGGGAGCCCTGAACCCATGGTATGAGGGGCTACTCTTTTGCCGTTGTGAGCCAGAGGAGGAAGACACGTGTGGGCACGCCAGCTCTAAATACCGTTCCCCTTCAGTTATCAGTGCTATATTGGTTGCCCTTGTCCCGTAGAGAGGAGCAGTCATAGACCCCTGTATATGACATTGTTGCCAAAGCAAAGCAGCAAGATTATTAGCTGTAAGTTGTAACATATATAGAATTAATCGCATGTAAATAATAGACATTATATAATTTGATTGAAATATCACTATATAATTTGATAATAAAAGGGTCTAACACTCTACCTTGAGAATAGCTTCAAGTACTTCCCAGCTGAATGCAGTGAGAACTGATTCTGGGTCTCTGCCTCCAGGCCCATAAAATTCCTACATGACCACAATTTTTGTGGATTAGTACAATTAGGCATTAGCTCTATACACTTTCCCTTATATTTTTTTAAACTATGTTAATTGCATCTTTTTACTGCATTACTGAATATGTGATCTCAATCATGATTCATGAATGTTGATTTTCTTAGAACTTAAAATAGAATGAAAGTAACCTCATAATGTCCAGGTGTAGAGACAGGTATATGGAGCTTGGCAATGAAAAGCTTCTGATTCTCATCTCTGTTAACCAAATAAACGGGGGTGCCTGATGGTACCCTCGTGATGTCTCCAGGTTCAAGATTGAACCTGTCTGTTTTGTCTCCCTTCACCAATGCAATTGTGGCTCGCTATGCCAAACACACAAGATAAATAAAAAATTATATATATATCATCAAAAGTAATCATTAGCAACCCATAATAAAAAACATGGTAAATCTAAAAAAAAAGAACTAATTAATCATTATACCCTTCACGACGAAGAAAACAGCCTCAGAATCAAAGTGACATGGAGATACGAAAGTGTGTCCGTTAGCTTCTAAAGTGGCCAAACGAAAGTTCTCAATGCCTCGAAGAAGCTTTGAGTTTTTGGTAAACTTTTGGAGAACCTGAAGTCTGCCATGTTCAGTTTCAAATCTGGTCTCAAAATCTTCATCTTCAAAGACACAGAGTGGGTTTGAAATATAAAAAAATAAAATATAATTTAATTTATAAATTATATTTAATTAAATTTTGTATTTAGAATATTAAAAAATAAAAAATAATTTAATTTTTAAAATTTTTAAAATTTTATTTTATTTTTTCAAAAATTATATCAAATTTAATAAAATTTATTAAGATTTAATTTAATTTTAAATAAATAAATAATTTTATTTTTAATAATTACTTCTAATTAACTCTTATAAAAATTAAAATGTAAAATAATAAAATTAAATTAAATTAATTTTTATATTAATTAATTTTAAATATAAAATTTAATTTTTAAATCAATTTAAATATTATTTTTAAAAAATTTTAAATACAAAATTTAATTTTTAATATTTTTTTATTTTTATTCCTTCTAAACGTAAACCACAAGCATTTTCCTCTTGTTCTCGTTGGCGCCTTTGTTCCTCCTCCATATCTCACGCTCTTTCTTCCTACGAGTTTTCTCTTCTATTTCTCCCTCTCGCTCCTTCTTCATCTGATGATACCTTTCGCAGCTTTGCATGTATGCCTGCTTGTCACCCTTGCTAAATTGCCGCTGCTGCTTGCACTGGTGTTTGCACGTTTTTAGCTCTGGGTCTACCTCTGGTTCTTCTGTGCCCAGAGCTTAATTTGGCGCATAAAGCAGCTAGTAGAATGAAGAGGAAGAAGGCTAAAGAAAGCTTGGTTTTGATCGCCATGAGGTTGAGAAAGAACAACAAACTATGTGGGTAGCCACAACTCTTGCTTTGATTATTAAAGGGTGCACACTGAACAGTGTTCTTTATATTTACGGAGAATGGGATGGGGTTACGGGGAATCTTCGAACTAGGATGGCATGCGGGAGGACGAGTGTCAACTTAGGTATATGAATAGATAAAATTTGATTCTAATTTTGTAGAAAGTTATCTCATTTTAATTTTATTAATTTGCTGTTATGTATTTTTTAATTTAATTAATTAAGTTATATGAGTGAATAATAAAATAGATTTATAACAATATATTAAGAAAGTTAAAAAAAAATAACTCTTAATAAAATTAAAAAAATTTGTAATGTCTCAAATTACTAAAATCAATAACAGATTGCTGCATAGTACAAGGCACGTGTTTATCATACTATCTAACAAAAATAGTTAACTTGTATGTAAATGTAAACTCATTTTTTTTATCAATTTGTATAAATTTAAGTAAATTTTAACAAAATTAATAAATATTTGATTTTTCTAACAAGTTTATAATTCTAAATTTAAACATGATTTTGATCTCAAAATATACAATCCTTTTGATTGATGCTCTTGAGTACCTTGATTGAATTGCCTATGTTTTCTAATATATATTAAGTTTCTAAAATTAAGTTTATGTTTTCATTATTATTTTTGTTATGATTTGTTAAAAAATAATAATGTAAGTGTTGGAGTCAGCATGATATAACAGTTGAGTTTAGTATTGAATTATGTTTATATTTTATCATTTTCATTTACTTTGTTATAGAATTAAAATATTGAATATTGATTATAATATACTATTAATTAAATTATATTTGAATACAAGGATATAATTTTTAAATAATATTTTTAAAACATAAAATTTTTACGAATTGAGTTTGCAATTCAAGTTTACTACGAACGCACGTGTTTATTTAAATTTTCGAGTTTAAAAACTTTCACAACGCATACGCAAATGTTTGTAGCCTTCTTCGCCCTGCTGCCTGCTCACCATGCAAATTGTCTCCATGCGCAGTTACCATAAACCTCACCAATTGCTTAAAGTCTCAAAGAAACGTACTTACACATCATAACATGTAAACATTTTTTTTTGGGGTGCATCATGTAAACATATTTTTAAAATCTGGAAGAGGGAGTTTGATTAAGTTTTCCTGAGTTTAAACCCACGTAGGTACTCAAAGGCATATTTATCATTAAAAAATCTTAGTTAGATATGATTTATTATAAATCTTAATATTATTATTTGACATATATAAAATTATAAAATTTATAATAAAAATATATTTATCATTAAAAATATTTTTATACATATTAAATAATAATTTAAATACATAAAATATGATGCAATAGATATACATACTTAAGAATTTCTCATTTATCATACGAGTAAACACGTACCCAAGTTGTCAGGAGACGAAAAAAAAAAGAAAAATTACAGTTTATCTCCCTGAACTTTTATCACTTATCACACAAATCTTTAAACTTTTAATTGGCTTAAAATGAAAATGTTAAATTTTATTAACTTTAATGTCCCTAAATAAAAAAAATAAAAGAATTGAATACTTACGATTTTAACTGTGCCTAATTAGCCTAAAATTATTGTTAAATTGTAAATTATACTTTACCACTGTTTTTGCATTTGAAACCCCCATTTGGTTTGATTAATGTTGAAAATATGGTGTTATAGAGTGATAGCTAATCTTATTTGCTGCACAAGTTACTTGTGTAATAGTACACATGTTTTACCTATATAGTAACTATGAAATGTTATGAAATAATGAAGAGATATGATATCTTATTATTCACTTACAAAGACTTCTGTTATTATTAACTCACAGATAATATATAATATATATTATGAATGCAAATGTGTGAACACAGAAAACCTATATAATAACTATGCTGCATGTGTTTTTTAATTTAGTTATGATTTTAGATTAATTAATTACGGTTAAAATTATAATTTTTAGAGTTTATGGAAGCTAAAGTTAATGTTTTTACTTTAAATCAAAAGTTTAGAGGAATTTAGTAAAAAAAAAAAAGTTTAACAAAGTTCAGGAGTAAACTATAATTTCCCCAAAAATATATGCAAATGACTATTGAGTCTTGCGTGACACTTTCAAATACGAAAAGGAGTCTCAGAGTTATAGGTTTAACATAAACAAATTTATTAAACGAAAATAAAGTTTTTTCTTTTTACTCGTATTACCGAAAAAATAAATAAAGTTTTTAACTCATTAAACTCTATACAAAAACATGTCAAATTCGGGTTGAACTCATTAACTTAAAATTAACTTGTTTGTGTTAGTCAAACCCCCCCCATATTAAATGCACCGAAAGAAGAAAAAGGTGCCCACAAACCAGAGACAATTTTTTAAAGAAGGCTGCCACCAAATAATCAAAGATGGCGCAGCAATTTTTGGAGAAACCGTGAAAAAAAAAACACTCTCCACCAACCATCCACAGTTTTTCAATGAAACTGTTGGCCACTCAGTGCCTATAAAAGGAAGTCGAAAGATGAGGAAATATTCATCCCAACAAGGAGTGAGTTTCATCAGAGAAGAAAAATTCCAGTGAGGGAATTTTGTGAGAAATATTTAGAGAGAAATATTTCTTTGGGTGTAATTGGGTTGTGGGTTTTGTGAGAGATTTTGAGTGTTTTGTAAACACAGTATATATTTCCTTTTTATCAGTAAAATATTTGCAGCAACCCGGAGACGTAGGCACAATTGGCCGAACTCCGTTATCAATTTTGTGTGTGCAATTATTCCACATTTATTTTGCTTTCTACAAATTTGATGATAAGGAAATGTTGCGTAATTTTCCCAACAACTGGCATCAGAGCTAGTTAGTTATTTCTGCTAATTTTGAAGTGGGTACTGTTCATGTGAATAGTAAATTCGTGAATAGTAATTCATGAATAGTAAAATTCGTGAATAGTAAATTTCATGAATAGTAAAATTTATGAATAGTGAATTTCATGAATAGTAATTCATGAATAGTAAAAATTGGTCAGCGTTACCAATTTATCCACGGAGGTATTCTAAAGCACGGTGGTTCGCAGAAATTGTCAGAAACGATCTTGAGGAAGTCAGATTCGAGTGGGAGCGATGGCTGCAGACGAAGGAAAAGTGAAAATTGAAAAGTTCGATGGTGCGGACTTTGGCTTTTGGAAGATGCAGATCGAAGATTATCTGTACCAGAAAAAGCTCTATCAACCTCTCTCAGAAAGGAAGCCAGAGGGTATGAAGGATGAAGACTAGGCTCTTCTAGATAAAGCCCTTGGAGTTATTCGATTGACGCTTATCCAATTTGCTTTCAATATAGCAAAGGAAAAGACCACGGCGGGTCTTATGGCGCTCTCTCCGGTATGTATGAGAAGCGTCGGCCTCTAACAAAGTGCACTTGATGAGGCGGTTATTCAATTTACGGATGACGGAAGGCGCATCGGTAAATGAACTCAATACACATCCATGAAAAGTTCGGTTGGAATTGAATTTGATGAAGAAGTCCGAGCATTGATACTTTTGTCTTCTCTACCGAAAGTTGGAATGCTACTGTCACGGCTGTGAGTAGCTCATCGGGAAGCAATAAGTTGAAATTTGATGATGTTCGTGACCTGGTTCTCAGTGAAGAGATCCGACGGAAAGAGTCGGGTGAATCGTCATCCTCTTCAGTTTTGCATACAGAGTCAAGAGGAAGAAATTCAACTAGAGGGAATACACGTGGCAGATCGAACTACCGAGGTAGATCAAAGGACAGGAGGTCCAAATCCAGGAATCCTAATAATTCCGATAGCTCAAAGACCATCGAGTGTTGGAATTGTGGGAAGACCGGACACTACAAAAATCAGTGCAAGAGTGCAGAAGAATCGGGAGGCGAAGGACGAGGCAAATGTTACTTCCACCTCAGGAGGAAATGATGCGTTGATATGCTCTTTGGAGAGCAAGGAAGAGTCTTGGGTGTTAGACTCTGGAGCATCGTTCCATGCTACTTCGCAGAAAGAACTTTTCGAGAGGTATATCCCCGGAAACCTTGGAAAGGTATACCTTGGTGATGATCAACCTTGTACTATTATTGGTAAAGGTGTAGTGAAGATTAAGTTGAACGGGTCTATTTGGGAGGCAAGGATGTCGGGCATATTCCCGACCGAGAAAGAACTTAATCTCAGTAGGGCAGCTGGCTAGCGAAGGCTACACTACGATCTTTCACGGTGATGATTGGAAGATTTCAAAGGGTGCAATGACGGTTGCTCGAGGCAAAAAGAGTGGTACTCTTTACATAACAATAGGCACACTTTTTGCGATTTTTGGAAACGAAAATCCCAATCTGTGGCACCAGAGACTTGGCCATATGAGTATGAAAGGGATGAAGATTATGCACTCGAAGGGAAAACTTCCAGGTCTACGATTGACATGTGTGAAGACTGCGTATACTTGGAAAGCAAAAAAGAGTCAGCTTTCAGACAAGTGGAAGAACCCCAAAGAAAGAAAGACTCGACCTTGTTCACTCTGATGTTTGGGGTCCAACGACTGTCTCATCAATTGGTGGGAAACACTACTTCGTGACCTTCATCGATGATCACTCTCGGAAGGTATGGGTTTACTTTCTAAAGCATAAGTCTGAAGTGTTTGAGGCTTTCAGGATATGGAAAGCCATGGTTGAAAAATGAGACAGGGTTGAAGATCAAAAAGCTCGAAACCGACAATGGTGGTGAATATGAAGACACCCAGATTCAAGAAGTTTTGCTATGAGCACGGGATCAAAATGGAGAAGACCGTGCGGGTGCGCCTCAACACAATGGTGTAGGCGGCGTATGAATCGAACGTTGACGAAAGAGCCGAAAGCTTGCGTGTGCGGTCGAGCCTACCGAGCTTACGGGCGAAAGCGGTCAACATAAAATTTGATCAATCGGTACCATTGGAGCACGAGATACCGAGAAGAGGTATGGAGCAGAAAAGAGGTCAAACTCTCACATCTTAGAGTTTTCGGTTGTGTAGCATATGTACACATCAGTGATCAAGGTAGGAATAAACTTGATCCCAAATCGAAGAAGTGCACGTTCATCGGTTATGGTGAAGATGAGTTTGGCTACCGCCTTTGGGATGATGAAAACAAAAGATGATCCGCATGTAGAGATGTGATCTTCAACGAAAGAGTGATGTACAAGGACGGACATGGCATAGACATCGAAACGAGAATGGGCCAGTATATGCGAGAGGTGGACGATGTCCCAGAAAGTCCTATAGCTGAGAGTCCTCAGTTAGAGGAATCAACTAAAGAAAGTAGCGAACAACAGTCTGACACACTAGAGCCTCCTACTCCAGCTCCTGTATTGAGAAGGTCTTCTCGACCTCATGTGCCTAACAGGAGATACATGAGCTATTTGTTGCTGACTGATGGAGGGGAGCCTGAATGCTATGACGAAGCTTGTCAGACTGGAGATGCTAGCAAGTGGGAGCTTTCCATGAAAGACGAGATGAAGTCTCTGATCTCCAACCAAACATGGGAACTAGCTGAGTTACCCGTGGGGAAGAAAGCACTTCACAACAAATGGGTGTATCGGGTGAAGGAGGAGCATGATGACTTCAAGAGATACAAAGCCCGACTAGTTGTCAAAGGATTCCAGCAAAAGGAAGGAGTCGACTACACCGAAATCTTTGCTCCAGTTGTGAAGCTCAATACTATCAGATCTGTGTTAAGTATTGTTGCTAGTGAAGAGCTCTACCTTGAGCAGTTGGACGTAAAGACCGCATTTCTTCACGGAGACCTAGATGAGGAGATATACATGCACCAGCCCGGAAGGTTTCTCAGAAAAAGGGAAAGAGAATATGGTGTGCAGATTAAAGAAAAGCTTGTATGGCTTGAAACAAGCTCCAAGACAGTGGTATAGGAAGTTCGATGGCTTCATGCACAAGGAAGGTTTCCAGAAGTGCAATGCCGATCACTGTTGCTTCTTCAAAAGATATAAGTCCAGTTATATCATTTTGCTACTTTTATGTCGATGATATGTTAGTAGCGGGTTCGGATATGGACGAGATCGAAAAAATTGAAGATGCGGTTGTCAAATGAATTTGACATGAAAGATTTAGGTCCAGTAAAGGAAGATCCTTGGAATGCAAATCACGAGAGATGAGCAAAGAGGAATTTGCGGTTATCTCGGGCGAGTACATCAACCCGTGTTTTGCAAATATTCAACATGAGTGACGCCAAACCGGTGAGCACACCCTTGGCAAGCCACTTTCGCTTATCTAAGGATCGGTCTCCTCGAGACGAGAGGAAGAGAAAGATTTCATGGCTAAAGTTCCGTATGCTTCACCATTGGAAGTTTGATGTACGCAATGGTACGTACGAGGCCGGACATTGGCCATGCGGTGGGAGTTGTAGCGAGGTTTATGTCAAATCCGGGTAAAACTCATTGGGAAGCAGTCAAATGGATTTTGAGGTATCTACGAGGCACCACAAAAAGTGTTTACACTTTGGTAAAGGTAAATTAAAGGTGCAAGGTTATGTAGATGCAGACTTTGGAGGTGAAGTCGATCACCGAAGAAGTACCACCGGTTACATTTTCACTGTTGGTACTACAGCTGTTAGTTGGATGTCACAGGTACAGAAGATTGTTGCTCTATCCACTACAAAAGCTGAGTATGTAGCAGTAACAGAAGCCAGCAAAGAATTGATATGGCTTCAAGGATTGTTAACAGAGCTGGGATTCATTCAGGAAAAGAGTGTTTTGTATAGTGATAGTCAGAGTGCAATACATTTGGCAAAGAATTCAGCATTCCATTCCAGAACAAAGCACATTGATCTTCGTTATCACTTCATCAGGACTCTGCTTGAGGATGAGGTGCTAACATTGAAGAAAATCCAAGGAAGTAAGAACCCAGCAGATATGTTAACAAAAGTGGTGACTATCGACAAACTGAAGTTGTGCTCAACTTCAGTTGACCTGCTAGAATAACAGACTGAGAGAGAAAGGCTGCTGCATGATCGAGGTGTGAAGACCGATTGAAATCAGTCTTCAAGTGGGAGATTGTTAGTCAAACCTCCCCCATATTAAATGCACCGAAAGAAGAAAAAGGTGCCCACAAACCAGAGACAATTTTTCAAAGAAGGCTGCCACCAAATAATCAAAGATGGCGCAGCAATTTTTGGAGAAACCGTGAAAAAAAAAAACACTCTCCACCAACCATCCACAGTTTTTCAATGAAACTGTTGGCCACTCAGTGCCTATAAAAGGAAGTCGAAAGATGAGGAAATATTCATCCCAACAAGGAGTGAGTTTCATCCGAGAGAGGAAGAGAAGAAAAAATTCCAAGGGAAGAAATATTTAGAGAGAAATATTTCTTTGGGTGTAATTGGGTTGTGGGTTTTGTGAGAGATTTTGAGTGTTTTGTAAACACAGTATATATTTCCTTTTTATCAGTAAAATATCTGCAAAGAACCCTGAGACGTAGGCACAATTGGCCGAACTCCGTTATCAATTTTGTGTGTGCAATTATTCCGCATTTATTTCGCTTTTTACAAATCTGATGATAAGGAAATGTTGCGTAATTTTCCCAACAGTTTGATATATGGTGTTATGCTTCATGGTTTAATACTTTTGATTATAGTGTTATACCTCGTTCTTGTAATGCTGTAACAAATTCTTTAACCAATTATGTTAGAAATAATGGTTCTTGCATTTGGCTAGAGAGTTCCCCTTCGTTTATCCTTACCTTGTTAAACTCATATCTTTCAGTTTAATGAAATTTGAGGTTCACATAAAAAAAAAAAATTGACTTGTTTGGTTACTTAAAGTTAACGAAATTCATATTTCCATATGATTATTCATTTTTTACCCGTCTAACATTTATATTAACAAAGGTTTTTTTTAATCTAAAAAGTTAAGAAATTTGTATATTGTTCCTCTTGGGTCTCATGATGCTGATTTTACAAAACTTATTTATATAATTATTAAATAAATTTTATTGATGTGAAAGTTTACTTTTTTGGTTTATGATAAATTATTCACATAATTTTGATAAGTGATTAGGTAAAATCTTTTTTAAAATAATAACTTTAACATTCTAATCATCAGACATTGCATATAAAGATTTTTTATAATATAATTATGATTGTTGATACACAAATTTGTTTTAAAACTTTTTTAAACTTTAAGTATCACTTTTTAAATTATAATCCAATAAGTCAAAAAAAAAATAAAGAAAAAATAGATTGTAACAAAACATTTAAAATTTAAGGGAGAGGAATGCAATCCTTTTGACTTTGTCTGAAACCATGAAGAGGGAGAAAGTCATCAACTACGTACTATTGGGTAAAAGATAAAATAAAAATCTAAACAAAAAATTGAGATAAAAAGATATGAGACGAGGGGTAACTATTTCCCCGTATAAGAGTGCAACGCTATCAATTTTGCCTATAAATATAGGCACGATGGAAACACTTGCACACACATTTAGAAAGGGAGAGCCGGTTAGATCATAATGAGAGAATATGACGAGTTTTCATTTTTTCATATCAATTTTTTACACCAGTTAACCATTATTAATTTGTAATTAATTATATATGTTAGTTAATTACTAGAACAGTATAATTAACTAGATAATATTACTATTTTGTTAATTAATGAATACATATAATTAATAAAAAATTTATTTGGTTAATTGAAATAAAATGTGATGTGAAAAAATAATGTAAAATAATTATTTTCTAAGTATAACAAAGAGAACATAGAAAGGGTAAGAGAAGTGCATCGTACTTATTCCTCCATCGTCGGTATGGGAGGGAGGGAGTCCTCCCAACTAAGAATATAGGTAATCTTCTTTTCTCCATTCTGATTCAATGTTTCTATATATTATATCTTGACATTTTGCTTTGGAGAATGACATGGTTTTGACTTTTAAGGCATGAAAGGGATTCATCTTGGAATTTTGGGTTTCGTGAAGCCTTTATCACTCTTTTTTTTCTCATGTTCCAGCAAGATTGACGTAAAGGTGACAATTGGAGAAGAGTATCAATTTGTGTGAAGTTTTGGCCTTTCTTCATTTATTTTCCTTTCTTTCCTTAAATTAGTCCTAATTATTAAAATTCTTTTCTTCTCCATATTCACGTGTAGCAGCATCGTTTGTAGGGTCTATAGATATCATATATCTTCATATTAGTATGATATTGTTCATTTTAGACTTAAGTCTTTATGTATTTGTTCTTGTTTTATTAAAAAGTTTACTTATATGTTAAATACTTATTCACGCGTATTGTAAAACTTTGGTGCATGTTCAGGTGTTGTTATTTTTTCTTTTATTTTTTTTGTGTTTAATCTTTGTGCTAATTTTACAGAGGAATAATTTGAGGAATTGGTGATCAAATCAGTTATTTTTAATCTTCTCTCTAGTATTATGTGGAGTTAAGTATTATTTCATGACCTAATTTTTTTAATAAATTAATTAAAAATTTAACTTTTATTATTATTGATAAAAGGCCTCAACTTTATTAAAATATATTTTTATTAATAAAAATGTTTAAAAGATAAAAATATATAATTTAATAAATAAAATAATTTATAATATGTACAAAACACATGGTATATATGTCTTAATTTTTTTCAATTGATAAACATTATTAAAATATTTTTTATAAAAATTGATGTTCTTAATTGGTAATTAAAATAAAATTAAGATCCTTAATAAATTTTAAAATCGAGATCTTTAATTAATTATCATACTAAAGTTGAAGTCTCTTTGCAATATTTTTCTCGTATTATGTGTCTCTCTTTTCTCTAATAAAATAAATTTTTACTATTTTTAATTATGTAATATCTGATCATGGAATAATCAAGGCCTAATTGTGGTTATAGTGACAACTACGCTTTGACTTTTGAGAGGTGAGAAGGTTCTCTTTAGTTTTGTCAAGTGAGCTTATAGGCTATTGAAGGTCTCTAATATATAAAACCTTATTCTATACATTAAATTGTCATTTGATATTTAGAATGGTATTTTCAAATATGAATTAAGACCCGACGAGGAAATAATCAAAATTAGCTTTCTCGAGAATGATATTTTGACTTTTCAAAAGTGAAGAGTTCCTCTATAATTTGGCCAAATGAGCTGATAGACTTTAGAAGGCCTCTAATAAAAATCTTTTTATATACTTGAAAATTTAAATATCACATTCAAATAAATTTGAATAAAATTTTAAACTATGACTGAAGATGAAAAAATTAGAAGAGGATCAAGGTGTTGAATAATTAAACTCTTTCTAACACTCTTGAGATTTATCACTATATGATTTCATCAAATAAGTTGATTTGGTCTAATTTATTCACTTAAAAAAGACTTTTCTATAAAATGAAAAAAATAAAAATAAGACTGAACTAAGCAAATTCACATCTCCCCAAATTGAGGATTATGGAAAATTTAAATTTTATTTTATCTTTTTAAAAAAGCCTTTTTAAAAAAAAGAAATCATCTCAAAAATCACATTTTATCTAAATATTTTTTTTACCAAACTTTATTCGGCCAATTATTTCACAAAATAAATTATTCTTTTTCACAATTAGTTTTAATTCACTACTTTCATATATAATATATTATGGAATCTAAATTTGTTTCATAAAATAATGATTATTTATCCATAAATTTTTTTGTCATAATCATTTATCACTATTTATAATAGGTCTACATGCCTCAAAATTGACCTATCAAGTATCAACACAACACAAATAATGACCCGTAACTGTTTTTTTTTTTCTTTTGACGTGAATGATGACCCTTACTTGAAGACATGTGACGTTATTCTTTTTTTCAAGCTGGGAAATGCAAAGCAGCCCAAATTTAAAATGCTCTATATAAAAATTCCAACAAAACAAGTTGGCCAACCCCCTAAAATTATGCCGTGTTAAATTTTATTAGGTGTTATAGGAAAATGAATGTTCTTACTCCGCACAAAATTTGGGGAAAAAAAATCATATAGTAAGTACACTAATATAAAGAAGACAATATGTGTATTAGTGTAATCAGAAGATAGAAACTTATACCGAAAGACAAAGCAACCTTTAAGATGAGGTTTTGTGTCTGCAGTTGGACATGAGGTGCAAAATACATTAAACACTTGTGTATCTTAGCAACTAGGTCGAAATAGCAAGTACAGAAAGCAAACTAAGTTTGTATTTTGATTAGCTTATTTTGTATTCAAAACAGCTTGAGAGAGCTTTTTGAAAAATAAGCTATCTTTTTTTTTCAGAAATAATATAATCCAAACGTGGTCTAACAATTTAATAGATGCCAAGAACCATGATTCCTATGAATATCAATGCAAAAGGTGACAAGGAAACAAAAGATGGATGAGATGCCGAAGGAAGTGGAGTCAAGACTGGTCGGATTCCTGGAGTTTTCGTGGGTGGTTCTGCTTCCACTGGTGGTGATGCTGGTGCCAGTGCCAGTGCCACTGCCCGTGTCAATTGCAGATTCTCATATTTGTGTGCTTCAGCTACAGCCATGGTTTCTGAAACTGCCCAAGTTCACAGCACAAAAGAAATTATTTTTTTTCAAATAAAAAATGATCCCAAGTTTACATTAATTTCCCATTTTTAATGATATATATCTCTTACAGTCATTGATTGCATTAATGTTTGCATTAATGTATGAAGAGAGAAAAGGAAAAAAAAAAAAAAAAACAATTTAATTAATTTAATCTTGATTTATTCATATTAATTTTTTTATATTATTTTTTACATTACATCACTTATCATTAAAATGAATATTCACATTTGAATATTTTTTTTATTTAATCACAATTATTGACATTCGATGTAGAAAATAATGTAAGAAAAAAATTATGTAAGATGAATATTTTTAATTAATTTTTAAATTTTTAACATATATATTATTTGTACTTCAAAAAGAAAAAGAAAAAAAAGTTATCAAATTATTTCTTTACTACCATTTTCTTACAAAAAGAAAAAAAAAATCTCTTATGAACACGGTACGCAATGAACAAATTCTTATGTAAAAACTAAAATAGTATAGAGATTATATCAATTTTTTGTTACAATTATATCAAGTTTTTTATATGCAAATAAAATTTACATATTTTAAAAAGATTCATTTTTTTTATTTATTTCTTTCCAATTTTATCCTAAGTAGAATTGAGTCCAATATTTTAAAATTTGTAGGCAAGTTAAACTACCTTGTGGGCTTAAGGGAGAAGGAGCAATCAGCGGGACGGTTGGGGCATTTGATCCAAGAGTAGCTGGGCCTGCCAATAATGACCAGTTTCAGCCAAAAACAAGAAAATAAAAATAAAAACAACGTTTCCAAATATAAAATTTTGACCAAAAAAAGAAATGTTACAGAATTTTTAGTTTTTTTTACCAGGATCAAGAACATAAACAGTAAAAGCAAAATTAAATATTGGGATGATAACTACGATTGAAAATATAAAAGCAGTTAACTAATCAAATACCTGGAGGTGGTAAAGGAGAACCAGCGGCTGCAATGCACAAAAAATTTCACTATTAGAAATACAATTGGTTTACTAGGAAAAGAAAATGGGAAAATTAAAGTTTATCAAAATGTATAAATATATTTAGATGCAATGGAACATGAATTGCATTTGCACCTTTGCACTGTATAGGCGCTCCATTTATGTTGCATGCTTGTGAAAGGGAGAGGGCAAGAGCTTGGTTAATGACATTACCAGGCAAAATTGGAGCATTGGCTGATATTAACAGGCAAGCACAATCCATACTAGTGCTCATCAAAGACCTTAATGAATCACAACACGTAGTTGGTGGTATTAAACCATTATTGGTGCTTCCTGTAATGAAGTTTGCGCATGGAGTGAAACTGCTGATCATAGAGGTTGTGCAGGGCGTACTAATCTGCCCATTAGCCAAATTTACTGAAGCAACTATAAGGACTGCTGATATCACTGTCAATTGAAAAGCACTGAGCTGTTCCATGAGGAGCAGGAGGATCAGTCTTTGATAGATGAAGAATGATGTGTCACAGGACAGTGCTTGGTTCGATTAAAGATGACATGATTTATATACTATGGTTCAACAATATTCTGGAGAAGAGAACAGTTAGATTTGAATGTGATACAGGAGTTCAACTACTTTAACTAACATTTACATTGGAAGAATCTTCCTGTTAGTTGCCCCAGTTTAGTGTTACAGACTTACAGTTTGGTATGGTTGGCTAGAATGGAGCTTTTCTTATTTCTGAAAGTTGATACTTGATACTAAAGTTGATAATGTTACTCAAAATTCCAATTGAAAATAGAAAATCATATGTGAAACCAGAGCAAGAAAATTTTGATAGTTTAATAGAAATTGAGTATTAGAATTTTTACATTTGTATTAAAAAGTCGTGCATAAAGTCGGTGCAACATGATCAGATGGTAACACAATGAAAATTTTCACAATGATCTGCCAATAGTTTGAGGATATATATCTTTCCATTGTAGGACCTGGTTCATCCAGCAAGGGTAAAGTAGGATAAATTTGCCTCTTTTGCTCAATGATTGATTCAAGTTGTTGCCTTTTTTCGCCGCAAAGAAAGTGAAGGTATTAAAGGGCTGCAATGAAAAGGAATAAATGCTAAAAAGTCTAGTCTAGCACGTCATGTAGGTCTTACTGGACAAAATTGAGGCAACACCCCTTATAATTTTTGTTGAAATTTGTGTTGGACACATCTAAATTTGACTACAGGAACTAACTGTACTAAAACCATTTTCCTAGGCAATTTGTCAGAACCAAAATGAAGAAAACTCGAGTGCAAAAACCTCATTATTATTTAACTAAGAGTAACATACATCTTATCATCTTAAGCTGAAAGAAAAATGCATTGAAGTTGTCATCTAATCAATTTTGTGTAACTTCATATATTAGAGAGTGATCAATGATGCATGTAAATGCTACAGAGCTTATATTAGACCAGTAATGAGTGATAAGACCCTTTAAAAAAAAGGTGGCAGCTAAACAACAATTGGAATGAATTGATCCACTAACTCTGGAAGGAAGTGTCACTAATATCAACTAGACGTGCAATCTTGGTAGTTGAAGAGTCAAGACCTCTGCCTTTTGTTTACATATGTCACAACTACCCGACCAAAATTACCATTGAATAACTTTGAACATCACTGCTACAGTATCAGACGATTTCCCTACAAGAAATTTACATCTACTAAAATGACACAAGTAATTGAAAGTTCAAACTCAAATTTGCCAAATAACTCTAAATCAGTAAAATGTTGGCCATCTATTGGAACCTGTCTTTGTGTCTCATTTAAGCAATAATCTAGTATAAATTTAATCTCCGCTAATACTTGCTTTGTTGATTCTGAACGCACGTGGCCAACACATATTCTTGTATCAATAGAGTCAACAATCATTTATAGATCTTATAATCTGCCTTCGAGCAGAATGGAGCCAAAAGGGGTTAAGTTGGGTCTATTTCTGGTCCTAGTGGCCATGGTTTGTCACGGGACTGCAGCTCAATCAAGTTGCACAGAGCACTCTTTGGTTTACCTCCGTGTCCAATATATGTCACAGGAAATTCCACAACCCCATCCACTTCTTGCTGCTTGCAGCTACTCAGTGTCGTTCAGTCAGAGTACAACTCCGGGTCTTTGTTCAGCACTTAATGGAGGTGGTACAACCCTGGGCATCAACATCAACCGGACACTTTGTGCTTCCTTTATATATAGTATGTTACTATGATGTATCAGAGAGTAATGGACTAACTTGGTCTTGTTGAATCAGGTAGTATTGCACCTACAACACCAGTTAGAGTCTGTTACTATCAATTGGTTATTTAGTTGCTTCAGTTACAATGTTTAGTTAATCTTGTTGGGTATCTCTCGTACAGACAAAGGATCGTGAGAACACACAAAAAATACACTACAGAAAGATACTAGAGAACACAAGAATTTACGTGGTTCGGTACTTCTTACCTACATCCACGGAAATACTCCAATAAAATTATTCACTATCACAACAATGATTACAATAATTGTAACCCACCCCAATTGTGTATCACTCTACAAACCCGAGTACACCCTCTCAAGAATTACAAAAATGATAACACACTCTCACTATAAAGAGAAGAGACTCTATCTTTTTCTCTCACTATCAGAAGCTCTCTTTCTTGCTTCTTGCTTTATATCTCTCTAAATGAAGAATGCTCTATTTATAGAGCAAACTCCTCCACCATTTGCTCCCAAAATTTGCTCCACCAAAAGCCTGTGAATTCTACACCGTCCTATGCTTGAGAATGTCAAGGTTAGTGGCTGAAAATTTCAGCCATTGCAACTAATGGTCAACAAAATTGGCTGGAACCCAACAATTCTCTCCCTCCAGCCAATAGGGAAAATCTTCAGATCAGTTCAGGAGAGAACAAATCTCCCCCTCAAGTGGAAGCTCTTTTTTTTCCATACACTTGAATTGTTTTCCCAACAATACTACAACATCAGAAAATTTTACCTTCTTCTCAAATTTGCTATCACGGCTGCTTTCCCTTCTCAAAGCTTGCCCTTCCAAGTAGCAAAGGTTCTTCTCATTTCTCTGCCCTCGTAACACCAAGTGCCTTCCCTGATACACCTTGCATCCCCACTTTGAACCAACATACTTGTACCCTTGTAATGCCATCTCCCCCAAAGAAATAATATTGACAACTGTAGAGGGTACAAATCTCACATTTTGGAAAGTTCTAATGGCACCATCATGGAGCTTCATTCTCACACTCCTAATGCCTTCAACCTTCATTTTTTCACCATTTGCTAACTTGAAATGGCCAAACTCTTCATCAGTTTTCAAGGGGTCAAACATCACTCGATCTCTACAAATGTGCTCCGAGGCAGCAGAGTCCATTACCCAATTTGATTTAGCAACCTCCTCGGTTGTTGCTAGAAACAGATCTTCATTTTCATCTTCAACGGTTTTGACCACGTTTGTCTGAGAGTTGTCATCATCCTTCCTCATCATTCTCAAATTCTTCAGGTCCTTCCTCATTTGTGTGCACCTCAGTTGCAAATGACCCTTCTCCCTGTAATAGTAACACTGCACGTTACTCATATCTCATTGAGGACGCGATTGTGATTTTGATCTTCCTCTTGGCCTATCATGCCTTCTTGAATGACTCCTCCCTCGTTCAGATTCCTCTGCCATTGCTATTGCACTTTCATCATTAATATTCTCGTTTTTCATCATTCTCTCATTTTCTCTTAAAGTGATAGTCACCTCATCCATCTTCAAAGTTGTTCTCCCGACAAGCAACGTTTGAACCACAGGTTTGTCGGACCTTGGTAGTGAGGCCAATAACAACAGCGCCTGCTCCTTATCAGATATTTTATCATCTGTATTCAACAATTGGCTTACTAGCTTGTTGAGCTTGTTGAACTTGTTGATGTGGTCATGGAGATTTCCTCCCATCTCCATTTTGAGTTGATACAACTCCATCTTTAAACAAAGACGATTGGTTAGCGACTTCGACACATAGATATTCTCGAGTTTTTCCCACAGAGCCTTCGGTGTTGTCTCCTTCAACACGTTGTGCTTTATCTCGGGAGCAAGAGCTAATCGAATCGTGCTTACAGCCTTTTTTTGGATCTTAGTCCATTCTTCTTCCTCCATGGTAGCTGACTTCTCCTTCTCTAAAGCCTGATCAAGACCATTTTGCACCAAGAGGTCTTGAATGGTACACTGCCAAATCATAAAATTTATTTTCCTATCAAATAATAGGATTTCAAACCTTGGTGTGTTCCCAGCCATAGCTCTGATACCACTGTTGGGTATCTCTCGTACAAAGGATCGTGAGAACACGCAAAAAATACACTACGGAAAAATACTAGAGAATACAAGAATTTACGTGGTTCGGCACTTCTTGCCTACATCCACGGAAACACTCCAATAAAATTATTCACTATCACAACAATGATTACAATAATTGTAACCCACCTCAATTGTGTATCATTCTACAAATCCGAGTACACCCTCTCAAGAGTTACAAAAATGATAACACACTCTCACTATAAAGAGAAGAGACTCTCTATCTTTTTCTCTCACTATCAGAAGTTCTCTTTCTTGCTTCTTACTTTATATCTGTCCAAATGAAGAATGCTCTATTTATAGAGCAAACTCCTCCACCATTTGCTCCACCAAAAGCCTGTGAATTCTACGTCGTCCTATGCTTGAGAATGTCAAGGTTGGTGGCTGAAAATTTCAACCATTGCAACTAATGGTCAACAAAATTGGCTAGAACCCAACAAATCGGTGGTAGTGCTGCAGCACTATATAAACGTGTGTAAGACTCTTTGATATGTGTGATAATTCCATTCATTCATTCTCAGATTTACTTCTCCTTCTCTTTCTTTTCGGTTTCTCTTTGTTGAACTAGTTCAAATCTGATACCTTTCATGGTATCAGAGCTGCAATCAGATTTATGGAGACATCAATCACACGCTTCTCTCTGCAAACCTTTTCCAACCCAGTTTCATTCAAGCTTGATAAAGGAAATTTCCTTTCATGGCGTCAGCAAGCTCTTGCTACGATTAAGGGCTTCAAGTTGCTGCACTATCTTCAAGAAGGTACTGGTTCAGCACCAAAGACATTTGCATCAGATGAAGATGCCATAATGGAAAATTATACTGAAAATTACTTGAATTGGGAACAGCAAGACTAGTTGCTGCTTTCATGGCTCCTTGCTTCGATGTCAGAGTCTCTAACTACAAGGATGGTTGGTTGTGATCATTCATTTCAGGTATGAAAAAAGCTTGAAATATTCTTTGTAAATCGGACTCGAGCCAAAGTTAAACAATTGAAATCTCATCTTCGTTGCATGAAGAAAGAAACCATAATTAATGAGTATCTTCTTCAAATAAAAAAGATTGTAGATTCTTTAGCTATTGTAGTTGCACCAATTTCAGTGGCAGACCATATAGATGCAATTCTTGAGGGTCTCACAAAGGACTATGATTCATTTGTTATTTCAGTATCTTCTAGAACTATTCCATATTCAATTTTTGAGATAGAAGCACTTCTCATGGCTCAAGAAGAAAGAATTGAAAAGCATAGGAAGGTTGAAATGACTAGATCCATTCAAGCAAATGTTGCACAGTTTTCACAATAGAACAGGTTCTTTAATGGTGGCAGCTCTAGAGGTGGTTATATGCATAGAGGTGGTTTTTCTCAAGGAGGCTACAATGGTGATCAATTTTTCCTTAATTTTGGCAGAGGTAGGTCATTTGTTTGAGAAAGAAGAAGAAATTTCAAAGGAGGTGGTGGAAGGTCCTCTTGGTTCAATAAGTGTCAATTATGTGGCAAGTCCAATCACTTAGCCTGGGAATGTTGGCATTGATTCAACAAGAATCATCCTAATCCATTTGGTGATCATTCAACTACACCACCAACTCCACCTACTCAAGCTATGATAGCTACCACCTCTACACCTTTTGCAACCACTGCCTCACATTCATCCTTTCAAGCTATGTTTGCCACTCCTTCAACATTGTATGACCCTGCATGGTATCCAAACTCTGGTGCTTCAAATCATCTGACACCAAATATGTCCAATCTACATATCATATCCACAATTACAATGATTCTAATACAGTACAATTTGGTAATGGTTCATGTATGCCTATTAAACATATTGGTTATTCTGAGTTTTCCTCTTATAAGGCTTCTTTTCCTTTAGTTCTTCGAAATCTAATGCATGTGCCTGGAGTTTGTAAGAATTTGCTTAGTGTGTCTCAATTTTGCAGAGAAAATATTGTCTTTTTTGAGTTTTATGCTGACCACTGCTTTGTTAAATCTTAGGCTACCAAGGAGATCCTTCTCCAAGGCAAGCTTAGAGATGGTTTGTATGCATTTGATCCATTGTTGTCAACTCCAGCACCTACTGGTTCTTCTTTGTCTACTACATCTTCTTGTAACTTTGTTGATGTAAATATTGTAACTTGTAACACTCATGATACTGTTTTTGATTTGTGGCATGCAAGATTAGGCCACTCTGCTAATAAAATAGTGTATCAAGTTCTCAAACAATGTAACATTGATAATTCTTCACATTGTTCAAAATTAGTGTGTTCATCTTGTTGCATGAGTAAATCTCATTGTTTGCCCTTTACAACTTCTATTATTGCTTATGAACCTTTAGAACTTATTTTTTCTGACATCTGGGGACCCTCACTTATGCCTTCTACAACTAGTTCTAGATATTACATTGTCTTTCTTGATTCCTATTCTAGATTCTGTTGTATATACTTACTGCATGCCACATCTCAAGCCCTTTCCACATTTATTCAATTTAAAACCATGATTGAGTTACAACTAGGCAGAAAAATAAAATTCTTGCAATCTGATAATGGTAAAGAATACCTAGTTTTCACACAATATTTAACCTCTAATGGCATTCAACATAGACTTAGTTGTCCCTACACTCATCAACAAAATGGGTGTCCTGAGAGGAAACATAAGCACATTACAAAGACAGGTTTGACACTGTTAGCTCACTCTTCTCTTCCCTTGAAGTATTGGGGTAATGCCTTTCTCACTGTCACACATCTTATAAACAGCCTGCCTGCACCAACCCTTAAAAACCTCTCTCTATTTGAAAAACTATTTCATAGAAAACCAAATTACTTTCTTCTCAGAACCTTTGGTGGTGCATGCTATCTATTTCTAAGACCCTACAATAAACACAAACTTGATTTTAGATTTCATCAATGCACATTTCTTGGTTATAGTCATAATCACAGAGGGTATAAGTGCTTGTCTCCAAATGGCAAACTCTATTTTTGCAGACATGTTTTGTTTGATGAGTCTATCTTTCCATTCAAAAATCTTGTGTCAGTTTCTGTTCTTTTTTCTTCCTCTAGTTTAAATTCAAATTCTACACCATGTATTCCAATCATTCCTTCAAATGCTCAGAATATGTCATATGTTGATGTTTAACTTGATTCCACATTTGCTTTGCCTACTGTTCAGAACACTAACCATGACATGCTTAGTTCAAATACAATTCAACAAACTAAGTTGGTTTCATTTGTCACATAGTCAATATATGTTCCTACTTTAGTTGAGCAGTCTGATTTAGTGGCACCTACTACAGTATCAGCATCTCCTATTAATACTTATTGTATGATTACAAGGTCTAAGGTTAGAATTGTTTGACCTAAGGTGTACACTGCTGTAACAGAACCTACTTCAGTAAAGACAACATTAGCTCAACCTGAGTGGAAAATTGCTATACACGAGGAGTTTAATGCCTTGATAGCTAACAAAACCTGGACTTCAGTTCCTCTTCCACCTCATAAAGAGGCTATTGGATGCAAGTGGATCTTTAGACTCAAATATAATCCAGATGGTTAATAAACAAGTATAAGGCAAGATTAGTTGTCAAGGGATTTCACCAGCAAACTAGTTTTGACTATGCTGAGTGATAACAATATATTTTATGCATTTTATAATCCTCTCACTAGGCTTCTTAAGGTTCAATTTGGCTTAATTAAGTTGATTTTGTCACATTTTATAAAATTAAGTTTAATTGGATCATTGAAGAAATTATTACTTAAATTATCATTAATTTGGGTGATTACATTCTTAAGTAAAGTGGTCACAACTTGAGTTGTAATTATCTGATTAATGTGATTCTGGTCTTGTTAGAAAGTTTAGATAAATCTCTAATAACTATTCACTTGATAACAAGAGTCACATTGATAGCAATATATTTCATTCATTGTATAACCTTCTTACTTGGCTTTTTCAGTAAACTGGCTATAATTTGAGTTATAAATATTCGATGGATGTGATTTTGGTCTTGTTTTTAAGCTAAGATAAATTTCTACAACTTTCATGAAGGCCTCAAGACCAGAAACACATGTTTGGATAACTCAAATTAGAGTTGAAGCAAAATGTAATGTTTTGAACCTGACAGCTTGACCTTTATGCACTCATTAGGCTATATCTCGGGCTATTGGAGTTCAATAATTCTGAAATTTTGTCAGTGGAAGGTTAAGACCCATATCTACAACTTTCATGAAGAACACAAAAGCTAGTTCAGATTTCTTATTGGGCTTAAAAGTCAGAATAGAGGTGCTGACGTTGGGCCTGACCCATGAGCAGTAATTGGGCCATATCTTGGGCTGTGGTTATTGGATTTGGCTAAACTTAGTATCTTTGGAAAGCTGAGATAATGTGCTAGAACTTTCATGAAGACCACTTGACTCAAAAATGACGTATGCCATGAGTTCAGAAGGGAAACATTTCGGAGACAATAATCCACCCACCATTCATCTCTTTTAGCATTTTGTTCTCATCATCCATCATCTCTTTTGGCTATTTGTACTCTTCTAATTCTATAAAAAGAGGCAATGACTGATCATTTGGGGGTGTTAGCTTAGTGTTAGTCTAAATTTTACTTTCATGTTTGTATGTTAATTACTTCCTTTATTGTAATTTTCTCTTGTTCTTAATTGAAGTTATGTTCATCTTTCTCTTCTTCTCTCTTTCTTTCTTCTTGTCTATGAGTAACTAAATCTTCATCTTGCTTGGGTGAAAAGGTGAAGCTCTTGGTAATAAGTTAAGGTTAGATTAATTTCTTTCTTTTACTTTAAATGATATATTTTTATGTGATCTTTATATGAGTTGTATGTTGTTTCTAATTAATTTAGAAACTCTTCTTGTATAATGAATATCTTGATCCATTGTAGGCAATAGGATTGGCACAGTAGATGCTTTTGACGATTTACAAGTATTGGTAGATAGTTATTGGAACCATTATATGATTATATGATAGAACTTTGAATGTTAAATTTTCCGATTTGAATCTTCATTATGCATGATTTCAATTGAGTTATAAAACGAAATAATCTTGTTTTTAATTTATTACCAAGAATGGATCTCCTAACCCAAGCAAATCTTTTTCATCTGTGAACAACTTATATTATTTTTAGTATTGTGACAAATATTCTCCGTACCTCAAATAATTTTCTCTTCATCAATTCCCTGTGGATCGACCTCGGACTCTCGAGAATTTACTACTTGAAACAACCTGCACTTGAGTTTGAAACTGTAAAATTATATCCCATCACTGAGACATTCAATCCAGTTGTCAAACCAGCCACAATTCAGCTCATTCTGACTATTGCTCTTAGTTATAGTTAGCTTATACATCAGTTGGACTTTAACAATGTCTTTCATAATAGGGATCTCATTGAGGAAGTCTACATGCAGCAGCCTCAAGGTTTTGTCACAGGTTCTTGTAATTTGGTTTGCAAGCTAAATGAAGCCCTTTATGGACTGAAACAGGCCTCTCGGGCTTGGTTTGACAAGCTCAGCTCTATTCTTCATCAGTTTGGTTTTCAGTAAGCTAAATGTGACTCATCCCTATTTTTTAAAATCACTTCTCAATCTATTATGTTTGTCCTGGTATATGTTGATGATGTAATTGTTACCAGTAGTTCATTTATTGCCATTCAAACTCTAATTGCTGATCTTCACTTTATATTTCCTCTCAAAGACTTAGGTGAATTACACTATTTTCTTGGCATTGAAGCTAAAAAGCTAAAGTCTGGTGGTCTATAATTGTCTCAAGCAAAATATATTATTGATCTTTTGGACAAGGCTAAAATGCAGAATTGTAAGCCTGCTCCCATACCAATGATTGTTGGTTTGAAATTATCAACTCATGGCACGATACCTGTAACAACTCAATATCTGTAACCTAGTATATATAATATATACCTGGATAAACAGTATCAATCCTGCTACTTCTAACTTAATATTTAACTAATCCATAACATTTAAATAAATCATTATGGAGAGCCATAACTAAAGTTATACATATAAACTTTTATACATACAACTTTTATACTTTCAAAGCAAATATAAATTAATACATAAGCTTCGAACTAAAAATCTAAATTAAACTCTTATAATTCTTCTGCTATTTTCATCTGCTTACCCTCGTATAGGGTCTATACCTGCTAACCATGAAACATAAAGGGGTGAGAATATAAAAATTCTCAGAAAAACATATATCTCATGGTATTAAAACTAAATATATACAAAGATATATTTTTAAACTAAAACTTATATATGTAACTTAACTATACTTAGGAATTGTATTCCTATCTTTGACATTAAGCCTACTTATCTTTAGTCTGAAAATATTGATCCTTAGCTTAACCTTGGACCTGACATCCTGGGCCTGGCTTTGGATAACTACTCCTTAGCTTCGCGTTGGACCTGACATCCTTGGCTTAGCATCGGATAACTAATCCTTAGCTTAGTCTTGGATATGATATCATTGACTTAGCTTTGGATAACTAATCCTTTCATGAAACACTCTGGTGTCACTATTTTACTAGGTTTGCCCGGCAATGTTTACTACTTAGAGAACTAATCCTTTCATGAGTCATTCCGGTATCACCACTTTACTAGGCTTGCTCGACAATATTCACTACTTAGATAACTAATCATTTCATGAAACATTCAAGTGTCACCATTTTACTAGGCTTGCTCGATAATGTTCACTACTTAGATAACTAATCCTTTCTAAATAAAGGACCAAACTATTGTCAACTAGGTCCTATGACAATCAACTATTGCCAACAAGACCCTATGACACTTAACTCTTGCCAACTAAGCACTATGTCATTCATCTATTGCCAACTGGTCACTATGGCATTCAACTATTGCCAACTAAGTGCTATGGCGCATAACTCTAGTACTCAACTCTTGCCAACTAGGTCCTATGACATTCAACTATTGCCAACTAGGCTTTATGGCATTCAACTATTGTCAACTAGGCTCTATGGCATTCAACTATTGCTAACTAGGCACTATGGCATTCAACTATTGCTAACTAGGCGCTAAGGCGCTCAACTATTGCCAACTAGGCCTTATGGCACTTAACTGTTACCAATTAAGCCTTATGGCACTTAACTCATGCTAACTTAGCTCTTTAATCACCATTCTGGTGATATCTACACAACATTTTGTTACTTAAAGGTTTATATACCTTTCCAAGCTAATCCATTATACTCGGATAACTGAGAATTCATATCTTTCTCATCTTTACTAAAATGAATACTTGTATTCAATGCACCAACTCATCACATCTTAAGTGATGTCTAATGTAACATTAAGTTGCTTAAGGTGCTTAATCCTTTCCTAGGGCAACACCCTTTACTCTTGGTTTGCACAAATGCCTTAGCTTCTTCATACTTGCTAAGTGATCATCCTCCTCTTGAACTACTCCCCTTTGTGTATTAACACCATTTGGGAAACGTATAAGGATGACTCTAACTCGTAGGAAACATCAATTCTTCAAGAATATAATTCTTGAAAAATCCTAGTACCCACGCCTAGGCATGGCGTAGTCACTGTCTCACGCTTAGGTGTGACTTTCCTATGCCTAGGCGTGACCTTCTCTGCCTCACCTGAGCCAAAACCTGATCAGTTCACGCCTAGGCGTGACCATCTCTGTCTAGTCAGTATGGAATACTGATTAACCCATGCCTAGGCGTGGCTAAGCTACGCTTAGGCGTGGCCATTTTGCAAAAAGTTATGCAGAACATGTTTCTGCATAATTGGTTGGAAAACTAATTTCTAATCCTTTCCTCATGGATTCTAAGTGATTTCTAACATTAATCTAGGTCATTAAACTTGTTGTAACTTAATTATAACCTATGAATTCTCTTAGGGTATAAATCTAGGTCCAGAATCACATAACTCCAACTATTCTCCAAATCCATTTTCTATGGATTCTATGGTTATTCTTGAGTCATAAATGACCATCTAGCATTTTCTAGGCTTAAACTATCCTAACTTAGTCCTTTGAATCAAGAACCAAGTTAAGAACTTAGATTTGACTCTCCAAACCCCTATTTCTACTCAAAACCCCAAACTATATCTAAAGATAATCAAAGAGGGAGAAATGAATAGAAATCCCCTTATCTCTTGATGGAAATGAAGATCTTCAAGCTTGAGCCTTGATCTTTGATCTTCCTCTCTTCCTTTTCCTTTTTCCCCTTCCTCTTTTCCCTTTCCTCCCTTCTCCCTTTCTTCTTTTCTTTTCTTCTTTTTCTGTTTTTCGATTCTCTGGCCGTGGAGAGGAGAGAAATAGAGGGTGGGACGTGGAGGAAATTAAGGGAAAAGTTTAACTTAAGTTTCTGTGCTGAAACTTATATCTGCTAAGGATACTTGAATTATACTAATTCAAGGTTTTTAGCTTCCAACAACTTTAAAATAAATACTAGGATTCATCCAAATTGTTATTTTACCTTTATTCTATTTTTTCATATCTATTGGGGATCAATTCGGCATTAAAAGCACAACCAATATGCTTAAAAATACCAAACTGACTCTGACTTTTCCTAAAATTTAACTGCACCTTATTTAACTTATTTGTGACCTAGAAACAAGTTATTCATACTTGTTTCCCTCAAATTAGCAATTTATGCTATTATTTGAGTCATTTTAAGTTACTTTTCAACTTCTGGATTGTAACTAAGTGCCTAAACGAACTCAGTTTGTCACAAAACTTAACTGACATATTATACAAGTATAATAGTACCTCTGAGACTATATACAAGCTTAACATATTTTCTCGGGATGTTATATTCTTCCCTCCTTTTTAAAATTTTGTCATCAAAATTTTTCACCTCATGTAAACAACTGGGATAAACTTTCTTAACATGAACTTTCTAACTACTATGTAGTCCTTTTCAATACTAGATTTTCCCAACCATACTTTCTCACTGCAAGAAAAATGTGTTTTTGCGGCGGATTCGAATGGAGGCATATTTGCGGCGGATTATAATCAGTCTCAAATTTGCGGGAGATTTTGCGGCGGATCCGTTTGCGGCAGATTTTTTCCTGCGAAACATTCACCGTGAAAAATTTTTTTTTTATGAAAAAAAGTTTTGCAGTGGATATTTCCGCCGCAAATTATTAAATAAAATAGAAATTTATTTTTAAATTTTAAAAATAAAAAATTCACAGCGATTTTGCGGCAGATAAATTTGCTGCGGATTTTTCTTCACAAAAAAATAATATTACGGCGAAAATATCCACCGCAAATTCCACCACAAAAATTAAAAAAAAGTGTCAGATGCGTATTGACAGTATTTTTTTAATAAAAATGGTTTGCGGCGGAAAAATCCGCCGCAAAATCCGTCGCAAATTCAAATTAAAGTATCAGATCTTAAATAGCCAACCAGAGGCCTTTTCCCACAATTTTTTCTTCTCCCATTATTTCTTCCCTCTCCTACCATTTCACCTCTCCCACCATTTGCCTATGTCGCCCCTGCCGCCGCGGAGCCCCTGCCACCGCACTGCATCGCAGCTGCTGCACCGCATTGCGCCGCTCCTTCAGAACCGCACCACTCCTCCCTCGCAATACGTCGTTGAGGTAGATGGAAAACTTTGTTCTTGACTCACTTTCTTATTCCTTTCATCTTGTTCTTGAGTTGTGACTTGATGTGAGAATTGGGGTTTTGAGTTGTTTTTGCTTGTTTTGGCATAAATCTTGTTAGAAAACTTGAGAATAACATGATTTGGTTTGCTAGAGGCATGAGAACAGTTTTTCATTACTTGCATACCTTGATTTTCCATTTGAAATGAGAATTTGGAGTTTTAGGTTTTGAATAACCAAGGATGAGGTTTGTAGTGTTTTGATACATTTTTGGCGAAATCTTTTGGTGTTTTATGTTCCCTTCATGCTTGCAAACTTGTTTGAGACTTAAACTCACCTAGAAACTGGATTGGAGTGGCCAAAATTCAAGATTTTGGCTAATGGAACCGTAACCACGATTTTGCAAAACTTCTGTCAAAACAATACGGCCCATGTGCAAAAGCACAGGTTGGGCCGTGTCCCTCTCTGCCAGTTCAAATATAGTGGAAACGTGCAGACAGAGAAGGACACGGGGTGGGCTGTGTATAACAACACGGCCCGTGTAGAAAGATATAATGAGAATTAGCTTTTGTACTCTTCATGAAAGTTGTAGCTCTTTCTCTTAGCTTTCCAAGGACACCTAATTCACCTCGTTTTGACATACGTAGCTCAAGTTATGCTCATTTTACTAAGCAAAGGTCAAGGGTTAAAATTGAGAAAAATGCCAAAATGTTGTTTTGGAAAAAACTAGCTTTCCTAAGTATGGGGACCTTTCTTGTATGCCTTTATAAGTGTGATGAGACCTTAATAAGGATGTTTAATAAAGTGTAATCGTGATGCATGTAAATCAATTATTATCCTAATAGATAAGTGTATTAAACTTTGTATTTGAACAAACTGTGTTATGTTGAATTTGAACAATGAGTTATGTTACATGTGATTTATTATGTTTGTTTTATGGATTGGTTAAATGTATTGACAAGTTGAAATTGATATCTGAGTGTATTTTGTTATATTGTGGATTTTGAATATTTAATTTAATTTTTTTTTATATTCAAAAAAATTTGCGGTGGATTTTGCGGCGGAAATATCAGCCGTAGATTTGCGTAGATTTTTGCGGCGGATAATCCACCACAAAATCCTTCTCAAATTGAAAAATTCGCCATAAATTAGCTCATTTTCGGCAATGATTCTGGTATGTTACCGGAGAGTTTTGCGGTGAATTTGTGGTGGAAGCAGAAATTAAAATCTGCCGCAAACTATTTTGCGTTGACCGTATTTGCGGCGGTCCCGAATACGCCGCAAATCCGTCACAAATTGTTAATTTGCGGCGGATTTATCCTTCGCAAATCTCGTTTTTTCTTGTAATGTCTTTAGAGGAGATCGACTTATCTCTAAACTTTTGATTTCTCTGCTTGTAGATGGTAATCTGTACTAAAACTCAACTTAACTTTAAACTACTTATGCAAGGCTTCCCAATAACTGGCTGTGAACATAGAATCTCTCACAGACACTACATTTTCTGGGACTCCATGCATCCAGACTATTTCTTTCAAAAGTAGCTAAATTACTTTTTTAGAAAATAGCTAACTTTACTTGGAACAAGGTAGATAGATTACTTACCTTTTCCGCACTTACTTGAAGCTTAACATATTCTGTCATATTCTTTAACATACTAGGCTACCAAAACATTTTCCTTAACTCTTGAAGAACCTTAGCAGCCTCTAGATAGATGGTATTCTTTCTCTTGTGAGCCTTCTTTGGGATCCATTCATTGGTTTTTGACCCTCTAGGAATGCAAAGTCTATCTCTAAACTTTACAATTTCCTCATTGGTCATAACCAAGATCTTCTATGGTTCCTTAGAAGATTTGCTCACTCTTATCCCTTAGAGCTTTATTCTTCTTCCGAGCTTCAAAGAAATCTGAGTCATTAGATCTCTTACTATGTCCACCTTGCTCATTGTGAGACTATCTGGAATCATAGTCACTACTAGACTCAAATTCTCGAAACTCTTCAAGAATGTCACTCTCTCTTGGACTATCATTTGGGACACTTGTAGGACTCTTTTACCTAGTACATCGACCACTACACTGGCCTCACCCAAATGATATCATAACTCAAGGTTATAAGCCTTGAAAAACTTTATCCATCTATCTATGTTACCTCATGTTTAGCTTCCTCTGATCAATAAGCATCCTTAGGCTATCATGATCGCTAAATATCTCAAGCTAGACTCTTTATGAGCATTGTCTCCAAAACTGTAAAGTAATACTACTGTGCCTAATTCTAAATCACACCTAGGGTAATTTTTCTGAACTTTGAGAAATACTTATCTCTCATAAATTCCTCATCATCTCTCGTTACTTACTAAGCGAGTCCTTCTTCTAGCTATTCTATTTCTTTTCTACTAATAGCAGACTGCTCTTTCAAACAGTAGCCATTTCTCTAAGAGTTCTGGTTATCTCATTTTTTTTCAGACTCCTAGTCTCATAGGTTTGCTCGGTAGTTACCATAAGCTCCTGTACATTCAGTACAATACTTATTGAGTTAGCTAGGCTCAATAACATGTAACTGAGGAACAGTCACCATTAGCACACATACCTAAGGCCAGTTATGCAATCTCATCAGCATATCTCAAAATGAGATAAAAGAATGTATAACACTTAGCGGAAAACTCTAACCTTGATTATGCTTAGTCAGTCCATACCACGGCTCACATGATGAACTGCTCTGATATCATAATGTAACAGCTCAATATTTGTAATCTAGTATATATAATATATACATGGATAAACAGTATCAGTCCTGCTACTTCTAACTTAATATTTAACTAATCCATAACATTTAAATAAATCATTATGGAGAGCCATAACTAAAGTTATACATATAAACTTTTATACATACAAACGTTTACACTTCAAAACAAATATAAATTAATACATAAGTTTCGAACTAAAAATCTAAACTAAACTCTTATAATTCTTCTGCTATCTTCATCTGCTTACCATCTCATAGGGTCTATACCTGCTAACCATGAAACATAAAGGGGTGAGAATATAAAAATTCTAATAAAAACATATATCTCATGGTATTAAAACTAAATATATACAAAGATATATTTCTAAACTAAAACTTATATATATAACTTAACTATACTTAGGAATTGTATTCCTATCTTTGGCATTAAGCCTACTTATCCTTAGTCTGAAAATACTGATCCTTAGCTTAGCCTTGGACCTGACATCCTGGGCCTAGCTTTGGATAACTAATCTTTCGTTTGAAAACTTTAATTCCATGACCTTACATGGATATTTTGTAACTCCTAACAAGTAATATCAAGTGGTACTTATTTATCATGTGGTATGCAAGACATTATATGCTAGACATAATTTATTAAGCTTATTACTATCATATGCTAAATGTTGATGTACCAAAATGTGACAAGTATTATATGAATAATCTTTTATATCTTGAAAGCATGCTTGTTTCATCTCTCTTTTCTTGAATCATATGTAGAATTAAATAAGGAGGGATAATTATGATTTGAATAACTTGAAGAAGTTTATGAGTTTTGATGATCTTACTCTTTTTGAAAACACAAGTTTTATTTATAAAGGGAGTGAAAATATTATCTTTTCTTCCTAAGCCTTTTTGTTGATGTCAAATAGGGGGAGTGAAAACTGGAAAGAAAAATATGTATGTTCTTGCACTTATTGTTGAAATACTTATATGAATATCTATTCTTCTATATTGCATATTTTTCTTTGGTGATTTGTCATCATAAAAAAAAGGGAGATTGTAAATAGTTTAATATGTTAAGTTTTGATGATGCCAAATACAAGATAAAAAAATGATGCTTATGCTTCATAGATGTGCTTAATGAGATATATTGTATCATGCATATGAAGATATTGAGTTATGAATTTGGACTAACTATGCTTATGTTAAGTGAGTAATACTTTGTAGGATAGTTCAAGTATCAAGAGTGAGCATTGCAACAAGAAAGCAAAAGATTACAATCATGCTCAACTCAAGAAGAATGAGAATGATAAGATGTTCCAAGCATTTGCAAGATTTGAAGAGAAGAAATTTTTGGAAGCTTGGATTACATCAAGAATTGATGATGATAAAAGATCAAGTCCCAAGGTTCATCAAGAATAGCTTATAGGACTTAGATCTTGTGTAAAAGTAAAAAAGAATCACACTAAGCTCAAATATGTTTTAACATCTTTAAAAAGTGTTTCTTACATGTTTTAATGCCCAACAAACTGTTTTTGGAAAGTTAGTCTTGATGGTAGTTCAAACCTTTGAAAAATAGTCAAGTTTGTGTTTTGCAAAACTGATATTCGGTTACTATTTTGAAAATAACTTTCAAAATACTATGATTTTTGTTATGAAACTTATTTCATATGAAAATAAACTCAAATATCTTTCCAATGAGTGGTCATTTACTTTAAACGGATAAGAAATGAAGAAGTTATGACTATTTGCTTTAAACTATAAAATATAGTCAAATTTGAGTTTTAAAAAACTGACCTTTGGTCAATATTTTAATCATAACTCTCAAAATACTTTGAGTTTTGTTGTGAAAGTTTTATTTGAAAATAGACTCAAATATCTTTCCAATGACTGGTCATTTGCTTTAATCGGATAAGAAATGAAGTAGTTATGACCTTTTAAAATCAGCTTTCAAAACTAGAAATGCTATAATCGATTACACAAGTCCTGTAATCGATTACAACGTTGACAGAAGCCATGTAATCGATTATCAGAAGTGTGTAATCGATTACCAAGTGCCCAGAAACGTTTCTAACGGTTATAAACGACTAGTTTTCATAAAAAAAATCATTTCCAAACACTACCAACAACTATTTTATCATTTGGGCTCTATATATAAGTGATATTTGAAGTATTTACATCCTAAGAAACACAAGAACATTATACTTGATCCTTAAATCATCAAAATCATATTTTGAGCTTTAAAGTGTGAATCATTAATACCCATAGAGCTTCAAGTTGTATTATCCACTCTTGAAAGAGTTTCTTATCATCCATACTTTGTTCTTCAAGTTGTATATCTACTCTTGTGAGAGTTTCTAATCTTTCTATTCATCTTGAAATCATTGTAAGAGGGTGAGATATCCCTCTAGAGAAAATGGTGAGGTATCCCTTGTTTGTAAAGATGGTGAGGTATCCCTCAAAGTTGTAAGGGTGAGGCATCCCTTGTTGATAAAGAGGGTGAGGTATCCCTCAAGAGTATAAAGGGTGAGGTATCCTTTGAAGTTGAGGCTCAAGGACAAAGGGTGAAGTATCCCAAGGTGTGGTGAGTACTCTATTATGTAAAGGTTACAAGTACCCATTGAAGCTTGAAGATATAGTAGAAAATCTCGAGTGATTGGTTGAGGACTAGACGTAGGCCACAAGTGGATTGGTGGCTGAACTAGGATAAATCTTGTGTTTAATCTTCTCAACTCTATCTCTTTACATTTGTGCCTTAATTATATATGTTTGAGTTGAATTTGATATCTAACTTATTTACTTGATTTATCCTATAGCCCAAGTAGTTTTTGTGAAATTTCTAATAGTTGTACCTTTGTTAAACTTATTCCGCTGCATTTATTAATTGCACTTTTCAAAATGCTTAATTTCTCAAAGGTGTTTTAAAATTTGTAATCACCCAATTCACCCCCCCTCTTGAGTGATGGTTGTCATGGCTAACATTAAAGTTAGTTAATATCAGTTGGTCAGTTAGTTCTAGTTAGTTAGAGTCTGTTATTATCAGTTGGTTAATTAGTTGCTTCAGTTACAATGTTTAATTAATATGTGCTAGTGCTGCAGCACTAAATAAATGTGTGTAAGACTCTTTGATATGTGTGGTAATTCCATTCATTCATTCTCATATTTACTTCTCCTTCTCTTCCTTTTCGGTTTCTCTTTGTTGAACTGGTTCAGATTTGATACCTTTCAGTCTTCCTGCAGATTCTTCAGATGATATGCTTGAAAATACAGCTTTGACCTCTCAGTAAAGCATTCCTCAACCTTCAAGCATACAATGAAATAGACATTACTTCTTATAAACTGAAAAATCATATAAATTATTATATATATATGGTGAGATAAAGCTCTTTTCATCTCCAAAGTGGAGGTTAAAGATTCGAATTCTTAATATTGCAGGTTAAAGATTCGAACCCTTAATATTGAAGGTAAAGTTCGGATAGAATTAAAGTCTATTTCAAGTGCAACCAGTCATTATTAACTACAAAGTAACATTCTGATCAACCATAACTCTACGTGTATAAACTCTCGAGTTGATGGTAGGACTGCCCTTTATATATATATATATATATATATATATATATATATATATATATATAAACCACTAATTATGTTTTATTTTATTTTGCTTGAATGAATACAAGAACGGGGTCCAAGCTCCAAAACACTTCCCTCGACAAACGGAAGAGCATCTCGTAGAAGCGTCAAGGAAACGCCCTTTATACTTGGTGCCGTTGTTATTTTTCTAGTTTCTTGCATTGTCATATCAAAATGGGAACTGTACAGGGCTAGATTCTAATGCGAGTGTGATCTCATGTTTTTTTACCTTTTTGTTTAGAAGTCTAGGGGGAATGCTATCAATATCAATGTTTTAAAAATTGGACTGATGCTGATTGAATCGATTGAACTATGAATTGATTAGGTTTTTGATTTGAATATATCTGATTCAATTATAATTTATTACAAATTTAATCAATTGAACCAATCGAACCGTGACTCAGAAATCAAAAGTCTTGCTGATTTAATGTTTGGTTCAATTTTTAAAACGTTGATTGAAATATTAGGCATCTCCTATCTCACATATAACAAATTAGAGTAGATTCTCTTAAGAGTGTCTTAATATCTTAAAATGACAACTATTTTCTTTTAAATTTTAAATTCAAATCATCATTTTAATTAATTAAGTATATTTCTTTTATAATTTTAAATATTTTAAATATTTTTTATTTTTTTATTTATATTTTTTTATTTCATCTTAATAAATTAATTAACGTGTACAATGCACGATACTTAGGGGTGTTAAAATGGGTCAAATTGAGTCGATGGTAGTCGGCGAATAATAAAACAAAATAAAATAATTCGGTTAGTAAAATGGCAATTTCCGAAACTTATATAATAAATAAATTTGAGTCAACTCGCTTTTTTAATACTACGTAAAAATTTAAATAAATTTGAAATTTGGATTAATAATAAATTGTCAACCTGAAAATTATATGGCCTGAATGGACCGATCTAAAAATAGTCCGATCCCGAATGAATTGAGCCGGCCCATTTTGACACCCCGTCGATACTTACTTTCAAATAACAAATATTTGACATACAGTTATATGGATGCCTTAATTTAAATCATTTTCTCTTTTAATCTTTTCCTTCTATTCTTGGCGTGATCTGTGCAAACTTCGGAAAAAGAAAAATCGAAAAGTTGTTTGAAAAAAAGTATACCGTCATCCCATATTGGATTGGGCATGCCTATAGCTGCCTTCTCTTCTAAGCATTTATTATTATATGCTTCAAAATTTTAATTCCCTTTAAGTAGCCTACTCCATTAAGTATCATAATTGTTGCACTTGAAACATTGCATGCACACTTAATTTGGTTACAAATCATGCTAAAAAAAAGAAAAGCCACCATGAAAAGATTATATGTTTATCATTCAGATGCTTTCCATGCGCACAATATTACTCATACGTTAGGGACATATCAAAAGAGCAACGCAGAAAAGATACGAACCATAGGAGGACACATAAGGCAACTTTATTAAATCAAATTAGTAAAGCTCCAGTTTGATTCTTAACAAAGAATCTGCTGTATAAAAAGCAAAAAAGTCGTTCATCAGCACAAACTAGCCAGCTGCCACTCTTTAATTTACACTGCTTTTTTTTTTCCCTCGTTATAAAGCCTTTATCTTGTGACTTTTCCACCTCTAAACAATCCAAAAAAAAAAAAACCCCATTAATTCAGCACTTAAAAATTGGCATTTGATCACCAACATTCTCTGAAAATCTGGTAGCAAAAACGTCCCATGGCACCCAAAAGGATTGAGATGCTGCTGAGCATGTCCCTTGTGGTGGTGGCTCTTTGGGGAGCAACAGTGGCTCAATCTCAATCAAGTTGCACCAATGTGCTCTTAAGTCTTTCTCCCTGCCTTGACTACATAACAGGAAACGCCTCCGCCCCATCCTCTGGGTGCTGCTCTCAACTTGCCTTTGTGGTCAGCTCACAGCCACAATGCCTATGCGAGGTTGTTAATGGTGGTGCCTCATCTATTGCTGCCAGTCTCAACATCAATCAGACTCAGGCTTTGGCACTTCCCAGCGCTTGCAGAGTCCAGACACCTCCTATTAGCACCTGCGGCGGTATGAGTTAAATTTGTTGCTGAAAATATTTCACAATGAAATATCTAACTGAAAGATATGAAAAACTTTATTCTTTATTTTGATTTCAGGCTCAGCTTCTTCTCCAACAGGCGTTTATGGTTCCAACATTCCAAATTCTCCTTCAGGTACCAAAAGAAAGAACAATTATTAAGGTTGTGTTTGGAATGAATAAAAATAAGAAATGATTTGATTTGATTTGAATTGAATTGAATTGATTTGATTTAAAAATCAAATTTTGTGTTTAGAACTTTTAAAAAAAAATATGATTTGAATTGATTTAAAAATCAAATTTTATGTTTGGAATTCATTAAAATGAGAATTGATTTGATTTGATTTTATTATTTTACATTTTAAACTTTATAAAAGGTTATTAGAGGTAGTTATTAAGGATAAAATAGTTTATTCATTTCAAATCAAATTAAATCCTAACAAATCCTATCAAAATTGATAGAATTTCTAAAATAAGAGGAATGAAATCCATGAGATTTTAAAAATAAAATTATTTTTTATTTTTAAACATTCCAAACACAAAATTTAATTAAATTTGATTTACAAATCAAATCATTTTTTATTTTTTTACATTTCAAAGACACTCTAAGTGTTTTGAGAATAAGAGATTTCTCATGTTCTAAATCATTTAGCATGTGTCACCTTAGAAATGTAGTTAAAATGATAAAAATAATAATACACACAGCTTATGAAACACACGTTAAATAATATAGAATAAAATAAATATATTAGTCATATAGTACCTAAGAATTCGACCCAACCTGATTGTATTGTTGACCTTCCCCACTCAAGAAAAAAAGTCTGCAATTTGGTCCATGTTTCTTTCAATTTTAGTACAATAATGTTACACACACTTATATATATATATATATATATATTACTTTATATTTTTATTTTTATAGTTTTCAATTGTTTAATTACAATTGATCTCATTCATTTTTTATATACATATACTATGATTCTACACGTATTTTTAGATGTGAGAGATTTAAATGATAGATATGTGCATCTGACATTTTTCATTTTCCTATTATGACTGTACCCAAAAACCAAAAAAACGGGTAAAGTATTAGCATGTTAGTTAATTTGATGTTTTTTGATATAGGAATTGGATCTAACACTGTTTCATCAACGACCGGAAGCAGTGGAAGTGTCGGTGGCTCATATAATGGAAATTCAAGTTTCACTAAATTACCATCTTCTTTGCTTGTCTTGTTTCTCTTTGCAACGACTTTGACTTTCACCTTCACCTTCATGACCACGACCTAGGCTAGGCTGCTGCACATTTTTAAAATTAAAAACCTTACTATTGTCTGAATTCTACTGCTTAGAGCATGCACAGTGGTTTTTGTTTTCCTTTCTCCATGTCTTAACCAAATTAGGATTTCCCTTGTGTATAAATGATGCGGATTGTGTGCTTTGATACCAGATTCGTTTAGATCCGTAACATATTGCAAAAAGTTTGGCCTATGCCAAAACTTTTGGAGCCAAGCTAATGAATTTTAAACATCGGTTATCTAAATAAATACTAAAAAAAAGATGAAACATAATAATTTTGTATGTTTGTTTTTAGAAGTATTAAATAATACTCTATCTCTCATTATATTATAATTATAATTTTTAACAGTTTAACTTTTAAATATACACTATTTTATTGCAAAGTGATTTAGTATATTTTGCCGTACCGTAATTGAGTCATTATTTGTTCAATTTTTTGTGAAGATAAATATGTCGTCGACCTTTTGAATTAACCTGTGATTCGTAAGTAAGCTGCTGCAATAATTAAAAAGTAGATGTACTTTTGCACCCAAAAAAAAAGGACAAAATTCATGATCTGATCCTCTATAAACCAGATCTGAATGTATCTAAATTAAGAAGAACCTCGGGATCTTCAATATATGTACACAAAAGAAAACTGGTGGATCACGAAGGTTTTAAGAACTTAATTGAAACAGTGTAATTGATTGTATTGATAAGCAAGAGTGAGCGAACGTCATGCTCTTATCTCATGCTTTCAAATCTTGATAGGTAAACGAAAAATCAGTTTCCAATTTCTTTACCATTTCATTATCTGTGTATTTGTGGAGAGACTGAGTGCTACGTGACGCATCAATTTTAGCCAGTTACCACTCGTCTTACAAATTTTAGAAATCGTGATATTGAAGTCAATATTAGATAAAGGTCCCTTAATTAGAACAAGTTAGGTATGCCTAATTAATTATGGCGGGATGAACGAAACTGGAATCGAAATGAATTATAGGAGTGACCATCCTTATTTAGTTTAGCATTCAGTTCCATCAAAATTGTAATGATATTTGTCTTTTTATATTAAATGAAATTATTATACAAGCATTTTAATATTTCTATACTAAATTTACCATGTTTATACTTTTAGTTTATTCGAAGATAATCAGAATTTGTAGGTTTTTGTGCTGTACCAAAATAATAACGGGTAAGTAAGTCGGTTGATGCTGATGTGGCTTGATTAATGATATATTAGAATTCGAATTTCCAGAATTTGGGATCAGACACTCGTGCGTTACGAAGAGTCAGATAGTTAAACACTATCTTCACTCCAACTCCAACACTTGAATAAGTTGAAATCGGGAAAATATATGCAAATGTAAAGCGATTCGAAATTATTTATCTGAAGAGTGGAGGGTGCCATGGGTTGTAATTATTGTTGAGACCTATTATAGCTGGGGAAATGTCATTTTTATTTTGTATGGATTATATGAAAGAGGTTGAACCTTGTGGATTTGGTTTCAAAAGGTCTTGCCTAGTACATTTTGTAAGAATAAATCAAACTTGATTGGAGGGAAGATGACAAAGGAGAGAATAATAAGGAATAAAATAGTAAGAGATGTTGTCTCTTTTTTATCATTTAAATTTTTATATTTTTGTCTCTCAAAATTAGAAGGTAGATGGAAGGAAGAAGTGAAATGATTTTTGGTGGGCGTGTATCTCCTTCTTTTATTAAACAACTAAATAAAAGAGTGACATGTATTTTTTTATTACATTCTTTTTCTTTCGGTTCAATTTTATTATTTGTCATTTCTTTTCATTTTCTTTAAATCTTTCAAATATAATCTTAGGTTTAAATTTAAAAATATTTACAAGTAATTTACTTTTCATAATTTCTTTACACTAACATTTTTTATGGACATTAAACATGTTGCCAAAAATAAAATGTATATTATTTTATAAGAAAATACTCATAAAACTCTTTGGGAATTAGGAGAATAATATTTTTTTAAAAAAAAACTTTTAAATGCTCTTAGAATAAAAGATTTTTCTTGTTATGTACCATTAAATATATGTTATATCAATTTTATGAATCATAATTGCCTCTTACTTTAACTATATTTTTAATGCTATAATTGATTAGGTAATACTAAGAAAAACTCAAGTGTAGAACATCTTAATTTTTCATTGGCCACCAACCAAAAAGTGCAGTTTGAGTTTTAAAAACAAGTAGGGTCCACATATTTTTACCTTATAACAATGTTAAAAGTAAAGGTATAATTGAATCGAGTTAATTCAAATTTATGGTATTAAAAAATTTAAATTAATCAAAAATGATTAGTTCAATTTGGTTCATATTTTGTATCTTTTGGTCAAAAAATATAAATTAAACCAAACCAATGAAATGCAGTTTGTTTCGAATCGAGTCAACAGGTCAGGGCATTATTATAAAAATATGGAGAAATTTTTTTAAAAAAATATTAAAAAAATCATGAAAACAAAGAGCAGGTTAGATTGATTTGGGTTCATAAGAAAAAAATTTAAATATAAAAAAAACTCTAATAAAGTCAATTTGAGTTTCAAATCATAAAAATCAAGAATCAACTTAATCCTGATTAGTTTTGATCGATTTTGATCAGGTTTTTTCGAATTTGTTAGTTGTAGGAATTTATTTACAACTTTAGCTAAAAGTCAAATGTTAAAATGCTTGACTTTTATATAGCAAAATCCTAACTGATTTGTCATCTCTTTTTCTAAAAGCACTTAAAAATTTTATTAAAAAAAAACTACAAACACCTCTATATTAACCTAAAGTAGGGGTGGGCATGGTTCGGTTCGGCATGAAAAACCGAACCGAACCGATAAAGAGGTTCAGTTCAAAAATCGAACTGGTTTCTTTTTGGATCTGAACCGGTTTTGGTTCTACGAACCGGTTTAGAACCGATTTTGAACCAGTTAAGAACCAATTTAGATTTAAAACCGGTTTGGGTTTAAAACCAGTTCAGAACCGGTTTGGATTTAAAACCGGTTCAGAACTGGTTTGGGTTTAAAACTGGTTCAGAACCAGTTTGGATTTAGAAAAACTAGTTCAGAACCAGTTTGGACTTAAAAACCAGTTCAGAACCTAAAAATTTAAGAAATATTTAAAAAGTTTGAAATGAGAAAAAAACCCACGTGAGTAAAGAACCCACGTGACTGCCTTAGCAGTCACGTGATGGCTACTTTTTTAGTTAAGGAGAGCCTCTCCTTAACTCCCCTTATAGCCTTTCCTCTCCATTTTTTTCTTTATTTCCTACTTTTTTCTTTATTCATGCTCTGTAGACCATCAAAACTGCTCGGAATTGGTCCACTTAATTTGTTGTAGCTGAGGTCTCTGAAAAGGAAATTATACCCAGAATATGTTCTTTTTTAGAGGAAAGTTAAATGAAAGGAACATAAAATATAGCTCCTATAATGTGGTGAACAAAACAAGCATGTTGAAGTTCTTCGTCAAATCAATGTGTAAAATGCAGCAAGAATTATAAAAGTTTCTAAATATAAAAACTTATCATGATCAACAAAACAAAAAGGAAAAGAAAATATAGCAGCACTTACAATAGTTGCAAACTAGTCAATTTTCCAAGATATTCAGGCAATGCTCCAATAATATTGCAACTCCTCAATATTCTGGCAATCAATCAGACAATATGTAAATTTGTGACAGGAATAAGACATGAGCATCTCTTTATTTTCTATCCCTAAGACCTTTTCTTATTGAAGCACTAACTCAAAGAGTGAAACTAATAATCATAATCAGATCATCTAACTCACAGTGTTTCCAAATTTGTCATATTATTCAGTTGTGGAAAAGGTGAATCAGATCCATTCAAGTCAGTAATTCTCCTGCATATCATATTTTAAGCATTGATTCTCACAATGAAAAAGCAAGTTAATTTTGAAACCTTGGTTACAGTTACATTAAAAGACACCATACTTACAAGTCAGTAAGGTTTTGCAGAAGTTAATTTTAAGCGAACTGCACGAGTAGAGCTTCTAACACCTTGTGTAATATCTTGCCTGCAGTATAGTGAAAGTAAAACAAGGTTTTAATGCCATTTACATCATCAACATCAGGAAAAAGATTCTTGCACACCAACATCAGCTTCTCCAGTGATTCTGCTGCTCTCTTGAAAGCCTTCAGTAACACCAGACACATTGGAAAATTCACACACAGTTACTCACAATCAAAATTAAGCCTCCCAATAAACAAACACGAAAACAAACCAGAAGCGTGGGAATTGCAGAACAGAAGAGCCATGTTGCACATATCGCTGTCTACACAAGACAAGAGACATGAAAAAACTAAGATTAAATTGAAGAATGTATTTGCACCGGTTTTCAGATAGATATATTTGATGTTATTTGACGATGAAAAAAGAAACAACTAGGCATCCTTTATCCCATTGCAGGTATCTTATGGTATTTGACGATGAACATGGTTCTGTAATATGACAGTTTCCATGAATTGTTGGATTGTGCCACTTCGTATAGACAAGAAAAGCAAAGCACTGTGCAATGCTGCAAAAGGATAATTTCCAAATAAAACAGATCACTAAATCTTGAAAAACTATTGCCACAATCACCACCACAGTAGCTCTGCCAACATTATTTTCTCGTTGACAACTAACAAAACAAACATTGTCATTGTTTGCATCTGCCAAGCAAAGTGAAAAACACTTCCTCTATCCATTTGAAATTATAGAAACAACCAAGTGAAAGAAAGGAAACACCATTAAAAGTGTTGTTTTACAGTGAATGGAGAAGTCAACCTCCCAAAAAAGCACAAAAAATAGGTGTTTGTAGCAATAACAACCAAGTAATAACAACTCAGTGCAATACACAATTATCCTAAGATAAAAAATAACAGTAAAACAAATATAAGAAAATGTATCCCCTTCAATCATCAAGAGAAATAGCAGAAGAACAAAGAACATCTTGTTGAGAAACCATCTCTGCAAAAAAGTAGAACAACATCTCATTACTTTTGAAAACATAATATAATAAGCAATAAGTAATAACATAAATGTGGAACATTAATATTAACTTACCTCGCTCAAATCTCTCAAGTTGCTCAAAGTCCTCTTTAGAAAGCAATGAGAAGGGTGTTCCTTTCAGCCAATCTTGTGTGCAGACAAGTGCTTCCACCATTTTAGGTGTTAAGGAACTACGATAAGGATCAAGTACTCTTCCTCCTATACTAAATGCAGACTCAGAGGCTACAGTGGAGACAGGTATAGCCAACACCTCCCGAGCGATGTTTGCAAGGATTGGAAATCGACTTGAATTTAGCTTCCACCAACTTAGAATATTCAAGTTTAGATTGGTCTCTAAATCTTCCTTCAAATACTTCTTTAACTTAGATTTGGCATTGGATTTGCGCCCAGTTGATTTTAAAAATTGATTCCAACAATAAGGATCATCATCATCAGTTTCAACAACATGTGCTTCTTGTGTATCACTTTGAGACCCCCCGTCCTGACTATTATATTCCTCAAAAAGTGACTCCAAACAAGAATCCAACTTATCTTGCAATTTAACTGCCTCGTTCATATCAAATATCTGATTAATTGACCAATTGACATATCCTTGTTTATACCTAGGATCAAATACAATAGCAATTAACAACAACATGTTTAGACCATTGGGATTTCCCCAATATTTGTCGTACTTCTTCTTCATTCTTTCAGCCATCGTACTTACACTTATATCCTCAGAGCCACAGGATTGGCGGATCCTTTTCCCAATTCCAAATACCTCTTGCATATATATGAAAAAGAGTGAAGTCAGTATTCCTCTGAAGGGGGGGCATAGCTTAAAAGAATAAGTACCCCGTTTAACATTTTTCTTGTTCTCACAAACAAGTGTCTTTTTCATTTCTGGCTTTCTTTTTTCCCAGTTTTATTTGTGCTAATCTCTGGATGATATTATTGATAGACTTGACTAAAGAACAATGATTGACCAAAACCGAAAAAAAAGAGATTGAAGGGAAATGATACCTGAAAATGGGAACTTGAAAAATGATGATAACGAAATATATAGTAAAAGCAATAGAGCATATGAGGCCAACCCATCTCTTAGAAGAAGCCATGGCAACAAATCTTTGAAAGGACCTTCTAAAAGGTCCCTATTAGACATTAGTGAGATTGATGGAGTAGATGTGGCAAACAGAGGTAACCGTTTGACGACTTCAATTTTTACCATAAATAAAATCACCTAAAAAATTCCTTTGAATTTTATCTTCTATTATATTTACAGTTTACAATAGATGGTGAATATGAGAGTGGTCCATCTAATCCCTTTAAAGAATTTATAGGAAATCGTACTGAAAGCAACTTACAATCACCCAACTAACAATATCACCAGACTTACATTTTACTCACAAGACTGTAAAATCAAAAAATCAAATGCGTACATATATATAAAAATCAACTTACAATGAATTTGTAGGAATTAGGAACTGATGATATAGAGACACGACTTCAACAAGAATTACAACTTCTGCTGGAGGTGACCATGAAAATCAAAAGCGAAAATGTGATATTAAAAAAAAAAAAAAACAAAATCAAGGGTTTAGGTTGAAGAAGGAAATCAATGAAAACGAAGATAAGAGCTCTCACCAGATCAAGACGCAAAGATTACAGCAGAAGCCAATCAATGGCACGAGCACGAGCACTTTTCTCACCAGTCACCACGCAGCGATTTCGTCACAATAGCAAGCAAGGAGCAATGTACAACGCAACGATTTGGTCTCTCCACGCAGAAGCTTGAAGATGTCGCCGATTATGGAAGTCGTTGTGCACGATTTGGGATTAGGGTTCAGTAATTTGGGGTTTAGGGTTCAAAAAGTTGGAGATGAATTTCTGAAAATTTCAATGGAAGTGGAGAGTGAGATTTGTTTTGGTTTTGTAAGTTTTCTGAAACGTGAAATGGATTGGTTCAGTAATAATTTGGTTATCCGAATCAAAATTGAAAATGATTAACCTGACCATTTAATAAAATAAACCGGTTCAAGTTTTTATAAAATAAAACTGGTTCAAGTTATTTTACTAGTGGTTCAATTTGGTTCATGGATCAGTTTGGTTCATTTGATTTTTATGCCCACTCCTAACATAAAGTAACATAATTTTGGAGAGGGATGCGTAAAAAATCATGGATGAGTGTAAATAGTAATAATTGATGAGAAAATTAAAGGATGGATTTTTTCACATTTATGAATATGTTATTTCTTCAACCATTACTATTTATATTTAGAAAATATTAGATAGTTCAGATTTTTTCGCTATAATGCTTTTGAGAATGAGTTGCCATTGTTATTAATTTTTAATTTTTAAATAGAGGAGTGGTAGTCTTAAAATGTTAGCCTAGTGAAACATAAGTATTTGATATGTGAATAGACGTATTATTACATATTTAAATTTTAATTATATTTATTTTTTAAAACAGATTGTAAAAAATATCTTTATTAATTAACTCAAAAATTACTTGACCACAATACTAAATAAATAAAGAATTGATCTCTATCACTTAAACTCATCAAACAACCACTCCAGGATCTTGGTAAATTTTAGCTGAATTTGGTCCCCCAAAAAAAAAAAATAGCTATTTATTATTTACATTTTATTCTTTAAAATATACAACTCATTTAAGAAGATTCAAATTGCATAAATTTGTATTAGATATTTTTAGAGTTTAACTTTAAACGTGATTTTCTAAATCACGTATGAACCTTATCAGTTTAGGTACATATTCACTGCACTAGAGACTCCCCCCCCCCCCTATAAACAGCTGCACTAAAGAATTTTGGAAACAAATGATATACAAATAATATAATGCGTGATTTGCCACCTATAAATAAAATTTTCAAACTTTGAGAATAACTTTCCAGTGTATAAATTTGAAACCAATTGACATAAAATCCTAAATTAATTGCCTAATTAAATTGATACTGATTAATCTTTTTTGAGATACTTTATAAATTATAATGATAGAATAAGAATAACGAAAACTACATATTAAACAAGCACAGTGCATACAAAGTATTGATTCCTCTCACACATATGTAGTATTAATTTTATTTTTTACATTATTAATAATTTAATAAATGAGAATGTTAATGTAAATTACACAAGCATTCTAATTTTTTTTAAATCAAATCTAAACTCATATTTTCAATGAAAAGAAAAATAATAGATAAAAAAAAAAAAAAGGAAAAGACAAAAAAAGTAGATTGATTCCTTGGTCAGTACGAAATCAAGAGTCAATATCTAACTCAACATAACCAGCTAAGGTTGAATGGACCAGTGTTATATGATACCTCTCATACAATTTGTTGTCGAGTTTTTTTTTATTATTTTAATCTCTTCCACAATTCGCATGTCAACCTAATAACGTGAATTAATTTGAATATTACCTCTTAGGCTTAGGCATGGGAAAAAAACAAAAGAGAATAGTATAACCCAAAGAAAAGAAAAACGATTGAAAAAAAAAAGAAGAAAAAACTGGAGATTCCAGAAGGTGTGGGGGAAAGGAAATGAAAGGAATTAAGAATATGCGGTGAGGGTATTCCTCCGTGACATCACATGTGCAGTGAGTTAGGGACGCAATCATATCTACTATGCGCAAAGGGCAAAATGAGCTCAACAAAGGGCAAGGCAAAGCAAGGCCAGCTTTTCAATTAAGCCTGACGACTTATGAGAGTCAGTTATTATTCCCATTCTAATTCTTTCTCTTATTATTATTATTAAAGTTTTGTTAAAAGATATTTATTAAGGTTATTAAAATAAAAAATAAAAAAATAAAAAAATAAAAAAATAAAAAAATAAAATATTTAATTATTAAAAATTTAATAAAAATATTTTTTTAATTTTTTAAAATACTTATTATCAAAACCCTTATTATTATTATTATTATTATTATTATTATTATTATTATTATTATCAAAATCAAATCAAATTAAATTTAAAAAAAAAGGTATTCGTATTGGATTTGCATTTTTGCAAAAACATTACAAAACCATAAGGAAGGTAAGGGGAAGATTAACACTAATAGCCTCTACACATTCACGTTCACATTCACGTTCACATTGGCCTCCCTCTGACTCTGTTTGCAAGTTGTAACTCTTTCTTTCTTTCTTTAACTCAGCGTGCCGTTTCCTTTCCTTAGCCGTGCAACTCATCTTCGCACCCAATTCCTTCCCATCCTTAACCCTCTCTCTCTCTCTCTCTCTCTCTCTTCAACAATCTCCCCTATACACCCGGTTCCCTTCCTTCTTCGCTCGTCTTCGCTGCCAGGTAAACCAGTTTTTCCTTTTTATTATTAATTTTTTTATTCTTAATAATTCGAATCGTGACTGAGGGATGATGCTTAATTTTGCGTAGATTTTGGTTTTATGCGGAGTTGATCGAATACCCATTGCTTTATTCTTCTTCAATTTCAACTCGGTCTTGCTTTACCATTTCACATTTCTTGTACTTACCCTTCTTTTCTTAGACTCTTTTTTTAATAACTGGTACTGAAAAATGTTAGGGTTGGAATCCCAATTTGAATTCCAAGAGCTCTGTTCTACTGCTTCTGCATGAAGTTGTTCATGAATCCAACACGACCTCATAGGTTTTAGACTCTTTTTCTCTTTCTCTTTTTTTTTTCTTTTTTTTTTTTTTTTTCCATTTGACATTGTTCATTGCCTATATCCTTCGTTGGCCTGTTGTGAAAGCTTTGTCTGGAAATTTCAGTTCATTGGTTTTGGATCATGCACTAAAACTTGGAATTGATGTTGTTCTTCGATCAATTTTTTCCTTTCTTGTCTTTGGTGGCATCTTGTCCTTTAACTCTGTACTTGAACCCATGCACAGCACAGCCTATTATGAAAGCGATACATTTTCCTCAACTTGTGTGTTTCAAATCATGATCATATTTGCTTTTCTTTCTCTCTGTCTCACTTTCTCTTCTATTGGTGTGGGTTTTGGTTCTCCCAGCCATGGGCGGTTTCCATGTAGCTTCTTTACACATGTTTGCTATAGCATAAAATTTCCAATGGAATTCATTTGTCCTTTTACAGATCAATATTCTTTTTACCTTTGTTTTTGCTTTGGAGCATCACGTATAAATGTATATATATTACATCATGAGGTTCGATTTAAGACATTCATGGTTTTCTAAAATGACAAAGAAACATTTTGCACTATTTTGTGCTTGGTAAGAAATGAAGTGCTTGAATGACCCTTTTACAATTTCAGTGACCAGGTGTATCTGACACTGGTATTTCCTTTGCTGCTTATTTATCACTTGTTTATGCTTTTATTGCTCTGTCATTGGTGTTGGAAGTTTAATATTAAACCAACTCTTCCTTGACCCTTTAGTATGCATTTTGCTGTATATTGGAATCATGGAATTGAGCTGTGCAAAGCTGAAGTTAATGCAGCTTAGAGAGGGTCTATGTAACTGTTACTAACATGTCCAGGAACTGATCTGTGGTAATAACCCATCCAAGGTCTCAGATATGTGAAGCGGCAACACCCACCATCACCCCCCCGCCCTTCCCAAACTAAAAGAAAAGAAAAGAAAAAAACATAAAAAGTACAAGGCTGTTTTTTGGCATGATTTAGGAGTTAGATCCTGCTGGTTAATTGACCTCTATAGCATCTATCATTACCTACAATTCTCATAATTATATTGAAAAATTGAGTTAAAAGTTAAAACTTGAGCATGTGATGAGTAGAGGGATGGGCATATTTATTTGAAGGTAGTCCCTCTTTCTTCTCATGTCCTTTATATAGGGAATCAACATAAGATGATACTGGGTTGCACTCTTGTGCCTTCTCACGTCCTTTACAATCTTGAATGAACCCAGATTTTATCCTTCAATAGCCTAGAATGAGGGCCTGTTAAACTTTGAGGACCAGGTTGGTTGATGTGAGTAGTTATAGGGTTTAGTTATATGCAGTCTCAATTCTACGATGGGATGGAGAAGGTAGATAAAATGCAAACTGATGATTGAAGACTATGAGAGAACATGGGACAGTTGCTGGGGTAAGGGGTTGAAAATGTGAGATATTTTAGAAGGCTTTTTTGGCTTTATCTTAAACAACCAGCTTGTCTTTGGTTGACTCTTAGGGAAGAAAACTATTGTGTGCAAGTGTCTACATTGTCACCGTGACTTCTACCATGAGATGGAGGGAGGGATCATTGGTTTGAAATCCTCTGGGCTGTATGTGTCTCTATGTGAGAGTTACTAGTTAGTATCTACCAATCATAATGAATACCAAAAAATTAATATATTTTTTACATCCAATTCCAATATTTCCTTTCATTGTTGTTGGTTCAATGACCTGTATCTTTTGTCAAGTTCTAAAATATTGAAGTTCAATAAAAAAAAAATCACTTATGAAAGGAGCAAATATTATCATAAATTATATTCAACTGCACTGCTTTTGTTGTTATTCTTGCTGCTGTTTAATTCATTAAATGGAAAATTTATTATTTAATTTGTTTCTGATATCTAAATGAAGAAAATCTACCACGCTTTGTAGGCCATTTTCATTCAAACTTTGTTTGTGCCATTTTAATGACCATGTCTTTCAAATCAATACTGCTACTAGTTAGTATATTGGATTTGAATTTATCAAGTATCACAATTTTGGCATACATTATTGGATATATATTGTGATTGCAGGTGCACCTTCCATTATAGCAGGAAGTCAGTGGTGGAGGATTATCAGACACAAATGAAATAGTGGTTATAAATTTAGAATGTCTGGACTGATTGAAGGACTTCCTGACGCTGTTGCAATTAGGTGCCTTGCACGGGTTCCCTTCTACCTCCACCCAAAGTTAGAACTCGTCTCTCGTTCTTGGCAAGCAGCCATTCGTAGCCCTGAACTGTTTAAAGCTCGGCAGGAGGTTGGTTCATCCGAGGATCTGTTGTGTGTCTGTGCTTTTGAACCAGAGAACTTATGGCAGCTGTATGACCCTCTGCGAGATCTCTGGATTACACTTCCTGTTCTTCCCTCAAAGATCAGGCACCTTTCCCACTTTGGTGCTGTCTCCACTGCTGGAAAGTTGTTTGTGCTTGGTGGTGGAAGTGACGCTGTTGATCCTTTGACTGGTGACCAAGATGGTTGTTTTGCAACAGAGGAAGTCTGGTCATATGACCCTGTAGTCCGGCAGTGGGCCCCTCGGGCATCAATGCTTGTTCCCCGTCTTATGTTTGCATGCTGTGTTTTGAATGGGAAAATTGTTGTGGCTGGGGGCTTCACTAGCTGCAGAAAATCAATATCTCAAGCAGAAATGTATGACCCTGAGAAGGATGTTTGGATTCCAATGCCTGATCTTCATCGCACTCATAATTCAGCCTGTTCAGGAGTAGTGATTGGTGGAAAGGTGCATGTACTGCACAAGGATATGTCAACAGTGCAAGTTTTAGACAATGCAGGGCATGGGTGGACCGTTGAGGAATGTGGGTGGCTCCAAGGTCCGATGGCAGTTGTCCAGGATGCACTTTATGTGATGGGCCATCCATTTCTCATCAAGCAGGACAAAGAAGTGAGGAAGGTTGTATGTTCATCATCTGAGTTTCGAAGGAGAATTGGTTTTGCAATGATTGGTCTAGGTGATGAGTTATACGTGATCGGAGGTGTCATTTGCCCTGACAGATGGAATTGGGAAATTAAGCCATTATCTGATGTTGATGTTCTCACAGTTGGGAGTGAGAGACCAACTTGGCGCCAGGCAGCTCCAATGACACGGTGTTGTGGTACTATTCTTGGTTGTACACTCCTGAGAATTTAGACCTTCACTTTCTAGGCTCTCGTGTAATTTGTGCTCATGGGGATTTGGATCCCTTCAACTAGACAAAGAATCGGTTGTTCAATGGCTTCCTTGTTTTGTACGTAAGCCATAATATTTGTCCTTCCTTTTGTGTTAATTATTACATGCGGTAATGAGGTGAGTTACTGTGTCTGTTCTGTTCGAAGCAAAATAGTAAAGTCCACCAGTAAACAGGCAACAAATCGGTGCCATTCCAGCTTGCACTTTATCACTTATTTTACGTATGAAGGACTACTTAATTTACTTCTTCATTTAGCTGTTCACCCTCTTTCTCAATCTCTCTTCCTAAGGTAGAGAGAGATTATGTTCGAAAAACTTCATAAGCTTGTCATTTGTTAATGTGGCAACCAAATTAGCTATGAGATGGGTTTTACATTCACCCATCTATTAATTATCACTCTAAATAGTGTTTTAGGGTTAGGATTGTACATTTAAGTTGCAGAATTGAGAATACTGGAATCTCTCTTTTGACTTGACATGGACGATGTTTCATACGTTTTTCCCCTACTTTTGTTAAGCATGTGTTTCTCTTTTTCCTGTTAGATACACGTCCACTTATTTTGTTAAGAAGTAAGCATTTAAAATTTAGTCATAAGTATATAACTAAGATAATTTTTTAAACAATAATTGAGATATGTATTGTAAAATATAATAACGCTATTTGATCTATATAGCCAACCTTAACTAATGAGAAAATGTTTTGGTTGTTGTATTATGTTGAAAATTAAAATGCAAATAAAAATATATATAGTTGATTTCATTTAAAATTAAAATAATATAATAATGTGATTACAAATTTAAATTTGAATTGAAATTTACAACAACACTGCAAATATCAAAATAGTACATTAAAATAGTGCTTTATTTCCTAGTTTTTGTCTAGTGAAGTTCAGCTATTAATGCTGAACTTTTAGCCATCCTTTTATGGATTGGAATTAACTGGGTCCTTGGGGTAGACCCAACATCCTTGTGGAGAGTGATTCCCAAGTTGCTATTGCCATGATCAACAAACCATCCCTATCCCACACACTCAGACATTATATTCAGGACTGGCAAATTGTATTCAGACATTCCCATAGAGAAGGGAATCGCATCGCCGACTGGCTCGCCAACAGAGCCTTCGACCAGGAACATGAGCGCCACATCTGGCACTCTTCCCCCACGGAAGTTTCCATTTTGTTACTTGCTGATGCATCAGGGGCTTCCTTCCCCCGACAGTAATCTTTCTTTTTTGGGCCACTGGCCCTCCTTATTACCGAGAAAAAAAAAAAGTTATGTGTGTGTGTATATTTTTTTTTGGTTGATTGTTGATGGATTATAAGGGACAAGTCAATTGGGCTCATGTGAATTCAAGAAAGACCACGTAAGCCCAAAATCTAGAGCGGTGAACCGCCAAACCCTAAGACGGAGGAGTTGGTGCTACTAGTACTGCCAAAATTGTGAACTGAATCTAATTTTGAAAGTAAGGAAGTGAAATTAAGGAAGGAGTAGCAACTGGGATGGAAGAAGGGGACGCGGAATTGAACAATTACAAAGATGTTGTTGAAGTGGCTCCGGCCCTCATCGCGGTTCACCCGGACCAATCCTCCGTTGCTGTCGCGGTTGGACCGGATCTCCGTGTCTTCGACCTTCTGTAACTTTCCTTACTTCATCATCATTCATTTCACGCTTTACATTACAAATTCATTTATAGATATGGAATCTGAGCATAGTTTAACTTGGCTATACACTACAGTGCTGGTTCTGCAGCTTCTTTAGTCGACGACTCCGGTGGCCCATCTCATAAGGATTCTATCAGAGCCATTCGGTTTGGCGCAAAAGGAAAACTCTTTGTATCTGCCGGTGACGATAAAATTCTCAAGATATGGTCACCAAAATTTTGGCGCTGCATCTGTACTGTGTAAGTTTTAGTGAAGTGAACATTTATGTGACATGCATTCATTTTCATATTTCCTTCCTTCATTTTTCTTCTGGTGAACATTAACATTTCTTTTCTTTTTTTTTTAACCAATGAAATAGGTCCTCGGAAAAGAGAGTCAGTGCAGTTGCCATAAGCAACGATGGATCTTATGTGTGTTTCGCTGACAAATTCGGGGTTGTCTGGTTTGTGGACCTCACTGGATTTGATGCTAATCGACCATTACTTGATAAGAAACCAACAACTCTTCTTTCTCATTATTGCAGTATCATCACTAGCTTGGTGAGATGTTATTACATATATTTGGTCGTCCTTATCTCCCATTTATTGCTTCTTTTGTTCTGTTTATTTTCTAAATTCTAAGTTATCTTTCTATTCTTTCCTTACATTATTATTATTACATGTCTTCTGCAGGAACTTTCCCCTGACGGTCGGTTTATTTTAAGTGCTGATCGTGACTTTAAAATTCGTGTAAGCTAACATTTCTACCCACTGAATGAGCATTATGTATTTTGGTTGATTGGTTCAGTATTTTTTGTAACTATATTGATATCACAGGTTACTAATTTTCCCAACAAGCCTTTACCTGGAGCTCACGAGATACAAAGTTTCTGTCTTGGTCATACAGAGTGAGAGTAGCTTCTATTAATCTCATACTTACTACTGTACTTGATGTCTTGATGAATAAGGATCAAGTTCCTTTAAAGTGAAATTTTCTCTAAAATGAACAAGCAAGGGTGCATTCACTTTTAGATCATTTAGTGGGTTAACATCACAATACGTTTTATCAAATTAAAGGTGGATACACCCTTGCTCACTTTAGAGGAGTCTTTTTTTCTGATGAATAACAATACCAACTTTTCATGGTTTACAGATACTGAGTGTTGCTTATGCCCTTTTGAGTGTGATCCATTTCAAATTATTAAGATCATCTTATAAGAATTTTAGAACTTCAGATATTGTCAGCAGGATTCTTTTTCTATTTTTACTTTCCTCCTAATGAATGAATGAAGCTGACGTGTTTTTTGCTAAGTAAAAGTTGTCTTCCAGCTTCTAGATTTTCACATGTATCTATTTGCAGGTTTGTCTCCTGCCTTGCCTTCGTTCATGCTCAGGAATTCCCGCAAGGCCTTCTCTCTGGCAGTGGTGATTCAACAGTCAGTAATTAATTCAACCTTTCAGGATTCAGGCATCCTGTTTATTTTCTTTGTAATTCTCTTTTAAATATAAGTAACGTGAATTGCTTTCTGCAGGTCCGATTGTGGGATATCTCCTCTGGAGCACTTCTAGATACTTGTGAGGTCGCAATTAAGGTTTTTCTTTATATCTCAATGGCTCCAAGAGTTGTATGATTTTTTTTTATTCACTTCAGTATAAATGGATTTTGAAAATTATTACTGGACTAGCCAATACTTGTTGACATAAATAAAATAAATGTTAGTGGTTTCAATAAGGCACCAGTTCTTATCTCCTCTTGCTACGCTTGGTTTTTACTGTCTTGTTCTTTATCTTGTGTTTCCAAAGGCAGGACTTTTAGAGTCTAATGGCAACGCAGAGGAGCATGGCCATGCTGTTACTGATTTATGCACCATCCTGGATGGTTTGCTTGTTGCAGTGGCTATTCAGAGGCAAGTCTCTCACTATTGCATTCTGTCATATTTCTCTACAGGAGAATTTAGTTAGTTTCCTGACAAGTTTTATTTGATACCACTGTAGCTTGCAAGGAATAGTGTTGTTGAGCTGCAATGTTTCTGCACAAACACTTTCTGTTGCCAAGGTAAGGGCTGTGATAACACATGCTTGAAATGATTGTTGACTTGCATCGTTACTGTCATATATAGTTAGGGTCTCTTTCATCTCTTGCAATCTACTTTTCATTTCTGAAGTTAGATTTCTACTTATGCCTTATCATTATGAGAGCAAAGCTAACTGCAAATCTATAGGAAGGAAAATATTTGTTTTTAGAGGCAGGCACATAACTGATGGGAACAATGCAGGTGGTTTCTATTGCAGGAGAGGCCTTTGTCCCTACCTGCCTGGGGTACAGCCCCTCCACAGGGAAATTGTGGATGATAACAGGTGTCTCTAGTTTACCTGGTTGTAGTTACCCTTCCTTGGCTCGTGTCCGAGTAATTTCTGGTATTGATGTTGAGCAAGAGCCAATTGTTCTGGGAGATGATAAGATACCTGGGGGAGAAAAGCTGCTAGAAACGTTGCAGGGAACTGCATCTGTTGATGAGAATACTTTTTTGGCAGCAGCAGAAGCTGTCAAAACAGCAATGTGCAACCTATTAATAAAAAAGCGATACCCTGTGGAGAATAGAGAATCTAGGAAGAAAACCAGAAATGATAGAAAACTCAAGCGGTAACGATTTTTTTTTTGAATTTTTTTTTGGCTTTTTATTAATATATGGAGCAGCCAAGCTTGGTTTCCTTGATCACTAGTTCCCAAAGATTATATTCTTGACTTCTTGTTACCCATTTTATTTATTTTCTGATAAACCGAGTATCTGAAAATATTAAAACCAGATTGCCATCAATTTTGTGGCCGGCCTTTTTTAATTGTCTGAAACACCTTGTAACTATTGTTCATGGGGTGTGTGTGTAGTAAAATTATATTAATAATGACATGACATCTGACTCCTAACTAATATGATAACTCAAGTGAAGCAAGTTGGTTTCTAGTGTGCACAAGTTTCTTGGTTTGAGCCTGAATGCTAAGCTGAAGAGGCACTGGTAGCCCGCATCCACTGCGTCTTCTGCAGATTAATTCCATGAAGAATGGAGGGAGACTGCTACTACTTGTTAACATTTCGGTTTAGTAAGCTACTATAGTCCATGAGTATATAGTATATTACTCTAACGCCTGCATGTAACTATTGAGGATGTTAACATTGATCATCTTTGTACCAAAAAAACATGGATCATCTATGGACATATCAAGAGATTCAAGAGGGAGAATTAATGTTGAGGGCCTGAATTTGGTGATTTTTATTGTGAAGGATGTAGTTGGTTGATCAATTATAAACTTATATTATGTTTGGATGGCAGTTAATGAGGGGAACAAATAATTTTTTGTGTTTGAAAGTTTTAAAATGCATAGGAACGGAACAGAATACATAGGGAATTATTTCTTTTCTTTTTTCTTCAAATGTCTAATTTTTATTTTTCTCAAAATTGATATGGAATAGAGGGAATACATGTTTCGTTCTGTTCTGTTAATGAATCTTTCAAACAAAGAGGAGAATTTATATTTTATTCTATTCTTTTTCTTTCCTATCCATCCCTACCTATTCTGTTTTATTCTGTTAATGAAAAAATATCCAAACATAGTGTTAGGGTTAACTCAAAATGAATTTGCTGCATTTGTTTTTTTTTTTTTTGAAAACTGAATAGCTAAATTCCAAACGGTTAATAGGCCCTTTGTGAAAATCGTTAGCAAGCTCGGGTCCTTCAGCCTAATTCTTCCTAATCCAAAACACTACACCATGAAACCAATGAAAAATAAATTATAAAACAATGAGCAGGTGAATCCAATATATATATAAGTTAATCAAGCGTTATAGAGATTGATTGATATCTTTCTCTTTTCTTTTTATTCCTTTCAATGAGTTTTATTTTCCTATTCCAATGAGTTTTAAGTTTGCAAATAGTCAAATATTAAATAGTAACACTCCGTAAAATAAGACTATTCCATCAGTGAACGTCGTCAACACACCAACAATTTCTCTACACGTCATCACCGAAAGGGGGAAATAGAAATTTAGATATGTGATGTTCACTTGCGCATTAAATTAATCATTAACCAAAATGATGTGGTTTCAGTTTCAGTTCCATCGATGACCGCTGGCGCAACCCAATCAATTCCAGTCACCTGAAACTGATAGAGATGGCAACGTAATTAAATTAAATAACAAAGAAAATAATAGTATATGCAAATGTATAAAAAATAAATAAATCTAAATCACTAATAATTTTTATGAAGTTAAAATTATTATTTAATACTTTATAAAATATATATATGAATATAATATATAGAACTATTATTCGCTATTATTTTCCTGACATACTAGCATTGGCAACAAGATGATTTTATAAATTGGGTCCCGATCATTAACCACCCCCATAGCCCATAGACCTCAAAAAGCAACTGCACCATGTACACCCTTCGGATATAATTTTATTGGATTGTGAAAAGATATTCTTGTTCAGATATAATGGTTTTGTTGATGGAGAACGACTTCATTGAATGATTCTTAGGTAGATGGACATGTGGCTCTCTAGTCTCCACTCTGAAGAAGAAGTTAAAAACAATTGAAATGGGAGAAGAGAAGGAGTGACATGACATGCATGTAGTGACACAACTCTATACGCTTTACATAATACTAGCGTATATGTAGTGTATGTATTATCAAACAGATAAGATGAATACTTAAAGCAGTCACGTTATTCGTCAAAGTTTTATACATTTAAATTTTTTTAATTCATTTACAAACTTATTTTATATTCAACATAAATATTACAATCGCATACATGATAATTTGATATTTCTCTTATATTAACATATGATACAAATACGATGTACATATAAAAATTGAATACAAAACATTTCCTTCCTTAAAGAGCAAGAACTTCTTATGTATTTTAAGAGTAACATATGAAGCTAATTGAAATATAATACATGATATAAAAATCAAATTTATATGATCAGATTCATAATAAAATGTATATTATTTAATATATTACCTTAAGAATATATGAAAAATAATATAAAATTGAAACTCGTGTGCTGATGAAATCTCATTCATTTAGTGTACCTATATCTTGTGTAATTGCTCATTTATTTATTTATTTTGGCATAGGTATGTGATAACTGAATTTTTAACTAGGAAATGGGAAAGGAGTCGTCGAACCCAGGTCTTTTACTAATTTGGGAGACCCACTGACTATTTGTGCTATATGTGCATATGTAATTGCTCATTTATTTATAGACAAAGTTTATCTTGCAAATGATGTAACCATTACAATCATATAGAACTATTGAATTTAGTCAAAATTAAAGATATTTTTCATCCATTTAATTTCAATTCAATGGTTCATACTGTCACACTGGCAGTTTTATCAGCGTAACTAAATTGTAATTGTATTATAGACTTAATAGAAGGATATTGATATTTAATTGTATTTTTATATTATTTCAATTTTTATATAAAATTTGATCTAGCTCTTACATGTACGCCAAAAATCAATATTTAAGTTAGTTTTTTTTTTTTGGGGTAAAAAGATTGAAGTTATATTTCAATGAAAAAATTGTTAAATAAAGAACACACACAATTTTACTTGAAAAGATTACTTTCCGATTCTGATTGTGGCAACTTTTCCTACAAGTGTTTTTCGCACGTGGAACTATTTGCCCCTTTTGATCATTTGAATAATTATATTTATAATAAAGATTTATTTTATTTTATACTGTAAAAATGTTTTATAGTAACACTTAATTATATATTTTTACATAAATAGTTAAAATTTTAGATAATTATCATCACAGTCAAACTATTTTTTTAAATTAACTTGTTGAAGAAAAGACAATAATGCGGTGCGATTGGCTTTGCTGCAGGAATTAAATCAATAATATTAGCACCTGTAAGGCTATAAATAATTTTATCAATTTATACTTAATATACGACAACACTCTATTAGAGGGGGTCACCTTATTTCCTTCAAAATGAAAATGAAATGGGCCAACCCAATTTTTTTTCATTTCCAGACTGTTGTATAATTTTGGGATTGTGTGGATGTTATGACAAAGCATCCCATGTTAATGTTATCCGATAATTTGAAAAGCAGGAATATTTCAATAAGCAATGTCCACTCTCTTATTTCTCCATTTTTTTTTTCGTGGTGTTTTGAAAACAGGAAATGGAAATTGTTTAAGTATATAATTGAATTAACTTATTTTATGTTTAAAATAATTTATAATCAACAATTTTTTTTATAAAACTTTTGAAAAAAATAATTATTTCTTAAAAATAAATGGTTCCAAACATGTACTAAATATTATTGAAACTACATATAATATAACACGCAATAGTGATACTTTTTTCCTTTTTTCACTAAACATAAATCGATATCAACCAGAACTAAATATCTTCCCACAAATAAATCCAAACATTGCCTTATAAGGGACGGTTTCAACTCTCAAAGTGCGGAACATTATGAGAGCAGAGGAGTCAGCTACCTCAAATCTTTTTTACTTTCTAATGGAATTGTACAAATTGCATTTGCAAAATAAGTCATGAGAAGATGTTAATTTTGGCTGGTTGCCATGAGATAACTCATTGGCACAATCTACTAATATTTTGTGTTAAAGAAAGCATTAGATTTAGCCACTATCAGTGTTTTGTTTATCATGATAAAGAAAGTTGGAATCTCTTTCCAAACATATATATATTTGCTGGAACATAACAGTATAAATATTAAATAATTCAACTCCAAACATAATATCTTTTCAGGCAAGTTTCTGCCACTATATATAAAAGGACATAAAATTTACTATAATAAGGAGGATACATCATACAAGTATCATATGAAGAGATTTTAAATATTTTCTACAGCCTTACTATCTATAACGTTTATCCAAATTTACTCATCACTCTTTTATTGGCGGTTACTGGAACCTATATTTTCTTTGTTTGAAATCGTTATCCGCTTAATAAATTGAATTAAAACACTTTTATTTTTCTACTACACATTATTTTTCTTTTCTATTTTTTTTTTGTGGTTTTGTACATATATTTTTTGAATTACAATGTTAGTCTCTATATTTTTGTTCAGGATTTAAATTAGTTTTCGTTTATCATTGTCATCAAGACTAACCTTAGAGCTAAGGTGGTAAGTGGCAGTCATTTTGCATGAATAGACTAGAGGGTGGTTAAATTAACAAATCTACTCTCTTATAAACACAATCATGTGACTGAGAATGATATTTTCCTCCAAAACACGCACACACCCAACACGTATGGTTGAACTCCCGTCACCTTATGGATGATGTGAGTTTGATCCGTCCTCTTCTTAAGTCCTAGCTGAAATATAAAGGAAAATATCTCAAATTATAGGAGAGACCTTCCTCATATCACCACAAATAAAGCAGAGGGTGAGATTATATTTCTCCTCTAAATCATTAAGCAACTTAAAAGGGGGAGAGTAATTTTATCCTTGCTTGCTTTGACTTGTCTAAAGCCAAAAGTAGCTTTACTTTCACAATTAGTTGATTTGACTAAAGTCTAATATAATTTTGTTAATAAGCATTCTAAAGAAGGTAAAATAAAAAATTTTAAAAGAAAAAGTAATTTTTTTCAATTTTCTATACATTGAATATTTTTTGTTTTAAAATTTTTTATTTTAATTTTCTTAACAAGTATCATTACTAAAATTCATAAACCACACAAGTAAAATAGATTTTTACATCATTTCGTTGTTTGCCACATGAATTTTAAAATTAATGTATGCCTTGCAATTAAATATGAATACTAAAATTAAAAAAATTCAACAATGATAAAACTTAAATAATTAACGAAAAACCTTTGAATAAAAAAACATATATAAATAAAATTATAAATAACAAGAACATAATTAACTTTTTTATTTTCTCTTATTATAGAACAGGAGATACGGCCCATGGGTCCAGTAAGGCAAAAAGTGGGCCCTGGACTGAGTTACAGTGATGAAGACGAGAGCCCTTTGAGTAGGGCCCACTTGGGCCTGGGGATGATAGAAGTACGTTACGTGAGACAGGTAGGTTACATGGTGGGTCCCTTCCCACGAGAACAGGACAAGCGATGTGTAGTGTACGTCTCTCTCTCGCCCGCAGTGAAGTTGCTGACTCTTCCTTTTCCTTCATATGGATTATGGAGAAGTTTTTATACACATTTGAGAACATTATCTTATTTTAATAAAAGTGTAATATTTATTATTTATAATTTTATATATCATTAGATTAAAATATAAAATAATATTAATTAAATATTAATTAATAATTACAAAACTACCAAAAGTAATATTATAATTTTTCCCTCATATGAGCCTCACCACCGCGGATCAGGATTTTTGCACGTTACGTTCTAATATTAGAAAATCATGTTATAAAAGATAAAAGTTCAAAATTAATTATAATAGAAATCATTATTTATTTAAGATCTATTAATTTATTTTTGTATTTTTTTCGCATAATATAAACCTTTTCATATATTAGTAACTAACTACCTCCTCATGTCAAGCCCTTTTTTTTTTTTTTACACTTGTCATATATATATATATATATATATATATATATAAATGATAGCTTATTCTAAGAATATAAATTAATACTCCAGTAACATGTTTGAGGTTTCACAAAGATAACAAGTTAACAACAACTCACTTGAATGATTATCCTCAAGAATTTTTCCATTAAAGGAAACTGCTTAATTAGCTCTGGAAGAACTCTATACAATGGTAGAACTTGACTAAAAATATTACGGGGCAAATATTTTATTAAATTCTGTTAATTTTACTTATTGTAAAGATTAAAGTGTTAATTAAATTCTTTAAATCTGTCTTGTTAAAAAAAAACTTCAAATTTGGATGGTTAGGACATAAAAAACTAAATGCCTACATAAAACTTTAAAAAGGTGTTTTACCTATTAAAAGTTCAAACAAAAGTATTTCATAGTTGTGTATGTGATTTATGTGCCCAATCTAAACTATTTAAAAAAATATATAGTGAGATCACGGTATTTTTTAAAGAGAAATAGTAGAAATATATTTTTTTAATTTTTTAACACTTATTTTATTATTAATTTATTTTATATATTTAAAAAAATAATATGAGAGAGATATTAGTAATATTATTTTTATATAAATAATAAAATAAGTATTAAAAAGAATATTTAAAAAAATGTGTTATCAACAATTCTTATTTTTTTAATAAATTTCAATGAAGTAAGTCATGAATACGTGGGTGTAAAGGTTTTGCAAGCATCGTTACTCAAGTTGTATACATTAGCTACTTGAGTCTATATATCTTCCTATAAAGTTACAACATTTAGGTGCTCTATAAATTAAAGTTATATTGAATTCATCAATTGAGTTAAGTTTAAGAAACATAATGACATCATAATAATAATACAAGACTCAAAATATGAAATCAACAAATATTAAATACAAGAAGCATTATATGATATTAAGTAATACTAACTACTAAGTAAAAATCAAATTTTTTGGAGGGCAGCTGCCCCCTGTGCCCTTATAAGTTCCACCTTTGTCTCTATAAGAAGAAATGCATAATTATTCCATTACATAAAATAAAGTGTCAAACATTTATTAGTTATGCTAATTATATTTAATAAATTTTTAAATATTTATGATAAAACTCACAATTAACAAATATTTAACAACTCATTTGAAGATGATACCCTTGTAAATTGCAACCTATCCTTAAATTTAATACGGTATCTCAAAAAAAAAGTTTTTTAATCTATAATTACAAAAATGTAAATGAGTGTCCCATTAATGAGAAAAAATAAAATAAAATCCAAAACTCAACGCTAGTTTGAAGTTAAAACCTGTACGATAACGACTAAAAGAAGGAATATAAAGATTAAAAAGAAAATATAGCAGGTTGGTTGACCTAAGCTTTCAGTTTATATTGCGTGTGGTGTTTTATAATTTTAATTTAATTTAATTTTCACCTTTGCTGATTTATTTATTTTTTGCTGAGGACCATTGCTGGATTTTCTTTTGAGAGAATTGTAAATAGACACATTTGTAATGATATTTACTTACCGAGGACTGATACCCAATTGTATAATTCTAATTACATTTTATAATTATTTTACATTATTACAAGGTTTTTTTTGTCGAAAATGGAATATTTTTATATTTAAATATTTTTGCATTATTTATAAGAGGGAGAATCAACTTATCAGGGTAAGTTTTTTGACTTACATTTATTTTTAATCGTTAGATCTATTTTCATCTCATAGTTACTTTTAATGAAATTATCTCAATCATTAAATTAAAGTAGATCTAACGATTAAAAATAAGTGTAAGTAAAAAAAAATTTACACTTAGTGTAAGTTGATCCCCTACATTTATAAATACATACATCAGATTTAAAAATATAAATATATGAATTAAGAATTAAGATCAATTTACAATAGTGTAAGGGTTTATTGTTACACCAAAATGTGACATTAGATTTTGTTTTAATCTAATGTTTGAAATTAAGACATTTAATGAATAAAGAGAATATTAAAATCTAATTTTTAATGGAAAAAGAAAAAACTTGAGTTTTGTTTTTATTTTAACGAAGAGAGAAGCAATTTATTATTAACTTAACTTATTTTGTTTATATTTTTTTTAGATTTATAGTATTAAAATAATGTAATAACATTTAAAATATATAATTTAAATTATTAAATAAAAAAATTTAAAAACTGGTTATGCTCATAAAATAATAAAAAGCACAATTTTGAAATTAAAAACTGATACGTGATTTTGAAAGTTAACCCACGTCTCTTTTTTAAAAATAAATTTTCAACAATATTATTTAATGAGCATAATAAGTTTTTTAAATTTTTTATATAATAAATAAAATCATATACGTTAAATGTTATTACATTATTTTAATATAAATCTAAAAAAAATCACATTATTTTAATATAAATCTAAAAATAAAAAATATACACAAAATAGGTTAGTTAATAATAAATTATACTCTCTCTCTCTCTTTATTAAAATTAAATTAAACTTAAGTTTCTCTTTTTTCATTAAAAATTAAATTTTAATATTATTTTTCTTCCTTAACGGTTTGTTTGGAAATTTAGATGGAAGGGAAAGGGAAGGGTTTAAAGGGAAAAGAATGGAAGGAAATAGGAAGTTTACTCTCCTCCTTGTTTGGGAGTGTGAAATATAAGAGGGGAAGGAAATGGAAGGTTTAGGATATATTTTTTACCATTTTACCCTTTAGTCCAAAAACTTAACATAATTAATATTTTAATAAAAAAAATAATGACAAAAACTTAACAAAAAATCAATTTAAAATATCTTTCATTACAATTTTTATCTATCTAAAAAAATTATCTCTGAATATTTTTCTTTTATAAAAAATTTCTGTAAAATTATTTCTCTCTACAAAAGTTGAAAAATTATTTTTCTAGAGAAAATTTTTTAAATAAAATATTCAATCTCTTTAAAAATATTCATTCGAAAAATATTTTTTCTCTATAAATATTGACTCTCTTTCTCAAATTATTGTCTCTTATTTATTTAAAAATTCATTCTATTGACACATGTGAGACACAAATCTATTTTTTAACTTTAACTATTTTTTTAATTATTCAAAAAAACTGATTTATTATGAGAACTTTTAATACATATTTTTTAATTGTGTAGAAGTGTAAAAATAGTAAGAATCCTGTAATAACATTGTGCTTCTCAATTCTTAATAACTTGAACATTAGATAATTGAGTTTTTCATAATAATAGGAAATATACACCAAAACATAAAATCATACATAAGGAAATAAGTTGTCTATAATAACATACATATACATTATCCAAAAGCATCAAAATTATCTTGAGTTCAAACTTGATGAGCACTGCATAACTGCCACCAGATTTTTTAGTCCTTTTTTTGTTGGTGAAGGACCACAGTAGATTTTGTTCAATACCTGCAAAATGAAAATGTTGCTAAAGTAATTTCAAGACCACCATATATTATAATTAATTGCAATTCATTTAAAGTGTAATGATCTATCTTCTACTTATCAGCGTAATAAAGTGTCTGGAGGCGAATCACATTACTTTCTTTGGTTGTGTCATCGCCAAAGTCATTACTGCAAAATCATAACAAAAATTATCAGAGACTGTCTTGCTAACTCCATTTATTATCTGTTCACAACTTCACACAACACACACAAACATAACTAACCTTGTGTTTGCTGATTCGCCAACCCATCTGAAACCTTGATGTGCTCTGTCAGTAATATCAATAGAGGGAAAAAAAGAAAAAAAGAAAACATAAGCAATTGCAGGGACTTTTAACCATTTTTTGTCTATGAAAATAAGGCCAGCGTAGGCAAACAAAAAAAATGAGTAGGTATAAACAAAATTCAAACATCCATTTTCTATTTCTTACTTGATTGTATTTGTGGCGAATGGAAGAAGCCACTGAAGAGTCTTATCCATTTTGGCTTTGATCTGAGTAATGGAGAGTTATAGAAAATTGCCATTTCAATTGGCATAATCCAAAATGAAATAAAACTCAATCTTCATGAAGCAGGTGAGACCAACCTAAAACAAAAAAATTGACACCATAAAAAGGACTAGAAAATGCAGGGCCATGAACATCCAGAAGTGGGAGGGCACACTTCTTTTGTGACAGCCATGGTTTGCAACCGGGATGGAAGAACACTCTTAATTCTGTTGGGTAAACCATGATATAATGTGTCCCTCGTATTTGGAGGAAGAGAGGTTGGGCGAGATGCCTGATAGAAACAAACTTTTTTATCCTTGGCAGCAGTTATACCTACCATGAATCCACAATTTCATAAAATTTTAGAAGATTAATCATCAGATGTTCTAATGACCTGCCAATGAGATCTATATGATAGACAACACACAGATAGTAGAATTTCATTCAAGTCAATACATGACTAGAACACAAACATAAAAAATGATTAAGGAATTCAATTAATGGTCTTGCAGTTTTCCCAAATGCTTTTAATCAGTATGCTAATCCAAGCAGAAAAAAAGATTTAGAGGAAGAACAATTGTAAAATTACGGCAGACAATCTCTCTCATTCAGCTGATTAGAGATACAGAAGAAGACTATAGCAACAAGTAGACCACAATATAACTTCTTGATGTCAAAAATTTAGAAGGGACATAAACTGAAATTCCAAATTAAGCTTTCAGTAATAAATTTTACAAGAGACAGTATGAAGCATTTATTTTCAAGAGTTTACTATATTAGTAACTATATTACTATACTATATTAGAAAAAAAAAAAACTTCTTACTATTTTTCACCAATTGACAGATTTCATTATTCAACAAGCTGAGTAACCAAAATTAGATAAACAAAAATATTATCCACCCACCCCCCCCAAACAAAGATAAACAGAAACAAAGCAAGAGTAATAACCTTGTAAATATATCAGACATGACTTGTACCAACAGATCCCAGAATAAACAAAACATGTTGTTTAACAAAACAGGTTGAACTATTTTTTCTTCAAAATAAAAGTGACAAATCAAGGTTGGTAAACTTGTTCTCACAGACCAGACCACAAGTTCGTGAACACAGCCTTATAAAAATAAGTGGAAACACACGAAAATTGGACTCAGTCCATTCATCAAACACAAAACAGTGTTCATCACATTTTTAGGCAAAAAAAAAAAAATAGAGTGCAAACACAGAAGAAAATTTCACTCAGTCCATTCATCAAACACAAAGAACTCAGTCGAATCATGCAATTAAATGTAGCTAAAAATTAGCCAAAAATTAAATAAAATTAGAGAACCAACCTTCTTCTTTGAGCCAGACCCGAACCTTCTCTGCGAATGGAGTTCTTGGTGATGACAGTGAGGGCAGATTTGATGACTCCAGGAAAACAAGAACGAGAAATAGACTGTGCAAGCATAAATGGGAGAGAAGATTACTGAAAATTGAAGGAACACCAATACATGTAGGGATTTATGAAACAAATCAGAGAAAAAGGGGCAGAGAGCTTACTGTTGATGAGAGGCAGAGACGAGTACGGCTATACGAAGAGCGCAGAGCACGAGCGGATGGAGGAGCATACACCGGAGAAACGCAGTGACGGTGGAGGCTGGAGAGGGCAGAGACGACCACACGTACGAACCCAGACGGACGAACCCACACAGACGAGGTTGACCGCAGGGAGAGGAGGTTGAGCGCCGGGAGAAAGGGTTGGGCGGTGGGAGACGAGCCCACACAGACGAGCTCAGCGAGACGAGGTTGAGGGGTGGGGCATCGGCTGAGCGCAGGGGAAATGGGTAGGATCAGGGGTGGAGTGGGGTGGGGTGGGGTGGGGTGGGATGGGTATTTTGTGTTAAATTCCTCCCATTCGTGGGAACCACATTTCAGAGGGTTTGGAGGGCTTTAATTAATCTCTCTTCCCTTTCTCTCTTATTTTTAACACTTCCAAACAAAGGTATACCCCTCCCTTCCTTTCCTTTCCCTCCTAAATCTTATTCCCAAACATAGCCTAAATGATCTAATTTCAACAATTAGATTAAAACAAAATCAAAAGTCAAATTTTTATGTAAGAATTTTACTTTATTAATTGATTTTAACTCATGAATTAATCATCAACCAAAGTTTAATTGTAAAATTTTATTAATATATTTTTTTTGTTTTTTATTACTATCTTTTTATTTGATATGTAAGAGATTAATTTCACATAATATGATTAGACGTCTAATGAAAAAACTCTATCAATAATATCATTTTCATATTACATAAATTCTAAAATCAAACTCAAAATTACATTTTTAAAATATTCAAACCCCTTCACTAATACTTAATAGCTGCTTTTGTTTCTGTCTCCGTGTTCTTTGACACTGTATAAGAGAGTCGGGACAAAATACCTTCGATCAGTGAAGAAAGGATTAAAAAAGAAAACAAAAATTAGTCTGTTTAATGACACAGTTACGTTCTAGAGAGAAAGAGAGAAAAATAGCAATAAAACAAAAAATTAAAAAGGTAAGATAGAAAATGAAAGCAATACTATAAAGTAATAACGTTTGATTTTCATGCACACGACTCCTTTGCTTCTCCTTCATTTAAAGACTTAACTGGCATATGAATCCAAACACGGCTCTCTCTCTCTCTCTCCTAACTCCAAAGCTTCCCTCTTTTTCTTCTCTTCCTGTTTGCTCTCCATGAAGTTGCAGATTTTGCAGAATCCAAACTGAAAAAAAAAAAAGAAAGCTCTAGGAATCAGTGATGGCGATGGCGAGGCTGAAGTTGCACTAGCTAGGAAACAAAAAACCAAACCAAACTCAGGAGTTAAAATTTTGGGATGATGCGTTTTCTCATGGCAAGTATCAAAAACCGTTTAGTGTATGTGATCTCTTCCTGAACACCAACCATAGTGTATAGCAGATACAGTTTCCACAGTCAATGGCAGAACTGCTCTTAATCACATGTCTTGCGCTGCTTTTACTTATTCAACAAAATTGACTAAAGACCATGAAGCTAGCAATTAAGTTTTCCTGACAGTTTCAGATTACCTACTTTATTTGTTTTGTGCGTGTGTGTAACAAGAAGTACATAAACATTCCCACAGTACGCTAGGATTCTCTTTGTTAGAGCAGGAAAAGGACCTTCAACCTGAACCTGAAAGGTGTTTTTGGAAATAGCAACCTGCATCAATCACAGTGGTTTCTTTGTAATATCACTCTCTAGCTATTTTGGGTGAGCTTCTAATCACGCGTCACATATATATTTTTGCATCGTTGTAGTATTTACTCCTATTCTAGTTTTGAATCTAATTATATGTTCTTTAGGGGTTAGCAGTTAATTTTCCTTTTGGAATCACAGAAGAGAAGAGGGGGGCTTATGCTGCTGAGGAACAGATCAAGAGCAGTGACCAAGCCAGCTTTGATGGCTGATCACAGCTCCCAGCCTTCTCCCAATCAAAACTATGCTAGAACTATCCCTTCTCTATTTGGCTCACCAAAATTTAGAGACTTCACAAACAAGTGTCTCTCAGGAACTGAGGCCTTAAGAAGCCCAACTTCAATTCTTGACAATAAAGCATTATCCTCTTTTGGCTTTGGGAATCCATTCTCATATGACAACAGCACCAAAACTATTCCCCAGAAAGTCTCCTCAGAAAACAGAAACTCCTGGGACAAGATAGACTCAAAAGGCATTGGCCTTGCTCTTGTGGGTGCTCTTAAAGATAAGCCATTTCATGAGAACTCAGCTGAATCCAACAAAGGAAAAAATGTCCTGTTTGGAACTCAGCTTAGACTGAAAATCCCACCCCTGCCACCTTCCACATTTTCTCTATCCGAGTCTCAAACATGTGCTGATGATTTTGGAACCAAAACCAAGGATTCTCAAAATTCAGGAATTTATTATGCAAAGGATTCTCCAAGGGTAGTTGTTAAAGAAGTTCTGTCTTTGAGTGAGATGGAGCTTTCTGAGGAGTACACATGTGTGATATCCCATGGACCTAATCCAAGAACCACCCATATATTCAATAATTGCATAGTGGACTGCAGTTGTTCTTCTCTGCCCCAAAACTCTCACTATGCTTCTGAAAATTTCCTCAGCTTCTGTTACACTTGCAAGAAACATCTTGAGCAGACAAAGGACATTTTTATTTATAGGTAAGTTTCATTTCCTCCTTTTCAATGCTAACTTTTGCACTATGCATAATGGGTATTTATTTTTATTTTTTTAACGTTCTTATGCTTTGCAGTTTGCACTATCCCAACATGAACCCAATTTTCTGATCTTTTTTTTTTTTTTTGTGGTCCTATTAAGTTTAATTCAGTTAGCAAAGTTCAGGGTAATGAATTAGCTTGTGTTTTGCAGAGGAGAGAAAGCTTTTTGCAGTCGTGAATGCCGCTACAGAGAGATGGTGTTAGATGGTGTAGAGAATTTAGAATTTGATAGTAATGGACATTTTTGACTTTCATCATCCCTTCCCTTGCGTGCTTTACATGCACCGTGGCCGCAAAGTCCTGCATTCTGAGGATAATAACCAGCTTCGCAGAAAGTCAAATCAAAATTTTCCATTCTTCATTATGATTTCATGACTCGTAGTTTTTCATTGTAATCAGGATGGTCTTTTTTCCCTTTTTGAAGTTTTTTTTTTCCCTCTCCCCTGCAAATAGAGATAAGAGAGGATGTAGAGTTTATCCCAAGTGAAGACAAATTTCATTGCTTCTGGTTTTACCCCCCATTAATTTCGGCTTAAGTAGATGATGATGACGACGTGTGAAACTGTGATTGGAAACGAATAAATTGGCAACTTAGATGCTGAAATTATTCTTCATTTACAATTTTGTCCTTAAATTTAATTATCTGTATGAGTTAGTTTTTAAATTTATAAAACATATTAATTTAATTTTTTTGTTTATCACTTTAATCTTTTGAAAGATTGAATTGATGAGTTTTATAAAGTTAAATAGTAAATTATACACATAATTAAAATTTATGAACTAAACTAAAAGTGTAGTATAATTCCATGCAGTAAGTTGCTACTTTTTTTTTGGGGGGGGGGTACATGTAAGTTGCTAAGTTACTCGATTTGAAACAGTGCCTTTCTTTTTCTTCTTTCTCTGAGTTGATGTGATGATGATGATGATGCCTACGGGGACCGGTTAATTATTTCTTACAAAGATTCCCTCTCTGCATGTACACTCTATTATTATCCTTGCCGTTCTCACCCATCTATTGAGAAAGAATTCAGCAAACCATTATAATACTCTAAGTAACTGACATTGACAGAAACATGTACATTTGTTAAATGTCCTTTTCCTTACCCATTACTTCATTATCCAATTATTTAAATATTAGGGTACACTTAGAAACTTTGATATGCATAAAAGAGTATCCCAAAATTTCAAACTTTTGGTTAAAAGCCGAGCCGTTTCTGATTAATTAAATGACCAAAAATTCTTATCCCACATCCTAACACCTTAGTCCTAATCCATTATAATAATGCCAACTACTATGTGTTCTGATCAGGCATAGGCAACAAAAAGGTATAAAATAACTGGAGTCATCATTAAAGGAACAAGCAGAAGTAAATGGACTTGGAAAAGCCAAGAGAGTTATGTACCGCAAAGAAAAAAGCCAAAAGAGTTGTGGTAAAGGTGTCTATACAATGATAAGCCTTAATGCTCTCCTTTCTCTCTTGCACATATTTGGTTACAATAAATGATTAAATCATTGGCTTCACACAATTATAGTACCATAGTTTTGGGGCAGATGGGATAAGAGATCCCAAATACCATTTTGAAGAAATACAATTACTTACACACATCATCTTATATTTACACATTTTTTATTATTTTATTTCAATTGATTCTATTTTATTTTCTGCATGCATATAGTGTGATTCTACCACATACCCCTACTATAAAATGATGTGCTTCTTAAAGATATGTATCTATATTTTTCATTTGAGTTATGTTATTTGCACATGAAAAGTTTTACATTGAAGATAAATGAGTTATGGTTTTATGCTAAAGAAGTACTTTCGGAACTTGGATTTGGAAGGCTTTTAGCCTCTTAGAGTCATTCCTTAATCACATGCAGAGTGATAAATTGCCACATGTATCCGAAAATGAAAGCAAATGGCAAACAAGACTAGGTGGTTTTGTTGGGAAAACCGAGCAAAAGCATATGAAACATCACCAGCAACCTTAAATTGGCAAGTCTAGTGCCTGGTGAACCATTAACGTGAGAAATTGACGTTTAGGAAAGCAGGGTGCAGCGGCTGCCGGCTGGCTCGGGTGAAAAGTGAAAACTCAAGAACACAACGGAATTGGGACCCAAAGAACTAAAAAGTGCGCATGCTAATATGCTAAGATGCTCAATGAATGATAATAAAGAACAAACAAAAGGAACCTTAAGGATGGCGACTCCTTCGGCATCTTTCAGTGTTCTGACAGATGAGAATTGTACATCGTTCTGACATCTTTCAGATATCTATGTAAAGAAGATAATCTCAAGCGCTAGCCATTTCACGGAACGGAAAAGATAATTGCAGAGATTTTGCCACACAATGTCTCACAGAAAATGAAATTAATGTTCTAAAGTTTTTTTTGGTTATACGAAATAATGGATGAAAAATTTTCATTGATTGATTTGAAGTGTAAGATTTCTGCATGAAAAAAACTCTCTAACATTGCTGCTGTTCATGAAATAGTAGGAAGGTTAAATGAGTAATGTTGGTTGCACAGGTAGAAGCAACACATAAAACTTCAATTATACATACTTTTAATATAAATGATTTTTTTTTGGGTACATAATATAAATAATTATTATGTCTTACTTAGGATAAGTATGGTGCCCGCTTCAGAATAGAAGATGAACTTTTCTATATAAAATTTTCAGTAAATAACTACTAACTAGTCTTTTTTTTTTTATGATTTCAGTGGGGCTTCCCGTGTCCCATGATCAGGTGATGTGTATCTAAACTCTTCTTAGTTGTCAATCTTATTTGGGCCTTGGCCCCTCATTTCAACCCCCCCTAAAAAATAACCAGCAAACACCATAATGATTCTTAAAGTGAAGTGAATAATTTAAATGTGTGTTTGGATTAGACTTGATAAATTTAAATTTGAATTAACTTGATTTTATAAATTTAAATTTAGTTGAAAGTAAATTTACATTAACGTAATTTATGTTTAAAAACTTTTATCTTAAAAATGAGTTTGACAAAATGAATATTATTTGAATCAAAGATTAAAATTACTTTCGAAAAATAAGATTAAAAGAGAAAATATTTTTCAACGGGCTTTTACCCAATGAAAAAATAAAAAAAAATTATTTCACTGCAATTGGAGTTTGAGAATCATTTTCCAGTTGAAGATAATTGAATTTTACTAACAAATAATTTTATTAAATATATTAGTACATCTTTTAATATTTTAAACTTATTTTTAAAATATTACAATTATAAACCAAAGACACTCTAAACAGTTGAGTGGAATATAATCTAATTACTGACAAATAGCTTGTAAATAAATAAAGTGTGTGTTAGATAAACTTGTGTTTAAACTAAATAAAAACTTTTGTTTGTGACAAAGCGAAATTTCTTGCTTATCAACGAACTTTTGGGTAAAAAATCAGTTGTCTCTTTTGATGTGTTCCAAGTAGTCAAGTAGAAGTGTACGACCTTTCTAAGCGCGTCATTATTGTTGCTTGCAGATTCACTTGCTAACACCTCAATTACGCGAGCTAAGTAGCAAAATTTTGATTTACTTTGCGTATGGTAAAAACCACACGAACAAAAATTTGCCTGCCTTTACCAAAAAGAATACTGCCTTCGTGCAAAAGTTAATTGTATGGCCAAAAAAGGTCAAGGGAACCAACAACTATCATTATTCGAGGCACATGTTTGGGAATTGGTATGGGGTGACAACAATTGATGATTCAGTTAAAAATTAGTAAAAAGAGCATTCTATCATGGATCACTTGGTTAAATTAATTTTTTTTAGTTGATAATATTTATATATAAATTTAAGTATATGTAAAAATTATCAATAAAAATTTATAAATTTTTTATATATATAATTATTTATAAAAAAATATAACTAAATTTATATATGAATCTAAGTGTTACTAAAAATTTATAAAAACTTAACTTTTTAATTTCAATCATTAATTTATTTTAACAATAAATTAATGATTAAAAATCAGTTACCTCATTCATAGAATAGATCACTGTACAAGTGGTTCATATTAGACAAATCCATGGTAAAATAGTTCTACTAGACAATTTCGACACTGCCTGTTGCACACTGCATTCTGCATACACTGCACTAGGCAGTACTCTATTATGGTCAATAGAAAAAGATATCGATTGTCTCACACTATTTCTTAGTTTTTGAATAGAAAGGATAATGCAACTGTCTCACACCCGATATGAGAAGTGTGGTGTGGGCAATCTGAATTATTAAGAAAAGTGGCACCACATACACACTGGTATGAGAATGTGGACATATATAATCATTTATTCAAGAAATAAAAATAAATAAATTGAATCCTGATGAGATCCAGAACAGAAAACGAGTGAAATGAGTGAGTTAGCAGGTTGCACCCACCCTAGAGAAATTGAAAAAGTCATATCTCATGGAAAAATGGCACCCCATCGTAATTAGCAGGTTGCAGGCTGCAAGTTGCAAGTATTTCAGTAATGCTGTTTGCACACTAAATCAGAAATTAATTAAACCACTTTCCAGCATAGATATTGGGTGCTTGAGGGTCCCTTGTGCAGGGAAGTAAACCGATACCTACCCAAGAATTCGAATTGCTGCAAACATTACACTAAATTTTGATTTGCAAGAATCATTACTGAAGATATTTCGTAGTCCAAGTTCCAATCAATGTTGAGACCATTGGAATTCAGTTTATTAAGATTAAATAGCAATTATATCAACATCAGATATGAAAAATAAATTTCCTTCATCAAAATGCAGTCAATAGTGTCATAGCTTTCAAAGAAATGCTATATAAATTAGTGAAGAGAATCAAGTACTTATGGTCCATAGATAATAGTCACTAAAATTTTACTTCAGCAGATCATACAAGTTCCACTAGTTACAGAAGCACAAGAAAGACACACACAATAATTTACGAACTACAAGGGACTTCATGAAGAAAATCTGACTCGCAATCTAACTAACGACTTAGAAGACCATGACCACATCTTTTTGATCAAAAGAGCCTCGGTACGGTGTCGCCTCCCTGATTCACACATTGAAACAATTCTCATTAACTGCAATGAATGGCATGAAAATAATATAGTAGAAGCATTTAAAGAACCATCAAGTAAGATCTTACCTTAATTATGGCATGGCATGGTCAACACTCTCCATGGAACAGGAAGATAAGGCAGGTGAAGACTAAGGAAAGAAGCATTAACCAATGGCAAAAACCGAAAATAACAAGGGCTTACTAACAGGAAGTGACACAAAGATTAACCCTAAAAAAACTAAAGCAGTCAGCTGCAAAAGATTATAACTAACCCCTTCCAACTTTTCTTTGTAAAAAAACAGAAAAGATAGTGAGGGGACAAACTATGCCCTCCCAGAGGGCAGCTAAGAAAAGAGAAATTAACAGATAGAAAGAAAGATAACTAGAGGGAAGGAGGATCTGTAGGCAAGATAGTAACTACTAACTAGTAAACAGTAGATCATCATGAAGTCTGAAATAACAGTGACGCACACTATTAAATGTCAGTAATTAGAAAGAAAGGGAAACAGATTAGAATAGAATGATAAAAGATGATGGTGAGAAACGAAAAATTGAAGGGAAAAACAAGGACCAAAGGGTTGAGCTCTAAAGGGCTTTGTAAGTGAAGGATTCTACAATCTACAGTATGTACTAAAGCAAGAGGCCTAAATCCTTTGTCAGATTAAAAGAAGTTAACCATTCTATGAGGAGATGATACTGTAAACTACATATCATGAATTAAGGATTCAGCTTTAATATAACTTTCTTCAGGCTCAATGTATAAAAAAGCAGTCAAGCAATTCTATTCCATGCCACTTCTACCCGTTACCATCATTCTGCTTCCCAACCATTTTCCTGGCAGCTTCCATCCATGTCACATGTGTCATAGCAAACCCTGCTCCCAAAAGAGCCTTAAGTATACACCCATCTACCCTCTCCACTTCTAAGCTTGATCCAACTTCCAGAAATCTGGAGATTGTCAACCAACCACAGCCATCATTGTAAAGGGCACCACCACTACTGAAAGCTACACAAACTCAAACGAACTCAAACTACAAACTCTTATTTGGTCACTCTATATACACCTAATACTAATCCAACTTCATAAAAAAAATAAAAGGGTTATTTACAGGAACCGGTGGCTCCCTGAGTCTCATTCATCATCCAAGTTAAGATTGAGAATGCGACACAGAGTCTTGGTCGCAGAATCAGCATTAACAAAGAGGTCTCTGGTAGAAGGGGAATGCTCCCTGCGAGGGGAGGATGGCGCAGACTTAGCAACTGGGTGCATGTCAATCTCAGGGGAGGAACCAGGTAGATCAAGAGACACAGTTCTCTTTGGCCTAACAGAAAATTTAGGAATAGGCAAGGAACTAGGTGGTGGTGATTTTGAGTAGGCAGGACCAGCCCAAAGTTCTGAGAGTAACATGCTTCCATCAGGGACACCCACACTGAAAGTTGTCTCCTTTTTACAAGACTTGCCATTGAAAGCAATTGGGGTACTCTTTGGACTAGTTTTGCAGCGGGTTATGTCATCTGAGTTTGAGTTTGAGTTTGGAGGAGGTGATGGTGTCTTTGAGGAAGATGAAGATGACCTTTTGGTAACAGGTGAAGTATAAGATTTGAATGGGGTTGGTAGAATACCATTCTCCGTTTGGAAAGTTCTGCAATTGATGCCCCTAAAGCATCTAGAAGGTGAAGAATAAGACCCAAATCGAGTATGGCTTTGTGGCTTAGACCTGCTGTAGTATTGGTTCCTATGCTGATGCTGTGGCACAACAAGAAGCGTCTCCATGGTAACACAAACAGTATCAACGATTCAAGGTGTATTCTTCTACTAGATCTCACTGCTACAACCCAGTACAAGGTATCAGAAAAGTGCCAGAAAATTAAAAAGAAAAACGCCGTTGTCGTAACGGTTACAAACACAAATCTCGTTCCAAATGGATCCAAACTGAACATGTAGTTTCTCCAGAACAAGTTGATTAAATCACTCAGATTGTTAACAATCTCACTGATTCGGATCAACCAGATCAACCAGAAATGAAAGGAAACCTACAACACTTCCTCCGACACTGGAAAAATAGAAATAAACAAAAAAAAAAGACAGAAATTAATAAAGCATGAACGAGAAAGGTTCTTAAAACAAAAAAGAAAAATAAATAAACAGTCAAAATAGGATTAATCCGAAGAAAAATAAGAACTTGCACTAATGGGTATCAACATTTTTGTCTTAAGAAGTTGTTGAGAGCGAAAAATTACCGATTAGAACGAAAGGATTGAAGAGTGAAAGAGTGTGATGGTGATGCTCTGCTGATTCTTTTCTTCGAGCTGTGTTTGTTTGTTTGTTTGTTTGTTTGCAATGAATGAAACTGCCACGGCAAATGGGGAAAGGGAACTGAAAGGACCGTGAGAGAGTGCTATATATTGCACAGTGTTTGTGTTTGGTAACTGTGCCTCCTTTTGAGTCTATTTACGATCATGACATTTTCTTTTCATTTCTCAGTAACGGACGGATACAAATTCGTAAATTACGACTACTTCGGCGTCACTATTTTGCCCCTCTTTGTCTTTTGTTGCATTGAGGTGTGATATAAGAACTCGATAGGAGAGAGAAAAATAGGGGCAAAATTCTTTACAGCTTGAGATTAGCCGGATGTTATACCATCAAAAGTATTAAGACGGCCTTTATGAATTAAATGGTTGAGATGGATCCTAGAAGAAGAAAATTCTTCCTCCGAGTGGTGGAAGGAATTTCACATAGAGGGACTCCTAAGTATGATTCTTCTATACTATTAAAATATTATATTATTCTAATTAAACTTTTGTTTTTCTCTCAAAACGTTATTTAGTGTTTTAAAATTTCACATTATATAATAAATAAAATATTTAAGTATGTAACATATATAAAAATTTAAAAAAATATATTTAAAAGTCTTACATAAAATAGTATAAAGAATATTTAAACATATAATTTATATAAAAATTAAAAATAATGCAAATTTTCTTATATCTTACTTTTATATGTGAGTTTTTATAATTTAATTTTTTTTTAACTCAAAAATTGTTTTTGAATAACTTAAAAAATTTAAATTTTTTAAAAAAAAAAAAGTCAATTCAAACTAATATACTATCAAATTTTGATTAATTTAACTAGTTTATTGATTTTTTGGTTGAACCAATTAGTCCAATTCAATCTTTTCAACACTAATTTTATTAGAACAATCTTATATATATATATATACACACACATTATCTCGCATGCTTGTAATAAGTCATTCACTTAAATACATTTATATACATTTATAATTAGACTTATTTTATCAATGTATATTGAGTCAAGTTGAAGAGACTCGGGTACTTTTAAGTATGCGATCATAGGTTCAATCTTTGAATTTATATGTGTGAAAATAGAAATAATATTATTGGGAGAAATACTCATTTAGGCGGCTGATCATATCCCGAAATATTAGTTTTCACTTATCTGAATGAAAAGATATTTAAAAAAATATAATAATTAGACCTATTTCTTTTTGTACATATTTATATTCTAATTATGCAGCATACTCATGACATACAGAGATGTGTTGAATAGTTTATAAGAAGCATTATTTTTTCTTAGCAAAATTGGTATACTAATACTACTATTCTAAAAAGATAAGTAACGTTTATTATTTCATTTGCAAAACTATTTACCTAATTAGGATATTTTAAATGTTATTTTTATATTTAAGAGAAAACTAATAATAACTAATATTTGAACGTAATTGGGATAGGTGATCAAGGTTGAAAGTTTTGCAATTAATATATATATATATATATATATATATATATATATATATATATAGGGGTCTTTATATCAATATAAATTTTTTTTCTCTTACACTTATTTTCAACCGTTAATTTCACTTTTATCTAATGGTTTAGATTATTTCATTAAAATAATTTAGATGAAAGTGAATTTAACAACTAAAAAATGAGTGTAAGAGAAAAAAAAAACTTACTATTAATATAAGTTAATCAACTCTCTCTCTCTCTCTCTCTCTCTCTCTCTCTCTCTCTCTCTCTCTCTCTCTCTCTCTATATATATATATATATATATATTATTTGAACTTAAAAGGGTTCCAATATATTTTTTAGTTGGTTCAAGCATAATGAGATAAGTGTTCACCTTAAATTTATATCATTAATAAGGTTATCCAACTTGTTAGTTTTATTATGAAGTCCTTAGTATTTTTTTTTCTCTTTTCATAATGGCCACATAGATTATATATATATATATATATATATATATATATATATATATATATTTGAACTTAAAAGGGTTCCAATATATTTTTTAGTTGGTTCAAGCATAATGAGATAAGTGTTCACCTTAAATCTATATCATTAATAAGGTTATCCAACTTGTTAGTTTTATTATGAAGTCCTTAGTATTTTTTTTCTCTTTTCATAATGGCCACATAGATTCTTTTAATAAATTTTTAAAAGTTAACCCCAATCTCAAATCCCATTGTTTGAAAACTTAGAACAAACAGCTAGAGCAACCATGTTCATCTTCTTCTCATGTCTGAATCTTCAGATAAAATCTAGATAATTGTGTTGCAACTTTAGTGAATTAAGATATTCATGTATACTATATGTAAGTACAAAATCTTTATAAGAAAGTTTCAATATGTACCGAGGCATCTCTTTCTCCACTTGCACCTCCATAAACTCATCTTCATGAACGTTTTCCATTACCACAGTTTCCATATCAGCTTCTTCCCTTTGCACCTCAACCTTCTTCATACTACAAGTCATCAAGTCCTCTTTTTCCTTGTATCTCCAACCACTAGGGTTCTCATTCTTCTCATTCTCTATCTTTTTTTTTTTTAATTTATGCCATTTTTCATTGTATTCTCCCGCCCCCCCCCCAAAATCCATTATCATCTTGTTAGGAGCATTCAACAAATTGTCATGTTCATAAACTCATGTTGTCTTGTGTTGGCAGCTCATTTGATAGAAATTGAAAACATATTGGAAGAGTAAGTAATAGAACTCGATCCCCACAAATACTTTTCATTCTCCTATTCTTTACTCCCTCCCCTAAGTCCTATTGTTGTGCCACCCAGACGCCTCATTATGAGACCCCTCCAACAAGCCCACAAATGGGCCTTAAGCCTTACAAAAAAGTATTATATAGGGATGATAACTGGACCACCAATATTTAGTGGATACTTGTAACTTTTACTTACTTACTAATGCATCCTTAGGTTAAATTAAAGTGAAAAATAAATTCCTTTTTATGGAATACCACTAAAGTGAAAAATATGATTTCTTCTTAATGCATGATGGCTTCCTTTATGAAGATGGAAACGATTATTTTGTTTGGGAAAACACAAATAATGGAAACTTTTTTATTAAAACCAAAAAAAGCATATTTTTTTTACTACCTCATTGGGTTTTGGGTACGCCCTATGATTAGAGTGAGATTAATTATCTTGTTAAAAAATATTTGTGATTTGGTTTGGTTTAATTTTAAATGGAGAAGTTATTCAAATCAAATTAATTAGTTTATATATATATATATATATATATATATATATATATATATATATATATATATATATATATATATATATATATATATATGGATCGCTATTTCTGTAAGGTCAAAAAGTTTTTTTGATTTACACTCATTTTTCAACCGTTAGATTCACTTTCATCTAATGGTTGATTATTTCATTAAAAGTATTAGATAAAGTATCTAATATAAAATATATATAAAAAAAACTATATATCCTATATATATATATATATATATATATTGATGGAAAACACTAAGTTTGCTAGTAATTATTGAATCAAACCAAACCAAATATATCTTATTCGGATTGATTTATTTTTTGTCTTTAACTAATTACTCATGTAATTTTGGGTTGATGTGGTGATTAGGTAAAGTTCTTTTTAAAGTGGTGACTTTAAGATTTGTATCGTTGACATTATAGGTAAAGTTTGCCTAAGGTTGCAGTTTACTTCTATTGTGACTAATTACTGTTGGGTTTGGTGTAATTAATTTTTTACATAACAAAATTTCTTAAATAAATATAAACTTGAGTTTATTTTATTTTTTATTTTCATGATTCAATAACAACAAATTTATCTAAAAATTTTAATCACACAATCATTAATAGATATAAATAGTAACTTAGCCTAAAAAATTATAAAATCCAATTATATATAAGCTAGTAAATTATAAAAAAAATATGTATGTTATTATATAAGTTTAATTGGATTAAATTTAGTTTGGTTTGATTTCATAAGTTAAAAACTAAAAGTAGACTAAATCAATTTAAAAAACAAAAATAAAACTAAATTAAATTGATTTTACTTAAATTTTTTATTTTTTAGTTTGATTTATTATATTTAGATGAATTTAGTTTAGTTATAATTTATTAACATCCTCACAAGCTCCATATAACTAATGGAAAGTTCTTTATTAAAAACCTAAAATTAAGGATATGTTTGAGAGATTTAAAGAGAATGAAAGGAAATGATTAATAATATAAGGGCAAAGAAAGAAATGGAAGGATTCATAACACTCTCTTGCTTGGTTTAATGGAGGAAGAAAATGGACTCCCATTAAAAGTCATGCAATTTCCCAAAAATGTATGAACTAGACCAAACTAACCTAGTTGGTCCAATTAAAAAACTCACAACCCGAGTTTTGAACCAGTATGGTTCTTGATCAAAACAGGTTTATTCACTAACCCAGTCAAACTCGAGTAACCAACCGATCCACTTGAACAAGTTAATCTAGATTGAACTGAATTTCTTTTTTTTAAGAGAAAAATTAAGTTTAAAAAAATAGATTATAGGATTTAAATAAGATATTTAGAAGTTTCTTGAGATAAAATATATTTTATCATTATGCTTTTTTATTAAGTAATGTTCTTGATTTTTTAATTTATATTATTATTTAACTAATTTAAATTTAAAAAATTGAAGTTAAATAAATATTTTTACTAATTTATTCACATCATTAATATTTTTTTATAATATTTAAAAAAAATCATCTTTATTTAATTTTTAATTTAATGACTTAATCTTCCGTCAAATGGTTAATACATTGACTCAACTTTTTGACTAAGTACAGCAATGCAATTTTCTCTTTGTCTGTCACTAATTACTATTTCATTGCGTCTTATAAAATAACTTCAAAATATATTTTTATTAACTTTTGTGATTATCTCTTTTATCATCCTCCGGCATACGTAGCTTTCAACGTGACTAGCCAATCTCAATTGCCCATATCTTTACTTTGAAGCTATGTGTGTGGATTGGTCGGCATCTTAAAGCATATTCATTGACACAAAACCTTCTTTATTTTGCAAATCCTCCTGGCTCGTTGTTATTTGAGGATAGGAGTTTTGTTATATCTACTCATTTTTTACACTTTCATTTTATTTTTCTCTATAAAAAAATAAAGATAATTTTATTATTTTTCTCTTCTCCATTTTTTTTTCATAAAATAAAGAGGTAAAACACAAAGGTCAAAAAAATAAGGTGTTGAAATAATAATATTATTATTTTTCATTTTATTGTATTCTATTGGGTTTAGGTATAGGATAGGGGTCCTAAAAAGAAAATCGTGATTTGAGTTGAGAATGTGAGGCCAAATGTGTCAAATCAGACATGTGACTGCCTAGTGACCTTTATGAGAACTTTGTTTGGATTTTTATCTCATCCCCTCATCCAACGGGCCAAGCAACGAGAAACAATGATTCTAAATCTTTTTACTATTTTTTTAAATAATTTTTTAAATTATTAAATAAAAAACATTAAATATTTTTATATTTTTATGATATTTGTTACATTTATTTTTTTATTTAATATTTTTTATTAAAAAACAAAATGATTTTAAAAAAATATAACAAAATCTAATGAAAAATTATCGAGACAAGACATGTTATCTTCTGAAGGAGAAACTAGGGTATCCTTGTAAAAACAAACCTGATTTGTGAGACCATAACGACCAGTATAATATTACAAGTTTACAACCTACACATTTTTTTTGTAGGAGTGTCCAAATTGACTTGATTTGAATAATCTCAAAAAATAAATAGGCTGGGATACAAAATTTGATGTAAATATAAAATTTGATTCGACAGAACTAGCTTAATTATGGCCTGACTTCATATGGGTCAGCTCGTAAGTTTACTATTTAATTTTTAATTATAATATTATTATGTAATTTATATGATATATAATTTTTTTATTTTTAATGAAAATTAATATTTTTATCATAAAAATATTTTTTAAAAATATTTGGTATGATTTAAATTATACAAAAAAATATTGAAACATTAAAATATATATTTTTAAATATTAATAATTAAAGAAAAAAAAAGATATGGTGTCAATCGATGGGTCGCCCTGACCCAACCTGCAATTCACATAGGATTAAGGACCAACAAATTACCAATTCGCAATATTTTTGACTTGGCCAATCCCATTTTTTATCTGTTTTCACATCCTTACTTTTTTGCTATGCTTTGAAGTTTTTAAGAGAAATAATGCTAAAGAATCATATTAATACACGTATGATTTTATATTTCTACAATTTACTATTTAATTACAATAGTTTTGTTTTATTTTTTAGACAATCACTTTTTAATTTTATTACCTTACATAAACATAAGGTGATATGTCTCAAAAAAAGTATATGAAGCATTTTTCTTTTAAGAGAATGAAGTGAAGTGACTTATAATACAATAATTTAAAATAAAATGAAGATGATCAATTTTAGCGAATATTTATAGTATAATTTTATATTGTTTACTAATGGAAGAATCTACAATTTTAACACAAGTCATATTATTATTATAAATAAAAAGTCAATCAAATGTGTCAACATCAATTAATAAAATAGAATAAAATGTTAAAAGAATAAACTCTATTTTTTAAAAGTATGAACGAGGGAGTGAAAGAAGTTTATCTTCATCGTTTAGAAGTCAAAATAATAAATAATGAAGTGGAATAAATTACAAATTTAACTTTTAATATTATCTTTTTAATTCTTATTGCCCACTTCATTACTAATGAACATTTTATCTTTAAAAAATCCTTCTCTGTACTTAAAAATCTTTTGCTCTTGGATTACATCTTTATGATTTTGTTTGGACGGTCAAATGTTGGATTGTTTAATAGTTTTAATTTTTTATTTTATTTTAAAGGGTAATGATATCATGTTTTGAAAAAATAAAAATATACTTTTAAAAAACCTAAAGTACTTACTTACATGAAATTGACGAGTTATATAAAAAAATTAATTTGTATTTTTTTCTTTGAAATATGAAAATATACCAACCATCCATACAATTTGATAGGCAAGAATGGCATAAGAGAATTGTTCCATTTCAAACCACCTAAATTGGGGGAATGAAAATTTGAAGGTTTAAATGTGATGGAGTGTTTTGGGTTCTCTTCCTTGGTCACTCGGTTACATTAATGATAAAACTCTTAAGCAATGGGCTAAGAGTGTGTTAATAATCGTTCTCAAACAAATTTTTTTTTTTTGTTATTAAAAGGCTGTTTTAATAATATTATAATATATTTGATAAATTAATTTTAATTTTTACATAAAATTTAATGTATTATAATTTTTTTATAATACTAAAATTTTAGCTTGTGATTATAGATTATAAATTATTTTTATACTTTAAGATATAAATACTATTTTATCCTCAATCAAAATTTTTTTTAATTATTTTATACTTATTTTAATAATTTAATGTATGAAAATGATTATTTTTTATATTATCCAAACAAAACATATTAACTTAAAATTATTTTTCAACTAACATATCAAAGATAAAATTAATTTTATTATAATTAATTATAACAAAAAATTTTTATATAATAATCAATTATTAAAATAATCAAATTTTACAATTATCTTAAACACGCATTAAGTCACTTACCATTCTATTGTATTAGTAACAACTTTATTCCATTTATCCAAATATACACTTCACTAATATAATTATAATTAGTCTTACTTTATTTAATATACACATATATTTTAATTTTGTTATTTATATTTAATATGAAGTCATATACATATTTACAAGATGTTTATTAAATATTATGCTAACAAATCCTTAAACTATGAAAAAGGAAAAGGAGAATAATAATTATTATTATTTTTTTAAAAAGGAAGAATAATTGGTAAGTGGGTTTGGATTGGGCTCAGTAAATTCTGAGTACACGCAACAACGATACTCATTGTCATCTATCTATTACTATATATTAAAAGAAGGTGGATGCTACCATGCATCCTGTTAAGTTTGGGTGCATGGTACACCACCTAAAAATACTTGTTATTGCAGGTCGTCACTGTTTGTTCATCAAACAGTGACCACCAACTAGCACCTCACCGTCTGCCACCATCAACCAAAACCAGAATCGTCCACTCAACACTTAACCGTTGTCTTCCACCATAACCATCAAACCCCTTTCCCAATCCTCGACAACCACGAATCAGGATGACCACTGTGAACTATAGTAGCCTTTACCACCGTCTATCGCGACACCAGCCTTTTACCTTTGGTTTCAGAGGCAAAGGAACGAAAGAAACAAAAAGGGGGCTTTAGGGTTCTACCAGATCTGGCTGAATCGAGCCTAGATCTTGCCACCGCGACCAACGATCTAGAACCACCTGGATCCAAACCCAAGCCCACCTCGTCCTTTGCCCATGCTTTGGAAATCATAGTGACTTATGGTAGTCGTGAAAGGCAGATGAGGGGTGTGGGTTGGTGGAGATGATGTGGGTTTTGGGTGTAGTGGCAGATCTGTGGTGGTTGTGGTACAACGACGGTGACGGTGACAGTGACGATGACCCGAGTTTGATAATGGCGGTACAATTTCTGGCACTAGCTCAAGATGACGAGGTGAGGGATGACAAAGGTAAGATGGTTCAGGTTCATGGTTGCTGGTTGTTTGGGTAGCAGAGGCGTGATGGTTGGTGTTGCAACGACTTGGGGGTCGTGGTGGTGGGTGGTTAGATCGATTGTGGCAAGACAACGAGCTGAGGGGTAACGGTAGGTGGCTGGTGGTCGAATAGGGCATGAAGAAGATGGTGACTACTTATCGATGTTGGGGACGACAATGACACTCAGTGGTGACTTGACAATGAGACGATTGTGGTAAACGGCGACTAGCAGCGGCTTAAATAAAACTCATTGTTCAAGTTATAAGTAATGATATTTGACCTTTCAAATATGATAAGTATAAATCAAAGGTTATTATTTAAAGTGTATCATACACCCTTCTATATGAATGGTGTATCTTAGACAGACCCTTAAAAGAAACCTTTTCCTACACATATCGTTCTATGGGAAAAAATCTCCCACCAAAATTTCTTGTTTTATTTATCTACATTATTTATATATTCTTATATAAAAATACCAACAAGGTGAGGGCGGATAATGATTCTCCCGTTTTCATTGTGATGTCTATTTACGATCTTTGCAAGAGAAGCATATACTTATGAGTATCATAAATATTTAATAATTCAATATAATATTTTAAAAATCACTAAAAAAACATAAATAAAATAACTTTTAGCACTCACTGAATTTGTTGAAGCAAAATTCTATCTACCGAAAACAGTTTCTTTTGCTGAAAACTCAATGAATAAAAAATCCTATTAGTTACATTGCTAATCTTATTTTTATTTTTATTTTTTATCTACGTTATTTCCATGTTACCAGATAGAAAAGTTAATAGGCCAAGGCTGAGACGAGTAATGCTTCTCTAATCTTCATCGTGGGCACCCATTCATGATACTTGCGGGACAGGTGAGTACCCATTGGTATTCATGAGTATTTAATAATTCAATATAAAATTTTAAAATTTACAAAAAAAAAGCATAACACTAAAATAAAAATTAACATCCGTTTAATTTGTTGAAACCAAATTTTATCCACCAAAGATAGTTTATTTTTGTAAAAAACTCAATGAATAAAAAATTTTATTGGTTACGTTGTTATTTTTATTCTTCTTTTTCATTTACTATCAACATTATTTACATATTCTTATATGAGAATGTCAGTGAGGCAGAGGTGAATAGTGCTTCCGTTGCTCTCATCGTGAGTATCTATTTATGATCTCATGAGGTGGCAAGTATCTATAACTATCTGTAAATATTTAATAGTTTAATATAATTTAAAAAATCACCAAAAAAATTGAAATATAGAAATATTTGATATTTTATTATTTGAGTTTAATTTTGATGTATTACTAGTGTAGATTTTTTTATCCTATTAACCAATCATATATCACATATATGACTTATAAAATAATTATTATAAAAGTCAATATTTTAATAATGTAATAATATATAATTAATTAATAGTATAAAAAAATTTCTATTAATAATACATATAAATTAAATTCATATTTTTATACTATTGTCTTTTGTTAATTATTGGTGTATAACCTTTTAATTACTTTATCATTCTAATTACTAACTTATTAATTAGCATGTTAAATTAGCATTTATTTTTAGATAAATAAATTGTTGTTAAGGTACTTGAATGAAACAAATAGTAGGTTGTGCAAGTACATAGGTACTATGCTAATTGTTCGTTAAAGTTTACCCACCGACACCAAATTATTATTTTTTATCGTAATTACAAATTTTATATTTTTGCATTAAATAATATATATATTTTTATATTTTATTCAATATAATTTATTATATATTTTTTTATTTAATTACATTTTTTAAAAATAATATAAATAGTAATACAATTTTAAAAAAATGTAAAATTAGCATTTTTCTTATGCTTATTGCTTACCTATTTTGGGATTTTTTTATATGCGTCTATTATAGATTTAAAATATTTAGGTTCATGAATTGATATTTTTTTAATTTAATAATATTTATATATAAATTTAAGTATATAAAAATTATTAATTAAAATTTATAAATTATTTATAAAAATAAATTTTTATATAAATTTAAATATTATTATTTAAATATTTATTTTAATATAAATTATTAATTTATTTTAATAATAATTCAATAACTTAAAAATTATAATCCATCCAAAAATCTCTTTTTAAGAAATCAATATTAGACTTCTCCTCTTTTCTTTGCGTGGTCATGCTAAACTACCCAAAAAAAAAAAAAGAATGAGAAAGTAGGCAACGTATATGATGGTACACCTTGTCAACGGATCATTGGTAGACCGGCTACCAGCTGAATATGTCACTTGCTTTACACAAACTTTTACAGAAGTGTACCAGTGAAAAGATGTCACGTCTCTGGCCGGCCATTTGACATCTTTCCGCCTGGCTACCCGCACTAACACCAAAGAATAAAAATCATTAAACATTTTTAAAAGAATTGTAAATACTATATTGAATAAAAAAAATAAAAATATATATATAATAAATAATATTAAATAAAATATAAAAAAATACATACACTATTTAATATGAAAGAATAAAAATTAAACAACAAATCACACTTGAGGGGTAGGCAGGTGAAAACAGAGGGGTGTGGTGCTTTACACGTGTACACACAACAAATTACATAGATGTTTATTTGGTACACCACCAATTAACTTATTTTTTAAGAAAAAGAATTAACTGGTTTTTTGTTTTCGTTCTCTAGTAAGAATGCGGCTCGCAAATAGGGATGATAATTTTATCTGTAGGTATAGGTACTCGCGAGTAATATTTATGATGGGGATGAATAATATTTGTTTAATTTTTTTTATGAAGATAAATACTGCTTTCGTTTAAGTTATCCCCGTTTAATAAGCGGTGAATGCAGATAGTTAGTTTACAAATCATGTAGACTGTAAAAAAAAAAATTTTTTTATATAAAATTATTAAAAATCTTATTATATAAATTAAAATATTATTATATTATATTTTTTTTAATTTATTTTATTTTATTTATTAATTTATTAATTTTATTTATAATTTATTTAATACCCAAATTGTCTCATTATACATATCCGCAAAATGATCCGCTATCCGTTTATCATATATCAAAGAAAGACGAAAGAGAATAATAAGCCGATAGTCACACCAACACAGGATATAGAGCGAGACGGAGGCGGATATTATCATGCAAACGGGGCACTACCTGCCCCTCCCGCCCTGTTGCCATCCTTTGTGCACTCAACCTTTGTTGGCGAATTAAGTATTAACTAGTTGAGTATGGATTTGTAAACAAATTAGAGAGAAAGGGCAGATAAATTTCACTAAATCTTTTCATCATATAATATTATCATTTCTTTTTAATTTTTTGTAAATATATGTAAATTTAACATATTAAATTCGTATCTATTCAAAAATATCTTAAATTTGTATATCCATCTTCTTTTTTTGGGTACAATTTAATGTTATAGTTTCATTTCATTTTCCACAAAAACTTTTTTTAACTTATTCATCTTAGTATACTAATATAAAATTTAATTTATAATTTCCTTAATATAATAAGGACATGAAACAAGTAATTTAAAATAAAAAGTGAGCTCAAAACAATAATTACGATTGGGTATGATTAAGTTTAGAAAAACTACAATTTTTTTTGGTGGACAGAAAACTGCTCATTAGTTGCATCTCTTTGGGCTTTTTATATAATTCATAGAAGTCAAATATCAACTAGAGGAAATAGAAAGATGGGGAGATGATAACCAAATGAGAAATAAATTTTAATTTTCTTAGCATCAACTAAAATATCGTAAACAATTAATAGTTTTATAATTTTATGGCACCTAATTCTAAAAATTCTTTAAATTAAAAAATGAAATTTATTAAATTTTAGTAGTCAAATTTAAGCTATTTTTCCTTTTTATTTTATAGGTCTTTGAGTTTATTTATTGTAATAAAAACATTAAAAGAAATTAATTGATAATATATTATATCAAACAACTTTTTTTTTATGGCAGTGAATATATCATATCACTTAGGGCTAGGCTCATTCAGAGGCTGGGTTGGGTCGTTGAACGGAATTTTCGTGGTTAGATGATGAAACGGCATTAATCAATTGGAAAATATTTTTTATACAACTGAAATAAATAATTTTGAAACAATTTAGATAAATGATAAATGTCTTTTAGGTAAGAAATGATTTCAGTTGTTTATGTGATATTTTTTTTATTACATATAATGAATTAAAATTTTAATTTATCATATAAGTAATAAAGATTAACACTTATAATTTTATTGATTATCATATAGTGATTTTTATGTAAAATATAATGAATTCTAATTTCACTTCATAATTTTTAATAAAGAAATATTAATATATAAACAATTAAAATTACTATTTATCTTAAAATGATTCACTATTTATTTAAATTGTCTCAAAATTATACAAATAACATGATTGTAATAATTATATATTGACCCAACTGAAATGGTAATATAATTTATATTGGGTTCAACGAAACGGATAGGCTAGTGCAAGTGCAATGCGAGCTCAACTACGAGCTTATCATATAACATAAGCTTTAATGAATGCATCATTGTGAGATACTGCGGTTCTTAAAATTGTAACTTCTTAAATGCAGCATAGCAACAGGAGACCAAAATATTGACTGCTAAGTTGGTTGTGTATATATACATGTCCATTAATTAGTGACTTTGCTGAGTCGTGCATGTGATACTGATAGGCATATGATGTTGCCATATTAGTGAATCTTTTACCAAATTATTGATGATAATTGGATTTAAGGCAAGCTTAATAGTTCGTTAAATTGAAATAAGCTATTACAAATAAGCTAATGGGTTTTGGATTTACATATTGACCCTAGTTCCCCCTGTATTTTTGTCTTAACTCATATTAATTGAATGAAAAATAAGCACGTACTGGATCAGTCATTTTTTCATAGTGGTTTGATGCAGGACATAGATTAGGTGCTTCTGCAAGTTTGCACTTTGCATCTAACGCTCATGACCATAACTCTTTAGCCTCATAAATCACCCCGGTTCGTACAGTCCCAACTTTATGATTTTGCATAGAAGTTTTTCAACTCTTATTTACTTCCCTTGGCTGTGATAATGTGGATAATTAACCCATTGTGTAATTAATTTTATATTTTGTTTGTTTCTTATGGAATCATATTATATGCTGTCTTGTAATTGCTCTTTAGGTGAATTTGGTTTAGTTTCTTTATAATATTGAGATGATTGTGAAACTTGATCTTACTTTTAATGTAAATGGAGATTGTTCTGTTGATTATTTATATATTTTGAGTGTCTTATGTTTGATTTAATTAGATTTCATATATGATTAATTATTAATTTTTATCTAAGTTTTTAGATATAAAGTTTAATCAGATCTTTATTGTGAAATTTTACTTAAGTGTATTTTATAAGCACTCATAATCACATTGTATTTTTTAGGAGATCAATATCACCTATAAAAATAAGGAGAAAATAGAACATATGAAGAATTTGGGTTGAAATTGAAGAAACAAGAAAACACAGCCCGTGTCATGAAACACAGAGGGGTTGTTTTATTCTCTGAAAATTTAATTGGATGCAATTTTTAGCTTGAAACGAAAACACGGCTTGTGTCATGAAACACGGGAGGAGGGGGCGTGTTCTTCTCTGTTTGTGCAATTTCATGAAAACTTGTTGGCAGATTCAAACACAGGGGGGCTATGTAATGAAACACGGCTTTTGTTTGCGTCTTAGAAATCAGAATTTTAAAGTTAGACGAGGGTTATGCCCCCAAAAGCTATAAATAGGATTGCTTAAGGTTCCTAAGGCATGTCTGGACTGAGAGCCGTCAGAAAACAGAAGAGGATTCAAAGAATAAGAAAGAGGGAGATTTGCTCAAAGATTGAATACTCGGATTCGAGCAATCGAAGATCGATCAACCTCATTTGCTGAAAACTAGTTTGATTTTCAGTTTTCTTTCGTTCTTTCATTCTTAACTATGTTTCTATTTCGTTTTTCTTTTAATTTTGAATTCGCCATATGTGGCTAATATTCTTATTTGGTTAAGGGAAGATGAAACCCTAGTTTTGATTATGTGAACTTTACATATCTCTTTATATCAATTCAATTGAGTTTTTATTCATATGTTTCTAATCTTAATTCAGTATAAAAGTTTTTATACTCTTTGTCAATTTCCAAAGTGATAAAACTAGGATTGCTATGCGCGGTTGCGGTAGTAGGACTAGTGAGACATATGATCTAAGTAATTTAATTCCGGTGTGTGATTAGATCTTAGTGTGATTGGTTTTCTAAATCTTAATACAGTCATTAGGTAGGTGTAAGAGCGTTTTTTTACAAATAACTAATGATTAGAATTTAATTTGAGCAGTTGCTGAATTAAGTAAAACTTAAGGAAAACAAATGATTTATCTCACAATCACATAAAAACATAATTGGTTATATGGGTATAAAGGGAATGTAAGTTAGCACAATCATATAAATCTACTGGTGAATTTTATCTTTTAATCATTGTCTTTTAATTAGTAATTCAAATCGTGTTTATTGTTATTGTTTTAGATTCAATTGTTGTTTTTAGTTTTAACAAACAAAATCCTTTTTTACTATTTTTTGTTTTTAAGAGTTTAAATTAAGAATCAATTTATAGTATCAATTGAATTAGTTATCTGTGAATCGACCCTTACTTATTACAACTAGTTGCAAGTTTTATTTATTTTTAATAGAATTTGACAACTGATTTTCATTCTAAATTTTAATCATAATCCACATCACACCAGACATCAATGATTTCCATTTTGATTTGGTTCTTACTTCTTTTATATATATATATATATATATTAAAGTGAAGTTTGAAAAATATTTTATTATAGATTTTACCAACGAATATCGACAAATTTTGGAAAAGTCTAACGATACAAAAACTATAAGTAAATGTTCAAGTGTTATAATGGGGGTTTAGTGTACTGTCACTAAAGTCTATAGTGATAGGACAAAAACAGCGAAAAATTTTATTATGCTCTGGTGACGAATATCGACATACTTTGGCTAAAGTCTAACGATACAAAAACTATAAAAATGTTCAAGTGTTATAATGGGTATAGAGTAATCAAAAGTCTAACGGAAAAAAACAGCGTCCGTAGGTGTGGTTTATGGAGACAGCATACCTATTATTTTAATTAGGTTAAATAATGGAGATATAAACAGTGGGTTTAGGGAATTTAACGGAAAAAAGTGTCCGTAGGTGTAGGTTTATGGAGATATACCTATTTTTTCTACCGAAAAAATCAGTAAGTCTTTATAATTTGAACAAATTTTTAAATAAATTTTTATAATTTAAAAATTTTTAATTAGGTCTCTATAGTTATAAAATTTTTTAATTAAATCTCTACCATCATCTTTCCGTCTACTCCCACCAGAATCAAGGAATCAAACACATGTGATAGAATCAAGCACAAAGAAGTGAGACAAAAGTAGGACACTCTCACAAGAAAACAAAAACAAAGAAACGAATAGTAGGACAGGAAAATGTGTGAAAGTCGTAGAGGTTTAGGGAAAGTGAAGGAGAAATATGAGAGGGAAAACGAAAACTGAAATGAAGACAGGATGAGTGGGGTGGGGTGGGAAGAAAAGTGAAAAAGGAGGGGTGGACGAGAGATGACGGCAGGATCCAATTATAAATTTTTATAACTATAGACTCAATTAAAAACTTTTAAACTATAAAAATTTATTTAAAAATTCGCTCAAATTATAAGGACCTACAAATTAATTTAACTTTATTATTATTATTATTTTAATAATGAAATTTTATTGTCACTAGATATCAAATTTCTTGTAACGATTATTTATTTTTCGGGCCTAACAGCTACTTTCAAACTTAAATTACCTCATTAGGAGAAAAAAAATTGTTACATATATTTTTACAAGGTTAAATTAAAAATTTTGTCTTTATAATTTTTATTCATTTTTAATTTAGTCTTATATTTTTTTAAAAATTAGTTTTTATACTTATAAATATTTTCAAAATAATTTTTATTATCAATTGCGATTATAACGTTGTCATAATACTATCAATTAACTAACTTAATAAGTATTTTTTTGTCTAATAGATATTTATTTAGATGTTTATTTTTTTTATAAAATGTCTAATAAGTATTTTTACATTTCAGTAAGTGTTCATTTATTAACTAGGTGATCCTTTAAATACTTTTTTTATATCTACAAAAAATATTTATTGGTGAGTAAATTGACATATTATAACGAAATTGATGATAAAAATTATTTTAAAAATATTTATAAATATATGGAATGATTTAAAAAAATTATATGAACTAAATTAAAAATAAATAAAAATTATAAGGATTAAAGTTTTAATTAAACATTTTTACAAAAAGACAAAAACTATTATATCTGCTTGGGATGAGGACCATTTTTCATTACAATGAATCATAGAAGTTTTGAAACATTATACTCTACAAACCTATTAATAATAAAAGAAAAATACTCTACAAACCTAAGAATTTCACGTACTTTTGCATTGGAGAGATTCTTAATACACCGTATTCTACTCTACTCGAGAAGTCAGTTGCCAGAGAGATTCAGGTCGGTCGTCCAACAATTCATTGGTTGGAGACGAGATGAAATGTTAACAGAGACATTCTGACCGATCAATCTTGAAATTAAGATAGTTATAAAGACATATGTAGAGAAAAATGAACATACTTTACCTAAGCTGTCATTTAGGATTAACTTTCCGGATACCTTCCGTTACAATCATTTAGGATTCTAAATATTATGTTTGGTTATTATAGCGCAAGGCCGTTATGTATAGTCATTATAATACAAGACCATTATGTCTGATTATTATAGCGCAAGACCGTTATACCTATTGGTAGGTCTTATTACGCACGTATTTGTCGAGCCGTTACCTATTCGAATATAGGTTGGTCAAACCTTGTAGAAATAGGTCAAACTTATGGTTGGATGCCAATTGGGTCAAAGACGGTCCACAGTCCCCCAACTTAGTCATATATGAAGATGGATTAAGCTTATGAGTGGTTGAATATCAATTGAAACAAGACGATCCTCAGTCTCCCAACTTGAGCAATCAATGATGATAGCCTAAGCTTGTATTGTTAATGTTTATCCTTATTCAAGCTTATGAATTTGGACAATCCAAATACATATATAATACTCCACATAATTAAGATGATTAAGGGTGTCAAAATGGACCGGTCTGGTCTATTCAGGGGTCGGGCCATTTTCGGGTCGATCCATTCAAGCCATGTAAGTTTCGGACTGACATTTTGCTAGTCCAGTTCAGCTCATTTAGTCTTATGTAGTGTTAAAAAAACAGGTTGACTACCATTCATGATTCGCATTCGAATATATAAGTTTCGGATTAATATTTTGTTAACCCGGGATTCGTTTATTTTGTTGGAAATATTCGAAATGAACCCATCGGACTTGACTTATTTTGACACCCTTAAAGATGACACAAATTAAGTAACTTAGTGAAAATAGAGTCTTACACCATGTGTATTTAAAAATGTTTCCATGTATAATTGACACTGTAGTAGCTGATATCCGTTCACCACAATTACATGTTAAATAAATGTCATATAGGCTAGTTACGGCAAAAATTGGTGTACTGATATAAACCTACATATCATTCTAAACGGCCCAAATCAGCCCAAAGAAGTTGGATCGGGCACTCACAAGCCAATCTACTGGACGCTTCATTTTCACCCACGTGAAGAATCCAATCAGGTAATTGCTGGTCGTTTGCACCGACCAAATTATCTTGTCTCATAAAGGCCATTAAAACTATAAGGGAAAATATTTATCTCACATAATTTTTTTTACATATTTTTTATATGACAAAACTTAAGTAAAGTTATTTAGATGTTTGTGATACTTGTCTCCAATAAAAGTATGACATGTGTACATTTTTCTATAACTCATTAATGAAAATTTTAAAAATGATAATTAAATTTTTTTTAAAAATATACATATGTCATATTTTTATTGAGACAAAAGTACCACAAGTATTTAAAGAACTTTACCTAAGTTTTATTTTTTTTATATCATATGTCAATAGTTATGATTAAATAAGATAAAAATGTTAACACGTGAATCTTCATTTCAATGGTAAGTAATGTAATATAAAAAATAATGTATAAAAAAATGATATGAAAAAATAGATATAACTTGAAACTATCATGCCGTCTCAACTTCAATAGTCTCTATGGTCTGATCCCCACTACATATAAAAGAGTAGGATCAACACCAATAGGCATGTTCTTCTAGCCTTCTTTCATATACTTATTATTTACTATTCTTTTTAACTTTGGATGTTAGAGTGTTCTTGCATGTATACATTTCTACTCCACCGATTAGATCAAAGCTCAATTAGAACCCAGCAATCAGTCCACCGATCATCCAGGAGTTTGGCGTGAACAGATGGAAAAACAACAAATTTTTTTATTTTTTTTTATATTTTTTAAAGTCTTTATTAGGTCAATGTTGTTCCGGTAATTAAACCCCAAATCCGTTCTTACAATTATTATTCATTTTAAATGTACTGCAAAAACCGTGATATAAGTAATACTTTACTTAATGAGATAAACTTATGAACGACTTAAATTTAATATAAAAAAGGATATTAATATAATGGGCGCAGATATTAGTAACAAGTCGATCGGTGGATGAAATTAGAATCCTAAATTTAATATATGAGGAGGTGAGTATTTTGACTACTTGTTTCTAAAGCTAAATAATTTGTTCTAATTGAAGAAAAATATTATTTGAGTATAAATATTCTTTGCCAGAAAAATGCTGGTAATTTTATCACACATAAAAATTCATATCAATTATATTATTTTAAATTACTGGTTCTCGTGTTATCTTCGACAGAATCTCGAGTATTAGTTTATATGAGGAAAAAGATCATGGCTGAATGTAGGTAACGAGATAGAGAAGCTGAGTCACTATTGTGGTCTGGTTGGCCCGATTGAGAAATTGCCAAGTAGTCACCAATTGTTGCAATTGCTGCATGCAGTTGAAATGCCGCTAGCAACGAGAGTATATACATGCACCGATCATCTACTTCCTTGTCCGACACGTGTGATATATATATATAGAGGGGAGATCCGTTTATATTAGTGTAAGTCTTTTTTCTTTTACACTCATTTTTAACTATTAATTTCACTTTCATCTAATTGAGAGTATTTTATTAAATCATTTCAATCATTAAATAAAAGAAATCTAACGGTTGAAAATAAAATAAGTCAAAAAAGAAAATCAACTTATCCTGATGAGGAATTGATCAACTCCCTCATATATATATATATAGGGAAAAACATTTTATTATAAAAAAATAAAAAGAATAAATATTGATTATAAACTATACATAAAAAAGTAAAAAGAATAAATATTGATTATAAATTATACATAAATAATTAAAATTCATATATCTTATTTTTTATAATAAACACATTTTATCAACAAATATATGTCAAAAAAATATATATATTATATATTATACATAAATGATTTAAATTAAAAATTTTTTAAAAGTTATGCAATTTTTAAAAATTACATCTATTTATAAAATTTAATAATTAAAATGTATATATCTTAAAAGTTTTATAATAAACACATTTTTTAACAAAAATATTCTCAAAATATAAAAAATTTACACTTATAAATTGATATAATTGATCCTATATATATATATATATATATATATATATATATGCACTGCACAAGAGGTGTTGAGGAAAATTAAAGGGTCAAAAAGCTTAATTAGCTAGAGAACATTTTTTTGTCTTGTGTACAAGTTAGTATCATGAGCCAGGAGCAGCCACGGAGACCCGACCATGAACCGATCAAGTGCGGTGATGTGTCACGCCCATAGACGCAGCCACCATGCAATCCGTGGAAAGCCAAGTATTGGGTTGATGGAATCAGCCGCCACTAAAAACGAGAGAGCTGGTCTTGTGAGCCATAGGGCCGTCACAAACCTTGCCAAAAACGAAGGCGTTACCTTGTCGGAGGAAACAAATGAAGGAGGCAACCGTGTCATCACGGAGACCCTTGGTGGACAGGTAATTAGTCACTTAAACACGGAGAAATTCTTGGGTGAAAATTTTTTATTCGGAATATATGCATATTAATTTTATATAAAATTATGTTAATAAAAATATATTTAATTTTTAATTATTCACACAATTTTATTTTATATATTAGGAGTATCCATGGGTTAGGTTGGATTGGGTGGGTTCAACGTCGATTTTGGACTCGACTCACTCAAGAGATTTTCCGCTCGACCCGACCTGGCTAAGAGATTTCTTCGGCTGACTCGAACCGTTTAAGAGTGGGTCGGGTCGAACCCGTGAATCTGACATGTGTTTTTTTTAAAAAAAATTCTTATAAATAAAGTCAAAATACAAAATCTAACAAATTAACATCATAAGTCTCAGTCTCTAATAAATTAAACATTATAAGTCAATAAGTGCATAATAAATTAACAACTAACAAGTCTTACTATGTCTGGAATAAATTAAACAAAACTAATCATAACTTAAATAATAAATTAGTCTAACCAATCGAAATCAATGTCATCACGTATGTCATATGTATTGACGTAATTATTGACTTCACGCATGTTATCGTGTGAGTGGAGACGTGAAGTGGTGGATTTAGAAATTGAAATAGGAGTGGTGGGTGTTAAACTGATTTTACAAAAAAAAATGAGGTCGTGGGTGGGTTGGGTTATGCGGGGTTAGAAATATTCTAACTCATTACTCGACCCACATACTATGGGTTGAACATTTTTCAACTCGACCCAACCCGCAAATTAACATAACTCAACCCGCATTTTATGGGTTGGGTTGGATCAAAATCTATGAGTTTGTGGGTCAACCCAATTCGCTGAACACCCCTATTATATATGTTAAAAGGTTGATTAATTTGTCTTTAAGCTAAGAAGTTTTCAATCAAGAATTTCTTCTTAAACACGAATAATTCATAGTTATGTAATAATATTTCATTCTCTACCTGAGAGGAGGTCGTCGGAGAACCTCAGGTCAGTCGTCTGACAGTTACCCGAGGAAGACGGGATAGAATGCCAATAGAGGTACTCCGACCGATTAGTCTTGGAGTCAAGACAGTGATGAAGGCATAGGTAGAGAAAAGTGAACATGCCTGACCTACGCTGTTAGGCCGGTTTATATAAAGATCTGAATGACTGACTCACCGGATACCTTTCGTTCAGGCCATTTAAGATTTTGAACGTTATATTTGGTTATTATGGCGCAATACTATTATGTTTGGTTATTATAGTGCAAGGCCATTATGTCAGTTAGTAGGTCATATTGAGCACATGTTTGTTGAGTTGTTATTCATTCGAATATAAGTCGGTCAAACTTTGTAGAAATAAGCTTAACTTATAGTCAAATGTCATTTAGGTCAGAACGGTCCACAATTCTTTAACTTGATCATCTGTGAAGATGAGTCGAGCTTATGAGTGACCGAATGTCAATTGGGTTAAGATGGTTCACAACCCTCCAGCTTAGACAATCAATAATGATAATTCAAACTTATATTATTAATATTTATTTTTATCCAAACTTATGAATCTAATCAGTCCAAATACCTGTTTACGTATTACAATTAGAATATCAAATATCAACCGTGTACTAATATTTTAAAAGAGTATATTTTTATACATTACTTATTAAATATATAGGAAGTAACTGTCTTAGAATTTTTCACTCAAATGCTGCCTTGCCTTTTTGTCTGAGATTTTCAATTGGATCTACTTTATTGGAACAGGTTGTGGGGCAGTTTGTGGAAGCAGATGCGCCCAAGGAGACTATGATTGGCGATGCACTCGGATCAGCGGTGGATGAAGGTGTTCCTGCCTCAGTGCAAGCTCCCAAAGTTAAAGCAACCGAAGACTATGATTTCATACGTAACCAAGGCGTTGCAGCTCAGTCTGCTGACGCTAGTCTTAATCCTCGGCTTTCTGGCAACCAAGATAGGAATACACAGTCCTATGTTTCAACGGTACGTAACGTACCCCATGTATCGTTAATTGTTGCTTCAGCTTGTTACGTGTATTAACATGCATTAAGCTGTGAAGTTGAAAGCTATTGATTAATTTGGGATTCGATTGCATGCATGCAGGACAAGCGGGTGACACGTGAAAATCCCGACATAATAGCGTACCTGGTGGCATGGGAGCATCCATGGCTACCGCAGATCACAAGGTTAAGAAAAATAAATGAATTAGTACACTTCTAAGTATATATAGTGGTAAATATATATAAAGTATTAGTGGTAATATTCTTAGGAGGAAATTTTCGTCCCTTGGCAGTGTACCACTCTTGTTGATGCCTAATGGATATACGTTATCAAACGGATAATAGATGGAGATTTAATTAGCTGGTTAAATCGAGCGTTTGTCTGGTGTCGATACCTTTACCATTTTAGTCGATAATTAATAATGGGAGATTTAATATTTAGTCACGTATCTTATTTAATTGAATTATTAATGTAAAAATATTTAAAATTTTAAGTAGGTACATAGGTGTCTATCTTCCTTTCTTTTCAAAGATTTGTATTTGCTATGCATAGTTTCAAATAAAAAAAATGCTAACAATATATTTTTTAAATATTTATTTTACTATTAATTTAAAAATAAATATTAATAATATATTTTTTTAAATAATATTTTCAATTATATAAAATAAATTAATAATAAAATAAATATTAAAAAAATAGTCAAAAAAATGTGACATTAACATTCTTCTCTCAAATATTTTAGTAAGCCATACGCCCACCGTGTTACTCCAACCGATAGAAGCACAGATGGGAGATTGCGAATTTGGATGGCTTTAGGCCCATAGCTTGTTGAGTGGGGTTTATCTACGTTTTAACTTTTAATGGGCCCATAAACTTTTTTTTTTAAAAAAATTTCTTATTAGTGTCATTATTTTCTGTTTCTTATTCAGTTATTTGCGAGCTCATACTATCCTTATCAGATGGGAGGTTACTACGAAAAAGGAATTAGTATACTTTGCTTCATTAACATTTGCCCAATAATTATATCGTGATTGCACTACAAGAAAAATATTGAATTAATTAACCAATTAATTTGTATATTTTCGCGTGGTCGTATCTTCAGATTAATTAAACAGCATATATATCTCAAAGACACTAATGGTGTATTGATGATAGCCTAATAGAAAACGAGCGATTCCTATTCAGTAACAACGCACTTTTTTTTATTTTTATTTTTTTGGTCAATAGTATCAATGCACTTTGTAATAAGTTGTGACTTGTAACAAACGCATTGAGAGTATAAGTAGGACCGGATGAAATAAACATATGTAAATTAGAAAAGATACTTTCACATGTTTTTCTCAAGCTCAATAATATTTTAATTTTTATTAGTATTCTTTATCTAAAAATGTAGTGTAAGAAAAAAAGGTGTGAAAATGCTATTATTTATATAAATTCAAGTAAAATTAAAATATTATTTTATCTAATTTAGTTATAAAGTGATAGAGAAACTAAATTGAGATTACAAATTAAATAAATTTAATGTTGGGATCTATTAGAGATTCAATAAATAGTTAATAAGTTCGCGTTTTAATAAGAACTAGTTAATGTAATAAAAACAACTAAATAAACGTGACAACTGCCAAATCCATGCAAAGACACCCTGTATCTTACATAATTTCATTCAGCAAAAAGTAGGAGATCTTCCGGTATCTTACTCAATTGGTGTAAGTCAAAAAATTATTATTGAAATAGTGTAAAATAAACAATACATTATAACAACTTGTGACTCCTAATCATGACTTATATGATTGTATTTTTTTATTAATTTTGTAGGGTAAATCGTTGATATAAATCACAACTTACTAATTTTATTACGACACATGAAGTCGTGTCTGCCAAGCACAACTTTCTTTTTTTAAAGATATTTTGTTGTATCTTTTATATCTGTTAAGAACACTTAGATTTTTTCAATTCAAGTTTCTTAACTTTCAAATAACTTAAAATAAATCATAAGATTTATCAAAATTCTTGTTTCATCATTTCACCAAATTTTCATATCTGTTGATAGTCAATTCAGCATTAAAATAGACAATCAATGTGCTTCAAAATATTAAACTAACTCTAATTATCCTCAAATTTTAACTATATCATCTTCCCTAAAAAATTAGTGAAAATTAGTGAAAATTTTAATGTCAGATTGACTACTAGCAGATATGAAAAATTAGTAAAATGGTGAAATAAAAATTTTAATGAATCTTAAAATTTATTTTAAGTCTGTTGAAAGTTAAGAAACTTGATTTGAAAAAAATCTAAGTATTCTTAGTAAATATAAAAGATACAACAAAATATCCTAAAAAAAAGGAAATCATGCTTAGCAGACACGACTTTATGTATCGTAATAAAAAAAATAACAATTAGTAAGTCGTGGTTTGTACTAACGACTTACCCGACCTACAAAATTAATAAAAAAAATAAAATCATATAAGTTATGACTGAGAGTCACGACTTGCTATAATTTATTTTTCATTTTACACCATTTCGATAATAATTTTTTGACTTGCACTAATTGAGTAAATTTTCCTTTCATTTACACTTCTTCGGTGAAAAAGTCTAATTTTGTTCTTAACGCCAAAGCGCAAATTATCAAATTAATGAAATTATAGTTAGATATTTACACATAAAACATTTCACATCATTTCTATACTTTCTTATTAGATATTAAAATAAGAAATAAGAGAAATCTATTTGCACACTGTTATTACACACCTTTTTTATATATATGGTGATTCATATATAAATAATTAGTGATCAACATATATTATGTAATAACTGAGAACATATATTAATGGGTAAAGAATTAGTGATTGAGTTATCACATAATATATGTTGATTACCAATTATTTATATGTTAATCACAAATTATTCATACGTCAATTAATGTTTACAATTATCACATAATACGCACGAATCATCATTTAATTACATATAAATCATAAATGTGTAAGTGGTGTGAAAAAAGTGCACCAAACAGACAACCGCAAGAAAAATACACATTCTAATATACTCTAAACAAGTATAAAGTGTAAGGATTTTAATATTGAAATATCATCAATTAACACTTACAATATCATTCCTCTTATAGTTAACACTAAGCAAGTACGTGCTTGCTGGATGTTAAGGCTGCAAAATCGTGGTAGTAGTACTTAAAAATTCTCCACCACCAGTTCAACTGTCGATTTTGCTGAATAGAATAGAATATATGCAACTCGGAGCATTAATTGGTGCATGACTGTAGACTATTCTAACCCAATTGATATTTGATTATTCATAAGTTCAGTTCATCTTTACAAATGACTAAGCTGAGGGAACTGTTGACTGTCTTGATCCAATTAGCATCCAACCATAAGTTAGGCCTATTTCAGAACACTAGACCTATGACAATCCGAACTGATGTCCTGTCTGTAAGGTCTGACTGGCCTATATCCGAATAGGTAACAGCTCGACAAACACGTACTTAATACGACTCATCAACAGACATAACGACCTTGCACCATAATAACCAAACATAATGGTTTCACGCCATAATGATCAGATATAACATTTAGAATCCTAAATGACATGAACAAAAGGTATTCAAAAAGTCAGTCTTCTAGATCTCTATATAAACCGGCTTAACAGTCTAGGTCAGACATGTTCATTCATCTATACTCTTACATATACTAATGTCTCGGTTCAGAGATTGATCGGTCGGAGTATTTTAGCGAAACTCCACCTTGTCTCCAACAAACGAATTGTTAGATGGTCGACCTAGGACTCTCTGGCAACCATCCCTCGGGTAGAGAGTAGAACATCGGGTGCCCACCGTGGGGACTAGTAAAACGTTTCCCATGCTTTGAAGCTATCTATCATGGCACACAAAAACTCTTACCAGATTCTGAACTGACTAAGTTAATTGACGAGAAGATTCTTAACCTCCACCTTTGCTTCACTCTAATTTATGAATAATATATTTCTTTTAATCTTTTTAATCTATGATTTTATATTTGGTGATTTGTTGTCCTCCATGATGACTTTATCGTGTTGTCTTAAGAGTTCTTTTAGTCTAACTATAAAGAGCACATACCGATCCACTAGTTATGGAGTCACGCAAGGAACCTCTACATTAGTCAAACATGAAATTCATGATAATTAAAACTTTTGCAGCACAACAGGTCAATGCTATCTCGGATCGTGATCTACCCTCCTTCCAAATTCATATGACAAGGCATCAATATGTTGATCAATCCGATGAATTGTAAATGCATCGGAGACTTCGTCCTTCGAAGCATTAAACTCGGTTAAGTAAATTTGTTCATCAAATTTTTACACTTTTGCAAGACCAAATTATCGCTTGGATTTGTCAAAGCTTAGGCTATGAGTCGTCCACTTTCTGAAACACCTTGACTATTAACATCAATTTCTAATTGAAACGAAACTGACAAGAAGTCTAATATTTGAGCAACATTATTTTTACTAACATAATTCTTCTCTCACTTGATTTTCACAGTGTTAATTTGTTGTCAACAAATTCAACACTGGGGATGCAATGATGACATTGATGCCCTGGTAGAACACCTATTATAGATGGTTATATCCTACCAGTAAATTGAATGACTTTCAAGTCAATGATTTATTCTTTGTTTAATTTTATCACATTTATGGCATGATAGTAAATGACATTTATGTGCATTATTGTCATTTCATGAAATTAATTGGCTACTAATTGGTCATTATTTTATATTATTATTTTTTATTACTAATTAAAGAACATATATGACATGATAGTAAATGACATTGATCTACATTATTGTCATTTCATGGAATTAATTGACTATTGATTAGTTATTATTTTATATAATTATTGTCATCACGAAATTAATTGACTATTAATTGATTTCTTGACGTGTTGTTAGTAGAATATTGATTCAATATTGATTGATATTTTAAATAATATTCATTATGATTGGATTCTTTAATACTATTTATTGTCATTAATTTATTAATTAATAATTTCATAACATTAAATTGATTATAATATTATATTGCTTTAATTGTCATTACATAACATTAAACTTATGATAGTTTCATTTTGACTTTGTGTGAAGATATTTCATAGTCATAACTAGGAACAAAGTATTAACATTTATATCTATTTGTGATAATTTTTGTAATGAATATTTGTATTCATCATAATTTATTGTTGTTTATTTGCATAACATTAATTTCTATAATTTTATATATTCATTATTTTAATTTGAACTTTTTAAGCTATAAGTGTATGAATTTTATTTGCATGAGTTTAATACAACCAAACTTACCAAAGTATGAAAATTTACTTATATTTATTTCAATTGCATATTATTATTAGAATTACACACATGACAGGATCAAGACAAATTAGATTAAACTCCTAACAAATTCTTGAAAAATTCTAGATGAAGACCCCAGAAACTCGGGATGATAAAAACCTTGAGAAAGTCCAAGCAAAGCCCCCGAAAACTCGGGATGATAGACGACCTAGCCCGATAAATCTGACTAAGGTTCCTAGCTCAAGAAAATCTGAATCATGATGCCATGAAATTGGTCCAGAGCCGATGTCGGTCTAGAACCGATGCTGGTCCCAAGCCGATGAGAAAAGCCAATGCCAGTCCAGAACCGATGATAACCGGTGTAAGATCCAATGTCGGTCCAAACTGATGTTAATCAGCCTAAGAGCCAATGCTGCTCCAGAACTGATGTTAACCGACCTAAGAGCCGAAGCCAATCCAGAACCGATGTTAATCAGCCTAAGAGCCGATGCTGGTCCAAAATCGATGTTAATAAGCCTGAGAGCTAATGCCGACCTAGAACCGACGTTAACTGGCCTAAGAGCCAATGCCGGCCCAGAACTGAGACTGATTTCGACACAAGTTGCCACCTAAATCGGCACAAGATGCCATGAAAGTCGGCACAAGCTGTAACCTAAAATTGACACAAGGTGCTATGAAAGTCAGCATAAGATGCCCATTAATTGAATACAAGATATAAAAATTTGCGATGCAAGTTTTGGATCAACTTAAGTTATGAAAGTTAAAAAACATTGTGGAATTCGTCCAAGTCCTCAAGGGTTACTTAGACCATTAAATTCATTTGAGGTTATGAAGACAACTCAGCCTGGTAAAACCGGCCGAAGTCATGAAGAGGACTCAATTCAATAAAATCAGCCAAGGTTATAAAGAAGGCACAGCCCGATAAAATCATCTGAGGACAAGAGTTGCATATGAAGAAATTGAAGGTGTATAAAGTCATTTGAGGTATACAAGTTGTCAAATCAGCTAAGCACAAAATTACTAAATTGAGAAGCAAGGCAAAGCTCAGTAATTTCGAGGTCATGGTTACGCCATCGTGCCATTGAAGACAGCCAAAGCTCGAAAAAATTCTGAGGTCATGGTTATGCTTTGGAACCGATGAAGACGAGAAAACTCGATAATTCCAAGGTTTATGGTCACACTATGACACTTTGAAAGCATCCGAGCTTGGTAATTTCGGGGTCAGAATAAAACAAAAATTGAAAACATGCGATGTTATTCGAAGTATACAAGCGTTTTAAATATAAAGTCATATTCAAACTTGACTTAATTCTGGACTATAAAATCCAAATATATAGAGTTAGGCAAAAGTCGAATTAGGAAATATAACTTATTAAGTGAAAATTACTGAATAAAGTTATAAAAGATGAAGTCATGAAAACAGCTCAGCCGATAAATCTAGTCGAGGTCACGAAGATGACCTAGCTCAGTAAATCTGACCGAGGTCATGAACGCCCAGCTTGAAGAAACCGAAGACATATGAAGCCATTTGAGGTATACAAATATTTTAGATTGACAAGTGAAATACAAATCGAATACAAGTCATAAGTATACAAACCAAGTGGATCGTCTAGACTAATAAGCTTGAATAAGTAGAAACATTAATAAGCTCGGGTTATCATGACTGATTGCCCAAGTTGGGGGGCTGTGGACTGTCTTGACCCAATTAATATTTTGTCACTCATAAGCTCAACCCATCTTCACAGATGACCATGCTAGGAGGCTGTGGACCGTCCTAACCAAATTAGCTTCTAGCCAGAAGCTAGACCTATTTCGAAATGCCAAACCTTTGACAATTATGACCCACCAACAAACATAACGGCCTCGCGCCATAATAACCACATATAACGACTTCGCGTCATAATGACCAGACATAATATTCAAAATCTTAAATGACCCAAACGAAAGGTATACCAAGAATCAGTCCTCCAAATCTCTATATAAAACGGTCTGATAGCCTAGGCTAAACATGTTTATTCTTCTCTACTCTTACCTATACTATCTTCTCGGCTCGGAGGTTGATTAGTCGGAGTATCTTGATAGAATTTCATCTTATCTCTAATAAACGAAATGTCGAATAACAGACCCAAGACTCTCCGATTATCATCCCTCGAATAGAGGATGAAGCAACTGGGTTGGGCAGTGGCCCAATATCCATATATCTATCATGCATATGCATAAAAAAAATGAAAGTATATATGAAAGTATATGCTACAGTTCATTCATACGTATGTGATCTGATGCTAGTTGAGAAAGAAGATGTCCGGTCCATGCCCTCTCTCTCCTGAATTGAAACTTGGCAGATCACTGATCAGCACTAACTATGCTGCACTATGCGCACCTGCGTAGTTTCCTCACTTTTACTAAGTATGACTAGAGAAGACCCATGTCACTCCTGACCGCAATAATTTTAGAATTCAATGAAAACATATGGGTTTTGTTCCATCCTCTAGTTGAAGGGAGGTCATCGGAGAACCTCAAGTAGGTAGTCTGGAAATTACTCGAGGAAGACGAGGTAAAATACCAGCCAAGGCACTCGACCGATCAGTTTTTGAGTCGAGACAGTCATACAAGTAAGAGTAGAGAAGAATGAACATGTCTAGCCTAGGCTGTCAGGTCGGTTTATATGGAGATCCGGAGGATTAACTCTTCGGATACTTTCCGCTCAAGTCATTTAGGATTCTAAACGTTATGTCTAATCATTTATGGCGCGAGGCCGTTATGTCTATTTGTCGAGTTGTTACCCATACGGGTATAAGTTGGTCGGACTTTGCAGAAATGAGCCCAGCTTATGGTCGAATTCCAATTGGGTCAAGATGGTCCACAGCCCCCCAGCTTGGTCATCTGCGAAGATGAGCCAAGCTTATGAGTAGTCGGATGTTAATTGGGTTAGGACGGTCCACAGCCCCCCAGCTTGGTCATCTGCGAAGATGAGCCAAGCTTATAAGTAGTCAGATGTTAATTGGACCAGGACGATCTACAGCCCTCCAGCTTGGGCAATCAGTGATGATAGCCCGAACTTGTATTATTTAATGTTTATTCTTATCTAAGCTTATGAATCTGGACGGTCCACTTGATTTGTACACTTCTGACTTGTATTGGGTTTGATTTTGACTTGTCAATTGAAAATATTTGTATACCTCGGATGACTTCATATGTCTTCAGTTTCTTCGATCAGGTCTTTTAGGTTGATTTATCAGGCTGAACCGTCTTCATGACCTCAGCCGATTTTATCGATCTGGGTCGTCTTCATGACTTCGGCCAGATTTATCGGGCTGGGTTGTTTTCATGACTTTGATCGATTTTATCGGGCTGGATTGTCTTCATGACCTCGGCCGGATTTACCGGGCTGGGTTTGACCTCAGCCAATTTTATCGGACTGGGTTATTTTCATGACCTCGGCTGGATTTACCAGGCTGAGTTTGACCTCAGCCGATTTTATTGGACTGGGTTATCTTCATGACCTCGGCCGGATTTACCGGGCTGAGTTGTCCTCATGACCTCAGCCGGATTTACCGGGCTGGGTTTGACCTCGGCCGATTTTATCAAGCTGGGTTGTCTTTATGACCTCGGCCGGATTTACCAGGCTGGGTTGTCTTCATCCCGAGTTTTTGGGGCCTTCGCCAGGACTTTCTCAGGGTTATTATCCCGAGTTTTTCGAATCTTCAAATGGAATTTTTTAAGAATTTGTTGTGAGTTTAATCTAACTTGTCTTGATCCTGTCATATGAGTAATTCTAATAATAATATATTAAAATTATGCAAATAAAATTCATACAGTTTATAGCTTAAATTAAAATAATAAATATAAAATTATAGAATTTAATGTTATGCAAATAAACAACAATAAATTAAGATGATTATAATGACAATAAATAGAGATTAAAGCTATGAAAGATGACAATTAAAGCAAATTAATTTAATGTTATGTAATTTATTAATTTATAAATTAATGACAATAAATAGAAATTAAAGCAAATGACAATAAATAGAAATTAAAATGACAATTTAAGTAATATAACATTATAATTAATAAAATTTTATGTATTTATTAATTATAAATCAATGACAATAAGTAATATTAAATAATTCAATGGCAATAAATATTATTTAAAATATCAATTAATATTGAGTTAGTGTTTCACAAACAACCTGTTGAGAAATCAATTAATAGCCAATTAATCAGTGATATGATGAAATGACAATAATTATATAAAATAATGACTAATCAATAGCTAATTAATTCTATGACAATAATACACAACAATATCATTTACTATCATGCCATATATGTTTTCAAATTAATAATAAAAGACAATAATAAAAAATAATGACAAATTAATAGCCAATTAATTCCATAAAATGACAATAATGCGCCCAACCAAAGTCATTTATTATCATGCCATATCATTTGAAAAAATGAATGACAATAATTGATATCAATGGTGCCCCTTGGTATTAATGGCGTTACAAACTGTTATCAAATAAATTGGCATGAATGGCAAGCAACGTACATAAAAATGGCAGTTAAAATGGGATGGATAGCTTAGTTGACCACAATAAATATTATGTAAAATGTCACAAAATGAATTTTGATGCATTAATGAAAATAAATACCTGATTGTTAGATGTTAAATTTCACACGAGTAAGAATGCTAATTTATGAAAATAGATATTGTCACGTTTTAAAAGAAATTAAGGCCAAGTGGTTACATAGAAAATGATAAAAAAAAATAATTAAATACATAATAATTACTTATACAGTAAATAAATAACCAGCAATGATTTTGGCAATGAATGTATTCTAATCAAATAGTAAATTAGAGTAAATTATATTTGATTAGGAGTAATACAAGTAACGTTTGTGAGGTATGGCGATTTAATTTATATCAAATAAAAATGGTCATCCAATTGACGGAGAAGGATATTCACAAACTAGTTAGTAATATGCCAGCACAAAGGATTAAAGGAATTAATATTTGTGAGGACTTATGATGCTAATATCACGAAGATTAATGCATGGATTGTTATGACAATAATAAAGACAATAATAAATAAAATAATGACCAATTAATAACCAATTAATTTAATGAAATGACAATAATTTTGAATGTGTATCCAACAATTAACTATGCAGAAAAGAAATATGCTTAGTAGTGAGTAAACATAGATATATGTCATTTTCTCTGATCACCTTGGTTCAGTGTATTTACATATGTGTCATTCTTTCTAATCGCTGCATATTTGAACGGTCATTATTTTTTTCTTGTTTGTGTTGACCTTGCTTTGCCATTCCATTTGCACAGTCGTGTATCTTCATCTACTATGTTAAAGCCTTTTCATTCATTTCCTTTCTTGTATCCTACCCACTTGACAGTGAACGAATATCTAATGGTCGAAAGTATCACAATAAAAAGTGCCACAAAAACTTCATATTATTAATCCAAGTAAATAATTTACCACTTGTCTATGATTACTTCATCAGAACCACTTCACCATGGAAAACCATATGTTAGCACTAAATCAAAAGAAACCTTGTATCCTTATTCCTTCTTGAACCAACCACAACATTTTAATCTTGGTAAAATTTTAACACGTAAACTCAAAAAATGTTGGGAGAAAAATACACTTACAGAATAAAAATGGTGAATAGAGAAAAGTGAAGAACACAAACCATATGATCTCACAGGATATCTAGTGCAAGTGGTGTTGCATAGATGGAGACGAACCGATCATGACCATGGGAATTACCAAACAAAAGATTCTAGTTGAACTGCTCATGAGAACATCGTCAAAGAGATGTATGTAATAACAATGGAAATGTGGTATTCCTGTGGGGTGGGAGAGTTTTACCTCGCTCCACGGTGGGTGCCAGATGTTCCATCCTCTGCTTGAAGGGAGGTCATCGAAGAACCTCAAGTCGGTCGTCCGAAAATTACTCGAGGAAGACGAGATAAAATACCAACCAAGGCATTCCGACTGATCAGTCTCTGAGTCGAGACAGTCATACAAGTAAGAGTAGAGAAGAATGAACATGTTTGGCATAGACTGCCAGGTCGGTTTATATGAAAATCCGGAAGATTGACTCTTTGAATACCTTCCGCTTAAGTCATTTAGGATTCTGAACGTTATGTCTGGTCATTTATGGCGCGAGGACATTATGTCTATTTGTCGAGTTGTTACCCATACATGTATAAATTGGTCGAACTTTGCATAAATGAGCCTAGCTTATGGTTGGATTTCAATTAGGTTAGGATGGTCCACAACCCTCCAACTTGATCATCTGCGAAGATGAGTCAAACTTATGAGTAATCAGATGTTAATTGGGTTAGGACAGTCCACAGTCTCCCAACTTAGTCATCTGCGAAGATGAGCCCAATTTATAAATAGTCGGATGTTAATTGAGTCAGGAGAGTCCAGGTTTTAATTAATATTTATCATATATCAAATCATTTGCTATAGTCAACTCTTTTTCAGAACCCACGAGGGCCAGACTTTAGAAACAAATCGAAAGCGAAAACCACTCTTTGGTCAATTGGTGAGAGAATGGCATCGTGCTAAATTATATGCCCGGAAATCTCCTACGAAAAGGGTTACAATTAAGACAAAGATAAACAATAATGTTTGACAGTTAGATACTATATATGATCAGATGTTAAACAATGACGGTGTACGCATGATCAAATGAAAGTTAACATTAACGGAAATTTAAACTTATCATAGTTAAGCGAGGGAAAGATTAGTTGAACTATCATCATCCTATCCTATTTTTATTTAGTAAGATGAGTTGGCCGGTAATAATGCAGATAATTGTTGGAGATAAGAAGGAAATTGATTGATTGAAGCTGATTATGTACTGGTTTCTGTTGAAAGTGAATCGTTTGCTTGGTGATGATGTCCAAAACTCTGCATTTGGCAAAATTAACTAATTGGTTTCATTTATCATATTAGTTGATTATTGTATTTATTTCTAGTTTTTGTTTAGTTTTAGCAACCAAAAAAAAAAAGCACATCACATTCACAAAAGTTATTTAAGTCAGAAGAATGTATACATAAGAATAATTTTTATTTTTTCACATTATTTTTTTATACTATTTTTTGTATCATATCACTTATTATTAGTTACAATATTTATATGTTAATATTTTTTTCTCACTTAATTACAATTATTCACATGTGATAAAAAATATAATGTAAAAAAATAATGAGTTGAATATTTTCTATATAAGAACAAGAGTGCATCTATTGAAGTTATTGAGACTTCCACTTTTATCCCATCTTTAATTGGTGTCCTTTTTTCTATAATAGAGAAAACCATATTTCTTAATTTCCTATTGGCAGCAAACATGCTATATATTTTGTTTTGGTAGTTTGGTGTGTACGTAATTAAGCGAACTCATGAAAAAGTTTTTTTTGTACGAAGTTTTTTTTTATACAATAGTAACAATAAAATTTGAACTTAAGATTTTATACAAATTACTCAAACTTCTCACCACTACCTTTTTCTCAAGAAGTCAAGTTGTATTTAGAATGAATAAAAATAAAAATAATTTGATTTGAATTGAATTAAATTGATTTAATTCAAAAATCATATTTTGTGTTTAAAACTTTTAAAAAATTAAGATTTGAATTAATTTAGAAATTAAATTTTGTATTTGAAATTCATTAAAATAAAAATTTATTTGATTTGATTTTATTATTTTATATTTTAACTCTTATGAAAAGTTGTTAGAGATAGTTACTAAGAGTAAAATAATCTATTTATTTCAAATCAAATTAAATCCTAACAAATCATATCAAAATTGATGGAATTTCTAAAACAAAAAAATGAAATTTATGGGATTTTAGAAATCAAATTAATTCTCATTTTAAACATTCTAAACACAAAATTTAATTAAATTAAATTTACAAATCAAATTATTTCCTATTTTTTTACATTCCAAACACACTATTAATGAAATGAAATCAAATATATATGAAAATGTATAAAAAAAATTATGTGATGTATATTTTGGAGGAAAAGCATTTCCTCATGAATTTTTTGAAGGAGGATGTGCAGAAAACTCAATATTCAAAGATATGCCGTTTATCAACTGATAAAGTGATAGTATATCCCTCACAGAAAATTTGGATTTTTCAATTTTCTTAAAAATATCACAGTATAATTTTTAAAGAAAAATATAAAATTTCCAGTATAAGAACTCATTAGTTTTTGTGCAAATGTTTTTCGAATCTTTCACCTACAAGAGTTATTATTTTTCCCCAAAAATAAACCCAATAAAAAAAGAAAATTCAAATGCCACAAATCTAATCCTCTCGAGTTTCTACCAGCTGCTATGCAAACAGTGTTATGTCCTTCTCCATACCATACTCCTAATTTCTTGAAAACGGTATGCCACCAAATTATTATATAAAAAGATAAATAAATTCCGGATGAAACGTGATACTTGTTACCTGCACGAAATGACATGATATTAGTAAAGAATGCTAACTAACTTCGACCTATAATGCTATATAATTAAAGTTTTCACTCTTTCCCCCCGCAAAAAAAAGTTTCACTAGATGCCATGAAATATGAATTGAGGGTTATGGTTGCCAGAATGAATGGGGTTAGATCTTGGACGCAAAATGAAGCAAAATGTTTCGTCCATTAACTCAATAGTCAATACTAAGCAAAATACCCCCACCACGTGCTTGCTGTGAAGCCTGTGATAGTTTTAAGGTTTGTTGGACCATCCTTTTATATATCTCTTCTAGCAGACCATATTTTCCTTCTTTAAATTCCCCACGATGGTACTGATCCATCCCTGAAGGCTAAAGCTAGTAAGAAAAATTTGGTTGAAACTTATATGGCTAAAAGCAACTTTTTTATAAGTTTAAACTTTTATGTTAAGATTCATTAATGGAATTACGTATTGAAACTCAATTTTTTGTTTAAAAGTAGGGGTGACGAGGATTGTCAAAAAGTAACTCCCTTAAAAACTTAAGTTATTTGATAGAGATTGATGAATAATTATGTTATGTATATATCTCTAACATTATACAATGCTCTATATGTCCCAATTTGGATAATATATATTTAATATTTTCATGTGTATTACATTTTTTGTTGTTGCATGTACACAATTTTTTTTAATCAAAACTGAAATATGTGAAGTTCCATTTAATAGAAATTTCTTATTTTGAAAGTAAAAAAATAAATAAATTAAGAATCTCTTTCTGGATAAGTTGAGTCGTTTTGGGCATGGCAGACCAAACCGGGGGGCTCAACAGTCATCAAAATTATTGTTGTGCTGTCTATTAGAAGCAACGTGGCCAAACTGAAGAGCTTTTCGTTGGTCTCAATTTATATATCTTTCTGGAGGCGTAAAATTTTGATCGATAATAATATCCATATATCCTCGAACTCCAAAAGAACAAAACATAAAGTGTTAGAAGTTAGCCCTTTGGCATTTTCTTTTCCTTGTGATTAAGCACGGTGTCCTTCAGTGGGTTATGCTGTTTCCAATCCAGTGAACACAGTGGTACGTACATTAATAATAGAATATTGAAGTGGGGGTCAGTCTTCTGTGTTACGGAAATTGCAGGAAAATGCAGAGCTGGCCAAGACAACCCGAGAGATGATAGTCATAGGAACATGTGAAAGATTTAATAATGATATTTTTATTATATTATTTTTTTATTTAATCATAATTATTTAAAAATGTGACAAAAAATAATATAAGATAAAAATATGATAACACAGACATTTTCCTAAAGGTTTATTTGGATAAAAGATTTTGAAGAAAAAAGAAATGAATGTCTTATTTTTTATTTTTAAATTAAAATAATAATAAAATATTTATAAAAATAAATAAATGATTATTAAAAAGTTATATGATCATATTTTATTTTATTTTTTAATTTTAAAAAAATTCAAATATAAAGAATATTTACTCAAAATAAAAAATAAGCATTCTCTTCTCTTTTCCTTCAAAATCTCAACTCCTCAAACACATCCTCAATCAATTTTAACAATAGTAACAACTTCTAATTTTTTTAAAAAAATTAATTATATATAACAGAAAATTATAATATGATGTAAGTATGTTCTTAAACTGTTATCAATGCATGGGGCACGTCTTCTTAGCTTTTGTTCCGTCTTTTACTTGATGAGAAGTCATAGAAGAATTCTAAATCGATCATCCGACAATTACTTGAAGAAAAAAGGATGAAATACTTATCAAAATATTTTAATTGATCAGCTTAAAATCAAGACAATCATAAAGATATACATAAAAAAAATAAATATATTTAGTCTAAGTTGTTAAATCGATTTATAAAAATATTTAGATGATTAACTATTTGAATACTTTTTATTTAAATTATTTAAGATTTTAAACATTATATTTAATCATTATAATATAAGGCATTATGTATAATTATTATGATATAAGATATTATATATAGTCGTTATGATGTAAAATTATTATGTTTATTATTGAATATTATTAAATATTTATTTATCAAATCGTTATTATTTGAATATAAGTTGATCAAATCTTACAAAAAAAATAGACTTAACTTATAATTAAATATCAATTAGATCATAACGAACCGTAACTTTTTAATTTGATCACCTATAAATATAAAATCGAACTTATAAGTGATTAGACGTAAATTGAGTTAAAATAGTCCAATTTTCTCCCTTGTACAGGAAAAGGAAACTGCGTGGGAGGGGACCCAATTTAGGATGAGTCTTCTGCTGTGATATCTTGCATGAATAATGAAATAATTATGATATTCTTTTCATAAATAATATATATATTTATTTTTATATTTTATTTAATATTATTTATTATATTTATTTATTTTATTTTTTTTAATTACATATTTTTAAAAAATATATATATAATACTTATACTTCTAAAAAAAATTTTTGAATCATCATTTTCCATAATGAAATGATAGCCGTATGATACATCACTTTCCTGTGTGATGATTTAAAAACGAAGTGGACCAACTATGAGTATGCCAGTTCACCATAAAATTGTCTTGTACTATTTGGAATCCTTTTTGCTCTTATTGGTTTTTTATTTTCATGTGGGTATTTGATTTGATTGTACATAGAGTTAATATGATTCAGATTCACAATTACACTTGAAGGCTTATCGCAATGCTTTGTGCATATTGCTTTTGTTTGATACTCTTAACCGTCCCCCATGTGCAACTTGCTTTCATCCCAAAGAAGATATACTCAAAACCCGAACCGTTTGACTATACTAGCCTTTTACGCGCTCTTCCCTCGTAGATCGTATTGTGTAGTATTGCGAGTCTCACTTCAAATGAGCTTCACATTATGTACTCAGACTCTTTCAAATTACTTAACATTATATTTGGATGATAATTAATAAAAAAAAAAAAATAAATAAAAAATAAAAATAAATTTTATATTTAAAAATTTTAAAATATATAAAAATAAAATAAAATATATAAAAAATTATATTTTTTTTAAATACCTAATATTTGTTTTTTTCAAAATTAAAGTGAAATGAGAAGAATATATGTTTAGTTAGTTTTGTTAATGAATCTTTCAAATAAAGATGGGTAAAACTATGTTCCATTCCATTTCTTTCTTTTCTGATCTATCCCCACCTATTCCGTTCCGTTCCGTTAATAAAAAAATATTCAAACACATAGTAAAATTTTTGAATTTTGATAAGATTGATGAAAAGAGTTCTTTTAAGATAATTTATTTTGTAAAATAAGCAAATAAATATATATTTATTTTTAATTTAATTTAAATTATATTAAAATTTAATAATAAATATATTTTTATTTATTCATTTTAAATTTTTTATCTAAATTTATGAATATGATACGTGAAAACATATCTACATGTTGATTACCTAAAAAAAGCATAAGCCACAAAAATGTGACGGTGTGACTGATATCAAAATGAATAATATTACAAATTTATACTCATATTAATTTATATTTACATATTTTTTTTATTATTTGATTACATTTTTTTAGTGTTTTTTACCCCTTTCTGAAAGAGAAAAAGGCAAAATCTGCTTGGAGCGTGCAGTTACGCGCCTTAGACGAAAGGAAGAGCTTGTTGAGGAAACTGGGTACAGTTTAAGACTACAGTGTTTTATGGATGTCCCGTCACCGTGAACACAATATCCATCGTACGAACCCAAAAGCCACTAAATCCTCTTCTTCTTTTTTCTTTCTTCCTTTTAACTTTTTTCTTTTAAGATTAAAAAAAAAAAAGTCTTATCCTCCTTGATCCAATATTCTTCACTCATCAGTGTTGGCAAATCACAACAACTACTATATATAACCCCATCAAGCAAAAAACTGTTTTCCCTTACTTTCAGATACCGTCTCAGTCTTGGACTCTATCAAACAAATTGATACAAAACTATGCCAAGCACGCTGAGAACAGGAAGAAGATCAAGAAATAATCTCAAACACCTCAACCTATGTTTCTCAAATTTCACTCATGAATCTCCTTCTACAGGCCCCAATCTCACTTCCTCATCCCTTCTTCAACATAATATTGATCATCACAACCGTCCATCACCCTCCACCACGTCATCCATCATGATCAAGAACTTCAACTCTCTCTATGACCACACCTTAACCCTCCAACAACAATACCACACCACCACCACGTTTGAACCCGAACCCGAACCCGAACCCGCCGACTTCGCCACCGCCTTCGCCTCCCAACGCTTCTTCTTCTCCTCCCCCGGCCGCTCCAACTCCATCATTGAATCCACTACCTCCTCCTCCTCATCATCATCGTCATTGATTGCCACCGCGCTGCCGCCACCGGATGCGCCCGCCGCCGCCGACGATAACAACAACAACAACAACAACAACAAGAAGTTCTTCTTCAACGGCAGCGTGGCGGTGCCGACGTACTCGCCGGACCCTTACTTGGACTTCCGGCGGTCCATGGAGGAGATGGTGGAGGCGCGTCCGGAGGTGATGATGGACGTGAAGTCCAACTGGGACGTGTTGCACGAGCTTCTTCTATGCTATCTTGCGCTCAACCCTAAGAGCACCCACAAGTTCATTCTCGGTGCCTTTGCTGATCTTCTCGTTAGCCTCATGCCATTCTCTTCTTCTTCTCCGCCACCGCAGAATTCCGATCAGTACGACGGCGCCGCCGGTGGTGGTGGTGGATGTTAGAATTTTTAGATGTCGTTGTTCGTGAGAGGGTGCAAGTGCATATGTAAGTTGAAAACGTAACACGTGGGTGCCAGATAATGATTGTCTGATTAATTAATGTGCTGTTTCACATTTCACATTATTATTTTTATTTATATATATAGTTAGTAGAACTAGTGACATTTTTCTGGAAAATATTTTTGTATTCCCAAATATAACACTTCATGGGACACACCGTATTCGCATGCGCATGTGAGTGTAATTCTCTTTCGTATATCGTGGTGTATGATTATGGACCTATACTATATCTACGGTGAGTAGAATGCTACAGTAGGGTCATATTTTAGATATTTAAATAAGAAAATGTTTATTTTACCTCACTTATTTTTCTATATTATATATAAATAATTTTAATTAAATGAAAAAAAATATTCATATAATGATAAATGATGAAATATAAAGGATAATAATGTAAAAAAATTGAGATTAATTTAAAAATGGAAATTATTTAAATTTTGGGTGGGGACTGGGGAACGTGAACCCAAGGTTGGTCCCCGTAGCCATGCATTCGTTGTCTATCTTCTACTCCTTCTGTCGTTGTCCTCCTTATCATATCTATCTTTTTCATTTTCTCTCTTTTGTTGTATAATATATATACTTCTTGTTTTATTTGGGACAGAGGGTACTCTGCGTAGTCTCAATTTGAAGAACTTCAATTAAACTATGTTTATCATGTGGATACTTCAGTTGTATTTCTCATAACCTCACCAGTTTATGGCTTGTGACCATTTTACTACATTAGTTTTTGTTTGGTAAGTTAAATGTTCTTTAGGATACCTAGCTATAATCAAATATGGAAAACTGTGTCCTCATAATAGATAGGAGTATGTATCAAGGAAATTTTAAGAAACATGAAATTTCTAAACTTTTGTGGTCAATTAAAATGCAGCATTATTATTGTGAAGAGTTTCATTTATTTCGCAATTCTTAAAGATTATATTGATTACCGCATGACAGTACTTGAAGATGTAGTTATTATAGACAACATTAGTTTTAACTTTTAGTTTTAACTTTTAAGTAATAACTCGGTTTCTCTTTTGATAACTTACGCAAAATTAAATAGAAGATGACATACACAAGCTAGTAAATTAAAAAGCAAATGACAGTCTTTGGGTTATTCAGATTTTGGGGGGGGAGGTGCTTTTTAGAAAACAAGTTTAGTTAAGAACTGTTTATCTAAGGAAGTAATTAAGTAATTTATAATCAGCTAAAAGAAAGAACAAAAAATATCTGTACTCTGCTGGTTGCAGAGGAGCACAAGACTAGTACTACTACTAGTGTTTATTCTATATATGACATGAATCATGATAGTGTATCGAGAGAACCCCTCACTGAATGCTGCCATTGCCACTATTTGTATGTAATATATCCCAAATCCCAGTCAGGTTTCGTCAGGATGCTATGCAGACTCATGAAAGACGTAATTGCAATTTGCAAGAAGCAGTTCTGTCTCTGTCTCTGGTTTCTTGTTAGATCTTGACTCATTAATATTATTATTCTGGACCGAGATCCGGGATCCCGATCCATGGGATCAACTCGGCGTGCGCACTACCGGATTCCTCCTAGCTGTCGTGGAGGAAAACTCGCGACATACTTCAGACCACGGATCAAGGCACCTGAGCGGTGTTACTACATGATATCGTGGCTGATTGATCCACGCAAAGGATAAAACCTTAAATATGCGCAATTGTCGGTCGTCAGATTACGATATTATAGGATTTATAGATATCTTTGATGGTTAGATACTTTCCTTATATTAATCCCGGATTTATAGGGATATATCTTACAATACTGGAAATGTGATTATCATCAAGATATCAATCCCGATTTGCTCAAGCATCTAAGAGGAATCCCCTTAGGATTACTCATGGATGCTCCTATAAATACCATGTCAAGCATCAAAGGTACGCATCTCCTTCGATATACTGACCGTTCTATTGTGTACGCCTAACTTGAAATTGTCGGAGTGCCTTTTGTAGGTACCCACCCCTCGCACCACTGTTGTCGCTGCTGTGCTACGGAGGAATCCACCGTAACATGCCTATCTCAGGTACTCCTCTGAATTTACTTCAGAACATTGGCGCCGTCTGTGGGAAACCGTAAAATTCTAATCCCACCCAATCATGGTGAATACGAGGCAAAACTCCAGAAGAGACGCTGCTCAAGCCTCTGTCAACCAGAGACAAGATCTTGACATGCAACGTCCACCACCACCATTGCCTCTACTTGTGGCTCAAACCTCTGCTGTGAGAAATCAGGCGCCCCGACCAGGAAGCCGACGTGATGGGCACTCCACCTCCTTTTCTGAGGAGTCTCCTAACCCATCACGCAGGATTTCTGTCAGGGATAGACTTGAATTCCCAACCCAAAAGGGCGGACAGAACCTTCAAGAACGTAGAATTCCTGTACATCAACGCTTGGGAAACCCGAGCAACGAGTTCGACGATCGTGCATCACGTTCTGAACATACACATCAATCTCGGGCTTCTCAACGCCAATTCCAGGATATGTTGCAATAACATATGGATCTGCTCAATGACCAATTTAGAAGACTGGAAGACATGCAGCGCGCCATGCATGAAGGTCAACCAGAGCCACGCCGACCTGACAAACGGACCGACATGGAAAATAATAGGTCGAGGGCCCATGATGATGAGGGAATTCCTCATACTGGGGACAACAATCGGAACCAAGGAATCTTGGAACAGCCTTTTTTCGACCAGCTCATGGAATTCTGGGTTCCGAGAAATTTCAAGTTTCCTCCAAACCTTGAAGTTTACGACGGGACCACGGACCCCCAGGAACACATCAATGCCTACGAGCAGGTCCTATGCTTTTATGGCGGATCCATGGAACCATCAGGCCGAGCCTTCCCTCTCTCCCTCAAAAAGGGGCTCTCAAATGGTTCACCACCAACCACGGGAACCATAGTGGATTGGTCCGACCTCAAGCAGCGTTTCTTGCTGCAGTACACCACGAGCAAGGAACAGCCTAAATCCATCGAATCCTTGGCCAAGATCCGTCAGGGAAAGGATGAAAGCCTCCGGGACTATGTCAGACGTTTCATGGCTGCCTGCACCAACGTAGAAAACTTTGAAGATAGAATAACCTTGCATTACGCCAGAAGCGGTCTTCGGATAGGCTCCGACTTCTTCAAGTCCCTGGCGAAAAAGAAGCCAGACAATCTGCTCGACTTCCAAAAACGTTCCGAGAAGTACATCTACCTGGAAGAGGCAACATAAGACCACAGGAGGTGGGACAAAAGTGAACCTTCTCACCAAAAGCCCAGCCAAAATTCCTCAAGGTCACGACCCCCAAAGGGTAGCCCACCCCGGAGAAACTATGCAGACTATACTCCTTTGAACACACCCCGAGAAACGATCTTAAGGGAAGTGATGAACACGGAGTTTCAGAACATCCCGAGACCGCCTCCTATCAAGAGGCAAAGGCAGAAGGATCATTCCAAATATTGCACATGGCACAAAGCCTATGGCCACGATACAGAGGATTGCTACCAGCTGCGCGATGCCATTGAATTTCTAATCAAGGCCGGCGCACAGCGGATATCCTCCGCACGCAAAACAACGAAGGGGATAACGAGACGCACGTACAAAGAAAACGTCGAAGTCCATTCCCCGCCGCGTTAAGAAGGACAAGGAACCCGAGGAGAAGATCCCGGACTCCGCCTCAACGTAATAACAGCGACCGACAGGGCCAGGATAGAAACACTCCTCCCACCGGTAACGATGATCACCGCGCCGAGCCCAACAGGACGATCCATACCATTGCCGGTGGTTTTGCCGGAGGAGGATCCTCCAATGGAGCTTGAAAGAAAGCCCTCAGAATGGCAGTTTTTAGCGTGACCCACTCAGGATTAAAAACACAAGCGGAAAAGAGGAAAGCGTCTCTCATCACCTTCTCAGACGAAGACTACGGCGGAATAATCCCGAATCACGACGACCCACTCGTCATCTCCGGAGTAATTTCCAATTCCGAAGTCCGCCGAATTTTCGTCGATCAAGGGAGTTCAGCCGACATTATGTTCCTAGACCTTTACCAAAAATTGGAACTTCTGCAATCCGACTTGACTCCCCATGTTGGAGAATTAACGGGTTTCACCGGTGAGAAGATCACTCCGGTAGGATATTACGAAACCCACTTAACTCTTGGATCATCTACACTCTTCAGGACCGTGAAGGTAAAATTCCTGGTCGTGGACTGCCCCTCGGCCTATAACATTATCCTGGGTCGTCCGTCTCTGAACGCTCTCGGGGCAGTAATATCCATCACTCACCTCGTGATGAAGTTCCTCAATAAAAACAATGACGTCGTCACTATTAAAGGCGACCAGGTTGCAGCCAGAAAATGCTATGACGAGAGCTTGAAGATTTGTAAAATATCCCGGACGTCAAGTCACTCTGTCTCTACCTCGGCTATCGACCAGGTTAACATTCTGATGACCGAGCTGGACGTCAGAGAAGAAATCCGGGATACCCGACCACAACCAGAAGGCGAACTGGAGTCCCTTCAACTCGGGAACAATCCTGGGCAGGTAACTAAAATCGGAGCTCGTTTGGATGAAGGAGAAAAATAATAGCTCTCAGAACTCTTGTTGAAAAACAAAGACCTTTTCGCTTGAACTTCCTCCGACATGCCCGGACTCGATCCCAGCTTTATTTGCTACCGGCTGTCGATTAAAGAAGGCGCCAAACCGGTTGCGTAAAAAAAGAGGAAGGTCGGACCCGAGAGGCAGCAAGTCGTCGAAGACCAAGTTAAAGAACTGCTAAATGGCAACTTCATCAGAGAAATTTCCTATACCACATGGCTTTCTAACGTGGTCCTGGTAAAAAAGTCCAACGGGAAATGGAGGATGTGCATAGACTATACCGACCTGAATAAAGCTTGTCCCAAGGACCCATATCCACTCCCCAATGTGGATAAATTAGTGGACGGATCCTCTGGGTTCAGGTCTCATTCATGGATGCGTATTCCGGATACAACCAGATTCCCATGTACGCTGGGGATGAAGATAAAACCGCCTTCATTACTGATAGGGCGAGCTACTGCTACAAGGTCATTCCTTTCGGCCTAAAGAATGCAGGAGCCACCTACCAGAGGATGATGAACAAGGTTTTTGAAAACCAAGTGGAAAAGATGCTAGAAGTCTATATAGACGACATGATAGTCAAGACCCCACACGGTGGATCTCACACGGCGGATCTTGAAGAAGTATTTGCACAAATACGGAAATACAAAATGAGGTTAAACCCGGAGAAATGCGCTTTCAGGGTCCAGGCCCGTAAATTTTTGGGGTTCATGCTAACGCATAGAAGAATTGAAGCTAATTCGGATAAATGTCAGGCCGTCTTCAACATGAGGAGTCCCCGGAATGTCAAAGAAGTACAACAGCTCACGGGGCGCATAGCGGCCCTCACAAGGTTCTTAGCCAAAGCCGCTCACAAGTCTCTCCCCCTCTTCAAATTGCTCAAGAAGGGAAGAAGTTTTGAATGGACTCAAGAGTGCGAGGACGCCTTCACATCGTTGAAAAACCTTTTGTCCTCCCCCTATCTTGACAAGGCCGGACATCGGGGAAACACTTTACTTGTACTTATCCGTCCACGACGAAGCCGTAAGCTCAGTTTTGATCAGAGAAACCGACGAGGGACAGAAGCCTATCTACTTCGTGAGTAAGGTCCTCCAGGGACCTGAGCTCCGATACCAAAAAGTTGAGAAAGTCGCCTTTGCGCTCATCGTCACCGCAAGAAGACTTTGGCAATACTTCCAATGCCACCCTGTGGTGGTAAGAACCGACCAACCTATCCGATAGGTACTACACAAACCAGATCTGGCTGGGCGAATGATTGCGTGGTCGATTGAACTCTCAGAATTTGGGATTACATACGAACCACGACTTGCAATAAAAGCCCAGGCGTTGTCCGACTTTCTGGCAGAACTCACAACAGACAACGGCGACCCAAAGAAAGCTTTATGGACCATTTTTGTCGACGGGTCGTCGAACCCCAAAGGAAGTGGGGGTTGGGGTGATAGTCGAAAATTCGAGGGGCTTGACTTTGGAGCACTCCCGAAGTTTGAATTCCCGACTTCAAACAATCGGCCGAGTACGAGGCTGCATTCTTAGGGTTGCTAATGGCAAAGGATTTAGAGACAACGCGGATCACACTCTGCAGTGACTCCCAGCTAGTAACATCTCAAATCCGAGGTGACTATCAAGCTAAAGAGCCCCTCCTATAGAAATACTTGAACAAGGTCCAAGAACTTTTAAAAGATTTTGAAGAAGTCAGGATAGAGCACATCCCAAGGGAACAGAACTCCTGAGCTGACCTCTTATCTAAACTGACCAGCGCAAAAAGCCCTGGCAACAACCAGTCTGTAATCCAAGAAACTCTTTCCCAACCCTCCATCACGGATCATAGCATATCCCAAGTGGAGGATCATCAGCCATCTTGGATCACTCCTATACTGGGCTATCTACAGCATGGAGAGCTCCCAACGGACCCGAAGGAGACTTCCAGAGTAGTAAAGACGTCAGTCAGATACACCATTTACAACGGTTGACTATACCGGCGTGGTTTCTCTTCCCCTCTTCTAAAGTGCTTAACCCCCAGAGAAGCAGAATACGCCCTAGCTGAAGTTCATGAAAGGAGCTGCGGCCACCACTTAGGAGCCAAAGCCCTAGCCCAAAAAGTATTAAGGGCAGGATTCTATTGGCCGACAATGGAAGCTGACTCTCGTGCACATGTTCAAACTTGCGACAAGTGTCAGCGTCATGCAAATCATTTTCAAGCCCCTTCTGAAGAGCTGTCCACGACGTCGGTTCCTTAGCCCTTTTACCGGTGGGGTATGGACATCTTTGGTCCGTTCCCCCAGGCCCCAGGGTAGTTTAAATACTTGGTGGTAGCAGTAGACTATTTTACTAAATAGATCGAGGCCGAACCCCTGATCACCATCACCTCGGCTCGAATTCAGAAGTTTACTTGGCGCCATATCATCACCAGGTTCGGCATACCGGAATCTGTAGTCACAGACAACGGAACCCAGTTCAAAGACAAAGCTTTTGAGGAGCTACTAGCCGGACTGAAAATAAAGCACCACTGCAGCTCCGTCGAGAACCCCAGAACGAAAGGACAAGCTGAGGCTGCCAATAGAATCATCACGCGAGGGTTGAAAAAGAGGTTAGACGAAGCCAAAGGGAACTGGGTCGAGTAACTTGACCATGTTCTTTGGGCATACCGGACCATCCCCCATTCCACGACGGGAGAGACCCATTTCAAGCTGACTTATGGCTGCGAAGCCATGATCCCGATGGAGATAGGGGAGCCTAGCTAGCGCTACCAACAGTTCTCATCCGACAGCAACCCCGGCCTAATCAGAGAGGACTTCGACTTGCTCGAAGAAAGAAGAAACGTAACCCACATACGGGATGCCGCCCTCAAGAAGAAGACAACGGCCAGGTACAACAAGAAGGTAGTCTCGAGAAAATTCCAGCCCGACGATCTAGTCCTCAGAAGAGCCGACATATGAGGGAAAAATGCCTCCCAAGGAAAACTGGCCCCTAACTAGAAAGGCCCCTATCGTGTCGTCACCAGTACGGCCAAGGGAGCCCATACATTGGAAACGTTATCTGGGACCCCGGTCAAGAATTATTGGAATACGGACAAACTAAGGAAATACTATAGCTAAATGCCCATAGCGGCTTAGCCTTTCAGTAGAATTATCTTTGATCCGTTCTTGTTTTAAATAAGTATGCTATGTACGGACTCTTGTTCTCCCAGGTTCAGCAATAAAGTTATTCAGAAAACCAGGTTTGATCCAACGCGTTGCTCTAAAAAGTTGATAGGAGACAGTACGGATCACATGTACACACTTCTTCCTTACACCTAAGCCAAGAAGGGATCCTAAAATCTGTACGATTATTAGGATACTTATCCCGGGCAAGGTTGAAAGCAATGCTGGTGCCTTGGGCAAAAGGGTCTTCCCGTAAAATTCCCTAACCAGGCGCTACTCTTACCTATGTCTGCAATTCCAAGCGCTTCCCACAGCAAGCACTGGAATACGGATTGAGGTCTTACTTCGCCTAAGTCAAAAATTTCTTGACGTTTCATTATTATAAGCATTAGATTAAAGACCAAGGCCTTTTCTTACCTAAGTCCAAGGGAATGCCACTCAATTAATGACATGAGTGAAGGATCCCGAACCATGGTTTTCACAACACAGTTTTCTAAGTCCGGCATAACAACTACGAAAATGGGTGTTGGACCCAGGTCAGACCATGAAAAACGAAAACAAACGACTAAACAAAGTAATTAGTTATAAAACCCCAAACACGGGGCAATTGTCCACACAAACAGTAAAACCCCACGCAAGGGGCAAAAAAAAATTATTAAATGCCGGCCCCTTCCTCTTCCGGGTTCTGAATAACCTCCGGGTTGCCACCAGGAGCTGGGTTGCCACCAGGAGCTTTCGCGGCCACTTCCTCGACAGTTACAAGCTGGCCGTCATGAAACATCTTCTCTGAGGTCACACCCTCCAAGATAAGGTCGACCCCGGATTGAAGTGACTGGATTTGCTTCACAAAGATTTTGGAACTGCTCCTCCCCAACATTTCCAGCTACTCCATCCAGCTCCTCCACCTCCTTTTCAAGCTCCGCCACCTCGGCCCTCAGAGCACCAATGCTTCTGTCGACTTCAAGCTTCTCGACCTTCCTAGCAGCCTCAGAGTCCGCCAACGCCTTTTCCATCTCAGTGACTTTCTTTTCCAGTTCGATGGCTCTCATCCTATTATCCTCACTGGCTTTTAGGGACGCAACCAACTTCTGGTCGATCTCCTCCTTTTCTTTCTTCAAGGACCTCAGCTCTGCCGACGCCTGGCGATCAGCCTTCTCGATAATGACCTTGATGACACGGATCTCGGCTGCCGCCCGGAGTGCTTGCCTCTGGAGCGCGGCTAAGGTCTGGCCCAGGCCCTGTTCGGCAATATGCTGCCTCACCTCGCCACTCTAAAGTCGCCCATCTATGAAGGGCCCGGGCTCAGAGTTTCCCGTGATGATTGGCAAGAAGTCCGTCATTTCCCTCTCGCCGCCCTCCGACGACCGTCCATCATGCTCAGAAGGCTCTTCGACAGCTCGTCTTTTTCTCCCTTTGAGAAGGGGTGCAGGGGATTCCGGCTCATCTTGCTCTCCAATGGCAACACCTCGGTCGGATAAGTCCGGAATGGCTGTGGAGGAAAAAGGCGTGGTTTTCTTCCCTTTCCTCCGGTTTCTTGAAGACCGCAGTGCAACCATGGAAGATCCAGATGTCATGTTGCTAACTGAAAAGAAGCAGAAACAAATACAGTCAATATATCTCGGAACATTGATATATGAAGACAAAGCAAACTCCTAGGGACACACTAGAGGTATAAACGCCCTAAATCCTACCTGACAAAGTGTAAAGAAGATCATCACCAGGGACACAAAGGACATCTCTAATGTTGATGTTCCCATGCTTCTCAGCGTATCGGGTTATGAATTTCGCGGTCCTAGTTTCTTCGGGGTCGAGATCTCCCTCTTCTTTCTCAATCATGTCGAGAGGCACGTCCCAGCACCTCTGCGTCCAATAAAGAGGAAATTCTGGCTCCCCGTCCGGCTTGAGGAAAAAGGGATGACATCCCTCCTTGGCTTTTATCTTGAAAAACGCAGTCTTAAACCCTTTGAAGCTTTTTTCGAAAACATCAAAGGACTTACGACTGAGCCGGGATTGGATGACAAGCCAGCTCGTCTGCCTTACCGTCCTCTGGGTGTTTATTCTTGTATAAAAATAAGAAAAGGTATTCGCCGAACACTTGAGGCCCATCAACCGACAAAACCTCTCGAACGATATGATGTAGTCCCAACCGTTAGGATGAATCTGTGAAGGGGCCACTTGGAAAGTACGGAGTATGTCTATTTGGAAGTCAGAAAACGGCATCCTTAGCCCTAACTTAAGGAAAAACGGCTCGTACAGGAACATGAAATGCGAACCCTCTTCTCGGCAGGAACATACCCTCTCGGTCCAGTTCGGACAGACGACTTCGAACTCGTCATCTCAGGCCTTGTTCACATTTAACTCCAAGGCGAAGAGGGATTCTCGGAGTACGGCTTCACTTGAAAACCTGGATTGACGATCCCACACGTCGTCCACTACCCACACACGTACCAACCCGGGGCCCCGCCGCACTCGAATCAGCTCGTCTTCCGCCAGATCACGAACGTCGTGAGATGGGGGCTGAACCCTAGTTTTTTTTCCTTTGGCCATGGAAACCCTGAGAACATCCAAAGAAGTCGGTAAGAAACTGTCAGAATCAATAGTTTCACAGATTCAGACACAGGGAGAGTGAGGTAATCCTAACCTCCCCTACCGACCTCCTGTCCCACCGGAAATAAAGCATTCAGGGGAACTCCTCCACCGCGCGTGGCACGGCGAAGTTAGTGTTTCAGGGAGGCGACTATATCTACCTAAATTGCTAAGCCCTATTTGAAGACAAGCAAAACCAGAAACGCGTAGCTACTCTACTTTTTAAAAAGCGCAAATGACAAAAAGACTGAAAGAAAGCAACTTACTGTGCAAAAGCAAAGAATGGAGAAGCTGCGCTAGAACAATGGAGAAGCTACGAATGGAAAGCACCTAAAAGGAAGCCAAAGCTTTCAACGCACGGTGAAGGAGGCTAAAAATGACAGAGTAAGGAAGACAAACCCTTGACTCTTATTTATAAAGGGTCTATTAAGGGTTGAACAGTTAGGGGGCATTCCTGTCCCCTCCAATGCAAATTCAAAAGGTGCTCATCATAGCTTGCGGAGCTCCAGACATGTCCCTACAATGAAATCGCAACACGTGGCCCACACAGCTGTAATAGCAGTTGAAAAGACGGTTACGCAGTAATCTAAAGCGTCGTACAAATGTTGGATGAGAACCCGAGTTGGTACCACGGATTCCAGACCCAATTAACTATTGACATTACACACGACATGCTAATTCCGAGGTGTGTTTATGGCCTTTACTCCGGGTTGGCATTGGACCAACCACGGCGATGTCTTTACTTTGTTTTTACCGGGATAAGCGTTGGACTCATCCCGGCAGAGTTACTTCGGTGGAAAAATGAAATAAAAATACAGAACAAATTCAGAAAAAGAAAAAGTCTATTGAATCATTTTCATTCCATACATCATCATACAGCTGAATGAGAAGAAAAGAAAAATATTGAGATAGGGAATGCATAAGGAAATCCCGGGAAAAGGGGGCAAATATCTCCGGCCACCTGGCTCGTACCCGTCCATATCTCCAAACCTCGGTCTCCTAAAAAAGTGAATTGGCTTTGCAGAACATTGGCAAACCAGGATCATGACCTCAGAGAGAACGTCAATGTTCTTTGCACAACCACTCCGCGATGCAATTAAAGGCTGAGATCTTCTTTTGCTCGATGGAAGGGGTACGACCTCTCTAGCTGAAGAATCCTCCGCCGGTGTCAGCCATTCCAAGTTGCCTCAAGTCATGGAGCAGCTACAGCGGGTTTTCCACCCCGGAACGGACTGAAGCCACTCTAGAGTAGAAATCCTCCGCTCACTCGTCCTTCTCCCACCTTCTCAACGGATAGCGGCAGAAGCGGATTCTCGTTACTCCCTTGAAAGCAAGTCAAAGAAAGCAGACCACCCCAGGTTGCTCCAAGGGGGTTCTCACTCCTTTGATTAGGCATCCTTGCATTTCTAGCCGTTACTACGAGAAAGGCCGGCCAGATGCTTTCAAGTAACCTGCCGAGAAGATGGAGAGAGGAACAGTGTGTTCCATCGGGTCCCCATGCAATGGAGGACGGAAGCATGATTCCATCATAACAACACGTAGGATCAGACACCCCCGTGTACGCCGGGATAGAAAGGCTTTCGCCTCTCTAAATGCATAGCAACCCAGTTTTACGCCAAGATAGAAAGGCCCCTGTTGGAAAGAAAAAACGCTCGGAGAAGATCAAATCTCTTCAAGGACTTTGGGAAAAATAAAAATATGATTTTTGTAGATGATGAAGCTCTCTTCACATAAAAGGAGAAAGAAAAAAGAACTACACTCATCCCCTTGGGAAAAATCATCTCTACGCGATAGTGAAGAAGAAGAGAATGCAAGCTCATGAAGAAGTGTTCTGTACTTAAAGCGTGCATAAAGGATTCTGATTGGTCGCGTAAAAGGTGACCTGATCCCATGAAGTTAGCCAAAATAAGTGCTTAGATCTCTGATTGGTCACAAAGATAGGGAGCAGTTGAGAAAATCTTTATGAAACTGACGTTTTCTTTAAAAGAATCGTTATTTCCCAATGAAGTCCAAGTATCAGTTTCCTAGAGAATCGCAAGATGAAGTCTCCAGAGATCACATTCGGGATTCACGATGAATATGTCTCCAGCACTCGTACTGGAGAGCAGTTATTTTTGCTCATAATTAAGTAAAACAAGGACGTCGGTAATAACCTGTGGTCTAACACCTATCTGTTAAATTGCTACGTCAACCATGTGGTGGTTGATCCATTCTCAACTTGGCTCTGGTCTGTCTCATCCAAGAGCCAAGCTGGGGGCAACTGTTCTGGACCGAGATCTGGGATCCCGACCCATGGGATCAACCCGGCGTGCGCCTACTGGGACTCCTCCTACCGTCGTGGAGGAAAACTCGCGACATGCTTCGAGACCACGGATCAAGGCACCTGAGCGGTGTTACTTACATGACATCGTGGTGATTGATCCACGCAGAAGGATAAAACCTTAAATATCAATTGTCGATGGTCGTCACTACGATATTATAGGATTTATAAATATCTTTGATGACTAGATACTTTCCTTATATTAATCCCGGATTTATAAGGATATATCTTACAATACTAGAAAGGTGATTATCATTAAGATATCAATCCTGATTTACCTGCATCTAAGAGGAATCCCCTTAGGATTCTGTGGACGCACCTATAAATACCATGCCAAGCATCAAAGGTATACATCTCCTCTGATATACAGACTGTTCTATCATCAAGTAATCTAACTCGCGTCAGAAATCTTTTCAGCAGTCTCTCCACCCCTCGCACCACCATTATCGCTGCTGTGCTATAAAAAAATCTACCATAACGTGTCTATCTCAAATACTCTTCTAAATTTACTTCAGGACAATTATGATTAGTTAACTCTTCAGAGTCTTCATTATATTATGCAAGTTGTCAAATTCTGCTGCTGTTTATACGAACGGTTGACTATAATATTGAGTGGATTTGATTTAATTAATACTATTGTTGGACAGTGAAAATTGTGACAAGTCATTATCAATAAACAAGTATGAGCTCATCGGTTAATCGATTTTTTATTTGCGCAGAATCGTTGCATCCAGACAGTGAATTGCTCGGATAAGGCCAAATGCAGATAAGTTAAATAAGAATTGGTAAACAGAAAGAATCAGGGAATCAAAATTTTGGCTTCTCTCCTCCTTTTTTTTTTTTCTGGATTCTTGATTTTTTAATGAAATGACTAGTGATAAGCCACGCAGAAGATTCAGTGAATTTTTTTTGGCCTTTTTATTTTTTTAATTTTTTTCCGATCCCTGGATTTAGCTGGGTGCAACTATAGCTGATGCATCTCCGGTGCAGCCAGTGGCAGAGCGCAATAAATTTAAAAGGAAAAAAGGTATAAAAACACCTTAAATTTTAATCTTTTTATAAATTAATAATATAAATTTTAAAAAAATTTAATTAATTTTTATATTTTTATTTTTTTATAAATTATCATTACAAATTTTAATTTTTTTAATTAATTTTTAAACTTTAATTTTTTATAAATAATCACCACAAACTTTAAAATTTTTTAATTAATTCTTAAATTTTAATTAATGTCTTAATAGATTTTTTTGTTTAAATTAGATATATTAATTTATTAATAATGATATTGTGTAATAATATTTTATCCGCTTTAATATTAATTCTAAGTTATTTATTAAAATTTAATTTTAAATATATTTTATTTATTACAAAGTACATAAAAATAAATTTATTTTAAAACAAAATTTATTTTGTAATAATAAAATGTATTTATAATCAAATTTTAATAAATAAATTAATAAATAATCTAAAATTAATATTAAAATAAATAAAATGTTATTACACAATATCATTGTTAGTGAATTAACATATCCAAATTAAACAAAAGGATCTATTGAGATATTAATTAAAATTTATGGACTAATTAAAAAAATTTTAAAATTTGTGGTGGTAATTTATAAAATAGTCGAAATTTAGAGACTAATTAAAAAGATTTTAAAATTTATTGTAGTAATTTATAAAAGTGTCAAGTTCATGAATTAATTAAATTTTTTTAAGTTCATAATATTAATTTAAAAAAATCAAAATTTAGGATAGTAATATACTCTTTTCTCAATTAAAAACAAGACAAAGTTTATAGTATTTTTATAATCGAAACTTATGATGAGGACTTGCGTGAACATACAGATAATAATAATTCTATCAGTGGAGGAACAGTCTTGTTGTTACTGGCTAGCATATGCCAAACTAGTTCTCGCCAAAATAAAAACAGTAATAAAAATTGGTGAAAATATGGTATATAACAGAACAAAATTTGACGCCTATTCTTCTTTTAATTTTATTTAGTTTTTTAATGTGTTTATTAATTTAATTAAATAAAAATAAAAAAATACATAAAGAGATCAAATGAAGTTAAAAAAAAATAGAATAAAAAATTAGAACCAAATTTTATTCTATATAACATGTAATTTGTACATACTCCTAACATGTTTTTGGTGAATAAATTATAAAGGTCTTGCTTTACAATTATGATTTAAATTTAGTTCTGATTAACTTTGACGGTAATATATTTTACACTATTATTTAATTATTATATAGCCATATAATTAAAAATTTAATTATGATAATAATTATTTTGTATGTTAAATTCTTTTAATTGTATAAAACCATGAGTAATGATAATATAAAAAGTTTTACTAATAGAAGATCAATTTTTGTTGCGTTGAAATAGGAGTATTATACAGAGAGAAACAAATTTAATATCCAAAGAAGATTAATCTCATACTTAAAAAATGTCATGTGTTATGAAAATAATAATAAATAGCCAAAGTAATAGAGAAAAAAGAGAAATAATAATGTAATTGATTAATATTAAAGATGTGTATTATATAGGACACCTAAAAAATATTTATAATTTAAGGATGAGATATAAAATCAAATCAAATACTTATCAAATACAAGTTTTTTTATAATCAATCTCAAGTAAGATGCAAGTTTTCTCATAATTAAATTATGATTTGATAATAATTTATTATAATATCTTTTGTACGTATACTTTCTAATAATATTTCATATCATTAAGAAATCTGCTAAGACCAAAAAATAAGAGTATTATAATTGTTCTGAAGTGGATTCAGAAAGTACTTGAGATAGACACGTATATGGTGGTTTCTTCCTTATGCAGCTACGATCAAGAGCATGAAGTCCAGGGGGTGGGTACCGCAATGAGACTCAACACTCTCAAGTCGTCGGTGCACCAAGTAAGTTCAAGCTAATGAAATTGCAGTGAAGACTTGATACCCCCTTTTGGTTAACTTAGCCTGGTATATATGGTGAGCGTGATTTGAATCCTCTTGCACTCCACGTAGGATAGAGGTACGTTAGGATCGTGTCATGGCAGGGATTTCAGCCCATGAACGTTGAGGTTCGTCTTTGACTTTGTCGGGACTGTCCACGATCGTTGAGGTCCGTCTCTGACTTGGTCGGGACTGTCCTACGATCGTGGAGGCTAGTCTCTGACCTGTTGGGGTTGTTTTTCCCTTAATGGCCAATCCTTGCTCGCAGGCAGTCGTGGTCCCCCCTTTCTGAGAATGGGGAAATGACTGCTGCGGTCAGACGACGGGGTTCCAGGTCGCAAGGCCGTCGTGGGGGCGTTGCGGGGGGAGTCCGGTGGTTCATGTGCCGGGCCGATCCTTTAGGACGGGGTCTCGGACCACGGTACAGAACAGTTGCCCCCAGCTTGGCGCTTGGACAAGACCCAAGTGTCAAGGTACCATCGTGCTCGAAGTGGGCGGTATCCTGGCTTTGAGGCCGGGCTTCATGATATTTCACGTTGGCCGGGGCCCGTGATCGAATATGAGACAACTCGGTGGTTGGGATGTGGTTCGAAGGCCGAGGTGGGTCCTTACCTACATCGCCATTCCTCGGTCTCGTGGCTTTCCTTCAATTGCCCCCTGGACGTAGTTCTCGGGATCTTTTGGCTCGCAGCAGCGTTCTTTATTGATCTTGAATTGTTGGATCCCTTGGGAACTGTTGCTTTAACCTCCTCGAGAATGAACGAGTCTTTAATGGGGAGCGTCAGCTTTTAGTTTACAACCTCCGCTGCTCTTGCGACCAATGGGAGATAAAGGTCATTGAATGCGGATTTATGGTTTGACAGGTTCTTCAGTGCGAGAAATTAATTTGATCGTTCCATTCTCTCTATAAATAGAGGGTTTTGCGTTCGATCATGGTATTCCTCTTCACAATGTTCATTCTGGAAGTGACTTATCTCAGAGAAATGGTCCTTTCCCTCCCTGCGTGTTTCTGGAGAGTTTTGCCTCTTTCAAGAGTTTTCTTCTTGTTCTTTCCCAAATTTCTGAAATTTGGTGATTTTATGTGGGAGACTTCTTGAATAGATGTCTTACTTTCTCAGCGTATTAGCGGCAGATGTCTCACTTTCCCAGCGTACGGTGATTGCTTCTTTGGTATTTCTCGTTGCTGGGGAGGTTTGAGATGTTTGCCGCTTTAGATGGAGGCAACCGAAGGGGTAGGGTCCAAATTCGCTCTCCTTTCCAGCTGCTTCCAGGGGCAGTTGGATAAGCAGAAGAGACTATTGAGGCTGCTCCTCGGCTTTAAAGCTGCTTGAGGTGATCAAGGTTTCCGATGGAACGATCATTTCATGAGAAAGCTGTGCCTCATCTATCAAGGAGAGTGCGCCCCGGCCTATTCCTGCCTGGCGAGGAAAGAAGTGAAGAAAAGCGATGGGTACCAAGGTTCGGAAGTAGTGTTCCGCTCCGGGTTTCGAAGCCAATCCACTTTTTCAAGATACTGTTTCGGGAGGAAAAGGTCGGTGCTAGTTCTTGGAGGAAATGTGGATGCAACATGAACCGGGATGCCAATGATGTTAATGGCGGTTCACACCTCCGGGGTTTCTTTCATTATATGTTCCATGCCTTTATACTTTCTTTTCCCTCTTTTTGTTGTAAGATGATGTATGGAATGAGAAACTTCATAAAATTACTTTTTTTCCTTCGAATTTCGCGCCTTCCGCTTTCCTTTATTTAAACTGGTATTTATATTATACCGGGGTGAGTCCAACGCTCATCCTGACCACGCGTTAAGTTGCCCCCAGGTTGGTACTTGGCCGAGGCCGGCGAAGTGCCAAGTTTAGATACTTGGTTCCGGGGTCTCTGTACCTTGGGGGACTAATACCGGGGTGACATAATTCTGGGGTCCGAGCGAGTTTCCCGAGCTCTTTGACCCTGCGGTTATGTGTCCTTCAACTTACTGAATAACCGTAATGTGAGCTGTCGTTACGGCAATGTGGGCCACGTGATGCGCTCGGGTTGAGAAGTCGTGCGTCGTGCTCCGCGCGCCATAATGGGTGCCTTTTCGAATGTGAGGTGTTTGAACAGAATTACCCTATAACCGTAACCCCTATAAATAGGGTGTCAACTTTTTGGCTTTGTTTCGTTCGACTTTTATCAAGAACTTTTGAGGTTTTGTGGCGATTTCTGATGATCATTGCGGTGGTGCAAGACGATCTTGCTGGACTTCACAGGACTGTCCTCTTGCTTCAAGGTACTTACAAAACTAGTCTTTTCTTTTGCTTCTGCTTCTGGTTTGTTTGGTTTTTGCTGTTTCGAGAAAGGGAGGGGGGAATGTGTTTTCCCCTTCTGTCAATGGCGTTTGCCCTTCTTGGAGCACATCCTCCGCCACACCATGTGCAGCGGAGGTGTCCTTCTGAGGCTTTTTGCCTTGGCGGGTGCGGAGGCCAGTACGTTTGGATCTCCGAACTTGAACTGGTTCTGACCCTGAGCCTCTGTGTGACTTCCAGGAATTCGAATGGCTAAGAGAAGGGTGCTGAGAATTGAAGAGCCCAACCCGGATCCTGAAGCTCGCGAGCCGGAGGGTCAGGAAGCCGAGGAGGAGTTGATTCGTGTTCGCCGGGGACCGGGGTTATCTTACCCCTGGGTTGCGGACGATGCTTTTGGCAAGATTTCATGCTACGAGATCGGGTCCGAGTTGGACAAGTTGAAAGATTACTTGGAGCTTACTACGGGAGGGCTTCGGGATGGTGAGTTCCTGATCCTATCCCCGGGAAGAGAGCGCGTGTGTTCGACCCGTGAGGCGGGGGAGCACTTCATGTTCCTCTACGAGGACTTCTTCACGCGGTTCGGACTTCGGCTACCTTTTAGTGATTTCCATATTGCCGTACTCTGGACTCTTCACGCTGCACCCAGTCAGATTCACCCCAATGGTTGGGCGAATATCCTGGCTTTCGAGAGGATATGCCGGTTGCTTGGGTTGCGATGCTCCGACAGGGCATTTTTCTATTTCCACACCAGGTATTCCGTCTATGGTGTTCACGCTCTCCAACAGTCTTGGTTGTCCGTGCATTCCCGGCAAGGTAGGACGGTGTTTCTCCCCTACCTAGAGAACTATAAGGACTTCAAGAAAAGTTTTTCAAGTTAATGGCAGCCGGCGGCACTCGACCCTTCTGGTTGGGGAGTGGCGAGGAGCCAACATTCATCCTATACTGGAATTCGGCGGCATGGAGCATCCCCACACAGTCATTTGAGAGGGAGGTTTGTGACCTGGATGACGAGGAGCTCGAATGCGTCAATTTTTTTGAAACGTGGGTTGCCGAGGTCGACAAGATCCGGCCCAAAGATGTACTGGATGCCGTAGATGATGTGAAACTTTAGGCTGTGCTAGGTAGCATAGGCCTTTGTTCATGCTTTATTTTCTTGGCTTTATTTTCTTTTCTTTTTCCCCCTTGTATGGACCTGATTGTTGTTTGTTTGCTTTTCAGAAAGCTTAGCCGAGATGTCTGAGGAGGGGAACGCTCTGGCTATTCTGGAGGCTCTGAGGGCCAGGAATGAGTCGGGGCCTTCGGATCCTGCTGCGGAGGCGGTTCCAATCCCATTGCCCCGTCACGCCGAGGTTCCTGCCACGGAGGAGGAACCGATCCAGGTGGAGGATTCCCCCCCTCCTATGGGGCGAAAGAGGAAGGCGGCTGGCGAGGGAACGCCGAGTGACCGGAGTAAGTGGTCCCTGGTCGAAGGAGGCACCGACCAGATTGGGGGGGCAATCAACCTGTACCTCGAGAACCCGGACCCCCGTGAGTTCGATAACGGTTTCCTCCTAGATGAGGAAGTAGAGGCGAAGTTGGCCCAGCGTAGTGCCCCGGATGCTCTCTGTAGTTTCCAAGTTCTTGGGCTTCGTCTTGCCATTGAGGCTCAGCATTTAGAGTACGCAGTTGAGGACTACGAGCGGAGGGTTGCTGCTGCAGAGCGGGGTAAAACCCAGGCTCTTTTGGAGAAGGAGGAGGCTGTACGGGCCAAAGAGGAGGCCACCAAGTCTAAGGAGGATGTTGAGGCCCTGAACCGAGAGCTGGGGAACGAAGTAGCCACCCTGAGAGATGTAGTGAAGGAGAAGGAGGACAGCTTGGCGGACGCCAGAAGGGGCATGGCCGAGCAAAGAGCTGAGAATGAGGGCCTTCGTGCTGAGAACGGGTGTCTCGGAGGGCAAGTTACCTCGCTGAAGGGCGATGTCGGGACTCTCCTTACTATTTTCACCGACATCAAAGAGCAGCAATTCCGGAACGCATTCAAGCAAGTTCAGCTCTTCAATCCCGAGGTTGACCTGGTTCTTGATTCTCTAGACTCCGGGAAGGTAGTCCAGAATGGCCAACTCGTCGTCCCCCGCCTTGCTACTGCGGATCCGAGTACGGGGGATTCTTCTGCCGAGGTTGGTGGTTCAGGGTCTTCAGCAGAGTGATTCGCATGCTTTAGTTTTGCCCCCTGTGCGGGGTTCTTTTTCTGTTTGGGCAAACAAAATTTTGTAATGACTTTGTTAATTTTGTAATGACTTTGTTATATTTTTTTATATCTATTTTTTTGGGGTCCAATGCCCTTTTTCGCGTATTGCGAAATTTTGATGAGACCTGTGGTCTGGGTCCAACGCCCATTTTGCCGAGCGCTTTAGGATTTCCCTTAGGATTTTGCGTGATGAGAACGTTCAGAGGCCTTGGCATAGAATTTGGTATCCGAAGTTGATTGACCTTAGGAATTCGTGCCTAAGGTAAGAAACCTTGACCTTCGCTTGGAATTCGAAGGCAATAGCTATCTGGGATTTGGAGTCCGTGCCTAAGGAAAGAAACCTTGTCCGGGGTCCATTACCGGTTGTTTTAGGTATTTTAGGAGGCCGCGTGACTTGTGGTTTCGGACTGGTCCTTGTAATTGGCTAGCTGACATGGACAATGATTTTGATGATAACAAACATTAAGATGATGAGAAGATCAAGTCCAAGGTTTTCAAGATTAGCTTTAGGACTTAAGGTCTTTGTAAGGAGACTCATTGGATATCTCATTGATTTTGGACACAAAGAAATATTTTTCAAAATTGTTTTAAATTAAATATCACAAATCCAAATCATGGTTTTGAAAGCATTTAAAAGTGTTAAAAGCCTTTTTTCAACAGAGGTATTCGAATACCATTTAAAGGTATTCGAATAACATCCTAGTATCACGTTTTTACAAAGCTTTTTAATCAGAGGTATTCGAATACCTCTGATGGTATTCGAATACGGTATTCGAATACCTCCTGATGGTATTCGAATACCACAGGATTTCTGAAATAGTAAGAAACGGCTATAATTCAAATTTAAATGGATATTAATTGTTTAAACGGCTCTTTTTCTCAAATGCTCTATAAATAGAGACCTTGGGTCTCTTCTAAAGGTTGCCCAACCACTTGAATTATTTTTGCTTGTGTCAAAAACGTGATTCACTATTTTCTCTTATTTTCTCGTGCTCTTTTCGCCAAAATCTTGAGATATTCTTAGAGAGCTCCATAGTGCTTCAAGTTGTAATATTTGCTCGAGTGAGAGTTTCTCTTCTTCATCTATTTCTCGATATATCTTGTATTGTGAGGGTGAGGTATCCCTCGGTAAAAGGGTGAGGTATCCCTTGTTGTAAAGAAGGTGAGGTATCCTTCAAAGGGGTGAGGTATCCTCTAAGGTTTGTGTAAGGGTGAGGTATCCTCAGCAGGTGAGGCTTTAGCACAAGGGTAGAGTTTCCTGTGTGTGAAAAGTGCTCTATTGTGTAAAGGTTGCAAGCACCTGTTTTTAAGCTTGTATTGAATAGTGAAAAATCTCGAACTGTGTTTCGGGGACTGGACGTAGGCCACAAGTGGTTGGTGGTCGAACCAGGATAAACATTGTGCCTGCTTTTCTTCTTTCCTTAATCTTTTATCTTTCTGCACTTTATTTATTATATCTTGCAATTTAATTTCTAGTTGTTCTTCTTATCTTCATCTTATTCACGCCTTTTATTATTTAAATTCAGCATAGTTTATTTGTTTAAGGCTTTTGCGAAAAATTTCTAAATACTCAATTCACCCCCTTGAGTCTTGAAGCCACTTGGGTAACAAGTGGTATCGAGCTAGACTCTTGTATAAAGAGCTTAGCCGCTTCAAGAGTACATGGCTTCATCAAATGTTTTATCAGAAGCAACTTCCATAAATCGACCACCCTTTTTCAATGGGGATGGTTATGCATATTGGAAGGAAAGAATGAAAATCTTTATAGAGGCTATTGATCTAGATGTGTGGGATGCTATCGAAAATGGCGCATTTATACCTACACGCATTGTCAATGGTGTAAAAACCGAGACACCTAGAAGTGATTGGTCTAAAGATGATAAAAGAAAAGTTCAAAATAACTTAGTAGCCAAAAACATCATTACCTCAGCCTTGGGGCATGATGAATTTTTTAGAATTTCAAATTGCAAAACTGCTAAAGAAATGTGGGACACTTTACAAGTTACCCATGAGGGTACTAGTGAGGTAAAGAGGTCGAGAATCAATTCTCTAACTCGCGAATATGAATTATTTACAATGAACCAAGGAGAAAGCATTCAAGAAATGCAAAGAGGTTCACCCACGTTGTTAATCATCTTGCATCATTAGGAAAGAATTTTACTAACGAAGATTTGATTAACAAAGTGTTGAGATGTCTTAGCAGGATTTGGCAACCAAAAGTAACAGCAATTTCAGAATCGAGGGACTTGTCAACAATGTCTCTGGCTACCCTCTTTGGAAAGCTTCATGAGCACGAATTGGAACTAAACAGACTAAGTCAAAGTGAAGAAAATGACAAGAAGAAAAAGGGAATTGCACTCAAAGCCACCATCTCTACTATCAATAATAAAGATGAAGACGATAGAGATGACGTGGACAACATAGAATTAAATGAAGAAAACCTCAATCTTTTGGTAAGAAAATTTGGTAAATTTCTCAGGAAAAAGGGAACTCAAAGAAGACTGTCTGTTCCCCCAAAGAAAATTGAAAAGAAATCCTCCAAGGAAAGAAGAGTCTACATAGCATGGGATGACAACGACATGGACCATCGATAGCTCAGATAGCGAAGAAGCCCATCTATGTTTTATGGCCAAAGGAGAAGAAAAAGAAGAAGAAAGTGACAACGAGGTAAATTCTGACTTATCTCCTTCTTATGATGAATTACAAGATGCCTTTGAAGAATTGCATGACGAATCAATAAGGCTCACTAAATTAATTTCTTCATCTAAGAAAACTATTTCTTCTTTGGAAAATCAAATTCTAATTTTAAATAAAGAGATTGAAGAATTAAAAATTGAAAATGAAACTTTGGGAATTATTGATGCATGCTCATCTCATTCCTCACATGCTTCTACTTGTTTACCTTGTTCTTTATGTCATTTGCTTGAAAATGAAATTGAAGATTTAAAGAACACCCTTGCCAAATTCACATGTGGAAGAGAAGAGAAAATTTAAATATTTTATTAGGAAAACAAAGGGTTGTTTTTCAAAAGGCTGGAATAGGATATAACCCGAATAATCAACACAAATCCTATAAAAATTATTTTGTTAATTCTAGCATCTCATGTAGCCCATTTGTTAAATGTTTCTATTGTGGGAAGAAGGGTCATAGTGCTTCAACATGCAATGTAAGGAAAAATATCAATACAAAAATTGGAACCAAAATGGTATGGGTTCCTAAGGGCACTATACCCAAAATTGACAATCAAGGACCCAAGAAAATTTGGGTACCAAAAACCAAAAATTGAATTGTGTTGCGGTGTGTGCTTGATAGCCAAGAGCTAACTTCGGCATTTTTGAAAGTGGTTGCTGCAAGCACAAGACTATAATAAATTCCAAGCTCTCCTTCTTGTCTCTATCGAGGCTTGGACTTGCATTCATATGAGTATTTCCATCAAAAGGTAAGCTTTCTTATCTCAAATATGCCTTCGGATGCAAAATATATGCTTTTATGTTTGAGTTATTCGAATACCTCCCCGTGGTATTCGAATACCATTGCATCCGTACGTGAAAATCCATGTTTTTCTGATAGGTCTATTCGAATACCCTCCCATGGTATTCGAATACCATACATCGATCTGAGAGTTCTTGTGGTTTTATTAGTTTGGGGCATTCGAATACCCAAATGTGTATTCGAATAACCTGAAAAAATCTTGATCAAGTACTTGTTACATGCTTATCTGAGTATTCGAATACCTTACAAGGCATTCGAATACTTGCTCCTTCCGGTTTATAAAATGTGATGGGTATTCGAATACATCAAGAGGTATTCGAATACCACATGGCTGAAAGCAAGTTTTTCATCGTCCTCTCTATTTCGTTTCTCGCTTCTATTCTTTTTTCTTGCATATGCAATGCAAATAACATGCTTTTAATCTTATTTCATCAAGCCTTCATTTATGCCTTATATGAAAATCACATGATGTTCTTAAATGCATATTTCTTGGCTTGTTCTTGCCCTTTTATTTTTTTTTTTAAAATATGCTCAATGTAATTGGCTATTGTTTTGATATATGAACAAGTGCAATAAGTGGTATATGAAATATTTAATATCTATGTTTTTATTGACATATGTCAGATTTATAAGAATTTGTTAACAAGTGGTAAATGCTTAGAACATCTTGACAAGTGATATCAAACAAGTGGTAAATGTTTTACATTTTGACAACAAGTGATATCAAAGTGGTATGAACATAATAACAAGTAATAACAAATGATAACAAATGATATCAAACAAGTGATTTCTTGGCCAAATTAATTGATAAATATATTTTTGCCCTTGAGAATCATTTGCTGCTTTTGCCTCATTGTTTTAAATGCTTATTGGCTTATGAGTTTGACTAACCCCTATGGATCCAACATTAATGGATACCAATGAAAGCACTCTGAATTTTGTTGTAGGGAGAACACTACCTCAAGCATAAATTTAAATGGACAAAATTCATTCAACTTGAGGACATGCATATATTGTTTAATATGATAAAATGGGAGAGAAAAATACTTGCCCTATCTTTTTGATCATGACAAAAGGGGGAGAATGGTATCAAATGTACAAAAGGGGAGAACAAGTTTAAATGTCTTTGTTTGAGAAAAGTCAAAAAAAAGTCAAAACCAAAATAGAAATTGGATTCCAAAAGTAAGGGGAGCTGCTGTGCACATCTCTCGATATAAATCACCTCTTATGAAAAAGAGGGGAGTAAGTATCTCTAAACTAACTTTGTGAATTTCAATTTATATGAACTAATGCTTTTCTCAAATGTTAGTTTGTCATCATCAAAAAGGGGAGAATGTAATTGGCTAGGCGACATGGACAATGATTTTGATGATAACAAACATTAAGATGATGAGAAGATCAAGTCCAAGGTTTTCAAGATTAGCTTTAGGACTTAAGGTCTTTGTAAGGAGACTCATTGGATATCTCATTGATTTTGGACACAAAGAAATATTTTTCAAAATTGTTTTAAATTAAATATCACAAATCCAAATCATGGTTTTGAAAGCATTTAAAAGTGTTAAAAGCCTTTTTTCAATCAGAGGTATTCGAATACCATTTAAAGGTATTCGAATAACATCCTAGTATCACGTTTTTACAAAGCTTTTTAATCGGAGGTATTCGAATACCTCGATGGTATTCGAATACGGTATTCGAATACCTCCCGATGGTATTCGAATACCACAGATTTCGAAATAGTAAGAAACGGCTATAATTCAAATTTAAATGGATATTAATTGTTTAAACGGCTCTTTTTCTCAAATGCTTTCTATAAATAGAGACCTTGGGTCTCTTCTAAAGGTTGCCCAACCACTTGAATTATTTTTGCTTGTGTCAAAAACGTGATTCACTATTTTCTCTTATTTTCTCGTGCTCTTTTCGCCAAAATCTTGAGATATTCTTAGAGAGCTCCATAGTGCTTCAAGTTGTAATATTTGCTCTGAGTGAGAGTTTCTCTTCTTCATCTATTTCTCGATATATACTTGTATTGTGAGGGTGAGGTATCCTCGAAAAGGGTGAGGTATCCCTTGTTGTAAAGAAGGTGAGGTATCCTTCAAAGGGGGTGAGGTATCCCTCTAAGGTTTGTGTAAGGGTGAGGTATCCTCAGCAGGCCGAGGCTTTAGCACAAGGGTAGAGTTTCCCTGTGTGTGAAAAGTGCTCCATTGTGTAAAGGTTGCAAGCACCTGTTTTTAAGCTTGTATTGAATAGTGAAAAATCTCGAACTGTGTTTCGGGGGCTGGACGTAGGCCACAAGTGGTTGGTGGTCGAACCAGGATAAACATTGTGCTCGCTTTTCTTCTTTCCTTAATCTTTTATCTTTCTCGCACTTTATTTATTATATCTTGCAATTTAATTTCTAGTTGTTCTTCTTATCTTCATCTTATTCACGCCTTTTATTATTTAAATTCAGCATAGTTTATTTGTTTAAGGCTTTTGCGAAAAATTTCTAAATACTCAATTCACCCCCCCTCTTGAGTACTGAAGCCACTTGGGTAACAGTCCTTGCCGGGGTCTTTTGTGCGGGTGGACTGGTGCGAGAGTTTTCCCCCCGTCGGGATTTCTCTACTGCACTCCTTACCTAGCACAAGACACTACGGTTGGTACCATAGTAACCGAGTTCTCGATAATTAAGTTCTTGATAATTGAGATATTTACTTGAATTTAAAGATTGAAAAAGTGTACAATAATTGGGGTAGATCAAACATGAAGTAAACTAGGAGACTAAACCTTAAAAGGCGTTTAGCTGTAGTACTTTCTAAGTTTGTCCGCATTCTAAAAATTCTTCACTGGCTTGCCTGTTAACGTTTACAGGGTATAAGCCCCCTTCCCGGTGCTGACTACGACGCGGTAGGGTCCTTCCCAGTTAGGGGCTAATTTCTCTTGGGAGGCACTCCTTCCGCCGATGTCTGCCCTGCGGAGTACTAGATCGCCTGGCTAGAACCTTCTAGGGATGACCTTTAGGTTGTACCGGGCTGCCGTTCTTTGCTTAGTTGCAGCATCGCGTATGTGCGCGATGACCTTCTCTCTTCCAACAAGTCTAAGTCTTCTCTTATTAACCCGGGGTTGGTGTCTGGTGAGAAGTGTTGGAGACGCCAACTCGGTTCTCCTATCTCCACCGGGATCATTGCTTCGCACCCGTAGGTTAGTTTGAACGGGGTCTCATCGGTTGTAGAATGAGGAGTGGTTCGGTAGGCCCAAAGGACGTAGTCTAACTGCTCGGACCAGTTCCCTTTGGCTTCGTCCAGCTTTTCTTCGAGGCTTCAGCTTGCCCATTTGTTCGAGGCTTTTCCACAGCGCTATAGTGATGTTTAATTTTCAGTCCGCGAAGTAGTTCTTCGAAACCCTTGTCTTTGAATTGCGTCCCATTGTCCGTAACGATGGATTCTGGGACACCGAATCTGGTGATGATGTGGCGCCAAGTGAATTTTTGAATCCGAGTCGAGGTGATGTTAGCCAGGGGTTCTGCTTCTATCCACTTGGTAAAATAATCTACAGTGACAACCAGAAACTTTAGTTGCCCGGGCGCTTGAGGAAAAGGTCCCAAGATATCCATGCCCCACTGGTAGAAGGGCCAGGGGATGGATGTCGTAGACAATTCCTCCGGCGGGGCGTGGTAGTGGTCAGAGTGCCGTTGGCACTTATCGCACATTTGAACATGTGCAAGGGAGTCTGCCTCCATCGTGGGCCAGTAGTAGCCTGCTCGGAGCACCTTTAATGCTAGGGCCTTGCCTCCTAAATGGTGCCTACAACTTCCTTCGTGAACTTCGGCCAGGACATACCCGGCCTCTTTAGGCGTTAGGCACTTCAGGAGGGGTAAAGAGAATTCGCGCCGGTATAACTGCCCACCGAAGATGGTGTATCTGACCGCGGCTTTCTTCAACTTGGCTACCTCCTTGGGATCCTCGGGGAGGCTACCGGACTGCAAGTATTCCATCAGTGGAGTGATCCAGGTGCGTCCTTGCTCTTCAACCTGGAAGACAGCCACGTCGGAAACTGCGGGGTGGGAGAGGGTAGCCTGGATCACTGATCGGTTGTTACCTAGACTTTTGGTGCTTGCCAACTTGAATAAGAGACCAGCCCAGGAGTTTTGTTCCCGGGGTATGTGTTCCACTTTGACTCGCTGGAAGCTTGGAAGGAGCTCTTGCACTTTTGCCAGGTACTTCTGTAGGAGAGGCTCTTTAGCCTGGTATTCGCCTTGGATCTGGGAGGTCACGAGCTGAGAGTCGCTACAAAGTTTAATCTTTGTGGCCCCCAAGTCTCTGGCCATTGCCAGTCCTGCGATGCATGCCTCATACTCTGCTTGATTATTCGAGGTGGGAAACTCAAACCTTAGTGAGTTCTCGATAGTCACCCCTTCGGAGTTTTCCAAGATTACCCCTGCACCACATCCTTTTGGGTTTGAAGACCCATCCACGAATATGGTCCAGGGTATTTCTTCTGTGCACTCGGAGTCTGAGGTGAGTTCTGCTAAGAAATCCGAGAGAGCTTGTGCTTTGATTGCTATTCTGGGCTCATAGGTTATTCCGAACTCAGAAAGCTCGATGGACCAGGCGATCATCCTTCCTGCTAAGTCCAGTTTGTGCAGTATTTATCGGATTGGTTGATCAGTCCTTACTACCACGGGGTAGCATTGGAAATACTGCCTTAACCTTCTGGCCGTGATGATAAGTGAAAAGGCGACCTTCTCGATCTTTTGGTATCTGAGTTCGGGGCCTTGCAGTATCTTACTCACGAAATAAACTGGCTTTTGGCCTTCAGATGTTTCTCTGATAAGTGCTGAACTGACGGCTTCATCATTGACGAAGAGGTACACGTAAAGAGTCTCGCCCGGTTCTGGCCTAGTGAGGATTGGAGGAGATGCCAGGAGTTTCTTTAGGGACGCGAAAGCGTCTTCACATTCCTGCGTCCACTCGAATCCGATCCCTTTTTTCAATAACTTGAAGAGGGGGAGGGATTTGTGAGCGACTTTGCCTAGGAATCTTGTGAGAGCCGTAATCCGGCCGTTCAGCTGTTGTACCTCTTTGATGTTCCGGGGGCTATGCATATCGAGCACCGCCTTGCATTTGTCGGGGTTTGCCTCTATGCCACGGTGGGTCAGTATAAATCCCAAGAATTTTCCTGCTTGGACCCCGAACGCACACTTTCCTAGATTGAGCCTCATGTCGTGCCTTCTCAGCTGCGCGAATACTTCCTCCAGGTCCGAGGTGTGTGATCCGGACGACGGGGTTTTAACTATCATGTCATCGATGTAGACCTCTAGTATTTTTTCCATCTGTTCTTCGAAGACTCTATTCATCATCCTCTGGTATGTGACCCCGGCGTTCTTTAACCCGAACGACATTACCTTGTAGCAGTAGCTCGTCCTTTCGGTGATGAAGGCCGTTTTGTCCTGATCTCCGGGGTACATTGGAATTTGATTGTACCCTGAGTAAGCGTCCATGAAGGATAGTGTCCGGAAGCCGGAGGAGCTGTCATCCAACTTGTCGACGTTTGGGAGGGGGTATGGATCTTTGGGACACGCCTTGTTTAGGTCGGTGTAGTCCACGCACATTCTCTATTTCCCGTTTGGCTTTTTAACCAAGACTACATTCGAGAGCCAAGTGGTGTACAAGACTTCTCTTATGAATCCGGCGTTCAGTAACTCCTTGACTTGCTCCTCAATGGCTTGTTGTCTCTCGGGGCCAACTTTTCTCTTCTTCTGGGCAACCGGCATTGCATCTCGTTTAATAGATAAACGATGACAGATGAAAGCGGGGTCGATTCCAGGTATGTCAGCGGAAGTCCAAGCGAAAAGATCCTTGTTTTTCTGTAGGAGCTGTGCCAACTGGGTCTTTTCCTGTTCTTCTAGGTTTGCTCCTATCATGGTGACTTGATCGGGTTTGTTGCCTAGCTGGAGTGGGATCAGTTCTCCTTCGGGTTGGGGTCTTGTACCCCGGATCTCTTCTCGGACATCCAACTCCGTCATCAGGATGTTGACTTGGTCATAGGTGGTGCTGGATGTCCGCGTCTTTATTTTCCTGGAGGTCTTGCTGATCTTCAGGCTCTCATTGTAGCATTTGCGGGCTACGATCTGGTCGCCCTTGACCGTAACCACTTCACTATTCCTGTTGAGGAACTTCATGACTTGGTGGGCGGTAGAGACCACAGCAGCAATACCGTTTAGCGTTGGGCGGCCTAGGATGATGCTACAGGCCGAGGGGCAATCTACGACTAGAAACCTCACCTTTACCGTTTTATAGGTGTCATCGTTGCCCAAGGTAAGGAAAGTCTCGAAGTAACCCACTGGGGTTACCTTTTCTCCGGAGAATCCGGTTAACTCGCCCTCATATGGAGTAAGCGCGGACAGAGGGAACTCCAACCTCTCGAAGGCGTCCATGAACATGATGTCTGCTGAGCTCCCTTGATCTACAAAGATACGACGGACTTCGGCGTTGGAGATTATCCCAGATATGACCAGGGGGTCATCGTGATCTCGGATAATATCGCCGTAGTCCTCATCGGGGAAGGAGATGGGTGGTGCGTCTTTGTTCTCTGCATGGAGTTTTCTGGAAGAGGATCCGGACACGCTCAGGACCGCAGTCCGGAGTGCCTTTTTCCTTGAGTTACTTGACAGGCCCCCCCTGCGAATCCCCCGGAGATGGTGCTTACGAGTCTATTCTTCCTGTGGCCCTCCCCTTGAGTATCCCATTCCCTGTCTTGCCTGTTCTCATTGTTGCGGCGCGGGGGAGTCCGAGATCTTCTTATAGGGCTTTTGCTTCTCCTTAGGCGTTGGTTCGGACTTTGCCGGCGATTGAGGCTTTGCCTCCGGTCTCTGCGCCTTCCACGGTTTCCACTTTCGCGAAAGCCGTTGATGTATTTTTGCAGTCGTCCTTCTTTGATCAGGAACTCGATAACGTCCCGGAGTTGGTTGCAATCTTTTGTTTCGTGGCCGTAGCTATTGTGCCACCTGCAGTGTTTTGACTGATCCCTTTGGGACTGTTTCTTTATGGGTGGTGGTCTTTTGATATTTTGGAACTCGGTTTGAAGGACCTCCTTCAAGATTGTCTCTCGATGGGTGTTCAAAGGAGTGTACTCAGAATATTTAGACTGGTATCGCTCACCTTTTGAGGAGTCACGGGGTTGATTGGAGCTTTGGTTCTTCTTTTGGTGTGCTTCACCTTTCTCCAGACTCTCTTTAGCCCTGGTGACTTCCTCGAGCTCAACGTATTTGTCCGTCCGTCGGTGGAATTCTTCTAGGCTTTCCGGTTTCTTTTTCGCTAGAGACGCAAAAAAGCTTGAGTTAGTCTGGAGCCCGTTCCTGGCGTAGTGGAGGGCTATCGAGTCGTCTATTTTTCTATGCCCACACAGGCTTGGTTAAACCTTCTGACATATTCGCGTAAGGATTCAGAACTTCCCTGGCGGATTCCGGAGAGGGAGTCGATCGACTTCGGGCGCTCCTTTGCCGTGGTGTAATGCTGCAAGAACCTTTGCGTCAGGTCTTCCCATCCTGTGATCCTTGTCCGCAGGGTGACGAACCACCGGAGGGCGTCTTTTTTCAGGAACAAGGGGAAGGCCCGACACAAAAGCTCCGGGGTGTATCCATAGAGTTGCATGGATTGCGTATAGGCGTCCAAGTGCTCCTGGGGATCCGTTGTTCCATCGTAAGCTTCCAGGTTGCTCGGATGTTTGAAACTCCTCGGGACCCTGTATGACATTAGAGCGTTCGAGAATTGTTGTAGGCGGCCGGGAGCCGGGGTACTGTTTTCAATAATCCCGGCGCCAGCTCCTTGGTCTGCATGCTCGTTGCGGGCCGCATCCCGCCCTCCATTGTCGTTCTCCGCCCTTTTCGATCTTTCAAGGTTCTCTAAGCGACAGCGCTGTTCCTCTAGCTGACACCGTTGGTCCTCGATGAGAGCTGTTTGTTGACGCAACAGCTCCCGTTGGCCATTTCTCGTAATCTCAGATTGGACATTGTCTTCGTAATGGGACGTGTGGTCCACATTGTCGCGGGAGGCTCCCAAACAATCGTGGATAGGGATCCTAGCTCCATTGTTTGCTCCGTGGTTTACTCCGTAGTTTATGTTGTTAGTCTCATCGTGGGGAAGACGAGCCTGTTCCAGATTGAGACCCTTCGAGATGGATCAGGGCTTTCAGCGGAAACTGAAGTCTCGTGTCTCTCGTTAAAATTTTCCACCATGACTGGCCTGTTTCTGGCGGCGGAGGTTTCTGGTGGTGTGACTGAAGGAAGGTTGCGCTGCGCCGCTGGGTCCTGTATTTGGCCATGGGCGGCATGCGCAGTGCTCCCCTTTTTCTGGTTATGTCATGTGCTCACCATGGTTGATTGTGGGAATGGAAGTTTATCGAGATTCCCACAGACGGCGCCAATGTTCTGCAGTGGATTCAGAAGGTACCTGAGATAGGCACATATGTGGTGGTTTCTTCCTTATGCAGCTGCGATCAAGAGCATGAAGTCCAGGGGAGGTGGGTACCTGTAATAGGACTCTAACGCTCAAGTCAGGCAGTGCACGAGTAAGTTCAAGCTAATGGAATTGCAGTAAAGACTTGATACCCCCTTTTGGTTAACTTAGCCTGGTATATATGGTGAGCGTGATTTGAATCCTCTTACACTCCATGTAGGATAGAGGTACGTTAGGATCGTGTCATGGCAGGGATTTCAGCCCATGAACGTTGAGGTCCATCTCTGACTTTGTCGGGACTGTTCCACGATCGTTGAGGTCCTTCTCTGACTTGGTCGGGACTGTCCTACGATCGTGGAGGCTAGTCTCTGACTTGTTGGGGCTGTTTTTCCCTTAATGGCCAATCCTTACTCGCAGGCAGTCGTGGTCCCCCTTTTCTGAGAATGGGGAAATGACTGCTGCAGTCAGACGACGGGGTTCCAGGTCGCAAGGCCGTCGTGGGGGCGTTGCGGGTAGAATCCGGTGGTTCATATGCAGGGCCGATCCTTTAGGACGGGGTCCCGAACCACAGTCCAGAACAATAATGTTAAGAAACCTTTCATCCCCTCATTGGGAAAAGTTTCAGTAACCTCAAAGGAAGGACCAACATGATGTCCTCCTTCAGTAGCTTCAGTGCTAATACCAGACACAGGGAGACATTGCCTTTCCTCATAAACACAGCAACCAGAATGATGCTCATTATGGTTCAGGATGGTGGAACCAGAATCAGTATTCTGATATGTATGTATGCGGTGTAGAACCGAAAGAGGGAGGTAATTGATGTCAAGAGTCTCAGTTTTAAGAAATAAAAATATATTTTATAATGAATTTAATGATCAGAAAGTTTTCTTTAAAATATTGATAGAATGAATATTTATAATTTTTTTACAAAATAAACCAAATATTATTAAAATAAATAATAAATTAATCTTATTTTAATTCAAATTATGAAATAGATAAAATCCTTTAATTGATAAAACAAGCTCCCAATTTACGATAAAAAAAATTAATAACTAATAATACAACATTTCACGCCACCAATTTTTTTTTTTAGAGAAGTAGAAAACTAGTACTCCTCTAAAAGAGTAGGGTCGAGGCAGCGGAGATCGTCCTCAGAGACCCAAGTAACATCAATGTGATGAGGTCGGTTCTTTTACTTCACAAGATAGTAACAGAAAGGAATATAACAAGAACTAACAAACTCATCATCCAAGATATGGTCAACAATATCATAATCAAGCATGACTTCAATCTCATTATATTGTGGTAGAACAGAAGGAACTATAGGAATTTGAGGAGGTATATATGCAACCTACAGAAACAATAGGAGACAACAAATGAGTTTTAAATGTGTCTCGGTACGGTAATAAAACTTTCACATTGAAAATAGAACTAATATTCAAATTAATAGGTAAATCAAGTAAATATATATTAAGTCCAAGCTTAGGCAGAATTTGGTAGAGTCCTTTGGCACAAGAATGGAGCTTTTTGAAGGAGTGTTTAGGGTAACACTTAGGACAAATGCGTACCATAATATAATCACCTATATTAAAATTCTAAACTCAACAATGTACATCAACATACAACAAATTTATGATTAACACTACTCAATGCAAGCTTACGCCTAATGTCGACATGTACATCACGAATGTAAGAGGCAAAAGTCTAAATTATATTGGAAGGTTTGTTATTAATAAATAAAGGTACAAGATCAAAGGGTTGACGAGGAGACAAACCATGAACAATCTCTAAAGGACTCTTATCGGTAGATCTATTAACAAAACTATTATAAGCAAACTCAATAATAGGTAACACTAAGTCTCAAGTACTAACTTTATCTCCTACATGGCACCTAAGTAAATCACTTAGACTACGATTAACTATCTCAGTTAGGGATGGCAACGGGGCGGGGCGGGGCGGGTAGTAGCCCCGTCCCCGCCCCGCGGATAATATCCGCCCGTCCCCCCCATATATCCGTCTGCAGTGCCGTTTATTATTCCCCGGGTAAGCAGTATTACGCGGATATCCGCGGTATTAAATAAATTATAAATAAAATTAATAAATTAATAAATAAAATAAAATAAATGAAAAAAAAGTATAATATAATAATATTTTAATTTATATAATAAGATTTTTAATAATTTTATATAAAAAAAATTATTTTTTTTTTCGCGGGTACCCGCGGGTATGCAGTGCGGAAACTACCCGCCCCGCCCGTTTATTAAACGGGGATAACTTAAACGGGTATTTATACCCGCGGGGGAAATTAAACGGGTATTACCCGTCCCCGTCACGGATATTACCCGCGGGTACCCGTACCCGCGGGTAAAATTGCCATCCCTAATCTCAGTTTGACCATATGTTTGTGGATGAAAAGCATAAGATAATTTCAGGTTAGTGCTAACTAATTTCCACAAGGTTTTTAAAAAATAACTAGTAAATTTCTCATCCCGATCAGAAATAATAGAAGAAGGCAGCCCTTCAATAGCACAATCTCCCTAAATAACTGCTTATTAGTGTGGGAAGCATCAATAGTTTTATTATAGGGAATAAAATGAGTCATTTTAGAAAACCTATTAACAATAACATAACAAAATCATGTGCTCTAAGAGTACGGAATAAACTAAGAACAAAGTTCATACTTAAATCTTTCTAGGGCTAATGAAGAATAGCAGCGGGATATACAAACCAATGTTTTATTTTTTAACCTTAGCAGTTTGACAAGTATGACATTGGAAAACTACTCAAGCAACATTGCGCTTCAAAGAAATTCAATAAAACTTATCCTCAACTAAGGCAATAGTTTTATCTTTGTCAAAATGACTAGCTAACCTACCTGCATGCATCTCCCAAATTAGGAAGTCACATAAAGAAGAAGAAGAAATGCTTAATTTAGTACCGCGAAACAAGTAGTCATCATGTATAACAAAATCAACATAATATCGACGATTACCTATAGTTAAATCAGAATAAATGACACTACAATTATGATAAGTAGGATAATCATCGATTAATCGATCAAAACCGGCCAGTACCATGAACACTCAAAGTGAGATGGCCAAAGCCTTTTGTTGGAGGCTCCAAATTGCTAAAACAAGTGCAAATTCAGATCCAGGACTCCCAAAACACATAAGAGAAAAGGTTTGGTCAATGTGGTCAACAACCAAAGTCAACGATCAACATGTGGGAGCGTGAGGTCCATGCGCAAAAACAGTTGGTAGCACGTGAATGCTACGTGGGAAAACTTCTAGCAACGCATGGGGGCGCATGCGTGATAACTTTGTAAAACGAAGTTAGCCTAGTTTATAACATGAATTACCATTGTAAGTAGTCCATATTATGCGTCTAATCATGAAGGTTTGGGATTGGGTTTATAATGTTTTTGTGGTTTGTTTCTTGGGTTGAAATTTTGAGTAAATTGATCAAAATCATTTTCTATTAATCTATTTTCTAGTTTACACACTCTAATGTTGATATCTAACTTTATGATGCAAGTTTTGGACCTCAAAAAGACATAAGAGAAGAGAATTAGAAACATCATTAAACCTAGATTAAGACAAGGAAGCAAAATGCTCAAGTCAATATGTGACGTCGCGATATCACTCAGCTAGGCCGCCACGGTGTGCTCTTAGCCACAACACATTGATAGACTTGAGGCCATGATGCTGTGATGTCACTTAGCTAAGCCATGACGTCACGAGTTAACCACTTGAACTGTACTTTTTGTGTAAAGTTGTAGTATCAGGAATACGAAGCTACGACATTAGCAATGAAACTAGCTCACCCTGTTTCACGTTTTAAGTAATTTTTTGGGCATTATGAAGGGATTATTTGTTCTTCTTCCATTTTTTAGAGAGAAAGAGTGTGGGTGGGTGAGATCTAGGGTTTGAAAGAGGAGAGATCTTGAAGATTAGGTTATTCTTTCTTCTCCTTTGATGGTAATCATGGTCTTTTCTATCCCTTCTCTATTTTTCTTTCCTTTTCTCCATGAGTAGCTAGATCCCTCCTTACTAGGGGAGATGGATCTTGCTTGGATATTAATGTAATTGGATTTATTGCTTCATCTTAGTTTCTTTTTCATCTAATTGAGCGTTTATCTTCATTCTTAATGCTTCTATGACTTAATTAACCATAGATTGTTTTGTTGGGTATTTTGATGATTGAGAAATCCCTTTATACTATGTGTTTCTTGTGATGAATGTCATGATCTAACAATATCTAAAAATGGGTGTTATAGATTGTGTGGTTTGATTGAGAATCTTGATCTTGTTCATCCTTTCAATGCTTGGGTAGACTAAGGAATTAGCTTAATTTAGGTAATTAAAAGAAGGTTAATTCACCAAGGGATTGAGCTTTAACTAAAAGAGGAATTCCTACCATCAATTAGTGGATTTGAACATGGTTAAACAATAATTCGATAAAATCAATTGAAGAATTAAGTGAAATTGAATCCTAACACCTTTCTCATTCTTGTCTCACCATCAACTTTGTTTCTAAAACTCTTAAAAACTTGTGTTTCTTAATTTCTTTGTTTTTACTTGCTTTGATTCTCGTTGTCTCTCAATATTGTTCATTTAGATAGTATCTGATTTGTGAATTTGGTGTTTGATAACTAATATCCCTGTAGGATGATACTCACACTCACTCTTTACTAGTTGAACGACTTGATACACTATCCAAACATCACAACAGTGCGGCATCCGAAGGCGATGAAATTGTGGCGGTTGGCAAATCAAAGACTTTCGATTTTGATAATGGTGGCTATGGTTCAAAACGGGGTGTGTTATGATAACATTTATATGGTTGTGTGTTTATCGGCAAAGGAAACTCAGATTATGACAGCTTTTTAGCAGTTTCAAGTGAGTTTTGCAAAGATTTAATGAATTGTAGATAACATAACAATCTTGACTGCAAAAAAATCAATGCTTTCAACAATATAAAGTGTGGGGATTAACAAGGCTCATATACCAAATTAATGTAGAACCAAAGTAGTAAGGTACCCGGTGCCAAAACACTTGGTTTCAAGAAACATCAATATTGTTCATTCTGAAGTCAATGATAAAATGTTAATATGAGGGATGTTTTTAACCCTATTACAAAACAAACCAAATATAATTAAAATAGATAATAAGTTAATCATATTTTAATTCAAATCTTGAAATGGATAAAATCCCTTAATTGATAAAATAAACTCTCAAATTAAAATAGCATAAATTAATAACTAATCATGCATCAGTATGTCTTCAGCTTGGCAACAAGTATCACTCATAAAATCAGAACCAGATGCGCCCGCCTCATCACTATTATTTGCTTCCTTGTGCACTCCCTTGTTCTTCTAAAGATTGGAAACTGCGACAAATTGCATTGCTCAGAAAACAAGTTCAGATTTTCAGAGAAAGAAAAAAAGGATAGAAAGGGCGTGTATGCGTGTCCAGGCATACACAACCCCTTAAAAGGACCTGTCTAGTGTCTACCAAAATGTACCTTCTGTAGGAATCAGATTCTTATCTGAAAATTATGCTTTGATATCTTCTTCTGTAACATCTCTACGTCAGGGAACACCAACAGATTCATGTCCTTTATTATTTGCTTGGTTGTCGATGAAAGTGGTTCAAACCCAAAAACATTAGTCCAAGTTTCTTTGACTTCTGAGATAGCTGGTAAGACCAATAACTCAACATTTAAAGAACTGAGTACCTGGTAAATGGTAATAGTCAGAGAAATAGAAGTTTTGAAATCAGAAAATGAACAATTGTACATGCAGATACATGAAACTGAAGAGGCAAATATAACCTTAAAATTCTGAACTTACCGATTCAATGGCTTTTAGAAGCCGGCGGCACATTCCTTGTCGCCTATACATATAGCGGGTCGCAATAAATGGCATCTCTGCTAGCTGGTTCCCATGGATCCTGTTTGACCAATTAATAAACTTAATCATCAGTATACACATTTCACTCTCTTCCATCAACCAAAAAGAAGCTTCACAGAGTATGGTGGATTCTTAGCTATAGGACAGAAAACTAAAAAGACAGTTAATTATTATGATATCTAATCACAGATGAATAAGGTAACTTCACAAAAAGGAATATTTCAAAATAGCAAACAAGGTAAAATCTTGCTGACCTTCAAAACACTCTAAAGCATGTAACCTAAACAGTATATAAAAGAGAAGCAGCATTTAAGTATTTGAAAACAAACCCATCAAACAGCAAAGCCAAAAGTTTGTCACAAGTGAGTTTTAAGCTTGAACTGTCAACAGCTCCTAGCTTCTTGGCTAATAATATATTTCGTTTTTAACTATATTGAAGATAATTTAGTCTAAATATTCATATAGCCAAGTATGCATATCATAATATCAAACAATCTAAAGACATTGAAAGCAAATGAAAAAAGACTAACTAAAGCTATCAATTATAAATAAAATCACAACTTATAATCAAGCAGTTTTCTAGAAACATATTTGTACTCTCAATTAATGGTCCCATCTCAATTCCAAGCAGTAAAATAGAGTCAAAAGTTGTGTGCTCTTCCAGAGTACTATTATGAAAATTGACAGAAGTTGATTAACTAATAAGACTATGTTGTTTAATTAAAAAATGCTTTCAAAATTAATTTTTTTAAAAAAAATATCAATTGAATTTTTTTTTTTCCTTCTCAAACTCAAGCAGAGATGGGTGCATCACTCGTATGCCGTACCCTAAACCAAGTTGAGATGACGCAAAGGAGGTGACAAAAGTATGTGAAGAGAAAAAGGGAAACATCACTTTGAACAAACATTTTCTTAATAATCTAGGCATACTGATAAATTTGCGGCCTCTAAGTTGTCGAGCGCTAGTCTTTCATCCCTTGTTACTAAAATTCGTTACTGCATTTAGGATAAAATAAATAAGTTTTTCTATTGGAGTGGGAATGATTATTAACTTTTAATAGGTTTCCTTCATTGATTGTGGATTTTCCACAATAATGATCAGAAAATGCACAATATTAAATTAGGATAAGTTTATCGGTAGATGATAAATGGTCCATCAGTCTGGTGTCACCAACTCTTCACAAATTAGTGGAAGGTTCCAAGATCAAATATGGTCTGAAAATATTGTTTGGATATCACAGGTATAATGGTAAACTAGATAGGAAATTCAACTAAACAAAAAACACTTCAAATGGAAATCTTGAACCTCATGTAACTGAGAAAGCAGACGGAAACTAAACACAACACTTTTACACATCTACGCCCCCTTTCAGTTGTGAAGCTTTATAGTCAATACTGTAGTGTTTAATAAAAGAACAAGGTCCAATACATAACATCTTGCATGTGAATATATTTTAGATAGTAGTGTACTTCAACAGTATAGATAATTTAATATAGAGGCATGATTACTCGAAGGCAACGGCACTGAAAAGATGGGAAACCACTATCATCATATGACAGCACCCATAATGTTCTATACTTCACACAGTTGTCCTACAAGTATACAACTATCATCTTTTATAAACCAGCTCATACGTTTGATAAGTGATTAGTAAAATAAAAAATAGAAAATCCAAATTTCTTACTGTCAATTGCCAAAAAGTAGGATGGGACAGGTAATGGTATATTTAACCAATTAAAAATATTTTTTAAATACTTAAAATATGACATCTATCTATAATATTATATCACATATGAGTATGATTCATTATTTGACTCCTTATTTTATATCATATTCTAATATGAATTAAATGTCGTGTAAGTATCATATTCATAATATTCAAATAACAAGTCTCTTAACCAATAAAACAGACTGGCCACCAACATGATGTTAGTGTCGCAATAAGAAGGTTTCAGGATAGTAGACCTGGATATAACAAACCAATGGTTTTTAACTACATGAAGTGCTCATGATGAAGAGCAAATTCCAATCTTGACAGCCCAACAGTTAAACCATTCACAATCATATAAAAAGAAGGAAGATCGTATTGATTACATACATATGGAAACTGAAACAAGTACCACAGACAATAAACCAAACCATTTAAAGTCAAACACCGAAGGAAACCTAATCTTTGTTTGGCCTCACAAAATATAAATTTTCATATCCAGTCTTCACTCTGTACATATACTAATTATTAATCACTTATAAGCTGCATGAAAGCATTTATAAACAAATTTAAATAGACATTTACCTGATAGATGCAGCACAGGTGATCTCATCATCTCTCTCTAGAATTGCAGTAACAAATCTCTGATAGTTCAGGCGATCGAAGTTTGACCTGACCAATATAAGAATATAACGACCAAATATGGTAAAAAAAATAATACGTACCCATCCTAACACAGTAATTAGATTTTTAGATGCATGAAATTAGGATACTGTTACTTAAATGTGAATGTCAAAACAATGAAAATCATTTCAAAAATAACTTTTCCTTCCATTGTTTTCCCCATTAAAATGGCGTACTGCATTGAAACCTATAGTAATACATCATTTTTTAATAAAAAAACAAAAAAAAACACACATTTTAACATATATCCTATCTAACTTTTTTAATTATTCAAAACAAAAAATGTATAAAAATGATGTAAAATTTTTTATGTGTAAGTATTAACTCTATAAACCTTCCTTTTAAAACTTTTGATATGCTACTTGCATACTATTTTTTTTATATCAGTCTTACACTATTTTTTTCAGATAATAAAATAATACAAATATTACTTTTTTTACATCATTCTTATATCTATACTTATTTTGGAAAGAAAAAAGAGATAAAATGTATAATGAAAGATGTGTTTCTCTCCTTTTTTTATTTAAAAATAATAATATAAGAATAGTATAATAGAAATGACATTACTCAATTAAAAAATATGAAAAAATAGTATGCAAGAATCATTTTCCATCTAGATTCTCTTCCTCGCGAACCTCAAATGAGAAGAATCGAGAATGGAAGCCTTATTTCTCCATTCTCTTTAAGAACACAAGCTTAGCTGGCTAGCTATAATATAACTTTGAACCCTGCATATATGTCTTTATCTTACATTATTGTAACTATTGAACAAACCTCTAGCACAAAATTTACAGAACCCCTGTCACAAGAAATTATTTAACAAGGCTCTACATTTGAACTTATCCCATCATTGTCAGTATCCTTTTTTCTGTTTTCCTTTTTCTACTGAGAGAGAAAGGAGAGGGGAATACAAGCATCTTTACTAAACCATAATAATTGGAAACATATTCAGAAACAGAAACTTCTCAAAGGTCATATACATTCAAATGTCTTTTACCAAACAAAATACTATCTTCAAGAAGTTATTGGTGCAACTCAACCATGTGGTCAGCCCCAAGAAAAGTGGTAAAAAGCACATAAAAGACACAGGTTAAGTGACCTTACCCACAATTATACAGAACACTGTGTATCACATTAATCCCGCTTCTATGATCGATATATGGCATGAAGCACTGATCCATTAGCGATAATGCAAGAGTCAGCTTGGAATTACATTCAACCATATGAGGTTCTGTCTGCGAAGCCTTAGAGCCAACATCTGACCTACGAATAAAAGTCCAAGATAACCCATCTCCAATTTCATGTTTAACCCCAATAAGCATTTCAAGTCTCTCAGATATCTGGGAGGACAAAATAACAAATTACATTAGTTTGATTACAATGACCAGAAAATATCTCCAGATTGAACAATACAATAAACGGGGTTACCTTAATTGTAATAAAATTAAGGGGGATTTTGCTAATAAGGGCATTTGTTAAAGATATCAAAATAAAAAAAATTAAATGAAAATATAAATTTTTTTAATTTCCAATACATTCAATGCATTATTTTCATTTAAAATTTCTTATTTTAATATCTTTAATAAGCACAATAAAACCCTAAAATTAAAGGCTTTCGTGAGTTAGAGAGGAGCACTTCCCTCATCAGGGTTATAGTACTCTCAAGCATAAATTTTAATAACTTATAGCAAATTCGGTGCAAACTATTTGTCAAGTCTCCTCAAGTTAAAAAATCAACAGCCAAATAATGTATGGGCAGTAAACTGTTTGCATTGTCTTTGTTGATAATTGACCAACATGCGCCTTGTGGGGCTGGAATATGTATGATCTAAACCCTAGCTCTTGTCCCTCATAAAACAAGCTTCTTTCCTCATATTTTCATAAACTACAATCTAAATAAATTTAATCTCATGCAAGGTATTCTTCCACATGGAACAAGAAAATCTAGACAAAAAATCGAAGATAAACTGTACTGAAATCTGGAAATATAGATTTTACAATTAAAAAAAAGTTCAAAAGTGTGTCAAATTGAGGAAAAAGAGAAACACCAAAGAAGCAAGATATTGAAGATGCTATTTACACATAGACAAAGAAATAATCTCATATTACAAGATGCATTACGTAAAACTAAACCCTTTAAATTGTAGTAACTAATGCAAATCAAAAGATTAGCACAACTTAACTTACTACAACAGAATAACTTAGCATCACCCTAACAAATTTACAGGCAGCAATCAAGATTCAAGAACCTGAAAAAATAGATCATACCTCTTGACAACTGTTTCCACAAAAGATTGCATCTCTGAAATGAGCAATGTTGCCACAATTGGCCACAAGACAGGATCTGTGATCTACCAAAGGATAAAAGTTCTAGTCATTTTCGGCAGGGAAAGAATATATAAATTCTTATCTAAACATGAAACATCATAATTAAGTGCACCATGTTAATCAAGAATATAGTATTTTTATGAATTTTTATGAAATTAATTATATGATACAAAGATTCATAAAAATACTAAATTTTGATTGGTCTAATGCACCCATTTAAATGCTACAAATTTAGCCAAAAATTTCTCCAAAAGAATATATATGTATGCAGAGGAAATACATCTTCGCTCGCATAAACGGCATGTGCGTGATAGAGACTCCAAAAACTCAACATAATCATCCTTGCTTTCCATTTGGTTTGTACTTTCACCAACCAACCCACAAAATTTGCAACAGCAATTAACACAGTGCCAGTCCCCAGATGGAAGATCCTGCCAGGAAAAGAAACAGATACTTTATATTCCAGTACAAACATTAGTAAGTGCGCTCTTTTCCATATGTGGCGTTATCATGGATGCACCGGGAAACTATACAGGATAGGCATAAATAAGATTTTCCCATTACTTCTCATGAAATGAAGTGTGCCATAAACTTAGAAGGCATATCTCACTATTTTTCATGTGATGAATTTCTTATTATCGTCAGGTGAAAACTGGATCTTACTTAGGTAGTGAACAACCAAAGCCACAAACAATTTTCAATGGTAGATAATAATTGATGGCCAAGCATAGGTTAAGCCCCATACAGCTGCCAAAACAAGTGATCCTAGCCAGCCTGGACAACAGGATAGTTCACAACAATATGTATTATATATTGTTACATATGTGATAAAATTATTTATGTGTCTCTACCCAATAGTTTAAATTTTTGAAAAAAATAATTCATGACATGATATCTAAATCTTTATGACAAAATAATCTAAAGTTTAATTTTTATCACTTATTCTTTTAATAAAAAAAATATAAGTATAAAGTAAGTGAATTTATTCATTTTTAACGCTTCAAACTTAAAAGACTTTTGCTCAAGTGAGTGTGTTAAAGATGTAATAAAATTGTTTATGTGTCTCTACTTATAACTAAAATTTTTTAAAGAGATGGTTCATGATATATATCCTAACAAGAAATTCATAAACAAAAGAATTCTAATAAGACTAATTATATCAAAATCAATTAAAAAGGTCCCTAATCATGCGACAAGATACATACTTGTATATCCAAGCAGCTTTGATGGAAAGTTGACGGGCAACTATCACAACAGATCAGGTCTCCACCATCTCCACAGACAATACACGTATCATCGTTTCGGTCTTCACCCGCAACATCAATGACATGAAAACCTTCACGTTCAGATACATCTTGTTTATTCCATGATTCCAGCATGCATTGCAAGAGGGAAGTTCCTCCCTCTATACATATATTAGTAAGTGGATCAGAGAGTTGGCTTCCTGAATGAGCATCAAAATCTGAAATTGATACGATTTCATTACAGCAGCCACAATGAATGCCAACTCTAGTGATCTTACCATCCAGTACCGCACATTTCCTTCTGTGGTCCATATAATAAACATTCTCATTTTCCTGGATTGTTCCCAAATCAATCATCCACGAAAGCACAGTTCGTTTTCCAAAGTATGATACGTATCTATAAACTTTTGAATCTCTCTCCTTCTCAGCATTGCGAACCAACGAAACACATGGCTTCTTGTTTTGTGTTTTCTGTTGCTTATGATCCCTGATCTGAACTGGCATCCTGTAGGGTGATGTAACATCTGGGTTGTCCTCCTCAACAAGTGACCATTTCCTTTTATTATTTCCCTTCATTGGCTGACCCAGGCCTGTACCAGAACCTAGTTTTTCTTTTCCTTTATTCACTCTATCAACTGTATTTCCACCCTCTCCTCCTTCATGCATCAAATTCTCTTTACTTTTTCTTTTCTCGTCCATAGCTACCATATTGATAATCTCATCTGTTATTGGTGTAAATTTGAAACCTGGCACATATACCTTGCCTTCACCATCACCAGCTTCATAATGCCTTTTAAGCCTATTGTAGGCAAAGGTGACTGACCAGTGAGGCTTGCCATCTAGACTAACATACACCGCATCATTGTATTCACTGCCATTGCTAGATATATAGTAAACTTCCCAGCCAGCAGCTGAGAGCTGTTCCATCATTATTTTCCTCAATAACTGCTTAATTTTAATTTTTATAATGTTCTCAGAAACGAGGCCATTTTCATTATTTGATCTCAATGGTGATGCGACCACATTGTTCTCAGTTTCCGAAACCTCCCCAAATTTACTCTTCTTCGCCCCATAAAATCCCTGCTTTTCTAACTCTTTCCCAGAAGAAGAAGATCTCCATGAGAACATATCAGCTTCTTCATTTTCGTTCTCAATCTCAAACACATCGACTTCTCTATTTTTCCTGGCAAAAACACCATCCTTTTCTTTAATATCAGATTCTTTACCATCTCCGTTCTTTAACAGTGAGTACAATATTCGAGCACCAAAGGACCATTTACCATTCGATCCTTGCCCCTTGTTCTCCTTCCTAGTTTTATCCCCAGAACCAAAACAACTACCATTTCTCTCATTCTCAGCTAAGTTAACATTTCCACTCAGACTCATACCATGATCCAAGCCACATTCTTCTGTTCCTACTTGTTCCACCACGTCATTCATCTCAATTGTTGAGTTCAATGTCTCACCTAGAGGCACCATATCATAACCACTCAAATCAATAACAATAACCCCTCCCCTTATGCCATCACCCACTTCCTTCTGAACTCCACTGCCACTTGTCTCCGGTAATTTCCCCAACTGCCTCTGAGATCTCATCCCCTTCCTCATTTCTCACACAACCCTAGCTCTACTACAAAACACGGTCTCCGGTTTCAGCTGGAGTTAACTGAAAAACCAAACGCACAACACAACACAACACACAACACACCCCACTCAATTCAAAGCGAAAACAAGCTTACACGATGAACGTATCCAGTGAATTCCAGAGAGACCTGCATCAAAGTGAGGTTCAAAGAATCAGAGTTTAAGAACAAAAAATAAAAGACCAGATCAAAATCAAATCAGCATCATGGGAGAAGATGGTAAAGGTTGGTAGCTTACCAACGTCGAGAGGAATCGCACACAGGAAATCTAGGATGACATACAATTAATGGAGAGGTGAATTGGAATTTGAGGAGAAGAGAGAGAGTGGTTTTTGTTTGAGTTGTTTTGGTTTCGGTTTAAAAGAGCTGAGCAGCTTTTATTTGTGTGTGTTGTTGGGTTTAGGACGTTACTTTGGTTAGCAGGGCAAAGAGACAATGGGGCGGGATTGCATGGTAGTCACTTGTCAATTTAGGTTGACTTCTCCCTTCATTTTACCGTTTCCCTCCATCACCCTCTATCTCTCTCTCTCTCCCCCTCTTTCTCTCTCTCTATTAAACTTTTCCCATTTTTTATTCCAATAAAGACGATGACATTTTGGCATGGATATGTATAACTCCTCTTTATTGATTTACCTTTTTTTTTTATTTGAGAATCTTATCATTTTAAATCATAAATAATTTTAATAAGGTATCATAAAATTTATGTATCTAATCATATAAATTTCCTTCCATTCTACTTTGTCTCTCTCCATTAACCTTTTCCTCTTTTTTTATTTTAATCCAATAAATACAATGGCATTTTGGCATGGATATTCATATATATAACTCCTTTTTAGTGATTTACCCTTTTTTTAATTTGAGAATCTTATTATTTTAAATAATAAATCATTTTAATAAAGCATCATAAAATTTATCTAATCAAATAAATTTCCTTCCGTTTTAATAGCATTTTTCTTCTATACAAAAGGTAAACTTAAATAAGAGATTTATGTGATATTAAGATTTTAAATTTAATAAACTTGTAGACATTTTTTTTATATAGACAATAATCCATCCCTAAGCTCTGTAATTTTTCAAAATCTTTCATGGATCCTTCAAACTAGATTAGATACATATTCTACAAATGAGAGTTGAGTGCGATCGTGCATACGCGTAACTGTTAGAGAGGACCTTCAAGTCGTAACAATTATTATTTTCAAACTATAGATTAAATATATTCTTAATACTCAAAATTAAAGAATAATAAGTTGAATTATGAGTATTTCATGAATATGGACATTGACTTAGTTAATAAAATTCGTTAAGATTAAATTCAACATTTATTAAAGTGAGAGAAAATTTGTTCGTATTATGCAACTCATATCTATTGATAAATAATAATAATAATAATAATAATAATAATAATAATAATAATAATAATAATAATAATAATAATAATAATAATAATAATAATAATAATAATAATAATAATAATAATAATAATAATAATAATAATAATAATAATAATAATAATAATAATAATAATAATAATAATAATAATAATAATAATAATAATAATAATAATAATAATAATAATAATAATAATAATAATAATAATAATAATAATAATATATATAATAATAATAATAATAATAATAATAATAATAATAATAATAATAATAATAATAATAATAATAATAATAATAATAATAATAATAATAATAATAATAATAATAATAATAATAATAATAATAATAATAATAATAATAATAATAATAATATAATAATAAGAAGAATAATAAGAATAATAATAATAATAATAATAATAATAATAATAATAATAATAATAATAATAATAATAATAATAATAATAAGAAGAAGAAGAAGAAGAAGAAGAAGAAGAAGAAGAAGAAGAAGAAGAAGAAGAAGAAGAAGAAGAAGAAGAAGAAGAAGAAGAAGAAGAAGAAGAAGAAGAAGAAGAAGAAGAAGAAGAAGAAGAAGAAGAAGAAGAAGTAGTTTCACCCCGTTGCACGAAAATATTTCAAACCATATTAGATACATAGACTAAAAAATATAGAACCATCACAAAAGGACAATTGTTTTCCATTAAAAACGAAAAATATTCCACCTAAAATTCTCTTCCTCTGTTGATGCTAATTGCCACATATGATTTTGTGAGAAATTTATATTTTTTACTGTAGATCTAACATTTTTCAATTATTTCTAATAAATAATTTACTTAAAATATTATTTTTTTAACAAATATGGAATCACATTTTAAATATTTAAATTAACGCAATTCAGTCTACTTTACTATCATTAATATTTAATAAAAATATGGAAAAATATTACTAATAACAAGTGTTTAATACATACATTTATATTTTGAATAATAAAATTGAAATTAGAAAATTCAAAATCCATTCATTTACATTGTAAACTAGTTCTTTATCCAGTGCCAGGCATGTGTTATTTTATATTTTAGATTAATGATTATTATGTTTAATTAATGTTTTAAATATGTTAAGTTCATATATATAATTTTAATAAAAGTTTTTAAATTTAAATGAGAAAAATGTTAAAAATTAATTTCAATTTTAATATATATTATCATTATCATTTAAATTTTATTTTATATTTATAATATATATTTACAAATATATTATTTTAATCATTTTTTAAATAATTTAAATTCAATTTTGTTTAATAGAAAATCTCATATATAGATGGATAAAATGTTAAAAAATAATTTAAGATTTGTCATATATTATCACTTTTATTTAATAATTTTTTCCCTTATCACCCTTTTCACCCTATGCATTGTTTAATAATTGTTTAAACACTCAGTTATTTAATAATTATTATTCATAGTAATTATTTCTCTCATATGATATTATTAAATTAAATATGCATTTAATGACATTAGTAATTGCTTCTCAAGACAATTTTCTAATTTTTCATATATTATCACTTTAATTTTAAACCTTTTTTCCCCTTATACTTTCACCCTATGCAGTGTTTAATGATTGTTTAAACACTTTCAATAATTTAATAATTGTTTCTCATAGTTGTTATTTTTCTCATATGCTATTATTAACTATGCATTTAATTATATTAGTAATTACTTCTTAAGTCAATATGTTAAGTTCAACTTCATATATATAATTTAAATAAAAGTTTTTAAATTTAAATGAGTTGATGAATGCTAAAATTGAATTTCAATTTTATTATATATATTATCATTTTGAGTTTCTAATTCACGTATAGCATGAGTTATTTTATATTTTATATTTTTAGCATATATTTAAAAATATATTATTTAAATTATTTTTTAAATAATTTACGTTCAAAAAGGTTCTTTAATAGACAGTTTCAAATATAGAGAGACAAAAATGTTAAAAAAATAATTTAAAATCTATCATATATTATCACTTTTATTGAATAATTTTTTCCTTATCATCCCTTTCACCATATGCATTGTTTAATAATTATTTAAACATTAATAATTATTTATAATAGTGATTATTTCTCTCTTATGCTATTATTAAATATGCATTTAATGACATTAGTAATTGATTCTCAAGGAAATTTTACTAATTTGTCATATATTATCACTTTTATTGAATAACTTATTTTCCCTTATCAACACTTTCACCCTATGCATTGTTTAATACTTGTTTAAGAACTTTCAATTATTTAATAATTGGTTTTCATAGTTATTTTTTCTCTCATTTCCTAATATTAAATATGCATTTAATTATATTAGTAATTGCTTCTTAAGTCAATATGTTAAGTTCATATATATAATTTTAATAAAATTTCTTAAATTTAAATGAGTAGAATGCTAAAAATTAATTTCAATTTTATTATATATTATCATTTTAATTTTCTAATCCATATATAGCATGGGTTATTTTATATTTTATATTTATTGTATATATTTAAGAATATATTAATCAAATTATTTTTTAAATAATGTAAGTTCAAAAAATTTATTTCTGAATGAAAATTTTAAATATAGATAGATAAAATGTTAAAAAATAATTTAAAGTTTGTCATATATTATCACTTATATTTAATATTTTTCCCTTATCTTCCCTTGCACCCTATGCATTGTTTAATAATTATGTAAACACTTTCAATTATTTGATAATTATTTGTCATAGTAATTATTTCTCACATTTTCTAATATTAAATATGTATTTAATGACATTAATAATTGCTTCTCAAGGAAATTTTACTAATTTTACATATATTATCACTTTTATTTAATAACTTTTTTCCCTTTTACTTCTTAAGACAATTTTACTAATCTTTATAAATATAGATATAGATAATTGTTTATGAACAATAACTCATGTGAAGTTCCTCCCTCCATCGAAGTAGAGGTGGAGTTATTTCTATTACCTCCACCCTCACCACCTTAAAATATGTAATTATCTTAAATTAATTATCTTAAAAAGTAAATATGGCTTATTTATCTTAGATATATTTTTATTATTTAAGTTACAACTTTGAAATATGTGCATAAATAAGAAAAGGATTATAAAAAGAGTAATACTATATCCTCCTACAAGTTCTTCCTAATAATCCTCTTAATACTAAATAAAGAAAATTTTAAATGAAAAAGTAAATGCATCTAATGTCTTGGGAACATAAAAAACATTCAATACTTTCTTCATCTAGTAATTAAGAGGATTAGTAGGAAGATTAGATAGGAGGATAAAACATTTCTCTTATAAAAATCAAGTAAATATCATATGATTTTTATTATTAAATTTTTTAAAAGAGTAATTAAAATTCTCATTAATTTCAAAATAATTTCCAAAAAATGCATGAACTAATCTTAAATAAAGAAAAACGTAAATTGATGAATTAAAAATAAATTTGGACTTACCTTTTAAAAATTAATTAAATATTAGTGGTAGATGCATTTTTTATGTTTAATTCATAAAGGTAATATTTTGAGTGACAAACTCAAATTAAAACAAATATTAAAAGAGTTTAATTGATATGCACTATCAGTATAAAAAAAATTTACATTAATATTCACTAATATTTGGACAAATTAATATTTATTGTTACATCTTTCTTAGTAATTAAAATAAAAGGAAAAGTATCAAAATATTTGTAGATGTCAATGTAAAATTCTTTTCACTAGTGGTGTATATCACTTTAATTTATATTGAAAATCTAAACTTTTAAAATGTAAGTACTTTTGATAGATAAAACTTAAAATAGGAAATTAAAATTACATTTTTTTTCTAAATTAATTATCCAAAAAATAAGTATTAATGATGCATTTTAGTTTTTTTTTATTATTTAAGTTTTTACTCTAAATTACCAATAAGTTGTAGCTTAAATGATATTTCCTAGTCCTACAAAAAATGGTAGGTTGTGATTCGATTTTCATCCACCGAATCTAGCATAATCAGTCCCGTTACCATCTATTGGAAAAAAAGTTATTATTCTAAATTCTAAATTATATGTATTAATAAAAAAATAATTATAAAACATAGTCAATTATACGAAAGATAGATTTTTATTATTATTATTATTTTGCTAAGAAAGATAAATTAGACTTTATTAATTTTTAAATGTTTATTTTTTTAATGAAAAAACTTAGACTTTGTTACTTAATTTAATCTTAAATAGAAAAAAATAAAAGAATGAAATAAAATTAAAATTGAAACTTTCTTTTTAATTTTAAAAAAACAAAGGGAAATAATTAAAAATAAACGCAAACACAAAAATGTGAATAGTCTTAATAAGACGAAATATAGTGGTGGAAAATGAAAAGTTTGAAAAGTGGATGTATTTCGGAAGAATATAAGGATTTGTCATGTAGTTAATTTATTTTATTAAGATTGAAAGTTAAAAACTCCAAATATTGATGTTTAATTTGGGTCTGGGTTGTGACAATTGTAGTGAAAGAATTTTTATGTTATAATAATAATAATAATAATAATAATAATAATAATAATAATAATAATAATAATAATAATAATAATAATAATAATAATAATAATAATACTTTTTAAAGAAATAATATCTACCCATATATTATTCATTTGGGAAAGTTTTTCGAATATATTGTCCATATATATATAAACTGTTTAATACAGTAGGGTCGGATCGTATTGATGCCTCTCCCCCCCCCCCCCAAAAAAAATGTGTAAATGATATGTGCAATTGGGAAAGTTTTTCGAATATATTGTCCATATATATATTAACTGTTTAATACAGTAGGGTCGGATCGTATTGATGCCTCCCCCCCCCCCCAAAAAATCGTGTAAATGATATGTGCAATGTGAGACTATTCATTAACTAAAAATATTTTTATTAAATATTCAGAATAATTTTATTAAATATTCAGAATATGACAATTGGTTACGACACTATACTATACGTGAGTGTTACTCATAATTCTCGTATGCTATATGTTAAGATAGAATTAATATATTGTATAGAAATATGAGTAAAATATCATTTATGTGTTATATTTTAAGTATTTAAATAACGAAATTAATAGAATAAGCCGATATCTTTCTAAAAGATTGAAGGCTAATTGGCTTCCTCAAATTTTCTATTCAAATGTGTGCCCAATATCCCCAATTTAAAATCATCAAATACTAAATTAAATTATTATAAAATTAAGGTTGAGTCATAACGTTCTGTACTACTTAGTATTAAACAGATTCCTGTTGTATACAAAAATATTACTCCCTGATATTACAAAAAAAGAAAATAAAAATTTGCCTCCTGAATAACATGGGCTTGCCATTCAAATTTTTAGATTAAAATCCTCTTATATTCCTCGTATTCCTTATTAACATAAGAAGATCATATTATGAAAAAGAAAGACTTAAAATCAAAATATACTTTCGGTGCAAAGAAATTAAAAATACTTTCTTCGGCATATGAACTCTAGAAATATGACCTTACTTCTAGTCTTCATTTTCATTGCGGCATCGCTGGTGATCACATTTGCAATTGTGAAAAATAATCACATTTCTTAGCGTTTATCACTGAAGTACGTACATCACCATTTTTTTTTTTTTATACATAAGTACATAACCAATTTTTACAAGGATGAAAGGCAACTTATTTTGGTCTAAGTGATATCCAAATCAATTTATGTGCATTTTAACTAATTTATCTCTTTAATATGATCAAAGACAGATCATTCACATTAAAATTAAAAAGATTTACAATAATATCTCTTATAACCCATCTAGCAACGAGCAATTTAGAGCTCGTGTAGGCACCCAAACCATTTTCATAAAAGAACTTCTATAGAAATACAAGTACAAAACCACGAGAAAATCGAGCACATAAAATGCTGTATATTTATATATACATGAAGGGAAACTATATCAATATTAATTTTCTCTCTCTGTACTTGACTGTAAGGTAAATGAGACTATCATTTTGATGGCAAAGAAGCAGGGGCCGCGCCTGACTCGACCAATATTGACCAGAGGACATGCACATCTTCGCATGGGCAAGACTTCACATCCTTATATAGGATGTATATTCCTCTACCTATTGCACAAGAAACAAAAATTAACATTTATCATTCTATATAAAGTGGGAATTAATGATATATATATGAAACTATGTTCTGTTTGATGAACAAAGAATGGGGATTGGAATCGATTGACCTAAGAAGAGAAGGCAATCACAATGGAAACAATGGTTTAAAAGCAGGAATGGCAAGAGCTCGTAAAGAAGAACAAAAGACGACACATAATGTCTATTGCATAATTAAAAGACCAAATCATATTTTATGGAATGTGTCTAGAATTGAAGATAGAATGCAAGCTTACGCTTTTTGTGGCTTGAGTGAAGACGATCCCAGAGCTTCTTCAATGGGCAGATGAGAGACTGAAGCCATCCCATTTGGTGATGTGCTAGTTTTGGTTCATAGTAGGTGAAAGATGTGAAGAAAAAGAGAGTATCTTAAACAGGCTAGGGGGATTGCTTGGAGCGTAGTGACTTGAATAGTACTGCTTCTCATGTAATTTACCAAATTTCTTTTCAGTGCAATCATGCAAGAAAAACATGCCCACTCGGTGCTATGTCTTTGTCACACACTTTCTCTCTTACTGGAGGAGCCAAACCCATGTGTGTAGAAAGTATAAAGTAACCCTTTCTCAGGGCATTCACGCTTTCAAAGTTCAAATTATCCTACTTACGTATAAACTTTTATGTGAAGACAATGGTTCTTTACTATTTTTATACCCACTTTATTTCCACTTATTTGGTGGGTTTTCTTCGAGTGGTAACTATATTGATTAATTGAAAATTGTATATCTTCTGGATGATGTTGTTGTACAAGAAACAACCTAACTTTGGTTGCCCAAGGGAAATTAATTAAGCCTCTAAATCCATGCGTTCAAAGCCACAAAACTTTTGAATGCAGTCTTCATCCTTATCCTCCCTATATGCATATGAGATCAAACAGAATAAATAGTTCTGAGTGAATAATCAACCAAAATAACAGGTAATAAAAAAGAGAAGTAGAAAAATGAAACAGATGAGTATTTCCAAAGTTAATCAGTTGCAGCAAAGATACAGATACTTTGGCGTCTCAATGAAGGCTTACACAAAGCCACTAAGGTCTTTATGCATCATAGCTTAATCAGTACATTAATATATAATATTGAGTTACTATTTTTTAAAACTTTAAATATTTCTTGACGAAAACGTGTAGTTCATATGTCAAAGTTAATCTGCAATTTGAAGTAAGGATTCTAGGCATGGCTTTCTACTTTCTACTAACCCCAACACTATCGTATGGTGTGAATTCAAGAAATATAGTGAAATATATAGTGTGGTTGTGATGTTATATTAGCTAGTGTGGTTATGATGTTATATTGTTAGGTGTCTGAATTGTGTTCAATATGAAATGCGCTACAAGACCAACAATTTGATAGGAAAGTACCATCTAATAAGTACTTAACATATTTTCCATGCATCTTGCCCATTAGTCCTTTTTTTTTTAATTTTAATAACACTATGAGGTGTTTTTAGTATTTTTCAGATGTGAAATTAATTTCCGCTTAAACGTCAGCTTACCCGTAGCTATAAATTACTTTCGAAACCCATTAGTTCATTATATTACTTGCCAAAGGAAATGAAAAGAATTGTATACACGGTGAAGTTTAAAAATTTTAGCTGTTTCATAAATTATGTAATGAACTTTAAATTTTATTTAATAAGTTACCAAAAAAAATGTAAAAAAGAGTATTTGAAAGATCTCTTTATGTAAAGAACACTAATTTTCCGAAAGCAAATTGTAAGTGAATTTTTCAAATGCAAAGTAGGATTTTTGTTTTTCTTTCATTTCCAAATAAGAGAACAAATTAAGAAAATGATTAACTGATAGTAAACAAAATTCGTGCAGAATCCGCAAACATAAGCAAATTCAACTTAGTTTTGAGAGATAGAAGAATTAATCAAGGAGTTTCCTTTATAAAAATTTTGCGCATTTTTTAAAAAAGTAATTATATTAAAAAATAGAATGTTAAAAAAGTTATTATATATAATTTTTTTGTAAAACCTAGAACTCACTTTGTGCATTTGGTAGAAAGGTCCCTTAGTGAGACCCTTCAACAACCTCATGATGGAGTCAGGGGAAGGGTGTAGAAAATAGTAGAAAGGGAAATTGAGATGAAGAATATTTACGGAAATTGAATCTCGTTACTATCCCTGTACCTATATGTCTTCAACTCTTATCAACTAAATTATCAATACGGGACAAAGTTATTATATTTTATAATGGGATTACTAAAAGAATAATTTAAAAAAGGACAAAAATTATATAAACATTTTTTTTGAAAAATATTTTTTAATAATCACATTTTAAATGAAAATAATCAATCTTAAAATAAGGAAGATATTTCATGTAGCTCTATGAATTAATTGGAAATAACTCAATTGTATTTAAAGTAATAAAGTAAGGATGTATTTATTTTTAGATTATTTAGTGAGTTAAGATTTCAATACATTTTATTAAATTAAAAATAAATATATTTTTACTTACTCATTTTATAAACAAGTTCATTTTAAAAGAATTTACATGGTCTCCCAATTGGGAAGAATAGGAAGCTCTCCTGTTCACTAAATCTCAACCTTACAATTTTATTAGTCATCCATCTATGACTTACAAGGAAACACGTCACCAAGATTTGTTTCACCTTGAGCTTTTTTTTTTTTCTTGTTTTGTCTTTAGTACCACTAAGTGCATGTTTATGATAACTATAAAAGTTTGATTATTTCAATAATTGAATTTGTTTAAATATGTTAGTTAAAAAATAATTTTAAGTTAATCTATTTTGTTTGGTTGGTATAAAAAAGAATTTTTTTATGCATTAAATTATTAAAATAAGTATAAAATAGTTAAAAAAATATTTGATTGATTAAAAGAATTATTTGATTGAGAACAAAATAATATTTACATCTTACTGTTAAGAATAATCCTAACAACTTTTTGTGATAATGCTCAAATTTAAACTTTTGTTACAACAACTTTATGCCCAATTAAAAGTTGTTGATGTATTGGACAAAATGTCCAAACACATTGCATCAACAAGCAAGAACTTAAATTGTAAAAAGAAATTGTTGAATGATTCAGATAATCTAAACCAAACACACGCTTATGTTAAGCTTGGTATTATCTTGGAGTTTTCTCGTGACAGTCTAGAGGTCCACACACTAGTGGGTGATGCCAAATTCTCTATGCCCAACTTCAAATATGTTACTCGGAAAGGGGTGGGGGGGGGCAAAAGTTGATGGAGTAAACAGTACAGTATAGAAAAGTATTGGTGTGGCTATCAAGCGTGGAGAGCTTGATGAGGTCTATGGACTTCTTGTTTTGCTATGTGTTGATATGCAGCAGCTTTTCATGGCCGATTAGGTTCAATTCAATCAATTTGAATTCGATGGATTATATTCTCAAAATTACAATTTGAGTTAGCCCAATCTCCATGGTTTCAAACAAACAAAGGAAACTAATAAAATGAGAAATAAGAAATCTAAGTTCTGAATTTGTATGAGCATTTTTGGAATTTCAATCATTCATATAGGAGAATTAGAAAAATGTTGCCAAAATTATATGTGCATTGCTGCGTTACATGCGTTACATATATGGGATGAGCAATTTTTAAACATTTATAATGTCACTTTCTTATTTTAAAGTTTGATTGCTCTATTAAGCAAACCTAAGTTTATGGCATTGGACAAGTATTTTGCAGTAACAAATGGAAGCTTGACATTATTATCACTATTATGAGTAGTTTCCTTCGCAACAAGATGAACAAATAGGAAATTTGGAAGAACTAAGCAACTGTCGAGTGCCAACCAATTTGGAAGCAAATAAAGAATGCACCCAAGCAACTCATTGTTTCAGCTAAGGGCACGAAACATTTGAGTCGGAAAGGGTCTTCGTCTCATAGTTTCTTGATAAAGATGAGGATAGAGAAGATAGGTAATAATGTGTCTCATTATTAACCATAGATGATAAATTAATAAAATTGTAAGACTGAGATATATTGAAGAGGATAGTGTTTTCTCCTCATCTAAAAGGAGAGGATTGTAATTCATTTTAGATGAGCTATTTTTAAATTAATTATCATAATAGGCTAAAGCAGGTATTATTCCAATGAAATAATTATAAGCTCAATTGCATGATCCAAACTCCAAAGCATGCAACTAACAGGGCCATAACAACTAACCAAGGAACCTGGTTGCGGCCTGTTAAAGAATCCAAGAAATAAAGAAAAATACAGAATATTTGTAAAGAGAAGGTTAGAGATTTATGAACACTGTATAATGTAATTAAATATCAAAAGATGATTTAACCTAAATACAAAAAAATTATATATAGACTAAACAAGGAAAGGAAAAGATTATTCTACCCTTAATAAGCAATAAAGTAAAATAACTCAATATTTCTTAACATCTCCCCTCAAAGCAGCTATAAGTATCAAGAGTTTGCCAACAAGAAAACGAAAATAGGAAATATAATGTGACTTAGTAAAGAAATCTGCAATCTGCAAAGAAAAAAAAAACAAATGGAAAGGTAATGGTGTCATGCTTGAGATGATGACGAGTAAGGAGACAATCAATCTCAATATGCTTAGTTCGTTCATGAAAAACGGAGTTGTAAGCAATCTGAATAAAACTTCGATTATAACAATACATAGGAGTGAGATGAGAAAGAGAAACTCATATATCTGCAAGTAACCAACGTAACCAAACAATCTCTTTGGTAGTAGATGACATAGCACGATATTCTGCTTCAGTTGAAGATTGAGAAACAATAGATTGTTTCTTACTCTTCCAAGAAATAAGAGAATCGCCTTAAAAAAAATATAGAAACCAGTAACATACTTGCGATCTGTGAGATCGCTGTCATAATCAGCATCAAAGTATGCATGCAACTCCAAAGAAGAAGTGGATAGAAGTAAAAAACTATGAAAGATTGTACCTCGAAGATATCACAAAATACGAAGAACAGCTGCCTAATGAACTGTAGTAAGAGAAGCAACAAACTAACTAACAACATGAACAACATATACAATGTCCGGATGAGTAATAGTAAAGTATACCAAGCTCCCAATAATAGTACGGTATAAAGTAGGATCTGACAAATGTAAGTCGGCAGAAGAAGAATACTTTGTGTTAACCTCAATGGGAGTATCTACAGTCTTATTATCAGTAAGTCTAGCTTACTCAAGAATATCTGCAACATATTTCGATTGAGAAAGAAGATAACCTTTGGGTGAGTAGGGTACCTCAATACCCAAGAAATATCGTAGAGAACCCAAATTCTTCATTTCAAACTATCTAGCTAACTCTGTCTTCAAAACTGAAATACCATCAATATCATCACCAGTAATAATCATGTCATCAACATATAAAGACCAAATGATACGACTTACATCAATGCACTTAACAAAAAGAGCAGAATCATAACTACTAGAAGCAAATCCAAGAGAAGAGATCACAACAGAAAATTTCTTAAACCAAGCACATGGTGCTTGTTTAAGACCATATAACGTTTTCTTGAGCTTGCAAACATACCCAGAATCATGTGAAACACCATGAAGGGGCGCCATATAAACATCTTCTTGAAGATCTTCATTCAAGAAGGCATTTTTAACATCAAGTTGAGAGATATGTCACTGACAAACCGAAGCTACTGCAATAAGAGTACGAATAGTAGTTATTTTTGCAACAAGAGCAAATGTATCCTTATAATGCATATCATACTGTTGAGAGTACCCTTTTGCAACCAATCTAGCTTTGTATCGCTCAATAGATCCATCAGAATTAGTCTTGATCTTATACACCCAACGACAATCAACAACAGTCTTACCAAGAAGTAATTTTACTAAATCCCAAGTACATGTCTTATGCAGAGTAGAAAGTTCCTCATCTATAGCTTGCTATCAAAGAGGATCAAGAATAGCCTCTTTATAAGAAGAGGACTCAAAGAGACAATGAATAGAAGCTAAAAAGGAAGAAAATGATGAAGAATAATAAGAATAAGCAAAATTTGGTAACTTTGCGGACTTACGAATGCGTATGGAATGACGTAGAGGCAGATCTATAATCTCAGACGGAGCTTGACAGATCGTAAGAGAAGAGGGAGCTTCAAGTGTATCGGAGATTAAAGTGTCAGTACCAACAGAATAGACATTTAAAGTACTAGGAACATGAGATAACAAACTATCAGAATCCTCAGAAAAAGAATCTATATGAATAAGGTTAGATCTAATCAAGCTATGAGTAGTTGATGGAATAGAAAAAATGTATATGCTGGAGAAAAGCAACATGACGAGACACGTAAAGTTTCTGAGTTATTGGATCAAAACAACGATACTCCTTTTTACCTTCACCATAACCAAGAAAGACAAAAATAATAAATCGTGATGACAACTTGCTGCATTCTACATGAGGAAGAAGAAAGAAATAAGTGCAACTAAAAACTCTAAAGAAGGAATAATCAGGAGCATACTCATACAATTTTTCAAAAGAAGACAAACCGAAAATGTGAGAAAATAAAATTGTATTAATCAAACTTACAGCAGTAAGAACAACTTCACCCCAAAACATACTAGGAACAAAAGCAGACAACAAGAGAGAATGAGTAGCTTCAATAATGTGTCTATGTTTTCTTTCAGCAACACCATTTTGCTCAAGAATATTTGTACACAAAGTTTGGTGAATAGTTCCATCTAAGGCAAACAACTCACAAAATTTATTAGAAGTATATTCTTTACCCAAATCATACCTAAAACATTTGATAACAGCAAAATGTTGAGCTTTAACAAGAGCCCGAAAGGCTATATACATCTCAAAGAATTCAAAACGGTGTTTTATTAAGTAAACCCAACAATAATGAGTATGATTGTAACGCCCCTTTTCGAAGAGGGAACGTCACATTGTTAAACATAAATGAAAATGTGAAAAATAAAATTTCAAACAATTAAGACCCGGTTCATTTAATTTAAAGTTAACTTATTCGATACTTTAATACGTGGGTAAAATAGCAGTATATTTTTTTTGTTAGTTAACAAACTAAATGGCGAAGCTTATACAGCAGCAAAGAATGAGAAGGAAACTAAAATTCACACCTGAATGACATACATATGTATATATATATTTAAACATCAACTGTACTTTAGATACAAGCCTGAAAATTCCCAAAAAGCAAAACTATACCTGCTTAAGGATTTTACATATGCATATCCCAAAATATCAAAATATACAGCCTACCAAAAATAATACATCAGGCCCCAAAATAAAACACTGGCATCCATCAGTAGCTACCAGTAAAATCAGTCCCTCAAATGAGGAGGGACCGTATCCGGGTCCTCAGTAGGATCCTCATCTTCAGAGGAAACCTCCATGGGAACCACGGACCCACGGGTAGGAGCCCGAGTAGTAGAATCAAAAGAGTCTTCCCAAGGGGTGTAGTAACGATCACCCCATATCTCTCGGATGGGCAAGTAGAATTCCAGTCGCAAGCTGACATGGCAGGTGAGGATCGGCGCCTCATGACGTCTCCAGGCTAGGGCAATCGACACGTCCCCTAGGTAGACGCAGCGATCGGAATTCAAGTTGATATGCCAGCACTCTGGCCCTCCGAGGAAGGTCAGACGCACATCACCTAGAAATCCGCGCATGCGTGCCGCCATCGCCTCAGTAGATGCTAATCCCGTTCGGGCCAGAAACCAGGAAAGTTGGGATCTTCCGCCTCCTTACCGTCGTCTTCGATTAACACAGTGTACACACAGGCAACAAATAATAGAAGCACAGGAAAAAGGTAAGACATCCTACCATCATTACCAATTATAGCAGCCAGAAACAAAACGGCGCAACGCGCCCAGGTAGCAGTTCAGAACATCATTTCCAAATAATAAGCAGTAAGTCCAACAGTAAGCAATTAAACAGTTCCAAGCAGACACTCATTACAGTAATGTTCAGACAATTCACAGTTACGGAAAATAATGATTTACGATGACGGATTTTCTCATGATGCACATGCATGCTTTCCCAAATTCCTACTCCATGGAGCTAGACACAAATAGTCGGAGAGAAAGATCAGGAGACATATTTGTGACTCGGCTGCCGCGGCCAAAGTGCTATACATCAATAATTTTCATGTGCACATCAGGCATTGTATAGACAGTCCACGCTAGATCAAGATATAGGACAGTGTCTAGGCCCGGATTGTCGGTGCGTTTGCATCGGTTTGCCCTACGGGTAGAAGAGCTACCGACTACCCATTGTGAAGGACCCGCACCCCGACACCCCCAAGGTCAAACATGACCTACACTAGTCTACTCGCACCCGCACTAAGGTGTGTTTAATCTCCTAAGCAACTTGGCCTTACAACAGTCCACGGGATATTCACAATGCATAAGACTCTATGCATGAATATGTATGATTCACAATTTTATACAATTCCATAATATGCCATAATTGGCCAAGATAAGCATCAAAACATGAATGGTCACTCACATAGACCCATAATGTCATAATATTAAAATCAAATAAGGTAATTCATTTCTAAGGTCCATTATGCATTCTTATTCAAGATTTGCCATTGTTACAAGAATCCGTCACTAAGTAAGTTTCCATAGTCAATTAAATTTTTTTTTCTAAAGTAATTTATTCTTATTCACTTAGAATGGTCATTCTAAGGTCTCAAAAACCTCACACTCTCTTGTTCTTGTTCTCTTGGAATTTCCTAAGTCATGTGACAAGGTTATTCTTGGTTCCTCTAAAATTTATGGAATCTCTAATTATATTTCATCCTTCCAAATTTGCTAATTTACTAATCTATTGCCTATGTTTTAGTCCTTTAATTCTCCAATCTCCAAGATTACAAAATTTTACATAATTAAGTCCTAATTTACCCTAGAGGTCGTGGCCTCCTTAAAGGGGTCAATTCTAAATTTTTCCTTTCATTAATTTTTATTCTACATACTTGATTTCAATATGGCTTGCTCTTATTACAAATTGATCACCAAGAAGACCACCCTTTTTGGCCCAAAAACCGTGACCACCAAGGAGGTCTCAAATCCAAATTTTTCCTTTCATTAATTCCATCTTATCACTTGATTAATTTAAGTCTTGTACTCTGATGGGATATAATTATATAGTTTCAAACCCAAGTGTAGGTTGTCTTAAGTAATAAATTCTCGGGAGTCCGAGGTCGATCCACAGGGAATTGATGAAGGAAAACTAATTAATTGAGGTAAAGAAAAGATGTGTCACAAAATTAAAGATGATATAAGTTGTTCACAAAGGAAAAGGATTTGCTTAGGTTAGGAGATCTACTCTTGGTAATAATTAAAGATAAGATTATTTCGTTTTATAACTCAATTGAAATCATGCATAATGAAGATTCCAATCGGAAGATTTAACATTCAAAGTTCAATTATGTAATCATATAATGGTTCCAATAACTATCTACCAATACTTGTAAATCGTCAAAAGCATCCATTGTGTCAATCCTATTATCTACAATGGATCAAGATATTCATTATACAAGAAAAGTTTCTAAATTAATTGGAAACAACATACAACTCATATAAAGATCACATAAAAATATATCATTTAAAGCACAAGAAAGAAATTAATCTAACCTTAACTTATTACCAAGAGCTTCACCTTTTCACCCAAGCAAGATGAAAATTTAGTTACTCATAGACAAGAAGAAAGAAAGAGAGAAGAAGAGAAAGATGAACATAACTTCACTTAAGAACAAGAGAAAATTACAACAAAGGAAGCAATCAACATACAAATATTAAAGTAAAATCTAGACTAACACTAAGCTAACACCCTCAAATGATCAGCCATTGCCTCTTTTTATAGAATTAGAAGAGTACAAATAGCCAAAAGAGATGATGGATGATGATAACAAAATGATAAAAGAGATAAATGGTGGGTGGATTCTTGTCTCCGAAATGTTTCCCTTCTGAACTCATGGCATGCGTCATTTTTGAGTCAAGTAGTCTTCATGAAAGTTCTAGCACATTGTCTCAGCTTTCCAGAGACACCAAGTTTAGCCAAATCCAATAACCACAGCCCAAGATATGGCCCAATTACTGCTCATGGGTCAGGCCCAATGTCAGCACCTCTGTTCTGACTTCTAAGCTCAATATCACCTTCAAGGAATCCGAACTAGCTTTTGTGTTCTTCATGAAAGTTGTAGATATGGGTATTAACCTTCCACTGTCAAAATTTCAGAATTATTGAACTCCAATAGCCCGAGATATAGCCTAATGAGTGTATAAAGGTCAAGCTGTCAGGTTCAAAACACTAGATTTTGCTTCAACTCCAATTTGAGTTATCCAAACATGTGTTTCTGGTCTTGAGGCCTTCATGAAAGTTGTAGAAATTTATCTTAGCTTAAAAACCAGACCAAAATCACATCCATCGGATATTTGTAACTCAAATTATAGCCAGTTCTACTGAAAAAGCCAAGTAAGAAGGTTATACAATGAATGAAATATATTCTTATTAATGTGGTTCTGCTATCAAGTGAATAGTTATTAGAGAATTATCTTAACTTTCCAACAAGACCAGAATCACATTAATCGATAATTACAACTCAAGTTGTGGTCACTTTACTTAAGAATGCAATCACCCAAATTAATGATAATTCAAGCAATAATTTCTTCAATGATCCAATTAAGCTTAATTTCATAAAATGTGACAAAATTAACTTAATTAAGCCAAATTGAACCTTAAGAAGCCTAGTTAGAGGATTATAAAATGCATAAAATACATTGTTATCAAATTCCCCCACATTAAACTTTTGCACTCCCGAGCAAAACACATAAGAACAAAAAAACTAAGGAACAAAGAAAAAAAAATGACACAGACTCAAAAGCTAAAAATTCTAAAAGATTTAATGAAACAAGAAGAGCAACCAGTCATTCAAGGGAACAAAACATTTTTTTGAGGTAATATTTCTTTGCATCTCAAACCAACAAGCAAGGAAACTTCAGTTAAAAAGAACGAATCAAGAATGATAGATCATCTCAAGATTCACTCTTAATCTTTCAAGCATTAAAAAGGTAAGTATTTCACTCAATTCAACCCATGAAAAATTACTACCATAAGCTTGCTTATCTTCTACTTCTCCACTACTCAGAACACATGCACACAAAAATCAAGAGGACTTTATTCAAGGTTGTAACGGGGTCAAGGTAAAGAAGGAGGGATAATATGGACATAAGAAGATAAATACCAAAGAGAATAAAAGAAAGCATTATGGTATAGTTAGAGTGGAAAAGATATTTGAGAACATTCATCAATAAGGACAATGACCAATATTTGACTAATGTTTTGTTGAAGATTAATCCCAAATTGATGAGTTGAATTCATTGTTAGGCATAAACCTTCTCCTTCTCTTCCTGTTGTTTCCAAGCATCCATCTTTATTCTAGATATGGATATGTCACATAAATAGTATCGGATAATTACACTCTTTCTTTCTTTTCTTTTCTTTTTCTTTTTTTTTTTCGTTTTTTTTTTTTTTTTTTCACTTTTTCGCTTTTTTTTTTTACACACACACGCCCCCACACTTGTTTAAGAACAAAGTCAATGCTCTCTTATTCCCTAAGGTCAGGTAAAAACATGTTCCTTTTTTTTTCTTTTTTTTTTAAAGGTACGTAATAAGCTAAAAACAAGAACTAGCCAAATAAGCTCAAATGGATTACACAAGGAAAAATATACAAGGATGGTTATTTGGTCAAAGTAGCTATTTTAAAATGCCTCAATCATATTTATGTATGCATGTGAAAATGTAACCTAAAAAAGAATCAAAGCAAGTTCTAGAGTAACATTTTCACAGGTGAAAATCACACAAGAAAGAAGAGAATGGTACAAGTGTTCAATCCATTCATCAATAGGCTCAAAATCTCACAAGGCATATTTCTATCATTCTCAATCCATCAATTCAACATTCATATCCAAGCATGTGATTTATAAGAAAGAAGAAAATTTATGCTATGACCCAAGATATGCTTTTTGCTACTTCTAAAATGGTTTTTTTTTTCTCAACTATGATGCGTCTCAAAAGTAAAATTACCTTAAGGGCAAAATTTACTCCTTACTCTGCCATCCTTAATTGGTTTTGTTGTAGGTTTCTGACAGTCATCTCACTAAACATACTTTCTTCAACTAAAATGCGTCTCAAGAGTAAAATTACTCCTTACTCTGCCAATATTCATTGGTTTAGCAAGTTCATGAAAATCATATCATACTTCCCTACTTTTTTTTTAACTATCCTTATCCTTCCCCCCAACCAGATCACAACATTGTCCGCAATGTTAAAATATAGATGAGTAAAGGATAGAAGATTATTCCCCATTTGGAGAAATTGACACAAATTTAAACCAAAAACAAATGACGATAAATAAAATCAAACCCATTAAAGATGAAGTATCGATCCGGCTTTTTTTCTTCTTCGCTTCCCTCACCGCTTCTTCGATGACCAATTTATCGAGCTAGGACCTTATCATGTTCATACTCGAAAGCTTCTAATTTATCAATGAGCTCATCAATAGTGGAGGCAGAGATAAGAAGTTTTCTTGCCGAATGAGTGATAAATTTCGTTCCACAACTTTATCAAGAAAAAAATAACAAAAGATCAAAGAAATTATTAACATTTAACAAACCAATGGGTTTATGGTGGATGTTGAGTTAGAGAGACAATTTGAAAAATTTCTTCCAAAGTACCAAAACCACCTGGTAAGGCAATGAATGCATCAGAGTTGTCAAGCATTGTTTTCATTCGGCCATGCATGGATGATACCTGAATTTCTTCTCCAACTGTCTTGCCAGTGATGTTATTTTGAGCTAAGGGTTTAGGAATGACACCTAAAACCTGACTGCCTCCTAGAAATGCAAAGAGTGATACAGCCCCCATTAACCCATGACAATCACCCCCATATACAACATGAATATTCCTTGCAGCAAGTGTTCGACCAAGAGCGCTTGCTACACTTACAAACTCTAAACTCTTCCCATAACTTGACCCACAAAAAACACAGACATTTTTAATGTTACGAACAGGAGGTCCCATAATTTCACCTTCCCTCTGAATGATTATGAGTTGGAGGAAAGTGAAGAGAATGAAGTGTTTAAATAGGGAAAAGAAGGGAAAAAATAATCATAGCACCTATATGGGTAGGTTGGTCATTGTCGAAAAAGTTTGAAAATAAAAACAAAAATCTTTTTCTTTTTCTTTTTCTTTTTTTTTTTTCACTATTTGATTTTTTTTTTTTTTTTTTTAACTTCAAGAAAACCATCAGGGTAAAGAAGTCTAGAAACCCTTGAAGGACCCTGCTCAAAGGATCGTCTGTCCAAAAATCAAAATACAACAAAATCATACAAAGATAAAAGAAATATAATAATAAACGAAGACATACCCGTATGTACGCTTTTCATGGCGTATCTTTATACTGCGTGTCATGAATGCGAGTGGCATGTATTTGAGTTGCGTGTCACCGGTGCAACATATGAATTCCACAAGGATTGCCGAACCGACAACAAGAACCTTTGAATCCTTTCCGTCCTGCGCTTACGGAAGAACGTTCCCTCTATCTTCCCGCAAACCTAATTAAAGGCCTGTATTCTAAGAAGATGGTACTGACCGCGCCGGTCGAGAACTCGCTATAGAGACCTACTAATTAAAGTAAGTATACGGCTCGGATAACGCTTTCCGTTCACCGTAAAGACGGACGCTTCTTTCGTCCATCGGCGCTACAGAGCCTTGGTTCCCGTAACGGGAATGTAGCACACGCTCTCTGAGCATGGCACACGAACTTTATTTATATACTTGGCGTGTGAAGGTCTCCTCCGAGTCTATGACAGACGGACATCCGCCCGGGCTCCTAATCTAGTTAAAGACCAAGTACAACCGTAGTTTCGCCTCTATTTTTTTTTTTTTTTTAAGTTGTGAGAAACTCCGATGAAAGATGGGTGTATACTCACTTGAGATTGGGATGGAGGTAGTCTGCTCTTTCGGCTTTGTGCCAAAGCATTGTTGACCAAGATTAGACCCATTCAAGACCAAATAACATAGGGCTCCCAAAAGGGACAAGTGGCCATAATACGACCGGTTGCCTCACATGTGGGATACAATCCACCTTCTTTGTTTTTCAATTAAGAAGGCTGGATCAGAATGCATGCATTTTTCCATTCACGTTGTGTGTTACCAAAGCCAAACCCGAGATGTATACATACTTTTTCTTTTTTTTTTTTTTTTTTTTTCTTTTTATTTTTTTTCTTTCTTTTTTTTTTTGATTTTTTTTTTTCTTTTTTTTTTTAAACATGAAGAAGAAGAAGAAGAAGAAGAAGAAGAAGAAGAAGAAGAAGAAGAAGAAGAAAATAATTGTACATGTTGTTGTGGATGTGGCTCACATCTGCCTCTGGTTTCACGTCCAGAAAACGAACTTAAACGCCTTCTATGAGTCGAGGATAAGCTTCCTATCCAATTTTCTTATAAATTGGCAAACAGTGGTCTTTTAGAGTCGATTCCCAAGACTATATTGCTTTTGTTCATCCTTGAAGAGATTCCACAAATTAAGAAGTTCACGATGCACCAAACCACAAGAATGCGTATCAAGAGTCAATAAGATATCATCTAATGACTCTTTACTCATCCATTCTTAATGAAGAAAATTTTATCTTCTCTGTTTTTGGAAACCATCCCCAAAGAACGACATCGCTTGTTACAATTCCATCGTCCACATATGTGACGACTTGTAATCTTTTTGCTCTTCTCCTTTTAGAATATGAACTTCTACCAAGACTGGCATGTATGAGTCAAATGAGATTGAAGACTCACCAGCTAATCGGACCTTTGCTTCGATTATCCAACGTACATCTTCTGGTATACCTTTGTGCATTCACAATCTCAATCTTTCACATCTAGCCTTGTAAATTTTTGTTAGAACATTTTGAGGAAGAGAAGGAAAATGTTTTCTCAGGTTTGAGAGAATGATATCCATTTTGAAGAAGAAGAAATCAGTTATTTTAGGAAACTGAAAGAAAGCAAACCGACTTGAGAGTCACGGAGTACCGTCATCCGCCATTTTACCGGGGAGCTAAAGAGCTACACAACAAAATAAAGCTACAAAATTATAGTAAATTTTTCACATAACAAGGATCAGAAAGGGAAATGAATTCTACCTCAGCAGCTTGATTTTCTAGAAATGGTTTAAGTCTTTGTCCATTGACCTTAGACACATTACCATTCCTAGGATTCTCAATGTCTATGGCCCCATAAGGATATACATGTTTGACAATAAAAGGACCAGTCCACCTAGATCTCAATTTTCCAGGGAATAAGTGAAGACGAGAATTATAAAGCAGAACTTTTTGACCAATTTCAAAAGATTTCCTCAAAATAGATTTGTCATGAAAAGCTTTTGTTCTTTCTTTATAAATTTTTTAGTTTTCATATGCATCATTTCTCAATTCCTCAAGTTCATTTATTTGCAATTTACGTAACTTGCAAGCATCATCAAGATTTAAATTGAAAGCTTTAATGGCCCAGAATGCTTTATGCTCCAGCTTCTACAAGTAAGTGACAAGGTTTTCCATAGACTAACCGATAGGGTGACATACCTAAAGATGTTTTAAAAGCAGATACGGTAAGCCCAAAGTGCATCGTTTAGTCTTAAAGACCAATCTTTACGATTTGAGTTAACTGCTTTTTTCTAAAATTTGTTTAATTTCCCTATTTGCTAATTCTACTTGTCCACTTGTCGAGGGTGAGAAGGGTAGCAACTTTATGGGTAATACCATATTTCTTCATTAAAGATTCAAATGGTTTATTACAAAAATGTGTTCCCCATCACCGATGATAGCTCGAGGATTCCAAATCGACTTAAGACATTTTCTTTTAAAAATTTGAGAACAGTTTATGATCATTTTGTCGACATGGAATTGCCTCAATCCATTTTGAGACATAATCAATCGCAACTTAGAATATACAAATATCCAAATGAGGATGGAAATTGACCCATGAAATCAATTCCCCAACAATCAAAAATTTCAATGACAAGGATAGGGTTCAGAGGCATCATATTTCTTTTAGAAATGGACCCTAATTTCTGACAATTTTCACAACTTTTGCAAATGGTATGACTGTCTTTAAATAAAGTAGGCCAATAAAATCTATACTGCAAGATTTTCGCAGCTATTTTCTTTGAAGAAAAATGACCTCCACATGCTTCTGAGTGACTAAATTTAATGACACTACCTACCTCATTGTCGGGTACACATCTTCGAAAGATTTGATCAGGAGAATATTTGAACAAATATGGGTCATCCCAATAAAAATTTTTCACCTCAGTCAAAAAAAATTTCTGTCTTGATATGACCATTGAGGCGGCATCTTTCTTGTTACGAGAAAATTGACTATATGCGCAAACCAAGGCATAGAATTGACATAAAATAAAAACTCATCAGGAAAAGAATCATTGATAGGTGTGCTATCAACAGATGAGCCTGTTGTAAGTCTGGACAAATGATCTGCGACAACATTTTCAGCTCCTTTCTTATCTTTTATTGTGATGTTGAATTCTTGAAGCAACAAGATCCATCGTATCAACCTAGGTTTAGCATCCTGCTTAGACATTAAATATCTAACAGCAGCATGATCAGTGAAAACAATAGTAGAAGAACCAATTAAATGAGCTCGAAATTTGTCCAATGCAAAAATTACAGCAAGTAGTTTTTTTTTCAGTAGTGGTGTAATTCATTTGTGCACTATTTAAAGTTCTACTTGCGTAACAAATCACATGAGACTTACCTTCCTTTCTTTGGCCTAAAAGTGCCAACAAAGAAAATCACTTGCATCACACATTAATTCAAAAGGCAAAGACCAGTCAGGAGATTGCATGATAGGAGCCGATGTTAAAAGACTAATTAATTTTTAAAAAGATTTTTGGCATTCTTGAGTCCAATCAAATAGTGCATCTTTTGTCAGAAGATTGCATAATGGTCTAGATATGACACTAAAGTCCTTAATGAATCTTCGATAAAATCTTGCATGTCCTAAAAGGAACGAACTTCTCTTTGTTTTTGGGGAAGGCAAATGAGCAATTAATTCAACTTTGGCCTTATCAACTTCAATTCCTTCAAAGATATCACATGACCTAACACGATTCCTGAAGTAACCATATAATGACATTTTTCCCAGTTTAAAACAAATCTTTTTTCTTCACATCTTTTAAGAACTTTATCCAAATTATCAAGACAATTTTCAAAAGAATTTCCAAAAACTGTCAGATCATCCATGAAAACCTCTAAATAATGCTCAATCATATCACTAAAAATACTTAGCATGCATCTTTGAAAAGATGTCGGAGCATTACAAAGACCGAAAGGCATTCGTCTATATGCAAAAGTGCCAAAGGGGCACGTAAAAGTAGTCTTTTCTTGATCCTCTAATGCAATTGGTATTTGATTATACCCCGAATAACCATCAAGAAAATAATAGTATGGATGTCCTGCTACTCTTTCTAGAATTTGATCAAGAAATGGTAAGGGGAAATGATCTTTCCTAGTGGCTGCATTCAATTTTCTAAAATCAATACACATACGCCAACTAGATGAAACTCGCGTAGGTATTAACTCACCTTTTTCATTTTCAACCACTGTTATTCCAGATTTCTTAGGCACGACTTGTGTAGGGCTTACCCACCGGCTATCGAAAAATAGGGTAAATAATTCCAACATCAAGTAATTTAAGAACTTCACCTAACTACCTCTTTCATATGTGGATTTAATCTTCTTTGAGGTTGTTGTGATGTTTTAGTATTATCCTCTAAATGTATTCTATGTGTACAAATTAATGGATTAATGCCTTTTATATCTGTTAATGTCCATCCAATTGCACTTTTATGCCTTTTAAGTACTTCTATCAACATACCTTCTTGTTCTTCAATAAGGATTGATGAAATTACTACTTTGGAAAGCTTTGGTCTTCTCCCAAAATGTGTACTTCAACCCGTAAGGTAATGACTTTAGTTCCAATGGGTACTTCTTCATGAATATTATCATTCATGGGTTGTAACTCTTCAAATCTTGGCTTCCATCCTTTGTATTCCATTTGTGTACAATCAAGCAAAGAGCATATTTCGAAAATATCACCATCTACTTGCATATCTGAATCAAATGAATTAATTAAACAAACTTCTAATGGGTCAGAAGAACTCCCTTTTAGAAGATGATCATCTACAATGGTCTCAATCCCGTCAGCTTCCTCATTTTCATCATTGACTTCATGTGGTTGCTTGCATAAGTTGAAAACATTAAGCTCAAGTGTCATGTTTCCAAATGTTAACTTCATCAATCCATTTCTACAATTTATCAAAGCATTGGATGTTACTAAAAATGGACGACCTAAAATAATAGGAATTGACTTGGAACAATTAATCATAGGTTCAGTTTCCAAGACAATAAAATTCACAGGATAAATGAATTTATCAACTTGTACCAACACATCTTCCACTATTCCTTTTGGAATTTTAATTGATCTATCAGTAAGTAGAAGAGTTACAGAAGTTGGTTTTAACTCACCTAGATTGAGTTGTTGATAAACTGAATATGGAAGCAAATTAACACTAGCACCAAGATCAAGTAAAGCTTGTTCAATTATATGTTCTCCAATAATGCATGAAACCGTAGGACAACCAGGGTCTTTATGTTTCAAAACATTATTGCTTTGAATAATGGAACTTACCTGCTCGGTCAAAAAGGCTTTCTTTTTCACATTTAATTTTCTTTTAACAGTGCATAAGTCTTTCAAAAATTTGGCATAAGAAGGAAAGTGTTTGATAGTATCTAACAATGGAATATTGACCTTCACTTGTTTAAGAATTTCAAAAATTTCAGTTTGGTGGTCCAATTTCTTTGGTTTGCTTAATGCTTGAGGAAATGGAAGTGGAGGAGATGAGAGTTTGGTTTCATTTTGGCCAGATGACATATCAACATCTTCCTTATCTTAGGGAATTGATTCACCATCTTTCTCACAAGGTTCAGAAATTTCTTTTTCAACAACTTTCCCACTCCTAAGAGTTATCACAGAATTGACTTGATTTATTTGTTGATTTTCTGAACTACCCTCATTTAGACTATGTTGACCTTTGGGATTCGGTTGAGGTTGAGAAGGAAATTTTCCTTTCTCGTGAATGGTGAGTGCAGAAGTAAGTTTGGAAAGAGTGTCTTTTATGTCAATCATGGTTTGAGTGTTTTGTTTATTGATGACCTCTTGCTTTTCTATGAATGCACTCAATGTTCCTTCAAGGTTTTTCCTCTATGGTGGGACATAAGGTGCATATCCTTGAGAATTTTGAGAATCTTGTTGCTCCTGAGGAGGCGGTGGTTGCATAAATTGTGCTTGATTATTATTCCTCCAACTGAAGTTCGGGTGATTTCTCTATCCTGGATTGTAAGAATTTGAAAAAGAAGAGGTGAATGGCTTTTTAAAATTGTTCATTGCATTTACTTGCTCATGCACAACTTCTTTAAAAACAGGAATATTAGGACATTCATTTGTCGAGTGTCTTAATTCATCACAAATGCTACAAATTTCTTCATTTTGAACAGATTTGACTTTTTTTACTTTGCCTAATTCCATGGATTCAATCTTTCTAGCCAAACTAGCATACTTTGCATTTAGATCTTCTTCTTGACTAAGATGGTATTTTCCTTTTCCTGCATTTGCAAGGTTATATCTAATTGAATTTTCAGAAAGATTAGTACCATGCCAAGATTGAGAATTTTCAGCCAAATGATTTAAATAATCTAAAGCTTCTTCGGGTTCTTTATCAAGAAACTCGCCATTACACATCGTTTCCACAAATTGTTTAGTTTCAGGTGTTAAACCTTCATAAAAGAAGCTTATAGTCCGCCATTTTTCAAAACCATGATGTGGGCAAGAATTTAACAAATCTTTAAAACGTTCCCAACTTTGAAAATATGCTTCATTTAAATTTTGGAAAAAAATTTGGATTTGTCTTTTCAAAGCATTGGTTTTATGTGTTGGAAAAAATTTCTTTAAAAACTCACTTTGCATTTCTTGTCATGTGCCAATTGATCTTGGTTTCAAAGCGTTAAACCAAGTTTTTGCTTTATCTTTCAAAGAAAAAGGAAACAATTTAAGCTTGATAATCTCTTCACTGCAATTTTGATCATTGAAAGCAATACAGACTTCCTCAAATTCTTTTAGATGTAAATATGGGCTTTCATTTTCTAAACCATGAAAATTAGGAAGTAAATAAATCATGCCCGGCTTAAATCTAAAATTATTAGCAGTAAGTGGAAAGATAAAACATGATGGACTAGAATTTTGAGGTGGTTGCAAATATGCACGCATAGTTCGCAATGGTTGATTTCCTTGTTCATCATGTATACTTTCATTTTCAATTTCGTTGTGTTTGATTATCATGTTCAATATGTGCACCTTCAAATTCAGCCATTGTGTTAATTGTGTGTGTTTGTGATTCAAATAAATCAATATATAAGTTACTTGGATTAATTTTAACCAAACGACCAAATTTGAATCACGATACTGAAAAGCATAAATAAGTGACATAAAATAAAAATAATATACAGTAAATATCTGTATACACCGTTAAATATTAAGTAGGATGTGGTATAAACCAGCCACCCAAAAATAAAAATAAAAATAAAAATAAAAATACAGAAAATAAAGTGCAAAAAATAAAATAAAAAAAATAAAAATACGAGAAATAAAAATGCGAGAAAATAAAGTACAGAAAAATAAAGTGCAAAAAGTAAATTTAAATATGAAAACCGGAGAGTGGCAAAGCCCCACAGAGCCAAGAAAGAGAAAGAAGAAGAAATATTATTTCATTAAGTTAGAGGACGAAAAATAAATGATTAAAATTTAAAAGTTAGATTACAGAAAATAAATGATTTAATTTAAAAGTTAGATTGCAAAAAAATAAATGACAAAATTTAAAAGTTAGATTGTTAGTAAGCGTAAAGCGTAAATAATAATAATAATAATAATAATAATAATAATAATAATAATAATAATAATAATAATAATAATAATAATAATAAGCGAAAATGTAAATAAAAAATAAAAAAAAAAAATGAAAATAAAATAAAAAAATAAAAAAACGTAAATAAATGACAAACATATAAAAGTTAGTTAATAAGTTAGTAAGTAGTAAGTTAATTAGTAAGTTAGTTAGTAAATTAGAAATTGAAAAGTGTAGAGGAAGAATATACTTGTTGGTGAAGTTTTCTTACAGAGAAGGAACCTTAATATATTAGAACTTCAAATCAAGTTCCCGAAATGCGCCAAAAACTTGATGGGATATAATTATATAGTTTCAAACCCAAGTGTAGGTTGTCTTAAGTAATAAATTCTCGGGAGTCCGAGGTCGATCCACAGAGAATTGATGAAGGAAAACTAATTAATTGAGGTAAAGAAAAGATGTGTCACAAAATTAAAGATGATATGAGTTATTCACAAAGGAAAAGGATTTGCTTGGGTTAGGAGATCCACTCTTGGTAATAAATTAAAGATAAGATTATTTCGTTTTATAACTCAATTGAAATCATGCATAATGAAGATTCCAATCGGAAGATTTAACATTCAAAGTTCAATTATGTAATCATATAATGGTTCCAATAACTATCTACCAATACTTGTAAATCGTCAAAAGCATCCATTGTGCCAATCCTATCTATTGTCTACAATGGATCAAGTTATTCATTATACAAGAAAAGTTTCTAAATTAATTGGAAACAACATACAACTCATATAAAGATCACATAAAAATATATCATTTAAAGCACAAGAAAGAAATTAATCTAACCTTAACTTATTACCAAGAGCTTCACCTTTTCACCAAAGCAAGATGAAAATTTAGTTACTCATAGACAAGAAGAAAGAAAGAGAGAAGAAGAGAAAGATGAACATAACTTCACTTAAGAACAAGAGAAAATTACAACAAAGGAAGCAATCAACATACAAATATTAAAGTAAAATCTAGACTAACACTAAGCTAACACCCTCAAATGATCAGCCATTGCCTCTTTTTATAGAATTAGAAGAGTACAAATAGCCAAAAGAGATGATGGATGATGATAACAAAATGATAAAAGAGATAAATGGTGGGTGGATTCTTGTCTCCGAAATGTTTCCCTTCTGAACTCATGGCATGCGTCATTTTTGAGTCAAGTGGTCTTCATGAAAGTTCTAGCACATTGTCTCAGCTTTCCAGAGACACCAAGTTTAGCCAAATCCAATAACCACAGCCCAAGATATGGCCCAATTACTGCTCATGGGTCAGGCCCAATGTCAGCACCTCTGTTCTGACTTCTAAGCTCAATATCACCTTCAAGGAATCCGAACTAGCTTTTGTGTTCTTCATGAAAGTTGTAGATATGGGTATTAACCTTCCACTGTCAAAATTTCAGAATTATTGAACTCTAATAGCCCGAGATATAGCCTAATGAGTGTATAAAGGTCAAGCTGTCAGGTTCAAAACACTAGATTTTGCTTCAACTCCAATTTGAGTTATCCAAACATGTTTTGGTCTTGAGGCCTTCATGAAAGTTGTAGAAATTTATCTTAGCTTAAAAACCAGACCAAAATCACATCCATCGGATATTTGTAACTCAAATTATAACTAGTTTACCGAAAAAGCCAAGTAAGAAGGTTATACAATGAATGAAATATATTCTTTATTAATATGGTTAACTTCTTTATCAGTGAATAGTTATTAGAGAATTATCTTAACTTTCCAACAAGACCAGAATCACATTAATCAGATAATTACAACTCAAGTTGTGGCCACTTTACTTAAGAATGCAATCACCCAAATTAATGATAATTCAAGCAATAATTTCTTCAATGATCCAATTAAGCTTAATTTCATAAAATGTGACAAAATCAACTTAATTAAGCCAAATTGAACCTTAAGAAGCCTAGTTAGAAGATTATAAAATGCATAAAATACATTGTTATCATACTCATCATAATTTGTCCACAATTTTACCCAATTTCAAGCTCAAAAACTGTGGCCACCTAAGAGGGGTTATTAATTATTTTTCTTCCATTTTCAATCATCTAGTCCAATCCAATATATTATTATACACAACCAATCAATCCAATAACATAAACAAAGTAAAATCAACACACAAACATACTAAATTACAAAATCAAAGAATAACCCTCATTAGGGTTTTTCCACAAATAACACAACCAAGGTTCCTAGATGCTAATAGAGGTTGAGGAGGAGTGTCTTCCTCTTACCCAAGTGAAGAAATCAATAGAAACTCCAAGAAATCTCCTTGAAATTTCAGATTGCACCTCCAAAAACCATAAAAATTTTGACTTGATTAGAATAGCATATGGACATGAAAAATGGAATGTAAATGGCCATTAGAAGACTCTTGAAACCGAAAATGAAGCGAAGGGAATAAGAGTCTTGAAACTTACACAAAAACTCCAAGCTTGAAGCTTGAGGAAAGTAATGAAGATGGTGGAATCTCAAGATGCTCCAAGCAAGAAAGATGTTTAGGAGAGGGAGAGGATTAAGGAAATGTGGTTAGAAGAAATTTTTGTGAAGGTTGAGGTGAGGGAGAGGGGCTGCCGTGGAGGTGTTCTAGAGAGAAGGAGGAGAAAAATCAAATGAAGGAAGAAGAAGAAATGTAGAAAGAGAAAGTTTTGTGTAATGTAAAATAAGTTAAGTGATGTAACACCTCAAATTTCCTATCTCTTAAACAGTAATTTTGACAGTTAACAGAATTTTACTGTTTAGTAATTTCTGTGCACTGTAAAATTATTTTGTTTATTCTATTAGCGTATTTGATCGTTTTGAGTGATTTACTCTGTGTCAGGAAAATAAAAATTTTTGGGCCGGGAAAAACTTTACGTAATTTAATTTTTACCGTTAGGTGATTATTTTACGTAATCTGATTTGATATTTGTGTGTTTTCTAATATTTGTGATTTTTGTGGATGATTATGAATTTTTTTTACTGTTTGTGGGCCCAGGGGTGTATGTGGGTCCAGGTAACCTTACGTGGGCCTAGGTGGGTCCCGTAAAGCAAAAATTTTTTTACACATAGAAAAATTTATACTGTTGAGACGGAGACAGAAGATCTTACTAAACCTGAATCCGAAAACAGTTTTAGAAATTTTCTTGTACTGTGTTTTGTACTGTATTTAATTTATCGGACGATAAAAAAAATACAGTAAATATATTCTTTCATGGGATTTTTAGCAGATAAAAATAGAAATTATATTGCTAAGTCAACATTAGTGATTGTGACAATTTTTGGTGGACCAATAGGAAATAAATCTAAGATTTGAAGACTTTAATATCAACCACCGATTTAATCAACGGTTAAGACTTGATCTTGATTTAATCAATGGTGGAGATGGATCAATTATGACCATTGGATATAGATTTAATCAATGGTAGAGATTTGGTCTAAAAAAATGACAAAGACCATTTATGACCATTGGATGAAGAATTAATCAATGGTGGAGATTTAGTCTTGTAAAGTAACAAGGACCATTTATAACCATTGGATGTTAATTTAATCTATGGTGGAGAATTAGTCTTAAAAAGTAGCAAAGACTAATTATAACCCTTAGATTAAAAGTAAGAAGGAGTAATCTTGACCCTTAATTTTGGAGACACATCTAATGGCTAGAATTTAAAGGAGAAAGATCCAATGGCCTAGATTAAGTCTTCTAATCTAAAGCTATACCTAAAGTCTACATTAATCCTAACCATTGAACTAATCAATGACTAGAAAAGCTTCAAATAATGGCTTAAAAAAGATGACAACTACATGAATGCATCATGGAGGAGGGGGGGACGGTTTTTGTAATGAATTTGGAGCTAAAGGAGACTTTATGACAATTATTTGATGCTTTAGTCAATTATGTTTCTTTATTATTTTGTTTGCATTCTTAGAAAACTACTTGGAGGGGGGACAATTTTTGTGGTGCATTGGAAATTAAAGCAACATTTGAAGACCATATTGATCACCTTTGGTCATTATTAATTATAATTCACCTTTGTCTCCTCCAAAAAGCCAAGTCTTCATCAAACTTTTCTCTTCACCTTTTCTCCAAGCATAGCTACGACCATGCACTCTAAAGGGGGGCCAAAATTTGTTGGTTTCTATTATTTCTATCATAAGTCTTTCAATTCATCATCTTTTCTATCATCTTTCTCAAGAAGCAAAGTTCTTAGCAAAACTTTCTCTTCTTTCTCTTCTCCAAGCAAGTTTCGGTCAAGCACCTTCGAACCATCATCCAAATTTCTATCATTTCATCCAACTTGATTTTCTAAACCTAAACACCACTCTAAGAACATATCTAGTTATGAGTTTTTCCAAAATCATTCATCTTGGGATTCAAATCCAAGCTTTAAGTTTCTATCAAAAATAAAAAAATTTATCTTTGTGCTTCAAGAGGAACCATTCGGTCAAGACCCCTAAAACCACTCTCCAATCTCTTTTAATTTCATCTAACCATAGATCTTGAATCTACATGATATTCTAAGCAACTTTCATGCTGGAGATTTTCTCTAAATCATCTATTTTCAACCTTGTTCTTCAAGCTAAAAATTGAAGCTTTAATGGTGAAGTTTGTTACTCTTCACTTTTCTTTTGATTTTCAAGGTTCTAACCATGATGCACATCCATGGTTCTCTTAATCAAGCTTAGTATATTAATTTTTATGTATTTATTTTGTATTTGAGAAGCCCTTGGTGGTGAAGGACTTGAAAAAAGAAGCAAAACAAGGAGCTTTTGAGGATCTTCAAGAGGTAAGAGGGAGATCCATCTCACCAACCAAGCATGGTGGTGAGAGATGGTCTTATATTTGATGGATGTTGAATACATGTGAGGATTCATATCTATGGTCATGTAATAATTTATATGTGTTTATGAGCTTTGATTTAATTGCCTATGCTTAATATGCTTTGCATGAGTTTATGATTTTGATGGTATGCTTATATTATGCATGATGAGTATATGACATGCTTATAGTATTTATGATGAATCATGTATGTGTATGCCATGATGTATTGATGGAAAAAAAATCAATTTTTGGCTCCAAAAGCCAAGGAGAGGGCTACGGTTTTGATGCCCAAAATTAGAGATTCATGTTAAAATTTTTCAAGAACAAGGAAATTGATTTGTTTAATGAAAATTATGAACTGGAGATGTTTATAAAGGCTATGGGATTTTCGGTCAAGACACCTCATCATAGGTGTTTATAATTTAAGATTTTCATGAAAGATAAAAAAATTGGATTGATTTGAAGAGTATAGAAAATAAACAAAGGATATGTTTTTTTTAAGAGAACAAGAACATGGTTTTGAAGGATTTTTATTGATTTATTTTGTGTAAAAAGATCCTAAGTGTTTTTCTAAACATGAGTTTTGAATGAAACGGGCAAACGTTGATTTTAAGGATTTGTAAAGAAAGTGAAAAAGAATTTTGTAAAGAAAGTAAAAATGAATTTGAACAAATGAGTTTGATTTTATAACCATTAGTATTTCGGTTTGAAGACAAAATTTTAATGATTTTGTTTGTGTAAAACCATATCAATTTAGAAGGAAAAATATTTGATAGCTTCAATGGCCAAAGACTCTACGGTTTTTGGAGGTTGGAATAATTTTGGTTTTATGAAACAAAGTAATTTTAAAGTGGAAACAAAATGTTTGAACAAAATGTTTCAGTATAAGGATTTGGAAAGGGAATCAGAGTGTTTAATCACTTGAGAAAATTTTGTAAACAAAAGACAAAGAGATGTTGAAAATGTTTTAACTTCAATTTATTTTGAAGAGAATTGATTTTAAAATTGATTTGAGAAAAATGGAGAATATAATGGTGATTTGAGAATTTATTAACGTATAACTTATTTTCAAGTTTTGGAGTACGTTAAGAAAATTTAAGATTTTGAAACATTGATTTACATCAATGGAAAAGTGATTTTATGAATATTTTGGAAAAGAATTTCTTGAGTAAAGAAATGTGGAAAAAGATTTTCTTGAGTAAGAAAATATATTACATGAAGTATAAAGTTATATTATTTTAAGAAAAGTTGAAAAAAGAATATTTGAAGGTTGAGAAATATTTTCTGTAATGAATTGTGGTGAAAAAATTATTTACGTATCTTAAAAACGTAATTTTAAAGTACGTGGTTTGAAATACAGTAAAATATTTCTAAGTGTTTGAAAATACAGTAAAATATTTTTACGCAATTTTAAATACGTTGAAATATTTCTACGTGATTTGAATTACGTTTAAATATTTTATGTAATTTGAATTACTATTGAAAAATCACTACGTGATGGAAAAGTGATGAATTATTTTTACGTGATTGTGAAAATAGCGAAAAATCATTAAGTAATTTGAAAAGTGTTTTAAATATTTTAAAAATGAAAGAAAATGATTTACGCGACTTAAAAGGATGATTTTTAAAGTTACGCGATTTTGAAACAGTGGAAAAATATTATGGGATTTGAGAAACATATATTTTTACGCGTTTGAGAAAAATGTTGAAAAATTAGTACGTGATTTAAAAGTGCAACAGAAAGTTACGGCATTTTGAAAACGTAACAGAAGTGTTACGATATTTTGAAAATGTAACAAAAACGTTTTGGAATTGTGAAAACGTAACGGAAATGTTACGCAATTTTGTGAAAACAAACAATGAGTGTTTTATAACTATGAAAACATGATAAGATGATTTTGTTATTGAAAGATACAATATGATTCTTGTTGAACCAGGTGTCATACACTTTGTTTGAAAAAAACGAGTTATGCTTGTTATTGGCACGTGTTGTATTTTAGATGCATTAGAAATATATATACATATATATACATATATACATATATATATACATATATATATATATTTGAGGTATATGATTTAATTTAACAAACGAATTTGGAAAGAATGGCCTTGTGGTTGGACTTGCACTGATATGTTCATGCATTGTATAAACTATATCTGAGAAATTATGAGATATACCTGTGATTGGTATTATACCTTGTGATTGGTATTTGGTGCATTATACATGCATTGGAATGGTCCGATGAGAATTTGGATATGGCGATTGCCTTTGAGAAACACACCTCTTGAGTGGGTGCGATATGCGTAGTGTAAGTCACTTGTTGACCTTGGGGGCATCGGGGTGCGGGTTGCCTACACAGGTGGTTGGTCGCGCTTCTTCCCGTAGGTTAGACCGATGCAACACACCGATGATCCTGATCGAGACACTATTCTTAATCAAGATCTGATAAAAACTGTCGTGTATGTACTAGATGTGCAAAAATTGAAATGAGAATTAAAGCACGTGGCCTGAGGCACATGATACCGGCAGGTCTTTTCGATCATTTTTTCGACCTGAGTTTTAGCTCCATGGAGTAGGAAATCGAGTCATGTGTACATGCTTAATCTGAACATTTATATCTGTGTGATATATTAATTGAGGAATATTGGCTATGACAATTGTTTTGGATACTTGGATGATGATGATGATAATCATGCTGATGACATTATTGTGATTATTGTGTGATGATAATCACCTCTTTGTTATGTTATTTTGCTGTGTCTGTACTTTTAAAATTAAATAATAGAAGGATCGAGTTGTCTTAGACATAACGGGCAATGAATACTCTGAGATGGGTGACAACAATAAGGAGTGGACATTCAGGACTCGAAGGTGTGCAGTGTTGACAAAGAACAAATGTAGAACAGATGTCTGATGCAACAAGATGGATACACAATGACAATAAGTATGTTAAGTTTTAACGTTAGTGTTATCTGGTCTTTATTAAGTAGAACTGTCATCGTAGGTTACTCTTGTTAGAAAAAAAAAAAGAGTCTGTAAGTTTTATATTTCTCTTTAAATTGTGAAATATTAATTGGTGTCAATATTGCATAATGAATAGTTGAAATATGATTTTCAATATTACCTAATATTTTCAGTAAATTTACGTTTCAGTAAAGAAGAAATTTTAAAACCCATCTTTTATAACTCAAACTTTGTACAAACTTCTTTCAGATTTTGAGTCGGGAGTCAGACATGTGATACCCTAAGGAGGGTGTTACAAGTGAAACTAATTTCCTTCCCCTAAAATGGAGGCTGCTGCCGTGCTTGACAGAGAGAAGAGGGAGAGTGTGTTGGTTTCCTTTGGAAGCTAAGGGCTCTTTAGTCATTAATTGGTCAAAACTTCTCAAAGAAGCTTTGATTATTTTACATTAAATTTGAATTAAAGTGAATTGATTAGACATAAAGTAGATTGCATTTGGATAATGTGATAGGATTTTTATTACATGCTATTATTCAATGGATAATAGTTACAGTTGACAGAAGTTGGTGTTTAATTTGTCTGACAGATAAATTTTTTGCAATATTGTTTTGTTTTGTCTGTTAGAATTTCTCGAAAATCATGAAATCTCGTAAACTATGTCCAGCGTCGGGTTTAGTAAGATCCCCCGTCGACATGTCCATAGTTCAAGGTTCACGGAGAAAACATCGCGTTTCTCCCGTTCCGCTCAGTGCGCACGCAAAACGAGGAATTTACTAAAATATTCGACGTTTCTGGAAAAATCCTAGAAAATTCTCAAAAATTGCAAATATTATAAAACGACTATTTGTCATAAAATTTTCCAATTTTTGAAGCGTTACAGTCGTTTTCCTGACTCTGCTCAATGTTCGCGTAAAATGAGGAATATATTAAAATATTCGTCGTTTCTGAAAAATTTCGAAAGAATTCACATAAATCACAAATATTAGAAAATGACTATTTATGGTAAAATAAGTAATTTTCAGAGCATTACACTGACCTCAGCAATTCTCAACTCAGTGTGCACGTAAAATGAGGAATATATTTAAATATTCGTTATTTTCAAAAAAATTCAAAAAAATTTCCAAAAATCAAGAATATTGTGAAATGATTATTTATGATTAAACATATATTTTTTGAAACGTTACAATGATCATCAATAAAAGAAACATAATATCGAGACCCTCCGTTTGTGACAACAAGAGAGGGACCTTATACATCAGAATGAATCAAATCAAATGGAGAAGAAACATAAATACTTCGATTAAAAGGTAAAGTTAAAAATTTTGCCAATTTATATCCACTACAATCAGAAATATTATAAGTTTGTAAATTTCCTAAAGCCCCTGTGGATGCCAAAAATCTCAAACGAGAAGGCGAAACATGACCTAGACAAGAATGTCATAAATAAAAATTAGAAGAAGAATGATTCAAACAAAAAGAAGACAAATCAACACTAGTAGCAGCAACAACTGACACTTTTAACTCATCCAAAATATATAGTCCCCCTTCCTATGACTTGCCCCAGTCAGCTTCTGAGACTACAGATCTTGCACATAATAAGAAGAGGAAAATATGACTAAATTATCAGAATCACATAACTGACCCACATAAGCAAGATTTAATTTGAGTTTCAGAATATGATAAACATTAGGGAGAGACAAGTGAGATGTAACAACAAAACCAATACCTGCTAAAGGCATAGGAGTGCCATCAACAGTCATGACAAGTATAGAAGATGAAGGAGACACAGAAGCAAAATATGAAGAATCTGGAGACATATGATGTGAAGCACCAGAATTCAAGACCCGTACAGAATGTGACATACTTGAAGAACTATGAGGTAACTAACTTGCGGAAGAAGAGGCAGATATAGTTTGTGATTGTAAGGAGAGAAACTTCTGAAATTGTTCAACCAAAGTACTAGGATCAGTGAAAGAACCTGATGAAACAACTGCTACAGTATTAGACTGTGGTGGTTTATAACCCTGAGGTGATCTATAAGCATTAGATTGTGACTGATCGTCAGGCTTTCAAGCTTGAGATTGCTGTTGCGATTGGTTTTGTTATCTCAACAACTTAGGACACTGAACTTTTCAATGACCTTTCTGCTTACAGAAATTGCACTTGTCGATGGCAACCTTTGTGTAAGGCTTATTCTGATTACTAGAAAGTGACTTAGAAGGTACTGCTAACACAGAATGATTAGAAGTTGAAAGAATCCCCTTTTCAGAATAAGACTTAAGACATATTTTTTCAGCTAATAACTCACTGACAACTGAGTCAATAGAAAGAAGTAAAGAACGATGCAAAATTGAACCTCTGAGTCCTTCAAAATTACTGCGAAGTGCCATTAAAAATTGTGTTACCGTTGCTGCTCTCTACGAGCAATATAGGCACCACATGCTCAACAGAATTGTTAATCCAAGTAATAATTTTTGCATTGTCTACTTCCAGGTATCTATCAAAGTAGTATACCCCTCATCAGTATTCTTAGGTTTCACAGAAGGTCAACTAACATATCTTTACATCTTTTTACCCTTAAGAAAATTTCTCATCACATAACTCTAATACGAATAATTCTTTCCATCCAACCTCACACTCACAGATTGAAGCGAATTGTCTCTTTTAGTAGCTATAATAAAAAAAGAAAAAAGAAAGCCAAAAGAAATATCAAATTGTAGAAATTGAACAAAATACCAATTATACGCTCATGCCACAAAATCTAAATTGTACCCCTGTTGACGTCTCAAAAGCTATGATTGAGATTAAACTTCATCTCATGACTTTCTCTGATACCATGTTAAAGAATCTAAAAAATAAAATAAAAATACAAAATATTTGTAAAGAGGAGGTTATAAATTCATGAACCTTGTATAATGTAATTGAATACCAAAAGATGATTTAACCTAAATACAAAGAAACTATATATATGCTAAATAAAGAAAGGAAAATATTATTCTACCCTTAAACAATAAAGCAAAATAACCTAATATTTTTTAACATGGCCAACAACCTTCCTCAGTTCCTCCAAAGTCTACAAAGAAGAAAAAAGATTTCACACAAAATGACCGCATTATGGAGCGCAGATATGATCGATCATGACAATTTTTATCTGAATAAGTACATCCATGTTAAGCATACACAATCTTCAACATTAGCAATTTCATAAATATATATATATATATATATATATATATATATATATATATATATATATATATTTATATGGACCGTGATGTTTAAATGCATAAATATATGTACTTTTTTATAAAATGCATAGATATATATTAAGCATGCTAGTTTTGGATGTAGACATACAAAAAAACTAGTAACCAATACTGATTTCAATAGCAATTACCAATTAGTCTTTACAAGAACGCTCTACATTTCCTAAAATGGTGGAAATGGTTCCTGTTCCTCATTATTATATCGCGATCATGAAACTTTGGACATCACCTGACTTGCTTGGTGACAATCTATGCAAACCTCGGTGAAGGGTTTCGCCTTGTTTGGTCTTTTAATAAAGAAAAATAAATAAATGGCTAAAAAAATTGACAACATTATTAATTCTTTGGCTCTAGTAGATTATTTTATCCATTATCCACTGAAATCACATGAAAAATAATAAATAAGAGAATATATAATTATTTTGAACAAAATTATTGAGCATAAAATAGGAATTCTTTAAAACAATTTGATCGGCCTAAATAATAAAAGAAAACAAACATACGAATTTTGAGGGAGTTAATTGTCTACACCCTTCACAACATTAATTCGTTGGCCCCAGTATTTTATCCATTATCCAATGAAATCATAAGAAAATTTATGATTATTTTAACAAAATAATAGCATTACATAGGAAATCTTTAAAACATTTTGATCAGCCTATATAATAATAAATAAAATATTAAACATTCGAATTTTGAAGGAGTTCGATGTTTTCTAAACCCCTCTGCAATAGTCACGGCAATAACAATCCAAGCCCTTCATTCGGTGGGCATTTGTCATATTGGCCCAAAAGAAAATCTTTATACTGACTTAGTGGGGTGTGCCAGGCCCGTGCGACAGTGCAACGCATGGGCGACACCTGAAGATTCCAGTAGCAAGCTACTGCAGTGGATCCTCCCCCTTAAAAAATTAATTTAATATCATGTGGGCCAATAGCCCACGTATCAGATATTAAACTGATAAGAACAGATACTACACTTGATCTTAGCCAAAAGGCCGAGAAAGGTATGATTTGTTTTGTGTAGGAATGCTTGCTTTATAGCGTAGTCTTGGGGTGCTTATTCCCTTCCTTCGGCAATGTGGGACTTTGTCATTAGTAGTTTTTAACACTAGGCACCTGATAGCTATCAAAGGCTTCTAACAAATCTTGTTCAAGCCTTGGATCTCAGATGCATGGCCCAGTTCAAACACAATTAATAAAGCTAGGATAGCTGATCGGGTCAAGTTTCTTGTTGCACAACACTAGTAATTTTGACAAATAAGTGAATGAAAAAGGACAATATGTTGAGCTGTTGAGATTGGAATGTTCTTGCTCTGCATGGAAGAGGGAAACAACAATCCCACTTGTCCAAAGACCAGAAACTTGGTCTCTCAATTGTGACAGGATCTGTAAAATGTAGTTGTTAGGTTTAGTGCTTTGAATCTTCAAATTTTCTGGAGAAAAATCCATGGATCCTCCTAAATTGAAATTTATTCATCATTTCTAGCCCCCCTCTCAAATCCCTATCAAGAGTTCCCTTCCTCGTGGAATACTCCGCCACTTGATGATGCATTATATGGTTGAATTGAACAACTTGCGTAAATGAAGAATGAGAGACAGAAAAGATTAAGAGTTATTCACACACACACATATTTCACAACCCTTTAAGGCTAAGCTAAACCCCATATACTTGATTGATTGATTCATTCCCTAAATACTCAGTTAATGGTGAGATTACTAAGAACCTGGTTGCAGCCAACAATCTTTCTCCAGAGTCTTCAAAGAAGTAAAAAAATTTCACACAAATTCACCACATTATGGAGCACAAATATGATCGAGAATGACAATTTTCATCTGTGTAAGTACATACATGTTAAGCTTACACAATCTTCAACAGTAGCATTTTCATAAACATGGACATTGATGATTAGGTACATAGATATATGTTAAGAATGCTACTTTTGGGTTCAGGTGCGCAACAATAGTACGACATGCTACGTTAGTTTATGGAAACCAAGAAAGGAAAGAGATGTGGCCAAAGATTAGAGCTTGGAGTAGCAGCAACTTACAACATCCTTGTCTGTGCAGAGGGGGCTTCAATGAGATCCTAAATCAGCTTGTAATAAAAGGACAATGTTTGCATATTTTATATAAAATTGACCTCTTCAGTCTTCAGATATTTTATTGTACAGTGCAAAACCCAAAAATTTAGAACCTATAGGATCCAAAATTTCAAATCACTAAAAATTAACTAGAGTTACTCAGTATGTAGGGGAATTAATTGTCCTAATATATTTACGAAGACGAAGTAATAATATATCCTTAAAATCACTTGGGGAAGAGCTTAGTCTCCATTAATTCGCAAGTTAACTTGAAGATACTTTTATTGCATTAAAAGAAAATGTAGACTCCGTTGAACCCGTATCAGGAATATGGGGAGCTGTATGGAAGAAGAGAAAATTGATTGTGCTTGCCTAATTGGCAATGGACTTAGAAATAACACCCCCCCCCCCCCTTGTCTGGTGGAAAAATCAAAGCAGAGGAAGTTATTACTATTTATAAAACTTTTTCTGTTTAATATTTTTTTCTACAAAACTAGAAGAGTGATTAGTGCGATTTTATCACATCTAAAAGCATGTCTGCATCTTATATGCAAAAATTTTTTTGTAAAAATATGTTTAGAGATTTTTTTGTCTAAAATATTTAGATTAAAAATGTTTATAATTTAATGTCATCGATATGTTGGTTCCGATGATAAGAGTTTGTTCCATTTCTTGCTTTGAGTTTCAATCCTGTTTGAAAAATGTGACAAGTGAAATTTTTTACAAATTCATTAAGATTATACCGATAAAAAAAGAAAAAGAAAATCTTAAAAGTACTTTTACTTCGTAGTGTTTATATAAGGCCAAATCCACCAAAAGTTAACACAAAACATTTTTCTTCAATAGATGAAATGAAATTTTGTACTACAAATGATCTGTTTACGATAATTTGGTAGAAGACTGATTGGTCCTTGGTCCATCAAAGCAAGTAGTTATCCGAATATTGATTGTATTTTAATGTTTTTTTTTTATTTTGGGGTACATGATTATTGATTGTATTTATAACTTACCATGGTGAACAAGTTTTAGCCCACCAGCTTCCAGCTTAGACAAACAAAATTAGAGTGATTTGGGTAGACCTTTTTTCTATGTAAAATACAAACTTCAAACTCGGGTTAAAAAAAAAACCGACTTCTTTTTTGGTACTTAAAAAAAAAACCTACGTTTTACTCCAAGCCTAAAACGACATTAATATTTTTTGTTAGAATGTAAAAGTACATTACCAATTCAATTATACAAGGTCGCAGTTACAAATGAACAACAGGTGGAGACAGTAGTAGCATTTTCTTCTGTGAATAAGCTATTCCAGATTGATAAACCCAACGGTAGCTTAACCTTTTGAACACGTTGTTTTGGGTCAGACTCTCAGTTGAAAAGGACAGAATTTATGTTGGCCCGTTTTTGGTAGCTTGGGTCACCACTGGGCTACGAGAAACCGTGTTCTGTCAACGACTTACAGTCCAAGCCCCTTTTTTTTAAGACCAATTTTTTTTTTATTCCAATTGCGATTAGTTTAATTTTCTTTTTCTTTTTCCTTTTCTCTGCAAGTCCAATTAGTTTGTTAGAAATGGAATGGTATTTCCCACCTGATCGAAATTAGGCTGCTATATCACCGTGTCCTTTTCTATGACATATGCTGCAATTGAAATAAGAATATTATATTATACATATAATAAAAATAAACATCCATAATATTGTAGTAAAAATTAATTAACTGCATAATATGATTATTTAGTTAAAAAAAAAACGTAGCATGTAATTCACATACTTAAAATTTACTAATTCTTTCTCGGGACTTAGTAGCAGGAGTATACTCCACTGCATAGAGTAACAGAAGAAGAAAATAAAGGCAAGATAGACATCAGACATTCAAACAAGAAAAAGAAAATAAAGGCAGTAGCTAGCGAGTGCAAAGTGCAAACACCAGACAAACACTACCTGAAATTTCGGAAAAAAAAATAGATTAGATTAGATTAGGTAATATACATACATATTCCTATTATTAGGCATAGGCTTTGCCTTGTGATTTCATACTATTAGAAGTGAAATTGAAATCGAGCAGCAGTTAAATAGACAGTGCAATACGCAAAGAGACAAGCAATTATGAGAGAAAGTATCATAAATTGATAGTTACTTAATGGTAATAAAAAATTCATAATAGTAATCACGCAATGATAGTTACTTAATGGCAACAAACATATGTGATAATGTTGATTATAACATGACTTGAAATGTCTAAAGATCAGGAGTGAAAGTTGTTCTGTCATTTATCTAAGGAGAGATCGTTGGAGAACCTCAATTCGATCGTCTAATAATTACTCGAAGAAGATGGGATACTTGCAGAGGCACTTAGACCGATTAATCTTGGAGTCAAGACAGTGATAAAGACATAGGTAGAAAAAAATGAATATGTCTAATCTAGGTTGTCAGACAAATTTATATAGATATCTCGATGACTGACTCTCCAAATACTATTTATTTAAGTCATTTAAGATTTTGAATGTTATGTATAATCATTATGGAATAAGGCTGTTATGTCTAGTTATTACGGAACGAGACGTTATATTTGTTGGATGGTTGTATTAAGTACGTGTTTGTCGAGTCGTTACCCATTTGAGTATAGGTCGGTTAGACCTTGTAGAAATTGTATAACTTATGGTCGGATGTCAATTGGGTCAGGACGGTCCACAACCCTACCAACTTAGTCATCTGTTAAGATGAGTCAATCTTATTAGTGGCAGATATCAATTGAATCAGGAAGGTTAAAAAGTGTTCTTTTACCACCTTTTTTGCAAGCTCCTGCTTTTTTTTTCTTCTTTCTAGATAAAATAAAGTTATTTCTCAATTTTACTCGTTCAGGCAATGATCTTCTATTGTGCTCTTCAAAATTGGACGTTTTTCTCTTACTGAAAGCAATTTTTATTTGATATCAAAATACAAAAAAAAAAACTTGATGTAACAAAAAATAACAACATTAGGATTAATAATTTAGGACCAAAACATGTAATTAACATATTTCGTGAAAGTTGGATGCCAAAAATTAAAACCCACATGACATGTTTATGACCTTAATTGTTGACAAGTGCCTTTGGATCGATGACTTGGAACTTTCATCACATGGGGTTGCTAGGATGGCAAGACTTGCTTATCAAAGATCTCAGTATCAATCTTCTTAATTCTCAAATCCATGCAATCCAACAAAACGCATAAAATCCATCATTGCTGTTGTTAAGAGAAATTGATTGTAAGGTATTTAGATTAGATGCTCTTATTACAACGAGGGTGGGGGACAGCATGACAAAATATCATAACGTGTGTATGCTTTAAAGTTTAAACTTTTTTCTCTGATACTGTGATACACCACTTTCAGTAACAATGACAATACCGGAAGGATAAATTAATTACCTGAATTTCCAAGCAATGTTTTGTCTGATAGACTTTTCCATTTGCTTTAATCATTCCACTCCTATATTTGTTGGTTTGTTTTGTAAGTAGACATTCTTTATATATTTCGCATAGTATATATCACCTTTGTTCTTAAATGAACTGTACAAAGATTTCTAAGTGTTGTTTAACAGTGGATGCAACATTCATGACTGGTATTGTAATCTTTAATTTTTAAGCTAAATCCACATATTTTCAGGCCAATTAGTGAAGAACATAATTTGAAGAGGCTTAGCAATAAAGACGTAATAAGGGCCACTGAATGATGAATAATGGTTAGTGCACATAAACTCCAAGCACGTAATCTCACAAATGTGCAAAGTGACATAATAACGTGAGGATGTAAAAAATAAAACGAAATTAACTCTTGTCAGCATGATTTATGCTGCAAAATTCAGCATAACTTATCTTTGCGGTTTACCGATTTACTGTGACACATTTGACTTTGTACTATTATGTTTACTTTTACGTGTATAAATAGAGCCACACTTGTATAGCTAAATACGGACAACAGATAATCAGATAGTTTCAATTCTTACATGGTATCAGTATAGGTTCTCGATCCTTGTCGAACTGCTTCGCCATTTGCGACCACCGCTCTGCCCAGTTTACTACAGTTCACCAACACCCGTCAACGGCCTCTACCAAAGCTTCACTTTGCCATCCAAGCCACGAACGAGAATGGAGCTTCACTACCTATCACCACCGAAGGCGCTTTTTGCCACCGTAGGCCGAACTAGAAGCCCCCCCCCACAAACCCGGCGCCACCTCCGGTGGACCATCCACACCCGGACCGTACGGTCATCGGATTTTGCACACCAGCCGTTGTCCGTCGCTCCGAGCACGGACCGCGTTCCACTCGCACCGGATCGATCCCGTGCTTTGCCCGAGACCACCGATCCGCCTCCACGCCGTCCGAGCCCACCGAGGGCCATCGCGCATCTCCCGGTCGCACCCCAAGCCGCGGTTCGAGCTCCACCGCACCGAGACCACCGTGCTTTGCTCTGCCGCCTCGCTGCCGAACCCGGTTCGGAATCGATCCCCACAACCGTCGAGCCGAGACCGCCCTCTGGCCCACCGTGACCTCCGCCCCGTTCGTCCACACCGCCGAAGAGCCCCCGGCGGTCCCGGATCCGTGCGTCTCGGTCCGGACCTCCGCACCGCCATTCGCTCCACCGTCGTTTCCGTCCTCACCGCCGCAACCCGTGTTCAGATCTCGCCTCCACGAGCAGATCCGCTGTCTCTCCCAGGCCACCACAAGCTCCACGTACGCACCGTCACGGGAACATTCTTGAACCATTCAGGAGCCACAGATCCATAAGCTCCACCGTCGCCGTCGAGCTCCCACCAGCAGCCACCGCGGTTCCTCACCAGAAAAACACTCCACCATCACAGATACTCTCCCTCTCTCTGTTTTGGGAGTTTATCAAGTCTGTTGTGCCGCAGATGTTAGTGTTTCATTAATTAGAGGCTTTGTTTACTTGGGTTAACAAAAAAAAAAAAAAAAAAAAAACAAAAAAAAAAACAAAAAAAAAAAAAAAAAAAAAAGGAAAAGTTTGATATTACTCTTCCCATTCCTGTTTTGCTCAATGGTGTCAATTATACACATTGGGTTGAGGCTATGCGTGGCTTTCTGAAAGGTCGTAAACTCTGGAGATATGTGACAGGTGACGTAACAATTCCGACCAAAGTTACAGATGAGTCTGAAGAAACCAGATTGGGTCTTTTTCGATCTAAAGTAGATTCCGCATTTGCTGTTACTGATAAAAAGGGAAAATTTTGTCGTCACTGTCGTCGTCCTGGACATGCTCTTCCTGAATGCCCCAATGTAGAATGTCATACCTGCAAAAGGAAAGGCCATATTGCACCCAATTGTCCTTCCCTGATCTGTCGATCACTGTAAATTGCCAGGACATTTAATCGAGCACTTGTCCCTACTCGTCCACCAAGGCACGATCGGCATAAGACTCCGCCTCGTTTTCGTTCCCCAAACTGCTCTTGCTACTTTTGCCAATGACTCTTGATCTCTTCCTCCACTACCTCCCGAGGATCGTCTTTTCCCCCAATGACCTCGAGTCTCTCCTTAAGCAAATTCTTTCTACTTACATAATTCCTCTGTTGCTTTATCCACTATACCGGGTAATCCTAAATGGTATTTTGACTCTGCATGTTGTAATCACATGACATTTGCATCCCATCTTTTTCTTCATTATACTGCTACGGATTCTCGCTCACTCCATCCATACTGGCCGATGGATCTCTTATGAACATAAGTCATACGGGTTCCATCTCTCTATCCACCCTTAATTTGCACGACACTTATCTCATTCCTAAATTAAATTTCAATCTTATTTACGTGGGACAACCGTGTGATCTTGGTTATGAACTCACATTTTCTTCCTCCGGTTGTCGTGTGCGGGATCCACGGACGGGACAAGTCATAGGACTTTGGGTGTAAAATCGGAAGATTATTTGAGCTCACTAGCCTTCATGTTCCTCATGTATCCAACCTTTGTGCTGCTTCACCTTCCTCCACCATTCAACTATGGCATCAACGTCTTGTTCACACTTCATTAGGAAAAATACAATCTCTTATCTCTCAGGGAACTCTCGGTTCAGTCAGTAACGAATCTCTTAATTGTACTTCTTGTCAAATTGCTAAGCAACTAGCATTATCTTTTCCTAAAAGTACTTCTATCTCTTATTCCTCTTTTGATCTTGTGCATTCTGACATTTGGGGCCCAGCTCCTACACCCACAATGGGAGGGTCTAGATATTTTGTGCTATTTATTGATGATTATTCACGTTTTACTTGGATTTACTTCATGAAACATCGTCATGAATTGCCACAAATTTACATTGATTTTGCCACAATGATCAAAACGCAATTTTCAAAAGTTATTAAAGTTTTTCGTCGTGATAATGCTATGGAATATCGTGACTCAAAGCTTTTGACTTTTCTTGCTACACAGGGTACTCTCTCGAATTTTCATGCCCTGGTACCTCTCAACAAAATGGTCGTCTTTGAGAAAACATCGTCATATTCTTGACTCTGTCCGCGCTATGCTTATCTCTTCCTCTTGTCCAGCGTGCTTGGGGTGAAGCCGCTCTCACTGCGCAGTTTATGTTATTAATCGTCTTCCATCCTCTGTCATTGGTAATCTCTCTCCCTTTGAGCGTCTTCATAATACTTCTCCAGATTACAACTCCTCAAAGTGTTTGGTTGTGCTTGTTTTGTACTACTTCAACCCCATGAATATACTAAGCTCGAACCTCGTGCCCGTCTTTGTTGCTTTCTTGGTTATGGGACAGAACACAAAGGTTATCGTTGTTGGGACCCTATCTCTCAGCGCATTCGTATTTCCCGTCATGTCATTTTTTGGGAACATATCATGTTTTCCTCTCTGTCTAAGTTCAAATCCATTCCTTCCACCTCAACTCATTTTTTCACTAACCCATCTATTGATCCTTTTCCTAGTGATCCTGATGCAGGTTCCTCTAGTGAGCTTCCAGACACTTCCGGTGTTCCAACCACTCTCGATGATACTGTTCCAGACGTAGATCCTCCTCCTCCTCCTCCTCCTCCTCCTCCTTCTGAGCGTCCAACTAGGGTAAGAACTCATCCTAGCTATCTTCGTGATTATCATTGTTTTTCTACCATGCTTCACTTTCATGAACCTCAGACCTATCCAGAAGCCTCCAAAGATCTCCATTGGCAGCAAGCTATGCAGGACGAGTTACAGGTAGAACACCAATACTTGGGACCTGGTTGATCCTCCTACTGGCAAGGCACTTGTGGGATGTAAATGGATATACAAAATCAAGACTCGTTCTGATGGCTCTATTGAACGATACAAGGCTCGTCTGGTTGCTAAGGGATTTACTCAAGAGTATGGTATTGACTATGAGGAGACCTTTGCCCCTGTTGCTCGTATCACCTCAGTTCGCACTCTTCTTGCTATTGCCGCCACTCAAAAGTGGTCCCTTAATCAGATGGATGTGAAAAATGCATTTCTCAATGGTGACTTGGAAGAAGAAATTTATATGCGACCACCCCCAGGTTATACTTGTCCGCCTAATAAGGTTTGTCTTCTACGTAAGGCCTTGTATGGTCTTAAACAGGCTCCTCGAGCATGGTTTGCTAAATTCAGTTCTACCATCAATCAGCTAGGGTTCTCATCTAGTCCTCATGACTCAGCTCTGTTCATTCGTCGGACTGATCAAGGCACTGTAATTTTGCTTCTTTATGTTGATGACATGATCATTACTGGAGATGACATTTCTGGTATTACGGATCTTAAAGCTTTCTTGAGCCGCAACTTTGAAATGAAGGATCTTGGCCCTCTTAGTTATTTTTTAGGTCTTGAAGTTCTCTCTTCTGCTGATGGGCTTTTCTTGTCCCAAGCTAAGTATGCCTCAGATCTCATTTCTCGAGCTGGTATTACAGATAGTCGCACTGAATCCACTCCTCTCGAGCCCAATGTCCGCCTTACTCCTATGGACGGTACTGTACTTGATAATCCCACTCTATATCGGCGGTTGGTAGGTAGCTGATTTATCTCATCATTACTCGTCCGGATATTTCCTATGCAGTTCACTTAGTCAGTCAGTTCATGTCCGCTCCGCGCTCTGCTCATTATCTTGTTGTCCTTCGCATTATTCGCTATGTGAAAGGTACTATGTTTCATGGACTTCATTTCTCTGCCGACTCCTCCTTAATCCTCCGAGCTTATTCGATCTTGATTGGGGAGAGATCCCACTGATCGCCGTTCTACCACCGGGTTATTGTATTTTTCTTGGTGATGCTCTTATCTCGTGGCGCAAAGAAAAGACATTGATTGCTCGTTCGTCTTGAGACGTAAATATCGAGCTCTTCTTGACACAACCTCCGAAATACTCTGGATCCGTTGGCTTCTTGATGACTTGGGCATCTCTCGCCTTCTTCCACCGATCTCTATTGTGACAATCAGTCTTATTCAAATTCGCTCACAATGATATCTTTCGTGAACGCACCAAGCATTGAGATCGATTGTCATTTTATTCGCCAACATATTCTTAGTCGAGCTCTTCGTCTTCTCTCCATTTATTCTCGATCATGGCGATATCTTTACTAAAGCTCATCATCCAGGTCGTTTCGCAAGACTCTAGTTTCCAAACTCAAGTTGGTTCCTTCCATACCTACTTGAGTTTGAGAGGATGTCAAAGCATGATTTATCTTTGCAAAATTCAAAGATAACTTATCTTTGCGAGATTTACGATTTGACTTTTGTCAATGTTTACTTTTTCAATAAATAAAATGATAAAATACGACAACTAATCGATAGTTTCAATTCTTACAACTCTAATTAATAAAAAAAATTATATAAATGTAAAATAATAAATATGTAAATGTATCTTGAGCATTACGCGATATATAATTTAGATTCTATGCTGCGACTCAATTTTGAATTTCTGATGGGTCCTGTGCTTTCGCTAGGGTAACAAAAGTCAGTGTCCTATAGAATGATTCTTCTTGTTTCTTACCAGTTTCTCTTCTGTGACCATTCCTAATAAAAAGTCAGTCATGACTGCTGTTCATGGACTGTCAATCTGTCATGTAACTTGTGTTTCACACCATTGAGTCTGTGTGCAATATTGGCCTAGGAATCAGATTCATGCAGTTGTGTTGTGTGGCACGTCTGGGATGCAAATTAATACTGCCCGTGGTACACTCTTTGGCTCATTAAATTCTTGTGTATGCGGCACGTCCATTTGAATCATCATTAGAATTTTGCTTTCTCTATTAACTTTGTGGCTCTTAAGTCACTGAATCGTTCCAATTTCTTGGTTATCCAACCATGAACGAGAAAAAAATTGCAAAAAGGAGAAACACATTTCATTCACAATATCTACCGTGCAAAAGTTTTGGTTGTATAATTTTATTATTCGTTCAAATAAAATATATTTAATTTTATTTAATTTATTTATAAAATTATTTTATATTTTATAAAATATTATAATTATATATAATATAATTTAATATTTTTTATATTAATATATAATATAAATATGATGTGTATATTTTGATATATATAAAATATTTTCTTTTACAAAATGATGACATAATAGAACTACCAATTTAAACTTACATACAGTATATTTTCTGCTATTAAATAAAAAAATTTCAATAAGTAAAATTAAAATAAATGAGTAAATGAGTAACCCAGTCATGATATAGGTTAAATTTGTTATTCATAAAAATAAGAAATTTATATAATATCCAAACTATTAAATACATGAGAGCATACGTAAAAATATTTTTTTTATATTATTTTAATAAATTTAATATTTAAAATAAATTATTAAGTATTTATTAAATATTAAATTTATAATAAATATTTAAAAATAATTTATACTTAATAAAATATTTAATAACTCACTTTAAATATTAAATATTTTTAAAAAAATAGATATTATAAAAATCCTCCTGCATGGGTAACATTTTCTCCACCCCTACTTACAAGGAAGAAAAATACTGAACAGTCAAACTGTGCCTTCCAAGCAGTTGGCCTGTCCATAATCTAAGTGTCCCTTGGTGGGGCACCTTATCCCTGGTTTGGTTAAAGCAAGATGATCCATTGTCATGAAATTAATTATTGGACATGATGGTCAAACAGCCTGCAATTTTGCAATTTGCCAATTGCCACTGCAGCAGTGCAGCTTGGGGAACTCTTTGAAAATAGTCTCTCTGTGTCTCCCCAATTTTTTTTCAAAGTGGACGATAAAATAGACCAAAATTGGGCCTAAAAGCCACTTGCAATGGATGAATAAAGACAATCATTGAAATGTGATTGTTTCTTGCTGAAGCAACCATGGTTTATTTAAACTCTAGGGGCAAAAGCTCAAGAGTGTGTTAAAATATTTAGCCATTTAACCTTCTTCTAACCTTAAATTGATTAAAAACTTAGTTATAACTGTTGCCAAACTACACAATTGTTCCCGCTAATTATGGCACAGGCCACAGTTAAGGGGTTGGAAGTTGGATAACCTATCATGATTCTTGAACCGTGGACTCTGGAGATGTATACTTAGTTCTCAATTAATGTTTCGATTGCGAAGGAGCCCACTTAATTAATACCTTCCCACTTCCCCCTCTGATTTGGTCAGAAGATATTGATCCCAAAATATACTGTATTGACTCTTCTCTCCTCTTTTCTAGAAAATTGAAAAACAAAAATAAAATAAAAACCTAATTTTATCCTGATACATGGCACATTTCCCCCTAACAAAAAATAGTTGATGTATTTTTTTATTTTTTCAATTGCAAAATATGATAAACCACAATAAGTCTTATTTGTAATTTTGAATAAACTAATACTAAATACCCAAAAATAAAAGAAAATATTGTTCATATAACAAAAATTTGTTAATATCCTTTCTCCAAATAGTGTAATGATTCACATTAAAAAAAAAAAAGGAATGGAGCAATGATTAAATATTACATTTATTTCTCATGATTTTAATCATTTTATGGCAATTATTTCCAACAGTTTTACCAATATTATTTGCTTCTCAGCAGGGACATAATTATAATTTTCAAAAATTGCCTTGCATAGTTGCATCATTTTTTATAAAAGAAAAAAAGAACAAGGTGTGTAACTCTGTATAAAACAAATACCAGTCTCTGCTGCAAGTACATAACATACCCAATTGCCATTCACTTCATGCCTCGACCAACTCTCTACTCTCTAGGCTTTATCCATTCTTACCCTTTCCTTGGTATCCCACGTGCTTAAAGCAATTTCTCTTTTACTTACCCTTACTTTATGCTCCCTGCAATTTTCAAACCAGACATTTTGGTTATTACTCCAGTTAGTCTCAGCACAGAATTGATAAGTAAAGCAAATCTCATTCTCTCTTTCTCTCTCTCCTCTTCAGGTATCCCATTCTGAAGAAATAGAGACCCAGATGAAAAAGGAAGAGTTTTGGAGCTGATCTTGAAGAATTTTAACCATGGTCCCTTGTGGTGTTCACCTGGAATCAGCTCAGGTACAAGTCCCTTCTGTTCTGTGTATATGATCCAAGTCACCTTTTTTCAGCAGATGAACTAATAAAGATCAGATTTTTAGAAACGAGTTCAGATAATTTGCTGCTCCCAGTGGTGGTGTTGCCATGAAGGAATTTCCTTCTTGTTTTGGAGAAAATGGTGTTCAGGTTGCAGATTCATCCTCATCAAGTACCTCAAGAGCAGCTCCAAATATTGTTACTTGTGTCTATCAGTGTAACTTAAGAGGTCGTTCTTGCTTGATCACGGTCTCATGGACCAAAACTCTGATGGGTCAAGGCTTGAGTGTGGGAATAGATGAGGTGGGTAATCATTGCCTCTGCAAGGTTGACATAAAGCCATGGTTGTTCTCAAAAAGAAAAGGGTCTAAGAATTTGGAGGTTGAATCTAGTAAAATAGATATACTTTGGGACTTGAGCTGTGCTAAATTTGGTTCTGGGCCAGAACCATTGGCGGGGTTTTATTTAGCTGTTGTGTTCAACCAAGAGATGGTGTTACTCCTTGGAGATCTGAAAAAGGAGGCATGCAAGAAGATTGACAGTGATTATACTTGTGCTCACTCTGATGCCATTTTTATTGCAAAGAGAGAACACATTTTTGGTAAGAAATTTTATGGTGCAAAGGCTCAATTTTGTGATAAGGGGCAAGTACATGATGTCAGAATTGAGTGTGACACACTTGGCCTTAATGATCCTTGTCTTGTGATTCGCATTGATAGCAAGACAGTGATGCAGGTGAAGCAACTCAAGTGGAATTTCAGGGGCAATCACACCATTTTGGTGGATGGGCTTCCAGTGGAAGTGTTTTGGGATGTACATAATTGGCTCTTTGGGAATGCCACGGGCAATGCAGTTTTTATGTTCCAAACTTGCATTTCAACTGAGAAGCTGTGGGTAGGCCAATCTGTTTCTGATCCTTCTGTTCTGACATGGGCTTATTCTCAGCAGTTTAGGGATTCCCAGTTGCAAGGTCTTGGATTCTCTCTCATTTTGTATGCTTGGAAAAATGAGTAGTCAATAGAGGATTTTAATCTTATTCTTGAGTGTTAAACTAATATTGCCAGCCACAGTTTTCAACAAAATCATGTGATCAGATTTCATGAAACTGTTAAACTAGTCCCTTTTTTTGCCCTTCTAGTCTTCTCTCCTTTTTCTTGCCCTTTTTAATTCAATTGCATATATATACCAACCAACCCTTCATTTGCCTTCTACTAGAACTTCTGTAATCTCTTCTTGCGGTTTCAAAATTTCAGAATCCGCTTCTTGCAGAAAATGGTTATTAGATATATGGTTTAGAAAGAGCTGAAAGGTGTGTGCAACAAAATCTTTGAGTAGTATCACTATCAAGAACGAACTTGTGTTTCAAAGTAAAAAAACAAACACTACATAGCAGCTTTGATATATTTCAAGTTTTTTTTTGACATTTAACTTTAAGCATAAGCTTCTAATGTTTGTTTTGTATTTTCATTTTCAATAATCACCCAAAAATAATAGCATGAGGTTTGAACAAGACTGAATTCTTGCTGATAGTTTCACAGTCTGAAAGAAATTCCGAAGTCTTCATCAACTTTTTTCTCAACGGTTAGTAGAACCCCTTTCTGTTCATACCAAAGAAGTGAATGCAAGAAACAGATTTTGTTCACTCCTAACTCTGATGGTTGAAGATTTTAGGGTAGATGTCTTAAAAGAGCTGTTTGCACAATTTTAATCTTGAGTGAGTTAAATAAACATGCTATTAGCTTTTGAGAAGAAATGCTAACTCTATTTTGTTCAAAAGTTCTGTAATTGATTTACAAAGAATGGGTAACATGAATTTCCTATCATAATTGCTATTTTGTTTTTTTTCACTGTTTTAACTTTGGATTAGACTCAGTAATTCAACTAATTTTCCCTGGTACTGCGGTACAGGAAAAAATGTAAGTGCTACGAAATTATTTTGCCTTCCACTGTATTGATGGCGTGAGACTGGCTGAACAGTCATGATGGTGTACTCTGCAATAAAATGTTTGAATGATTTTAATGCTGAATCAGACTTCTATCAATTTTTAACTTTTGGGTTTTGCACATTTCATAAATAATTTTAAAAAAAGTTTTAAATTAAAATTAATTTTATTTTTAATTTTGAATTCACTCTCCTTTAACTTTTATTCGGTTAAAATCCCTCTTTTCTCCTTTCTTCTTCTGAATTCTGGACAAATGTTAGTGCACAAATCACTAGGAGTTAGCTAGGGTACGTGATAAATAACTGCCTCTTAGTTCTTATAGATGTTTAGTTATTTTCATAGATCAAGGAACGTTTTATCAAAAAAAAAAAAAAAAATCAAAGGAACATTTCTCAAAGTTAATCTAACCAAAGCAAAGGTTAATAATGCACATGCTGGCCAAAATATGTGAAGACAAAGTCAAATATTTATACACACAGTGAGAGTCTGACAGAGATATGATCGCCAGGCCAATTTACAGTAATGTGAATGAAAGCCTCAACAGCTTCTATTCTGTAGTTGAATATGAAAACACAAGCAGAGGCAGAGAGAGAGACAACAAGAAGGGAAAAAAGATGAGCACAACTGAGAAGTAGAAATAATACAAATCACTGCTTCTTCCTACGACCGAATGTGTCTTCAACACCATTTGTAACTCTTTCTCTGCGCTCAGCAATCATCTCTGAATATGCCTGACAATGAACAAGCAACTATTTGCTTATTTATATTTCTATTTTATGCTGTGTTTTAAATGAATGTAAGTACAGTAGAACCTACTCCCATATTCCAAGTATCTTTCTCAAATGCAATCACTAGTACTATGTAGAACATGGGCGATTTATGGTAATATCTGTGATATCATTACCCCTAATTTTGAGAAACACATGAATGAGATCAATATAAATTTTTTTTCCAAGAACAAAGCCTGAACGAATCTCTACAAACCAAATTTGATGCTACATTCCCTAGGCATGTTGGAGGCCTGTGACTAAAATCTGGCATATATACTACATCCACTGTAAATTTGTAAACAAGGAAAAAGAAGTGCTTCGGCATATATGTGAATAAAAAAATGAAATTTTTATTATTGCACATGTTCCATCACCAAAGAAGAGTTTTAATGTCATCTCAAATACCTATTGGATGATCATAAGCTCAGGGATTCAGAAAAACACTAACACCTTATGTCTTTTCCTAGTAGCGAATAGAGCTAGTATGAATATGATACGTTAATTTTGTGTTCTAAACCAGAATATGCTTAGAAATAACAAGTAATATAGAACATAGATAGTAGATGATAGCGGACCTTGGGATAAGAATAGAGAAAGATGTACCACCATGCGCCTATTAGTAGCGATATGACTGAAGTGACTACCACTGAGTGCAAAATTAACCAGCTTACGGCAATAATTGATACCCCTGTCAGCGTTATTGTCCAGGGCTGACACCTAAACAAAAGATGAGAAGAGTATGAATAACAAACTAAGGCAAAGTATAAACAACCGAAGAATAATATTGCTTTTTATAAATCTTCAAGGTATACATTTCTGTGTCAGAACAAGGTGATAAAATGAGAATGTAAATATGTTTAAAATTCAAACAGGTTCTAATAAAAGAAATTAAATAAGTTCATATATAATTAAATGTTAAAAATTATATAAATATAAAATAATTTATGTATAAATATATGTACTTAGTATTATTAAAAAAACAACCAAGAAGGTACTTCATCTGAGTTTGTCTCTAAATCAAAACTAGCAAACTTTACTAGATACAATATACAAAAAGATCGTAAAATATCTTATACAGTAAAACTGTAATTTTATTACATATTGATAATCCAGTTGATTAGAATTAAGAATATGTTGAAAGAATAGTGAAATTCGATTTTTTCAATATTCATCATCTCAATTTTCTTTTTCTTACTCTCTCAGCCCTTTTTCGAGTTTCATTAGAGGACCATTTAAGGACATCTCTGGATAACCCCAAGCTCATAAAGTGAGTCATTAGCATTTCTAAAAAAAACTGCAATTTTTTTTTTTCAAATCTCCAAACTCCAGTATTCATGCACAACAATTATTATAGTATTTGAAAAATTCATGGGCGCATTAAGCCCAGATTTTATTTTTTGGAAAAATTACAAAATTCATGGTATGGGTAATGGGTTTTATTTTATTTACTTTAAAAAAAATGAAAATTTTTGCATAATGGGGGCAGAAACGATTGAAAATATAGCAGTGATAATTAATAGCAAGTGACGAGAGGCAAAAAAGAAAAAGTAAGAAATGGGTGGAAGAGGCAAAGCTGACCAAGATGGCTTAGTATCCCAGACAGAGTCGTACTCGAGGGAGAGGTGATTGAGGTAACCCTCCATGTCATCGACCACACCATTTTCGTCCAAGAACAAAGGGTCTTTTGAGTCACTGGGATTGACGCCAAAGACTATGGCTTTGTTGGGAAATCTTGTGGAATTGAGAGGAGAAGATAAAGGCTGATACAAAATGGGATTGGAGAAATGGGTTTGAGTCAGAAGTAGAAGAGTACGAGGTCGATGAGGGAAGATGGGGACAGAAAGCGGCAACGGCAACAGCAACAAAGGGAGTGTCCTCATTTTTAAGCGCTGAATAAAATTATTATTATCTGCTAACTGGGATACCCTTAAATGTATATTCGATTCACCCTTCTTATTCTTAACTTGTGCCTATGTCACTTACGTTTTTACTTTTATTCTTTAGCAATGGAAGTTCTGCTTTTAACAGTAAATTTATTCTGCGGCTACGGTTTCTTCCCTCTTTTTTCCCAATTTTTGCCGGGCAAGCTTATGGTATGTGGGGCAATGACTCCTACTATGTTTTTCTGACTTTTTTGTATTTGGGTTTTACTGTTTTAGTGGCTTCATCTTTCTTTATTTTTCTTTCTTTCAGCATCATTATTCGCTTTTTTTATGCTAATATCATTGTTAGCTCAAGAAAAAATAGTTGTGTTATTTCTTTGTCTATGATCTGTTGAAACATTAGAAAAAGAAAGCCGTCTTTTATCTATAATTTAGGGCCGGTTTGTTTGGGCTTTTTTTAAAAAAAAGTATTTTAGATTATAAAGTACTTTTAAAAATTTTAAGATATTTAGATAATTTTTTTAAAAAAGAAAATAAAAACAAAAAAAACTACAGATCAAAACGCATCCTTAAAGCAAATAATAAATAATAAATAAACTTACAATGAGCATTATGCACAACGAAATATAAACATGATTATATGAGCAATGCTATTTGTGATGAATTATATTCTACGAAAACTATTACAAAAGGGTGATGACCAATCACCTCATTTAGGAATACGAACATGATTCTATGGAATTTAGTAAGTAAAAATTCGTGTATGTTCAGCATTTCCCTTTTAAATATGGTTATCTTAGACTTGAACATTTACCAGTTAGTTAAAAAACAGACTTGAACATCTTAGGGGTGTGTTTGGTTTCAAAAAATATTCTGTTTCTATTCTTTATTTTCATTTTTTGAAAATTATCCGTGTTTTCAGTTTTCTTCTTTTTGAAAACATGTTTGGTTTATTATTTTGTTTTCTATTTTCAGTACCCATGTTCTGGCACTCCTTCAATTCCAACCACTGACCACTGGGGTAGTTGGGGTCGTGGGTGGTGTAACAACGGCTAAGGGTGGCAATGCTGATTCGATTTGCCGTGATTGTGAGCGTTGCTATGCATGGTGGTTGGTGGCTTGGATGGCGGCAAAAGGGGTAAGAGGGTGGAGGTGAGATGATGTGCAAGAAGCCGCAGTGGGGTGGTTGTCATTTCGGACACAAGGGTGTGTGTGGTGGGATTTGTACTTCGTGGTGGCAACGTTGGCTTACAGGAAGGCAGTGGAGAAATGAAATAAGAAAGAAGAGGACGACTCTGGTTAAAATTGCAAAATTGCTACTGTAAAAATTGGAAACAGTTAAAACGATGTTTTGTTGTTTTTAGAAATTTTGAGAATTCTAACTCCATTTCCGAAAATTAAAATAAAAATGATGAACCAAACATGTTTTCTTTCATATTTTCTATTTTTAGTGAAAATGAAAACAAAAAATAAAAAACAGTGAAACCAAACACACTTTTAAACGCTTGAGGTCAAATAACTGCCGACCAAACAACTTAATACGTGTCGCTTTACCAGCTGGGGATTGGATTTACAAATTCAAACAAGAATTGAAAGGGCAGTATTTATCGAAACCTCGTTTTTGCCCAGTAGGAGACGACACTTGCAGGCAGGCAACGTAGCCAAACGGTAACGTTTGCAAGACACGGTGACACTTTTATATGTCATTACAATAAAGTTTTGCGCCCCATGTTTATAAAGCTCAACAGCTTCAGGTAATTTTTCCAATTTTAAAGGGAGCAAGGAAGAACATTACATTGATTTGATAATTGCTTATTATATTTTATTTGCGTATTAGCCAGACAAGTATCAAAGGGGCACAAAATACATAATTGAAGATCTCTTCCGTATTTGAACCCACCCATAAAAAATCCATGGTTATATGGACTTATGCGAGGAAAAATAACCTCTTTTTTTTTGTTGGGGGGGGGGGGGATGTGGAGCGGCACATATCCGCAAATATGGAAACAATGGCCAAGAACAAAACTGCAACCAACCTCCAATCGTCCTCCAGATTGAAAATTCCACAACGATGAACTTCAATAAAGACAAGGACAAAATGAAAGTTGAAAAAATCCAGGGTCCACAGTTGATATCCATCCTGCCGTGTCCTCCTTCCTCTACCGCTCCCCTAGTCCACAAATTTAAAACACAGCACGAAAATTAGGAAACACAAGCGGTGAACAAAGCATATCTAACAAACATTGCATTTACAAGGAAAACAAACTTCAGACAATACAACTAACTTTGAAGCATCAAATTGTACCATCCATTTTTTTGAAGTGGCACAAAGTATAATCTCTAATTTCCAACATGGGAAATGCAAAAGAGACTAGATGCAACTTGTCACATGTCAGCCATGGCATTCACCATAACATATTATAAATATTCCTTCATAAGCTTTCAAACTAGCTCATAGTGGCCCAGAGTCAACCTAAAAGCAAAGCTAATCTATCCTTGTAAATGTTTAATTAAATAGAAATCAACTTGTAGGATTCATCATTTTCCACACACACACACACAGAGAAAGAGAGAGAGTACCAAGTTCACTAAATTGTTGTCCTTTTCAATTAATGCCATACAATTGAGGATTCCCTACAGGGTCAGAAAGTCAATCTCATCCGAGCTTTCCTCATAAATCACATAGCTGGCATCTTGACCATCTTCATTGCCACTACCCTGATCACTATTATAGCTGCTTTCAGATGTACTGAGAAAAATTGATCCATCTGAAGTGTGGCTGCTCAATTGTGATGGCAGACTTGTCTCACTATTCATATCAGTATCAAATGTCTCAATGTAACTGCGGTATCCAGAAACATAAAAATTGGCGACTCTTAGAAAGAAAATAAAAAAATCTCTCCACCTGCAAATATGAAATTCAGTGCACCAAAGTATTCAAATTGGAAAAACATCTAACCTTCCTTCTGATGGATATTCGGCCACCAAACACATATCAGGCCTTGCTTCCAAAACCTGCTTTACAGGCATAATACTGCAACAAAGAGCCCCAGATTTGTAATTGAATAAATAATCATAACATCAGTCATTCAGAAAGTTGAAGCATCACACCACAAATGACAATCATTACCTAGAGTTGTAGCACCTGTGATACCAGTCAGCCTCAGATGCTAAGCCTTCCCTATTGGATATGTCCTGCTTAAAGGTAAGTAAAAACTAGAATCAAAATTGAGAGTCTAGCAGAAACTTCACTCTTATTTTTAGGAAGGTAACATATATTTCTGTGTACCCACAAGATGTACAAGCAATTTGAAATCGCCTGCAATAATTGCTGTCAACAACCTAGCAACTTCCGTCTGCACATGAAGTATTACCGTTTCAGAGGGAGTGGTTTGGAAAGAAGGGAACAACTAGAAATGTATTACGATCCTCACCTCTTTGAGATGCATGCAATCCCTCAAAATTAAGACCTCAAGCAAATTCCCACCATTGTTGTTTCCAAGGTTTCTGAAAAATAAAGGTTTTCAGTTTCTCAAAGCAATAATCTCAACAGACAGTTAGAATCTGAATTCTGAAGTATTCTTGCAAAGTCTTGTTAAAAACAAATGACCTTAAGAAGTTTCCGGTGATTGAATAGGATGTTGAAAAGTCAACATATTTCAGTTTCCGAAATCCCTGCACATGCAGTTTGAAATTAATAACCCTTAGAATATGGGGCTTTTCTTTTACTTTGATAAAAATGAGAATTAGGAGATGACAACAACAACAACAAAGCCTTTTCCCACTAGGTGAGGTCTGCTACATAGATCAAAATACGTCATTGTATTCTATCATAAATCATGTCCACATAAAGGCCATTTAAATCTAAGTCCTTTTTAATGGTTTCACCTATAGTTTTTCTTGGTCTTCTTCTACGTTTGACTAGGAGAATGCCAACTACTTTAAAATTAATAGCCCAAACTTCCAAAAAAAAATGGTGGCTTCAAATCACACATCAATAGAATATCAGGAAAAGTCTGCCCTCATTTTCCCTAAAGGCATTTCAATGCACACCGGTATGTGCCATTGCAAAATTAACATTCAGACAAATTAGATTTGCACACCAGCTATTGAAAAATGAAATGAATTCAATAGATTTAAATTCATACATCATTGTATTATTATAAAACAGCCATACGGACTATCACACTCCATGAAAACTTGTAACCTGTAAGCTGAAAAAGTTCACCAAACTGTCTTTAACTTGAGCTCAAGCTAGTTTTTGGGAGCAAAAAGTGCAAAGACAATATAAAAAACCAAAGTTGAGTGCATGTATAGGCAGCTTGACTTGAATATTTATTCCGTTCGCGACTCTCCTCCCCTTTCCCAAGCAGATGCCTCAACAAATTTACCAAGCAAAATGCAGAAATTGAACACTATACATTAAGGGAAACATATATATCTTTTAATGAATAAATTAAATTAAAGAAAAATTCCCAGGATTAACAAGAGACTGCCATAGTTAACCAAAAGCTCCAATGGGTGCACAATGCAAAAAATGTTGGAAATGAGAACTTGAAGCATGGTACATTAAAAATTAATAATTTCCTAAAAACATACCTTAACCAGTGTGCGAACTTTGCAATCGTGTAGCTTAAACCCTCTAAGGGATAAAGAAGTTAGATGAGGACAATTGTTTACAAGCTCAGCACATGTTTGTGTTTTCAGACTGTCATCTCTACCTGATAATTAAAAAGAGATAAGCAGAAACATAAAGAGCCCTTAAAGGCAAAATATAGCTGAGTAAGTGACTTACCTGTTTTAGAAGACTCAAAAAACAAACGCTCGATCAAGTGGCAGTTTGCACTTACTGACATTAATGTTTGCCTCAATTCAACATGGCTAGCAGTAAAAAAAAAAAATTACCATCAACAAATACAATTTAGAAACAACCTTCTCTTTCATAAGAAATGAGTTGGCAGAAAATAAGTAAAGACACATACACTGATACACATTAAATGCTTACAAACAATAATAATCAAGTGTCGCAAATGAATATAAAAACTGACAAAATGAACACTTTTCAATAAAAACATTTATATACAACATATCCACATCAGATTTTAAAAGAAGAAAGAAAGAAATATTATAATAAAACTAACCAAAATCGTAGTCACAACTAACAGCAGAAAGGATTCCCAGTCTAACTATGGCAGATGGGATTTAAAACAGTGTATATTCCTCACAAGAAAGTAAACTAATCATAGAGAAAGAGTTCCATTCTTTTCATGTTTAACACACTTAACTAATGATATTCTCATATTCATAATCCACTAGCAGCGAGAAAATGCTTATAATGAAAAGAAGTGGAAGAACAAAAGGTGAAGGAAACTAACTTACAGCCCAACAATTTCCAGATCAAGGAGAGAACGGCATGCTGACAATGCCCCAGCAAGGGATGCATTATCCATTCTTTCAATATTATACAAGTGCAACTTTCTCAAAAGAACCCTACAAAAAGAAAATATAAAAGCCCATTTAAAACAAGTCACCCAGACATACTGAACGCTAAAGTCCAAGAATAACATACCCTGGAGCGCCACCATCCCCACTTAAAGGGCTTAAACAGCATCTTGTAAGAATGGATGACTCTCTCCCTTGTCGAGATCTCTTATCATTCCATGAAAAGTTAGATACCTCTACGATAGCGTTTCTGATGCTATGAACCAATGGTTGACAAGATCCAGGTGAAGTAGAAGCACCAGGAACAACACCGAGCTTAAGAGACCTTAGTAAAGAATTAAAATAGATGGAAGAGGAGAATATAATTAGGAAAAGAATACATCAAATCATAATGCATACTCAAGAAGTCAACACAAGTTAAAATGGATAGTTTTTTTTTCCCCGATTGAAAGAACTAACGAAGTTTACATGGTAAAGCACAGTTAAAACTATAAAACTAGTTACACAACAATTTCTAACAGGAATCGGAATTTAGAGCTAGGAGTATGTAATACGTCATATGAGATGAGTTACTAATAAAATGAGGACAACAAATCAGATGAGGTAGACCATCCAAACAAATAATTGATATGCAACTAAATATCCCATTTTTTGCCTTTTATGAGCAAAGATGAAGTACAATAGGGAAATGATCACCTCAGTAAACGATTAGGTTTATACTGTCATAAATTATAACCCATCACCATCAGCTGTGCAGTTAATTAAATTTTCCTTGAGAACAAAAAATATAGCATGGAAATGAAAGGATCAGTGAGATACAAGATTTCATACCTCAGTGCCTTTCCAGCTCGCTGAATCATTGTGGCAACTACTGCATTGTTGACCTTGGGAACAAGTGTTGCCAAATCAAGATTTGCATAGCACAAAGGATCTTTAGCACATTTGCTAAACAATGAACAAGTAGCTGATGCATAGCATAGGCTCTGGGTATCAAGCATTGAGAAGACCTGTACATATCGCAACATGGAATCAATACTCATAAAGTTTACTTCCTTGCAGAAGCATGATTAAAACTTAAAGTAGTTTCCAATAATAAATAATGGAAAATTGGTTTTTACTCCAAAAAGATTATTAAGCACCACCAAACAAGTATAATCATCATTTGCGTACAATGCAACCAGAGACTCAAGCATGTTCCTCCATAAGTACTTTGCCTTTGCAGCAGTATCCTTATAGCTCAGATACAGAGATACTCAGAAAACTCGGATCCAATTATATTTATATAAAAATTAGTATCAATCATTAACTACACAGATAAAATTAAATAAAAGACTTCACAAAGTAAAAATTAATAAGAAAAAAAAAATCAAAAGTTGATTAAAAGAAATCTGCCACATAAACTGACTCGTTGTAACAACAAATCAACTTAGTTACCCACACAAAATACAAAATAATAATCTGCAACAAGGGAAATAGAGCAATGATAAAGCAAGATCCAAGATGACTTCAAATAATAATCTTAATGACCAGCATTCTATGCATACAATAATTAAATTGATAAAAATCGAATCGCGGAATTACCAAAAAAAAAAAAACAAAATCGAATCACGAAGCCAAAGACAGGACATGAAGTAGCTAAAGCCCTCCATAACATTAACACCGATCAAAATTCAAATACATACGGTAGGGTTGCATTAAAAATACCACAAACAACATAAAACCACCATAATGCAACAAAGAAACATTATCCAAGGGAGAAGAAGGGGAAAAAAAATTAAAAGGAATAAGCTCTAATTAAGAGCTAGCAAAAACGTTTTCTGGAATTGTGCTAAAAGAAATAGTACCTTGATGGTGAGGTCGGGAGGGAGAGGCCAGGCGAGGGAATTGTGCTTGGAAGCGCGTTTTCTGGAGGAGTGTTTGGCTGCGTCGAGGAGCATGGATCCCATTTTGAGGGCGCGATCGATGAGGAGGGTTTCATCGGAGTCGTTGGGCGCTGAGTGGAGAAGCTTCTCGAAGGAGAGATCGAGGGAGAAGGAAGGGAGCTCTGAGAGGCCGAGGAATGCGTCGAGGAGATGGTCCACCTGGTTGAGGTTCTGGACTCTAGCGTTTTGCGAAGGACAGGGTCGTTTCGCCATTGACGACGAAGGACTGTGGAGGAGAGTATCCATAACAATAGCGCTTTAGGCTGTGGTGGATATCACACTCAACTCAATCACATAGAGAGAATATTACGCGAGAGAGAGAGAAAGGGGAAGAAAATGTGTAATACAAGCCTGTGCTTATGTAATGTGTCGTAGATCCTATGCGTTTCAGTGCCGGTGCTTCAATTGTCTGCGTAGCGCCACGTGGATCATCACATGGCTGACGCGATTCCATTTGTACTATCACTACTGAGCTTGGAAAAAGCTAATTTTTTAAATTCGTATGAGATTTTATTATATCTTGTTCAAATATTCTCTTAAAATGTATTATAGTAGAGTAAAAAAAACTCAAATTCTTTAATGCTTTGTTGGGATGAGGAGAGAAAATAGAAAGAGAGAAAATAAGAAGATAGAAAATGGAGAGGAGAAAAAATAAAGAAAAAATTACATTTTTTCTCTTATTGTTTGGATGAAAAGAAAAAGAAGAGAAAGAAAATGAAAACTTTTCTTTCTCTTATTTAGTTGAGAAGAAAAGTGAGAAAAAAGAAAATGAAATTATATAAAATAACTAATATACCCTTTATGTACTGTAATAAATGAATTTATTTCTTGTTATTTGTTTTATCCTTCTAATGTAATAACTGCACCTCTTTTATTTACTTTGAACCGCAAATAAAAGCTTATACGTCTGATATTTTCCTATCCATATAATCTAGCTTATCTAACGTCATTAGCTTTAGTTAATTGCAATGAATTGGTGATCTAAATTGTCCAACAAGGCACTGCTTCATTATCAGTGATATATGTGCATATAGCCCCTATCACAATCCTTTGTTTTGTCACTTAATCGAGCAGAAGATTGAGTTAAAATAGTACATGACCCTGAAAATTAAGTGTGTGTTTAGATTAGAGTTGATAAACTTAAGTTTAGTTAAAAGTATATTTGCAAATGAAAAATGAGTTTGATAAAATAAATATTGTTTGAATAAAAATAATCAAAATCACTTTTAAATGTGTAATTACTAAAATGGATATGAGTTTATATTATAATATTAATATTACCTTTTATTTCATTTTATTATTTTTAAGTGTACATAAACAAATTATATAAATATTATCATTTTTTATTATTATTAGTGGTAGACATCAATTGCGTCCAATAATACTTAACACACTACTAATACAATACTCATCAGGTCTCACACCTTCCCCTAACATTACCTGGAATAACTCAACTGCCCTTCCAGAATTTTGGTTGAGCATAGGATGACAACATGGCTGCCTATATGCTAATTCAGATAATTCAACTTCTCCTATTTTTGAATACATGTTGATTAAAGCAGCCCCAACCTTAACATCCGAACTGAAGCCTAATTTTAATACCAAGGAATGAATTTGGCCCCCTCTTCAATCATCCCTGGTTTAGCACATGCAGAAAGTACACTAGTAACAGTATAACTATTTATCTTCTACCCAGTTTCTATCATATTTTTGAAAAGCCTTAGTGCAAAATTAATAACATCCCGGGACTGCCTGCAGGATTGATGAGTGTCTCCACAAACCAACACGGGTCTTTTCAGCGTGCTTTGTCCTCACTCACACGCATCCTAGGAAACTTCCCAGGAGGTCACCCATCCATGCATTGCTCCAGGTCAAGCGCGACTTAACAATGGAGTTAACTTATGTTCTAGGCTCTTGAAAAGAAGTTGTAACTTGTTGATATGGTGCTAATCAATTCCTTTAAACCATTCTCATTATGCGATCTCATCACACTGCGCATGCTTTGAATCTCTCATTTCGGTGCGTATTTAGTTCATTCATGGGACCCTTCGCCTACAAGCATGCCAGGAGTCGCTCCTTGTACGTACTTCTCATGCACCGGCGTCCACTCCCCGCCCTCATCAACCCCGGGACACCACATGCCCACCAACTTCAGCCTGGTTCGTCCCCGAACCACACCGTACTGGGAGAGGTCATGTCTCTGATACCATTTGTAACATCCCGAGACTGCCTGCAGGATTGACGAGTGTCTCCACAAACTAACACTGGTCTTTTCAGCGTGTTTTGTCCTCACTCACACGCATCCTATGAAACTTCCCAGGAGGTCACTCATCCCACATTCTTTCAGGTCAAGCCACGCTTACATGATTGAGTTCTTATGTTCTAGGCTCCCAGAAAGAAGTTGCAACTTCTTTTCTGGAGCCTGTAACATAAAACTCCATCATAAGCGTCTTCAACTTGTAACTGAATTGTAGGATGGGTGACCTCTTGGGAAGTTTCCTAGGATGCGTGTGAGGTTTCTCAAATACAAAATAAAATACATAAAAATTAGTATACTAAGCTTGATTAAGAGGAATCATGGATCAAACATGGTTTAGATCATGAAAAAGAAGAGAAGAAATGAAGTTTCCTTACACTTCACCTCAAAAACCTTAGAACTTGCTCTTAGAAAAACTCCATGAAAATGAATGATTTAAATAAAGTCTCCAACATGAAAGTTGCTTAGAATAAGGTAAGGATTCAAGAAATATGGTTGTATGAAATTGAAGAGTGATGGAAGGTATACTTTGTTCATGCTTTGTATGATTTGCATGTGGTGTCCCGGGATTGATGAGGGCGAGGAGTGGACGCCGGTGCATGAGAAGCACGTACAAGGAGCGACTCCTGGCATGCTTCTAAGCGAAGGGTCCTATGAATGAACTGAATATGCACCGAAATGAGAGGGATGCAAAGACTGTGCAGGTATGGGATTGCATATTTGGGGATGGCTTAAAGGAATTGATTAGGCGTAGCCATATTAACAAGTTGCAACTTCTTTTCGGGAGCCTAGAACATAAGAACTCCATTGTTAAGTGTGCTTGACCTGGAGCAATTGTAGGATGGGTGACCTCCTGGGAAGTTTCCTAGGATGCGTGTGAGTGAGGACAAAGCACGCTGAAAAGACCCGTGTTGGTTTGTGGAGACACTCATCAATCCTACAGGCAGTCCCGGGATGTTACAAATATCATCCTCTTGCATAAATCCATAAATTATAGCAGTCCAAGAGATCACATTATGGCCTGGCATCTGTGAGAATTATCTAAAAGCTTCACTCATACATCCAAATTTGGCATAAAAATCAACAATAGCAGTTTCCACAAAGACATCAGTTGCACCACATTTGATCACACACCCACCTATGAAACAGATTTGACGAAACAGATTCAAAGCAGCCCAACTTTCTCCATTTTTAACCGCCCCAGATATAATAGCATTCCAACACACCACTTTATCACATGAAACATCATAAATCTTAAGAGCGTCATCAAAACTACAATTTTTGGAAAACATATGCATCATTCGAGTCTGAACATAACCACTGGAAAGGAACCCATTCTTCATTACAAGTGAATAAACTTGCTCACCAAATATTGGTGCTTGCAAAGCAATACAGGCCGAAAGAACACTCCCATAACTAAATTCATCAGGCTCAACACCAAATAAATGCATCCTACATAACATCTCCCATGACTTCTCAAACATTGAATTATGGTCATAACCAGATATCATGATGTTCCAAGAAACAACATTTGGAAAAGCAATTGTATCAAACAACTTGCGGGCAACAACCATGTCAGCAGATTTACAGTACCAATCAAGCAAAGAATTCATGAAGAATATATCAGACCGCAAATCATGAGTTTTAAGCAAATGGGCATGCAAGATTTTAGTGTTCCTGGCACTATGCTGCCCTGAAAACTTGTAATCACATAAGAACTCAAAAGGGTTGGAGAAATTGGGTTTTTCTTCATCTTTAACACAAACACATGGATTTTCAACATAAGCGAGGGAAGAGGTAAATCTGCAAGCAAGGTGTCCTATGGAAGCTTTGATTGATTAGAAAATTCATGAGGATCATACGAAGGGGACAACATGCCACAGCCATATCCACTACTCATCACTCCACAACTAGCAGAAGTTAATTAATATAAGCAAGCAGAACCGAACATTATGAAGAAAAGAGGGAAGGTTAAACTTTGAAATGAATTAGGTGAAGAACCAAGACCATTTTCTTACCAGAATCTGAAACCCGGTGGCTGAGAGACGCGGAGGAGAGAGGCGGCGTTGGGCTCGCACGGCTGGATGTACACAGTGGGCCTGGATCTGAGCTCCGTCGTTGGATCTGAGCGGACCAACGACGAACGAGCACGGACGCCGCAACGAAGGAGACACAGACGCCGCAACGGAGGAGACACGAGCTCCTGGATCTGAGCAGAGCCCGCACGACGGAGCAAGGACGCTGCACGATCGGGTGAGAGGAGAGACAAAGACGGCGGCCCACGGCTGGATGGAGGAAAGACTGCCTGGAGTCGCACGACAGGGACGGTGGGAAGACAATGGAGGGGGCAATGAAGGGGGGATCGGGTAAGAAAACAGAAGAGAAAAAAAAAAGGTAACAAAGTGATGGATATGAGAATAAGGGTATGATAGTCATTCACACGGTTACCCCTCATTCTCACCCGTTTTCTTCCCATCAGAGGGGAGAAAATATTTTAGGTGGGTCTCACCACATTTTTTTCTATATTTCCTATTTTCTTTGCACATTCAAACAAGAAAAAAGAAAAATATTCTTCTCATTTTCTCTCCTCTCATTTTTTTTCCATCTATTTTCTCTTAAAACAAACACAGGTGTAAGTATATAATTTAATATTTAATTTTAAAATTTATAAATATAAAAATAATATTATTTAAAAGAAATTATTTAAGAATCTGATCGTATATAAAAAAGATTAATTTTTTATTTATGAAATAAAAAATATTCATAAAAACAAAAAAATTTAATAATATTCCTAATATTAATATTCTTGAAAACAAAACATGAAAAACAATTAATGTTTTCTGTATTTAACAAATACATAGATTATTACGTAGATTGTTTAGAAATATTTAGAATTAATAAATGTTTAGTTGTAAAAATTCAAAAAAATTCTTACTTATTTTTAATTGGCTATGTTATTTATTTATTTTATTGTGATTAATCTTAAAATTTTAAAATTTTTGTAGGTGTCTAATATTATTTCTACTATATATATACGATCACTCTGAAGTAATTAATTTTATTTTTAAATTACTATTTTTATTCTATATTATTTAGTAAACTTCAATATAGACATCACACATGAATGATAATTTTGCATAAAAATATAATAAAATAAATAAAATGTAATTTATTATGAGGAACCTATGATATTATTAAGTGTTTTTTTAATTTGTTTATATATAATATAATATGTATAATATAGAATATTTAAATATTTTATATTTGTATTTTTTGGCATTGAAAACTTTAAATGAAAATATATTAATATTTACATATATGAAATAAAAAATTTGTAAGAAGACATGATAAAATCAATTAAAAAGTTATAATTTATAATAAAGTTTGTTTAATAAGATCGTTTAAACGCAATTAAAAATCCGTATTATATAATATTGAGGTTTTATTAATATTTTAAGAAAAATTATTTGCAAGAGTTGATATACTTTTTGTTAGGTGAAACAATGAAATAAATTAACCTCAACAGAAGCATTAATGAAGCATATGTATTGAGCAAGTCATAGTTCAGTGTCATATTAAAATAGATTGGATTTGTAAAAGAGAATATGATTAAAGAACCTAAGAAGTTATATGTCAGTTGATTGATTTAATAAATGTGTTATTTTATTTAACCTACTTAAATTATGTAAACTAAATGTATAAGTTATAAAATATTAAAGTATTTGAATGTATTCAATATCATTTGATTATATTGTTATTGACCATTTCAATTTTTAATAGGTTTTCTTTTCATTTCTCATATTAATATCTATCCATCTAAGATTATTTTGTTAATATAATTTGACATTAAGGGGTAACTTGGTATACTCTTTCTAATGAGTTAATAAAACATCTAAATGAACAAACACATAAAAAATAATATTAAAAGAAAAAAATATAATAGAAATTAAAATGATCTAAAACTATATAAATTATTTATTTATTGTGAGAAAATATTAAAAAATATTTATTAAGAGAAGATACATAGTCTGAAGTTACATAGCTCAATTATCATAATTTTGAATGGGTCTCACTATAAACTATACTAATTATAACTTAAACAAATTTATTTAAACCATCTGAGATGTCATATATCTAGGTTAAGTATACATTTTCTTATTTATTTTAATATTTTTTAATTTATACTATACATTCCACCATTGATAATTTTTTCATGTGGGTTAAAAATATGGGTCTCTATTCCTTGTATTCTAACTAATCGTATAATCATTCACATATATGTTGGTTACTAGTTAAATCCTTTTCTACACCCCTTTTCCCAAAGGCATATGAGTTTTTGAATTTTTTTATTATAGACAAATAAGACTTATATAAAAATCTTGTTGATTGTAGACAGATCAATTTCTACACCCATCTTCCCAATTTTTTTTAACAAATCATTCTACTCCTTTACGTGGGTTGGAATTTTTGAGTTTTTAAGTTTTCGATTTTTTTTCTTATTTACATATTTGTGTAAATTTATTTTTCATTTTCTTCTCAAATGATTGTATTATTTTAAATTTTATTATTTTCTATCTATTTATGAAGTATTTTTATTTACTTATGTGACAAGATTTTTAATATTTAGAGACATATGTACATTCTTTTTAAAGTGTAATATGAGATGTCATATGATAGTAATTGAAAATACATATTTGTCACATGATAATATTTTATATATATATTATTATATCAGAATAATACATGTTATAATTTAAAAGTATTATCTTCTTTTTATATATTATATGACTTTTAACATAACATGTGTATATTTTTTAAAACTACAATATGAGATGTTATATGACAATATTTTATACATATATTATTATATAATAATGATATATATTATATGTCATAATTTAAAGATATATATATTTGTTATATATTATATGATTATATGATTGTTTAGAAGTATTTAGAATTATTAAATTCTTGTTATTTATAATTTTTTACTTTGATTTGTTTGTTGTTACTTAGACAACTCTTTATTTTATTTTATTTTTGTTAGATATTTACCGGCATTCAACATGACATATGATTTAGTGATGCCCAAATAAAAATGAATTCCTAGTGATGCAGATGCAGCTCCTGATAAAACATTGACATGTGGAGATCTTTAGAAAGTGAAAACATTTATTTTAGGGATGTGTTGATCTATAATAATCGTCAGTGCTTTCTGACAGCTGTTCAAAGCAAGGCCAAATTTTGTGCGTTTTTCTTTCTATTTCTATGATCCATGTTCTCAACGATGAATTGGATACACGTTAAGGAGGAAAAGAAACCAATAGCTTTTGCTTATTAAAATCATATTTATGAATGTTTCAAAATTAGAATCAAATTTAACTTTTTTTTTGGACGTATGGAATAATTCAATATTAAAATTTTACGTTGTTTATAATTTTAATTATATTTTAATATTTTATGGACAAATAATAACTATCCAAATAAATAATATAATTTTTTCGGACAAAGCAAAAATAATTGTTAACAAGATGCGGGCCGCAAAGTCCAAAAACGGATCTAAGAGGAGGAAGTTGTTATTAAGTGATCACAAATTTAAGAGAAAGTGAATTGAGTTTATAAAATATTTTCATAATTTTTTTGTAAAATATTTATTTATTAAATTTTTGTTGAAATTATAGATTGATTGAAATGTTTATTTATCAAATTTTTGTTAAAACTATTGATTGATTGAAATGAATAAATAAATAAGATTAAATACTTCACACACAAATTAAACAAGTCAAAATAGAAAGTATTCAAGCAAACATATAAAATATAAGCACAAAGTAAAGAGATAAAGTTTAAAAAAATAAATATAATGATTTATCTTGGTTCAGTCACCTCTTGTAACTTATGTCCAGTCCTCAAGCGAACCACTTGAGATTTTTCACTAAACTTCAAGCTTGAACAAATGCTTAAAAACTTTTACAGATTAGAGTACTCAACAATACCTTGGGATACCTCACCCTTATGCGTTGAGTCTCAAAATAGGGATACTTCACCTTTTACAACTTTTGAGGGATACCTCACATTCTTTTCTACAAGGGATACCTCATTCTTTTTCACTAAATGAATATCTCACACTCTTTACAGAATAAATAAAGTGTTTGAATGATAAAAACTCTCTCAAATAGTATATAATACAAATTGAAACTCTGGGTATCAATGATTCACGCTTTGAAGCTCAAAACAGAGTTTTTAAAGAAATGAGAGTAAAACACGAATTTGATGATCAAGAAACTTATTCATATTGATTGCCAACTTTTCTTTGATGTCAAAACACTTGCATTTATAGCTCAAAATATTTAAGAGTCGTTAGTGGTTGTTGGAGACATTAAATGCTCTAATATAACTGTTAGAAAGTGTGTTCTACTATGCCAAATAATTGTTATTACTATTCCATAATTTGTTATGAGAAATCCATAACTTGTTATGGTCTTTTTAAAAACAAAGCATTCGTCACTGACTTTTAAAATAATCTGTTATGAGAAATCTATAATTTGTTATGAGTTTTAGAAACACATGTTAAAAAGCTCCTGACTTGATCAATAATCGATTATGGATATTTCATAATCGGTTATGACATGTTTATTTTGAAAACTGATTTTAAAATGGTTATAATTTTTTCGTTTCTTATCCGTTTAAAACAAATGACTGCTTGTTGGAAAGATCATTGAGTCTACTTTCATATGAAATAAATTTTAGATAAAGACTCAAAATATTTTGAAAGATATCATCAAAAGAGTAACTAAAGGACAATTTTACAAAACACAAACTTAACTATTTTTCATAGATTTGAACAACCACCATAACTAACTTTTCAAAACTTGTTTGTTGAACATTTTAGCACGTGAAAACCATTTGTAAAGATTTAAAAACATATTTGAGTTTAGTGTGATTCTTAAATATCTTTACACAATATCTAAATTCTATAAGACAATCTTAAAGATCCTTGGGACTTGATTATTGCACTTTTATTTCTTGTTATTATTTGTTATCATCAAAATCATTGCTTTATTATTTTAGTCAATGCCAATTACAAAAGCCCAACTAGGATTCTACAACGAGACAACCGATGAAGGTGCTGAACCGACTAAAAAGTAAAAACTAACACGATGGAGAACTAGAACAAAAACAAATAGGTAAGCTGCCGAACAAAAATAAAAATAAAAGGAATGCAGCGTAGCTCAAGAAATTGGATGCATTGATCGTTCTTCAAAATTAGTAGTGATAAATGGATAAATTGATTTGATTTTAAATTAGATCATAATGGATAAATTTAAAATAAATTATTAATTAATTTAAAATTTACTACAAAATGTTTAATATTATCAAATTCATCAATGATCAAATTTAATAAATAGATATTAAATCCATCTATTAATTCATTTCAATGGATTGAATAGATGAATATCTAACTCACTTATTTTTTTATAAAAAATCTATTTTAAAAAATTTGTATTTTTTTCTAAAAAATGTCTCACTCTAAAATTTTTTATTCTCTTTCTAAAAAATTGCTTTCTCTCTCTAAAAATATTATTCTCTCTCTAAAATTTTCATTTTCTCTCTAAATTTTTTTATTCTATTTCTAAAAAAAATTTCTCTCTAAAAATTTTCTTTTTCTTTAAAAATTTTCATTCTCTATCTAAAATTTTTTTTCTCTAAAAAATTTTCTCTGAATTTTTTTTTTTAAATTTTCATTCTTTCTCTAAAAATTATCTTTCTCTCTCTAAAAAAATTATTCTCTCTAAAAATTTTCATTTTCTTTCTAATTTTTTTCTCTCTCTAAAAAAATTCCCTCTAATTTTTTTTTATTAGTACCATTTATGTTAAGTTGTTTAAACTAAAATAAATATGTAAAATACATTAAATAATTAAATTAATTTTTAATTAAATATCTATTGAATTAATTTTTAAGTAGATATCTAATAGATATCGAATGTATATTTTTATTATATTATTAACCATTTATAATTAAATTTAATCTATTAAATCTAATCTAATAAAATATATTATTTTAATTGAATAAATTAAATTAATTTTAATATAAATAAATTAAAAATTAATGAATTTTATTGTCACTCTATTCAAAATCATAATGGGGGGGGGGGATTTATTCTAGTATGTTGTAATACTAAAAGTAGTAGATATTACTACTATTCTATCCACTTTACGGAAGAGGATGAAAACAGCCGTGAAAAATTACAAGATCAGAATTTTACATGTTTTTCAGATGCATTCCTTTTATACAATCACTTATTAAAAAACAGAAACAGACAATATCTAGCAATTAAACTTAAAACACATACATCATATTTACTCTAACGTGAAAATATGATGTCATATTAGGAAAGAATCATTAATAACTAGCTCTCTTTTGGAGCAGGCATTATCCTAAGCCTCTCCTCAGATGCCTGATTGACCCCACTAAATCTCTCTTCTGCTAGAAGCGACTGCAAATCACTACCATTTGCCAAACTGTTAAACTCAACTGCTTTAGATGGCAATGTCGGGTACCGTCGTTGGCAAAATGTCATTAATCTCTTAACTGATTGCAAGTACTTGCGAGTTGTCTCGTCATTCATGATGTGAGCAACACTATTGGTGTAGATCTTTTCACGGGCCGATCTTTCATGAATACCAACCATAGTAACACCGATAGGCCACGGTGCATTCCCGATGGCTAGCCTGATATAATGGTCCATTGCAGCCAGATAATCTCGCTTCATACAGCATTCAACCACCAACATTAGCGCCTGTCGAATGTCATCAGGAAGAACCTGAAAATAGCAAGTACCACATACGTTCCATTAGTTAAATGCTTCAGAAAACATGCAACACTTAGCTCATACCATACGAACGAGAAAAATTTATGCTTACAAGTTACAACTCAAATAAAATCTATTACTTGAAACGGTACGCACTAAATATTCAGTGGTTACAACCATGTTCAGTAAATTCTCTGATTCTCATGTTGTGTCCCTTCCCCCCAACTAATTATTCGTAAGACTGTAATTGAGCATCATCCTATAGAATGACTAAGACTAAGCATAATATTATATTTTTCAGGAAGAAACCAACCATAATATTATCAAACATAATCAAGCTAATAGGTTAAGCTAAACTATGACCATTACAGTTCTCAACTTCTCATCACAAGATCACTAAGAGGGGAAGTTGAGGGAGGAGTGGGATATATCAACCAGTAATGTGATTTCATTATCATTTCTGGTCGCCAAATTTTGTGCATTGACATCAACAACTACACCTTGCACAAATAATTTTATGAAGCTTCATACCGTACCTATCCCATCCCAATTTCAACAACAACAACAGGCCTTATACCGCAAGAAGAGTTGACTACATGGATCAACTGAGCCCATTAGGCTCTATCAAAAATACAAAATAAAAAAGCTGCCCAAAGGAATCCGGTAAATTCCATAAACAAACTCATAACAGATATACAGAGGAAGATAAGTTAAATCCACCCTGACAAGTAATAACTTATAGTTATAGGCACTACTCAGAGCCATGAGCGGTTATATTCATTAGGAAATCTCCATAATCATTTTGTTGAACACTGATATTGAAGTTCAGAGCCTTCTAACCCAAATCGCTTTGCTAGGCTGCAAATTCTCCACCCCCCCTACAACCACCCCCTCAAATTAACCAAATAAGATTTTAACAAATTTTTCCATGCAGAAGAATTTTTACTGATGTCCAGGGAACACAAATAAAAAAGACATGATGATTTTAGAAAATGTAAATTCCTTCCTTTTTAAAATTCTCCCTTAAAAGAGAGAATAGAAAGAATAACTAACAAAGGGTCAATTCCTTCACTTGAAAGAGACTAATACAAGCCACGGGAGAACCACACCACAAAAACTAGCCATTGTGGTGGGAGAGCCCAACCCTACATCAAAATCAAATACTTCGGATGTGAGACTCAAGTCCCTTACCTTGCAATTGGGTCCTAACAGAGACAACACAATTTTTAACCCAGCTACTCTAGAGTTCCCTACCCTTTCCAAGACCAGTTCCAACAGTCCAACCCAAAACACAAAAAAGCTATATGTACGCAAATGCAATGAAGCTAGAAAGATTGAAAAGGGAAACACTCTTAACAAACTAACAAAGATAGTGTACAGTCATTCATATGCCCTCAGAATGGTCTTACTATAATTCACCACCTTTCAAAAAATCACCGTAGAATATATAATACCGCACTCTTGCTAACACCGAGGTGCCATAGCGAAGATATAGTTCTGGAGATAAAATGACAACAATTCACTTTTCCATCTCTCCTGATTCAATTTGTTTTAGACATTAGCATGTTCTAGAAGCTAATCTTCCAGAAAGTTAACAGCTAATAGAATTCTCACATCTTAGGAGTGAATAGCACCAGCATGTATTTTTTTTTTTCTTGATTAAACTAAGACCAATTACATGGAAGGTTACCGAAATGTACATAACTACATATAATCCGCAAGGCCAAACAAAATTTGAAGGAAAGCATATAAACCAAGAGAAGATTGAAATTCACCTTCTTCCTACAAAACTTGAATAGCGGGTTCAAGTAACGCGCGCACTGCTTGAACGTTGCAACCATAGACTTCCCTTTCGCCGTTCGCTTCTCCGACTCAGCCATCTCATCCAATTCCTGTTTCCACTCGTTCAGCAGCCTCTTGAAAAACACTAGAATTTTATCTTCCTCACACAATTCCTCGAAATTCGCCTTCATTCGTTTCGAATCCTTGTCGGCATCAACACCCCCAGACCCACCGCCATCGCTCAAATCCTCATCGCCTGCGCCGCCTTCTCCATCCTCGGTGGCGATGCCGTCGTCGGTCTTCTGCCGCTTCCTCTCGCTCAAAATCCCGCTCTTCTGCCGCTTCCTCAGCTCCGCGATGTCGCGCAAGAAATCGTTGGTCTGTCCCTCCGTCATGTCACTGTCTACTTCGAACAATCCGGCTTTGAGAACGTATTTCAACCGGTCCAGCCTGGCGTCGTCGTCTTCGCCGAAGAGTGTGACGGGTTGCTTGAGGAAGCGGAGGCGGCGAATGACCTCTTGTTTGGGGAGGACGAGGTTGTCGATGTTCTGCTCGTCGGTGAGGGAGGTATTGGATGCGGCGGCGTTGGAGGCGAGGGAGCTGGAAGGTTTGGAGGCGTTGGTTGAGGAGGTTGGGGCGGTGGTGGCAGTGTCAGAGGAAGTGCCGTGGCGGTGAGATTTGGCTTCCAATTCGCGCTTCTCTTGCTCGCGAAGCTTCTGGATTTGTTTCTGTTGGATCTCGGAGCGCTTGAAGACTCTCTTGCCGCCGGTGTCTTCGGCGAGGGATTGGCGCTTCTTGAGAAGCTCTTGCTTCAGAAGGTCCATAGATTCTAGGGTTTTGGACGGACGACGATGAAGGAGGTGGTGAGTGATCAGATCAGATCAGATCAGATTTCAGAAATTTGGGAAAAATATATGTACAAAAAAAAAAAGCGAAAATAGACCTGCTGGGAATTGGGTGTAAGACTTAATGGAACGACGCTGTTTTGGGTATGAAATAGATTAACATCTGTTTAGTTTGGTTTAGCGTTCTCTAATTATAAACCAATTTTTTTTTAATTTCAAAGTATTTTGACAAATTTAACTTATTTGAATTACTCATAAAATTAATTTTGTTTAATTTTATAAACATAAAGATAATGAGATTTTTTTATAAGAATTATTTTTTAAATATTTAAATTCACATCATCATTTTATGAAATTGTAATTATTTATTACTTTGATCCACTTTTTTAACAAATTGATTCATTTATAAGCTGTAAAAATATTGATTGGTTTGTTTTAAACGATTTCTTTTTAATTTTTCAAAAGCTAAATCAAATCAAAATTGCAAACGCTAGTCAGATGTAAAACTATTCCTTATTAAAACATTTATTTAACTTTAGTTATAAGCTGATTTTAGAGAGTTTCAAGTCCATACATAAAAAATAAATTCTATTTATATAGGATTAGATTCTTTTATATGATAATATTACATAAAGGTCAAAATAGATACAATAACTTAAATTAATGGAATATTCTTAAAAATTATGAGACTCTATTTTAGATTTTTTTATTTATCTTTCTTTTTATGTGAATCTTTATATTTACCAATTCTAACATAAGAGTTCACGTAATAATTAAGGATAAGTGCTTCTAGGCTGACTAGCACCAAGGAGAGATAATTAGTTAATGTAAATGCATAAGGCCAAAAATACATGTAGGAATATCTAGTGAAAGACTAAAAGTATACGAGGTTGATGTGAAAGTTGCACTTCTAAAATCGTCCAAGAAACTTAGTTTCAATTGATGCCAAAGTAGAGTCAATGAAAATAAGAGATTTGACTGTTCCAATACTTGAGTTATATCAATACAACTACCTTGTCTAACACGTTTATTTTATGTATAAGTTTGGTTCAATAAATCTATATACGTATTATATAAAACACAGTTCATGTAGATATTAATAATGATACTAGCAGTCATTAGTTGATTGTTTTTCCTTCAACTCCCACTATTTTCATCTAAGTTTTGTTTGTTATCAATCAAATACTCTCATTTTAAAATTTTAAATTTTAATTTAAAAAATAGCCTAATTACCTACCTTACCTTTTTATACCCAAATTATATATATAATTTTTTATAAATTCTATATAATTTTATTCTCCTTTTTAAATTTTTTAATGATTATTTTATTTGTCTTTTGTCTTCATTTATTCCTTTGTCCTTTTTACTTTTTAATACTTTGTTCGAATTGTAAATAATACCTGGTTAATCAATTTTTTTATTTTATTTTTTCTAATGACTAAGACTTTGCAATTACTTTTTGATTATAAATGGATTAAAAAAGATTACCATAAGAGCAACAATAAAAATAAAAAAAACATGTTGAAAAAAAAAATACTCATATATGATACTATGATATATTAGCTTTTAATAGACTAAATATATACATAATATATTATGAATTACTTTTTAAAATATCTCAATCTAAATATATTAATATTAATAATAAATAAATTAAATTAAAATTAAAGTTATTCATATATATATATATATATATATATAAACAATTTTATTATAATAATTTACAAATACATTACTTATTTAACAAGCATATGCATCATACAAGTTATCAATCTAGCTATGATATAATTGAGTGTAGTAGTACAAAATTTTAAACTTATATAATAATCGGTGGAGCATAACTTATATCGTATCACACTTATTCTTTATCAATGTTATGATCATACAATCTAGTTTTAATTTTTTATATTTTTATTTTTCAATGTTCATGACTCAGCTCAGATCTAACGACCTTATCCAACTTTAGATATTTGAGTTTAGGTTGACTTAGTTTTTATCAAGACTTTTGATTGAGATTTGATTTTTTTTTTCAAAATATTTTTTAATGTAAGATTGAGTTACAATTTAGATAGGCCTAGCTAGTTTGTCTTAGCATTGTATACATATATTTTTTTTTTACTTTTTTTTATATGCAATTCAAATTAGGCATCTTACATCAATCATAGTTGGATGTGATGGTAAGAGAATCACATTTTAAGAAAGATGACTAAAATTTAAATTTTGAAAAAAAAGACAAGAAGATCTTTTAGTTGTGAAAGTGTCCAAAAAATTTATCATACTAACGATTAATGAAGACCAGAATATTAAAAGTATCTTACATATGTTGTTTTTACTTAACTATTTACATATTCACTAAATATGCTTATGTAATGGCTTCTTTCAACTTGTTTTGATATTTGTAAAGGTTTTAATTTTGGGCAAAATTTAGTTCATTGTCAATTTTACTTGGTTGTAAAAAGACTGGATAAAATGCTTCCAACAAAAAAAAAAGGACTGGATAAAATGCTTCCAACCCAAAGACAAAAAATACTGGATAAAAGAAGGATGTGTTTTCCCATTCAACATCAATATAGTTTTCATTTTTATATTTTCAATTTTTTATTTCCATTCGACATAATATAATTTTTTATTACCAGTTATATATAATATAATATAATTTCGGTTTAAATATGTTTTTTGTATAATAAAATACAATATAATTTTTTAGGTTTCTATTATTTTTTAGTTGTACAAGTTTTTTAAAATTTATTGGTTTTAATTTATGTCATTTGTAAATTTTTGTTAAGTATTTACCTGAAAGATAAATTTATTGACACATAGTCTTAGTGTGTAAGATTTTTGTTTACCACATAAATACTTAAAGGAGATTTATTAAGAATTAAAATCAGTAATTTTTAAAAAATTAGATCAAAACTAAAAAAAATATATAAAAATATAACTAAAAAATATTATATTTTTAGAAAAAAATATATTTAAACTTTTAATTTTTAGTACAAAAAAAGAAAAAGTATTATAGATTATGACGGTACAGAGATCACAGTCACACTGGGACACGATGGGCCTGCATATACGACTCAGTCACGGAGGAGGATCTGTGACGGTGTTTGCTTAAGAGGGAGCGAGTCAAGGTTTTTGAAGATGACAATGATACGCAGGTTTTACTGCAACGATCTTCTTTGTTTTGCATCCATTAATCTTGACCATCTCACTGAAACTGTAAGTTTCCTCTTCCATTCATTCAGCACAATGCATTACATTGGTATTGGGAACTTGATGCTGACGGTGCTTCATTTAATTACTTCTTTCAGTTCAACATGTCCTTCTACATGACCTATCTAGCAAGATGGCTCGACTATTTTCACGTTGCTCAAGGCCCCAAAAACCTAATCATGGGTTACAGTAAGCTATTTACATTTCCACCACCTATGCGTTTCTCATGTAAATCTATATTGCTAGTGAAATGAAACTTAGGTTTTTGTTGTGTAACCATCTCATGTTGAAATGCTAGTCTTAGCTAGGTTATGGCAGTTGTTTTGTGTTTCTAATGCCTGTTGGGATGGATGTCATGTAAATTGATTTTCGAAAGGTCTTATTGTTAAAATTGACAAGGATTTATTTTTAATTTACCTTAGGAAAATAGAAATGGTTGTACACATGAATATAGCTTGGGATTGGCTAAGGAATTAAGATTGAAGAATAGAATTTGTCTTCAATGGCTTATCAGCTTGTAGCAGGAACTGGCAATGTAAAACTCTAACATAGGTTCAATCAGAAATGACATGATATACTTCCCAGTTAGGGATATGATCTAGAAACCGTTATTGGTTGATAAAGCAGCGGTGGACCATATAACAACACTAATTAATGACACTTTAGATGCCTTCCATTGTTTACATCTGCTAATGCATGCTATAGCTTATGTTTCTCTTAGAAAGTCAGATTATGTGCCAAACCGTGGCTTAAGTCATACAATGTATAAATTTGATAGTTATTTCATCATCTTCTTCTTATGGAAGATAATGGGATATTAACACAAACTTTATGAAGCCAATTATAGGTAAAATAGAAGGGCAAGGAGAATCTTGGCATGTAACTGCAGTAACCGTGGCTCTAGAGTATCGTCGACCGCAATTAGCCAAGGAACTGATGAATCTGCTGGAAGACATCAGTGACAATATGTAAGACATGTATATGTCTGATATTTTTAAGTTTCTGAAACCTTCCTTTTTCTTCTTTACAGGATCTTATTTGAATTTTCTTTTCCTAGTAGTTTTCTGGAAAATCATGTATTCTTTACTTTATGACATGACATGTCATATTTCTATAATTTGTGTGGCTTTTCTTTTGTCCGTTATTACGTCAAAATATATGGGATCTTTTTTTTTTTTGGGAGGGGGGATGTTTGACTTGCGTGAGACTCCATAATGAGTTACCAGTAGCTTATTGAATTTGTGTTTGTGTCAATGCCTTGTTATAAGTAAGAATGTGGATTTTGCAGTGACAAGGCTTACTTTGCTGATCTTTTTGTGAGAGCTTCAAATGCACCAACCATCAAGATGTATGAAAAGGTAATGGTTCTGTACTTTCCATTTCATCTTAGACCTTTCCTTGGGTCCTTGTGGGTTTATGCACATCGTTGTTTTAAAGGGTTTCTTTGATAGATATATGGAAGGATTGGGGAGCTCTCTCGAGCTTTTATTCTTTTTTCCCTCTTTGTTTCCTTGTTTTATGTGCTAGTAGGCGGATTCTTAATCCTCTTGTTCTATATTTCTCTTTTCATCTGATAATTTCTCCTTTTATCAATAAAACAATAGAAGCAAAGGAAGAAAAAAGGGTATATAGAAAATGGATATATATGTGATACCTAGACAGATGCCTGGACAATATATGTGATACCTATCGCTGGAAAAATGGTTCTTGACCAGATCGAACCGCAACCTACCTAAATCTTTGGTTTGAAAATGCTGAAACAGATGCTGTTTTAGTCTAGTGATCCCTTCATGATCATCACCTGTGATTACAATATTGTCCACATAGACTACAAGATAAATGACCTTCTTAGACAGTCTTAGACATGAATATTTATAGAACACAGAGTGGTCGACTTCACTTCGAATCATGCCAAACTGCTGTACAACTTTACTAAACCTCCCAAACCAAGCTCTAGGAGACTGTTTTAACCCATACAATGACTTCCGAAGTTTGCAAACAAGACCTGACTCCCCCTAAGCAACAAACCCAGGTGGTTGCTCCATATAGATCTCCTCCTCCAAATCACCATGTAAAAAGGCATTTTTAATGTCCAATTAAATAAAGGCCAACAAGAGATAGCAACCATGGATAAAAAGAGACGAACAGAGGCCATTTTTGCAACAGGAGAGAATGTATCACTATAGTCAAGACCATAAATCTGAGTATAACCTTTGACCACGAGACAAGCCTTTAAGCGATCCACTGTCCCATTGGGACCTACTTTGACAGTAAAAACCCAGCGACAACCAATTGTAGACTTCCTAGGAGGAGAGGGAACAAGAGCCCAAGTGTGGTTAGATTCCAAAACTGTCATCTCATCAATCATAGCCTATCGTCATCTTGGATGGGATAGTGTTTCCTGACAGTTTTAGGAATAGAAATGGACGACAAGGCAGATACAAAGGCATAATGAGAGGAAGATAAACGATGATAACTCACAAAATTATAAAGAGGATTGCGAGTAGAACGAGTACCTTTGCGAAGAGCAATGGGAAGGTCAGTGGAAGGCTCTGGTTGGGCCGGAATCGATGGAGACGGAGGAGCAGGAGGTGAGTCACTAGTGTCCACAGCGGGCGCAGCCTCTGGAATATGTGACACAGGCGGATTTGAGACGGGAGAATCGAATACTAGAACAGGTAAGACTTGAGAAACAGACTCCGACATGACCTGTGAGGCAAAGTAGGGTGTATCCTCGAAAAAGGTGACATCCGCAGATATATAAGAACGATTTGTGGACGGAGAATAACACCTGTATCCTTTTTGAATTCGAGAATAACCAAGAAAAATACACTTAATGGCACGGGCAACAAGTTTGTCGAGACCTGGAGCAACATTATAGACAAAACATGTGGAACCAAAAACACAAGGGGGAACAATATAAAGAGGTGCCTGAGGATATAGAAGAGAGTGAGGAACCTGGTTATTGAGAACAGAAGATGACATACGATTTATTAAATAACCTACAGTGAGAACAACATCACTCTAAAATTTCATAGGTACATTGGAATGTAACAGGAGAGTACGAGCTGTTTCAATGATATGACGATGTTTGCGTTCAACCACACCATTTTGTTGAGGTGTGTGAGGACAACTTGATTGATGAACTATACCATGAGATGCCATGAAAGAATTAAATGGGGCAGAAAAATATTCTCTAGCATTATCACTGCGTAAGATACGAATAGTTTGCCCAAATTGATTATTTATTTTGGCACAAAAATGTTGAAAAACAGTGAACCACTCAGAACGTTCTTTCATTGAAAATAACCAAGAACAACGAGAGAAATCATCAATGAATGTAACAAAATACCTATATCCTAAGACATAAGAAATACGACTAGGACCCCAAACATCAGAATGAACAAGACTAAAAGGAGACTCTGCACGACCAGTAACCTTGCTTGGAAAGGATGCCCAAACATGCTTTCCAAGCTGACATGCCTCACACTCTAATGACTGTAGATTAGAGAGATGAGGGACCATTTTCTTTAATTTATTCAAACTTGGGTAACCCAAACGACAATGAAGAAGACTAGACGACTTTGTGGCAGCACATATGGTGGAGGATGGAGGTTGTAAATAGTAGAGACCACGTGACTCAGATCCGACTCTAATCGTCTTCCTCGTACTCCGGTCCTGGATAGAAAAGGAAGTAGAAGTGAAGGTTATCGAACAATTGAGAGATCGAGTAAGTTGACTAATAGAAATTAAATTAAAAGGACATCTAGGTATAAATAAGACTGAATTTAAAGACAGAGAAGGAAGAGGTGAAACTTGACCAATGTCAGTGGCTTGTGTTTTGGAGCCATTAGCAAGGGTGATGTGATTTGGTGTTTTAGTATGAGATAAGGTAGAAAAAAAAGAAGAGTTACCGGCTATATGATTAGAAGCACCAGAATCCAAAATCCAGGAACCAAAAGGAGATGCATGAGAGAAACAAACCGTAGAATTACCAGTATGAGCTATAGTTGCTGAAGAGGAGGCTTGTTGGGCTGCCTTAAGTTGAAGATAGTCCTTGTACTCATCAACTGAAAAACTGTTTTGATTGTTACCTTTCTGATTACCATACCCAACCTCGATTTTCTGATTGGCAGACATTGGAGACTGCGTTACATTGGCTGACTTTTCTGGGAAACCATGCAATGAATAACACTTGTCTTGAGTATAACCTACGCGCTTGCAATAAGAGCGTTAAGGACGATCACCTCTACCACCTCTGCTACCATGCCCACGGCCTCGTCCTCCACGGTTTGCCAAATTAGAGATAAAGGCTGAAGACTCTGAAGCTGTTTGGGAGCCAATCTCAGATGTCTCCACTGGTGACGGAACTCGCAGAAGACGATCGATGAGTTCCTCCACCGTGGGAATATTAAGATTTGTCAGAGATTGATTCCGGACAGATTCAAAGTCTTTATGCAAACCATGAAGAACAAAGACCATATACATATTATCAAGTTTTGCTAGTACCTTTGTAAGATCATCACCCGTTAGGATACGTTTGATGTCTTCAATGATGGATTGTGCTCTGTTCAGATAAGAAGGAAGATCATGGTCTGTCATCTGAAGAGTGGCCAAATTGTGGACAGAAGCATAGAGACGTTTTATGTCATTAGAATAGACATTTTGAGCTTTCTTCCATATTTCATAACTTTTGTAAGGGCAAAAGTGCACCATCAACTTTGGATCAATAGATTGACATAATAGAGATACCAACTGATAATCTGCCCTTTTCCATTCATCACGAACTTTAGCATTAATATCTCCTTCCTTCTTGGTGAGATGTTCATGAAGCCCTTGACCTAAAAACTAAACTTCAACAACATTATACCAGTCTACAAAATTCTTACCATTGAGTTTCTCGGAAGTGATATTGGGGCTGCCAGAGAAGGCAAAAGAGATGAGGCCTTTCCCTATAGACCCAGGACCTTGAGAAGTGACAGTGGATGAATCATCGTTTGACATAATGAGAGGGAGATGGTGTTATTGTTGTATTGTTTGGTTTAGAATAGGGTTGTTTGCTCACAAACTGGCACTGCAGAGATACTCTCGTAAAGAGCACTCTGTTTTTGGTAATCTATTTGGAAATGGGATGGGATGGCCTAACGAAATCCTAGTCACAAATCTGACCAAGATGACAAAGCTGACCGAAAGTTGCGTTTGACACTCAGAAAAGGGACAGACGGCGCCGGAAAAGAGATCGGAGACAAGCGGAAGATGAATGTGCGTCTAGACGGCGGCGCGTGGACCCTACGTGCGGCGCAAGGCAGTGGACTATGGAGGCGACGGACGGTGATGGGTCTTCACTTAACTAGATCGCCGGTCGTTTCAGAGTAGTCCGGTCACCTTACTTTGGTGATCGGAGACAGTCGCCGGAGAACGGTCGCTGAAAAACGGTTGCTGGAAAACAGAGTTGGAAAATGGTCGTCGAAAAACGGTCGCCGGAAAATGGCACTGGAAAATGGTCGTCGAAAAACGGTGCCAGAAAATGGTCACAGGAAAATAGTCGTCGGAAAACAGTAGCCGGAAAACGGTCGCTGGAAAACGGGTCGCTGGAAAAATTGTTCTTGACCAGATCGAACCTTGCTCTGTGATACCAACTTATGATAGCTGAATAGCTTGAGAGAAAACCTCTCAGCCCTCTGAATTTATAGATGTAAGGTTTACAAAATGTCTAAAATCAATCCCTTGATTATAGGGATTGATATACGGTCCCTTGATTATAGGGATTGACTATACACCTATGTACAGCTAGAAACAACAATATAATAAGTATATCAACAGGCCTTAAGAGAGGGGTTTATAAGTGGAGGGGGGGTTGTTTGGCTTGCATGAGACTCCATAGCAACAGGAGAGAATGTATCACTATAGTCAAGACCATAAATCTGAGTATAACCTTTGGCCACGAGACGAGCCTTTAAGTGATCCACTGTCCTATCGAGACCAACTTTGACAGTAAAAATCCAGCGACAGTAAAAAGTAGACTTCCTAGGAGGAGAGGGAACAAGAGCCCAAGTGTGGTTAGATTCCAAAGCTGTCATCTCATCAATCATAGCCTGTCGCCATCCTGGATAGGATAGTGCTTCCTGAACAGTTTTAGGAATAAAAATGGACGACAAGGCAGATATAAAGGCATAATGGGAGGAAGATAAACGATGATAACTCACAAAATTATAAAGAGGATGAGGATTGCGAGTAGAACGAGTACCTTTGCGAAGAGCAACGGGAAGGTTAGTGGAAGGCTCTGGTTGGGCCGGAATCGATGCAGACGGAGGAGTAGGAAGTGAGTCACTGGTGTCCACAACGGGCGCAGCCTCCAAAGGCATAGGACGAGGACAAGGACGGCGGTGGTAAGTGAGACGAAATGGTTCCTTCAAGTACTTGGGAACAACAGGGTCAGCCTTTGGAATATGTGACACATTTTCTCCTGTTGCAAAAATGGCCTTTGTTCGTCTCTTTTTTATCCATGGCTGCTATCTCTAGTTGGCCTTTATATCAATTGGACATTAAAAATGTCTTTTTATATGGTGATTTGGAGGAGGACATCTATATGGAGCAACCCCCTGAGTGTGTTGCTCAGGGGGAGTCAGGTCTTGTTTGCAAACTTCGGAAGTCATTGTATGTGTTAAAACAGTCTTCTAGAGCTTGGTTTGGGAGGTTTAGTAAAGTTGTATAGCAGTTTGGCATGATTCGAAGTGAAGTCGACCACTTTGTATTCTATAAATATTCACTGTCTAAGAAGGTCATTTATCTTGTGGTCTATGTGGACGATATTGTAATCACAGGTGATGATCATGAAGGGATCACTAGACTAAAACAACATCTGTTTTAGCATTTTCAAACCAAAGATTTAGGTAGGTTGCGGTACTTCCTTGGTATCGAGGTTGCTCAATCAAAAACAGGCATTTCAATTTGTCAATGGAAGTATGCACTTGATATTTTGGAAGAAACTGGAATGCTAAATTGTAAGCCGGTGGATACTCCTATGGATCCGAATGTTAAGCTCATGCCAAATCAAGGGGAGCTGTACTCAACCCAGGTAGATATTGAAGGTTAGTGGGAAAGTTGAATTATCTCACTATGACCAGACCAGATATAGCCTTTGCCGTCAGTATTGTAAGTCAGTTTCTGAATTCCCCTTGTGATAGTCATTGGGATGCAGTGACTCATATTTTAAGGTATATTAAGGGATCTCCTGAAAAAGGGTTAATATATGAAAATAGAGGTCACACGAATATTGTTGCCTATACAGATGCAGATTGGGCAGGATTTTCGAGTGATAGGAGGTCAACTTCTAGATATTGTGTTTTCATTGGGGGTAATTTCATCTCTTGGAAGAGTAAGAAGCAGGGTGTAGTTGCAAGATCGGGTGCAGAAGCAGAATACCGAGTCATGACTCTCACTACATGTGAACTTATATGGTTAAAACATTTACTTCAAGAGTTAAAGTTTTGCGAGATAGGTTCTATGCAATTAATTTGTGATAATCAAGCAGCTCTGCACATTGTTTCTAATCTTGTCTTTCATGAACTAATTAAACATATAGAGATCGATTGTCATTTCATTCGAGACAAGATTCTTTCAAAGGAGATCGGTACTTCATTTGTCAACTCTAATGATCAACTTGCAGATGTTTTCACCAAGTCTCTATGGGGTAACTTACATATGTAATGTTTTGGTGCTTATGACATTTATGCGGTGCGACTAGGGGTAGCGAACACCCTCCCAGGATATCACACGTCGACTCCCGATTCAAAATCAGAAAGAAGTTCAGCGACAAAGTTTGAGTTATAAAATATGAGTTTTAAAATTTTCAAAAACATAAACTTACTTGAAATTCATAAGATATTCTTGAAAATATATTTAATATACTATATTGACACCAATTAATATTTAACAATTTAAAGAGAAATATAAAACTAATGAAAACTCTCTTTTAACGATGTAAGAAGAACCCTACGATGTCTCTACTTAATAAAGACGATAACACTAACGAGAAAACTTAACATAGTTATTCCTTTTTGTATCCAACTTGATGCATCAGAACTCTACTCCTTGTCTACATTGCACGCTATCGACTTTGGAATAGTCATTCTCTGATGTTGTCTTCGAATGCTGAATATTTGCTCCCAGTCAAGTCTAAGAAACTCGTTCCATCTACTATATAATTTTTAATAATACAGACACAGCAAGACAACATAACAAAGAGGTGAGATCACCTACACCAATACCAACATGGCAGCACGGAGATAACACAAACAACAATATCATACAGGGATATCATACCAATTAAGATCATACCATCAATATTAATTAATTATCATCATCAAATCATTTATCAGTTCAAATATCATTCAAGTATTTCTAAACAGAACAATTGTCATAGCTAATATTCTTCAATTAATATATCACATAGATATAAATCGCCGGTTTATACACGCTACGTAGACTGGCTTTTTCAAAAACAACTCCATGGAGGTTTTCACAATTTCGAGAAGAATCTTTCTGGTTAATTCTTGCATTTTCCCATGACGACAATCTCTCCGGTCGTTGAAAAGAATCGTTTAACTTGTCGGGTATCGTCAATGCGTTAACGGATCGTCGCTGCTGCAGCAGACTGGTGTGTACTTCGCCAATGCTTCACCAGCGATCGATATGCTACTGACGCCTTCCCAAGATCCATCATGAATCCACTATCAATTCTATCATTCTCATCAACCACAAGGGGTCATAATAGGTATTAGGTATATTTTATACAACGATCTAATATATCAAATATAGTCAACCCCAGGGCAAATCTTCTTTCAATTTCATTTGTTCAACGTAATCATATCTTCAACGTATTTTTCTAATGCATGTATAATACACCAAATCCAATCACAGGCATATCTTTTCAATGCATGTATAATGCATCAAATGCCAATCATAGGCAAAACATGTCATTTTCTCACACAGCATCCATATACTTGTTCTGTATTTTCAACAGAAAAATCATATTATCACATTTTCATAGCTTATAAAACACTTTCGTCGTGTTTCACAAAATCAAGCAACATTTTCGCTTTCGTTTTGCAATTCCAAAACGCTTTACGTTGCGTTTTCACAATTCCAAAATATTTATATTACGTTTCAAAATACCGTAACACTTCGTACGCTTTCAAAATTCGAAACGTTCGTTATATTTTCACAATACCGCTGACACTTCACATTACGCTTTCACAATTCCAAAATATTTTTGTTACGTTTCACAATATCGTAACATTTTTATTCTACGCTTTTCAAAATGTCGCAACTCTTCACAGACTTTTAAATCACGTCTAATTTTTCAACGTTTTTCTTAATCGCGTAAAAATATACATTTCTCAAAATCACATGTTATTTTTCCACTTTTTCAAAATCGCATAACTTAAAAATCATTCCTTTACGTCACGTAAATCATTTCTATAATTCTCAAAATATTTAAAACACTTTCCAAATCTCATAACAATTTTCCCCCATTTTCAATCGCATAAAAATATTCTATCGCTATTCAATCACGTAGTGATTTATCAACAAGATAGTTCAAATCACGTAAAATATTTAAACATAATTCAATTGTGTAAAATATTTTAACGTATTCCAAATCGCGTAGAAATATTTTATCGTATTTCAAATCGCTTTTTAAGATACGTAAAATATTTTTCAACATTTTACAATCACGTAAAATATTCCTCAATATTCTAAACATTATTTTGACTTATATAAATCAATATCATTTTCAATACATTTTTCAAATTGCGTAAAAATATTTTATCTGCATTTCAAATCGTTTTTAAGATGCAAAAATAATTTTTCACCACAATTTCATTACTAAAAATATTTCTTAACCTTCAAAAATTCTTTTTCAACTTTTCTCAAAATAATATAACTTTATACTTTATTTAATATATTTTCTTACTTAAGAAAAATTTTTTTCCACATTCTTCTTTACTTCAAGAAATTCTTTTTCAAATATAACCCACAAAATCACTTTTCAATTAATTTAAATCAATGTTTCAAACTTTAAGAATTCCTAACGTTTCAAAACTCGAAATTCATTATGCGTTAGTAAATTTTAAAATACCATTATATTCTCCATTTTTCCCAAATCATTTCCAAAATCAATCTTCCTCAAAATAAATTGAAACTCAAACGTTTTCAACCTTTCTTTGTTTTCCGATTACGAAAGTTTCTATTTTCGCAAGTGATAAAATGTTCTAATTCCTTTCCAAATTCTTGTATTAAATCAATTATATTTCTACTTGGAAAATCACTTTGTTTCATCAAAATCAAGACATTACAAGCCTTTCAAAACGCGATACGTATCAAAAATTATCAAAACATTTTTTCTTCTAAGTCAATATGGTTTACACAAACAAAATCATTAAAATTTTCTTTCAAAACCGTAAAGACATGGTCATAAAAAACCAAATCCATTTGTTCAAATTCATTTTCACTTTCTTTTCTGCAAATCCTTTTTCACTTTCTTTCGCTAATCCTTAAAATCAACGCGTTCTTTCGTTTATTCAAAACTCATGTTTAAAAACACTTGGATCTTTTTACACAAAATAAATCAATAAAAATTTTTCAAAACCATGTTCTCGTTCTCTTGAAAAACATATCCTTTGTTCATTTTTCATGCTTTTCAAATCAATCCAATTTTATTCTTCCATTTAAAATATTAAGTTATAAACACCTATGTTGGTGTTTGGCTAAAATTCCATATGGCTTTTGAAACCAAGAAATTTATTTTTCTCCACTTCATAATTTTCATTAAACAAATCAATTTCCTCGTTTTTGAAAAATTTCATATGAAACTCTAATTATGGGCAAAACCGTAGCCCTTCTTCCTTGCTATTGAGCCAAAAATTGATTTCTTTTCCATCAACACATCATGACATACACATACATATTTCATCATAAATACTATAAGCGTCATATATAATCGTCACGATAATATAAACATACCATCAAAGTAAAAATCATGCGTAACATATCAAGAGTATAAAAGCAAATAATTAAAATACATAAACACCCACAAATAAATTACATGACTATGGATATGATATCATCACATGGATTCACCATCCACTAAATATAATACCATCTCTTACCACCATACTTGCTTAGTGAGGCGGATCTCCTCTTACCTCTCAAGATCCTCAAATTTCTTTGTTTTCTTTTTTCAAGTTCTTCACCACCTACTTCTCAAATACAAAACAAAATACATAAAAATTTGATACTAAACTTGATTAAGAGGAATCATGGATCAAACACGCTTAAAACATGAAAAGAAGAAAGAAATGAAGTTTTTCCTTACACTTCACCTCAAAAACTTTAGAACTTTCGCTTGGAAAAACTCGAAAAATGAATGATTTAGAGAAAGTCTCCAATACGAAAGTTCTTAGAATAAGGTAAGGATTCAAGAAATAAGGTTGTATGAAATTAAAGAGTGATGGAAGGTATTCTTGGGTCTTCTAGTACAGTCAAACATGGAGGAGAAGAGAAATGGAGAAATTTTTGAAGTGTTAGGCAACTTGAAACAAAGAAAGACCAAGAATGAGTAATAATGGTGGTCTTCCATTTGCTACTCTCTTAAGCCACCAAAAACCGTCCCTCTTCATAATGTCATTCAATTATTTGTCATCATAATTACCACCATCTGAGATTCTAGACCATTGATTAGATCAATGGCATTTGGATTAAGTTAGACTTTCGATTAGAAGTGTACCTGGATCTTTCTTCTTTAAATTCTAACCATTACATATGCTCCAAAACGAAGGGTCAAGATTACTCCTTCTTACCTTTAATCCAAGGGTCATAATTAGTACTTTTTTTAAGATCAAATCTCCACCATCGATTAAATTTACATCTAATTAATAAATGGTCGCTTTCTTTTTACAAGACCAATTCTCCACCCTTGATTAATTCTTCATCCAATGGTTATAAATGGTCTTTGTCACTTTTTGAGACCAAATCTCTACCATTGATTAAATCCATATCCATGATTCTGAAAATATTATACCACTTTATATGACCAATTCTACACCGCTTGATTAAATCGACCACCGATATCAAAGCCTTCCTTATTAAAATTCTTTTAGATTAAATCTCCACCATTGATTAGATCAATGGTAAACATCCAAAGCTTCCTAACTAAGTTTACTCCCACACCATTGATTAAATCAATGGTGATCATCAAATACTTCTTTATTAAGTTTGTTTCTTCACTGTTGATTAAATCAAAATCAAGTCTCCGCCGTTGATTAAATTAATAGTGGATATCCAAACCACCAATGTTAACTTAAGCAGTATAATATTTATTTTTATATCTGCTATAACCCTACAAATAATATTTTTACTGTATTTTTATCGTCCGATAATTAAATACAGTACAAAACACAGTAAAAGAAAATTTCAAAAACTGTTTCCGGATTCAGGTTAAGTAAGATCCCTTGTCTCTGTCTAAACAATACAAATTTTTCTACGCGTAGAAAAATTTTTACTTCGCGGGACCCACCTGGGCCCACAAACAGTAAAAAATTTCATAATCATCCACAAAAATCACAAATATTAGAAAACGCACAAATATCAAATCAGATTACGTAAAATAATTAAAACCTAACAAGAAAATTAAATTACGTAAAGTTTTTCCTACCAAAATTATTATTTTCCGACACGGAGTAAATCACTCAAAACGATCAAATACGCTGACGGAATAAACAAAATAATTTTACAGTGCACAGAAATTACTAAACAATAAAATTCTGTTAATTGTCAAAATTACTGGTTAAGAGATACGGAATTTTTAGGGTGTTACAAGGAGTGTTGATATACTTATTATATTGTTGTTTCTAGCTGTAAATCGGTGTATAGTCAATCCCTATAATCAAGGGACCGTATATCAATCCCTATAATCAAGGGATTGATTTTAGACTTTTTGTAAACCTTAGATCTATAAATTCTGAGGGCTGAGAGGTTTTCTCTCAAGCTATTCAGCTAAAAAATAAAATGGGGTGTTAAGAGTCTCACATCGCCTGCCTCAATCTTCCAAGTGCGGTTTATATATTTGTTGGATTACTCCACTTAATGCCAATTGGTTTTAGGTTGGAATCTAACATGGTATCAAAGCCAAGATCCCATCTTTGTTTCCGCCTACTTCGTTAGGCTCGCCTGTGTTGTCTGCTTGTGTAGTCCAGGCATCTGTGGAGGGGGGTGCTAAGAGTCCCACATCACCTGTTTCAATCTTCCGGGTGCTGTTTATATATCTGTTGGACCACTCCACTCTACAGTCATTAGAGTGTGAGGCATGTCAGCTTGGAAAGCATGTTCGGGCATCCTTTCCAAGCAAGGTTACTGGTCGTGTAGAGTCTCCCTTTAGTCTTGTTCATTCTGATGTTTGGGGTCCTAGTCGTATTTCTTCTGTCTTAGGATATAGGTATTTTGTTACATTCATTGATGATTTTTCTCGTTGTTCTTGGTTATTTTTAATAAAAGAATGTTCTGAGTTGTTCACTATTTTTCAACATTTTTGTGCCAAAATAAATAATCAATTTGGCCAAACTATTCGTATCTTACGCAGTGATAATGCTAGAGAATATTTTTCTGCCCCATTTAATTCTTTCATGGCATCTCATGGTATAATTCATCAATCAAGTTGTCCTCACACACCTCAACAAAATGGTATGGCTGAGTGCAAACATCGTCATATCATTGAAACAGCTCGTACTATCCTGTTACATTCCAATGTACCTGTGAAATTTTGGAGTGATGTTGTTCTCACTGCAGGTTATTTAATAAATCGTATGCCATCTTCTGTTCTCAATAACCAAGTTCCCCACTCTCTTCTATATCCTCAGGCACCTCTTTATACTGTCCCCCCTTGTGTTTTTGGTTCCACATGTTTTGTCCATAATGTTGCTCCATGTCTTGACAAACATGCTGCCCGTGCTATGAAGTGTATTTTTCTTGGTTATTCTCGAATTCAAAAAGGATACAGATGTTATTCTCCATCCTCAAATCGTTCTTATATATCTGTGGATGTCACCTTTTTCGAGGATACACCCAATTTGCCTCATAGGTCATGTCGGAGTCTGTTTCTCAAGTCTTACCTGTCCCAGTATTCGATTCTCCCGTCTTAAATCCGCCTGTGTCACATATTCCAAAGGCTGCCCCTGTTGTTCCCAAGTACTTGAAGGAACCATTTCGTCTCACTTACCACCGTTGTCCTCGTCCTACGCCTCCGGAGGTTGCGCCCGTTGTGGACACCAGTGACTCACCTCCGTCTCCATCGATTCTGGCCCAACCAGAGCCTTCCATTGACCTTCCCATTGCTCTTCGCAAAGGTACTCGTTCTACTCGCAATCCTCATCCTCTTTATAATTTTGTGAGTTATCATCGTTTATCTTCCTCCTATAATGCCTTTGTATCTGCCTTGTCGTCCATTTCTATTCTTAAAACTGTTCAGGAAGCACTATCCCATTCGGGGTGGCGACAGACTATGATTGATGAGATGACAGCTTTGGAATCTAACCACACTTGGGCTCTTGTTCCCTCTCCTCTTGGGAAGTCTACAATTGGCTGTCGCTGAATTTTTACTGTCAAAGTTGGTTTCGATGGGACAATGGATCGCTTAAAGGCTCGTCTTGTGGCCAAATGTTATACTCAGATTTATGGTCTTGACTATAGTGATACATTCTCTCCTGTTGCAAAAATGGCCTCTGTTCGTCTCTTTTTATCCATGGTTGCTATCTCTTGTTGGCCTTTATATCAATTGGACATTAAAAATTGCCTTTTTACAGGTACTTTTGATAGCTGAATAGCTTGAGAAAAAACCTCTCAGCCCTCTGAATTTATAGATCTAAGATTTACAAAAAGTTTAAAATCAATCCCTTGATTATAGGGATTGATATACGGTCCCTTGATTATAAGGATTGACTATACACCCATTTACACCTTGAAACAACATTATAATAAGTATGTCAACACTCCCCCTCAAGCTGGTACATAAATGTCATAAGCACCAAGCTTGTTACATATGTAAGTTATTCGTGAACCCCGTAGGGACTTGGTGAAAACATCTGCAAGTTGATCATTAGAGTTGACAAATGAAGTACTGATCTCCTTTGAAAGGATCTTGTCTCGAATGAAATGACAATCGATTTCTATATGTTTAGTCCGTTCATGAAAGACAGGATTAGAAGCAATGTGCAGAGCTGCTTGATTATCACAAATTAGTTGCATAGAACCTATCTTGCAAAACTTTAACTCTTGAAGTAAATGTTTTAACCATATAAGTTCACATGTAGTGAGAGCCATGACCCAGTATTATGCTTCTGCACTCGATCTTGCAACTACCCTGCTTCTTACTCTTCCAAGAGATGAGATTACCCCCAATAAAAATACAATATCTAGAAGTTGACCTCCTATCACTCGGAGATCTTGCCCAGTCTGCATCTGTATAGGCAACAATATCCGTGTGACCTCTATTTTCATATATTAGCTCTTTTCCAGGAGATCCCTTAATATACCTTAAATACGAGTCACTGCATCCCAATGACTATCACAAGGGGAATTAAGAAACTGACTTACAATACTGACGGCAAAGGCTATATCTGGTCTGGTCATAGTGAGATAATTCAACTTTCCCACTAAACTTCGATATCTACCTGGGTCTGAGTATAGCTCCCCTTGATTTGGCATGAGCTTAACATTCGGATCTATAGGAGTATCCACCGACTTACAATTTAGCATTCTAGTTTCTTCCAAAATATCAAGTGCATACTTCCTTTGACAAATTGAAATGCTCGTTTTTGATTGAGCAACCTCGATACCAAGTAACCTTTTTCACAGAGCAAGGTTTGATCTGGTCAAGAACCATTTTTCCGGCGACTGTCTTCGATCACCAAAGTAAGGTGGCCGGACTACTCTGAAACGATCGGCGATCTAGTTCCGTGAAGACCCATCACCGTCCGCGCGCCTCCATAGTCCGCTGCCTTGCGCCGCGCGTAGGGTCCACGCGCCGCTGTCCAGACGCACATTCATCTTCCGCTTGTCTTTGATCTCTTTTCCGGTGCCGTCTGTCCCTTTTCTGAGTGTCAAATGCAACTTTCGGTCAGTTTTGTCATCTTGGTCAGATTTGTGACTAGGGTTTCGTTAGGCCATCACATCCCATTTCCAAAGAGATTACCGAAAACAGAGTGCTCTTTACGAGAGTATCTCTGCAATGCTAGTTTGTGAGCAAACAACCCTATTCTAAACCAAACAATACAACAGTAACACCATCTCCCTCTCACTATGTCAAACGATGATTCATCCACTGTCACTTCTCAAGGTTCTGGGTCTACAGGGAAAGGCCTCATCTCTTTTGCCTTCTCTGGAAGCCCCAATATCACTTCCGAGAAACTCAATGGTAAGAATTTTGTAGACTGGTATAATGCCGTTGAAGTTTGGTTTTTAGGTCAAGGGCTTCATGAACATCTCACCAAGAAGGAAGGAGATATTGATGCTAAAGTTCGTGATGAATGCAAAAGGGCAGATTATCAGTTGGTATCTCTATTATGGCAGTCTATTGATCCAAAGTTGATGGTGCACTTTTGTCGTTACAAAACTTATTATGAAATATGAAGGAAAGCTCAAAATGTCTATTCTAATGACATACAACGTCTCTATGCTTCTGTCCACAATTTGGCCACTCTTCAGATGACAGACCATGATCTTCTTTCTTATCTGAATAGAGCACAATCCGTCATTGAAGACATCAAATGTATCCTAACGGGTGATGATTTTACAAAGGTACTAGCAAAACTTGATAATATGTATATGGTCTTTGTTCTTCATGGTTTGCATAAAGACTTTGAATCTATCCGGAATCAATCTCTGACAAATCTTAATATTCCCACGGTGGAGGAACTTATTGATCGTCTTCTACGAGTTCCATCACCAGTGGAGACATATGAGATTGGCTCCCAGACAGCTTCAGAGTCTTCAACCTTTGTCTCTGATTTGGTAAACTGTGGAGGACGAGGCCGTGGGCGTGGTGGCAGAGGTGGTAGAGGTGATCGTCTTCAATGCTCTTATTGCAAGCACGTAGGTCATCCTCAAGACAAGTGTTATTCATTGCATGGTTTCCCAGAAAAGTCAACCAATGTAACGCAGTCTCCAATGTCTGCCAATCAGAAAATCGAGGTTGGGTATGATAATAAAAAAGGTAACAATCAAAACAGTTTTTCAGTTGATGAATACAAGGAGTATCTTCAGCTTAAGGCAGCCCAACAAGCCTCCTCTTCAGCAACTATAGCTCATACTGGTAATTCTACGGTTTGTTTCTCTCATCCATCTCCTGTTGGTTCCTGGATTTTGGATTTTGGTGTTTCTGATCATATAGCCGATAACTCTTCTTTCTTTTCTACCTTATCTCCTACTAAAACACCACATCACATCACCCTTGCTAATGGCTCTAAAACACAAGCCACTGGTATTGGTCAAGTTTCACCTCTTCCTTCTCTGTCTTTAAATTCAGTCATATTTATACTTGGATGTCCTTTTAATTTAATTTCTATTAGTCAACTTACTCGATCTCTCAATTGTTCGATAACCTTCACTTCTACTTCCTTTTCTATCCAGGATCGGAGCACGAGGAAGACGATTGGAGCCGGATCTGAGTCACGTGGTCTCTATTATTTACAACCTCCATCCTCCACCATATGTGCTGCCACAGAGTCGTCTAGTCTTCTTCATTGTCGTTTGGGTCATCCGAGTTTGAATAAATTAAAGAAAATGGTCCCTCATCTCTCTAATCTACAGTCATTAGAGTGTGAGGCATGTCAGCTTAGAAAGCATGTTCGGGCATCCTTTCCAAGCAAGGTTACTGGTCGTGCAGAGTCTCCCTTTAGTCTTGTTCATTATGATGTTTGGGGTCCTAGTCGTATTCTTCTGTCTTAGGATATAGGTATTTTATTACATTCATTGATGATTTCTCTTGTTGTTCTTGGTTATTTTTAATGAAAGAATGTTTTGAGTTGTTCACTGTTTTTCAACATTTTTGTGCCAAAATAAATAATCAATTTGGCCAAACTATTCGTATCTTACGCAGTGATAATGCCAGAGAATATTTTTATGCCCCATTTAATTCTTTCATGGCATCTCATGGTATAGTTCATCAATCAAGTTGTCCTCACACACCTCAACAAAATGGTGTGGCTGAGCGCAAACATCGTCATATCATTGAAACAACTCGTACTCTCCTGTTGCATTCTAATGTACCTGTGAAATTTTGGAGTGATGTTGTTCTCACTGCAGGTTATTTAATAAATCGTATGCCATCTTCTGTTCTCAATAACCAGGTTCCTCACTCTCTTTTACATTCTCAGGCACCTCTTTATACTGTTCCCCCTCGTGTTTTTGGTTCCACATGTTTTGTCCATAATGTTGCTCCAGGTCTCGACAAACTTGCTGCCCGTGCCATTAAGTGTATTTTTCTTGGTTATTCTCGAATTCAAAAAGGATACAGGTGTTATTCTCCGTCCACAAATTGTTCTTACATCTCCGCGGATGTCACTTTTTTCGAGGATACACCCTACTTTGCCTCACAGGTCATGTCGGAGTCTATTTCTCAAGTCTTACCTGTTCTAGTATTCGATTCTCCCGTCTCAAATCCGCCCGTGTCACATATTCCAGAGGCTGCCCCTGTTGTTCCCAAGTACTCGAAGGAACCATTTTGTCTTACTTACCACCTTCGCCCTCGTCCTACGCCTCCGGAGGTTGCGCCCGTTGCGGACACCAGTGACTCACGTCCTGCTCCTCTGTCTCCATCGATTCCGGCCCAACCAGAGCCTTCCATTGACCTTCCCATTGCTCTTCGCAAAGGTACTCGTTCTGCTCGCAATCCTCATCCTCTTTATAATTTTGTGAGTTATCATCGTTTATCTTCCTCCCATTATGCCTTTGTATTTGCCTTGTCGTCCATTTCTATTCCTAAAACTGATCAGGAAGCACTATCCCATCCAGGATGGCGACATGCTATGATTGATGAGATGACAACTTTGGAATCTAACCACACTTGGGCTCTTGTTCCCTCTCATCCTGGGAAGTCTACAATTGGCTGTTACTAGGTTTTTACTGTCAAAGTTGGTCCTGATAGGACAGTGGATCGCTTAAAGGCTCGTCTCGTGGCCAAAGGTTATACTCAGATTTATGGTCTTGACTATAGTGATACATTCTCTCATGTTGCAAAAATGGCCTCTGTTCGTCTCTTTTTATCCATTGCTGCTATCTCTTGTTGGCCTTTATATCAATTGGACATTAAAAATGCCTTTTTACATGGTGATTTGGAGGAGGACATCTATATGGAGCAACCACCTGGGTTTGTTGCTCAGGGGGGGTCAAGTCTTGTTTGCAAACCTCGGAAGTCATTGTATGGGTTAAAAGAGTCTCCTAAAACTTGGTTTGGGAGGTTTAGTAAAGTTGTAGAACAGTTTGGCATGATTTGAAGTGAAGTCGACTACTCTGTGTTCTATAAATATTCACTGTCTAAGAAGGTCATTTATCTTGTGGTCTATGTGGACGATATTGTAATCACAGGTGATGATCATGAAGGAATCACTAGACTAAAACAACATCTGTTTCAGCATTTTCAAACCAAAGATTTAGGTAGGTTTCGGTACTTCCTTGGTTTCGAGGTTGCTCAATCAAAAACAACCATTTCAATTTGTCAAAGGAAGTATGCATTTGATATTTTGGAAAAAACTGGAATGCTAAATTGTAAGCCGGTGGATACTCCTATGGATCTGAATGTTAAGCTCATGCCAAATCAAGGGGAGCTGTACTCAGACCTAGGTAGATATCGATGGTTAGTGGGAAAGTTGAATTATCTCACTGTGACCAGGCCAGATATAGCCTTTGCCGTTAGTGTTTTAAGTCAAATATAGTCATTAGGATACAGTGACTCGTATTTTAAGGTATATTAAGGGATCTCCTGGAAAAGGGCTAATATATGAAAATAGATGTCACACAGATATTGTTGCCTATACAGATGCAAACTAGGCAGGATCTTCGAGTGATAGGAGGTCAACATCTGGATATTGTGTTTTCATTGGGGGTAATCTCATCTCTTGGAAGAGTAAGAAGCAGGGTGTAGTTGCAAGATCGAGTACAGAAGCAGAATACCGAGCCATGACTCTCACTACATGTGAACTTATATGGTTAAAACATTTACTTCAAGAGTTAAAAGTTTTGCGAGATAGGTTCTATGCAACTAATTTGTGATAATCAAGCAACTCTACATATTGCTTCTAATCCTGTCTTTCTTGAACGGACTAAACATATAGAGATCGATTGTCATTTCATTCGAGACAAGATTCTGTCAAAGGAGATTAGTACTTCATTTGTCAACTCTAATGATCAACTTGCAGATGTTTTCACCAAGTCTCTATGGGGTTCACGAATAACTTATATATGTAACAAGCTTGGTGCTTATGACATTTATGCACCAGCTTGAAGGGGAGTGTTGATATACCTATTATATTGTTGTTTCTAGTTGTAAATAGGTGTATAGTCAATCCCTATAATCAAGGGATTGATTTTAGACTTTTTGTAAACCTTAGATCTATAAATTCAGAGGGCTGAGAGGTTTTCTCTCAAGCTATTCAGCTATCATAAGTGTATATATATATATATATATATATATATATGATAAAAAGATTTTTTGCTTTAACTGAACCATGGAAAACTATTATTTCAAATCATTTGATGTAAGACAGATTCAGTAACCTTCCTAAGCCCTATATATAGTTTCGTTTCAACACTTACAATCTTCTGCTCCATGGCTTCATGTATTGTAGCTCTGTCATGTTTCCTCATACTGCTGAAAGAACTCTTAGTTTTGTACCTAATGCCAACATGCTAAAGAATCTTAAGCTGTTTTGCTAGAATTTTCACAAAATCTAAACTTTTCATGAGACTATGAGAGCATCAAAGAGCTGCCACCACCAACTTGGAGTATACAAGTTGCAACATTGTGGAAAAGTAGAACAAATTCAACATAAATCATGTTGAGGCCTCAGTTTAAAAAATTTGCGTAGGGATATATATCCCAATTTATTTCCTGTTTGGTTGTTAGCTAATTTCTTACGGATCATAATACACATTTTCTCACAACTTGAGAAATTCAAGTGTGATTATTGACATTACAGAATTTTCAGAGTTAGGTTTTTTTTATCTTTGTTATTTTGTTCTACATCAGTCTGGTAATAATGCAGTGTAAAGTGATGATATATATTATTATGATCATTATATTAAATTATAATGTTATTGTAAATTGGGGACTAGGGTTTGTTATTGAGGATTTAAAGATTAATTATCAATATTTTAGGAATTTAGGGTTTAGTTTAGGTCTTGAGATATCCAAATGTTGGATTAGGATTTGTTTTCTATTTTAGATTAGGATTTCTTGAGTTTAAAGTTGGAATTGCTAATCACTACTTCTTTTCTCTTTCCTAATTAACATCTCAGCTTGGCTATGTGATTTATTGACGAGTTCTACGCTATTATTCTGGGGAAGAAGTTGGATTAGGTATGCTTCCATGTTCTTGTAGTTGGTATATTCTTTTAACAAACTTTCTTTTAACAAAGCTCATTTTGCTAGTTATCTATTATCATTTTATACTTTTTCAGATATGAGGAAGGCATTGTCTCGTGATGTTGAAAAGAAATCCATCATCCCTCTTAAACGGCCAATCACTCCGGATGTATTAGAGTATGACTAAATCTACATTTTAAGCAACTAGGTTGCATGAGCTTATTTTGTGTCTTGAAGCAAATATGTTAGTTGGATATTATTTGGTAATTAAGTTACATTTGTTCAACTTTTTGAGTTTATAACCAGTCACATATTTGAAAATTTTTAAGTACTCTTTGGGAAGTTATTCCTGTACTACTAGAATCCTAATCTATACATTTTGCTAAAGTTTAGAAGTAACCCCGTTGGTACTTGTATAGATAAAGAGAGGATCATGTAGAAACCTTAATTTGTGTGAATGAGTTAGTGAATTGCACTGCCCTCTGATATTATATTTATATTACTGACTAATATGGTAGTACAAGGTAAAGCACAATAATACAGAATTAATGTACATAAAAAAGGAAATAAGGAAATTATTCTATACATATCTCTACACTCCCCCTCAAGTTGAAGTTGGAGCATATAAGTCATATACACTAAGCTTATTACAAACTTAGTGAATACATCTGCAAACTGATCATTTGAATTGACGAAACTAGTAGCAATGCATTAGGCAAAATCTTTTCTCAGATAAAGTGATAGTCCACTTCTATATGTTTGGTCCTCTCATGAAACACTGGATTCTAGGCAATGCGTAAGGTGGCTTGATTATCACATATTAGTTGCATATGCTTAACATTATCACATCTCAACTCTTGGAGCAAATGTTTCAACTATATAAGTGCATATGTTGCCAATGTCATGGCTCGATATTATACTTCTGCACTTTACTTGGCAACAATGTCTTGTTTCTTACTGTTCTAAGACACTAAATTACCTCCAATTATTATGCAGTAACTTGAGGTGGATCGCCTAAGGGAGAACCAAACCAATCTACATCTGTAAATCGTATGACCTGGGAATGACCTTTGTTTTCATAGAGAAGTCGTTGGCCTGGTGTTCCTTTGATATACTAGTATTCAAGTTGTTGTGTTCCAATGGCTATTACTTGGAAATTATAGGAATTGACTAACTACATTTACAACAAAGGAGATGTCTGACTGAGTGATGGTAAGGTAGTTTAGTTTCCCAACAAGTCTCCGATATCGCCCAGGATCTAATAAGAGTCCCCTATATCTTGGTAAAAGCTCGATGTTTAGATCTATAAGCTCTGAAGCATGGGTACTCCTCCCAGGGAGGAGTATCGGTACCGGGTACGTGCTGGGTACGTACCGCATACGTACCCAATTTTTTTTTTTGAATTTGGCAGCTGGGTACGGCTTTGGTGCGGATGGGTATGGCTCCGATGCAGCTAGATACGGCTCCGGTGCGGCGTTGGTACGACTCCACCAACTTTCTCCCAAAACACGGTCGTTTCACTTCAAAAAATGGGTATTTCTTCATGGTTGTCCTTGACCCATGACCACTCCTCTCTGCTTCTATCCAGATCTGCGGCGCTCCAAGTACCCAACTCCGGCAACTGCAGCTCCAACCACTGCCGACTGCAGCTCCAATGATCGGCGCTCTGGCGACCTCGCGTGCTAAGCTCCGGCACGTAACACACATGCTAATCTTGGACTCCCACCCTTGTACAAGACCGCTGGAGAAGAAGAAGAGAAAGAAGTTTGGAACTTCATTTCGTCATTCATATCATTTTGAAATTTGAAATTTTGACTATTGGAAAAAGATAAGGAAAAAGGCAGCTGTAAATGATGGGTAACGTGGCATAACTTGTATCATTCATTTATCTTTTAAGTTTTGTTTTTCTTTTCTTTTTGGTAAAAATCTATCTTGAAATCTTATTAACTCTTAAAATTTAGTAAAAATAAATTCCTTTAACATAATATATAAATCAGAAAAAGAAAAAAATAAAAACAAAAAATGTATAATTTAAATATTTTATTTTGTTTTTATTCAGCATCAAATCATTAATTTCATAGTGTGCATGTTGTCTTGATTGAACAATTTAATTTTTTTTTATGTTTTATGTTAAAATTTATGTGTTTTAATTTTTGTTATGTTATTATATTTTATTGTGTGAAATTATATATTTATATATATATATATATATCATATATATATATATATATATATCACGTACCCTATAATTTTTAAAATTTTCATACCCGTACCGTATCCGTCTTGGGATACTTGGTACCGCACTGCACCGCATACTCCATGCAACATAGTCTATAAGAGTGTTTACAGAACGACAGTCTGACATGCCAGTCTCCTCTAAGATATCAATAGCTTACTTCCTTAGAGAAATAGTAACATCATCTGAGGAGCGAGCCACCTCAATACTAAGAAAATATTTAAGGCGTCCCAAATCCTTAGTTTGAAAATAATGAAATAGGTGTTGTTTCAGTTGATTGATGCCATCCTCATCATTTCCCATGATGATGATATCATCAAAATATACTACTAGATAAATGCTCTAGCGTTGTGGAGAATGGCGGTAAAAAAATAGAGTGGTCTGCCTCACTGCGAATCATGCCAATTTGTTGAATCACTGTATTTAATTGCCCAAACCCTGCTCACGGGGACTATTTCAACCCACAAAGAGATCAACATAGGTGACATACTTGTCCAGACTCCTCCTGAGAAACAAAACTAGGAGGTTGTTCCATATAAATTTCTTTAGCAAGCTCTCCATGTAAAAAAGCATTTTTTGATATTAAGTTAAAAGAGAGGCCAATGAGACATGTCAGCCATGGAGAGGAGGAGACAAATCGAAGCAATGTTAGCTACAAGTGAGAATGTATCACCACAGTCCAAACCATAGATTTGAATATAACATTTGGCAACCAAACGGGCTTTGAAATGATCAATATGCCCATTAGGGCCAACTTTCACAGCATAGACCCATCAACACCAAACAGTCGACTTGCCTGGGGGAAAAAGAATTAACTCCGAAGTGCTGCTAGAGTGCAAGGCTTCCATTTCATCTACTATAGCTTATCGCCACTCAGGATGGAATAGTGCCTCACTTGTAGTCTTAGGAATAGTAATAGACAACAAGGAGGTGACAAAAGCAAAATATGGGGAAGACAAACAATGATAAAGTTATTAATAGGATGAGAATTACAAGTAGAATGAATACTTTTGTGAATGGCTATCGGAGGATTATTAGGAGGTAGGACTTGGATCGGGAAAGGCGTTGGATCAGGGCTAGATTCCATAAGAGCAATGACTGCATTGTTATGATTCAACTGACGCTAATAAGTCTGGAGAGGATGAGGAAGAGTGGTGTCATGACCCAAAACCTGGGCTATAACCAACGCATAGGGTGGAATACCAACCTAGCAAGCCTAACATATCCATCCAACATTAATAAACAAGGTATACCAAATATACAAGAAATTCAACATAATTTGCCCTAAAAATGGAACATTCCCGAATATACAATATCATGCAATCCATCATATTCATATTTCCAACAACCATAACATTTACATGATGCATAATAGAAGCATTGTCTATATCCACACATAAATTCCTAATTAAACAAACATAACAGAAGATAGATCCTACTTGTAGATAATGGAGCATATCTAGAATTTAATATATAATCCGAATATACCATAAATGAAAAAAAAGGCAGCAAAAAGGAGGTTATCCACACGAACAAATTGTTGGGCTCACCATGAGACAACTGCTCCTATCAAGTTGAGGAACTCGGACCTTCCTCACCACAAGTATCTAAAAAACATTGAGATAATAGAGTGAGTCACAAGACCCAATAAGAGATAATATATCTATAGCAAGAATGGGATAAGCTCATGCACAAGTTTTTCAATCAAAGCATTCTTACAACTTTCCAAATATAAGTATAATAACAATTCTAGTTAAAACAGTGTAACTGAGTATGCGCAGAAAACATATTCCATCAATAATTGTAGTTGGGATAATTCTTCAAATAATAACGAAATAAATAGATCAATATAATGTACTAAAATTCAAAATAGTCATATGACCAAGATTCAAAGGGAGGTTTCCATTCCAAAATCAAACAAATGCCCGCTTCTCTGGGACCTTTCCAAACTGCACGTGTGTACTAATACGACGGGCTAACACCACCTCTGTTTGCTAGAAAAATGAAATCGGCCATATCGGCCAAACATACCGAGCTAGCACCACCCCTGTTAACTAAGGTATTTCAAAACATGGTGCACTAAGGCAAACGCCAACTGCTGCTAGCTGCAGTGTTCTGTCAAGTTTCCTCCCATGAAACATATAGCAGTAAGTCCAAAATACAATTGTGTCTGATTATCTCATTAAGAGATGTCAACAAAATTTATCATCGTTATCGTAAAACAAATGGGAGGATTATGGAGGAAGAGATTTGGGAAGTACAAGGGAGTGCTAATGATATGTGGAACGAGATGGCTAAAGGGATTAGGAAGGTAGCTAAAGAGACACTCGGTGAATCAAGGGGCTTTGGACCCAAGGATAAAGAATCTTGGTGGTGGGACACAAGTGTACAAGATAAGGTTAAGGTTAAAAGGGAATGCTATAAAGCTTGGCACGCATGTAAAAATGATGAAAATTGGGAAAAATATAAGGCAGCTAAAAATGATACTAAGAAGACGGTGAGCGAGGCGAAAGCTAAAGCGTTTAATGGGTTATATCAATCGTTGGGCACCAAAGACGGAGAAAGGTATATCTACAAGCTTGCTAAAAGTAGGGAAAGGAAGACAAGAGACCTGGATCAAGTGAAATGCATTAAGGATGAAGAGGGTAAAGTCTTGGTCACGGAACAAGACATCAAAGATCGATGGAAGGGTTATTTTCACAAGTTATTTAATGAGGAACACGGGCATTAGGGGACTAGACATTCTAAACACTAGAGAAGAAGACCAAAATAAAACATTTATCGTAGAATTCGAGAGTTTGAGGTAAAAGAAGCATTGAAGAGGATGGATAATGGAAAAGCGATCGGACCGGATAATATACTTATTGAGATATGGAAGTTTCCAGGAGATAAAGGTATAAGTTTGGCTTACAAATTTTTAACGAGATATTGAGGTCTAAGAAAATGCCAAATGAATGGAGGAGAAGACTTTAATCCCTATTTATAAGAATAAGGAGATATACAAAATCGTAAATTACAGGAGGATTAAGCTCATGAGTCATACCAAAAGTTATGGGAAAGAGTCATTGAAAGGAGACTAAGACAAGAGACTCATATTTCGGAGAATCAATTTGGTTTATGCCTGGGAGGTCAACCATGGAAGCAATCTATCTTCTACGAAGATTGACGGAGCGAGATTGGAAGAAGCAAAAAGACTTACACATGGTTTTCATTGATCCGAAAAAGCCTACGATAGGGGTCAGAGAGAGGTCTTGTGGAAGGCTTTGGAGAAGAAAAAGTTCGTATTGCATATTCGAGTAATCCAAGATATGTATGATGAGGCTAAAACTAGTGTGAAACAATGGGTGTCACGAAAGAGTTCACTATAACAATAGGGCTCGCACCAAGGATCAACTTTGAGTCCTTATCTTTTTACCTTAGTCTTGGATGTGCTTATTGCGCAAGCATATCCAAGAGCCAACAAAATGCATCTTTTTGATGATATAGTCTTAGTTGGAGAGTCGAGAGAAGAAATAAATGGGAAGCTAGAGTTATGGAGACGGGCTTTGGAAGAACATGACTTTCGTCTAGCAGGAGTAAGACGGAGTATATGGAATGTAAGTTCAAGAAAAAAACGGGTTAATGCTAGCTTAGCGGTAAAAATTGGAGATCATACCATACCACAAGTTACACAACGCTTTAAGTATCTTGGATCCATCATACAAAATGACGGAGAGATAGAAGAGATATAAACCATAGGATTCAAGTTTGGATGGATGAAATGGAGAGTCTTCGGAGTTATTTGTGATAGGAAAGTCCTCTCAAGCTTAAGGGTAAATTTTACCGCATGCACTATAAGGCCCGCAATGTGTGTATGGTATCTTGAATGTTGGGCGGTAAAAAGCTAACAAGAGCAAAGATCGGTGTCGTGGAGATGAGGATGTTCGTTAGATGTGTGGCCATACTTAGACAAGATAGGATTAGGAATGAATGCAGAGAAAAGTAGGGTAACACCTATTGTGGAAAAGATGGGAGAATCTCGCCTTAAATTTGGTTTGGACATGTAAGGAGAAGACCAGAAGCCCTGTAAGAAGAGTAGATCGGTGGAGAATAGCTTTCAATAGATAGAGGAAGACAAGAAAACTATAGGTGAAACTCAGTTAAAAAGATCTAGATTTGAATGGCTTTTCTGAAGACTTGGTTCATGATAGACACAATAAGCGTCGTTTGATTCATGTGAAATTGACCCCAGTAGGGGAAAAGGCTTGGTTGTTGTTGTTGTTGTTGTATCGTAATTCTAAACATACTCATTGGATTCATATTCACTTTTCTCAACAATAACTTAAAGTACTCATGTCATATATCAAAGGAAGAGTTCAAAGGTACTTGTCCCAAGATTTACTTAAGCTCTAGCAATTGAAAAAGTCTAAGTATTTGCAAGATACTTTATGAGAGGTTAAAAATAATTCCAAGTACTTATTGCAATAACATTAATTTCAACTTTCCAAATTTTTAAAAAGAGCAAGTAGCAAAATAAGGGACAAGAGTCATAGAGTTAAATAGATGAAAATAAGCATGTAAAGAGAGTTTAGAAACTTGAAACATGTCATGAAGTATATTATCAACTCACTGCACAAGTCAAAACCCAATGGATCCAAGTGTACAGTGTTGCAGAGCCAACGATAATGAAGGGAAGAGCTTCCAACGAATCTAAGACTATAAACAAAGTATCAATACCAAGAATCAACACTTATAACCATAGGATAACCAATTATTGCTTCCATTCAAGAAAGCCCGAAATCAAACCCTAGGTTCTAGCAATACATCATCAAATCCGAATACTCATTATAAAATCTAACTAAATCCATGAAATATGAGAAGTTGTGAGCCTTAGAATTACCTTTAGGAGCCAAGAAAAGGAAAAGAAGCAAGTGGGTAGCTTAGATCTTCCCAAATATGATAGCTGAATGGCTTAGAATAACCTTCTCAGCCTCCTCAATTTATAGAATGATAAGTTACAACAATTGAATACAAAATCCCTTGATTTTAGGAATTGACTATTAACAACTATATCAAACAATATCAGACTATATCAAATCTAAATCAAACAATATCAACACTCTCTCTCAAGCTGGTGCATAGATGTCATAAGCACCCAGCTTGTTACATATGTAAGTTATTCGTGAGCCCCGTAGAGACTTGGTGAAAACATCTGCAAGTTGATCATTAGAATTGACAAATGAAGTACTAATCTCCTTTGAAAGAATCTTGTCTCGAATGAAATGCCAATCGATCTCTATATGCTTAGTTCGTTCATGAATGAAGACAGGATTAGAAACACTGTGTAAGGCCGCTTGATTATCACAAATCAGCTGCATAGAACCCATTTTGCAAAACTTTAACTCTTGAAGTAGATGTTTTAACCATAGAAGTTCACATGTTGTAAGAGCCATAGCCCTATATTCTGCTTCTGCACTCGATCTTGCAACTACACTCTGCTTCTTACTCTTCCAAGAGATGAGATTACCTCCAATGAAAAAACAATACCCAGAAGTTGACCTCCTATCACTTGGAGATCTTGTCCAGTCTGCATCTGTATAGGCAACAATGTCTGTGTTACCTCTGTTCTCATATATTAGCCTCTTTCCAGGAGATCCTTTAATATACCTTAAAATGTGAGTCACTGCATCCCAATGACTGTCACAAGGAGAGTTAAGAAATTGACTCACAACACTAACAGCAAAGGCTATATCTGGTCTGGTCATAGTGAGATAATTCAACTTTCCCACCAACCTTCGATATCTGCCTGGATCTGAGTACGACTCCCCCTGATTTGGCATGAGCTTAACATTCGGATTCATAGGGGTATCCACCGGCTTACAATTTAGCATCCCAGTCTCTTCCAAAATATCAAGTGCATACTTCCTTTGACAAATGGAAATGCCTGTTTTTGATTGAGCAACCTCAATACCAAGGAAGTATCGCAACCTGCCCAAATCTTTGGTTTGGAAATGCTGAAACAGATGTTGCTTTAGTCTAGTGATCCCTTCATGATCATCACCTGTAATTATAATATTATCCACATAGACCACAAGATAAATGACCTTTTTACATGGTGAATGTCTATAGAACACAGAGTGATCAACCTTACTACGAATCATGCCAAACTGCTATATGACCTTACTAAACCTCCCAAATCAAGCTCGAGGTGACTGTTTCAACCCATACAATGACTTCTGAAGTTGGCAAACAAGACCTGACTCCCCTTGAGCAATAAACCCAAGTGGTTGTTCCATATAAATCTCCTCCTCCAACTCACCATGTAAAAAGGCATTTTTAATGTCCAGCTGATATAAAGGCCAGCAAGAGATAGCAGCCATGGATAAAAAGAGACGAACAGATGCCATTTTAGCAACATGAGAGAATGTATCACCATAGTCAAGACCATAAATCTGAGTATATCCTTTGGCCACAAGACGAGCCTTCAAGTGATCCACAGTCCCATCGGGACCAACTTTGACAGTAAAAATCCAACGACAACCAATAGTAGACTTCCCTGGAGGAGAGGGAACAAGAGTCCAATTGTGGTTAGATTCCAATGCTGTCATCTCATCAATCATAGTCAGTCGCCATCCTGGATGGGATAGTGCTTCCTGAACAGTTTTAAGAATAGAAATGGACGACAAAGCAGATACAAAGGCATAATGGTTGGAAGATAATCGATGATAACTTAGAAAGTTATAAATAGGATGAGGATTGTGAGAAGAACGATTACCTTTGCAAAGTGCAATGGGAAGGTCAGTGGTAGGCTCAGGTTGGACCGGAATCGACGGAGACGGAGGAGCAGGTGGTGAGTCACTGGTGTCCATAACAGGTGCAGCCTCCGGAGTAGTAGGATGAGGACGACGGTGATAAGTGAGACGAAATGGCTCCATGGGGTACTTAGGAGCAATAGGGGCAGCCTCTTGTATATGTGAGACAGGTGGACTTAAAACGGGAGAATTGAAGACTAGAATAGGCAAGACTTGAGAAACAGACTTCGACAAGACTTGTGAGGCAAAGAAAGGTATATCCTCGAAAAAGGTAACATCTGCGGAGATGTAAAAACGATTTGTGGATGGAGAATAACATCTGTATCCCTTTTGAACCCGAGAATAACCAAGAAAGATACACTTAATGGCGCGAGCAGCAAGTTTGTTGAGACCTGGAGCAACATTGTGGACAAAACATGTGGAACCAAAAACACGAGGGGGGACAGTATAAAGGGGTGCCTGATGATATAGAATAGAGTGAGGAACCTAGTTATTGAGAACGGAAGATGGCATTCGATTTATTAAATAACCTGCAGTGAGAACAGCATCACTCCAAAATTTCATAGGAGCATTAGAATGTAACATGAGAGTACGAGCTGTTTCAACGATATGGCGATGTTTGCGCTTAGCCACACCATTTTGTTGAGGTGTGTGAGGACAACTCGATTGATGAACTATACCATGGGATGCCATGAAAGAATTAAAAGGGGCAGAAAAATATTCTTTGGCATTATCACTGTGTAAGATACGAATAGTTTGTCCAAATTGATTATGTATTTCAGCACAAAATTTTTGAAAAATAGGGAATAACTCAGAACGTTCTTTCATTAAAAATAACCATGTACAACAAGAGAAATCATCGATGAAAGTAACAAAATATCTATATCCTAAGAAAGAAAAAATACAACTAGGACCCCAAACATCAGAATGAACAAGACTAAAAGGAGACTCAGCACAACCTGTAACCTTGCTTGGAAAGGATGCCCGAACATGTTTTCCAAGCTGACATGCCTCACACTCCAATGCCGGTAAATTATAGAAATGAGGGACCATTTTCTTTAATTTATTCAAACTTGGATGACCAAAACGACGATGAAGAAGACTAGGCGACTCTGTGGCAGCACATATGGTGGAGGATGGAGGTTATAAGTAGTAGAGACCGCGTGACTCAGATCTTGCTCTAATCGTCTTTGCCGTACTTCGGTCCTGGATAGAAAAGGAAGTAGAAGTGAAGGTTATGGAACAATTGAGAGATCGAGTAAGTTGACTAATAGAAATTAAATTAAAAGGATATCCAGGTACAAATAAGACTGAATTTAAAGACAGAGAGGGAAGAGGTGAAGCATGACCAATACCAGTGGCTTGAGTTTTAGAGCCATTAGCAAGGGTGATGTGATGTGGTGTTTTAGTAGAGGATAAAGTAGAAAAGAGAGAAGAGTTACCAACAATATGATCAGAAGCACCAGAATCCAAAATCCAGGATCCAACAGGAGATGAATGAGAGAAACAAACCGTAGAATTACCAGAATGAGCTAAAGTTGTTGAAGATGAGGCTTGTTGGGGTGCCTTAAGCTGAAGGTACTCCTTATATTCATCAATTGAAAATTTGTCCTGATTGTGACCTGTCTGATTATCATCCACAAAATTCTTACCATTGAGTTTTTCTGATATGATAATGGGACTTCCAGAGAAGGCAAAAGAGATGAGACCCTTCCCTGTAGACCCAGAACCAACACCAAAATTGACGTTAGAACCTTTGGAAGAACCGGTGGTTGAATCAGACATGGTGAGAAGGAGAAGAATGAAAGTTCTTGAAACTGGACTTTGATAGTCAAAAGGAGGCCAGAGGATGCTGACGAGCAAGACGGAGATGACGCGCGGACGAAACGGCCCTTGGAGCTCACGTGCGCGGAGATCTGCGAATGGTGGCGGCGCGTATGGCGGAGAATGGAGGTGGGTCTTCTCGGAAACGGATCGCCGACGCTTTTTGAGTTGTCCGGTGGCCGGAGACGATCGTCGGAGAGCGGTTCTTGACCAGATCGAATCCTAGCTCTAGATACCAAGTTATGATAGCTAAATGGCTTAGAATAACCTTTTCAGCCTCCTCAATTTATAGAATGATAAGTTACAACAATTGAATACAAAATCCCTTGATTTTAGGGATTGACTATTAACAACTATATCAAACAATATCAGACTATATCAAATCTAAATCAAACAATATCAACATGCTACAATACCAAAATTCTCAACCCAACACCCTACTTGCAGTAAGGATGTATCAACGGCTGGAACCCATGGAGAACCATGCAAAATCAGTGGCCAAAGGATGGAAGAACAAGAGGAAACACAGATGGGAGAGGTAGACGAAGGTTCTGGTGTTTTGTGGGGGTGTTGGTCGTGTTGGTGTTAGACATGATGAATTGCATAATGATACAGCTAGAACTTTGAAAGTGTATTATAGGAAAAAGGGTAAAAATAGGAATTAAACCTATATACCCTTTGACCTATTGACCTATTAGTGAAGTTTCTGTTATTAGTTAGTTTTCTGTTTTAGTGGTTAGGGGAGTTATGATAGTTTTTGTAACAGAAGTTGGTAAACCCAAACTTCTATAAATAGGACCTCTGTTTATGAAGAGGGGGGATTTTATTTTTGGCTAGCTTTAACTGGACAGATTCCAGTGTGGAAGGAGTAGACTTCTTTGTGTACATTTCTTTTCTATTATCAATAAAATCAGGGACGATTAAAGCCCTTTCTCTCTATTCATCCTTGAACTCCTAACAATTTGGTCCGATCTACCGGATCTTGATCACAATGGAGCAACGACTGGCGACCGTGGAGAAAACAACCAACGATCATGGAGTCAAATTGGCGGCACTACAAAAAGATGTGGCTTACATCAAAGAGAACATGCCCGATTTGAAGCAAATCCGAGGACTGATCATGGAGTGTTTAACAAAAAAGGCAGGCGCTGGCGATGACCAGAACTCCAACACCACGAAGACGGGTTCGAGCGAGGAGGAGGAAGAAGAGGAGGCTCCAACGCGTTCTTGGTTAAAGAAAGTGGAATTACCTTCGTTTGAAGGAAGCGATCCCTTGGGTTGGCTCGCCTGCGCGGAGAAATTTTTCGAAGTGCACCAAATAAAGCCGCCGGAGCGAATGCGTGTCGCATTCATCAATATAGAGGGGAACGCATGCCATTGGTTTCAATTCTGGCATGATAAGGCCAAGAATCCTTCTTGGGAAGATTTTTCGGGGGCATTGGTGAAGCAGTATGGAGGCAACGGGCGTGGGACGGTGTATGAAAGGCTGGCGGCCCTGAGACAAACCGGCAACGTGGAAGATTACGTCCAAGAATTCGAATTACTGGTAGCCCAAGCCAAACCCAGTTCCGAGGAGCAAGTCTTGGGGTATTTCTTGGCCGAATTATGTGCTGACATTAGGGGCCAGGTTCGCCCTCATGACCCGAAGGAGTTAATCCGCGCCATGGAGATCGCTCGCGACATAGAAGAGGCCATGAAAGAGGTTCGCATTTGTGGAAATTCTCTGGGCAAAAATCCCAATTCGGGGTTCAGATATCAAGGCAGTAATGGCATCGTTTCGCGGGTAGGTGGGACGGGGAGCACTAATACCACTGCAGCGGTCAGTATCGGCAACCGCGGGTTCCAGGGAGGAAATCGCCCTACCCCTTAACCAACCGGACCCAAACCAAGGGGAAACAGTTTTCAAACAACCAGAAACCGCGAGACGAGGAGCTTGCCCTATAATGAATACATCAAGCGAAGGGAGGAAAATAGGTGCTTCCACTGCGGGTTAGCGTATGCTCCGGGGCACTGATGCCCGGAGAAGAATCTGCGGGTCATAATCTTGGCTGATGAGGAGAGCAAAGATACAGAGGGGGGCTGCGCAAGGCTGGATGGTACAGAGGACCAGCATGCAGAGGAAGAGGATCTCCTAATCGCAGATTGCAATTGGCTTGATCTTTCTGTTTGTTCAGCAGGAGGATTAACCTCCCCACAAACCATGAAACTCAAGGGCAAGTTGCAAGATCAAGAGATTATTGTGTTGATCGATAGTAGTGCCAGTCATAACTTCATGTCGAATAAGTTGGCTGAAAGGTTAGGTCTAAAAATTGATCAAACAAAACCGTATTGTGTGAGGCTAGGGGATGGGAACCGCAAGCAAGACTCAAGGAAGTTGCAGGAGTGTGGAGGTCCGAATGGGAGAATATGCCATGACAGGGGAATTTTTTCTCTTTGATCTCAGAGGAGTGGACGTGATCCTAGGGGTAGCTTGGTTGATGACCCTAGGGGAAGTTAAAGTGAATTGGAAGAATTTGAAAATGAATTTTGTGCATCAAGGACAGCATGTGACCATCCAGGGAGACCCAAGCCTCTCCAAGGAAATGATTACTACTAAAGCTTTGAGAAAAATGGATCAAGAAGTGGAGTTCATAGCTATGTTATGGATGGGGGAGAAAAACCGAGGCATACCCCAGAAACTTGCAGTGAATCAGGAAAAACAATTACAGCAAGTCTTAACTGAATTTGCTCAAGTGTTTGCGAAACCAAAGGGGCTGCCACCTCATAGGGAAGTTGACCATAGGATTCCCATCAAAATCGGGGTGGAACCTATCAATGTGCGGCCTTATAGATACCCTTACTTGCAGAAAAATGAGATAGAGACCCAGGTGAATGAAATGTTAGCTGCTGGACTGATTAGGCCAAGTAATAGCCCGTACTCAAGCCCCGTTATTTTGGTGAAAAAGAAGGACAGCAGCTGGAGGTTTTGCGTAGATTACCGTGTCCTAAACAAAGCTACAATTCCAAATAAATTTCCTATTCCTATGATAGAAGAGCTACTGGATGAACTTAAGGGAGCCACTTATTTTTCCAAGATTGATCTACGAGCTGGGTACCATCAAATAAGAATGTACGAGCCAGACATCCCAAAGACAGCTTTTAGAACTCACCAAGGACACTACGAATCTTTGGTTATGCCTTTTGGCTTAACCAATGCGCCGGCTACATTCCAATGTGTTATGAACTCTACACTGAAACCATTCCTTCGCAGGTTTGTTTTAGTGTTTTTTGATGACATTTTGGTATACAGTTGCTCTTGGGAAGCACACTTAATACACTTGAGGGCTGTTTTGACTAAGTTACAAGAGCATTGCTTATTTGCTAACCAGACAAAATGTAGTTTTGGACAAACTGAGGTGGTTTACTTAGGGCACATTATATCAAAGGATGGGGTTTCTATGGATCCTCAAAAGATTGAGTCTATCTTGCAATGGCCACTCCCTAAAAATATTAAGGCTCTAAGAGGTTTCCTGGGCCTTACGGGATATTATAGATGATTCATTTGTAATTATGGCAAGATTGCTAAGCCGTTGACCGAATTGTTGAAGAAGGGGAATTTTTGTTGGAATGGGGACAACACTGTTGCTTTCAAACAATTCATGACAGCGATCCACAATGACAGCCCTGCTTTGTCCTTGCCCGATTTTTCAAAACCGTTTGCAATCGAATGTGACGCTTCTGGAAAGGGAGTTGGGGCAGTTTTGACACAAGACAAGAAGCCCATTGTTTTTTTCAGCAAAGCATTAGCCAATTCAAGCCTCACAAAATCCATTTACGAGAAGGAGCTGATGGCATTAGTCTTGGCTATCCAACATTGGCGTCCATACCTTTTGGGGCAGAAATTCATTGTTTTTACCAATCAAAAGAGCCTAAGATATCTATTAGAATAGCGAATTACCACCCAAAACCAACAAAATTGGTTAGCCAAGCTTCTTGGGTATGAATTTGACATTGCTTACAAGTTAGGGGCTTCGAACAAAGTTGCGGATGCTTTATCTCGAATTGATGAGGACAAGGAATTACAAGGAATTTCTAGACCTTTCTGGCAAGATATAACAGAAATTGATGAGGAGGTCCGAAGAGATCCGGTATTGACAAACATCAGAGCCGCTTTATTAAATGATCCCAACTCACATCAGCATTATACTCTGGAAAATGACAGGCTGCATTATAAGGGAAGGTTAGTTTTATCAGCTACTTCCGTATGGATTCCCAAATTAATTCAAGAGTTTCATGCCTCACCTATGGGAGGACATTCAGGGATCTATAGAACTTATAGAAGAATAGCTCAATCCCTTTATTGGGTTGGCATGAAGAACACAATTACTCAATATGTTGCATCATGTCACATTTGTCAACGAAGCAAGTATCAAGCCTCTTCCCCAGCTGGTCTATTGCAACCTCTACCCATTCCTAATGCTGTTTGGGAGGAAATCAGCATGGATTTTATTGTGGGCTTGCCACAATCTATGGGATTTGATGCTGTTATGGTGGTTGTGGATAGATTGAGTAAGTATGGGCATTTTATTTTGATAAAACATCCCTATTCAGCCAGAACCATTGCTGAAGTATTTGTTAAAGAGATCATTAGACTACATGGAGTCCCTATTTTTATTGTTAGTGATAGAGATCCTACATTTATGAGTCACTTTTGGCAGGAGATGTTCAGATTGTAGGGTACCCAACTGAAAATGTCTACAGCATACCATCCTGAAACCGACGGACAAACGGAGGTTTTAAATAGGACTCTTGAAACTTATCTTCGGTGTTTTAGTTATGAGCAACCTAAAGTTTGGGCTGAATTCATTCCATGGGCTGAGTATTGGTATAATACAAGTTTTCAAGCTTCAGCTCACTGCACCCCTTTTGAAGTTGTCTATGGAACACCACCTCCCTCTTTGGCTTGGTTTATTCCAGGAGAAACTCTTGTAGAGGCCGTCGCACAGGATCTCAAGGATAGGGATGAGGCTCTAACACAATTGAAGTTCCACTTAAAGAGAGCTCAAGATCAAATGACACAATATGCCAATGCACATAGGAAACTGGTTCAATTTCAGCCAGGAGAATATGTCTATTTGAAAATCAGGCCACATAGGCAAATGTCCATGCCAACCAAGCTGCATCCAAAACTATCAGCTAGATATTATGGGCCCTATCAAATCCTTAAGAAGATTGGAGTTGTTGCTTATAGGTTACAGCTGCCTGAGGAGGCAAGAATCCATCCAGTATTCCATGTCTCAACTTAAAAAGGCAATAGGAAACCATACGGTGGAAACCAGTCTGCCAGCAGAATTACAGGACACAAATGAGAGCTATCAACCATTTAATATTCTGGGCAGTAGAGTGATCATGCAAGATGGGCATGCAGTACCTCAAGTCTTAGTTCATTGGCAAGGGAAACAACCTGAAGAAGCTACTTGGGAGGAGACAGCCAACATTCAGATTCAATTTCCAGATTTTAACCTTGAGGACAAGGTTGTTTTAGAGGGGGAAGGTATTGTTAGACATGATGAATTGCATAATGATACAGCTAGAACTTTGAAAGTGTATTATAGGAAAAGGGGTAAACATAGGAATTAAATCTATATACCCTTTGACCTATTGACCTATTAGTGAAGTTTCTGTTATTAGTTAGTTAGTTTTAGGGGAGTTATGATAGTTTTTGTAATAGAAGTTGGTAAACCCAAACTTCTATAAATAGGACCTCTATTTATGAAGAGGGGGGATTTTATTTTTGGCTAGCTTTAACTGGACGGATTCCAGTGTGAAAGGAGTAGACTCCTTTGTGTACATTTCTTTTCTGTTATCAATAAAATCAGGGACGAATAAAGCCCTTTCTTTCTATTCATCCCCGAACTCCTAACAGTTGGCTTCTCCAACACACTAACAAGAAGCTTGTTTTAATACACTATTTATTTACATTTCTTTATTTTAAGTTTTAAACTTTAAAACTCAAATGTAAATAAGGAAATGCCTCCCATTTGAGGTCAATAAAAATATCACAAAAATTAAAATCCTTAAGAATCAAAAGTCAAAACTTGGGTTTTAGTGCAAAATAAGATTTCTATAACTCCCCATCTTCAAATTGAGTAGGTTAAAAGGTCTTAAAAGTTCATTAAAAATCATTTTGTAACTCACTAACATCTAAGGATCAATTACCGCCAATTTTGATTTCAAGAAAATGTATATTTATATAGCCCCCTCCATATAGGTACTAGATTCCAGACTTCAGAAAAAAAAAATATAATTCAGGACACGAATTAGCAGATAGTAATAATTTGTGCCTAAATGGCTCCAAATGTATTTTAACAAGATAGTCTGGCTCAAAGAAATTTATAACTAAGATAAAGTGGGTCACAAGATCAATCCTAAAAGCTCAAGATGATACAAACAAATCTACATGTAACTTGAAAAGCCTATACGAAACTGGGGTATTACAAGTGGCTTTAGCAAGAGGGCCAAGTAAGGGAACTAGGAGAACATCAGACACCGATGCATGCTTAGTCGAGGAGGAGGGGGAGAATGGCGACTCCTCGGAAAAGGTGACATCAACTAAGGTAATATAGTGGTTATTGTGGATCATGTAGAAATCCTAATTTGTGTGAATGAGTCAATGAATTAAACTTTCCTCTGATATCCTATTTATATTACTGAGTAATATGGTAGTGCAAGGTAAAGTACAATAATACGGAATTAATGTACATAAAAAAGGAAATAAGGAGTAACAAAAAAACAGAGAAGGAAATAAGGAAACTATTCTATAGATATCTTTACCGTAGGTAGGTTGTCAACTTGAAAGGAGTTGACTATGGTGTGTTGAAAGGGCTCAAAAGTGAAAGATGACCCTAGAAGATCATCTTGCTTGAAACATGAATTAGATTCCAAGTTCAAGACATCAATCTTTGTAGTCATGGTTGGCCCTGCATTTCCCCTTTTTTTTTTTTATCTTTGAAAATGACATTTGCTGGCCTCTTTTTTCTTTACTCACTTACACTGTCTCATATCCAATATGTTATCATTAAATATCACTTGCATTTGTCATTTCATTAGATTAAATCAATGGTACTAACTAACAAGACTAAGAGAAAAGGTGTGCAAGTAGCTTTTTGTGTTCTCTCTTTAGAAATTTTTGGTCTTGTGGTTTTCTGGTTTTTCCATCTATACCGGCCTTAATTTAAGGGTCCTTTAGGCAAAGTGTGAATCGATGAAGCCCATGTTTAGAAGAGAAATTGTCTATGACCTTTGTCTCTACCCTATACCCTCTTGGTTTTTGGTGCTGAATCTTTCCATCCTGTCCTTGTCACTTGGGTTATGCTTGAGTGATATCTTGCCTACACTTTTGTAGATAATGGAGAAAGAATATCTATGATATGAAAAAGAGCGTGAAATCTCAACACTTAATATTCATATTTGTGGCCCTAATCTTCTTATGCTTGGCCCTCGTATCCCACTCAAGAGGAAGGTAGAAAAAGAATATATTCTGTATATATTATGGAAGTCAAACTGCTTAACATGGCTGTTCTGATATAATTTGTCTTTTGCATGAATTGCAGTAGTTGTATTGATGGGTTTACTCTTTTAGTGCTGTTTGTGGACTGGACAAAAGGAATGAGGTACGTATTTGCGAATTTGTTGAAACTTGAAGGAAGTATCAAGATCACTGGTACATCTTCATAAACGTGAAAAAGATTAAGCTATTTGAAAGAATTTCGTGGAACTCCTATACTACAAGCAAACCTGTTCTTATATCTTATTGCCCCTTCCATCCCCACATTATCCACTTATTAGCATCTCACTTCGTTTCACTTTATCCACTTATTAGCGTCTCACTTCGTTTCACATGTTATCCCATATTCTTCATATAAATTGTAAAGGCAAATCTTGGGCTTCTTCCATGTGTATGCTATTTTAATTGGTGTTCGGCCTGTGAAGGCAAACCTTGGGCTTCTTCCATCTCTCTCTCTCTCTCTCTCTCTCTCTCTTTTTATTATTAATGTAGAGGAGAAATAGATATCTGAAGGTAGCATCTTTGTGAATATGAAGCAAAAGGCAAATTTGTGCATTTAAGATTTCCACATGGTTCAACAGAATAACATCAAATAAAATTATTTCAATTCGTACCCCAATTTTTTTTTATTACAAAAGCAGCTATCCTGAAGTTGGTTTTCTCTTTAAAAAAATACTTGTTTTCATAAATTTTAATTTTTGCTTATGAAAACAATTTTTCAAAACATCCTATATAAGCTTTTAAAGTTGTTTTCGCAAGTTCATTCCAACTGGATCAAAATACTCTCTTAAGTGTTTATTGCAGTAGATAAGTCTGGAAAAAAGTTCATCTAAAATTAATTTGTTTATAAAGTGAATAAATAAGTATATTTTTTTAATTTAATTTAAAATACATTTTAATTTTAATTCACTAAGTAATTTAAGAATAAATATATATTTACTTTCTTATTTTATAAATTAGTTCACTTTAAAAGATCTGCATTTAAAGTAATACGTTGATTTTAAAGTTTGGTAAATCTCGAGGAGAAATCTGTGCACATGAATTGCATGTATACAACAGTCCAACCGCGCTATATTGGTCACGATGCCCACTTAATTGACCGTATAATTGAGCCGTTTATTATACATACAAGTTTTTAAAAAATAAACAAATTGGACATATTTTATACATGTAGACAAGAGTTTCTCATATTTTAAGACCAAAATGTTATCAATTCTGATTTTCTTACCTATTTTACTCATTATTTTTTATGCTCTTCTTAATATTATTTATCATATATATTTTTTATTTATTTATTTTCATTAAATTATATATTTTTAAAAAAATGTTATTCATCCAAGGAAACCACCTTAGTCAGTTCGGTGGAAGCTTTGGGTGAAATAGGAATTTTCTTTTTCCTTCCTTGAATTAGACATTCTTGGGCTCACATTCTGTGTGTGTGTGTTGGGGGGGGGGGGGGGGGGGGGGGGGGGGGGGGGGGGGGACCAATGGTCTGAATTGCATTTGAACACAAGTCAGAAGTGAGTCTCTTATCTTTGGATTTCCATCCGGATCACACTTGTATGGGCTATATTACCCACCAAAGAAATTCCCTTTATTCGTTGTCCATTTGGTTTGAACTCTGCTCCTTTTTTTTATTCTCATTTCATGCTGTCACAACCTAAAAAGGATTAAAAGCTCGAAATTTTCTGCATGGCTGTACCTATTCACTGATATAGAGAATTCTAATATGGAGCACCGAGAAGGTGGTGTATGAATGAACTAGCTGCATATCAGTAATTGATTTATTATTGAAATAAATAAATAGTTGAGATTAAAAAATTTAATTTAATTAGTAACATTTAGGTTTGTAAATAAATTTAATCAAATTATTTTTTTAAATAAATAATTCTACATACAAAAAATTAACAATTTTAACTCGTAATATTTATATACCATTAAATTTATATATAAATATTATCAAATACAAAAAAAATATATAATTTATTTATAGATAAGTGTTCCATAATAACTTTCTCTCACTAATATTGGAGGACAAGGTGGAGACAGCCCAACAATGGGCCAAGGTGGATCATGTGCCACCTGTATGTTCGCCACTTACATAACACAACAGGTAAACAAGCTAGCTAGAGAGGAGTAGCGGACGAGGAGAGGAATGAGAAAGAAGTAAACAGGATAAAATACTACTAAATAGAGGGACAAAAAAAGGATGAAAAAAAAAGAAAATAAAAGAAGAGCAAAGAAAGAGATGTGGGCACGTGCCTTTCGTCCTTCATTGGATATTGTACCAAAACCAAAGATTGAAGTGAGAAAATGGTAGTGTAGGATGGAGGGGCATTACCAAAATGGTATCAAATCTGAGGATGCCTCTTCTCTTTCTCGTTGAAATCCCCACCTTCATATCCTTGTCTTCTTTACCACCTTGTCTCTGTCATGGCTATGGGGATCACTACAATCTCATATCCAATACTTTTTACAGTGCAACTGATGATGTTGCAGTTTCTTAATTCCAATATCAGCTTTTCCATCATTTCAATGGCAAACACATGCAGGCCTCATGATGCCACCCATATGCTCTGTCTATGCGTGTGAGCGCTGTTCATGTGTGATTGATTTTGGGATGGGCTTTATTTGGATTATATATTATTGGGACCTTACATCGATGTGTATGCACAACTATATGCTCGCCATATGAAGGTACAGAATCTCACTTTGGAGAAATATTTGTGATGTTTGGACTAAAGTGGCACATTGTCATTTTTTATGTGTCACTTTAATATAAAATGATTATGTAGTACAAAAATTTATATAGTTATTTAAATATTGATTGATTTAATCTAAAAATTTATAAATAAAATCTACTCAAATATTTTTCGTTGCTTTGAGGGAATTTCACTTTAGGTGAATGATTAGAATGGACGCCCAGGTGGTGCCCAGCAGTCCCAAGTTCTATGTGTCCTAGAATTTTACACGATATTAAAATTTCATTGGTTGTTAGTCTTTCGCAAGTTAGTTGATGTCTTTTAGAGTTTGATAAAATCACTTTTTATTCAGTATAATCTGACTTTATCTTTACAAGCCTCCACATACTTTCATGTAAATTATTGGATAATATATTAGTATTACTATAATTTATTTTCTTGACTGATCCAAATGATTCCACTTCGAGCTTAATTATAAGAGGTTTATGAAAATAATATGAAAATAAAATTTATGTTAGTATCATGACTGTTATTTAATTTTTATTTACAACAATTTCTCATATTTGAATATTTACTAAATATCTTTTTTGGCACATAATTTGCCTTAGTTTTTAAGTTTTTCATATTCTAGATGTCAAATTCCACATCTCTCAAATGCTTAAATACTAGTACTTTTTGCGTGATGCGACTTATTGTTACAAATTTAAATATGAATTTTAGGTGGATATGTGGCTGAAAGAAGATTCACATTAAGAAACAAACGAAGAAAGTGAAAATTTTATAAGTGAAAATATCCATAAACATACTGTATTAATGTTTTGAGTTGAAATGTGGTTGCAACCAATTATTGTGGTTTTCCTTTTAAGTCTATTCTAAGCAGATTTTGGGTTTCCCTCTTCCCCAACACTCAAAGACAAAATAAATAGGATCGCTACTGAGCTCCCCAATAAAAAAAAATGAAATTGAGAATTATTGGATGGATTTTCTAGTGATGCTTATCTTTCGTTCCTTTTGAACTCCCATGATGTTAGTTGAGAGAAAGCCAAAGTTGCAGCACTATTAAGCACTTAATATTGCTTCTCTTGTTAACTTATCTAGTCATGCTGCAACTCATGCTTTATGTGTTGCCGATTCTATTTTGTCACGAGTTATCTATATTGGGCAATATCTCAAGCACAAAAACTTAAGTCTTGCCTGCCTCGTTCCTGTTACAAGGCAATAATGAATCGGTGATATGGGCAAACCCAAATTTAATCGTACAGGAATGGGATAACTTAATTGTTGACAAAGGATTAAAGGATTATAGTGGGGGATAACTTAATTGTTGACAAAGGGGGCGTTTTGATGATTCTTGCTGTTACATATTTTCAGTAATGGAGAACGAAATCTACATATGTAGGATTTGGTGAAGCTCCACTTCATGCTAAAGACCAATTATATTCACCAACTTTTTCACGTGTTCATACGCGGCTTTGTCTGCCATTTTTATTATTGCCTACATTTATGAGGAAACCATTACACAAACAGGTCAAAAGAGAACTTCTTACTTCTCATAACACCTTAACGTGCTTTACTGCTTTAACTTAATAGTCTGTCCACTTGCTAAATTTGTGCCAACTACGCTGTATCTAATCCCCATTCCAGATGGGGCACGTTGATTAACACTCTTTTGCACAGTAGGTTACGTATATTGTTGCTGTATTATCACAACAATAATTATGGCTCTGGGGTAATGGTGTTGTATCAATGTCCTGTGTTAGGAGGGCTTGGCATTAACAGGGGATGACTTGTATCTCACTTAGAAACTGTATATTGACCAAACATTACTTCATACTCTAGTAGTCTATGTTCTTGATCAAACTTGATAAGGATTTCATAATCAATATATATATATCTATATATATATATATATACATATATATATATATATACATACATATATATATATATACATATATATATATATACATATATATATATATACATATATATATATATATATATATATATTCAATATTATATTATTAAAAAAGTTTGACCTCTCTTATGTTGGGGTAATACTACATCCCCTTTCAATCTTTTGGGAATTACAACATTTCCATCAATCTTTTTGAGGAAAAACACATCCTCTTCTATACAAACATATATTAAATATTAGTAATTGAGAAAAATATCACACAAATCACGCACAAGATTTAATGTGGTTCGACTAATATGCCTACATCTGCGGATGAGAAGAGTCAAATTTACTATCAAAATAAATTTAGCCTGCAAGCCTTACAAAACAATCCCTCTCAGACTCTTATTATCACTCTCATAACCCTATCAATTCCCAAATATAGGTATTTATAACCCATCATTCCTAATTTACTATTATAAACAAATCACTCACAAATCTTATTCATATCTCACAAATCTCTAATATATTTTTCAAATCTTTTAACAAATCTTTAACATATTTTTCATATTTTTACAAATCTTCACAAATCTTTCATATCTTTACAAAATAGAAAACTAACGATAACAATCTTTAATAGAATTTGAGTCAAACCCAACAATCTCCACCTTGAGCCAAATTTCATCATCATCTCTAACAAAACAATCTTCAAATCTATCGTTATCAATGGAACACGCCGCTTGACTTCCATGCCAAGAAGACTTTTGACTACACTTACTGCCATTCATAATGCTCAATCTTTCAAATCTTCAAATCAAATCTCCATGCTTGCACCGTCATTATATGGAATACGTCACTTGACCTCTATGCCAAGAAGACTTTTAACACATCTGTCACATATGCCGCCGTCATAACGAGACACGTCACCTGACCTCCATTGTCAAGCAAACTTTCGACACAATGGCCCAAAAGAACCATACCATCGCCTAGATCCTCGAACCATCGGCTCTGATACCACTTGTTGGGGGTAATACTACATCCCCCTTTCAATATTTTGGGGAATACCACATCACTATCAATATTTTTGGGGAATATCACATCCCCTTCTACACAAACATACAATAAATATTAGTAATTTAGAAAAATATCACACAAATTACGTATAAAGTTTAACGTGGTTCGACTAATACGGATAAGAATAGTCAAATCTACTATCAAAATAAATCTAGCTTGCAGGCATTACAAAATAATCTCTCTCAGACTCTTATTATCACTCTCATAACCCTATCAATTCCCAAATACAAGTATTTATAACTCATCATTCCTAGTTTCCTATTATAAACAAATCACTCACAAATCTTATTCATATCTCACAAATCTATAACATATTTTTCAAATCTTTTAACAAATCTTTAACATATCTTCATATATCTTTTCATATCTTTCATATTTTCACAAATCTTCACAAATCTTTCATATCCTTACAAAATAGGAAACTGATGATAACAATCTTTAATAGAATTTGGATCAAACCCAACATCTTATAGTTATTTTAAGGTTAAATTATTATTTTAGTCTCCGAAAGATTGTGTTGATATCAATTTAGTCTTCTAAAAAAATTGGCATCAATTTAATCCTATAATTATACAAAAATGATATTAATTTAGTCCATCAATTATAAATAATTGACATCAATATAATCCCTTAATAATAGAAAATTACATCAATTTAGTCTTTCAATTTCGTGATTTGTGTACAAAAAGATGATTTTGATGTCACTTTTCATGATAGATGAACTAAATTAGGGGTGGTAGTAGATTGAATTGGATCATTTTCGAGGGAAAAAGTCATTCGATCCAATCTAATTGATTTTCTTGTTTCATCATTCGATCAGTTTAGTTCAAAATGTAAATTCAATTTAATTTAATCTCGGTTTTTCAATTTTTTGTTAAAAAAAATTATACATAAATTCATCAAAATATGAAAATATAAATTCATTAAAATATATCAAATATAAGTTTAAACTAATTCATCAAAATATAAACTCAAATTATAAATACTAGTCCAAATTAATTGTTAATCGTATAATAATGCCTAAATTTAAGAAAGATAATTAAGTTTGATTTGGAGACTAGTAAGAAAATTAAAAATAAGTATAAGTTATATAAATTTTTTTAAGTAAAATATTATTTTAAAAAATATATATAAAATTTTGGTTTGGTGAGAGGTGCATCGATTTTTAAATTTGGATTTAAAATTTAATTCAATCTAAATAATTTTTTTAATTTTTTGGCTCAAATTTTTCAATTATATATATATATATATATATATATATATATGACGGGAACATCTCATCATATAATTTGACGATGGTGTAACAGTAAACTAAACCTAAATCTAATTTTCTATTTTATATTTGTCAAGGCAATCGTATCCTATATTGCCTTTCGTTCCTGTGATCCCTATATAGCATGCTATAACTCTTACTTTGAAATTTGAATTTAGATTGTGTACACAATGTTGCTTTGAGCAATTTTTTAATTATTTTTCTTAGCTGAGTTTTTAATTAATTTAATTTTAGTTTAGTGCCAGAGTTTAATATTATCAGTTAATTGCATACCATTATATATTTTCAAAGAAATATTAAATTTTTTATTGAAAGTCAGAGGTTGGTTATATTTAATATTTAATCCGGTTATTATATTTATATTAATAGTGTAAATTTTCTTTCGCAAAATAATATATTCCTACATTCTTAGACTAGAAAATTATTTGTAAACTAAAAAATTGGTTATATTCATCGAAACACACCATTTGATTTTCTTTTCTTTTTTAAATATTATAATATTGAGGGTAATTATGCACAGTGATGGTGAAATCAATCTTTACAAAGTACTAAATTTGATTACACGACTTTATCAAAGAGAACTTTGGCGATATGGAAGTTGATGGTCCTTGAATCACAGAAAGCTGCATAGTAAAAACTCTTCGCTACTGTTAGGAAAGTCTTCTTGATATTGAAATCAATGCCAGTTGGAGAATTTTGGAGCACCAATTGCACAAGTTCTTGCATTTCTGACTCTGCTTCTAGGGTAGTGATGTTGTTTATGTTCGTACTACAGCTGCCGCTTTCAGGTTCCTGATTAAATTTATTCTGAAAAATGCAAATGTCATTAAGAAACTGGGAGGAAAACAAACTTATGAGAGTGCAATTTTAAAGGTATATTAGCTTTGTTTTTAACGAAGCAATTGACACTAATATTATTGTGTTTTTTTTTTCTCCCTACAAGCGATATTATGGAGTTCATCAAACTTGAAGATTATGCATAGTGCAGCACCATACTAAACGACAAAGCTTATGTGTTGGATGATGTTGAGTTGAGAATTTCAATTATGCAGTACTAGAATGCTAAACACCTCATCATTTATAAGTGACAAGAGCTTTGATTTCTGTTCACAAGGGTTCAATTATGAGTATTTTGAGAAAACTAAATATCATGCTGAACTGGCTATTGTTGTAATCCCTTTTCTTTAAAGCTGCTGAGTTCACTTTACTAATAATCCAAAGAGCATATCTATCTAGCTTTTTAGACACTACAAATTTGAAACAATAGCCTGTGCCCATTTTTTTTTTTTTTGTTTATCGAAAGTGGGGATGGTAAATAGAATGCATTAAGAGCATGCAGCCGAAAGATCAACATTTGTAAAGTGGCTAGCATTTATCATAGGATATAAGGGTTGCCCCTGTCACTGACCTTGTCGTTTTGGTAACAACGGAGTCTATGGCAGACTGTGTTAGTGAGTTGAAGGAGACGCTGGTATTGAGGATTGAACAGTTGCTCCTCTGAAATCCAATGTCCAGCGCTAAGGTTTATTATCCGCACCAAAAGCTCTGCTTGTCCTTGACACGTGTCTCCTTCAATTTGCCAACTTGAAAGCCACTTTTTCCACTATAATAATAAAAGTACAATAACGGGAAAAATAATCAAAATATTGAAGACATTGGAACCAGTACTTTGGTTTGGTGTTGTCTAAATGTCTTGGTCCACTGATATTTGATTCTCCATTTTTGTTTTGAATTCAAAGCCCTGATTTCCTTTTCACTTGACCAGTTGACGGGTACCATTAGTTAAAAATCATTATATTTATGAGAAATGTAAAAAGGTGACAGAGTCAGCACTGAATTTTGGTGCAAATTAACTATGCAATTTGCTAAAAAATATCTTAAAGAAACTTGCAAAGTAATTTAAATTAGAAGTTTTGTATGAAAATATAAATTAAATTTTTTTTTACTTTTCATACAAAATTTTTAATATTTTATTCTTTAATAAATACTCTTAGAATACTCATTAGAAAAATTCATCACCTATTTATTTTCAGAATGCAAACAAATTTATAAAAATGAAATAAATTCATTTTTAAAACAAATAATCTCAATTAAATTACAAATGAATTCTAATGCTTGGATTGGAACTTAAATAAAAAGCAAATGTTTATAATTGAGTTGAATTTATTTTTAGTTAAATTATATCAAAATTATCAGTACATAAGTTTTACCAAATAGTATAAGGTAACAATAATAAATCATCTGAATTCATATAAAAAATTTGTCATCAAATCAGTGACTAATACTATATTTAGTGAAGAATGGAAGACTCACACTGTGATGCATATCATATCCAATTTCATGACCATGAGACACAAGTATATCCCACGAGATTTGATCAATGGTTGCAACCAAAGTCTCAGCGAGTCCATGTCCTGTTTTGTTCCTGCTCAACCGCCTGCACACAAATACACACAAAATGGTGTTCGATTTCTAGTAAGGCTAAAGTACAGGATGCAGTCTTTAGCTCAAAAAAAAAAGTACAGGACTGCAGTCTGCTAGTGAACCTTTCAAAAACAACACAAAGCAGCTAGAAGCTGAGAACTAAAGACAAGAAGACAAGACGAGAAAAAAGTAAGAAGATAAGAAAACACAAACACATTGGCATCTGTATGACTAGGAATAATTTGATTTTCTTTTCTTTTCACCCCTGCTGGTTACGCAGTAAAATATATGAATTGGGTGATTACTACTCGCACCACCAGGATTGGATTTTCAAATTGTCAAGTTGAAACAGATGATTTAATTAATGGATCTACTAATTTCTTAGCAGAATTCCAGTTAATACGTATGCAATTCCACTATGGGTGGACTAGGCATTTTGGTGCCTGTTCTACAAAATGATTGGGAAAATGACAAAGAGAAAGGAAATTGCTTGTCACACTGGACAAAACTTCGGTTAAAGGTTGCCCACTTGATATATGCATATCAATAGGCTTTGAAAATGATATGTTACATACATCTCTAAAAATGTACACGACCAACAAGGGGCCAAGAACCATGATTAAATAACATAAAAAAGCATGTCTATATAAGTTTGAGACATAATTAATTTGGGATGTTTCATTATTTGTTGAAACTGGGAAGAGTTAATTTACCAGCCAATGGAGTAGTCTCGACTGTTGATGAGGTCACTGAATTTTTTACCAAAAGCTTTCTTCATTTCTGCATCACTAACATAGGATGTGATTGTCTCAAGCAAGACTATGGTTTTGGCCCATGCAAGTCTCTCATGTGACCTTTCAGGCTCAAATATGTTGGCTGCTGCCAGAAAATAGGCCAACAGAAGAGTTTTTCTGCTCAATCCAAACTCTACCAATCTAGATTCTGAATACCACCTGATAAATGTCATTGCAAAAATGAAACTTTAATGACAATTGCGTGATGAAATTAACTGAAGCATTATATAGGATTTTTTTAGTTTTTTTTTTTAAAATTTTTTTTGGGTTAAAGATACTGAAAAAGTTTTAGTTGCTCTTACTTTTGAATTCTCCCCCACTCTGTTAGATGCAGCGCTTGGCAATTGTTGTAATCTAATTTAGCAAGCTCGAGACAATTATTGTTGTTCACATAGGCCATCCTGTGCAAAAAGAGTTTCAATCCAGAAAAAAAAAAAAATCCATGAGAAAGTATATTAACAGTGCGGAATATAAACAAATTAATGAATCTTAATTAATCCGGTTATATATATATTAGCTCTTTTAATTTAATTATGTGCCATGTTTTTTAATTTTTTTTAACTTTTTGCATACTATTCATTTAGGTAAGAGAGAGAACGAAACTGTTAGAGATTTAAACTAATATAAACTTTTCTTAAATGCTTTTCTTAAATAACTTACTTTAGGTAATTGATTTTTTGACAGAGTATATTATCTTTCACTTATAATAGATAAACAATGATCCTAACCATTCTAATTCTTCTCATTATTAAAATTTTATTACAATGTTAGGTGAGCTCGTGCCTTGTCAATTTTTAAAATCTATATTTTAAGTTGTGTTGTTTTTATGTGATGTGATGGGAATATTATGAGTTTAAATTTATAATAACAAAATTTGACTTTAATATTTTCTTTTCAATCATTCTTTTAAACTCTTTTAATTACTTTTTATTTGTTATTTTTAATTTTATTTAATTGAGTTAATAGGTATATAAAAGATAATTAAAGAGGTTAGAGAAAAAGATTAGAATGAAAATATTAGAGTCAAATTTTTTTCAATTTATAATGCATCTAGAGAAACCTTTGTTCCTTGATGCATTTGAGTCTTTTTTTTTTTTTTGATCTAATGATGCATTTGAGTTTTCATTTTCTTAAATCATATTATTATTATATCTAACTGTCTGCATATGTAGTAATGGGATGATCCAACGACCAACGATCTTTATAGAGGGGTAAGTCTCTCTCTGTGACATTATAATATGGGTGTGTCACTTTATCAGCACTTTATTGTATCTTAAAATGACAAGTGAGGCGTAAACCAATATATATATATAGAGGGAGGATCAATTTATATCAGTGTAAATTTTTTTTAACTTACACTAGTGTAAATTTTTTTTAACTTACACACTTATTTTTAACTGTTAGATCCACTTTCATCTAATGGTTACTTTTAATGAAATAATCTCAACCATTAGATGAAAGTAGATCTCATAGTTAAAAATGAGTGTAAGTTAAAAAATACTTACACCTATGTAATAACCGATCCTTATATATATATATATATTGTTAGTTAGGGCATAAAACAGTATTATTTTACATGAAAAATATTTTTATGAAATGTTGTGAATAATGTAATATTATTTGTTTTAACTTCTACTTCAACTTCTTTTATGAAACTAATAATTATTATTATTTTTATGAAAACTACAAAAATTTATTTAGTTTTATTTAGTTACTTCGTATCATTCGTAACATATTTTACTTTAAAAAAAAAATAAATCTTCATCACAGCTAACATTTTCCTTCCGCCATATGCCGTTTTGAAGGTTAAAGTTTTAAACTTTTTAAAGAAAATTATACTTTTGCATCCTCATCCAGATTTATTATTTTAAACATACATTAATGAAAAATCCTTTAACATACTCCATATTAACTTCTCTGGTCTTAACTAATTGCTCTTAAATGTTCAAAATCTCTATGACTTATAACTAAAATACGAATCACGTGACTTCACTTTCAGGTAGAAAAATTAATTTGTATTAGAATATATCAAGAGTGCTATCATATCATGTGTGGTGAGCTACTCAATCACATATAAATGGTGAACATTAAAAGTTAAATGTTAATGATTACATATCTTTACATTCTAATATCAATTATAAATACATAATTTAGTGATCAAGATGAGCTAATCTCTACTCTTATAATAAAGTTATCTTCTTTTACTTGATATGCTATATATAAGGAAGCAAAATCGGTACACACAATTTTTATACTATCTTTTAAAAAATAAAATAAGATAAACATATTTTATGTGTATAAAAAAAAGTGTGAAAAGAAAGCGAATCATTTTGGGAGCAAAATACCTATAAAGAGTTTTGCCGATCCATACGTCCCTCTCACCCCCATATTGATCAATGTAGAATCTTGTCTCCACTCGAGGCAAGCTTGCATACCATGGCACGTCCAATGCGTAAGCCACCTGCACAACACAAATTTAAAGGCTCTTTATATACATTACATACATCAAGTGGTCCAACATATTCCTTTTTTTCCCTTAGTAGTCGATTTCCTCCTGGTGGAATCGATTACCCATTTACCCTACCTCTTCAGGCAAGTTCTTCATTATGATCCATTTATCTATTAGCTCATTTGCTGCTTGTTTCTCCCTCAGAAACTTGGCCGAGAAGAGCTTGGCATGTTCAAGAATCTTCTCCCCTGGGAACATTACCTGAGTGGCTCTATACAGATTGAACATTCCTGTTACCGCTTGCGTGGATTGCCCAGCAAAACAGAAGAATTCAGCATTTCTCTCAAAGTGCTTAAACACGTCTGTGAAATATGAAATCAAAATTCATTACCATTCTATATGAAAATATATATATATATATATATATATATATATATATATAATATATAATATAAGTTTTGCTAACAAGTGACTATATATAAAAAACAAAAATATTTTTTTTTTTTAAATTTTCAATCCATAAAATGCTTTATTTTTAATTTAATACATTCTATTTTTACTTTCTTAATAACTATTCTTAGAGCACTCATTAAACAAACTCATATAATAATAATGTTAGCTAGTCAAATGATTAATTAGTTAAATACTTACTTGTTGAAACTTGGTGGCCATGTAATCTTAGTAATCTGAAACCCATTGCTGTGTCATCAATATCTTGAACACTTGAATTTCTTGCCCAACAAATGCCCTTTTCAGTCCAATATCTGAAATTTTATTTACACATTATAAATAACAATTGCTTAATTTGGCAGACCTCTGTCTCATATTTGATATTTAATTTGTTCAAAAGTGTTTATAAAATATTTAATATGAGGGCTATTATTAAATTACCTGTAAACATAACTCATACAGTCTTTGATCTCTCGCTGAAAATATCGCGATATTCCAAGACGATCCAGCCGATCAACCAACCAAATATGTTCAAACAAATCCACTGGATACACGTTTGGAACTGATATATCATATATATATAGGCATAAACAATCATAAAACCAAATTAATAAAGATATATTAAAGAGAGGGAATATATGAAGATTGAAAGTTGAAATGAAAGTTGAAAAAAGAGCAAACTCATGTAGTTGTGTGCACGGGCAAGTGGCACTTTACCTCCCCCATTGAACTTCTTGACCGCTTTATTCAAGTATTTGAGGCAATTTTCATCTTTAGTCTGCATGAGTGCAAAGGCAGTGGAGGATGGAGAAAACAAGAATGACCCATCTTGAGACTGCAGTTTTAGAAGTTCTTTCCAGTCCAGGCCTGACATCCCTTCCAAACTATGTAGCAGAGTTGTGGGCACTTTATGCATCATCTCTCTTGGTATTCTATCCCCACACCAAGGCCCACACAGATACACACAACACAATAATGACATACACGTTAAAGAGAGAACTTTGCATAACTTGGAAAAAAAAAGTGACTCGTATGTATATATACTTTCCCAGAAAAGTGTTTGTAAGATAAGGTTGCTTTGATTCTATTATGAAAATAGATATGGGCACAGCGCAACCGCTGGCAAGCATAATTATGTTATGACCAAAAACTTAGGTTGTGACTAAATGAATCTCTCTACCTTGTGAGTTTCACATTTCTCTTTGCAAAGATGTCCTTCAAGATAGGGGAATCATCTGGTACTTCAATGTTCAAACTTCGAGCTATATCCAGAAGTGAAGGGAAAGCAACTTCAAACCCAATTGGCATATGCTCAGCATTCTCATTCTGAAGCTTGCTAAGGTTTTCTTTAAAAAATGCCATTCCTATGAATATATATGTATGACATTAATAAAACTGATTAACGATTATCAAAGTTACCATATGCTAGAATAACTTGACATTTGGCAACTAATCTAATAATTATATGAGACTAATAATTAATTATAATTTGATAGTACCTTTCTCACACTTTTCAGGGTGCATATTCCATGTTCTTAATGCAACAACACAAGCCAACGTGTTAATAATCCGATCATGTGCTACAAATAGTTCACTATCACCCCATGAACCATCAGGAAGTTGATTTTTTGCTATCCATTCTAGACTCGATGGAAATTGGGGAGTACCACTTCCATGAACATCTTCTACAAGAGCAACCCATGCTGTATCATAAGCAGATATGCTTATCTCTCCATCTTCCAAGGAACCCAATATCGATTTGATAGCGTCCACTCGCTTCTTGATCTCATTCGTCACCCAAACCTTCTTTAACCAAATGAAATATGGCATAATATATCAAAACAAAGAAAGGGTATAATTTAAGAAAAGGCACAAAACAGAGAACCTGAGAAAAAGTTTAAACTTCAAATAATCTTAGAAGCACCTCATTATTATCTTGCTCCTCATCTATGTCATCCTCTACATTAATCTCATGCAACTTTAACGTTGCTAGTCCACCCTGAAATACGTCTGGATATTCTGCTTAACGCACAACACATAAAATTGGTTCTAGTACGCTTTACAAAAAAGCAATATTAAATTATTTAATTTAAATTAACAAGGAAAAAAAAAAAGAAAAAAAGAATCTCCACCATATATACCTCGAGTTCGTGATTTGGATATGGCTCTGCATCTGATCACTTGTTTTTTGTCTTTAGCCTCGGACGACACAGCACCTATATATAAAATGATATAAATTTTTCACTTAATTACTTTTGTTTTGTTGGTTGGAAGTAAGTACTATATTACTTTCAGGACCTTCCGGTGAAAAAAAAACTACTCCACTATTTTTCTTTTTCTTTTTCTGTCTTTTTCTTTCTGGGTGGAGGAGAAAACATCAGACAACACATCTTGCAACTTTAGCCTGCTTGATAGTGAAATCTTGAGGGCTCAAAGTTAGAGAATCAGAATCGCTAAGAGTAGAAACTATTAAGCTCCTAAACAGTGTTTTGCTCCTTAGATATATATTAACAAAAGGAAGCCATGTATAATATGCAAGGGGAGGAAGATGATATCTGTAGTGAAGGAAATTAAAGTAATAATAAATATTGTGAAAATAATTCTTTGATAAATTTTATGCTCCATTTGGCTGCTATGGTTACTTTCCTACAACATAAGTATGCAACTCTCTGTGCTTTCACATTCTTTCTTAGGTAATAGAATGTTCCGGTCAACAGAAACTTATTACAATCTTAAATAAAAGAAAATCCAAGACACTGTTTAAAAATTATAGACAGAAACATTATTGATGGCAGCTAAGACAAGCTGAATCAACAAGATGGTGGTGATTCACCGTGCATAAGACATGAATTGGCGAAATTATGACTTACCCAAAGAGGATTTGGAGAAGAGATGAAGAGAGAAAGAAGAAGAAGAAGAAGAAGAAGAAGAAGAGAAAGAGGGAAGGTGGTAGTGGGTGGAGAAGTGAGAAGACATGATGTGTTTCCCGGTTGTGTGTTGATAAAACATTTCTTTTTGTTTCACTGCGGAGAGGAAGCTAAAGAGTTTAAAAGGCAAAGGAGAGGCAAGCAGACAGAAATGACTTACCAAGAGATTCCCGCTAATGGGTGCATGGGATCATCTAATACTCAGGATCTGAGGGCAGTCCTGTCCTTTTCCTCTTATCATTTTTTTTTTCTCTCTCATTTTTGCGGTAACTTTTTCCTTCAATATAATTTATTTGATATTAATTTTGATATATTGTTAATGTAAATTTTTTATATCATTAATTAATATATATATTATTACATGTATAATTTTTGAAATAATTGTTATAAAAGTCAAATATTTTTAATGATATAATAATTTATAATTAAATAATAGTGTAAAAAATTTATACACTATCAATACATCAAAATTAAATTCATATTATTTATTCACCAACATTTTAATGTAATATTTACATGATTAATAATGTTATTTTTAATTTAATATTTAATGTTACCAATAATGAATTTAAGTGTGTAGAAATAACATTATTGTTATATATATTATATAATTGGTATTTCTATTTTTGTCTTGCAATATTTCTTACACTAATTAATCCTTACTTGAGCTCGGAGTAATGAGATTGTTTCTTCTCACAAACATTTTTTTATGGACTTGAATATTTATAACATTGCTAAGTTTTTTCAACTATTAAATTTAAGTTTGCTTATCATTTTAGTTATCTATATAGGTAGGGAATAATTTTTTATACTATATCTTTTTACCACCAATTTTGAGAGTTATAATAAGATTATAAATTGCATATCAGGATCCTGGAAATCGAACCAACCCAAATCAACGGAAAGTACCGGGTGAGACAACCTAACACATTAGTTACATTTCATTTTTACCTCTTGATAAATTGTTCAGCTATCATTATCGTTCCTTCTCCCCTTCTTTTGTGCTTCTAGTCATCAAGTAAATATTGGGAATAAAGGATGCAAATTTATTATTAAGTGTTCCTTTTCTTCAATTGATTCTTAGAGATTTGACGCATACGGTCCATCAATTTTCTTTCTTTCTTTCCTCCTTTTGAAATTAACCATTGCTTTACTTGACGGTGTGGCGCAAATTCCAGCGCCTCTGACTTTGTTAGTTTATAATGCTTTGTCTTATCAATCTTATTATTAGTATATTTAGAATTTTATATCTAACTTACATTCCTTTTATATTAGAATACGACATATTTATTTTATTTTAAAATATAATATATTTTGATATATATTCATATTTACATCGACATATAATATTTTTACAAGATATCAAATTTAATAATAAAAAATATTTTCCTTGTATTATAGCAACCCTAATTAATAATATAACCTCATTAAACTTATATGATTTGGACATGTAAATTAAAATAACATTAAAGCCTTTTCTTTGGTGTTTTTAAAACAGATTTATTTAATTATTTTGACAAACGATAACTTAATACAGAGATAATATATCATCGTCAAAAGATAAGAACTAGTTAATTGAAAAAAAAGTGTTATCTTTTTTTTTTTAATTTTGAAAAGTTTAAATACATTTAATTATGACTTTAACTTACTATCAGTATAAAATTATTTACACGATCACTCTATTATTCATTAACACATCATTAAAAGAACATTATTTTTTAGGTAATTATTGTTAAAATAAAAAATTGCTAATAACATAACAATATACATGATTAAGTAATAGTGTAAAAAAATTTACATTCAGTATATCAAAATTAAATCTTTTAATTATTATAACAACAAATAATAATATATTGTTGCAGGCAAAATAATCTCCCAAGCAAGTAAAAAAAATTATCATTTGGACTACTTATGATCTCTTATTGAAGTGCCGCTTGCAATTGCATTGTAGAAAGAAAAAAATAATAATGGCCAATTAAAAGTTTCTCAACAACCATTGGGAGGGGTTTTCAAAATATTGTTAAAAAAAATACAGATAAAATATGTGAACTAGGTAATATAAATGGCTTATATATAATGTCATTTGACTGAAAAATAAAATATGTGAACAAGTTAATTAAAATGACTTATGTGCAGTATTTTTTTTTCGGTCAAATGACATTATAAGCCATTTATATTACCTTCTTCACACCTTCGAATTCGTCATTCGTCAAGTTCTTCAAACTATATGGTCATGCACTGAGTGAAAGTTTTTAAAATAATTTAAACAAAAAATAAATAGAGAGAGAGGAAGAAATAAAGGGAGTAAAATACATAAGAGTGGACGACGAAATTAAAAAAGAGGATACTTATATTGAGTAATGTTTATTTTATTTTAATTATTTTTTTTTATAGCCCAATGTCTTTTACTGATCATTGGCAAGCATCCTAAGAAAATAATAATCTTTTAAAGACATTTTAACTGATATAAGAGATCCTACGGTAGAGGACATTACAAGACCTTCAACTTTTTCCTCTATCAAAATCAAAGGAAGAAAAAGTCATCAATTCAAAATGTCTAACATATTCAAAGAAATTTAATCTTCCACTCCTTCTTTTAAGATCAACTAAATTAAGAAATTTATATCAAATCTCTATGTTTATATATACGAAGATCTTGATTAACTATTCTGTTGAAGAGAAGATAATTCACATTTAAGGAGATCAAATCAAAATAACATTTTTTATACTAGTTGTAGGGATATTTATGAGATGAGTTAGGTAAATTTAGCTTGAAATCAACCCAAATGTTTGATCGTTCAATTTTTTTAACCTAGACCCAGCTTAGTTTTGACTCGACTAATGATCAGGCTGGACTGGGTTAATATTATATTTAGTTAAATTATACACATTTAGTTAAGTTATAAAATTTTAGAAATAAAAAAATTAAAATTAAGAGATACTTTACAATATATTTTGAAATAAATTATATTAATATAAATATATTAATATGTTAAACAAAAGTTATTAATTTAAGTCAAAAAATTTTATTATTGATCACCAATTAGCTAAAAAACAAAAACTATGTTTCATAGATTGCATGATATCGAGTTGAGTTAGGACAATTCAAAGTGTAGTCCAAATTAAATTCAAAAATACATTAAGTCTAATTTTTAAAACTCATATCTCTTCTAAATAATTCCAAGTTAGGACGGATTATCAAGCTGAGCCACACTCCTAATTCGTTGTAAAGAAATCGAGATTGTAACTTTCTCATTAATACTAACTTATTATTGCTATTATTTTTTTGATATTCAATACTAACTTATTATTTGTTCACCATTTCTTATCTCTATAATTTTAAAAAATTAAAATAGTTATTTAGACTAAATATCTATTTTAGTCTTCTAAAGATATATGTGAGATCAATTTGGTCTTCCAAAGAAAGTTGACATAAGTTTAATCTCTTAATTATAGAAAGTGACATAATCGTTAATAGAACCTTCGATTAAAGGACTAATTCATGTCACTTTTTATAATTGAGAGACTAAATTGATATCATTATTTATGATTGAGAGATTAAATTAATGTCAACTTTTTTTTGGAAGATTAAATTGAAGGACTAAAATACTAAAATGATTGTTTACTCTAATTATGAATTTAATAAATTTTTAATGCGTCAGAAATACCCTTCTAATTATTTTTAACGAGCCATAGAAAATTAAGAGAGAAGAAATTAAGAGGAAATTGAAATTGATTGAATGAGAAACTGATTACACGAGCTAACTAAATATCATCAAACTAACTCATTTGCACTTGCAACTAACTAGATGACTCAATCAACTAATTAGCCAAGTAAACCAACTCAGCCACCACATGTGGTAATACTCCCATAAGGTGGAGAATGCCGACTTAGCATTCTTAGCTTGAGATGAACATTACAACTCAACTCAATCAACAATAAATATTAATAAAAAAATACAACAACTTATGTCGTAATCACATCGGCCAATAAGAAAATCTGAAATGAGTAATGAATGACAAACTTTAACAATTGCTAAGGTGCATAACTCTTACAAGTCTTCGATCTTTCTTTGGGCTTCATTGATCTTCTTTTAGTGTCTTCACGACATTTGTTCTTTGAGAATCGGGACTCTTCAGGCCACTAAATAGGGTCATAATATGATATGATGCAAATAGTCCTAAATGCTTGAACAATAATCATCATTGCCAAAGTAAGGTAGAAGCTTAATCACCCAGAGCATATATGCATCAAAGCCTAACCACCCAAGGCAGAAACTAAAATCAAAGCCAAATCAAGGCTGAACAAAACTTAAGGCTTAACCAAAAGCTTTTTCTTTACCTTTTTTGTTTTTAGAGAGAAATCTAATAATCTCTAGGTGGAAGAAATCATAGATCCAAGGAGCTTCAAACTGATCGTGAGTTCTAAAGCTGAAAATCAATCAAAGATGGTCAAATCTATGGCTTGGAGAAGGAGTAGCAACCAACTAAACAGGAACGATGAGGTTTTCTCAAAATCGTGTGAATCTCGTTAGAGAATAAGGAGTTGGTGAACTTCTAGTCGGAAACGAAACCAGAAGAAGATTTCCAATGCGTGCGCGAGATAGGCCTAACAACCTCTCCATAACCATAGGATCATGTGTGGCCTCAGATTCACCGAAAACAAATTCACCAAGAGAGCCTGACCAAGAAGAACAAACTCGTGTGAAGTGAACACTACGAGAAAAAACAAGATAGAGAGAAAATGTTAAAATTGGAAGTAAACGAAGCAAAGAGAGAGTAAATTCCATTGCAGTGTAAACAAATTAAAAGCAAAACCAATCTTACTTCGAGAAAGCGGTTTGATAAATTGAAGTAAAATTAAATTAATTTTCCAAGAAAAGACAAAGAAAAAGGATGAAAAGTGAAAGAGATTTATGAGTTTCAAAAAAACTCAGTGCAACCTAGAGGAAATCTCTTCAAGGTAGATATTATGATAGCTCTAATAACGTGTCGAGAAACATATAGTAAGAGCTAGAAAAATTGAAAGAGAATGGATGTGAGATGAAACTGAAGTTGATTAAAAGAGAAAGTAATTACACAATACTCACAAAGTGAGTTATATACTAGTAAACCTAATTAATCATCAAACTAACTCATATGCGTCAGCAACTAACTAGATGGCTCAACGAATCAAACTAAGTTATCAAAAGTCAACCACAACATGTGGTGTGGATGCCTTGATGTTGGCAAAGAGCTATTTTAATAGTTTTTAATTCTTGTAACATTTCAGACTCACTTATTTATGCATTCCGTTCAACTTTTGCCATCTATTCCACAAAGCGTTATGTTACTAGCTTTCACATATATTTTCCTCATATAACTTATAAGAAAAAGATATGTGAAAGTTTCTTTATTCAACTTTTCCTTATATAATATCAATTATCACCACTCCTTTCTCTTTCCCCTTTTTATTCATCAAAGTTAATGATTCACCACTCCCTATGTGATATTATGTGAAGTAAAAGTATATGAAAATTTCCCTTACATGAAATTAGCAAAGTGTGCATAGGTTAATCGGGAAAGACACTTTGCTCATTAAAGATTTTATTTAATATTATTTTTGTCAAACATTTATTTGGTATCAATTCAAGATTTTAAAATAAGCTCCCATATACTATTAACATTTAGGTAAAAAATATACTTTCGTCTTTTAACTTCTTTTTTTATGATTTTCAATGTCATTTTGTAATTAATTTTTGTGTTAAATTAGTCATTTAACTTAGTAAATCAATACACCATTTTTCTAAAGATTAACTCTGTTAATTCTATTAACGAAATAATCCCACTTGGATCCTAGGTGGCAAAAACAACATTAAATAAGTTAGAGGATGAAATTGCCATGTCATTACCCTTTTCATCTTCTTCTCCTTGCCTTAATTTCTCTCTATCTCTCTTCTATGATACCCCTTAACCAAAAGTCGAACCATGGTTTTATGATGAACCATGAACCACCTTAATCCCAAATCACCATCAACACTCCTACCACCACACCAAACTAAACAAAATCATAGAAATCCAAATCCCACCAGAAGCCCCAAATCAACCAAAGTTCTAATTACAGAAACACCCTTTCTTCATCACTGCCTTGAGCACCCTAAGAAAATCCCTGCTTCAACCCCACAAACAGCCACACGCAAGACCACTTGCAACCTCTCCATCTCTATTCAACCACACACATATTCAAGTCTCACCCCAGGCACATGAATCAAACATAGCACCAAAGCCCTAGCAATGTAAAGCACACAACACATTGCTCCCCTCTATTAAAACTCAAACACAACCATAAGGCCTCAACCAAAAAAACTAGCCACTAAAAACTCAAACACAACCACAAGGCCTCAACTAGAAAAACTAGCCACTAAAGCCAAACCCAAAGCAGTCATAGCCTTTGCCTTCACGCCGTAAACTACCCGCCAAGAATTGCCACTACCCGACCCTTGCTTCAGCCACAATAACTCGACTATATCACCTTCAACCAACGCCTGAACCACGTCATCAGCAAAACCTAAAAAACTTATAACCTCCACATATTAGAGCAATCTGTTTCAGCAGAGACACATCGAGCATCCAATGATCATTCATCTAAACCCATCACCCAGAAATCAACACAAACCTTCCATAGCAACCATTCAAGTTAAAAAAAGGAGAAAGAGAGAATACAAGTCACATGTCATCTATGTGTACTTATTTAACGTCATTTTTGCCACCTAAGAGCCAGATGAAATTATTCCGTTAGTGTTATTAGTAAAATTAGCCTTAAGGAAATTATGGTATGTTAATTTAATAAATTAAAGGACTAATTTAACACAAAAATTAATAAAGAACAAAATTAAAAAGAAAAAAGAATTAGAGGACAAAAATATACTTTTCTCCTAACATTTACTTTATATCATTTTAATCATTCAAGATTTTAAAATAGGCTTATTTTGAATGGGAAATGATCATGTGACTATGACATGTAGTTTTAACTCCTCAAACATGTTTAAAGATTAACCAAAATACAGCCTATCGCCTTTAATTTTACTTTATGTGCATTTTACCCTTTGAGGTTAAAGAAAGTGCAATCCACAAGATTTATTGATAGAACTTGAAACTTCTCCTTATTAAATTCCTTCTAAACTTTCTGAAGTGTTAAAATTGCATGTGATCATGTGATTATTTTCTATTAATATTGGTAAGGTTAGCCGGGTAGTCAAAATAAGACTATTTTAAAATCTTAAGTGAGTAAAATAACACAAAAAATATAAAAGACTAAATTTTAAGTGTCCTCACAATAATTTCTTTTTTTTCAAGGTTTGAACTTTGATCACATTTTTAAAAAAGTGCCTCACTTACCCTTATAATTAACCCTTATTGATATATTAACGACCAAATCTATACCAAATAAAAAAAAGTTGGTGATAAGAGTTTCTTTTCTCTTATTTTAATTTAATGGATAGTATATATATATATAGATATATATATATATATATATATATATATATATATATATATATATCGTATATTGATGGATAGTCGTCATGAAACCAACAATTAATAATAAGTAATAACCATCTATAGGACCGACAGAGTCTTAGCACAATAAAATTTGCAAAATTCACTACTAGAAATTTAGGTTTTAGAGACCGATTTAGAGACCGATTTATTTCGGTCTCTATAGAGATCGAAATAGAGACCGATTAAGAAAAAAAATTAATTTGCTACCAAAATAAAATCGGTCTCTAATTCGGTCTCTAAATTTGGATTTTAGAGACCGATTTATTTCAGTCTCTATAGAGACTGAAATAGAGACCGATTAAGAAAAAAAATTTAATTTGCTACCGAAATAAAATCGGTCTCTAATTCGATCTCTAAATTTAGGTTTTAGAGACCGATTTAGAGACCAATTTATTTCGGTCTCTATAGAGACCGAATTAGAGACCGAAATTATGCTATAAAAAAATAAAAAAAATGTCTTATTATTAGAGACCGATAATTCGGTCTCTAAATTACAAAATTTATAAAAAAAAATCAGTCTCTAATTCGGTCTCTAAATTTAAGTTTTAGAGACTGATTTAGAGACTGATTTATTTCGGTCTCTATAGAGACCAATTAGAGACTGAAATTATGCTTTAAAAAATAAAAAATAAAATATATTTTATTATTAGAGACCGAAATATCGGTCTCTAAATAAAAAATTTATAAAAAAATTAAAAATAATTAGAAACTAAAATTTTAATCTTTAAATAAAAAATTTTTAAAAAAAATAGCGACCAAAAATACGGTCGCTAAAAAATGATCAGATAATAGAAACTCTCACTCTTTCGGCCTCCCTCTCGTAGTCTCCTCTCGGTCTCACTCTCCCTCTCAATCTCACTCTCACTCTCGCGCTCTCCCTCTCGGCCTCTCTCCCTCTCCCTCTCCTCTCCTTTGCATCGTCGACGGATCGTCGAACCGGATCCGCGACCCGCCCGACCAGATCGGAACCCGCCCACACCATCGCGCCGCCCGTCACGAGTCGAATCCGCCATCCCAGCCCGCACCGTCGTCGGCAGCTCGTCGCGAGTCGATCTGCCGTCCCGGCCCACCGCCGATTTAGATCGACTCGGGAGTATATAATTATTATTGCGAGTTGTAGTTGTGTTGGTCATTGTTATCACGGTCATGCTTTGCATTTGGCGAAAACGAATGAGCGAAATAATAAGCCCTGGAGGACAGAATAAGTGGACAATTGCGAGAAAGCATTTATAACAGTAATAATTCCAATAAGCCAATACTGTTTGTTTCTTACCTTGCATCGCAAGACTGTTATATGTCCTGTTTCTTTTGCTTATCATCTGGTGTGGTGGGTTTTTGTTAAAAAATTTAAATAAATGGCTTTGTTTATAAAACTTATTTTAGTGTTAATGCAACTTAGCATCTGGCCAAATAAATCTTAGTTTCACTACGTTCTTGAAACCTATTTGAGATTTGCCAGGGCATCTTTCATTTGTTGAGCATAACATATAGGCTATAAGAACAACATTATGAGTGTTCATCAGAGAAATTGACATTATTTGATGAAAATATTAGTAATATTAAAAAAAATATTTAAAGTTCTTGTTTGTGTACCAATTTTTAAACCCCTCCTTGTAGACCTCCCTCATTTTTGTTCATTAACCTAATAATAATAGGTGATTGATTATTTACAAAAGCTTACCATAAGTCGATAACCTTCTGTATAGGTATGCATGAGTACCCGTTCAATTTGTTCAAGCATAATCTTCCTAATTTGAATAGTAACAATTTGAGGAATGGATTTTGCTATTTTACGGTCACTCAATTACAAAGAATGGGTTTTGTGTTGTATTAATGTATTATCAATTATGCCATCTGCAGTGTCTACCTATAAATCAAATTTGAGCTCTCTTATTTTAGTTAGTAGCTCAATCAATTAACGCCATGTGTGGGTGAGGATTTTGGAGATGTCAGAGGTTAAAGTCTAAAGAATTTCCATTTCCAATGATATGCAAAGCTTTCACTAGAAATCACTTGAGGAGTGGACTTTCACGAAAATAACTTCTTGTAAATAGTTATTGGTGCTTAAATTAAAACAATATTATGTTTTATCTAAACATGGATTAGGCGATTAGAATAACTTGTTTAAAATAATTATGCCATTTTTTATTCATTGTTGGGTTGTGTTGAATTGTTTTTTTATTGTTTATAAACTTGGTGTAATTTCGAATGCCCCCAAATGTGTTCTGGGAAATGCCTGAATGAGGAGATTTGGGCAAAAAGTTTCCTTAAAAGGTTGTAGCCTTTTTTCTCACGGTAGTTTCTTTTGAACTAAATATGTTTTCTGTTTTAATATATGACTACATGTTAAGAATTTGAGATTTTGTAATGGGTTCGTATGGGTTGCTGGTTGATTTTTGTCTTGAGTTCCAATGTTTACTAATGTTTAGTGTTGAGCATGGCAGTGTGTTACTTGTTTGGGATTAAATTTAGGTGATGCAACTTAGTGGAAATGAGGGTGCAGTTCAGCTGCTTGCATGTGACGAAATGAGTCTAGTATGTCAACTTACTTGTTTATTGATTTCCAGTTAAATTATAATGCAATATCTTTTCTTTGATAATATTTAAAATTACCCTTTTTATCCAGTCAAGTATGTCAATCCAATCACCAATATGTATATCATTAGAGCTTCAAGAGAGGAGTTTCAAAAAGTATGGTCTGCCATTACAATGGTCAGAGATATTGGAAATTGCTTGGTGATATTTAACTTGTTGGATTTATCTAGTAAGAGCATATACTCCCCTTTTAGTTTTTTTTTTTAAAAAAATTTATTTGAGGGTGCTAAGCAGATTCATTAGGTCTGTTGCAATACATGGATTATTTTTGTACAAGTGGATAATTAAAATTTTAACGTTTGAGTAAAGTAATTACTACTAGTGCTATTTGTCTATTACTATTACTGTTGTTATTGTTTAGATGCCCTGAGAGTTGCTTGTTTTTTATTGATGCCAGAGTGAGAATGTTAATTTCTTGGTATTATTTCATGAAGATAAGCCTCATTTGTTCAATCATATTGCTGGTAGTAAAGTCTCTTTGAGTGTATAAATGTTTTGAAATTTTTAGTGCACCCTATCTTGTTTTTATTTTACATAACTTACCTTAAGAATACATATGATTTGATAGGTACAAAGGGAACTAGATCGAACAAGAATAGAAAGAAGAATAGGAGAAGGAAAGACCATGCAAAGGATCCTTCAAAAAATGCAAATGAAAACCTTAATGAGGTTAGACTCTGTCACTTGCTCTATTTTTTGAAAACTCTTTTTAAGGATATGTGCATGAGGTGTGTCCTTATTCTTCTGGCTTACATGGCCATCACTTGATCTCAACTTTGCTTTTATTGTTTTAAGAAATAGTATATGTCTGTCATGGAATATCTTTTTATATATTTTAGGAGTTAAATCCTCTTCCTCTTGAATGTCATAATGGCAATTTTGACAATGCCTTGGAGTCCTCTCTAAGTAAACACTCAAGGATGCAAGATCTTTCTACTGTTAAGTTTTCGCCAAGGCTTGAGTTTATTGATGATGATTTTGATGATGATTTAGATCCTGCAATGAAGGAGGAACTTGACAGGTTAGATATACATGTGTGCTAGTTCTTCAAATGCCTATTTTCAAATTAATCTATGTAAAAATAAAAAAAATTCTTTTCTTTAGGTCTATGATTTCCTTATCTTCATTCTACCAGCACTAATTGGTTATGGAATATCTTTTCCTTTTTCCCCAAAGTTAAGATGTAGATTCAATGGACCTTGGAATCTTGCTTGTTGGTTTAGTACACTTTTAAATCCAGTTAAAATGATCGAGATTACTTATGAGAATGCTTGTTTAACATAACTGAATTGGGTGTTATGTGTCTTTAGCTTTACATATTGGTTCGTTCATTTACTTTGATGGACTAGACAACTAGTGGAATGACTATATCAAATAAAACATATAGGGAGGATACTCAATTAGGGGATCCTTTCATTTAGGAGAGAATCACGACCATCCAGACTAATGCAAAAATGGTGCTTCTTTTAACTAATCTTTTACCCGTTAGTGGCTTTTTGGTACTAATCTAAAGGCTATTTAAAATGAAACAAAACTAATGTATTTATATATCTAATAATTTTGTGTGGGGGGTTAGAGTTTGTATGGTGGTGGTTATATTTTGTCATTCGCAATGTTTGTGCACTGTTGGTAGGATCTTTTATTGGGATTTTTGTTTTATGTATAGAACTTATATGTTGTGATATCTTTTCAGATAGTTAATGTGTTTGGACTTTGGAGTATACTTTAGCTTTACCCTGGTCAGATTAATTGTTGAGTGATGTATTTTGTTATTTCCTTTATTATGTTGTATTAATTTACTTTGTCTCTTTTCATGCGGGGAAGTCGAAGATTTTGCACTTTTGCTGATTAAACTAAGTCTTGAACCACATGCAATTCGCTTGAAGTCTTGAACCACTACAATTCGACACTCATTGATATTCATTTATTTACTTCAAACTAGTATGTGGTCATGTGTTGCCTAATTATTGTAGAATTTAATCAACGATTTAATCTTTTGTTCATAGACATATCATGACAAAATATAATTTTTGTGATTTTTTTGTATAATTAATTGTATGGATTAAGATCTAAAATCGTTTGATATAAAAAAAAGTAGTTTGTTTTAACTTCTATAATTCCATAATAATTCTCTTCTAATAATTTTTTTTTTTTTTTTTTATTTTTTTTATTTTATAAATAGAGACCGATTTAGTGACCGATTTTATAAAATATATAATATATTTAGTCTTTTAGAGACCGATTTAGAGACTGATAAATCAGTCTCTAGTTTAGAGACGGAATTAGCGACTGATTTTATAAAATATATAATATATTCATGTTTTTAGAGACCGATTTAGAGACTTATTTAGAGACCGATAAATCGGTCTCTAAAAAATTGGTCTCTAAATCAGTCTCTCATGTGTTTTTTTTTAAGTATGATTGACTAATATTTGACCGAAAATTAGAGACCAATTTAGAGACCGAAAAAATCAATCTCTAAAAATCGGTCTCTAATATTTAGCGACGAGGCTTTTAGAGACCGATTTAAATCGGTCTCTAACTATTTTAGAAACCAATTTTCTTGATTTAGAGACCGAAAAATCAGTCTCTAAAACTCAAATTTCTAGTAGTGATTGCTTTATGGCCTTCACTCTTTCAAGATTTAGAAATACATGCAAAATATTTTTCTTTATTATGGAATTATTTTATATCATCAATGGCAAGTTACAATTTGGAATTTGGACCATTCTTTATGGCATTGACTATGGAAAAGAGAGGATCGAACATCAAGGTGTAAACCATAGATATAGAAGAAATTAGATGGCTATTGTTAATTTGTGATATATAGAAATAAATCTTAATCATTAAATTATTCATAAATAGTCATGATTACAACATAAAATAATAATTTTTTTGAATAATCATGTGAATATCTTTAAATAACTTTTAATATTAACCATTATATATAAAGTGAAATTAGTACTCTGTTATTAGGAGAAGAAAATAGAAAATATTAGCCATTAAACAAAAGTTTAAATCTATCATCTTCTTATAATATCCAATCCCTCTAGTATGTAAGTCTAGTTTATTGAAGAAATAAGGACACAATATAAACCAACAAGATTGTCAAGCTGTTGAAGTGATAAAATTAGTATATATTCCGACTTCTAGTGTTGGTTTATGCCATGGAATCTTAAACCGAGCACCAGGATTGATGCTCCTCTATAACTACCTTCTTCATTTTCTTCTTGCTTCTTTTAATTTTTCATTCCAATAAACATATATTATTTGTCTTAGTCTTTGTTGTACCATTTGGGGCATAATGCATGTGCCAGATACTGGGACGACAATTCAATTTCAGCATTAGACAATTATGACGTCTTCTTTCAGTCAAAAATAAAATACTTATTATATATCTATCTTTTTAACAATCAAAAAGTGTGTAATTTAATTTAAAGGTGTGAAAATGATGGGGTTTTTTTTTTTTTTTTAAGACAATGGTGTATTTTGAAAATGAATTTTTTTATATAGATATAAGTCAAAACTTAATTCTCAAAATGATACAAGTTGAATAGTGATGTATAATAAGTTATAGATGATTTACTTGCATTTTTTTAAATTATATTTTGGGTAAGTCATGTTTCTCATGCATAATTTTCTATTTTTTTAATTTATTTTAATTTAGGTAAATTTTGCTTGTGAATTACAACTTACTTTTTTTTTAAAAAAAATGTCATATGAAGTTTTGGGTGCTATCAACGACTCCTATTTTTTTCTAAAAAAAATGTAATATGAAGTCATTGGTGCCATTCATGAACCCTATTAAGCTTTTCAATTTAATAATAAGTTGTGGCTTGGCATGTTTGTGTCTATAAATTCCACCACATCCTTTTGTTGTTGTTTCATATTTAACTATTTTTTAAGTTATCTCTATCACTGATACTTTATATCAAACTCGGCTCATTCTCATTCAATTCTCACTACTAGAGGTATTTAGTAAAAATGTTAATTATACTTTTTTTATTATTACAACTTTTGTATGTTTATTGATGTGAAGTTTTCCTTTTTTTTTTACATAAATTGACAAATGTCGTCATATGACCCTGCTCGTAGTTCATTTATTGTTGATATTGATAATATTTATGAATATAATAATCCTTAAGGCCTCTAAGTTATATGATCGCTAACCCTGCTATTGGGATAATATTCATTCAACAATATTATATGATCCAGATAATGTAACTCTAACTATACGAGATAATGTAAGTGATTTTAGTGAAGAGGCGGAGTATGAGGAAGGTGATGATGGCAATGGAGTAGATGAGATAGGCGTGGGCAAACCTGCCACTATATCTTATGCTACCACATCCTCCTTTTTATCTAATACTAATTTACAGGCAATGCATGTTCTTGAATTTCCCGATGATTATGGAATTAAGAAAGTAAACGATGTGAATGTGAATAATGATTTGTGGGTTGGTATGCAATTTGAATCAAAACAAGCAACAACCAATGTAATTAATCAGTACCACATTCATAACTCATTTGACTATGTTGTTGAGGAGACCAGACCTGAAAAATATGTCGCTAGGTGTAAGAAATTTGGTGATGAGTGTGAATGGAGAATTAAGGCGTCATTCAATAAAAGATGTGACAAGTGGGAGATTAAAAAAATTGCAGGGGAACATACTTGCACATCTTCATTGATTTATCAAGATCACCATATATTAGACTCATCACTAATTTATTCATATGTTGTTAGATTAGTGAATACAGATCCTAGCATCCTAATAAAAGGCTTGATTACAGATGTACGAACTCATTTCAACTATATAGTCATATGCAAAAAGGCGTGGAAGGAAAAACAAATGGCACTTGCCTAACTTTTTGGTGATTGGGAGGAATGATATAATGAGTTATCCAAATGGATGGCTACTAACCAGTACTTTGTACTTGGTACAATTGTGAGATATCACACTTTACCCTATTATGTTGATGGTACGGAAGATCCCAGCAGTGTGATTATTGATCATGTGTTTTGGTCATTCAAGCCATGCATTCAAGGATTTGCATATTGTAAACCAATTGCTCAAGTGGATGAGACGTTCTTGTCTGATAAATATTGTGGGACACTGCTAGTTGTTGCACAAAATGGTGACAAAACCATCATTCTAATTGTCTTTGCCATTGTTGAAAGGGAAACAAAAGAAGCTTAGGCATGGTTCTTGTATTATCTTCACAGATATGTGACACCACAAATAAATATATGCATAATATCAAATAAAGGCAAGGGTCTTCTAGTAGCACTGCAAAGTAAACGAGTTGGATGGGTTCATCCCAATGCCCATTCAGTGTACTACATTTGACACATTAGAAGTAATTTTAACTAAGTATTTGGAAATATTGAACTTAAGAAACAAGTGATTATATGGGTAATAATAATATTTTTAAAAGAATATTTTTAAAAAATATTAATTTAATAATTTTAATTTACAATTTTTTCAGGATATGAGTTAAGGCAGCCATGATTCGAGGCAAAGCTTTTGGCATTGCAATAAGAGAATCGAAAGGCTGCAGAGTGATTAGATAAGATCCCAAAGGAGAAATAGACTCAAGCTTATAATGAAGGAAGGCATTATGGTCATATGACCACTAATGTTGCTGAGTTCATAAATTCAGTGTTAAAGGGAGAACAAGCATTGCTTATAATTACCTCAGTAAAAAGAACATTTTATATGGTGAGTTCATTGTTTGTTGACAATGGGAATAAAGCAGTGATGCAAGAAAATCGACGTCAAGCTAGCTCTCACCATGTCTACAATTTCATAAGGGAGACGAGTGTGTGAGGTCTAAGAGATGGCAAACCCTTAGGTTGGCTAACGAGCAATGGTTTATACAGTGAAACTGAATGAATGGTAGTGTGATTATGGAGAATTTCAAGCATCGAAGTTGGCCTATTCTCATGTTATTGTAGCATGTGCACATTTGAGTTTAGATTTTAATCAGTTTATTGCACTTATATATAGGTTAGATCACTTCTTCAAAGTGTATGAGGTTGAGTTTCGTCCACTTAGGAATGAAGAATATTGACCTCCTTATTCTGGTGCCATTTTCATTCCTAATCCTGCAATACGGAGAGACACATCAGGAAGGTCACAAACTTCTCATATCCATAATGAGATGGATAGATGGGAGAATAGTCAGACAAAGAAATGTGGAGTTTGTAGAACTGAATGGCATAATCGAAGTAATTGCCTACAACGACAGATCAATATTGATTAGAGTTCACAACAATGTGCTGACTAATATTGGACGAATAATGTATAATTCTAGATCTTTAGTGTATAATTCAAGCTTTGTAGTTTGCAAAAAGAGTGTTAGTCACTTCCTTTATTGTTAGCTTTATTATCTTAAATATGTATCTTCACATTTTATTATGAAAACTTTATTATGTAATTTTTTTAAACAAATGCTAAATTACGTAAATTTATTTTTCATATTTATAGTTTTAAAATATATATTTCCAAATAAATATACTTATACGAAGCTAAAGATATTATTAAAAAAATCACAAGAAAAGAATTTGGTGCTAAATAATTTAATTAAAAATCATTTTTTTACCAAATTTTTCAAAAATGTTTATATGCTCTTTTGTGCTAAATAATGTAATTAAAAATCATTTTTTATTGAAAGATTATTTGGTCGCTTAGTTATAAGATAAATGGATTCCTTTATTCAGATTTCTTTCATCACTATTTTGACAAGATAAATGGATTCCTTCATTTAGCTTTTTTCACGCGTGACTCCTTCTCTTGCTATTGCAAGATTTCTTGACGGATCTACAGTCCAACTTTGGTATTTTTTTGCTTCTGCAAGATTTTTTTATCATGCTACTACAAGATTCTCCTGCGTGATTCTCTTTCTTTTATTGCAGATGTGAATTATTTGAGTGAATAATCCATCATTATTCGTTTTTGGTAAATTCCTTCACATGTGGAGATAAAGAAGTCATTCAACCAAGGCAGTACGTAGCAAAAGATGACATCACATGCTGCATAAGATGAAGAAGTCATTCAACTAATCAATATGCTGAGTAGAAAAAGCCATCACATGTAGCTGAATGCAACTTGCTTTTGGTGAATTCTCCTACACTTCTGCTGCTTTGGGCATTGAGGCGAGACGAGAACCAATAGAGATTCTCCTGCATACTGCTTTGCACATCATTCACGTGCTACAAAGAAACATACTTGTGCATGAGCAGTAAGCAAGTTATGGCTCAAAGCCACAACTTGTATGTTTTTTTTTTGTTATTTTATGAAAGTTGTGCTCCATAACCATGACTTGCATGGTTTTTTTTTGTGCAAGTCATGCTCCACAACCATGATTTCCAAGTTTTGTTTTTTTTTTATTTTGACGTAAATCGTTCCTGATTTCATTTGTGATTTTTTTATATATATTTTTTAACAATTTGGTATATAAATACTAAGCCTCTAATAGCACAAGCCATTGTGGCTTCAATCTGAGTGATTTCATATACACATATCTTCAAATTTCATTTCTTCACTATGCTCACCTTTTCCTTCTTCATTCCTATATCTTCATAATTTTTACTCTTACCAATGGAGTGTTTCATATCAGAACCAATTTATGGATCTTTATTAAGGCTTCAAGATCAACATATTTCCACTAAAGTTTGGACTGAAGAGGAATGCATGCTACAAGCTAGGCATCGTTATGTTTGAGGAGATTTGCCTCATGAATCTGTGAAGGAGTTAATAGATGAAGTTGGTTTTAGCACTGCCTTAAATATTGTCCAAGTCCCCATCCACTATCATCTCATTACAGCATTGGTCGAAAGATGGAGGCCAGAGACACACAATTTTCATTTGTCATATGGAGAATGCACAGTGACACTAGAAGATGTTGTTGTCCAGCTTGAACTTCCTATTGATTAAGAAGTTATGGCTAGTGCTACCCAAGCAAATTAGCTAACTATTTGTGAACAATTATTAGGGGCAGTGCCACCATTAGAAAATTTCAAAGGACAAGTCATCAAACTAACTTGGTTGGAATAAATGTTCACTAAACTTCCGCCTAATGATACTAAAGTTGTCATTGAATAACAAACGAGAGCATATATTTTGTGAATGATTAGAGGATTTCTTATGCCAAATACATTAGGATCTCAAGTTCACTTGATGTTTGTTCCTCTATTAGAAGATTTATCTGCAGCTGCGAATTATAGTTGGGGATTAGCTATTCTGACTTGTCTTTACCGACACTTGCACCATGGTACCAATGATAAACAATTTGACGTTGGAGGATGCTTGTTTCTTCTTCAAGCATGGGCGTGAGATCGCATTCCTCACATTTCACCACGTCTATAACCATTATCTGATGATAAGGTACAAGTTGAACTTGTCTGTCCTCTTGCCAATAAGTATAATCATAAATTAAATAATTAATTTTTTGTTAGAAATAATTATTGTTTTACTCTATGCTTTAACTCTGTGTATGTATGTGTGTGTGTGTGTGTGTGTGTGTGTAACAGGTGGTGTTGACCTAAGAGTACAACCTTTATACCTGATCTTGCTGCTAACATCATATGGTTAATTTTATACTGTATACATATTAATGAGGTTAATCCACTTTACTATTTCTATATTCTTTGAACAATATTATTAGTTAATATTTGAAAATTAACAATTATATATCTTTACTTGATATGGACACCATATGCCACACCTGAAACGATGTGGCTAAATATTCTTGTTGTCCCTCAAGTTGCTCGTGCAATGATGTCATTGATATATTTTGCCACTGTTAAGTGACACCTCGTAGACCTCGTAGATCAGGTCAAGTGACAATTTGGATTGCAATAATGCGTTTTAGCAGACCTATTCAATTTCGACACCCTTCACAACATTGATATGAGAGGTAAAAGGGAAGTATATTGGCCCAATCGTCATCGCTAGTTGATTGACTTGTGGGGGGGCGTCATAACTGACTCATTTAAGTCAATGCATATACTAATTATTTACATGACAACTTAGAGTATATGCAGTGGTACTTATGTCACACCAGATGATATATCTCTCGTAAGGGTGCATATTATGGTGGCACAATATGATCATTCTTTCATTATTTAATTTAACGTGGTTATAACATTTTTATGTTAACATCAAGTATCACTAACAACATAATGAAATTTTCTTTCAGTATTCTTTTGTGCAAGTAATTCAGGACAATACCTCCTCTTCAAACACCACCCAAAATCTCTTGCAAACTATACACACCATTAAGTGAGCCTACAATGATATGTTGAATGGCAGATCCATCCACCAGTCTTCTCAACCATGCATGAGGAAGTCGCTCCTACTCAACATTTTACTATACCAGAGTAGGAGTCTGAAAGACAAAGACAATGTGCGCAACCATGTCAAAGGGTAGATGTTGATGAAGAACCACATACATATCAAACACAGGCACTTGAAGATGTGTATGTTTCCTAAGGCTTTGAGGCATATCAACATCCATCATCATCCCATCATGTTTCTTCCACTTCTTAACTTTTTCAATCACCACCATCAGTGTTTGTTGTGTAACGTTCTACTCTAATTTTATGATTTTTCTTATTATAGTATTCTAATATTTTAACTCGAATTAGAATAGTACGTTACTAACATCTTCTAATATTATATTAATCTTGTACAAATAGTAAAATTACATAATATTGATGATTACACCCTTAGGTAAAACACACAAATACTTCTAATTTAGGTACTTATTTTCTACATATTGAGGCTGACAAAAGCCTTATTCACTATTTATAAATATAAACTTCAACTTCCAGCATATAGACTTGCTAAATACAAAAAATTCTATCTAAACTTCTTCAATCGATTTAACCTGAAATGTTAAATCATAAAGGAGTGAGATACAAATCTTAGTAGGAAGATGTAAAAACAGGTATACATTTATCACTCACTCTTTATCATTCTCTATTTCTAAAACCATATCTAAGAGTCCACAAATAAATAAATCAATATTTGAGAAATAAATTAGGTGAGTAGTAAATAAGGCTTAATTTAAAGTATATGAGTAAATACTTCTTGATAAACAAACCTATAATGAAAAAGTAAGTAACTCTGTAAAAATGATATATCTCAAATTTCTATGTTCCTCATTTCAGTAAAATAAATTAGAAAAGGAATAAATAACCTAAAAATGAGTATTTAATTAAGGATAAAATAACTTGATAAGTAATTCATAACTTCATAAAAATAGGTAACTAAATATTCATTTATCATTACTCAGAATCTGCTTTTCATTATTTCTTTATTATCCCATTTTAATATTCTTAATAAAATGTGTATCTTTTTCTTCATTAGGGCGTCCCACAATGCTCTCATCATGACCACAATAATTTGATTATGGCGTCTCCCAATCATTTCATCATGACCACAATAATTTGATCAAGGCGTCCCTTAATCCTCTCATTATGGTCACAATAATTTGATTAAGGTGTCCATTGATCCTCTCATCATGGTCACAATAATTTGACCAATGCGTCCTTTTATCCTCTCATCACGGATTAATACATTTTTATCCATGGGATAATATTGCTCTTAAAAAAACTTCTTCATGAAAATATTCATCATAAAATAAACCACATATAATCATAAAATCAGTTATAAATGAAACTATATCAATAACAAATAATATCACATGTAAAAAGAAATTAAAAGATAATGATAAAAGCATTTACGTTCAAAATATCATTTTTGACATTTTGGTGCCTGAATAACCATTTGGTTATTCGAATAACACTGCTTCATTTTAATTTTCTGAAAAAGTTTTATTCGAATAAGTCAAGACTTATTCGAATAATGCTTTTGAAAAATCACATCCTACCGTGCTTTTGTTCGAATAACAAATATGTTATTCAAATAAACCTTTCAGAATTATATTTTTTCTAAAATATTTTAACATGGTTTATTCAAATAACCAATGGCTTATTCGAGTAAAGCCATCATGAAAACTAGTTACAGGCACCAAAAAGGTTACTGTTTCATAAGAAAAAGAATAGAGCAAGTGGATTGATTCTGGAGTAATGGACTAAGAGGTATGAGTGATAGAAATAGGGAGTAAAGGATGATGTTTTTGACATTTCCTACCTATTTTACATAATTGAAATTAGTGAAGGAGAAGTGGAGATGAGAGAGTGATGTTGCAGAAAAACAAAGGTGTTGATTTTGTGTTTAAGTGGGTGTTGTCTGACGAGCATGGGGATGGGAATGACGTATTTATAGGGCCAAATTGTGTTTGCTTCACGTATATGAATGATTAAGTGATAACTAGGTGTCATAAGGAGATTCCATTCCCTTCCAAAATATCCTCCATCATCATTGCTTCTAATCTAATTTTTCATCCAAAACTTGCCACCTATTTTCTGTAATGATTGTTGAAACTTAATCAAAATTTCAAGAGCTCCACATGTTCATGCTGACATCACATGCTTATACCATCTTCAATAAATGCATGGACACTTGTTCCTTATTGACCGTAACTCACTATCTTATTTTGACACTTGTTCTTTGCAATCATTTATTCTTCTTAACATGGAGTGGCTTAAGAAGTAAGCCTTGTTAATTCTCTATTCATCCCTCAACACCTATTTTTGCAATCATCATGACTTCCTTGGTCAAGGTTTCAAAGGTGTTTTCTTTATGACACTTGTTCTTGATGATTTCACCTTGCTTACCTCAACAATCTTATTTCATTGGGTTGAATTAAACAACCATGAGAAAAACCAAAATTTCCATTCTGCTGCAATGTGACATGTTTCCTATTTCTAATATTTTCAATTTTTTATTCAAATAATCCATTCTATACATATGTTCTTAGTAGGTAATTTATTCGAATAAAAACAATTATATTAGAATAAAATGATATGTTTACTTATTCAGAAATGAGTTTATTCGACTATCTGGTTGGTTATTTGAATAAAATGACTTTTATTCAAATAATCTTGTTTTATTTAATTTTGAGAGTCGTAATAATTTATTAAGGTATAAATATTTTTATGAATCTATATTATTAATTTTAGGGATGTTACATTCTTCTTCTCTTATAAAAATTTTGTCCCCAAAAGTGGAGATGAGTGAAGATGAGAGAGTGATGTTGCAGAAAAACAGAGGTGTTGATTTTGTGTTTAAGTGCATGGGTGTTGTCTGACGAGCATGGGGAAGGGAATGACGTATTTATAGGGCCAAATTGAGTATGCTTCGCATATAGGAATGATTACGTGATAACTAGTAGGTGTCATAAGGAGATTTCATTCCCTTCAAGAATCTCCTCCATCATCATTGCTTCTAATCTAATTTTTCATCCAAAACTCGCCACCTATTTTCTGTACTCATTGCTGAAACTTAATCAAAATTTTAAGAGCCCCACATGTTCATGCTGACATCATATGCTTATACCATCTTCAATAAATGCATGGACACTTGTTCCTTATTGGCCATAATTCACTATCTTATTTTGACACTTGTTCTTTGCAATCATTTATTCTTCTTGATGTGGAGTGGCTTAACACTACAAAAAACGTGTTATTTTGCGGCTTTTTTTTTCAATTTGTGGTGGTTTTTAACCCTCGTTAATTAAATTGTGATGGTTTTAAAAAAAACGTTGCATTTACGTTATTATGGCGATTTTCAGCGACCCCCCACAATAGTGATTAATTTGCGACGATTTTAAACCCCCACAATTTGCGACAATTTTTTTTTTCGATTTGTAGCGATTTTTAGTCTTCACTATCTAGTTGCCTAATTCTATTTACCAAAAAATTGCAGAGGTTTAAAACTGCCGCTATTTGATTATTGTAAACAATATTTTTTACTTTCTTAGGGTTTAAAACCGCTGCAATTCATTTGATGATTTTTTTTAAAAAAGATTTACTACATATTTAATTCTTAATTCTAATAACATTTAGGATGCACAATCAAAACAATTAATTTTATAAATCTGTTGATATAAATGTGAATCAAATTGTATTAAAAATATTCATAATAACATGAACATCACAAGTTCGAATCATTAATAAGCTAAATAAATTCATCCATTGTAATATAAACTTACAATTTAAAATCCTTAATAACCTAAAGTAGTGCCACAATAAATGAACATAAAAAATCAACACTAAATATGTTGTTGGTGGTTTGTGTTGCTACCATGATAACTCCACAAAGTATAGTTATTTGTGCCCTATATCTGTATTTCATTGATTGCTAAAGTCCTTGTATTCATGCATATTTGGAAGGTTTTATGTTTATATTTGCTATATTCAATTCTGATACCTTTCCAGTATGTAATTGAGTAATTTGTGCATATTTGATATATGATTAAGTGAATTTATATTTGTTACTAATTTGGTATTTTCTCTATCATATGAAGGGCTCCAAACGAGATGACATGTGGAGGCATTTGAGCTGAAAGGGGAAGAGGAAGCCAAATTAGCATCTCAGCAGGCAACGTCGCGGCGTGGCATGTGAATGCGGTGGCGTGACATCTTTTGCATCCAAAGTTAGAGGCTTCGAAGAATTGAACACCATGGCGCAAGGAAAACAATGCCGCGGCTTCCTTAACCTAATTTGACACGCGCCGCGGCGTGTAAAGTGAATGCCGCGGCGTGCCTCTGTTTTTGCTGAGTCTATAAATAGATTTTAACAGATTTTGTTTAGGAGAGCTTGGTAGTTTAGAGAGCTCCGTAGGTTTTAGAGAGGCCGCGGCTCTATACTTCATTTTTTGGCAGATTGGAGGCCTGGGGAGCTATGGTTGGAGGTCCTCTTCCTTAAGGAAGAGGATTCAAGCTTCAATGATCTCATCAATGACATCCTTCCTCTTCTCCTTGAGTTTTCTTCTCTCCCTTATCTTTTGAGCACTGTTTTGCTCTGTAATTTCGTGTTCAATGGATTGGTAGCTGTATTTAGGAAATACTTTAGATCTTTATATGAGTATTGATGTTTATGTATGAATTTGAGTTTCTATTGATGTTTAGCTTTGTTCTTCCATGCCTATACTTAATGCTTGCTTCTGTTTGATCAACAATTACATGATCATAATTGATGCAAATGAACTAGACATAGGGATTTGTGGAGATGGACATGGTATAGTTGATGCATGTTCGACAAGTTCAATTGACTTGGATGAGTTGATTCACTAACTGGATAGAAATATACCTTTTAACCATGTATTAGCGTGTGTTTGAGAATAGATCGTTCATTAGTGGAGTTTATACTAGTCCTCATGCAACCATAAGAACCATAGTGGATTAGGTAAATGACACTAGGGTTGATTGACCTAGACATAGGCTTTTGACTAAATCAGATTCTCAAGCTAACTAACTAATCATTGATGTTGCTTATAAGGATTGTAGATCATTAGTATGAAGTAGAAGGTGAAGAAGGATTCCCTAGATCTCTAAACCTTTATGCTATTGCTTTTGTAGTTTAGATTTAAATTAGTTACTTTTCTTTATTTTATATGTCCTTGGATAGAATTTAACTAAGCTATTGGTTGCTACTTAGTAATGAAAACCTTATCCTCGTAGGAACGAACTTTTACTTTGTATCTGTATTACTTGAACGACCCGTGCACTTGCGGTACACAAATGGTCTAACAAGTTTTTGGTGCCATTGCTGGGGATAATGGTTATTTCCAAAGTTTTTAGCCTTATTACTTAGCAATTGCTAGGGTATAACGGTTTACTTCCATATTACTAATATCAACAATGAGTTTGGTTAGTTCTAATTCAAGTTGTAAATAATCTATGTTAATTTCAGTCTTCATTCTTTGTAATTATAGGAACAATAAATGGAGGATGAACTTAATCATTCAAGGCCTTTGAGGGAGCTCGAGAACCCCCAATGGAGAACCTCCGTTTAGGCAAAAGAAGGCCTACCATCCGATCCATTCATTTTGTGATCAAACCGGCCATACTCCAAGGAAATGCATACTGAAGTGCATTTTGGTGGTTTGCCTTGCGAAAGTCCTGCCGGGACTATAACTCAGGTCCTTCTTGGGAGGGAACCCAGGTTTTTTATTTTTTTGTTGAATAGTATGTGTATAATAAGTTTTAAGTCATAAATATGTTAGTAAGTTTAGTTTAGTAGCTTTATTTAGTTTTTAAGCTTTTATTCTATTTTTACTTATAAATATGTTAGTAACTTTGATTTACGTAGTTAAGTGCTTAGTATGTTTGATTTTAGTATCTTTAGTTAGTTTTAAGTCTTATATAGTTAGTATTTTGATTTTAGTAAGTTTTAGTTAGTTTGTAAGATTATGTTAGTTTTAGGTTATATATAGGTTAGTAAGTATGATTTTGAGTTTTTATACATTTTAGTTGTCCATTTTAATTTTTAGCCTTTTGGACAAATTTGGGATGTGTTGAGGACCTCTTTGGAGCAAATTATGCAGAAAAAGTGATTTTGCTGCAGAATTATGCAGGCTAGCTTCTCACGCTGTGGCGTGAGGTTGTTTCACGCCACAGCGTGACAGTTATTATGCGCATCTAGGCCAATTTCCAGAGACCTCAGCGCCGCGGCGTGGTAATATGATGCCGTGGCGCCTACCTGCTGAACTTGTTAAAAAAAAAGTTACTTGTTTTAGGTGCTACTGAAGGCACCCATTCTGATTAAATGTCGTGGCATAGATGCTGTGTGCTGCAGTATGTTATTCTGTTTTGTGTATTTTTTTTTCATATTTTGTTTCTATTCAATTTTTCTTGTTCATATTTCATTCTTTTATTCATATTATTGTTTTTATTATTCAGCTCTCTAATTTTTAGTATCTATTTAGACTCAAGTACCCTGGATATCATGGAAAGTAAGGACTTTGTCTCACTTAAGTTTGGAGGAGTGTCATTACATGATTTGATTACTAAGATGTATTATGTATACATGTGATGATATTTACTAGATGCAGTTGTGATAGCCACCATGTTTCAATGAGTTTCTATTTGTGTTGGTTATTACTGATGGGTTTGCAAAGCAGTTTTAATTTTTCCTCTTATGCAAATGATGTATGCAGGTCGTATTGAAAAGTTGAATCTATTTGAATACATGCTTTGTTGCAAAAGACTGCTGGTGTTGTTTTGGTTGTTCATGATATGAAAGGTTGCTATTTGCCCCCTTATGAGTGAAACCTTATATGATCTTGAAGCATATGAAACAGTTCAGTTGTTAGTAATGTATGATTTACATTCCACTTAAATGCAAGTGTAACTTTGAAAATGATATGAATACATGTTTAGAGAAAGTTATGGATATACATGTAGAGTTTCAATTATCCTAGAAATTGTTTTTAAACTATCTTGAAGTGAAATCCTAGATTGTGCATGACTGAGGAAATGATTAGGGCATTCTTTGGATCGATTGAGCCTTAAAAAGCTTACCCTGAATGATTATATCCTTAAGTCCCCTTTGAAGCCTAATAATTGTTTGGCCTTTTGTTTTTCATCACCCACGTATTCCTTACCATGTTAACCATTCTAATGCATGTGAAAGCATTGCATTTTCTTTCTACCTTTAATATTTGTTGAGTACATGATTTGTTATTTCTTGAAGTGAGTCCAATGAGTAGGGGTATGTATGTTTAAGAAAAAATGAGCTTGAAGGAACTAAATTCAATCAAAAAGGAGAAAAAGAATTACTTTGTAAAAGTAAAAAAAAGAAAAAAAATATGAAAAGAGAGAAAAGCAAAGCAAGAAAAAGAAAGGAAAAAAGCTAAAAAAAATGAAAAGCGTTGCATGGTTCTGGCAAGTTGTGATCCTTCATTGAAGAATACCCCGCTAGTTCACTTGTTCTCAAGTCTTGAAATGATATGTTTATGTTTCTCAATGTTTGTATGTATCTTTCCCTTCTTTTCTTATGCCCATACCATTGGTCTAACATTACAAGCTGTAAAAACCTTTTGATCCTCAGTTATATGTGGTTTACATTAGTGGAGAGAGAGTTTAGGATCAATTTTATGGATTTTATGATTCATATATATGTATGTTTATAAAGTTATCCAGACGTGTATGATTTGAATAGGAGAAGTTCATCTTGCATGTTCGTGAATAATGTGAATTGCATGGAAGGACGCTGGATTGTTAGCATGTGAAAGATTATGTATGTGTGAAGCTAGTTTAGGGGCATTTGTACTTTTTATGGATTGACGTAATCATTACATACTAGTAGTTGGGGTTAATTGAAGAAAAGAAAGATTGAAACTTCACTGTTGCTGAATGCATGTTTAGTCTAAATTGTTAAGAAGATTTACTTGGTCATACTTTGTTTTGCTCGAGGACAAGCAAAATGTTAAGTTTGGGGGTGTGATAACTCCACAAAGTGTAGTTATTTGTGCTCAATATCTGTGTTTCATTGATTGCTAAAATCCTTGTATTCATGTATATTTGGAAGGTTTTATGCTTATATTTGCTATATTCAATTCTGATACCTTTCTAGTATGTAATTGAGCAATTTGTGCATATTTGATATGTGATTAAGTGAATTTATATTTGCTACTGATTTGGTATTTTCTCTATCATAGGAAGGGCTCCAAACGAGATGATATGTAGAGCATTTGAGCTGAAAGGGGAAGAGGAAGCCAAATTAGCATCTCAACAGGCAATGTCACGGCGTGGCATGTGAATGCCGCGGCGTGACATCCTCTGCATCCAAAGCCAGAGGCTTTGAAGAATTGAATGTCGCGGCGCAAGGAAAACAATGCCGCGACGTCCTTGACCTAATTTGACACGCGCCGCGGCATGTAAAGTGAATGCCGCGGTGTGCCTCTATTTTTGCTGAGTCTATAAATAGATTTTAACAGATTTTGTTTAGGAGAGCTTGGTAGTTTAGAGAGCTCCGTAGATTTTAGAGAGGTTGCGGCTCTATACTTCATTTTTGGGCTGATTGGAGGCCTAGGGAGGCTAGGTTGGAGGTCCTCTTCCTTAAGGAAGAGGATTCAAGCTTCAATGATCTCATCAATGGCATCCTTCCTCTTCTCCCTGAGTTTTCTTCTCTCCCTTATCTTTTGAGCACTGTTTTGCTCTGTAATTTCGTGTTCAATGGATTGGTAGCTGTATTTAGGAAATACTTTGGATCTTTATATGAGTATTGATGTTTATGTATGAATTTGAGTTTCTATTGATGTTTAGCTTTGTTCTTCCATGCCTATGTTTAATGCTTGCTTCTGTTTGATTAACAATTACATGATCTTAATTGATGCAAATGAACTAGACATAGGGATTTGTGGAGATGGACATGGTATGGTTGATGCATATTCGACAAGTTCAATTGGCTTGGATGAGTTAATTCGCTAACTGGATAGAAATATACCTTTTAGCCATGTATTAACGTGTGTTTGAGAATAGGTCGTTTATTAGTGGAGTTTATACTAGTCCTCATGCAACCATAAGAACCATAGTGGATTAGGTAAATGACACCAGGATTGATTGACCTAGACATAGGCTTTTGACTAAATCAGATTCTCAAGCTAACTAACTAATCATTTATGTTGCTTATAAGGATTGTAGATCATTAGTATGAAGTAGAAGGTGAAGAAGGATTCCCTAGATCTCTAAACCATTATGTTATTGCTTTTGTAGTTTAGATTTAGATTAGTTACTTTTCTTTATTTTATATGTCTTTGGATAGAATTTAGCTAAGCTATTGGTTGCTACTTAGTAATGGAAACCTTATCCTCATGGGAACGAACTTTTACTTTGTATATGTATTACTTGAACGACCCATGCACTTGCGGTACATAAATGGTCTAACATACCACCAGATGATCTTCTTGCATCCAATGGTGTAGTAGGTTCACTTAAAGCATCACCTAGCTGAAATAAATGAACATTTAATTAATATAATTACAACACTTACAACACTAGTTCTCCAAGAATCCAATAAAATAAATAAATACCAATTACCAAAAGTGCAGTTCATGTTTACTACCCAATTCTATTTTTAATAGGACATTTTTGTGCCTGTCACTCATAACATGGTAGAAGGAATCAATTGAGTAAACCTAATTAGTAAACCAATGAACAAGATGTGTTATGAACTAGAAATCAATCAAAGAATATAAGACACATGATACTTAGGGAGGCACAAATCACTAACTGCAGTGCAGCAAAAGACTAATAAAAGAGAACCATGGCTAAACTACTGCCAGACTGCAAGCATATCAGTGTCACTAATACAAATTCATGTTCAAATACTAGCTATATGAAAATAGATAAGGTGAGAGAATGATAACATTATCAAAGTTTAAATAGGTTTATAAGCTGAAATGATCTAGTGCATGCTGATGCGAATTAAAGGTTGCAGACCTAAGTGTAAGTTGTCTCAAGTAATAAATTTCTCGAGAGTCGGAGGTCGATCCATAGGGAATTGATGAAGAAAAAATTCTTTGAGGTAAGAAAAAACTTTGTCACAACAATAAAGATAATAAAACTTATTCACAATTAAATTAAAGAACTTGTTTGGGTTTAGAGATCCACTTTTAGTAATAATTTAAGGACAAAATTAATTCTTTTTATAACTCAATTGAAATCCATGCACAACGGAGGTTCCAATCGAAAAATAAAATATTCAAAGTTCATTTAGAATTATATACGTAGTTGTATTGTGGTTTCTTTAATTATTTACTAACACCTACACTTGTAAATGGGTTCAAGCATTCATTGTGTCAAACCACTTGTCTATAATGAATCAAGAACTTTGCTTTATAAGGAGGAATTATTTACCAACACTAACACTTATAAATGGGTTCAAGCATTCATTGTGCCAAACCACTTGTCTACAATAAATCAAGAACTCCACTTTACAAGGAGGGTTTCTAAATTGATTGAAAACAAAATACAACACATATAATGATCACTTGATAATATATCATTTAAGCACAAAAAAAATTAATTTAACCTTATTTTATTATCAAAAGCTTTACCCCTTCACCTAACCAAGATTAAGATTAGTTACTCATGAACAAGAAGAAAGAAAGAGAAAAGAAGAAAAAGATGAGTATAACTTCAATTCAGAACAAAGAAAACTACAATAAGAGAAATAAATAACACAATAGTATAATCTAAGCTAAAACCAATATTCCCTTAATAGGCAACCAAGGCTACCTTTTATAGAGCATCACAAGCAAAATATGACGAGTAGGATAATGAGTGGGTGGATAATTAAGGAGTGGGTAGATGATTAAGTGGATGATTAAGAATTATGTTGATGATTATTGAGTGAGTGGATGATTATTGAGTGGATAGATGATTATTTAGTGAGTGAATGATTAATGAGTGGGTGGATGATTAATGATGCTTGTCTCTCCACTCGTATCAACTAATTCAACTATCTTCACATGATTATAACTCTATTAAAACATCATTTTCTAGAAAAGTAGTCTTCATGAGAGTTAAAGGATTTTGTCTTAGCTTTCCAATGCCACTGATTTCAGCCCAATCTAAATCCTATAGCTCAAATTCTAGCCTAATCACTGCACACTGCTCAAGCCCATCTACAGCTCCTTTGTTTTGACTTCCAAGCCCAATATGACCTCCAAGACATCCGAACTGGCTCTTGTGTTTCATAAAAGTTGTAGATTTAGGTCTTAACTTTCAAATGACACTTATTTAAGCTCAATGCAATTCCTATAACCCAAGTTATGCTCTTATGAGTGCACACTGCTCGGGTTCTAGTGACAGAACCAGTTTTCTGACTTCCTGACCCAATGAGCTCCACTAGATGTCTGATTGAGACTTTGAGCTCTTCATCAAAGTTGTAGAGCTTTCTCTCAGCTTTCATACAAGGTAAAGTTCATAATTTCTAGACATCTAGAACTCGAGATATGATTGAATTACAAAAATATTGTAAATCTCAACAATGCTAGAAAATATCAATTAAGCCTATTTTGAACTCAAACTTACAAATAGAGCTGTCAAAACGGGCTGGGCCAGTCCATTCGGGCCGGGCCAGTTCGAGTCGGGCCATTTTCGGGCCTGGCCAGATCGGGTCAGGTAAGGTTCGAGCTAACATTTTGTCGAAATATTTTACAAGTAAATGGGTCGGTGGCCCGATTCAAATCGAGCCATTTTTAATTTCGGGCTAATATTTTTTATCTCAGCCCGTCCATTTTGTCGGGCTATTTGGGCCGGCCCATCGGGCTTGGCCCATTTTGACGGCTCTACTTACAAAACATGACCAAACTCAATCAATTAAGTATATGGAAAGTGTAAATAATTAAAAATAAAAATTTATTAATGTATAAAATATATGATTATCAAATTCCTTCACATTTAGCTTTTTGCACTCCTGGGCAAAACACATAAGACCAAAGCTAGGAAACAGAGAAAAACGACACAGACTCAAAAGCTAAAAACTCTAAAAGACTCGATGAATCAAGAAGAGCAACCAGAAATTCAAGGGATTAAAGTATTAATGAGGTAACATTTCTTCACATCTCAAACCAACAAGTAAGGAAACTTCAGTTGAAAAGAAAGAATCAAGAATGATAGATTCTCACAGAATTCACTCTCAATCCCTCAGGTGTTTATAAGGTAAGTATTTCACTCTACTCAACCCATGAAAAATTGCACTACCATTAGCTTGCTTATCTTATACTTCTCCACTACTCAAAACACATGCACACATAAATCATGAGGACTTTATTCAAGGTTGTAATGGGATCAAGGTAAAGGAGGATGGTAATATGGATTTAACAAGTTAAAAACCAAATAGAATAAAAAAGCATGAAAGCTGAGTTCAATTAATAAGCACAAAAGTTTATCCCAACTCCACCTAATACAAATTCCCTTTACATATTCTTTTCCCTTCCCTTTTTGCCTTGTTGACCCTTCTTTACACATTTGTCTTTACTCTTTCCTTTTTCACCAACCATTTTGCACACACACCCCCACACTTGTTCAAGAACTCATCCATTAACAAAGCCAATGCTCTCTTATTCCCTAAAGTCAGGTAAGAATATGATTTTTCATTTAAGACACATAATGAGCTAAAAACAAGGAATAGTCAAATAATCTCAAAGGGGTTAAGCAAGGGAAAATAGGTCATTTCCAATGCCTTACGTTAGTAGGAATAAACGAATTTTCAAGAAGTCATAAGAGTGCTTGATATCAAAATTGAGACAATATGCTGCTGAGTAAGGCTGCCTATTTAGTTAAATTAGCTATTTCAAGAAAAGTATCTCAATCATGTTTATATATGCATGTGAAAATATAGCCTAAAAAAGAATCAAAGGAAGTTCTAGAGTAACAATTCCATGAGTGAAAATCACACAAGAAAGAAGAGAATGGTACAAATGTTTAATTCATTCATCAATAGACTCAAAATCTCACAAGACATATTTCTATCATTCTTAATTTATCAATTCAACATCCATAACTAAGCATATGAAATTTAAGATAGAAGGCAATTTATTCAACCATGTTATGATCCCTGAATTTTAATTTTTTTAAAGGATGTAAGAATTCATTCACTTGAATCATTCAAAGGAAATCAAACGATAAAACTTTGTTACTTTCACAAATCATCATATAATAGTTACTTCCCCAATCTAGATGCGTCTCAGGAGTAATTTACTTCAAAAGTAAAATTACTCCTTACTCTGTCATCCCTAATTGGTTTTGGTGCAGGTTTCTGACAGTCATATTACTAAACATACTTCCTAATTTAGATGCGTCTTAGAAGTAAAATTACTCCTTACCCTGTCATCATTCATTGGTTTAGTAAGTTCATGACAATCATATCATACTTAAATTTTTTTTTGGGTCAATCCTTCCCCCCAACCAGATCACAACATTGTCCTCAATGTTAAAATATAGATGAGTAAAGGATAGAAGATATTACATGTTGTGGCAATTACTGAAAAGAGAAATTTGACACAAATTTAAATAGAAACAAAATACGATAAATAAAACCAAAAGTAGAGAAAAGTTATAGATGAAGTTTCAGATCTGGCTTGCGTTTCATGCTACTTCCCTCACTGCTTCATTCTGACTAATCTATCTGAGCTTTTTTTTGTTTGTTTTTTACTTCAAGAAAACCATCAGGGTAAAGAAGTCTAGAAACCCATGAAGGACCCTGCTCAAAGGATCGTCTGTCCAAAAACAAAATACAACAAAATCATACAAAGATAAAAGAAATATAACAAATGATGACATACCTTTATGTACAGTTTTCATGGCATATCTTTATATTGCGCGTCATGAGTGTAGTAGTGGCATATCTTTCAGTTGCATGTCACCGGTGCAATATAAGAACTCCATAAGGATTGTCGACCCGACAACAAGAACCTTTGAGTCTTTTTTGTCCCGTTTACGGAATAACAGCTATCTATCTTCTTGCAAACCTAATTAAAGGCTTGTATTCTAAGAAGATGGTACCTGATTGCAGCCAATCAGAACTCGTCATAAAGGCTTACGAATTAAAGTAAGTATACGGCTCAGTAATAGTTTTCATTCACTGTAAAGATCAGAACCTAAATTTATAAAATTATATCAATGCTTTCTTTATAAATGATTAAAAAAGACGCTTGTTTCGTCCATCGCCTTCTGAGCCTTGGTTCCAAGAACTGCGAATGTAGCACGTGGCTCTCCACAGAGCATGGTACACGAACTTTATTTAAGGACTAATGTGTAAAGGTCCACCCGAGTTAATGACGGGTCAGCCAAAGGCTGGGCTCCATAACTAATTAAAGTGATGGTACTCCTTCCGGATCGCTCTTATTCAAAAAAAAATTAAAGAAGAAGAAGAAGATAATATATACATGTTGTTGTGATTGTGGCTCACATCTTCTTCTGGTTTTACGTTCAGTAACGGCTTAAACGCCTTCTATGAGTCGAGGATAAGCTTCCCATCTAATTTTCTTATAAATTGGCAAACATGGTCTTTTAGAGTCAGATTCCCAAGACTGTAACATTTTTGTTCGTCCTTGAAGAGATTTCACAAGTTAAGAAGTTCACGATGCACAAATCCACAAGAATGTGTCTCAAGAGTCAATAAGATATTATTTAATGACTCCTTACTCAGTCCATTCTTAATGAAAAATATTTGTCTTCTCAGTTTGTGAAAATCATTCCCAAAGAATGACATCGCTTGTTACAATTCCATCATGCACATTTGTAACAAACTTGTAACCTTTTTACTCTTCTTTTTTTAGAATACAAACTTCTACCAAGACCTAGCATGTATGAGTTAAATGAAATTGAAGACTCACCTACTAAACAGACATTTACTTCAATTATCCAACGTACATTTTTCGGGTTTACCCTTGTGCATTAACAGTCTCAAGCTTTTACATCTAATTTTGTAGATTTTTGTTAGAGCATTTTAAGGGAGAGAAGGAAATTGTTTTCTAAAATTTGAGAGAATGACATCCATTTTAAAGGAGAAGGATTCAGTTATTATGGAAAACTGAAAACAAACCGACTCGAGTGCCACAGAGTACCGTTATCCGTCACTTAACCAGGAACACAAAGAACTATAAAAAGAAGGTAATAAAATTAGAACAAATTCTATTCATAACAAGGATTAGAAAGAGAGATGAATTCTACCTCATCAACTTAGTTTTTCAGAAATGGTTTGAGTCTTTGCCTATTGACTTTGAACACATTACCATTCCTAGGATTCTCAATGTTTATGACCCCATGAGGATACTCATGTTTGACAACAAAAGAACCACTCCACCTAGATCTCAATTTTTCAAGGAATAGGTGCAGACGAGAATTATAAAGCATAACTTTTTGACCAATTTAAAAAAAAAATTCTAAAAATTGGATTGTCATGAAAAGCTTTTCCTCTAACTTTATAAATCTTTAAGTTTTCATATGTATCATTTCTCAATTCCTCAAGTTCATTTAATTGTAATTTACGTATCTTACAAGCATCATCAATGTTTAGGTTGAAAGCTTTAATGGCCCAAAATTAGGGATCACAAAATTACCTGTACCCGTAGGGATCCGTGGGGATTACCCAAGACAGGGCAGGGGATGAGTACCAGTTTAATAAATAGGGGCAGGGGCAGGGGCGGGGATTATAGTACCAACCCTGCGAGTACCCGCAAACCCGTTAAGTATATTTTTTTATTTAATATATGTCATATAATATGATTTTTTTTTCTTTTTAACTTTGAGATGAGATGAAAATACATATATTTGTAATTGGACATATGCCTTTGGAGATTTGTTTTGATGATAACAAACGTGAAAACTAAAATGAAGATGATAGAAAAACCAAGTCCAAGATCGCATAAGAATAGCTTTAGGGTTTAGGATCTTTTTATATAAAGCTCACTCTAATATCTCTCAGTTTTGAAGAAAAATAATTATTTTTTTTAAAAAAAACTCAAGTGATTTTTGGAATGATTTATTCAAAATTGGGTCCTATTGTTTTATTCAAATAAAACTTATTCCATCCGAATAAAACTTTCTCCAAGCCTCTGTTTTTAATATCCTTATTCGAATAATGTTCTTGCTATTCAAATAATGTCCTTCAATTGTTTCTGTTTTCTAAATCTGCTATTTGAATAACAAGTTAAGTTATTTGAATAAACCATTGTTTATTTGAATAAAAAGACCTCCAGAAAGGCTTCTCTCAAATGAGTTATTCGAATAACTCAGCAACTATTCGAATAATCTAAGTTTTTTAGAAACTATTTGTTAAAAATTTATTCGAATAAACTTAAGGTTATTCGAATAACCCATATCAGCTGGCTTTTTACGAAGTGTCACAAACAGTGTAATTCGAATAGAGATTTCATCTATTCGAATAGACACGGGTTTTACGAACACTGATATGGAAATTATGTTTGAAATTTTGAGTATTAAATACCCCCAACGGCTGTTTCTTTGAATTTTCTCTATAAATAGAAGCCTTGGGTCCTCTTTGAAACTACTCAATACTTTGATTATTTTTCTACTTGCTCTATCTTGTGAAATTATTTTCTACGCTCTATTTTCGATTAAAACTTTGAGATATTTCTGTGAGAGCTCCATTAGCACTTCAATTTGTTAATTTACTCTAAGTGAGAGTTTCTCTTCATCTATTTTCTGCTTTTGTAAAAAGGTGAGGTATCCCTCAGTGAATTTGTGAGGGTGAAGTATCCCTTGTTGTAAAGAATGTGAGGTATTCTTCAAAGGGGGTGAGGTATCCCTCTAGTATATTGGGTGAGGTATCCCTGTTGTGTAAAGGTTGCAAGTACCTGTTTTAAGCTTGTTTTGAATAGTAAAAAATATCGAACTGTGTTTCAAGGACTGGACGTAGGCCACAAGTGGTTGGTGGTCGAACCAGGATAAATATCGTGCTTGCTTTTCTTCTCTTTATCTCTTTATTTATTGCAATTTATTTATTAGTGTTTAATTGTTTATTTTCTGTTCTTAAGGCATTTTATCATCTTTATATATATTCATTATATTGCTTCAAGAAATTTGTATTAAAAAGAGTTTGCGAAAAAGTTCTTAATTACTCAATTCACCCCCCTCTTGAGTACTGAAGCCACTTGGGTAACAAGTGGTATCAGAGCTAGACTCTTGTATAAAGAGCTTAGCCGCTTCAAGAGTACATGGCTTCATCAAATGGTTTTTCAGAAGCAACTTCCATAAATCGACCACCCTTTTTCAATGAGGATGGTTATGCATATTGGAAGGAAAGAATAAAAATCTTTATCGAGGCTATTGATCTAGATGTGTGGGATGCTGTCCAAAATGGCGCATTTATACCTACACGAGTTGCTGATGGTGTAAAAACCGAGACACCTAGAAATGATTGGTCTAAAGATGATAAAAGAAAAGTTCAAAATAACTTCGTAGCCAAAAACATCATTACCACAGCTTTGGGGGATGATGAATTTTTCAGAATTTCAAATTGTAAAACTGCTAAAGAAATGTGAGACACTTTACAAGTTACCCATGAGGGTACTAGTGAAGTTAAGAGGTCGAGAATTAATTCTCTAACTCATGAATATGAATTATTTACAATGAACCAAGGAGAAAGCATTCAAGAAATGCAAAAGAGGTTCATCCACATTATTAATCATCTTGCATCATTAGGAAAGTTTTACTAACGAAGATTTGATTAACAAAGTGTTGAGATGTTTAAGCAGGATTTGGCAGCCTAAGGTAACAGCTATATCAGAATCAAGAGACTTATCAATAATGATGTTAGCTACCTTATTTGGCAAACTTCAAGAGTACGAATTAGAACTCAACAGACTTAACCAAAGTGAGGAACACGATAAGAAGAAGAAAGGGATCGCACTTAAAGCTACCACATCCACTATCAATAATGAAGATGAAGATGATGGAGATGACGTGGACAATGTTGAGCTAAATGAACAAAATCTCAATCTTCTGGTAAGAAAATTTGATAAATTTCTCAGGAAAAAAGGAACTCAAAGAAGATCGCCTTTTCCCCCAAAGAAATTTGAAAAGAAACCCTCCAAAGAAAGAAGAGTCTACATAGCATGGGATGACAATGATATGGACTCCACTGATAGCTTAGATAGTGAGGAAGCCCATCTATATTTTATGGCCAAAGGAGAAGAAGAAGAAGAAGAAGAAGAAGAAGAAAGCGACAACGAGGTAAATTCTGATTTATTGCCTTCTTATGATGAATTACAAGATGCCTTCGAAGAATTACATAATGAATCACTTAGGCTTACTAAATTAATTTCTTCTTCTAAGAAAACAATTTCTTCTCTAGAAAATAAAATCCTTATTTTAAATAAAGAAATTGAAGAATTAAAAATTGAAAATGAAACATTAGGATTGATTAATGCATGCATATCTCATTCTTCACATGCTTCTACCTCTTCATCTTGTTCTTCATGTCATATACTTGAAAAAGAAATTGAAGATTTAAAGAACACTCTTTCTAAATTCACTTTTGGACGAGATAATTTAAATATCTTATTAGGAAAATAAAGAGCTGTTTTTCAAAAAGCCGGGATAGGATATAACCCGTAAAATCAACAAAAATTTTATAAAAATTTCTTTGTTTATTCAAGTACTTCTAGTAGCCCATTTATTAAATGTTTCTATTGTGGGAAGAAGGGTAATAGTGCATTAACATGCAATGCAAGGAAAAACATTAATACAAAAATTGGAACTAAAATGGTATGGGTTCCCAAGGGTACAATACCCATAACTAACACACAAGGACCCAAAAAGATTTTGGTACCAAAAACCAAAAATTGAAATGTGTTGTAGGTGTGCTTGAAGACCAAGAGCTAACTTTGGCATTTTGAAAATGGCTACTACAAGCACAAGATCGGAAATAATTCCAAGCTCTCCTCCTTGTTTTCATGAAGTTTGGACTTGCAATCTTTGATAAAAATATCCCATAATGTATTTTGTAAGTACACTATCTTTGGGTATGGTTTTCTTTCTTAATTTCCATCTCTGAACATGCTTAGTAATATATTTTGAATAGGTTTATTCGAATAAACTTATGGTTATCCGAATAAACACGAATCAGTTGCTCTAAAAATTGTGTTGCATATCAATCGTATTCAAATAATGCCCAATTTATTCTAATAACTTGACTCCAGCAACCACAGTCCTTTATTTGATATAAGTTCCTTTAATGGTTCTATTCGAATAACACCTGTAGTCATTCGAATACCATATATCTGTTAATCTCAGTCTCTCTCGTATATATCTGAGGCATTTGAATACCTCTCCATCAATTCGAATACTTGCTCCTTCTGGAGTTTATAAATTTGTGATGGGTATTCGAATATAGGAAGAAGTATTCGAATAACCCATGGCTGAAAGCCAAGTTTACTACCTGATCTCTGTTCTGCTTTCTGCCCTTTTTGATACATATACAAATATGGATATAATTTGTCTAAATGCATACTCCTTGCTTCTGTTTTAGCTTGTTCTTGCTCTTTCATTTCTCAAGAATTTATTGTATATGTTGAATTCTTTGTAATGCAAATTCTTAATCAAATGTAATTGGCTATTATTTTTTTTATAACAAGCAAGTGATATTTGTTCTTGGCTAAATTAATCAATAAAATGAAATATTTTTTTGTGAACTCATTTGCTGTTTTGGCTCATTGTTTTGAATGCTTATTGGCTTATAAGTTTGGCTAACCTTTATGGATCCAAAAATTAATGGATACCAAGGAAAGTTCTTTAAATTTTATTGTAGGATGACAACTACCTCAAGCACACATTTAAATGAAAATTATTCAACTTGAGGGAAATGAATGAAGAGGACATGAGGAGACTTTCTTCAAGTACATTGAAATGGAATACTCAATAGAAGAAAGCTCAAACTTAAAGGACCAATAAACGAAGAACATTACAAAGAAGCATCTCTCTTTATCTAATTCAATAAGTATCTCTATCCCTAAGCAATTATGATATTCTATATGGATTGTATGATACTCGTTAATTAATTGATCTTAAATGATTAAATATTTTTCCTTACGTGAGTAGTATGCTTAGCATTGATAAAGTGCCAAATTGGATATTATTTTTTTTATCATTGCATATAGGGTAGATAATGTTAATTCTATACAATGCTTTGATCCTTATAGCATATTTCATCAAAGTAAAAATATCTATGATTCTCTTGATATATGACAGATTTATAAGAAATTGATAACAAGTTCTAAATATTTTACATTTTGGTAGCAAGTGTTTTACATTTTGATAACAAGTGGTATCAAATATAAGTAATTCTCTTGGTAAATGTAATGACTATTTTGATGATAATACAATGCAATTAGTTGATCTATGAATGAATATATCTTTGCTCATGTGCTGAATATTGTGCTTATCTTGCTAAATTTATAAAATTATACTCTGCTGCTATTCTGGTATGCTATAAATGAATATATTTTGTTGGACTAGAATATACTTTGTTTAGCTTTATCTTACCCCATCTTTTTGATCATGACAAAAGGGGGAGAAAAAGCTTGAATTTGAGAAAAGTTAGGGGGAGAAAAAGTAAAAGTTTGGTAAAACAAAAATGGAAATTGGATTCCAAAAGTAAGGGAGAGCTGTTGTGCACATCTCTGATATAAATCACCACTTATGAAAAAGAGGTGGAGTAAGTATCTCTAAACAACTTTGTGAATTCCAATTATATGTACTAATTCTTTTCTCATTGATAGTTTGTCATCATCAAAAAGGGGGAGAATATAATTGGACATATGCCTTTGGAGATTTGTTTTGATGATAACAAACGTGAAGACTAAAATGAAGATGATAGAAAGACCAAGTCCAAGATCGCATAAAAATAGCTTTAGGGCTTAGGATCTTTTTGTACGGAGCTCACTCTAATATCTCTCAATTTTGAAAGAAAAATAAGTATTTTTTTAAAAAAGAAACTCAAGTGTTTTTGGAATGATTTATTCAAAATTGGGTTCTATTGTTTTATTCAAATAAAACTTATTCCATTTGAATAAAACTTTCTCCAAGCCTCTGTTTTTAATATCCTTATTCGAATAATGTTCTTGCTATTCGAATAATGTCCTTCAATTGTTTTTGTTTTCTAAATCTGCTATTCGAATAACAAGTTAAGTTATTCGAATAAACCATTGTTTATTCGAATAAAAGGACCTCCAGAAAAGCTTCTCTCAAATGAGTTATTCGAATAACTTAGTAACTATTTGAATAATCCAAGTTTTTCAGAAACTGTTTGTTAAAAATTTATTTGAATAAACTTAAGGTTATTCGAATAACCCATATTAGCTGGCCTTTTACGAAGTGTCACAAACAGTGTTATTCATATAGAGATTTCATCTATTCGAATAGACACGGGTTTTATGAACACTGATATGGAAATTATGTTTGAAATTTTGAGTATTAAATACCTCCAATGGCTGTTTCTTTGAATTTTCTCTATAAATAGAAGCCTTGGGTCCTCTCTGAAACTACCCAATACTCTGATTATTTTTCTACTTGCTTTATCCTGTGAAATTATTTTCTACGCTCTATTTTCGATTAAAACTTTGAGATATTTCTGTGAGAGCTCCATTAGTACTTCAATTTGTTAATTTACTCTAAGTGAGAGTTTCTCTTCATCTTATTTTTCTATTCAATTAGTGATCTTTTGTAAAAGGGTGAGGTATCCCTTAGTGAATTTGTGAGGGTGAGGTATCCTCGGTAAAAGGTGGTGTATCCTTGTTGTAAAGAAGGTGAGGTATCCTTCAAAGGGGGTGAGGTATCCCTCTAGTATATTGGGTGAGGTATCCTTGTCGTGTAAAGGTTGCAAGCACCTATTTTAAGCTTGTTTTAAATAGTAAAAAATCTCGAACTATGTTTCGGGGACTGGACGTACGCCATAAGTGGTTGGTGATCGAACCAGGATAAATATCGTGCCTGCTTTTCTTCTCTTTATCTCTTTATTTATTGCAATTTATTTATTAGTGTTTAATTGTTTATTTTCTGTTCTTAAGGCATTTTATCATCTCTATATATATTCATTATATTACTTCAAGAAATTTGTATTAAAAAGAGTTTGCGAAAAAGTTCTTAATTACTCAATTCACCCCCCTCTTGAGTATTGAAGCTTATTCTACTTGGGTAACAATATTTTTATTATTTTAAAATGAATTTTTTATTGAATGAGCCTATAATGACAAAACTTGTTGAAAAAAATATATTTTTATGTAATAGTTATTTATGTAAACTTCATTATTACAAAATATAATTGAATTTAGTTTGTTATTTATAATTTTTTTTATTTCATAAAAATCTTAGATTGTTGAACAAAGTTGCAGTGTGTGGTATTAAAGTTTATTTTATTTATGTTTTTTTTTTTAATTTTTAAGATTTTATTTTAAATTATTAACTACCCGTGGATATCTTGTTTACTCTTGGGATTATTATAAGAATTGCATGTGAGGCGGAGGCGGGTGCAAGGGAAACACTACCCGCCCCGCCCTGCCCCATTGCCATTCCTACCTAAAATACTTTATGTTCCAATTCTACAGGCAAATAACAAGGTTTTCCATAGACTAACTGATAGGGTGACATGTCCAAAGATGTTTTGAAAGCAGTACGGTAAGCCCAAAGTGCATCATTTAGTCTTAAAGACCAACCTTTATGATTTTGGTTAACTATTTTTTCCAAAAAAATTTTAATCTCCCTATTTGCCAATTCAACTTGTCCATTTGTCTAAGGGTGATAAGGGATGACAATTTTGTGTCTAATACCATATTTCTTCATTAAAGATTCAAATGGTTTATTGTAAAAATGTGTTCCCTCATCACTGATGATAGCTCGAGGGATTCCAAATCAATACAAGACATTTTCTTTTAAAAATTTGAGAATAATTTTATGATCATTGTGTCGACATTGAATCGCCTTAATCTATTTTAAGACATAATCAACTGCAATCAAAATATACACAAATCTAAATGAGGATGGAAATGGACTCATGAAATTAATTCACTATCAATAAAAAATTTTAATGACAAGGATAAGGTTCAGAGGCATCATGTTACTTTTTGAAATGGAGTTCAATTTCTGACAGTTTTCACAACTTTTGCAAAAAGTATAGCAGTCCTTAAATAAAGTGGGCTAATAAAATTCGCACTGCAAGATTTTCACAGCTGTTTTCTTTGAAGAAAAGTGACATTCACATACTTCTGAGTGACAAAATTTAATGACACTACCTACCTCACTGTTGGGCACATATCTCCTAAAGATTTGGTCAAGACAATATTTAAACAAGTATGAGTCATCCCACTAAAGAATTTTCACCTCTATAAAAAATTTCCTTCTATCTTAGTGTGTCCATTGAGGCGGCATCTTTCCTGTGACAAGAAAGTTAACTATATTAGCAAACCAAGGCATGAAATTGATAGAAAAAAAAATTCATCGGGAAAAGAATCATTGATGGGTGTGTTATCAAAATGTGAATCTGTTGTAAGTTTGGACAAATGATCTGCGACAATATTTTTGACTCATTTCTTATCTTTTATTATGATGTTGAATTCTTGAAGCAACTGATCTGTCGATTATCTCTATATCTTGAGTATCTTATATTTGATCTAATTGGACTTCATGTGTGCTTAATTGTTAACTTTTAGCTAAGTTTCTGAATATGAAGTTTAATCGGATCTTTATTGTGAAACTATGCTTAAGTGTGTTTATAGCACTCATAATTGCATTGTGTTTTTCAGGAGATCAATATCACCCCTAGAAGCAAAGAAAAAGAGAGGAATTTAAAGAAAGTAAGTGACACGGCCCGTGTCACATAACACGGGGTGGGTCGTGTCCTTCTCTGGATTTTCAACATGGACCTGACCAACAACACGGCCCGTGTCATATGACATGGGGTAGGCCGTGTACATCTCTGTCTTCATAAGAGGATCCAGTTTTGAGCATTGACCATCAACACGGCCCGTGTCAAATGACACGGGGTGGGCCGTGTTTCTCTCTGACTTGCAAAACACTTGAATTTGTGTTATCAGAACCTGACACGGGGTAGGCCATGTCAAATGATACGGCCCGTGTCATCGCATCAGAACATTAGATACAAATTCTAATGATGTGTTAGGTATCCAAAAATATAAATAGGGTTGCCTAGGGTCATAAAAAGAGAGTCTGGACTGGGAAACTGCCAAGAGGCTAAGGAGAAGACCAAGAACAAGGGAGAAGGAGATTGGATCGAAGATTGGAGTCTCGGGTTCGAGCAATTGGAGATTAATCATCCCTAACCTTTGGAAACTAGTTTGATCTTTAGTTTTGTTCTGCACTTCTATTCTTGACAATGTTTTTCTTCTGTTATTCTTTTGGTTTTGAATTTGCTATGTATGGCTAAACTTCTTGATTGGTTAAGGGAAGATGAAACCCTAGTTTTGATTATGTGATTCTTGCATATTTCTTTATATCAATACAATTGTGTTTTTATTCATATGTTTCTGTTCTTAATTTGGTATAAAGGTTTTTATACTCTTTGCCAATTTCGAAAGTGGTAAAACTAGGATTGCTTTTGCTTGTGATTTAAAATAATGGTAGGACTAGTGAGACATATGATCTAAGTAATTTAATCCCAGTGAGAGATTGGATCTTAGTGTGATTGATTTTCTAAATCTTAATGCAATCAATAAGTAAGTGTAAGAGCGGTTGCTTTACAAATAACTATTGATTAGGGATTGATTTGAGCGGTTGCTGAATTAACCAAAACTTAAGAAAAACAGAGAATTAATCTCACAATCACATAAAAAAATAATTGACCATGTTGGTATAAAGGATATGTGGGTTAGCATAATCATATAAATCTAGTGGTGGATTCCATCTCTTAACCATTGTCTTTTAATTGATTTTCAAATTATATTTACTGTTTTTGTTTTGGATTCAATTTACGTTTTTAATTTCAACAAACAAAACCCCCGTTTTATTGTTTACTATTTTTGAGTGTTTAAATTAGGATTCAAATTATAGTGTTAATTGAATTAGTTCTCTGTGGATCGACCATTGCTAACTACAACTGGTTGCAAGGTTTTTATTTTTTGTGGAACTTGGCAACTGATTTTCATTCTAAATTTTAATCACAATCCACACCACACCAAATTTTGGCGCCGTTCACATGCGTTTGAACTAATTATCCAATTGCGCTATTAATTTGTTTCCTATTTTTGACTCTGTTTTTGTTTTATTTTTAATTTTTGACTTATTGTTTCTAAGTGTCTTGTAGGTGCTAATGTCCTTCAATCATTGGTGATGCGATTAATGGATATGGGGAAAGCACCAATATATGCTTGTGGGATTTGCTTATCACCCGGACATATTACTGATATGTGTCCCACTTTCCTAGTGGACACAAATGTAGAGGAAAAAGAAGTAGGAGGATATTATGAACCTTCCAACAACTACAACTCCTACTCCTGCTCCAACACATATAATCCGGGGTGATGGGATCATCCTAACTTGAGCTATAGAATACAATCCCAAAATCAACCTCCAACTTATGGACATCTAGGATTTCAGTAGAGGCAAGCACTTTTTCCCCTAAGACCACAGCAAGCTCTAGCATCAAGGCAACCTGAACCTTCAATGGAGGAGCTACTGAGGCAAATGGCCACTAACAACATTCAATTTCAAGAAGAAACAAAGGCCTCAGTTAACAACCTGCAAAACCTAATAGGGCAGTTAACCACATAATTAAGCAAGGTACAAAGCTTATTTTCAGAAACTTCCCTCACCACCGAAGTGAATGTGGAGGAAAATGCTAGTGATATCACATCGCGAAGTGAGAAGTTGTTAGGTGAACATACTTCTCCTCCACAAGTCACTGAAGAGAAAAACCAAGAGACTAAAGAGGTAAATGAGGAAGGGCAAAACTTTAAGGCCCCCAAGGTAAGTATTCTTGAACCCCTTCCTATTGTAGTGGAGGAAAGTTATGATGAGTTGTGTGATGAATTTCCTGATTTTATTGGTTTCAATAATTTTATTCATTGCCACTCATGTACTGATTGTGATGGTGTTATGACTTGTACTATTTGTACTGAGATTTCTGCATACTTGAGAGCTGATGATTCTATTCATGCAGCAGCTAATAATATTGAAGGATCTATCAATAATGTTCATGACACTATTGCAGAATTTAAGACACAAAAGGAGATGGAGCTGAAGTCATTATACGAACATTGGAAGTATGCATACTCAGTTAATGTTAAACAACTTTCTGTGTTCGTGACCAAGAACCTCCTTGCTGAACAGGAGGAGAGATTGCTACAAATTTTGAAGGGGCATAAGAAAGCTTGGGATCCCGGTGATAGCGCTTTAGTGAAGTCCAAAGAAATTAAGAAGGATCAATGGGACCCCGGTGGAAGCTCTCATGCAACTTCAAGCATAAGTTGGTCATTACATTTCAAGCAATGGGACCCTGGTGATCCTTATCCAGGGTTTATTAAAAAAAAATTCAAGCTCAAAAGGAGTAATAAGGGATAAAAATGATGAAATTTTGTAAAAGATAGAGAAAAATGACCAATCTTTATTTTCAAATCATGACTGTTTATTTTCAAAACTTTAATTTTGAGACAAAAAAATTGTGCAAACCAAGTGATTATTTCTTTGCTCCCTTTTTTTTTTCTTTTTTTCTTTTTCTTTTGCAAAGACACTTACACATGCGGACCCAACTGAGAATTACCAAGGTAGACACTTTAAAGAAATGAAAGAAAATAATTATCAAGAAAGACATAGTGATGAAAGGAAACAAGGTACCCATGCAAATTCATTACATTAATGTTTCAAGAAAGTTAACATGAGTCCAACATCACAAATTATTTTATTTCAATTAACAACCTTATATCTCCAATTGTTCAGAGGTTTCGAGTTGCTGGCACAACATTTACTTCATTCCTTCCACCAGGATTAGGGATTGAATTGTTAACAGCACTGAGTCTGACCTCCTCTTGAATATCCAGTTTTCCACAAGCAATCAACTTCTTTACTACCGCTTAAAAGATTCACAATCTTCGATTAAGTGTCCCGGGGTATCCATATGGTATTTGCAAGTTAAATTCGGGTTGTACCATCCTGGAAACGGTGGTTGTAGGGGATGTACAGGATTTCCTAAGATGAGGTGAACATCAAACAACCTTTTGAATAACTCCGCATTTGAAATGGATAGTTTTGGGAAAGGGGGAAGATTTTGGGAACGGAAACGACCTTGATTTTGAAAGCTTGGTCTAGACTATGAGTGATTCGGGATATTTTATGGAGGTGCAGAAGGGTAAGTATCTGGGTTATATGCAGAGGTTTGGTAGGCAGGGTAAGATGATGGGTAGCATGCTTGTAAAGGTTATTGGCTTTGCACGTAGCTCACATCTGACTCTCTTTTCTTAGGAGGAAACCCCATCTTGAAACCATCTTCATTATTATTACTTGTCAATTTTCCAACCTTTACTAGAATTTCAATCCTCTCTACGGCAACAATTAAATCAGTAAAGTCTTGATACGCAGCGCCCGCCATTGTCCCAATATAAGGAGCTTTTAAGGTCCCCAAAAAGTATGAGCACATTTCTGTTAGAGTCAACGGCGGTTGCACTTGTGTTGCAAGAGTTCTCCACCTCTGGGCATATTGCTTGAATGTTTCTTCATTTTTCTTCTGCAGTGTTCCCAACTGTTCCCGGGTTGGGGCTGTATCCAACTTGAACCGATATTGCCCCATAAACAAGTTTGCTCAATCATCCCAAGAAGAGATTTTGGAAAGATCTTGCTGGATACACCATTCCAGAGCAGGTCCAGTCAAACTTTCATGAAAGAAGCTGACGAGAAACTTCCAATCCTTTGACCAAATTGACATTTTGGTAATGTATGTTTTCAGGTGGAAGAAAGGAGTGATGCTTCCATCATATTTGACAAATTCTAGAATTTTGAAATCCTTAGGAATGATGATATTAGCAGTAGGACACAATTCTTCTATTCCAATAGGACCATAGGTACTGGGGCCCTTGATTGTTTTAATTTGTTCTTCTATCTTTTCCATCCATTCTTCTCTCATCTTGTCATTTTGGATGACCCCATGACCAGTCCCAGCTGGAAATCCCGTTGAAAATGCGGTGGTTCACATGCACACTCAGCATTTCCATGAACCTTATTTCGAGTTCCTTCCGAGGAATGATATCCTTCTCCAATAGGAAGTACTAGTGATGCAACATTTGATATTCCTCCTACAACAGGTATCTCAGTAGTGATCCCAGGGTTTGTTCTCATGTAAGTGATATTTGGTGGGTGCGAATGGGCCCCAGCTACTCTTGTACCTCCGGCTGCCCCCATCAAGGTGAGGGTCTCCCTTATGGCTAGCAGCATTTCTTCCATTCTTCTCTGAGACTTCGTTATCTTATTCATCTTTCCTTTCACTTCTTCTACTTCCATACTTAGATTCTTTCCCTCATTCTCAGCTGCCATAGTTGCAAGCTTTGTTCGAGCCCTTGTGTTGAGAACTCGAGTTTGATTGGTGTCTTCTTTCCTTGGCCGCACAATGGTGCTGAGCACAGTAACACCAAACAAAAATAATGAGATTAAATGAAATGAAAACATTTTCTTTTTCTTTTTCTTTTAAAAAAATGCGATGAATACCATGAAAATCCACGATTTTAATTTTTTTTTCAAATATGCCATGAAAATGCATAATGCTATTTTTTTTAAAAAAAAAGGATAGCTATATAAATAAGAAATACGTTCCCTTCGTGTCCTAAGTTATTGCCTTAAACAGAGGAATTTTATCATAAGGATCTATGGATCTTTCTGATTCGTGATAACTCTCATTTGGGGGCTCTTTTATTCTAAAGGTCTCTAGAGCCAAGTCCTATTTCATAATGTTGACCACGAAATAGTGGGTAAACCACTAGGTATGGGACATTCATGAAAAATGCACACTCTAGATGAAGTCTTCGCAATAACCAAACAGGATATACATCTAAAATGGTTACCACTATGCAACCTCTACCTAACTTAGGCTTCACTCAGACCAGGGTATAGGGCCCCACTCGAATGTGTGTGATAAACGTGTAAGTGCGGTGAGTGTAGAGAGTATCCAAACCATCATAATTTTAAGCACTACCCCCATCATGCAAAACAAAAAAGAATGCAAAACAAAAAATTCAAAAAAAAAAATTGTCTATCCTAATGTTTACACAATAAAACAATAATAATAATAATAATAATAATAATAATAATAATAATAAATAAAATAAAAAAAAGAAAAGGGTAAAACAAAATACACAGAGATCACAAAATTTAGCACAACCAACTTATACGGGCTTGACTTTCAAACATCCTCAGTGGAGTCGCCATCTGTCGCGACCGTAATCGCAGCGGGAACGGTGAACAAAATAAATTTGTTAGGAGTTGCCACTAATTTTATTTAAATTAGGAAAAATTAGAAAACCCTTTTAGAAAATGGTCTTTGGAACCAGATTGGATTCGGGAGTCGGTTATGCATAGGACAGGGTGGAAACTTAACTCTACAGTACCCCTAATACATCCGTCCTAAAAACAGTTACGTTAAATTAGTTATGCAAAAACTTAATAATCTCATAATATATTTGTTTTACCCCTTTTTATTAAAAAAATTAAAAAATAAATAATTTGTGAAAATTTAAAATTTGGCTTGACGAAATAAAAATGCTGCTCCTACGTATCCTCAGGTGCAATGAGGAATTCAAAATCACGTAGTTCTATAAAAAATAAGTGTGAGTTTAGTTAATTTTATTTAAAAGAAAGATTTGATTTTTATTTTATAATAATTTGAATTAACAGGTCGTCGCGACTCTGTTAATCAAATTAGGGTTTGAATAGTGAAGCTCGCACGCTGTAGAGACGTCACCCACTGATTATTTATTTAAATGAGATTTATAAAAAATTGAATTTTGAGTATTTATTAAATGGCGTTTTATTTTTAAAATAATTTGAATCATTAGGTTGTCACAACGCAGATGATCCAAAATAATTGAGATTAACAAGCTATCGCAACTCGGTTAATCTCATTTTATTCTTATAAAAAATCGTTTTACTTTTATTATATTTTATTTATTATCCCCTTTTTTATCTTTTTAGTTTTCAGATTTTTTTTTAGTTGAGTCCATTTAAGCCCATTAAGCCTACTTTAAAAAAAAACCTATCAGAATTCCAAAACAACAAAAAAAAAGGAAGGAAAAAAAAACTTACGAAAACGCAAAAAAGGAAAAAATAAGGGGTTCTTTTTTTTGGATATTTGCAGAGAAGATTCAAAGTGGGGAATAGAGGTGGGGGACGGCTGGTGCGTCGGGGGAGCGGTAGTTCAGGTGGAACGTCAGCGACACGGGTCTGGTTGTCGAAGACGGTGGCAGGTCGCGGTCTCAGATCTGGCGGGCTCTGGTGCGAGGTGCGGCTTCAAGCGGCGGTTTCGAGACTGCGGGTTCCATCAAGCTCGACGGAACAAAGACTATGCGGGGTTCGCGGAGCAGTTGCGAGTCACCAAATTGGGACGAGCGGCGACTTGGTTCGCAGGGGTGGCGGTTCGCCGGATCGGGTTCGACCGAACAGTGGATCTGGTTCGTGAGCGTCGGCGACATGCCACTCGTACAGCAAGGACGGTGGCAGGCAGCTTTTCACCGGCGTCAGCGGCGACGCGCAGTCCACTAGCTCCTGCGTTGGTATGCGGCGCAGCAGGGATGTTGGGTATTGGTTGAAAAGGATGAAGATGAAGGTGGTGGTGGGGTTGCTTGATTATGGTGGTTGCTGTTAAAGAAGACTTGAAGAAGATTGAAGATGAAGTGTGAGAATAGCTATGTGATCACAATAGGATCAGGAATGGGTTACGGGGCTGAAAAACGTGAAACAGTGGTGTGTTTTGGCAATAGAATGGTTGTGAGTGGGAACAAGCCAGAGTCTGGTTAAAATTATTAAGCTGAAGGTGTTTTTAGCCGAAGGTTCTTTGTGTGTGGGGGTTATGGGTTAGTATAGGAAGGGTTTAGGTAGAAGTGTTTCAGTTGTAGTGTGATGGGATTTGTTTTAGATAAGTGTTGAGGTTGGTATAGGATTAGTATTGGGAGTTTGAGTTAGTTTAGGATATGAGTTATGGGTTGGTTAATGGGTTAATGGGTAGGATAGTAGTTTATGGGTTGAGTTATGGATTAATAGGTAGGAAAATGGGTTAATGGATCAATTTTTTTTTAAAATTTTCTTTATTTACAAAATACCTCAGACAAAATTGGGTGTTCACATGCAGGTTGTCTCAAGTAATAAATTTCTCGAGAGTCCGAAGTCGATCCACAGGGAATTGATGAAGAAAAAAAAATTTTAGGTAAAGAAAAACTTTGCCACAACAATAAAGATAATAAAACTTATTCACGATTAAATTAAAGAACTTGCTTGGGTTAGGACCACCTGAACTACCGCTCCCCCGACGCACCAGCCGTAGTAATATTAATTCAGGTGGGAGCGGTAGTTACAATATTAATTCTTTTTATAACTCAATTGAAATCTACGCATAACGAAGGTTCCAATCAGAAAATAAAACATTCAAAGTTCATTTAGAATTATATACATAGTAATATTATGGTTCCTTTAATTATATACCAACACTTGTAAATGAGTTCAAGCATTCATTGTACCAAACCACTTGTCTACAATGAATCAATAACTTCACTTTACAAAAAGGAATTATTTACCAATACCAACACTTGTAAATGGGTTCAAGCATTCACTGTGTCAAACCACTTGTCTACAACGAATCAAGAACTCCACTTTACAAGGAGAGTTTCTAAATTGATTGGAAACAAAATATAATACATATAATGACCACTTGATAATATATCATTTAAGTACAAAACAGAAATTAATCTAACCTTATTTTATTACCAAAAGCTTCACCCCTTCAGCCAAACAAGATTAAGATTAGTTACTCATGAACAAGAAGAAAGAAAGAGAGAAGAAGAAAAAGATGAACATAACTTCAATTTAGAATAAAGAAAACTATAACAAGAGAAACAAATAACACAATAGCATAATCTAAGCTAAAATCAAGATTCCCCTAATAGGAAACTAAGGCTACCTTTTATAGAGCATCACACGCAAAAGATGATAATGAGTGGGTGGATAATTAAGGAGTGAGTCGATGATTAAGTGGATGATTGAGGAGTAGGTTGATGATTATTGAGTGGGTGGATGATTTATGTGTAGGTGGATGATTAATGATGCTTGTCTCTCCACTCGTACTAACTAATTTAACTATCTTCACATGATTATAACTATGTTAAAACATCATTTTCTAGAAAAGTAGTCTTCATGAGAGTTGAAGGGTTTTGTCTTATCTTTCCAATACCACCGATTTCAGCCCAAACTGAATCCTACAGCTCAAATTCTAGCCCAATCACTGTACACTACTCAGGCCCAACTATAGCTCATCTGTTCTGATTTCAAGCCCAATATGACCTCCAAGACATCCAAACTGTCTTTTGTGTTCTTCATGAAAGTTGTAAATTTGAGTCTTAACTTTCAAATGACACTTATTTCAGCTCAATTCAATTCCTACAGCCCAAGTTATGCCCTTATGAGTGCACACTGCTCGGGTTCTAGTGACAGAACCCGTTTTTTGACTTCCAAGCCCAATTAGCTCCACTAGATGTCTGATTGAGACTTTGAGCTCTTCATCAAATTTGTAGAGCTTTCTCTCAGCTTTCCTACAAAGTAAAATTCATAATTCTAAACATCTAGAACTCAAGATATGACCAAAATACAAAAATAATGTAAAATCTCAACAATGCTGAAAAATATCAATTAAGCTTATTTTGAACCCAAACTTACAAAACATGATTAAGTTCAATCAATTAAGTATATGAAAAGTGTAAATGATTAAAAATGAGAATTTATTAATATATAAAATATGTAATTATCACATGCCAAATGACTCGAACAAATCAAGCTATCATACGTATTGCATGATTTACATACAGGAAGTATGTCCTATTCATATGCAACAGACCCCATAGACCTCCTATCAAGCAAATAAAAATGTCTATTTATCCATATAGTTATTTTGTAAGATTTCAGGTAGCATGAACCATAATCTACTAGTGGAAATTACCAGTTACAACTAGCAAACAATCAAATACTATAGCCTAAAGGAAAAAAAATATATACTTTTCCTTATTTTTTGAATAGGCAACACAAAAATCCAACTTCATAAAAAACTATAGGGAAACAGAAAATTTTCCATAAATTGAGGGTGAATATATATTTTGCTAAAAATAAATAAAAAAATATTTATAAATGAAGGCTAGTACATTTCTTCTTCAAAGCAAAGTTCAACTTAAAATCAATTCTCATGACAAGGAAAGTCAGAATGATTGAGGTAAAAACAAAAAAAGTGCCTTTACCAGAAGTATCTAGTTTAGATACAATAACATAACCATACGAATCCACACTTCCCAACATTAAGTAACCATGCCCTAAGCATAGCAAGTTTAAATATAGAATTGATATATTGATGTAAATTATGCTGGCAAAAACATTTTATTATAAATTTATAATGTGGCTAAACAAAGTATTAAAGGAAGAATCATGATGCAAAATCACATACTCTCCGCTTCAGCAAGAATAATACTCTGAATTTCCGAACGATGAGGGCAGCAATTGACTAACGAAGAGGCAATAATCTACAAGAGGCCATAATATGCAAACTTACTAGATTAATAAATAACTGGAAAAATAAGAAACCAATTAAACATAAAATGAGATTCCAACGTATCGTATAGCAAACATGATCAGAGCATCAAGCATATAGATTTGCTTTACGATAAATGAGACTCTATACCCCAGTGTGTTCAGGTATCAAGAGGCTTTCTTTTCCTTTGGTGACTGAAGATTCTTCCAGAGCAACCTAGAGATTAAATATGAATTCAAGTTAAGTAAAACAGAAATCAACATTTGTAGAACTAAAATCAGTCAAATTGAACCAGCAAGATGACATTTCACATTTCAAATCACAAGGCCAATTCCACTGATAAACAACAAGAATTGTTCTAGAACAGTATTCTTCTGCCCAAGTCTCTAGTATACCATCACCCATTTGGATGCATTTTAAACTTGAATTCCATTACAACCCGTTTGGCGTCTGGAATTTGGCATAGAATTGGTATTTGAAATTGGAATTGGGCCTATTAATTCTAATTTGTATGTTTGGAAGTCATTTTTAAATTAGAATCATAATTCTATATTACAATTCCGTAGAATTTAAAAATAACTTGCGCAACTCATTCTCAATTCTTACCTCCTACTCTAAAAATTGTCAATTCCACGCTTTAGAATTAAAATCGTGTTTCAAAAAAATGAAAAGACTGTCTCCTGCTCCACTCCATCTTCTTCAAAGACGACAAGCAACCAGTAGGACGACAAGCAACCAGTAGCTCTCCTGCTCCACTCCATCTTCTTCACCAGCAGCGTTGACGAGGTATGAACTATCTCTACTATCTTTGTTTTTCGGGCTGATCTGCTTCGATAAGAGAGAGAGATAGATGGCGTTTTCAAGATTTGTTGTCGAGATGTCGGGTTCAATAAGAATGAGAATATAATTCAAAGATGGAGAGATGCTCGTAATCGTAGGAGAGGGAGAGGGTCACGCGTCTTTTCAGAGATAAGAATAATGTCATAAAAAAGTTCATAAGTCTCAAGTGTTGGCTGGAGCGGAGAGATAACTGCGGTTCCATTAAGAATGTGAACATATTGCCTGAGAGAGCTCACAATCTGAAAAGTTGTGGAACTGTCTAAGCCAGTGGATATTTCATTCATGAATAGAGCATTTGCTGGTCCAACCAGCATCTCCCCTGTAGTAACACGCTTCCTTCACTGAACATTCTACACGATAACAAATATTTTCTTTTTTCTTTCTTTTCCTATAGAAGTGAAGTTGAAATATAATCATATGCCCAATAGTACTTGGAAAATATGACAACAGTTCAATACAAGATTGATTTCACATGATTAAATTAAAGCCACACCTAATATGATAGCAGAAAGCTATTTAGATCATGGTTGTATCATGTGTGCTAATTCTTTCTTCTCTCTGGAAAAATTGAATAATCATTTCATGCTAGGGTTGTAAATGATTACCATCATTCCAACATATGTTTATCCTTTGCATTCTTACAAAATCAACGATGGATTTATCACTGTATATACTAATTTGTCTTCCCACTCTGCAGTGGTCAAATTCACTCCGTCACATTTTTAGCGAGACCAATCAAAGCGAGTTGGCCGCATTCACATCATATGCATTGGTATTCCCTGATAGCTTTCTTGCTCTTGTAGATACATATGATGTAAGTATTTTCTAATTAACTTTGTATTTCTTACAAACAGACATATATAATCTTAGCATCATTTTAACCATTAATGTCCAATGATTGTGGATAAATCTTGCTTATCCCTCCTTTATGTCTTTTGTGAACAAGTTCTGGTTTCCTGATGAAGATGCTATGCTTCAATTTCCCCAACATGATCTTGACTGCAACCATTAACAATATAAAAGGAAATTATTAGAAACTAAGAATGGTATATAACTGATTTAGTGAAAATCAGTTCTTGTGAGGTCTTGTGTCAATTTGGCTTTGAAGCATAAAAAATGGTTGCATTCCATAATTGAGAAGACAAGTGCACATGTGTCCTTATGCATCTGCGTTTAGGTGTAGGCACCCCATTATTTTCCCCAAAAATATGCATAAGTTGCAACTTACTCAAAGACAGAGATGCATAAGCACACATATCATTTACTCATCTTCTTAGTTGTAGGAATTTACACGTGAATCACCTTATTATAAATTATGATTTAAACTAGTTATGTACGTAACAGATGAGAGGATGGGTGGGTAGTGTTGTGGTTAACACTTAGAGACACTGATCACAGGTTGGTGCCCCCAATTTCAAATAAAGTGATATAACTGAATTGAAAGGGAATTCCTTATACAACAGTGATACAAAGTCACAAATGTAGAATAGCTGGGTGATTTGATACCTATTTTACTCTTTAATGTTTTAATACTCATTGGTCTTCAACTAATGTCTTCTAATTCATTCTATCTTATATCCAGACGTTTAAAATATGTTAATTTTGCAATTGCACAAATTGTTACTGTTATTTCCAGTTATTATGTCATCTGTCAAGTAGATATTGCTTGTGCATAATTTGTTTGATAGCGAGTGATAAAGTTTCTTAAATTTTTTGGTTCATTCATAGTTTTGTTAGTTTTCCCTATTGATTTTTAGTTGTTAGGGATATAATGTTTTTTTGTTGTTGCAAATGAATGAAAAATGGTATGCTGTGATAGTATCTGCATAGATGTTCTACAAGTAATTAATGGAAATTGTAATTGATAGAAGTTTGGATGCAATAACAACCACCATAATGATGATGAATAGGATATAATTGTTGCTATATCTGAACTCATTAGGTGCTAGTTGCTAGGTTGGTTTTAAGGATTTCTGCAAACATTTTCTGGAAATATGTTTTTTATGGGCTTGCTTCTGTGAATTGCTTCCTTGATTATTTGCTAAAATGTTCTATTTTTGCATTTCCCTAGTTTTTTTTATGTGGTCTACCTATATTTTGTTACAAGTGGTTCTTATGTTAAGAAGCCTTTATCCATGTTAGATATGTCTTTGCTATGGTGTTTGTAATGTTAAGATTGCAGTTGCTTGTTGTTAATTGGCTGTAGTGCCTCTTTTTACATGCATTACACTATAACTTACAATGAGTCTTGGCTTCAACTAGTTTCTTAGCACACCCCCTAATCCTCCCCTAGAAAAAAAGGTCAACTTTTTCAAAGAATCACGTAATTGCCATTCATTGCTGAATAGATTATTCCAGAAATTCAAAATGAAGGCAAATTGGCACAAGCTACATTTGAAAACATATAGATGCTACCGTTTTTCTAGCAACAAAATAATTGCTTTAACTTGATCTTAACTCTTACCTTTTCTTCTGAAAAGGGGCAACTATCTTCTTGTATATTCTATAGTTCAATCAATCAATCTTGTATCTAACAAAAAGAAATGCCATATTTGCTTTAATTCATTTGCTTAGTCATATTATAATTCATTTACTCTATGGCTAAATTTTTAGATATCGGGAAGAATATTAGAAAGTAATTCATCAACCAATGAAGATATGAGACAAGCAAAAAAAAGAAAATTAATTTTAGAGGGAGTTGCTATTACTGTAGCCGCAATAGCTTCATGGTATAATGAAGGATTCATACCTAGAGAGTTAAGAGTGGAAAATGACAATGACTTGGAAAGAAGAATGCTTTTGAGACGATTATATCATGGTAGTGATGAAAATTGTTATAATCAATTACATCTCACTAAGCATGCCTTTTTTGAGCTTTGCAACATTTTACGCGAAAAGAGAGGATTATATGATACTCGTCATGTAACTGTAGAAGAATCTATTGCAATGTTTTTACTTATTTTAGCTCATGGTCTAAAAATGAGAGTTCTTGGAGGTACTTATATTCGTTCTATAGAGACCATTAGTTGACGCTTTGGTGAAGTTCTTAGAGCAATTATTGGCCTAACTAAAGAGTACATCAAACATTCACACCCTACAACTGAAGTTATAGAAGATGACAAGTGGAAGTGGTTTAAGGTAAGAAATATGTTGGTCAGAATAAATAATTTGAATACAATATCATACACTAAATTTGATATTAATATATTAACAGATTGTATTGGAGCCTTAGATGGAACACATGTTGCAGTTATTGTTCCATTTAAAGATCAAGGTAAATATAGGAACAGGAAACAACAAATCACCACAAATGTTTTGGGAGCCTGTGATCGAAATATGAAGTTTGTTTATGTCTTACCTGGATGGGAAGGTTCATCATCAGACTCTAGAGTTTTGCGTAGTGCCATGTCAAGAGCAGACCCATTTATAATACCAAATGGTGATAATTTCAAACTTATAGTTGTATTAAATTATAATCATTCAATGGTTAACATTAATTATCTATTTTTATAGGGGAAATATTACTTAGTAGATGCAGGATATACCAATGGCCCTGGATTTCTAGCTCCTTATCGTTCCACACGCTACCATCTTAATGAATGGTCAAGATGTGGTAATAGTCCAAGAACATGTAAAGAGTTATTCAATCTTCATCATTCTTCAACAAGAAATGTAATAGAGAGAACATTTGGCTTGTTGAAGAAACGATGGGCTATATTGCGTACACAATCTTTTTTTGACATAAAAACTCAGGTATAATTAAACTTTGTTTATTTTCTTAAAAGAGATATATGAATTGTCATTATAATATTTTATAAACACAGGTACGAATTATCAATGGTTGTTGTATATTGCATAATTATATTCGAGACAAACAACAAGAGAAGGATGATTTTTTGTTAAACGAGGTAGATGCGAAATATCTCAAACAAGGGCTAGAGGAGGAGCAAGACGAGGACGATGTCATAAGATCTGTAGAAGTTACTCATGAGTGGACAACATTTAGAGATAATTTGGCCATTGAAATGTTCAATGATTATCAAGCTAGGCGTGGATAATTTATGGTGTATTGCCTTACTTATTGCAAGACCTTTTGCAATAGTTATATTAATCAGTACGTTATGTTATGTTGCAAATATATCTAATTTTGTCTTATTAAGTTATTTTATGCATTGCTTTTTAATTGTATTTGTCTTAGTTTTATTTACTAGTTGATGGAGAAAGGCAAATTTTGCAAAATTAAGGATAAGGCCAAGTCATATATTATTTACTAGTTTATTTATTTTGCAATGAAAATTTTTAGTTATTATTTGTTGATGAAGTTAAAATTAAATTTGAGAAAAAAATAAAAAATAGTAAATATTCATATATTTAATGTTAAATAAAATTTTAATGTAAAATTTTATAATTATATCCATATATTTAATGTTAAATAAAATGTTAATGTAAATTTTTTTAATTAAAATTATATATATATATTGAATTTTTGGATCATACATCCAAACTATAGAATTGGATTTGAATTTAGAATTTCAATTCTGTGTTTTAATTCTTTGCACAACCCAAACATAGAATTTAAGATTCTTAGCCAATTCTAATTCTGGTGGAATTGGAATTGAAATTAAAATTTTGAGCTAAAATTTCCACGCCATTTTCCTACTTGAAATTTTTATCATTTCAATCATAACTTGATAATGCCCTACACATGTCACATATATTGAAGGGCAAAATGTAAATAAATAGATAAAAATTGAACAGAAACAAGAGTGAACTGCAAAAAATGAAGTTACTCAAGTTCCTGGAACTAAAATCACGAGTCTAGAGTCGCAAATTTTGGTGGAAGCAACGAAAATGGAAAAATAACAAAATCAGAAAATAGGAGAGTAAGGTGAATGAGGAAGAAGAAAGCGAGAGAACCCTGAATCGGGAAGATTGGCATGATCGTTGTAGAAGATGGTGCAGTGACTGGGGGCTTGGGGTTGGAGTTGGCTGAGTCAAACCGTTCAAATCGTAGGAACTACGAACCAAATCATGGCGTTAAAGCAGCAACGTCGAGGCAGTGGCGAGGCGCAGATCAAGGCAATGGTGAGACGGAGGAAGAAATGGGGGTGACGCTACTTGGAGTGAACTCTGAGTGAGAGGGAGAAAGACACAAATGAGAGACAGAAGGGTTTTAAGAAACTCGAATGAGAGAGAGAGGGACTCTTGGTGGACTCTGGGGGGAAACGAAATCAGAAGGAGGGAACAAAAGGAAAATCCGGCTTTTTTTAATTCGCAAGAGTTAATAACCTCCACTAAAAGAGGAAAAAAACTCCCGCAATTTCTTTCAATTTGTGGTGTTTGATAACTCCTGCAAAAAAGTCCCCCACAATTTAGCGCTTTTTTTTATAGTGTAAGAAGTAAGCCTTGTTGATTCTCCATTCATCCCTCAACACTTATTTCTGAAATCATCATGACTTCCTTGGTCAAGGTTTCAAAGGTGTTTCCTTCATGACACTTGTTCTTGATGATTTCACCTTGCTTACCTCAACAATTTTATTTCATCAGGTTGAATTAAACAACCATGAGAAAAACCAAAATTTCCATTCTATTGTAACGTGACATGTTTCCTATTTCTGATATATTCAACTGTTTATTCGAATAATCAATTCTATACATATGTTCTTAGAAGATAATTTATTTGAATAGAAACAAATCTATTCGAATAAAATGTTACGTTTTCTTATTCAGAAATGAGTTTATTCGAATAATTGGTTGGGTTATTCGAATAAAATGACTTTTATTCAAATAATCATATTTTATTTAATTTTGAGAGTTGTAATAATTTATTAAGGTATAAATATTTTTATGTATCTATATTATTAATTTTAGGGATGTTACATGTTGCTCATTTAAGCACTCCATTCTCAACATTAACAACCACATCGATGATCTCAGATTATCGTCCTACTGTGCCTTAGGAAGTTTCATATTATCGTCCTACTATACCTTTACAAAATATCAATAGCGAGGACACTGAACTTGGGGATAATGATGAGGACCCTGTGCCACAACAACAAAGATCAAGAGCAAGAGGCAGCAGAGTAAGAATAAGAGGATGTCGAATACAAAGAATTGGACAAGAACGAAGGATTCAACCACCACGCACAAGAAAAAAACCTGTATGGTACCAAATCATCGAATATAAATGAACCAAATAATGAATCAAGTGATGAATGATAAATTTGTTTATTTTCTTTATAAGATATCTTGTATAATTTTTCTAACTTCATTTTTCTTTTTTAAAAAAAGTAAGTCGTGGTTCCATCCACAACTTACTTAAATATATAAAAAAAATTTGTTGGGTAAGTCGTGCCTAAAATAATTATTTAAGTGAAGTTGTGTTTGATAGATACAACTTGTTATATATTCTAAAAATTAAATTTTAATTTAAACTTAAGTGAGAAATTAATTCTCAACTTGCACCATTTAGGTAAAAAAAAAAAAGTCAAAAAATGATGTTTGCGCAAATTCTTTTACATATTTCTTTGCATCACCCTTGTTTAGGGAGAAAAGTAAAGATAAAAAGAGTATATGTTAACATTGTATATTTTTCTTATTTTATTATTCTAAAAAAATAGTATAATAAAAATAGTCTGAAATAATAATATTGTTGAAAGATATTGGCCTGTGTAAAGTAAAATGTGACATGCGATTAGATATTTCTCTCATAAATTTGAATTCTAGCTTAACTTGCTGATATCTTATGATAAGAGGCAGAATGCAGTAGTTTTTTTTTATTTTAATAAATCTTTTAGTCCCGATATCAAGAAGATTAATTAATAAAAATACACATAAGAGCACTGCATGACCACAATACGAAAAGAAATAGGCAATCTAATGAGAGAAGTTACTCTTTATTAACAACCATTCTAAGTGCAGTAGATGAGACTTCAATTAAAGTTATACATGGATCTCATGTGGGTCTCGGAAGTATGACTCTGACAGCAATATTAATCATCTTTTGTATGTCAAATTAAAGGTACACAAAAAATTTCCCCCTTTTTTTAATAATAACTAAAAATAAATTTTACAAAAGTAGAGCAATACTGATAAGTTATCTCCAACCTGGACCAAATGAAATATATATACTTGAAAATATAAAATTATGCTGTGGTATAATTGTTTTTCTTTTTTCTTTAGACATCACTGGCTACCCAAACCAAGACATTACTCGCTACAAAGATCAAGCCTTACATGAAACCACATTTCTTCAAAGGGAAATAAAAAAATATCAAAAGAAGAAAATCAAAAGATTCACATTGAAAGAACAACATTCTGAATGAGTCAGCCATTAAAAGGAAAGTTGCTAAGTAGTTACAGGAAGGACATAGTTATCTTACTTCTCTGCTTCATTTTTCCTTTTTTCCATTTTTTCTTAATCTTTTGGATTTTCCCTCACCCTTTGTCATCAAAAGCTGAGAATATGCTTTCTTGGTAGGTAGTTCATAAGCGACAGCATATTAAAGAAAAGGAATTTGCAGATGAGTGCTATTAAGGCATTAGTTAAAGAATTAAAAATAAATATTAAATAAAAAAACTTGCTATCAAGTGCTGTAGGGTACCAATTAAGGAAACAAAAGTATAAAATGTTAAATAAAAAGTAAAATATATATCATATTGGGTTCACAAAAAATATTTATTATTTTTGTAAGTATTTTGAAACATTTAATAGGATGTATTAAATGTTCCTTAATCAGTGTGTTTATGACACTCGTTTGCAAAACTTAATAAAAAAAATAGGGTTTTGTTATGAGTACCCTAAGAATACAAAATACTGATTAAGGAGTATTTTATTTTTATTAAATGTTTTTAATTTCTTAAAATGGAAAATAGTTAATAAATACTTTTGAGTTTTCAATTTGATAAATAATTTATTTTTTATTTAATATTTTTTACTTTTAAATTCCTAACCCAGTACTTAAGGTTCTCGTTAACAAATTCTTAAAATGGAGTAATAAAATGTTTAATATAGTTTAAACTCAAAAAGCAAATCTTATTTCTATAAATAATTAAAAAATATTTTTTAACCAGTACCTTAAGCTAGTTTTAAAATTGAATAGCGATTTTTCTTTTTTCAATTTTTTAATGCTACTTTTCTTAATCCTACGAAAATATTATAAATAAATGCATGAAATTCACATGTAGCAGTGTAAATAGTCTAAAATCAACAGCTCCTAGTGTTTTTTTTTTTTTGTTTTTTTGTTTAAAGCTCCTAGTCTTCTCGTTAATCAAAATTTGCCTCTCGGTGATCTCGTTAATCAAACATGCCAACCAATTATAAGTGTTAATTAATTGAGCAGCCATGCGGTGCCGAGTGACAGCATGTGCTTTAGTTTGACATTTTGCATGATAGCATATCTCTTAGAAGTTAGAACACTTAATTGATTGGCATGTTTGATTAACGAGATCACCGAACGAGAAAGCATATTTGATTAAGAAGAAGACAAGGAGCTGTTGATTTTTCACTAAAGTCACAAAAAGTCACATCGCTAGATGTGAACTTTATGCATATATTGTATTTTCATAATAATATTAAGAAAATAGTTTTGTTAACAAGTACTATACTTTAAAGAAAAATGGCATTAAAAACTGAAAAAAAAAAATCAATACTTCTAAATTTTATGACAAAAATAGTTACAAAAGTTCAAGACAGGCTCATCAATTTATTTTTAAAAAAAAAATCTGCCATTCAGTTAGGTGTTTTTAAACCTAGGTGTGGGAATAGTTTTCCCTCAGGCATCCTAACCCTAACCACATTTGTTTACTGTGAAATTCAAACTCATGCACTACAAGTAAATTATGTATAATTTTGGTTAAATTGTAAACTATTCATTTCAACTTTAAACTTTAAACTTTAAACTATTCATTTCAATGCTTCTAAATTTTATAACAAAAATAGCTACGAAGGTTCAAGACAGGCTCATCTATATTGATTTTTTTTTAAATCTTCTATTCAGTTAGGTGTTCTTAAACCTTTGAGTGTGGGAATAGTTTTCACTTAGGCATCCTAACTCTAACCACATATGTTTACAGTGAAATTCAAACTCATGCACGACAAGTAAATTATGTATAATTTTGGTTAAATTGTAAACTATTCATTTCAACTTTAAACTTTTGACAAATTAGTCTATTTGAACTTTAAACAATTTTTAATTTATTTTTTAAAAAATTATAACTAAGTTTTATGCAACTTCTCAACATACTAGGAAGTATTTGATTGAGAAAATAAAAAATAAATATAATGACGGGTTTAGCATTAAAAATGTTAAAAATGATTGATAAAAATAATGAATTGTTAAGTATTTAAAATTTAAAAGAGTAATTTATTAAAATAAAAATTTAGGAGATAATTTACCAAAAAGCTAAAGTTGAAATAAGTAGTTTGCAATTTAACCTATAATTTCTAATGGTACACTCTGAAAGACCGAGATGGGCTTAACCCTCAGGCACAGTCCAACTGAAACAAATCAGACATCATCCTAGCCCAACTTCATCTCATAGCAAGATGCACTTAAATTTGTTTGGTATTATTTGATCTTAGTTGGGTAGTTCCCATCTCCTGTTGAAAACAAAATTTCAACCCCCCAATAAAAAGGTTAAAAAGTGGGTTCTTGATTAATAATGCACATGGTTAATGTACTTTACAATATCAGATAATAACTCTAATTTTTTTATCACACTTTTCTTTTACATTATTTCATATATTATGAATTACATCACTTTCTCTTAATTATTCCGTAAATTGCACGGCCTTGTCCATTTTGTTTCCCAAGATTTTCATATATCTTCTTGTTGATAAAAACTAAGGGTAATAAAGATTATTCGAAATGTGAGTTTTTGCCATAATATGACATTTATAAATTTGACAAATAAAGATAGCATTAAGACTTTTTTTGGGGTGATGAGAGAGATACAAGACCAGGCAAAAAAGCCTAATTGCCAAATAACAGAACAAGACACTAGGGAAGAACCAAAACCGCTAGTGTGGGATATTGTCATAGTTGCACTAAGGAGGAACACACTTCCCTGTTGTTGCTGTAGAGCTTCTTGTTGGATGGCTGACAATAAAGATGGGCCGGCGGTAGGTGTGAAATCCAATCGGGTGGGAGTGGGAGGGTCCTATTGTTTGCTCACTGGATAGACATTAAGGGCAACCTTCACGGTGAGTCCAAGTGATGCCAAATTAAGATCTATGTGGGTTGAGGTTGTGAATCTCCTGAATAATAATTGGGTAGATTTACCAACCCTTGTTTGCTTCTGTAGGCTTCAACCAATGGTAATGGGAGGAGAAATTTTTATGTATTATGAGACTTTTACATTCAGTCGTTTAGTATAATAATCCATGTTGTTAGATTAAATTTAAAATATTATTATATAATAAAATTTAAATTAAATTTCAACTGTTGAGAGTATTATTATTATTTTTTGGGTAAAATTGAGAGTATTTTCAAAATGCATAAGAATTTTTCTAATAAAAAGCAATCTCTTTTTTTTTTCAATAATAATAATGCTTTTAATTTGAAAATTTTGTTGCCAATCATAGCTACTTTTTGTTTTTCTTTTTTTGGGTTAAGGACAAAGCGTCGGCTTGATTGTCCTTACTAACAACTATAGTTGCTTTTATATTTGGAGTAATTTTTAGATAAACACTTCATTCAACATTAAATAAGTTAAGATTATGTGAACATGTTAAAAATATACCTATATATAAAAAATGTTTCTATACATGTTTACAAGTAAATAGAATGTCTATGATAGATAATACTTACTAAAAAAATCTCCTTTTCTGTGTGTCTTTTTCATAAGTTACATCTGTGTTGAATTTAATGAATCCTCTAGTGGTGCCCTCCATTTATGTAAAAACTTCTTATTTCCATTACCTCAGCTAAATCTTTAGACATTTGGACAAATCTCTTGCTTTTCTTTATATATATATATATATATATATTGGGTCATTGACTGCGGTATGTGTACAAGTATTACCTTTAAATAATTATTTTTTCTTTGTTCCTCCCTAAAAATGTAGCTTGCTTGCTACCAGGGATGGGTCCAGAAATTAAGGGTTCCGGGGGGGCCAAAATTTAATTATAAAATATTTTAATTAGTTAAAAATAAAAGCATAATTCTATTAGCAATTGACAGTATATATTTTTCATTAAATAGTATATATTATTATTTCATTCACATATTTTAAAAATTATGAAAAAATTTTAAAATTTATATCATGATTAATACTAAATCGATGTAAGTTGAGATTTTGATATTAAAATATTAAGAAAATTGTGTAAAATAATTAATGTTTCTTTCTTATAGGTGACACACATTATTAATACCAAGTTAGTCTGGCACACATAAATTATGGATGGTGTTCAATATGTCTATAATGAGTCTAAGACTTATTTGTATTTTTTAAACTTTAAATATATATATATATATATATATATATTCCAAATATAAAATTATAGCATTTTGTCAAATAGTGAATGATGAAATTTAATCTAATAATTTTGATTATTATATATGTTAAATAAAAGTGAGTTCAAAATAAATTAAAGTACTTTAGACTAGTTATAGCAAGATGTTTATTCATTTTAAAACTTTTAAATAATAAATTTATATATATACATTTTTTAGAAAAAAAGGAAGAGAGCAACGATAAATTATTGTTTAAACTTAAAATACCTAGTTAAGTATATTAGATAATCAAAATTTAGTATTTTTATAAATTTTTATATCACATAATTAATTTTACAAAAATTTATAAAAATACTAAGTCTTAATTAATCTGGTATATTCAACTCAGTAGTGTTTTATGTTTAAGTAAAATTTATCTGAAACAACAATGATATTTTTATTGTATTTTTTTTTATATCATTTTTTATACTATTCTATATATCATTAATTATATTATTTTATTTTCATTAATTTTTTTTACTTAATTATAACTATTAAAAATTATGATAAAAAAAATATAAAATAAAAAAATATATTCCTATTTGAAACTGTACCGACTCTTGTTGGTTGGATAAATCACTTGTATGCATTTGAGTAATATGCAACTCTTGTCGGTTGGACTGATATCTTCTATGCATTCAAGTAATATACAACGAGTAATTTTTAGATGAGTGTAATCTATTATAAGTATTTTAATTATTATTTAATATATATAAAATAATAAAAATTATTATAAAATTATATTAATTATTAATAATATTTTTATACATATTAAATAATAATTTAAATATTTAAATAATAACATAATAAACTGTGTACAAATAAAAATTTGTCATATACAACAATACAATAAAAATCTTCACGAGAGTATGAGATGTTATTGTTAATGCGGGTCAGTTCCATTGAACCTGATTCCAACATAACTACTGGTTTTCGTGAGCAAAGCCGGAGTAATTCATTTGCTTAATTATTAATGTTGTGACAGAAACGTGGACTGTACTATGGAGAAAAATGCGTTTACCAACCAAACATTAATTATTTATGATAAATTTATTATGATGTGATGTAAAAAAGAAAATTATGATGTGAGCAACATTGAAAACTTTGATTATAAAAAAGCTTTTTTTAAAAAAAAATTTATCAGTGGATGAATTATAGAAGGAGAAATTATCTTTTTTCTAATCACTCATTTCTTAATGTATATATTTAAATTAACTAATTTTAAATTATGTACCAACAAATCTTAAGTTTAGAAATTTTTTATTTTTAATAATAATGTTTAAGATGGAGCTTTCGGTTGAACCCGAATATAAGTTGGCACAATTCGGGATGGGCTCTTCAGCCCAAGTCTCAGAAATGGGCCACGCCTAAAATGACCCAATATTTTGACTAGGCCGTGGCAAGCTTATTTTTATGATTCTGTTTTCTTTATTTTCTTCATCAATTTTATTTTATTTATTTATTTATAATTTTAATAATTCTCCTTCTAGGCCTCTATGATGGTGTGTTCACTATTCTGAATCGGTGAACTAACTGTGAAAGTAACGAAAGAAAATGGTGTCACTGCGCTTCCCTTTCTTGTTTTCTCAGCCCCAGCCACCTCATTCCTCACGCCCATTCTCTTCCTTCGCCGCAGCCGTCGCCGCCGTCGCCACCGTCGGAGTGACCGCCGGAGCCACTGCCGCATTTGCCGCCGTCTCCTCCTCCTCCCATGACCGCCAATTTCTCCGGAATGCGTTGAATTTCCTCTTCTCTTCTGACCACTCGTTACCTCTGTGGGGTTCTCTGAGTTTCGCTGACGTTTCGGTTCCCGTGGTTGAGTCAAAGACCGGAGCGTCATTTCCTTCCGTTTTAGAAGTTTCTCAGAAACTCTGTGGAATTGGGTTGCGGAAAAAAAGCATTTTGGGATTGAAGAACATTGATGTGTATGCATTTGGTATGGCATTTGACTTTTCCCTTCCACATGCCTCACCAATTTCAATGAAAAAAGAAGAATTTTTCCTCTTCTAGCACTGTAATTCAAGCTTAAAATTTCATTGTTACTTGCATGGTATAACATTAACATGTTTCAGATGTTGGATTAGGAAACCACTTTTAAAATTATTTCTATTTTGGTTTGATCACTTGCTTTCAATTCTCGAGAGGAAGCAACTTAGTTGTGAATATAACACAGATAACAAAATATTATCTGAGGAAATTCCCTTTTAGATGCTGTCTAAGCAAGGTTTTACTGTAATTTAGTTTTTGTGTAATTATTTTACTGATTTACTATGACTTTTATCTTGGACAAAAGCAAAAGGAAAGTTTTAATTTGGATTGTATGTCAAATGGTGATGAAATGATGAATGCTAAAATTCACCACCCTTTTTTTTTACAATGAGAAACTTTCCTAGAGAAGTTCTCTAGTCATCCTCTTTTATTTCCTATTCAATATCTCCAGGTTCTTAATGCCCTCCTCACCCGAAAGATCCAATTGTTGTAAAGTGCTAAAGGGACTGACACCAAACTTTTATAGTATTTTTATGGTTTTTATTTAAAAAAATTATGTCATTTGTCTCAGGTGTTTATGCTGACGATGATGACATAAAGAAATATCTTGTTGAGAAATATGGGAACCTGTCTGCGTCCCAATTGAAGGGAAATAAGGAGTTTAATGAAGATCTCCTGGAAAATGATATATCCATGACAATTAGACTTCAAATTGTCTATAGCAAATTGAGCATTCGGTCCGTACGTAGTGCATTTGAAGAGTCTGTCGGAAGCAGACTGCAAAAGTATGGGGGATCAGACAATAATAAGGAATTGCTTCAAAGGTGAATAGTTCCGTCAACTGGTGATTTCGTTTCATATATGGAGAATTAGTCATTATATTTACTTGTGTAAAACTTCCCATGGAATTGCAGATTTACATACATACAAATTATTGAACCCTCTCTTTCACACACACACACTCGCAAAAGTGTTTGTTAAGCAATAAGCATTCATGTGCCTATCACTTTAACACTTCAGAACTCTCTTAAAGTTGTCCTTTTTTGTGGTGGGGAAGTTGGCTTTCGGCAGGTGTTAAGTTTGAAGCCTTTTTCTTTTCTTTTTCTTTTCCATCTCTTTAAAATTAAAAGCATTTCATAATTGTTACTAATATCTTAGCTTCGATAAAACCATGGAAAATTTTATTCTAAATGTCTATTCATGAGATGTGTGTAAATTTTTTTATCCAATTGGGTGAGATTTTTCTGTTTCATATTATATTTTTACTTAACTTGCAAGCTGTGATGTAGGTTCACTTCACAGTTTAAAGATGAATTCAAAATACCACGTGGATCTGTAATTCATCTCTCAAGAGAGAAGGGCCACGTTCTTCGCACATCAAGTAAGATATCCTTCTGTGTGTCTGCATTTCCATCTTCTCAACTTCTAGAATTATAATTTAGCGCATAATTTTTTTTTGGGTGCTTCATGAACTATTGGTATAAGGATAAATCAGGTCTTCTGAACAGAGATTCAGAAGATTCAGTTGAGAACTCATGCGTCTGTTTCATCTGTTTACTTCTTTCTTCAGTTAGTACTGAGTCTAACTTAAGGATTGTCCTCTAATACGCCATATTCCAAACTTGCTACATGAAGGTTATGCATGGAACAGAAAGACAAATCCACAACCATAGTTTCATTTATACGTTTCCCATCTCAAGGAAATGGGTGGAACTACTACTACTATTTTTTATTTTTGGGTAAAACTACTACTACTACTACTTCTTTTATATTCTGAAACTGACAATTTGATAATGGGAAAGAGTTTTGTCTCAGATGAATTCAGGTAATGTTGAAACTTGGATGATGTATATTCTCTTTGCACTGAATCTTTTGACAAATGATCTCTGGGGCGACTTTTACTCTTACCAAAAATGGTGAATATAAAGTATCTAGTACCTTATGCAGTTATACCTTTGTGAGTTTGTCTTTGTTTAGAGGCCATTATTAAGTGTTTAACTCATGGAGAGCTTTCAAAGTGGAACTGGTGCTACAGTATGCTGTATACCTGTTCTTTAAACAATGCAAATCTGTAGCACCTAGTATTAGGTGTTTTAGTTGCTTTTTGTGACTGATGTGTATGCTATAAATGATATGCTTTATATGATTTAGATTTTTGTTATCTACATTGCAACAAGAACCTTTGAGATTAATTTTATCTTATTTCTTGTAGTTGACGGACTGGAAGTGGGAAGCATCCAGAGTAAACTCCTGTGTAGGTCAATCCTAGATTTATATATTGGTGAGGAACCATTTGATAAACAGGCCAAGGAAGACATTGAGCTCAACATGGCTTCTTACCTCCAGAAGTAGATTGTTAAATTAAGAATCTTCTCTAAGACTTGGATTCTAGCCTTGTCATTTCCTTTCTTCTGGTAATCTCTGTTTCATGACTCGTTGTTATCAATATAACGATGTATCCCTTGGGCTTCAAGATTGCAATAGGAACAGGTTATTTAATCATATATCTCATCATAACTATCCTACTCCGGCAATTTTTTAGACTATAACTCGTGATTCATATGTATTCATTTTTTCTTCACTTGCGGTATAGGTTTTTAGCTCCTGTGCTTTCTGTTCATAATTTACTTGATCTACTTAAATCGAGGCGATTATTTCAATAATACACTTGCATGATTTCTACTCTTTAATAGGATGCTGGTTGATATTATTTATCAAATTGAGAAAACTAGTGCGCAAACGTCAATTAAAATTTAAACTTGCAATCCCTGTAGTGGGCGTTGAATCTTTCCTTCATCTCTTCCAATTGAATGGCAAACCGTGAGTGGAATCCCCTTTTATGTATAATTCATTAAAGATTTCAGATGTTAAGGTCCTGTACAGCTCTTCCTGTGTATGCTATGCCTATAATTATCATGGTTGAAGAGTTGAAATTTCTGATCGTCAAAGGAGATAATTCCCTTCTCTCAAATGTCTTCTCAATCAGAGAGTTCATTAGAATGATGTGTCCTATTAATGATTTCTTAATTAGTAGAGAGATGTTTGGAGATAAAGGGGTCAAGTACACTAATTTGAAAAACATATCCCTACTTTGAAGCAATGTGACGAGCTCAAAACCAAATATAAAATTTCAGCATCTAATATAATTTGTGACGCTGGGGATCCCTCTTTATGCCTTTGATTTTATTGCATTCTCAGTTACAGAAACAAGATGATTGTCAATTTAATAATAAGCATTGGGTACCCCATCTTGGAGATTCAAGGTTTAATTCCCAATGGGATGGGAAGGGAAAATAATATAATGAACGATGACATTTATTCTGATTATTAATGATTTACATCACTTTTTGAAAGAGAACTTTGTCAATATGAGAGATGGCTCTGGCTCACAATAGGCTGCATAGTAGAAACTCTTGGCCACTGCTAGGACCCTCGAGTCCAACTTTGATACTGAGCAGGAATTGGATTAGGTGTTGGACCTGAATCCAAAGAAGCTCATCATTTGGAGAGTATATTCTAGAAGAAAGAAAGTGAGCTCATGAGAGAGTTAGTTAGTGACATGACATGTGGTTACCGCATGCGTAAAGGGGGGATTCTGTTAGCATTAGGAATTAATAGGATTATATGGGGAGTAAGGGATTCATTCATGCATTTTTGGTATCAAGACAGTTAGGAGAGTATTTCTCTGAGTAGGAGCCATAGGCTATGGTTATCCGTTTCTTCTTTGTAAGAGCTCTAGCAATTCTATCTTTACATTGAATAATACTACTTGACCAAAATCCTTTCCGGGGTTTCTATCATTGGTCCGACCTGCCGGATACGTCGAAGGAGCGCTAGCATTGTCGAAATTGTACATGCCACCTAAGATGACTGAGAGAGTGGAAGCGTTGGAGGCACGACTCGTTAGTTTGGAGGCTGGCTTTGAGGATATCCAATCGGCCTTCAGAGCGTTGTTCCTGGAATTGAAGTAGTCTCTACTTCAGGAGGTCAGTAAAATGTTGGAGAAGAAATCGAGTGCATCGCATGACGACTCCTCGTCGTTGGGGGAAGCATCCCCGCGTCAGAAGGATGACTTAAAGGAGTTTCGGATGTCGGTGAAGAAGATGGAATTGCCGATGTTCAACGAGTCCGACCCGGTGGGAAGGATCACACGAGCTGAAACATACTTTGATGTTTAGAGTACCTCTGATGAGGTAAAGATCAAACTAGCTCGTTTAAGTATGGAGGGTTAAACCATCCATTGGTTCAATCTGTTGAGGGCGACGGAGGATGATTTCACTTGGGAAAAGTTGAAGTGTGCATTGATCGAGCGATATGGAGGACGGAAGTTTGACAACCCATTCGAGGAACTCTCCGATCTTAAGCAGGCAGGGACGGTGGATGAGTACATTGAGGAATTTGAGCTCATTTCGTCTCAGGTGGAGCGATTTCCGGAGGAACAATATATAGGCTATTTCATGGGTGGGTTATGCCAAGAGATTCGATGGCGGGTGAGACCATTCAACCCATGCTCGCATTGACAAATGATGAAACTAGCTTGCGATATTAAGGCGGAGCTCTGCGACATTAGTGGAAAGACATAGGCCTTTCCTCCACGCATACGCAATTGGCAACTTAACAATTTTTCCAGAGGATCGCGTGGCCATTCGACCCATAAGGACGTTGGCATGGGGAAGGCTCATGTAACCTCCTTGGAGGCGCCACATAGGGCCTCAATTGAATCTATGGCGTCGGCCACTCGATGATCGGAGGGGGACCGCGGTTGGGCGATTAATAGAAGCAAGGGAGTTCGTCACTTGACGTATCACAAACTCATGGATAGAAAGGCGAAGGGCTTGTGTTTTCGATGTGGGGAGAAATTCCATCCTCTCCATCAATGCCTAGAGAAACAGTTCCGGTTGATAGTGTTGGGTGATGATGAAACACTAAATGAGGAAGGAGAGGTGGTGGCGATTGAGGTGGATGACGAAGGAGGATGACAGGACCTTAGAATGCAAGGCCATGAGACTTTTTGGATTGACCGAGCCTACGATATCTGAAATCAAAACCATGCGATTGTGGGGTAAGCTACATGGTGTGTCCGATCTGATCTTGGTGGATAGTAGGGGAAGCCACAATTTCATATCTACCCAAGTAACAGCAGTATTAGGGATGAAAGTGTCTTCAACCTGGACGCTGGGTATCCGGTTAGGAAATGGACACAGGGTGAGCACAACAGGAAAATGCTCGGGAATTGCAATTCAGCTAGGGAATATTACAGTAACAATTTATGCTTATGTGCTGGATTTGGGTGACTTTGATATGATTCTGGGTGTGGCATGGCTGCAAACGTTGGGAAAGGTGGTGATGGATTGGAAGGATATGACCATGAATTTTCAGTTGGCAGGAAGGATGGTGGAGTTACGAGGACAGTCACTTGAGATGGCCTTGCCAAGGAGAAGTTGGCAATATCCAGTAGAATCGGCCTTATTTCACAGTTTACTAGAGGGGGTCAGAAGGGAGAAGGGTGATTTGTTGTGGTCTACGGAGATGGAAGTGGTAATAGAGAGTGACCAGGTGTTTTCCCCACAGCAGCAAGCTGACCTTCAGCAGTTGTTAACTCGGTTCTCTGATGTTTTTAAGGAGATTACAGGCCTTCCTCTAAGCCGGGACACAGCACACTTGATTGTGTTACAGTAAGGAGCTGGCCCCGTAAGCATTCGGCCGTATAGGTACCCCTATCATCATAAGGATGAGATAGGGAGACAGGTGCAGGATATGCTAGAGCAATGGATTATTAAACACAGTTCCAGTGCTTTTTCCAGCCCGGTGATCTTGGTGAAGAAGAAAGACAGATCTTGGCATTTATGTGTTGACTATAGGGCACTAAACAAGGTGACGATGCCTGATAAATACCCCATTCTAATGGTGGATGAGCTTTTAGATGAACTACATGGAGCATGTTATTTTTCCAAACTGGACCTCAAGTCGGGTTATCATCAAATCAGAGTTAGGGAGGGAGATGTTCACAAGACAACGTTCCGGACCCATGAAGGACATTATGAGTTCTTGGTCATGCCATTCGAGTTGACCAATGCTCCAACGACCTTCCAACCCACCATGAATCAGATCTTTAAGCCTTATCTCCGAAGGTTTGTGCTTGTTTTTTTTATGACATCTTAGTATACAGTGTTGATTGGGTAACTCACCTGACCTATCTCTCTCAGGTTCTGGAGGTACTGCAGCACACCCACTTTATGGCCAATAAAAAAAAAGTGTAGTTTTGGCAACTACCAAGTGGAATATCTGGGCCATATAATTTCGGGGCAGAGAGTAGCAGTAAACCCGGTGAAGGTCAAAAGTGTCCTTGAATGACCTATTCCTCACAATGTCAAAGGAGTGAGGGGTTTCTTGGGGCTCACGAGTTACTATCGGAAGTTTATTTCCAGATATGGCAAGATTGCAAAGCCTCTAACAAAATTGACTAAGAAAGAAGGCTTCCATTGGGGACTTGAGGCACTTAAGGCATTCGAGGAACTAAAAAGGGCAGTGACCACCTCTCCTGTGTTGACACTACCAAATTTCTCTCAACCTTTTGAGATAGAGTGTGATGCTTCCGGTAGAGGAGTTGGGGTTGTATTAATGCAACAAGGTAAGCCAATAGCTTATTTTAGCAAAGCACTTTCCAAAAATAATCTTGCTAAATCTGCTTACGAAAAAGAGTTGATGGCTTTGGTGTTAGCTATCCAACATTGGCATCACTACTTGTTAGGGAGGAATTTCTTGGTATATTCTGACCAAAAAAGCTTACGTCATCTATTGCAGTAGAGGATCACCACCTCAGACCAGCAATGCTGGATAGCTAAACTTTTGGGGTATCACTTTGATATAATTTAGAAACCAGGACCTGAAAATAAAGCTGTAGATGCACTGTAGAGAAGGTATGAGGAAAGGGAATTAAGGGTGTATGTCTTTTCTCCTATATGGTTACAAGATTAGGATGTACAAAGAGAAGTGCAAAATGACTCTATTTTGAAACCAATCATTTCTGATCTTATACAAGATTCCAGTTCTAGACCTGGGTTCTATTGCAAGCAGGGCATTTTATTCTACAAGAACAGACTTGTCATCTCCTCCAAATCAGCATACATACCTGTGCTCTTGGAGGAATTCCATTCCTCACCAACAGGGGGTCATTCCGGGTTTCTGAGAACTTACCAAAGAATTGCTGGGAATTTGTACTGGTTGGGAATGAAAAAGAATATTCAAGAGTTTGTTAGAGCTTGTGATGTGTGTCAAAAGCATAAATACACGGCCTCCTCCCCCTATGGCTTACTATAGCCATTGTCGATTACCCATCAAATTTGAGAGGACATTTCTTTGGACTTTATTACAGGGTTACCGAAATCAAAGGGGTTTGAGGCAATACTAGTAGTGGTGGATCGACTTTCTAAGTATGGGCATTTCATCACTTTGAAACATCCCTACACAACCCGGAGGGTTGCAGAGGTTTTTGCTAAGGAGATAGTGCAATTGCATGGGGTTCCTCAAACTATTATCAGTGATAAAGACCCTCTTTTTATTAGTCTCTTTTGGAAAGAGTTGTTCCGCTTACAAGGTACTGTGCTCAAAATGAGCTCTTCATATCACCCGGAAACGGATGGGCAAACCGAGGTTGTTAATAGGTGCTTGGAGGCATACCTGAGATGTTTTGCATCAGAACAGCCTAGGAACTAGTCTTATTGGGTACCTTGGGCTGAATTGTGGTATAATACCACTTTTCATGTATCCGTAGGGACCACCCCATTTGAAGTTATGTATAGGAGGAAGCCACTAACATTGGTGCGGTTTTTGCAAGGAGAAACTAAAGTTGAGGCAGTAGCATTAGACCTGCTAGACCGAGATGAGGCCTTGAAACAACTAAAATATCATCTGACCAAGGCTCAGGAGCAGATGAAGAAATACACAGATAACAAGAGAAATGATCAAACATTCTCGGTTGGAGAATGGGTTTTCCTCAAACTTAGACCCCATAGGCAGTAAACAGTGGCAAAAAGAATCAACCAAAAATTAGCTCCCAGGTATTTTGGACCCTTCCCAATTCTGGAAAAGATGGGAGCAGTATCCTACAAGCTCAAGTTGTCAAATTCTTCGAGAATTCACCCAGTGTTTCATGCTTCTCAACTTAAAAAGGCAATTGGTAATTATTCAGTTGAAGCTTCTTTACCCGAAGGCATGGAGGTGGAGTTGAATGAGAATGAAGAGCCAGAGAGTGTGCTTGCTACTAGGGAGATTAATGAGTCTGGGAGAACAGCCAAACAGTGGCTGGTCAAATGGCAGGGCAAAGCAGTTGAAGACACTACTTGGGAAGATGACTTTGTCCTCAACAGTCGATTTCCTCACTTCAACCTTGAGGACAAGGCTGCTCCTCTAGGAGGGGGCAGTGATAGGACCCTCAGGTCCAACTCTGATACTGAGCAAGAATTGGATCAGGTGTTGGACCTAAATCCAAAGAAGCTCATCATTTGGAGAGTATATTCTAGAAAAAAGAAAGTGGGCCCATGAGAGAGTTAGTTAGTGACATGGCATGTGGTTACCGCATGCGTAAAGGGGGGGATTTTGTTAGCATCAGGAATTAATAGGATTGTATGGGGAGTAAGGGATTCATTCATGCATTTTTTGTATCAAGATAATTAGGAGAGTATCTTTCTGAGTAGGAGCCATAGGCTCTGGTTATCTATTTCTTCTTTGTAAGAGCTCTAGCAGCTCTATCTTTACATTGAATATACTACTTGACTGGAATCATTTCTAGGGTTTCTATCAACCACCATGAGGAATAAATTCTTAGTATTGGAGTGTATGCCATTTGAGGAATTCTGGAGCACCAATTGCACAAGTTCTTGAATTTCTGATTCTATTTGGGGGGTAATGATGCTGCTTGTACTCAGGTTGTCATTACCACTGTCATGTGCTTGACAATAGCAGAATGTAAAAATTCAGGATCTGGGACTTAGTATGCGTTTGGAATAGCTGCGAAAATTAGATTATTTCAATAATCGATTATTGTATAAATTTTTTTTGTTATAATCAATTATACAAAAAAAGTTTTATGTTTAGATGTGTTAGTTGAAAAATAATATTAAATTAACCTGTTTAGTTTGAATAGTATAAAAAAATCGTTTTTATATATTAAATTATTAAAATAAATATAAAATAATTAAAAAATATTTTATTAATTAAAAAAATTATTTAATTGAGAATAAAATAATATTTATATCTTAAAATAAAAAATAATCTCAATAATATTTTATAAAAATACTCGACCATAAACTTCTCTTTCAACAACTTTTTTTTCAAGATAAAAACTTTTAATTTTTTCTTTCAAACAACTCAAACACGTTCACACAACATGTAACAGCTTAAATGTTTGGAAAAAAAAAATTGTTGGTTCAGCAGAGCTAAACCAAACATGCTCATAATCTAGGCATAATAAGATTAGTCTTTATTATTGACCTTGCTGCTCTGGTAATTACGGAACCCATGACAGACACTATTAGTGACTTCCAGCAATCTCTGGTACTGGGGATTGAGCTGTAGCTCTTCTGACCAACTGCCAGCAGTTAAATTAATGATTTGCACTAGGAGCTCTGCTTCTCTTTGGGAGCTTTAAAAATCAATTTTTTTTTAAAAAAAGGGTACTTCTAATTAAGCCGTACGTTATTATTGTTTTTGCTCTCATTTTTTTATTTTGGGTTTTTGGATCATAAAATATTATGGCCCAAATTAGAATACAGCAACATAAAAACAAACAAACTAAGGAGTATTAGATGGATTGGGCGAAGATGCAGTCCAAATAAAACAAAAGCAAAAAAACTAATAGGAAAGATAAAACCAAAATACAAAAACGGAGACACACAGGTTTGGCTTTCACATAAACAAAGGACAGGGGAGGGGGGTTGAGGTCGCGGGTTCCATGGTGAAGTGCCAGCATGGGAGGCGGTGTCTGCTCGGTGGTCCGCCGGCGACAGTAGAGAACGGAATGGGTCCGAGGGTTTCCGGTTCTGCTAGGTTGATATGTGGATTTGGTTACAGTTTCGGATTCATTGGGATTTTGGGGCACTTGGGATTTTGAGTTTCTGAATTTCAGGTTTTTTGGTATATGCTTGAAGTTAGAGAAGTCAGGTGATTTGTTTGAGTTCAGGTTTGGGATTAGTGTATAGGATGAGCTTGTGTTTTGAATCTCTGTTGAATGAGGGTTATAGCTGCATGGGGTGACTTGAAGCTTATATTTTCTAGTTATGGATGACTCTTTTTGAGGTGAGGTGGGGGTGTGCGTATTTGTGCTTGTGTACAGAGTGCAATTTTTTCAAGTCAACCAAAATATAGAGACCATTTCATGTTGAAGCTAAAAACAAAAAGAGATAGAGATTCTTACATTTGATCTTTTAAGGAAACAAAGAAAAGCAACAACTCCTTTCTTTTATGACTTTCTGTTCTCACTTACAGTCACACTCACGCTCACTGATTTAACAAGAATTACACTCTCTACTTCTTTACTCTTACACTCACTCTCACTGCTCTTTTTTTTTAGCACTCTCTAAATTTTTAAGCAAGAATGAAGAACCAACTTGAAAGGCTCTTCCCGAAAGACCTCTTCTTCCTCCTAAAAAATCTCCCCCCTCTCACTTTGTTCTGTGTTTTAATATGCCCCTGAGAAGCTCAAGTTGATCGTGCACTTAAGGAATATAGGGTGGATGGGTTGTACAGCATAGTGTGGCTGAATTGAGTTTCAGCTGCAGAGATTCTGCCTAATTTGTAGAAGATTGCATTCCCCATGTTAATAGCGGAAAATGTATTATAAACACATGCTGTATAGGTATCGTATGTTGACGTAAGTGGAGGTAGATGTTGAGTTATATCTATGCCAAGATGAAATTAATATACAGTAGTGTGATATAAGAGGGGTGTCATATGTCTAATGGGTGTTTAGGATTGTTCAAATAACTTAATTGATTAATGAAAAATGCTTATTTCCCATCACTTTTGTTTTATATTATTTTTTTTATCACATGTCAATAATTATAATTAAATAAAAAAAATGTTTACATATGAATATTTATTTTAATGATAAGTGATGTGATGTAAAAAATAATATAAAGAAAAAGTGATGTAAGAAAATTTGAATTATTGATTAATTGCTAAGTGGCTGTGCCCAAAAGCCTCTCTCTCCCCTCTTTTTTGAAAATTATTTTTTTACACCCCAATACATTATTTATGTGAGATATCGAATTTGATGTAAGTGGTGTAATATTATCTTATACCGTATGTAAAATTAGAATAGTGGTGTTGTATATAAATGTGATATTTTGGATATTCAAATAATATAATTTTTTTTGTTTGTTAATTTTTACTATAAATTTGATGCCCATCATTATTTATTATTTTTGAGTTTTCCTTTTTTTTTTTTTTTGCTACCATGAAATTGAGTTAAGGAATTCTCCTTTCTTTTTTTCTTTTTCTTTTTTTTTTTGAATTTTCAATTTTTATTCATTAAAGAAAAATAAAAGGGAAAACAAAAGCTTACACACAATTAAAGCATTTAAATAATGAGATTTGACTTCACAATCACCAAATTAATGATTATATGACCAATTAAAATAATAAAAAAATTATGGACAAAATTTAGTATAAACAAATGCAGAAGATTCAAATCCTTGCTAATTATACACTAATGCTTTATTAACACATCACCTCACGCTAAGTAGAAGTGACAGAATTAGAGTTTTAGCATGTAAAAAATAAGGTAAGATTAATTATAATTAAATGATAAAAATTGTGTAAATCAGTAAATGTAAGATTACGTGTGTGAGTAGCGTTATTCTTTATATAATATAGTAAATAGTGTCTAACTAAGAATTTCTCTCTTTATATATGATTCGTCTCAGAAATTTTTAAGTGTTTTTAAAGTAAAATTTCTCGTATTCTGTATCATTTAATTTGTGTCAGTGTGCTACATCAGTTTTGTTGATCTTTATTGTCTTTTACTTAAATTATATTTTTAATAATATAATTGATGTGATGCATATTAAATAGTATATACAAAATATGATATTTCTCTTAATCCTGGAGCACTTAAGAAGTTACAACATTTTGCTTGAGGGACAATGGAGATCTCTCTTCTGCCTTTGATTTTATTTCATTCTCAATTATCTGTGTAGCAAGTACTCGAGCAGAAACTAGTTCAATCATGTGTTGTCTCATACAAATAGAAACAAGATGATTGTCAATTTAATATTAAGCATTGGGTACCCCATCTTGGTGGTTCAAGGTTTAAATCCCAATGGGATTGGAAGGGAAAATAACATAATGGACGGTGACATTTACTCTTAACATTATTGGTGATTTACATCACTTTTTGAAAAAGAACTTTGTCAATATGAGAGTTAATGGTGTCTGGGTCACAATAGGCTGCATAATAGAAACCCTTGGCCACTATGAGGAATGAATTCTTGATATTGGAGTGTATGCCATTTGATGAATTTTGGAGCACCAATTGCACAAGTTCTTGCATTTCTGATTCTATTTGGGGGGTAGTGATGCTGGTTGTACTCAGGTTGCCGTTGCCACTGTCAAGTGCCTGACAATAACAGAAATGTAAAATTTCAGGATATGGGACTTAATCTAGGCCTGATAAGAAAATGCTTGATACACATCCCTTAGAGTTACATCACCTTATATTCATGTGAGACAACAAAATTAATTAGAGTGTAGTAATACAAAAGATTAAGTAAGACTAGTTGTAATTAAAACTGAAAATTGTATAAATATAAAATAATATGTGTGTGTTTAACATTATTTGGCATAATATTAGTCTTTTTTTAACTGACCTTGTTGCTTTGGTAATTACGGAGCCCATGGCAGACTCTGTTAGTGACTTCCAGCAATCTCTGGTACTGGGGATTGAGTTGTAGCTCTTCTGACCAATATCCAGCCATTAAATTTATGATTCGCACATGCAGCTCTGCTTCTCTTTGGGAGCCGTTCCCTTCATTTTGCCAACTTGACAGCCAGCTTTGCCACTGATCATTTAAAAAAATATGACAAGTTTTCACTAGAAATTCTAAAGTTCTTGTAAATTGCTATTATTTACATATTTTATATAAAAGAAACTAGGTTTTGAAGTTCATATAAAGTTATAAACCTCAAAAGGAATACTCACGATTTGATTCAAATAATGGGAAATTTCCTGACCATGACACCGAAACATTTCCAACCCAAGGTAATCAAGAGTTATCAGCAAAATCCCCAGGAGTTCCTCCTCTCTCTTGTTCCTGTACAACCGCCTGCAACACACATTCAAGATAGATTTTGTTGCGTCATAAGAAGTATCATTTGTCATAAATCAATTCTTTAAAAAGTTTAAACTGTTAGATATATGAATGACTTTTACTTTATCTTTAACAGAGACTTGCTTACGTAAAAATTCTTTGGACTTGAAGCGTGTATAATACACAAGTCCATCTTTATCATATGTTAAAATTCAAGTTTTCTTTAAAAGAAAGAGGTAGCATGTATTAAACTCTAAACCATTTAATCATAAAAGAAACTCTTATATCATATCATAAATTACCTCTCCAAAAGCTTAAGTTGTTAAGTGATGTCATGTAAATGGCTAATATAATTTGCCACATAATCTTTTATCCAACACAAAATTTTGTTCAACTAAGGTGCACATAAACACATAAATAGGCACGGAAAAGAATTGTGTGACATGACAAAAAATTAAAGGCATGTTTATTACTTGTTTGAGTAGTCTTGTCTGCTAATGCTGTCATTGAATCGATCTACAAACGCACTCCTTATTTCTTCATCCTTTATATAGGACTTCAGTGTCTCGAACAAAGCTGCTGTTTTAGCCCATGCAAGTCGCTCAAGAGACCTCTCAGGCTCAAATATGCTGGCTGTAGCCACAAAATAAGCAAATAGGAGACTTTCTTTGCTCAATCCAAACTCCTCCAGTCCTGTTTCCAAGTACCACCTAATACACATATGCCGTTGGAAAATTTGGAAGTTGATTGGCTGTTGCTTTTTTGGGGAAACGTCCATAGATCAAGAAAATATTCTTGCTCTATACTATTAATATACATCTTAATTATATCATTAAAAATGTTGTTAAAATGAGAAATAGTAATAACTAATATAGTTGAAGTGGTACACATTAAATGATATAAAATAAAAACTTTCTTGTTTTGAGAGCATTTAAGAATTTCTCGAGTCATAAAACACAGTATTTTCTAGTTACACTTACCTTTGGATTTTTTCCCATTCTGAACAATGCACTGCTTGACAGTTGTTGTAGTCCAATTTTGCAAGCTCGAGATAAACCTCATTATTCACATAGGGCATCCTGTCAAAAGAGAGTAATTTGATTTTGGTCTACGACTTTCTCATCACTACAGGATATGAAAACAACTTTGCAATGGTAACTGTTGGAATATCTTAAAAGTATTTCATAATATTTTTATTATATTTTAAAATATCATAAATAATCTTTTAAAATTTATTTTTTGTTTATTATATTTTAAAATTTATTTCTTTATTTTTGTTATTAAGATAAATTTATTTTTTATAATTTAATTATATTTTAGATAAATAATTATTAACATAAGTCAATATAACGTAAATTATATATGTATAATTGTAATTCAAATAATAATAATATTTAAAAATATTCTTTCTTTCAACAGTAACTATTGTTTCTTATATATGTTAAAAATGATCCTCTCTCTGAATGATCAACAAATGAGCAATATTAATTGAGTAACTAAGTATGGAGTTTTCTCCGTAATCATTTGAGCATGGTATAATAAAACTGATAATGTTAAGCGATTTATTAGGATTCGGATTAAAAGAATCGTACCTGTAAAGGGTCTTGCCAATCCAAACATCACTTTCACCACCGTATTGTTCAATGTAAAATCTTGTCTCCAATCGAGGTAAGCTGGCATACCAGGGCACGTCCAGCGCGCAACCGACCTTTATGGTATTATTTGTTACTTATAATAATAATGTAAGTGGTCTCAAATTCCCAATTGGAAGATAATAAAATAATATAAAGTCTTAACAACTAAAAATTAGTGATTCTCATTTTATTGTTTTTCACTTCTCAGTAGATACCTACATGCACATAAAGTACGCAATATATATATTTTAACTTTTAGGTCAATTGCACTGATATAGGAACGAACCTCGCCAGGTAAATCTTTGGTTATGATCCATTTATCTAGGAGCTCATTAGCAGCACGTTTTTCAGTTAAGAATTTGGCTGAGAAGTGCTTGGCATCCTCAAGAATTTTCTCCCCTGGAAAAAGAACTTGAGAAGCTCTATAAAGATTAAACATTCCTGTCACAGCTTGGTTTGACTGCCCAGCAACGCAGAAGAATTCACCACTCTTCTCAAAATGCTTGAACACATCTACCAAATTTGGAATCAAAATTAACCACTAGAATCATTTGTCAAAACCATAGACATCTGTCTAGGTAATATGAGATGAAAGCAACTAATAGATATTTTATTATTTTATTTTCTGTAGTATATACATGATGCAATATCGAACTTACTTGGTGAAACTTGGTGGCCATGTAACCGTAGCAGTCTAAATCCCATTGCTGTGTCGTCAATATCTTGAACCTCTGAATTTTTTGCCCAGCAAATACCCTTCTCAGTCCAATATCTGAAATTTTTGAAGTTACATGTATCCTGTGATTAATTAGCTAGAAGACACAGCAGGTCTCTTTTCTCGCATTCACACTCTTAACTCTTTTTTTTCTTTCTGTAAATGCAATTGTAGATCAACTCATCCCTTGTACCTTGAAACATAATTCATACAGTCCTTGATTTCTGGCTGAAAATATCTCGAAATTCCAAGGCGTTCCAACCGATCAACAACCCAGATGTGTTCAAACAAATCCACCGGCCGGGTACACATTTGGAACTGTAAAAAAAAAAAAAAAATTATTACTATGTTGAACTAAATTGTTTATTTGTCTCAAATGATGCTCTTATTTAATTGTTAGTATTAAGCCACACCATTAATTCAATTGAAAAATACAGTTGAAGTTAAGACAGAAAGAATGTCTAACATAAAGAATGTTTTCTTTTGTTAATTAGAACACTTCTTTTTATAATTATAATTTTGAAAACTTTAATAAACAAAAATTTGCATATAGTTTTTGATAAAATAGGCGTTACTGAAGACACTTTTACCTCCTCCGTTGAACCTCTTGACTATTTTGTCCAGGTATTCGAGAGCATTTTCATCTTTGGTCTGGCTGAGACCAAAGGCTGTGGAGGATGGAGAGAACAAGAATGACCCGTCTTGGGACTGCAGCTTTAGGAGTTGTTTCCAGTCCAAATTTTGCATTCCCTCCAAACTATAGAGCAGTGTTGTCGGCATCTTATGCATCACCATTCTTGGTATTCTATCCGTGCGCACGACACATGCAAATACAATATTACAAGAGCCAAGTAAAGGAAGGGATTCAAAATTTTTGTCGCTTTTTTTTTTATCGTTTTTCCAATTGAATGTTGACAAGTTATTAAAAAAAAACAACAATTTAGAGAGAAATTATTATTGGTTAAGAGAAATAAGTTTTGAGTTGTCATCATCCAATTCAAGATCCAGAGAAAGAGACAAGAAAAAAGGAGAGAGGTCAGCATAAGCATTATTATTATATCCAACTTTAGGGTTATGAAATCTATACTTCCTGAGCTTTAGGTCTCTCATTGCAAATATGTCTTTCAAGATAGGAGAATCATCTGGCACTTCAATATTCAAATTTCGAGCTATATCGAGAAGAGAAGGGAAAACAACTTCAAACCCGATTGGCATATGCTCAGCATTCTCATCCTGAAGCTTGTATAGATTTTCCATAAAATATGTGATTCCTGTAATATAAATGTGTCCGCACAGTAGAAAACAGATTAAATTAATACCACTTTAATCGTTAGCATGCTTAAAGAATCTAAAATTAGGGGTACAAATCAGAAAGCAATAATGCTATTCTTAAATTATAAATTACCCTTCTCACTCTTTTCAGGGTGCATATTCCATGATCTTAATGCAATAACACATGCTAACGTGTTAAGAATCCGGTCATGAGCGGTGAATATTTCACTGTCTCCCCATGAGCTGTCAGGAAGCTGATTATTGGCAATCCATTCAAGACAGGAGGGGAAATGAGGGCCATTTCCATCACGAACATTTTTTACTAGAGCAACCCATGCTGTGTCATAAGCTGATATGCTTATCTCTCCATCTTCCATGGAGCCCAACATCACTTTGACGGCATTTATCAGCTTTCTAATCTCGTTTGTTACCAAAACCTTTCAAAATTACGGCCGCAAATAAAACATCAGATGTCAAAGGCCTTCATATGATATTGTGATATTTACAGTCACAAGGGACAGATATTAAGAGTGACTAATGCACCTGGTGTAGAGCTTCCTCGTCTATGTCATTGTTCACAGTCTCTAGCCATTTGAAGGATGGTACACTATCCTGAGACTCTTGATCACCAGCATATTCTGCAAAATAGAATAACAATCCCGTTATTTTTACATCTAGAATTTGACACTCAACTCATGCTTCTCTTATATTGACATACAATATGTCTATTTCATTTTAGAATATAGTATACTTTGATATCCATTTACACTCACATTAACATATAATATCTATTTAAAATGTCAAATTTAATTGTACAAAAAATATTTTTATCTATAGTAATAATTAATTCTCACTGTTAGATCCGGGATGGATTTAAAGGAGGTGAACACGTACATGGCCTGACCCTTCCATAAATTTTTCTTTTCTAATTACATGTGATAGGTTTTCATGTAAAATAGATAGACTCTTACATTAATTTGCAATTAACCTCATTGTACTTAATCATGTATTTAGATATTTTTTCATTAATAGAACGAAATAAAATAGATAAAAATAAATCGAAAAGAAAAAAAAATGAATGAAATATAATTATTATTCTCTTTTTTTGAAAGTTTCATTAATGGAATGAAACTTCATTACCCATGTGTTCCTTCCATTCTATCTTAATTTTGGATAGAACAAAAGTTGAGCATTTGAGGAAAAGAAAGGAGAAATGATTTTTCATATATTCTGTTCCATTCTTATATATTTTAAAACTCCTAAATAAAGAAATTTATTTTCTTTTCTCTCATTCTCTTTCTATTTTCCTCATTATCCATCATCCAAACATAGTGTAAATTAATATAGTCATTAGGTTAATAAGTATGTATTTTATATATTATTTAGTTCATTAACTTAATAAACAAATAATAAAATGTGTTTTTATTCAAAAGACACACAAATTAGAAGCGTTATGTTCAACTTTAATAAAAGTATGAGATATTTATTTTTTAAATTATGAATCTTTTGTTTAAATATATTAATTTTTAGAGTAAACATATCTTGCAAATATAGACTTAAGGTTCTTTATTTATTAGCATTAGCAAAGTGACCTTTCAATCTCAATCAAGACTATCAGTATACTTCTTCAAATTCCACTAAATTAATCACTGAACAAAATTGGTAACATTTAAATGCTATTAAGGGATAAATGGGATATCACCTTTAAAAAAAGGACGAATATAATATCAAGTATATTTTTATAACACCAAAATTTACATATACTCTAACTTTTATAATTAACTTCCTCACTAATTAATTTCTAGATCCATCCTTGGTTGGACCTGTAAGTAATTAAAATCCAAGGGTACCCCCATGTTTTCCAACGTCAAACAAATTTATAATAAACAAATATTATTTATGTTATTATTTAATATATATATATTTTTTTAATTGGAGGTGGGAAAACCCTTTAAGAATAAGGATTTCACTCCATTGTTTCAACTGTGGGATATTAATTAGGTCAATATATCACTAGTTTAACCAATAAATTGTTGGTTGAATTACATAAAACAAAATAAATATTATATATATAAAGATTTTTTTAAAGAGAAAACAAATATTCTATTTGATGACCACGTATTACATGTACATGCATTTGGCATGTAAAAAAGCTTTTCATACAGATATCTACCTAACAAAAAAAGGCTTTTCATATGGATAATAAGCTATGAAATTTGGTTGGCACTAATAGTACTCTTGAGAACACGTATGAATTTGACACATCTCACCTCTTTTGTCATCTCACCGCTGTCAAGTGTCAACTAGTAGTAAGAGACAGAAAGCAATTCTTCCTCTATTCGGTTCAATTCTATGCCACAACTCTATTGTTTTTTTTCTCTGCTGGAGTTGAAGACCTTCGACTTCACAGACAATTAATTGCCACTTTCGCATGGCAGGCGATAGCGACCATTACGTCATTATTATTACACCTCAACTATCTAGCTCATCTTAATCTAATTTCGGTTGCCACAACAATGAAGTTTGCTCATATATTTACAGATTCAGATTTTTTTATATTATTTTTTTATGTGATTAAATGAAAAAGAGATATAAATAAAAATATTATAAAAAAAATAAATTTTTACTTTAGTCTCTAAAATTGTATATACTAGTCATATTCGTCTATGAAATATGAAAAATTTTACTTTAGTTCCTAAAACATCAATCCGTACGATCAGTTTAGTCCTTAAAATCATATCAAATTAGTCTTAAATAAAGACCAAACTAATCGTACAGATTAATGTTTCAAGCTAAAGTAAAGTTTTCATATTTCAGATATAATTTGATTAAGTCATCTATAATTTCAGATAAATTAAAATTTACTCCAAAAAAATTATAAATTATAAGTGAATCATACTAATAAATATATTTATATTTATATCTCTCATTTATTTAATTATATGAAAGAAAAATAATATAAAAGATTTAAATCCTATCCTTTAGTACTTGAGATATTTAGTTTATCAACTATTAAGTTGAGAGACTATGGATCAGTACTTATTGAACCTATGTCTAATGACATACATTAAAGGCAGATATGTTTACTTTTTTTTTCTTACATCATATCCTTGTTATTTTATTCTAATATAGACTTGAATGTCAGAGTATTTTTGTAGTTACTCTAACCCTATCTCCGACTAAGGTATTGTCATAGGCGACTAATGTGAAGTTTTTTAATATCATTAAGCAGTCTCAAGATCACCCATTCAGGTACAAGAACATTACTCGTGGTCCGCTGTTACCTTTGGTACCCACTTCTTCTCTCCTTCCTTGCTTCACTCTTCTCTCTACTCTATTTTCTATTGGAGAGACACTCACTTATTCTACTCATTCTTTTCTTCTTTTGAGTTTATAATTTTGAAATCTCTTAATGCATGTATGAATGGAGGAAGGAGAATATAGTGATTGAAAGTTGAACAAAATTGTGCGCCAAGGTAACTACTTAGCCAGCTCAACCAAAATGGACCAAGTCATACGGGTGACACAAAACTCGTCCAAGTCAGATAGTTTAAAACGAGTCACATACAAAATCGATCAAACAATTTACTCAAATTGGTTTGAAAATTGGACTGTCCTTGGCCTAAGATATAATAGGTCTACCGTTGATCTATACAAGTCGACCATACAAGTCCATCTGTTAGGTAGGCCCATTTTGAAATAATAGCCCAAGGAGAATTTACGTTAACCCGACCAAGGTCTTGTTTATAGGATCCGACCAGTCTATGCCTGAAATGGAAATAACTCGCTAAACACGTGCTAAATATGATCCCCAAGCGGTCACTAGCCGACGAACACCATCATGACTAACAGTTGTGAACAGCTTCAAGCCTTAATGACTAAGCATATAACAAATCCTAACGCTCAGAGCCCTAAATGACTTGAACGACAGGTATCCGAGGAGTCAGTACTCAGATTATCTATATAAATTAGCCTGACAGCCTAGACTAGGCATGTTCCATCTTTACCCGAACATTCATACCGACCATACTCTGTGATCATTCTACTGACCTGCCTAGGTATCCTTGACTTTGTTGTTGTCTCGCCCGTAGGTTTCTAGCGAGTCCTTTTCTCACCTACCAACCTATATCGACCTAGGTTCCGGTCTGTATCCGGAACAAAAATAGATATTTTGACATCATTATAAATATTTTATAAAAATAATACAAATAAGTATTTAAAAAAAAAAAAAAAAGATAGTCATACATCACTTTTAGTGGTGTATATACTATTCACATCATTTTTAAAGAATGTGATTGAGTGAGAGAAAGTGATATGAAAAAGTATATATAATGAATGATATTAAATAAAGTGTGAAAATAAATGTATATATCATTTGATATAAGAATATAAAAGTTATTTTAAAAATGTGTTGAAGTCAATCTCTTAAATCCTCTTGATTCTATTAGAATGGGCTTGCATTTTAACAATTTTTGCAGGATGACTTATTTTTAGGTTTGCAGAGCACTTTTAGTGGATTGATGATGGTTGGAATATGGGAGTTGAGCATTTAATGAAATGTTTGGTTGAAAATCTCTACAAATAGAGATCATTTGAGTTCTGGACCGTGGTTCAGGGTCCCATCCGGAAGGATCGACCTGACACCTGAACCACCGGACTCTGCCATCAAAACCTCGGCCAAGGCCTTATGACCTCGGTTCTCATAACTGCCTAAAACAAGGATTGGCCACCAAGGAAACAGCCATGACAGATCAGAGACGGACCTCCACGATGGTGGGACAGTCCTGACAAGGTCAGAGACGGACCTCAACAATCGTAGGACAGTCCCGACAAGGTCAGAGACGAACCTCAACGATCGTAGGCTGAAACCTCTGCCAAGGTACGATCCTAATGTACCTTCATCCTATGTGGATTGCATAAGCATTCTAGTCACGCTCTCTATATATATACCAGGCTAAGTTAACCTAAAGGATATATGTTATTCCATTGTTAAACACTACTTGTGCATTGCCTGACTTGAGCATTGGAGTCTCATTGCAGGTACCTACCCCCCTGGACTTCATACGCTTGGCTGCAACTGCATAAGGAGGAAACCACCATATACGTGCCTATCTCAGGTACCCTCTGAATCTATTGCAGAACATTGGCGTTGTCTGTGGGAATCTGATAAACTTCTACTCCTATGTTAACCATGGTGAGCACAAGACACAACCAGAGGAAGGGAAGCATTGCGCATGCTGCCCCTGGCCAAATACAGGGCCTAACAGCACAGCGCAACCCACCTTCCGTCACACCACCAGAAACCTCCGCTGCTAGAAACAAGTCCGTTATGGTGGAAACTCTCAACGATGGACACGAGACCTCAGTCTCTGCTGAAAACCCTGCTCCATTTCAAAGGGTTTTAATTCGTAACAGGCTTGTCTTTCCTCATGGTAGAGCAAACAATAGAAACCGTGAGGCTAGGATCCCTGTGCATGCTCGCTTGGGAACCTCCCACGACAACGTGGATCATGCGTCTCACTACGAAGACAATGTCGAATCTGAAACAACAAAGAATGGCCTTCGAGAGTTGTTGCGTCAACAAACATCGCTCGTCGAAGGCTAGCGGCGTCAGCTGAAAGAACAACGTTGTTAGTTAGAAAACCTCGAAAGATCGGTGAGGACGGACAACGGAGAGCGGGATATAGCTCGTAATGAGCACGCCGTCCAACGTACCGGCGCTGGGGTTTATGGGAACCATAACCCGACCCTCGGCCGTCAATAACAATTCTCCGATGCTCTAATGGCATATAGGGTTCCGAGGAACTTCAAGCCTCTAAGTAACTTGGAGGCCTATGATAGAACCACGAACCCCCAGGAGCACATGGACGCTTACGCTCAGTCCATGCAGCTCTACGGGTACACCTTGGAACTGCTATGCTGGGCTTTTCCCCTCTCCTAAAGAAGGACGCCCTCTGTTGGTTTGTCACCTTACGCACAAAGATCACTGGATGAGAAGACTTGACACAACGTTTCTTGCAACACTACACCACAGCAAAGGAACGACCGAAGTCAATCGACTCCCTATCTGGGATCCGTCAGGGAAATTCTGAATCCCTGCGCGAGTACATCAAAAGGTTCAATCAGGCCTGCGTAGGCATCGAAAACCTGGACGACAGGATAGCCCTCCATTACGCCAGAAACGGACTCCGAACTGACTCGGGCTTTTTCATGTCTCTGGCAAAAAAGAAGCCGGCAAGCTTAGATGAGTTTCATTTGCGGGCTGACAAATACGTCGAGCTAGAGGAAGTCACCAGGGCCAAAGAGAACCTGGAAAAAGGCAAACTGGCCCACCAGAAAAAGAACCACAACTCCAACCAATCCCATGACCCCTCCAGAAGCGAACGGTATCAGCCCAAGTACTCTGAATACAATCCTTTGAACACCCCTCGAGAGACAATCTTGAAGGAGATCCTTCAAACTGAGTTCCAGGATATCAAGAGGTCTCCACCCGTAAAGAAGCAATTCCAGAGGGACCACTCGAAGCACTGCAGGTGGCACAAGAGCTATGGCCACAAAACCGAAGACTGTTACCAACTCCGGAATGTTATCGAATCCCTGATCAAGGAGGGATGACTGCAAAAGTATATTAGCGGTCTCCGAGGAGGAGAAGACTGCGGTAGGCGCAGAGACCGGAGACGAAGTCGCAGCCCCAAGCGGAGTCCAAACCAGCGCCCAAGGAGAAGCTGGAGTCCTGCCAGGACCCCTCCACGTCGCAATGTTGAAAACAGACAGGACCAGGAACAGGATACTCAAGGTGGGGGTAACAGGAAGGACAGGCTCATTAGTACCATCTCAGGGGGATTTGCAGGGGGCGGTCCGTCTAATAACTCCCGGAAGAAGGCACTCCGGACAGCAGTCCTGAGCGTATCTGGCTCTTCTTCGCGAAAACCCCACATTGAGAACAACGACGCGCCATCCATCTCCTTCTCCGATAAGGACTACAGTGATATTATCTGGGATCATGACGACCCTCTGGTCATATCCGGAATAATCTCTAACGCCGAAGTCCATCGCATTTTCGTAGATCAGGGGAGTTCAGCGGACATAATGTTCATGGATGCCTTCGAGAGACTAGAGTTCCCTCCGTCCACACTTACACTGTATGAAGGCGAGCTAACCGGTTTCTCCGGAGAAAAAGTTACACTGGTTGGTTACTTTGAAACTTTCTTGACCTTGGGTAACGACGACACCTACAAAATGGTGAAGGTGAGATTTTTAGTCGTGGATTGTCCCTCGGCTTACAACATCATCCTGGGCCGCCCTACGCTAAATGGCATTGCCGCTGTAATCTCTATCGCTCACTAGGCCATGAAGCTCCTCAACAGGAACAATGAAGTAGTCACGGTCAAGGGCGACCAGATTGCAGCATGCAAATGCTATAATGAGAGTTTAAAGATCAGTAAGGCTTCCAGAAAAACAAAGGTGCGAACATCCAGCCCCGCCCGCGATCAAGTCAACATCCTGATAACCGAGTTGGATGTCCGTGAAGAGATCTGAGGTATAAGACTCCAGCCTGAAGGAGAATTGATCCCACTCTAGCTGCGTGATAAACCCGACCAAGTTACCATGATAGGAGCAAACCTCAAAGAGCAGGAAAAAATCCAGTTGATAGAGCTCCTACAGAAAAATAAGGATCTTTTCGCCTGGACTTCCACCGACATACCTGGGATCGACCCCGCTTTCATCTGCCATCGTTTATCCATTAAACGGGATGCAAAGCCTGTCTCCTAGAAGAAAATGAAAGTAGGCCCCGAAAGGCAGCAGGCCATTGAGGAGCAAGTCAAAGAACTACTAAACGTCGGCTTCATCAGGGAGATCTTGTACACCACTTGACTCTCAAATGTTGTCCTAGTAAAAAAGTCAAACGAAAAATGAAGGATGTGTGTGGACTACACCGACCTGAACAAGACGTGCCCTAAAGATCCATACCCCTTTCCAAACGTCGACAAGTTAATTGATAGCTCCTCCGGCTTCTGGCTATTGTCCTTTATGGACGCTTACTCTGAGTATAATCAGATTCCGATGTACCCCGGAGACTAAGATAAAACGGCCTTCATCACCGAAAGGGCAAGTTACTGCTACAAGGTAATGTCGTTCGGGTTGAAAAATGCCAGGGCCACCTACCAGAAGATGATGAATAGGGTCTTCGAAGAACAGATGAGAAGAATGCTAGAAGCCTACATCGATGATATGATAGTCAAGATCCCTTCGTCTGGATCACATACCTCGGACCTCGAAGAAGTGTTTGCACTGTTAAAGGAGCACGACATGAGACACAATCCTGGAAAGTGCGCATTCGGGGTCCAAGCTGGAAAATTCTTGGGGTTCATGCTGACCCACCGCGGCATAGAGGCAAACCCCGACAAATGCAAGGCGATGCTCGATATGTATAGCCTCTGGAGCGTGAAAGAGGTACAACAGTTAAATGGACGAATTGCGACTCTCACCAAATTCCTAGCCAAAGCCATTCACAAATCCTTCTCCTTATTCAAGTTATTGAAAAAGGGGATCGGATTTGAGTGGACGCAAGAATGCGAAGACTGTAACATCCCAAAATTTTCTATCTCTTAAACAATAATTTTGACAGTTAACAGAATTTTATTGTTTAGTAATTTCTGTGCACTGTAAAATTATTTTGTTTATTCCGTCAGCGTATTTGATCGTTTTGAGTGATTTACTCCGTGTCAGGAAAATAAAAATTTTTGGGCCGCAAAAAACTTTACGTAATTTAATTTTTACCGTTAGGTAATTATTTTACGTAATCTGATTTGATATTTGTGTATTTTATAATTTTTGTGATTTTTATAGATGATTATGAAATTTTTTTACTGATTGTGGGCCCAGGGGTGTATGTGGGCCCAGTTATACGTGGGCCAGGTGGGTCCATAAAAGTGAAAATTTTTCACACGTAGAAAAATTTATACTGTTTAGACGGAGACAAGGGATCTTACTAAACCTAAATCCGAAAACGGTTTTAAAAATTTTATTGTACTGTATTTTGTACTATATTTAATTTATCGGGTGATAAAAAAATACAGTAAATATATTCTTTCGTGGGGTTTTAGCAGATAAAAATATAAATTAAATTGCTTAAGTCAACCTTGGTGGTTTGGATATCCACCGTTGATTTAATTAACGATGGAGACTTGATCTTGATTTAATCAACGGTGGATATTTGATCTTAAAAGTGAATAAGATCATTTATAACCATTAGATGGAGATTAAATCAAGGGTAGAGATTTGGTCATATAAAGTGACTATGACCATTTGTAACCATTGGATATAGAATTGATTAAGGGTGGAGATTTGGTCTTGTAAAATGTAACAAGGACCATTTATACCATTGGATTTAGATTTAATCAATAGTGAAGATTTAGTTTTAAAAAGTGATAAAAGTAATTATGACCTTGGATTAAAAGTAAGAAGGAGTAATCTTAACCCTTAATTTTGGAGACACATCTAATGGCTAAATTTAATGGAGAAAGATTCATGGCTGCAGATTAAGTCTTCTAAAATCAAAAGTCTACCTAAATCATAACCATTGAATTAATCAATGGTAGAAAGGCTTCAAATAATGGCTTGAAAAAGATGACAACTACATGAATGCATTAGGAAGAAGGGAATGGTTTTGTGGTTGTTTTTGGAGCTAAAAAAAGCTTTATGTCATTTTAGATGTCTTGGTCGATGTTGATCATTATTGATCATTATTGATCAATTTGCACTCATGGAGAATGCATTGGAGGGGGCTACGGTTTTGGTGGCTCAAGTGAGTAGCAAAGTTGAAGACCACCATTATTACTCAATCTTGGTCTTTCTTTGTCAATTTCAAAGAAACTTAAGAAATTTTCTCTCATTTCTCTTCTCCTCTAGGTTTCGCCATGACCCTCCAATCTACCTTCCATCACTCTTTAATTTCAACTAACCATATTTCTTGAATCCTTACCTTATTCTAAGAACTTTCATGTTGGAGATTTTCTAAAATCATTCATCTTCATGACTTTCTTCAAGATCAAAGCTATTGGGTTTTTGAGGTGAAGTGTAAGGAAAACTTCATTTCTTCTTTCTTTTCATGATCTAAACCACGTTTTGATCTATAGTTCATCTTAATCAAGCTTAGATACTAATTTTTATGTATTTTGTTTTGTATTTGAGAAGCCCTTGGTGATGAAGGACTTAGAAAAAGAAGTAAAATAAGGAATTTTTGAAGATCTTCAAGAGATAAGAGGGAGATCCATCTCACTAACCAAGCATGGTGGTGAGAGATGGCCTTATATTTGATGGGTGTTGAATCCATGTAGAATTCATATCCAGCCATTAAATGTAATAATTTATATGTGTTTATGAGAACTTTGATTAATTGCGCTTACGCTAATATCTTTTGCATGAGTTTATGATTTTGATGGTATCTTATACTACTATGATGATTATAATATGGCATGCTTTTGATATATATATATATATATATATATATATATATATATATATATATATATATATATATATATATATATATATATGTATGTATGTGTATGTCGTGATTTAATGATGAAAAGAAAATTAATTTTGGTCCCATAGCCAGGAAAGTCTGACGGTTTTGATGTCGTTGATTAGAGTTCATGTTGAAATTTTTCAAGAACAAAGGAATTAATTTTTGATCCCTAAAACATGGTGAATTTCGGTCAAGACACCTTAAGATAGGTGTTCACAAATTAATATTTTTATGAATGATGAAATGAGATGTTTAGAAAAACAAGGAAAATAAATAAAGAGTTTATTTTTCAAAGAGTACATGAACACGGTTTTAGAAGGATTTTTGTTAATTTATTTTGTGTAAAAAGTTTCTAAGTGTTTTACTAAAAATAAGATTTAAATGAAAATAGCAATGATGATTTTAAGGATTTGCAAAAAAAGTGAAAAAGGATTTGTAAAGAAAGTGAAAATGGATTTGCAAAGAACGTGAAAAATGGAAATGAACAAATGATTTTATTTTCAAAGACTATGAGTGCTTACGTTTTTGTAAAAAAGATTTTTAATGGTTTTGTTTGTGTAAAAACCATATCAATTTAAAAAGAAAAATATTTTATGGTTTTGAATAATACGTCCACATTTTTTTTAAAAGGCTTGAATGTCTTGATTTTTATGAACAAAGTTATTTTCAAATGAAAACGTAACTTGATTTAATACAAAAAGAATTTGGAAAGGGAATCGAGTGTTTTTATCACTTGAGAGAATTTTGTAAGCGAAAGACAAAGAGAGGTTGAACGTGTTTGACTCTAATTTATTTTGAAGAATGATTTTGGAAGTGATTTGAGAAAAATAGAGAATATAATGGCGATTTGAAAAGTTACTTAACGATAACTTATTTTTGAGTTTTGAAAGACATTAAAAATGTTAAGTTTTGAAACATTGATTTATATGAATGGAAAAGTGATTTTATGAATTATATTTTGGAAAAGGATTTCTTGAAAGAAAGAAATGTGGAAAAAGATTTTCTTGAGTAAGAAAATATATTACATAAAGTATAAAGTTATATTATTTAAGAAAAGTTGAAAAAGGAATATTTGAAGGTTGAGAAATATTTTATGTAATGAAATTATGGTAAAAAATTATTTACGATCTTAAAAACGTAATTTTAAAGTACGTGGTTTGAAACAATAAAATATATCTAAGTATTTAGAAATACAAGAAAATATTTCTACACGATTTTAAATACGTTGAAATATTTCTACGCGATTTGAATTACGTTTAAATATTTTACGTAATTTGAATTACTATTGAAAAATCACTACGTGATGGAAAAGTGATGAATTATTTTTACGTGATTGTGAAAATAGCGAAAAATCATTATGTGATTTGAAAAGTGTTTTAAATATTTTGAAAATGAAAGAAAATGATTCTGCTGACTTAAAAGGATGATTTTTAAGGACGCAATTTTGAAACAGTGGAAAAATATTATGGGATTTGAGAAACGTATATTTTTACGCGATTGAGAAAAACGTTGAAAAATTAAGTACGTGATTTAAAAGTCAAGAATGTAAGAGTTGCGGCGTTTTGAAACGTAATGAAGTGTTACGATATTTTGAAAACGTAACAAAAACGTTTTGAAATCGTGAAAACGTAATTGAAATGTTACTTGATTTTGTGAAAACACACGACGAAGTGTTTTATAACTATGAAAATGTGATAACATGATTTTCTTGTTAAAAATACAAGATAATTTGGTACAATTTATATGTATTGGAAAGAGATCTATGATTGGATTTGGTGCGTTATACATGTATTTGGAAAAACATGCGTTGAGGCATATGATACATTGAACTAATGAAATTGAAAAGATTTGGCCCTTTGGGGTTGAGACTCGATATATTCGTATTGTATATGACCCTTATGGTTGAAGAGAATGAGAATTGATAGTGAGTCTATGATGGATCTTAGAAAGCGTCAGCGCTAGCGGTCGACCGATGAGAGACAACGGTTTACGAAGACTGCATGTGCCACTTTGCGATGCGAATCCGTTCAGCAACGCATTGACGATACCCGATCAAAAACACGATTCTTTTCAACAACCTGGAAGATTGTCTTTGGGCTAAAAATTGACAATTAATGAGCATTTTCTTCAAAAACCGCGTGGAAAACCTCTATGGAGTTGTTTTGAAAAAGCGAGTCTACGCGCACATGCATAACATATGCATAAATCGAGTATCCATATCTGCATGATATAATAATTGAGGATATTGGATGATGATGATGATGATAATCATGTTGATGGCATTATTATGATTATTGTGTGATGATAATAATGTTAATGGTATGATGATGATACTTGATTAATGTTGAGTGCATTATTGGAATTCGGTATGATATATCTTATGATATGTTGTTTGTGTTATCTGCGTGTCTTTGCAGTTTGGTATTGGCGTAGGTGATCTCACCTCTTTGTTATGTTGTTTTGTTGTGTTTGTACTGTTAAAATCAAATAATAGAAGGATCGAGTTGTCTTAGACACAACGGGCAATGAATACTCTGAGATGGGTGACAACAATAAGGAGTGGACATTCAGGACTCGAAGGTGTACAGTGTTAACAAAAACGGATGTAGAACAGGATGTCTGATGCAACAAGATGGATACACACAACAAATAAGTATGTTAAGTTTTAACGTTAGTGTTGTACCGTGCTATTAAGTAGGACCCGTCATGGGGTTTACTACTGTTAAAAAAAAAGAGTCTATTAGTTTTATATTTCTCTTTAAATTGTGAAATACTAATTAGTGTCAATATTGTATATGAATCTGTTTCAATATAAATTTCAGTAAGTTTATATTTCAACAAGAAAGAAATTTTAAAACCCACTTTTTATAACTCAAACTTTGTGCGAACTTCTTTTCAGATTATGAGTCGGGAGTCAGACATGTGATACCCTAGGGAGGGTGTTACAAAGACGCTATATCACATCACTAAAGAACCTTCTGGCATCCCCTCCTATCCTCACAAGGCCAGAGTCGGGAGAAGCCCTTTACGTGTACCTCTCTGTCCACGAGGAGGCTGTGAGTTCGGTACTCATCAGGGAAACACCGGAAGGCCAGAAGCCGGTATATTTCATTAGCAAAGTACTGCAAGGCCCCGAACTCAGGTACCAGAAGATAGAGAAGGTCGCATTTGCACTTATCATCATAGCCAGAAGACTAAGGCAATACTTCCAGTACCATCCCATGGTGGTAAGGACGGATCAACCCATCCGACAGATACTACATAAACTGGACTTAGCAGGGAGGATGATTGCTTGGTCTATCAAGCTTTTCGAGTTCGGAATAACCTACGAACCCAAAGTGGCAATCAAGGCACAGGTTTTCTCGGATTTTCTCATCGAACTCACCTCAGACTCTGGTTGCACTGAGGAAATATCCTAGACCGTATTCGTGGATGGGTCCTCAAACCCAAAAGGAAGCGGCGTCGGGGTTATCTTAGAAAACTCATAGGGGTGACCATTGAGAATTCACTAAAGTTCAAATTCCCCACCTCGAACAACCAGGCAGAATATGAGGCATGCATCGTGGGACTGGTAATGGCCAGAGACTTGGGGGCCACAAAGATTAGACTTTGTGGTGACTCCCAGCTCGTGACCTCCCAGATCCGAGGCGAGTATCAGGCCAAAGAGCCCCTCCTGCAGAAATACCTGGCAAGAGTACAAGAACTCCTCCCAAGCTTCCATCTGGTTAAAGTGGAGCATATACTAAGGGAACAAAACTCTAGGGCCGATCTTCTGTCCAAGCTGGCGAGCACCAAGAGTCCGAGCAACAATCGGTCGGTAATTCAGGAAACCCTCTCGCACCCCGCTGTCTTCGATGTAGCCATCTTCCAGGTCAATGGACAAGAGCGTACCTGTATCACACCACTATTGGAATACTTACAGTCCGGTAGCCTCTCCGAGGATTCCAAGGAAGAGGCTAAATTGAAGAAAGCCGCGGTCAGATACACCATCTTCGATAGGCAGTTATACCGGCGTGGGTTTTCTTTACCCTATCCTCAAATGCCTCACACCGAAAGAAGCCGAGTACGTCATGGCCAAAGTCCACGAAGGAAGTTGTGGACACCACCTTGGAGGCAAGGCTCTAGCGTTAAAGGCACTCAGGGCAGGCTACTACTAGCCTACAATGAAAGCAGACTCCCTTGCGCACATCCAAGTGTGCGATAAATGCCAACGACATTCCAACCACTATCACGCCCTGCCAGAGTAACTGTCCACGACATCCATACCCTGGCCTTTCTACCAATGGGGTATAGATATCTTGGGCCCTTTCTCTCAAGCACCCAGGTAGTTGAAGTTTTTGGTCGTAGTCATGGACTATTTTATCAAGTGGATAGAAGCAGAACCCTTAGTCACCATCACCTCGACCCGGATTCAAAGGTTCACCTGGTGCCACATTATTACCAGATTTGGGGTCCCAGAATCCATCGTGACAGATAACGGGACGTAATTCAAAGACAAGGGGTTCGAAGAACTACTTGACTGGTTGAAGATAAAACACCATTACAGTGCCGTAGAAAACCCCCATACAAACAGGTAAGCTGAGGCGGCCAACCATGTTATTGTTAGGGGGTTAAAGAAAAGACTGGACGACGCCAAAGGAAACTAGGCCGAGCAGTTAGACCACGTCCTCTGGGCCTACCGAACCACTCCCCACTCTACAACAGGTGAAACCCTATTCAAATCACCCTATGGATGTGAAGCAATGATCTCAGTTGAGATAGGGGAACCAAGCTGACGTCTCCAGAACTTCTCACCAGATAATAACCCTGGGTTAATCAGGGAAAACTTGGATCTGTTGGAAGAAAAAAGGTGCATCGCGCACGTACGCGATGCCGCAACCAAGCAAAGAACGGCAGCCCGGTACAACCTAAAGGTCGTTCCCAGAAGGTTCCAGCCAGGCGATCTTGTACTCCGAAGAGTTGACATCGGCAGAAGGAATGCTTCCCAAGGGAAACTAGCCCCTAACTGGGAAGGCCCCTACCATATCGTAATCAATACCGCCAAACGAGCTTACACTCTAGAAACATTGACGGGCAAGCCAGTGAAGAATTTTTAGAACGCAGATAAACTCAGAAAGTACCACAGCTAAGTGCCTTTTAAGGCCTAGTCTCCTAGTCTACTTTATGTCTGATTTACCCAAATTGTTATATGGACATTAGTCCTTCCAGATATTTAATGAAACATCCATCACGAAGTTTATGCAATTTGTTAAACGAAAGTTTTCAAAGACCAGCCACGACGACCCAAGACTCATCGTACCAACCGAGGAGTTGTCTTGTGCTAGATAGGTCGTGCAGTAGAAAAATCCCGACCTGGAAAAATTCTCGCATCAAACCATAAGCACGAAAGACCTATGGTACCACTCAGGAAATTGTCTTGTGCTAGATAGGTAGTGTAGTAGAAAAATCCTGACTTGGAAAAATTCTCGCACCAAACCATAAGTACGAAAGACCCCGGCATGGATAGTCCCCAAACCAAAGTCATGCGGCATCCTAAATACCTAAACAAAAGGTAATGGACCCCGGACAAGGTTTCTTACCTTAGGCACAGATCCCAAATGCCAATTCGCTGTGGACATCGAATTCTAAGCCAAGGTCAAGGTCTCTTGCCTTAGGCACGAACCCCGAATGTCAATCCGCTTTGGACATCGGATCGTAAGCCAAGGTTTCTAAAGTCTTTTATCACATGAAGTCCTAAATGGAGCCCTAAAGCGCTCAACAGAAATGGGCGTTGGACCCGGACCGCGGTCTCGTCAAAATTTGCAAATTCGAAAAGGGCATTGGATCCCAAAATAGACAGAGAAATGCAACAAAAGTCAATTCGATTACAACTCCGAAAAAACGGAGCAACATTTCTGTCCATACAAAAATAAAACCCCACGCTCAGGGGCAACAGGAGGAAAACCTCGGAACAAGGAATGGCAATGTAGGCAAGGACCCACCGTGGTCTCCAACCACATCCCAACCTCCGGGGTACCCCGTACTCAATGATAGACCTCGGCCTCAACACGAGACACCGCGAAATCTGGCTCCAAAGCTGGGGCGAAGTCCGTGGTGGCGAGTCTGATGATCATATATCTTGACACTTAGGTCTTATCCAAGCGCTAAGCTGGGGGCAACTGTTCTGGACCGTGGTCCAGGGTCCCATCCGGAAGGATCGACCCGACGCTTGAACCACCGGACTCTGCCATCAAAACCCCGGCCAAGGCCTTATGACCTCGGTTCTCATAACTGTCTAAAACAAGGATTGACCACCAAGGAAACAGTCCTGACAGATCAGAGACGAACCTCCACGATCGTGGGACAGTCTCGACAAGGTCCAAGACGGACCTCAACGATCGTAGGACAGTCCCCACAAGGTCAGTCGTAGGCTGAAACCTCTGTCAAGGCACGATCCTAATGTACCTTCGTCCTACGTGGATTGCATAAGGATTCCAGTCACACTCTCTGTATATATACCAGGCTAAGTTAACCTAAAGGATATATGTTATTACATTGTAAACACTACTACAAGATTGCTCGACTTTTGAAATTGAAGTCCCATTGCAGGTACTCCACCCCCTGACTTCATACGCTTGGCATACAGCATAGTATAAGGAAGAAACCACTATATACGTGCCTATCTCAAGTATCCTCTGAATCCATTTCAGAATAATTTGCTTCATCCAAAAAACACAATAGGAAGAAGCAAGAATACGAACTTCTAAGAGTAAGAATGAAATAGAGAATGAAAAAACTTTAAGAATGCAATATGTGAGTATATATTAAGAATTTTAGATATATTTTTTAATCTTTGTAATATTATAAAATTGTAATATGAGATAATCTCATTGAAAAATATTATATTTATAATTCTTGTGTGAAAAAATATAGATATAATATTATAATTATTTTTGATATAGTATATTTTTTAAAAATTTGTTCTATAATTTTTTTTTCAATATAAAAATTTTTTAATTAAATTTGTTGTAATTTTTAATTTATTTTTTAATATAAATAATATTAACAAGTGAATCTCACAATAAAAATATTATTCATATACTTTATAATTTTATCAAATTTTCTTTATAAATTTGAATACATTTTACTAATATTCATAAAATATTTAGGATGCTTAAAATATATTCCACTCGTAATTTCCTAACATAATCAATATCTTAAAGTTTGGCGGCAAAAATGTGACTATAGGTTCCTGTGCTGAAATAATGGTAGAGTCACTATCGCTTATTTTAATAAAATATTTATAATGGCATATAAATATCTCAACCATTGATATTTTTAATGGTGTGATAGAAGACTTACTTTACCTTTAAATTGTGACTCTCATTTTAGAGGATTCATTAATATATACACACACACACGAAGCTATACAACAGAGATGGATTATCTTTCTCCCATAAATGGCACTCGAAAATAAGATAGGATATCCTATATGGAATATTCAAAACTCAATCGTTAAAATCATTTTGGACACTATACATCCTATATATATTTTGAACTTTTTTTATTTTTTAACCACGTATCCTCATAAATATTATTATTAGACTAATTTTAACTATAAAATATTCTTAACAATTTCTTTATATCAATGATTAAAATTTTGGTTTTCTACCCAAGAGTACGACTCGCTTGCTATTACATCTAACCATTGTTAGTTATGTATTTTGAAATTTAACTATTATGAAAACTAATATTTTATACTCATGGAATGTACAGGATAATTAAAGAAAAAATTAAAATAAATAATTTATTTATATAATTTTGGCTAATTTTAATTTTGGAGTTTATAGTTTTTTATATTATTTATTATATTTTTATTCATTTGAATTTTTTTTTAATCACTCATTTGAATTTTAATCCAAATTGTTAAAGTATTGATCCTTATATTTTTTACTCATTTAATTTGTTATTATTATAAATTCTTTTCATTAAGATATTGATTTATATTTTTCATGAAAAATTGATTATTATAATTTTAAAGATTTGATAGTATTAAATACAATCTAAGAATATAAATCTTGTCATCAACATATTTTCATGTTACTATTTTTGCTCCTATCACATTGTTTTACATTTATCTACAATTAATTTATCTCATTATATAATTATACTGCTTAATTAATATTTTTAAATAATACAATCGAAACTCCTTTATTAAAGTTATACCAAAATGATTCATAATGTAAAAATTATATTATAATTTAAAATTATTTTAGTGTATCGTTAGATAAAAATATTTATAGATGAAATACAAATAAAATTGTATTAAAATTATACGCTGAACTTTTCACCCTTATTTTTAAGAAGTATACCAGACTAAGTCTTAATGGAAAAAAATTATCTTCTTTTATAATTATTATTAAATAATATTAAATATTAAATATCTAAAGAAAATATCATTAATGACATTTTCATATAAAACTATATTACAAATTAAATTTTAATTTTTTTCACTTCCGTTATTAGAGTTATATCAAACTAATCACTAATGTCAAATTCTATAAAAAAAAAATCTTAAGTTGATAGATATTGCAGGTGACAATTTAAAAAAATATATGTAAAAAATTACAATAGTCTATAACAATATATTGTCAAATAATATTCAATGTATTATAATTCATTAATACTCTCTAATCTATACATTTAGTTCATATAAGTTAAGTAAACTAAATAAAAATAACACATCAATTAAATCAATTATTTGACATTGAACTTTTTAGGTTCTTTGACTTTTTAGATTCATTTTCTTTGTAATTTTTGTTCTTTCTTTCTCTTTGTAATTTTCTATTTTATTTTTGTATTTATTTTTTATTTTTATGTTTATGTGGAAAAATTTTACACGTGTTAATTTTTTTTTTTAAGTTCTTGCATCATATGACACATGATAAAAAATTAGATAATGTATTTGTTACATATTAAAAACTTAATACATTTACTAATTGACTTAAGTGAAGTATGCTAGAATTTTAAGCTTTGTATTTTCTTTTTATATATTAATTATAATTATAATTAGTATTAATTATATTGATTATATTTATTGGTTGATTATATTAATTAATTGATTATATTGATATATATGTGTCAAATTTTTTTACACGTGTCAATATTCCTTTTAAATTCTTACATCAATGACACGTAATAAAAATTAAGTAATATATTTGACACATATCAAAAACTTAATGTATTTATTAATTAACTTAGATAATACATGACAAATTTTTAAATTATGTACTTTCTTTTTATTATTATTATTATTATTATTATTATTATTATTATTATTATTATTATTATTATATACTAATTGATTGATTATAATTATTATTAGTTATATTATTATTAATTATATTAATATTAATTAATATATATTATTATCAAATGTTATAAAGAACTGTTATATAATTATTTTTTCACGAATACACGATAATAGGATTTTTTCTTTTTTAACTAACACTACAAAAGATAAACTAATATTTTTTATTTTAACAATTCGTGTATCGTTTCACGAAATTCGTAAGAAATGTTATATATAATAAAAAATTAATTAATATATTTATTACATGTCAAAATTTTAATATATTTATTAATTATCTTATATAACATATAACAAAATTTTAGATAATGGATATTCGTTTTCAATATTATATTAATTGATGATAAGAAACGAAGACCACCAATTGAAAACATGAGTTTATATTTTAGAAAAAAAGATAAAAATCATATATACAAACATACCCCCGAAGGAATTATGATAGCATTGAAGGAAGAACTTGAAAGGAAAGCAGGATTTGGCTGCAGGTCTCGCACATGAAGAAGGAGGCTTGTGACTGAGATTGAAGGACAACTGAGAAGTCATGATGCACTGGTTCTTCTGAATCCTTTTGGTCTTGCTGTGGACTATGGCGCAGGAAATTAGGAAGCATTTCAAAGTGTATTTATAGATCGATAGGATAATGTTTATGAAACCACACAGATCTTTCTCGGGTAAAATATGTGCCGTTGATGTAAGAAAAAAAAAAGTAAGATAGAAAGGGAGAGAAAAAGCAAGCAAAAAGTTGATAAATGTGATGAATTATTTGTAAGGTTTGTGAATAATTTTTCTATGTAAATATTATTAATGTTATAGATAACATGACGAGAGAAATGAAACTAATGGCAAAATTTTAAATTATATATTTTCTTTTTTTATATTATATTAATTGACGATAGGAAACGAAGACTACCAATTGAAAAGATGAATTTATATTTAAAAAAAAACATATATACAAACATACCCCCGAAGGAATTATGATGGCATTGAAGGAAGAACTTGAAAGGAAAGCAGGATTTGGCCGCAGGTCTCGCACATGAAGAAGAAGGCTTGTGACTGAGATTGAAGGACAACCGAGAAGTCATGATGCACTGGTTCTTCTGAATCCTTTGGGTCTTGATGTGGACAATGGCGCAGGAAATTAGGAAGCATTTCAAAGTATATTTATGGATAGGATAATGTTTATGAAACGACACAGATCTTTCACGGGTAAAATCTGTGCCGTTGATGCTAGAAAAAAAAAAAAGTAAGAGACAGAGGGATGGGTGGCAGGGTGGCAAATGGATAGATATGTTGAATTTTAGATTGATATGGAAGAATTTAAAATAAACTACTAATTTATTTAAGGTTTATTATAAAATATTTAATATTATGAAATTTATTTATGATTCAATTTTAATGAAAAAATATTTAATTTATTTTAATTGATTGGATAGATATATATTCAAATTATTTATTTTAAAAAAATATATATATCTTTAAAATTTTTTATTTTTTCTTTAAAAATTTTATTTTTTTATTTAAATATTTTTATTTTCTCTCTAAATATTTTTATTTTCTCTCTAAAATTTTTTATTCTCTCTCTAAATAATATTTCTTTCTCTAAAAATTTTTATTATCTTTCTAAAAAATATTTTTTTAAATTTTATTCTCTCTCTAAAAAATATTTGTTTTATTTATTTTAAAATCTAAACTTAACGTGGCCTTAATTCTTGTTGGTGTCCTCATTTAATTTATAATTGTACTTTTAAATGCTTATTATTTTAAAAAATGATGTCCTAAATAAATTATACCGTGACAAACCAAAGTAATAACTCCTTGATAAGATAAAGTAACGCATCCTATGGCAAATAAAAACCATTGTTAAACCCAAGCCTATTCTAGCTTAAAAATTTGTTGACAGCTAGCTCTTGAAGTGAAGTTCTTCAATCTACCATCACCCACCAATACCATGGTAATGAAAATTTTAGCCTTATATCACAATATAACCAATTATTATTATTATTATTATTATTATTATTATTATTATTATTATTATTATTATTATTATTATTATTATTGCAATTAATCGCATAAATTTTAAAATGGGAATGATCTATAATCTAAAATACATAGGAATCAACGGCGCAAGAATGATAATGATAATTTGAGTTGTGTAGGAATATAAGCTTTCAAGGTTGCACCAAAAATCAATTCAAACCTTGAAAAACCATGGAAAAATAAGCCTCTACCCATGGAAAAACCATTGTTCAATATGATATCTAATGCTGGAATCCACAATAAATTTGCTTTCTACCTTCAATTAGTCCATCCAAATTTTGTTCAAAAGTTACAACACTCAATAGCTATTGAAGCATCACAACAAAGTACCAAACTTGCCAACAAAACATAACAACTTGATTCAAATTAGAAAGTTAAAATCTAACATTAGAATTTAGAAATAAAACATAAATGAACTCGATTCAAATTGGAACATAGAAAACAACACTTTGTATTTGTCTAAAAAACAAGGCATAAATGTCTCTAAAGAAAACCTTTTGCACATTGTATCCAAGAACAACTACCAAATCAAAAACAGTAAGGCAATGATAGGACAAGTCATCCTCCATTATGCCCTTAAATTGGTTATCAACATTTTGAACTTCTAGATATCAATAGTAAGGCAACTCTGGATCTTTCTACATGTTGAAACAAAATGTTTGGGACCAGCAACATATCCAAGCAAGTCTGAGTTAAAAATAAAATAAGTTATAGGTTGAAAAACAAGTCCAAACAAATGCAAAAAGCATAAAATTATATTAGAGGGGTTACTGCACCAAAAATAAGAAAGTAATATAGCAGCAACTAGTTTTCTCAATTGACAAGACAACTAAACCAGTAACATTACACAAGCTTAAATGCACAAGACATATGTCATCATGGCTTAGAATGCAAAATGCTTTTAAACAAGAGTGTGACAAGAGAAAGTTAAATAATGCATGCAGAATTACAGGCTTTGACAAGAGTCACAGGACCAGAGAAAGTTACATGAATGTTATTATTGATTAAGCCAAAAACTGAATTTAGCCTCAGCAGGTTGTGACTTCTAAGAAACTTTAGATATAAGAAAAACTGCAAAGTCCTCAACAAGTTCTTCGTCATCGAGATTTATTGGAGCTGCATGAGAAACAAAAAAAAAAAGAAAAAAGCATTAAACACATAAAATGGGATAACTGAAAAATGAAAATGAAAAGTTTAAAAACACTTAGAAACTAACATGGAGTTCCACAAAGTCAATCATTTGCATATAACAATGCTTCCACATTTTCGGGTAAGAGACAACTTTGATACTTATCAAGTATACGTTCCCCAATGCTAAATGTCGACTCTGATGCAACAGTTGTGATTGGTATACTCAAGATATCTCGTGCCATCAATGAAAGCTCAGGATATCTAACTTCATTTGATCTCCAATATTCCAAAATATCAATTTCTTGCTTATAATCAAATAACTCTTCACCCAAATATGAAATCAGATCAGATTCCTTCCTTGTGGACCCATATACTTGACTTTGGAACTTGCCAAACTCATCCAAATCCTATGAAGAGGTAAGACTATGGCTGCCTCTGATGGACGTTTATGACCTTAATAATTGTGACTCAGTTTGTGAAGATTTGATGTATTCTAAGAGAAGGGACTCCATCTTGTCCTTAATGTCGTTTGTTTTTTGAAATCCATCTCCACCATAAAGCTTGACATAACAAAACTCAACAAATTACAACTTGTAACGAGGATCTAAAATCACAGCAAATGAGAGAACAAGACAGTAAGAGTCCCAATATTTTTCAAATTTTTCCTTAATTTTTTTGGCCATGCAACAAATTAGGTCATCCTCATCATCATTGAGGGATGCATCCCTAAGTGAAACTTGAATTTTCCATACACTATAAAAATACAAATTTGTTCGTGGATAAGAGGTGCTTGAGAAGAGATTGGTGATATCATAAAATGGCTTTAAAAACTTTGTTATTCTTTCTATATTTTCCCGCTCCTCCTCTGATGGACAACTATCAAACTGGTGATAAATAATTTTAAGGTGCATGAATGCTTCACGAATCCCTATGCCACTCTCAAGCATAAGGTAAGTGGAATTCTATCTGGTGGGTACATCTTAACAAACTTGCTTGGAACTTATAAAGGAAAGTTGCTCTAGACAAGATGTAAATTTAAACTTCCTTATATCTGAACATCTAATATACTTCACACTCTCTCGAATCTTAAACAAAGCTTCATTTATGACCTTTAAACCTTCTTGAACAATTAGGTTTAAAATATGTACACCGCACCTAACATGAAAATATTTTCCATTACCAACTAATCTAGACCAAAACGAATGATTTTTTTTCAATATATTCACCATGCTTTCATTATATGCCGCATTGTCCAAAGTAATGGTGAATATTGTTTTTCAATTCCCCACTCCTTCAATAGATTCAACAATTTTTTAACAACATTAGCATCAATATAAGGTCGTGGGAAACGAAAGAAAACCAACACTTTCTTTTGTAATTCTCAATTCTTGGTCATATAATGAGCAGTCACCACCATATATTGATTAGTAGTGATGGAAGACCACAGATCAGAAGTAAGACATATATTTCCAGGAATAGACTATAAGTAACATTTAAGGTTTTCTTTTTCTCTTTTATAGACCTTCAGCACATCAGACTTAGCAGTATTCCTCGAGATTGTTTTGGCATGTGGGTGCAATAAGCAATGTAGGTCCATAATCCCCTCAAGTTTCACATATGAAAAAGGATAATCATGCTTAATGATTACACTATATATTTTTTCACAAAATTTTTCTTGATCTAAGGGAGGATAAGAAGATGATTCCCCTTTCATGCCACATTTCTTTGCATGACGTACCATATTTAAGGTCCTACTATCATCTCTTGGCATGTACATTTGACCACATTTTTTACACTTAGCCCTAGGAAGCCCATCCTTATAAGTAAACTTCTCAAAAAATTCCAAAGCCAAAGATGATTTACTTCTTTTTGCAATAGGGGCTGAACTGATCTCAGTTTGATCTTCTTCATTAGACATGTTTATTGGAATACATAAACACTTATACATTAGTCACTTGCATTAAGATCAATTTATACATGGTGCAAACAAAGAAATCAAACATGATGAAGTGGGTTAGTTAATGCTTGACTGGTTTATGGGGACAAGCTGTGAGACAAATTTATAGAATTTAATTCAGGTTTAGTTCAAGAGGTAGGTTCTATGTATCAAATCCACATGTTAAACTTAGTTACTTAGAATCAATATAAATTCTTCAGTACCTTGAGAATGACTCCTGCTCAATGACATGCTTGCTTTTGCCATTCCCCAATAATGGTTGCAGCCCCTTCATAGAGAAATTGATCATCATTTTAGTTTATAAATATTCACCTTATACACACACACACACACACACACAATGTCACACATAAGATGAATGATAATGCAATTTGGTTAATTTGAGTGTTTATTTTAGTCTAGTTTAGAAGGTCATTTTGACCTGCAAAGACTTGTCAGTTAAACTATACAGAGGAAGACCAACCACAGATTTGTGGTGCAAATTTATTAATTAATAAAGAAGTTAAAAAACAAGTCTGCCTAAGAGGTTCATTATGCTATCTGATATAACAACCCTATTAAAAGTGATGGCACATAACTAACATATATTTCCAAGATTTTAAATAGATCCGAAACTCACAAAAAGGGTAAAAAGAATATAAGCTCTATCAACTTAATGCATTACCTTAACCAAAACTAAAAGGGGGAAAAAAGAAAAACAATAAGAATAACTTACATTAAGACTTTCAGAGTTTCCTGAAAAATTATGTACCTAGTCTCGTCTGGATATCTATGTTTCAACTCTCTGTTGCAACTAAAGAATAGAAAGGAAATGTAGGTCTTTCAATGGCATAGTAGAATTATGCACTTCTTATTTTTCATTTGTATTATTCTGAGTAAACACAAAATGGTATTGTGTTTAACTAAAAATTTTATCCCAAAGGATATTATGTCTTCTCAAGAGGATATTATGGCTTGAATTGCAGCACTCTAAGAGGCAGATTAAAAAGTCCAAAAGTCAAAATCAATAGTTCAAGTACACACAGAGAGATAATACAAGTATACAAATACTATGCACTAATAATATAATTGAAACTCGGATAGATGTTGAATTAATCATAGTACATAATATGCAGAAAACATAAAAAAAAAATCAATGTTACTTGCAATTCCTAGCTTACAATCCTAGTATTTGATTAATTATGCAATATAGGAACAGAACAAAAACAAAAACATAAGCCAAAAAAAAGGGACACGCCCAAGATCCAAACTCCAATTATCCCTTATTTTCTCACTTTTGGAAAGCTACAAAGGAACAATAAGAAATGTTCAACAAAAAAGAAAAAGAAAAAAGAATAATGTAGCATTGATGTTGTTACTAAATCTGACATCTTCTATCTGTAGTGTTTGGTGCATGGCCACCATTGTAACCTTAGCTACATGTTCCTTCAGCACGTCTACAAGCTCGATAAGGCCAAAGGTATGGCCAAACAGAGGGACATCCCAATGGGCTCTTACATCTCTAACCTTGCCCGGAACCTCGATGTCTTTCATCTCAATGCCTATCTCACCAAGCAGATAAAGCCGATTGATCGGGATATGCTGCTCCACCTGGGCCTTGCTTACGAGGTTGCCCCAAGGTGTTGGGCACTTCATGATGGGGCTATCCTAGCCCCACATTCCCTACCGCCGAAGGATCACACTAACGCTGCTGTTGAGGCTGGTGCGTCGTCCCTCCCCCCGCATGTACTAACTGATCTGAGTAACCGACTGGCTCAACTAGAGGTTGATCAAGCTAGCTTCCGACAATGTGTGCTGACCAACTTGAGTTGCATGGAGGCTGATCAGGCTAGCTTTCAACAATATATCATCGCTCAGTTGGACCAGATGTTTAAGCTCATGGCTACACACTTCCCTGTGGCTCCACCTCCCCCACCTCCACCCCATCTATGACTTTTCCTTACGAGATGTCCATCGTATATTGATTTTCAGGGAAATTCTATTATCCTTTGTTCTATTTTCTTTTACTGTCGTTCATGTATTTTTTTATTTTTTTTATTTTTTTCACATTGAGGACAATGTTCATCTTAAGTGTGGGGGGTACACTTAAATTTTTGTGTATTTAACTGTTAATTTTGCTTACATTGAATTGATGAACACTTGAGTATTGCTAGTAATAAAACATGAATTATGTGTTAATTTCTTGAATTAATACTGAGCTGGAGAGATATGTTTAAAAGGGGAATCTATTGCTCATGAACTGATATTGTGTGAAGTAATCTTTTTCAATTAAGTAAAGAGAAATTTAGCATCTTAGTTGAAAATTAGTCATGTCTGCTTGTATTTGTTCTCTCTATTGACTAAACCAGAAAATGAGTTTTGAGTTTTAATGATTGAATTTTTCATAAACAAAATCCTATTTTTCTTCTAGAGTGAGATTTCTCTTGATTAATGTGTGCTAGAACTTGCTTTGATATCTTGTTGAGACTTTGATGGTTCACATACATACTTGAATATTATTAAGGCAATTAAGTTTAATTCTTTCTTGACTTCCAAAGTTGCATTGAGAAAATAATCTCTTAGTTGTCCTATTTGAGCTTGAAATTGATTTATCTAGATACCTAATTGAATAATCAGGTTAGATTCATTGATTTTTTTTTTTAGAATAACAGAGCAACTTATGTGTTAATTGAAATGTCATTAAAGGTTGCTTTTGTCTTCAAGGGTTGCTAAAAAAATATACTTTTGTCTTCAAGGGTTACTAAAAAAAATTGAGAGGGAAGAAGAAAGAAAAGGATTGTTTGTGAAGAATAATAAGAATACTGGGTTGAAAGTGAGAATTTGTTATACCCTTGATGCGAATTATGTGTTACAAACTCAAGTGCAGGTTATCTCAAATAATAAATTTTAGAGAATCTGAGGTCAATCCACAGGGAATTGATGAAAAAAATTCGTTGAGGTAAGAAAAAGATTTGTCACAACAAATAAGGTGATAAAAATTATTCACGAATGAAAAGAATTTGCTTAATTTAGGAGATCTACTCTTTGTATATAAATGAAGGATAAGATTAATTCTTTTTATAACTCGATGTGAATTCACGCATAACAGATGTTCCAATTGGAAAATACAAAAATCAAAATTCATTTAAGGTTATATATGTAGCTATATTATGATTCCATTAATTATCCACTAACACCAACACTTGTAAATGAGCTCAAGCATTCATTGTACCAATCTCTTATCTAAAACGAATCAAGATCTCCACTTTACAAGGAGGGTGATACGCCAACACTTGTAAATGAATTCAAGCATTATTGAGTTAATCTATTGTCTACAAAAAATCACGATCTCCATTTTACAATAAGGGTTTCTAAATTGATTGGAAACAAAATATAACACATATAATGTCTACTTGATAATATAACATTCAAACACAAGAAAGAGATTAATCTAACCTTATTTCATTACCAAGAGCTTCACCATTTCACCCAAGCAAACTGAGAATTAGTTACTCATGAACAAGAAAAAAGAAAAAAAGAAGAAGAAGATGATGATGATGATGAACATAACTTCTATTTAGAACAAAAGAAAATTATAACAAGAGAAACAAATGATACAAGAACTTGGTCTTAATCTCTCCACCAAAACGCTTTTAATGAGCAACTAATGCAGCTTTTTTTAGAGCATGAAAAGTACAAAATGATAATAGAGTTTTTTAATGAGTGGGTGGATGAGTGAAAAATGACAATATAGTTGTTTAATGGTAAGTGAGTGGGTGGATGATTGAAAAATTATTGTTATGATTGTCTCTCCACTTACACCAACCAATTCAGTTGTCTTCACACGATTATAACTCTATTAAAACATTATTATCTTAAAAAGTGGTCTTTATGAAAGTTGAAGAATTTTATCTTAGCTTTCCAATACTACTGGTCTTAGCCCAATCAAACTCCTATAGTCCAACTTATGACACAATCTTTGCACATTGTTTAGGTTCTAACTACAACACCTCTGTTCTGACTTCCAAGTCAAATCTGAACCTCTAAACATCCGATTTAACTCTTGTGTTCTTCATGAAAGTTATAAATTTGGGTCTTAACTTTCATTTATGCTTAGTTCATTTGAACTTCTATAACTTAAGAAATAGGCTGATAAATGCGCAGAGGTTAAGCTGTCAAGATCAACACTGTAGTTCTTACTTCAACTCCAATTTAAATTATCTAAACTTGTGATTCGACTCTTAAGGTCTCCATGAAAATTGTAAAGCTCTCTCTTAGATTTCCTATAAGGTAAGGTTCATAATTTTAAGATGTCTAAAACTCAAGTTATACCCACAATACATAAATGGTGTAAATTTGCCAAAATGTTGAAAAATACCATTATGCCTAATTTGAACTCATACTTATAAATGGTGGCTAAAACCAATCAATTATGCACATGAAAGGTTTACGAAACTAAATATGAGGGTGAAATAATATATGAAAATGTTGTTTATTAACTTTTGTGCATTATTTTTATTTATCATATTTTCAACCTGATTCTATTTTGTATCAATTTATCAATAAACATTATTTACCCTTATTTATCGTTTTCCTACCTTTCATTGTTCCCCTTGGCCCTGTTACAACCAAAGAAAACTCTTTTGATTCTTGTGTTGTGTGTGAATTTGGAAGTGAAGATGAGATTGATAATTAAGCCTATGGTAATGCATTTATCTAGAGAACTATAGTGACCTCCTTGTCCTTAAACACTTGAGCGATGGAAAGATGAGTGACCTCAACTGGTTGGTAAGGAGAAAAGATGCAAGCTTGACCTAAGCCTCTTATTGTATTAAGTGCTAAATAATCATGATAGATTAGATTTGATTGCCGAACTTGATTGAATTCTTCAATCATAGAATTTCCCTTGATTCATGTTTCTGGATGCTGAGTTTAACATTGTTTTTATGCCTATTCTTTGCTTGAGGATAAACAAAGCTCAAGTGTAGGGGAGTTGATAAGTTCAAATTTTGTAGTCTCAAACTGGATGAATTATGATGATTTATTTGTATTTATTAATGAATTTTAGATGTGTCCTTATCATTGTCTTTGATTTTTGCATATTGAAAGAAGTTTATCACATTTGGAGTGAAAACAGGCGAAGACACCGCCTTTTTAGAGCAAAATAAGATCATATTGGCTTAGACAAAACCCTGTGTCAACTCAAAAACAAGTCCTGAGTTAGATCACTTCTAAGTTAGACACAACTCTGTCTAACTTGAGAAACATTTTTGACTTGGAGACACGACCGTGTCTCCCCGACGTTGAACAGGGATAAGATAACTAATCACTAATCAGTACATGTCTTATGTAGGATATATTGCACATGACGATCAAATATCACAAAAGATGCACAATTACTATCGTCTTCCACATTCACCTTTATCTTATACCTATTTAAGAATCATAAATTTGTTTAAAACAATAAATAAAAAAAAACCATTAAGTAATTGCACAACCAAATAAACAATAATAAATCAAAATTAAGACCTTGAAGTGATATTAACGACATGATAGAAGCAAGAAACACAATAATACAGCCTAAAGTCAAGACTAACAACCCTATAATACTTGCATGCTAGATACTAATCAACATTTTCAACCACCTCATTAATAATGACTCAGACAACAAACATTCCATCCTATATGGAATAAAATAAAAAATTCATTCACTCAGCAATGTCAGGTTGTAATAAACTTAGAATTTATTCTTTTTTTTTAAAAAAAAAAAATCCTATTGATGAATTGTCCTTGGCAACACTTGACGTTTTGCTACAGTCTATGCCTTTGGTAATTGGAAATGGATAAAATTGCAGAGAATCTTAGTCGTAAAAAAATTGTTGTTGTGATGCAAAATTTAATCGAATATATAATACAATAAATTTCAACAAACAAATTAGGAACTGCACCTTGTGCATTTGTTTTTATAAGTACTGTCACAATCAGCATCACGAAGGATAGGTGAAAAATAAGATTTTTGAAATAGAGTTGTCATTAAAGTTTATTTAAGTTGAAAAAATATTTAAAAAAACATTTTATTTATAAGAATTGATCTTTTTAAAATAAAATAAAATTTAAGAGTCGATTACAAGTAAATAATGTGTTAATATTTATTATCTTACATTGTTTATTAAAAAAATACTTTAAGTTAATTATGTAAATTTTAATAAATTCACAAATATTTATTTTACTGCTTTAAAAAAGTCTTTTTAACTTTTTTGCTTTGTTTGACATTAATTACTCAAAAATGCAAGAATAGGACACAATACTCTAAAATCAATAAAATCACGCCGTTGAAAAACTTAAAACGTAATTATACAAGAAATAATAATAATAATTATTGTTATCATCATCATCATCTTAAAAATCCATTTTTATTTTTTAAAGGAACTACTGATTAAGCCTTATGTTTTTATTTTTTTCCTCTCATTTTTATATTTTGGGTTTTTGGATCATAAAATATTATGGCCCAAATAAGAATACGGCAACATAATACAAACAAACGAATTAGTATTAGATGGATTGGGCCAAGATGCAGTCCAAATAAAACAAACCCAAATAAGCTAACTCAACATATCTGCCACACAAAAGCCAAAAAAAGTAATAAGAAAGATAAAACCAAAATACAAAAATGGAAACAGAGAGGTTTGGCTTTCACATAAACAAATGACAGGGAGGGGCAGAGGTAGCAGGTTCCATGGTGAAGTGCCAGCAAGCATGGGAGGCGGTGTCAGCTCGGTGGTCAGCCGGCGACAGCAGAGAACGGAATGGGTCCGAGGGTTTCCGGTTCTGCTAGGTTGATATGTGGATTTGGTTACAGTTTCTGATTCATAGGGATTTTGGGGTACTCGGGATTTTGAGTTTCTGAATTTCTGGTTTTTTGGTATATGCTTGAAGTTAGAGAAGTCAGGTGATTTGTTTGAGTTCAGGTTTGGGATTAGTGTATAGGATGAGCTTGTATTTTGAATCTCTGTTGAATGAGGGTTATAGCTGCATGGGGTGACTTGAAGCTTATATTTTCTAGTTATGGATGACTCTTTTTGAGGTGAGGTGGGGGTGTGCGTATTTGTGCTTGTGTACAGAGTGCAATTTGAGTGCAATTTTTTCAAGTCAACCAAAATATAGAGACCATTTCACGTTGAAGCAAAAAACAGAAAAAGATAGAGATTCTTACATTTGATCTTTTAAGGAAACAAAGAAAAGCAACAACTCCTTTCTTTTATGACTTTCTGTTCTCACTTACAGTCACACTCACGCTCACTGTTTTAACGAGAATTACACTCTCTACTTCTTTACTCTTACATTCACTCTTACTGCTCTTTTTTTTTTTTAGCACTCTCTAAATTTTTAAGCAAGAATGAAGAACCAACTTGAAAGGCTCTTCCCGAAAGACCTCTTCTTCCTCCTAAAAAATCTCCCCCCTCTCACTTTGTTCTGTGTTTTAATATGCCCCTGAGAAGCTCAAGTTGCTCGTGCACTTAATGAATATAGGGTGGATGGGTTGTACAACATAGGGTGGCTGAATTGAGTTTCAGCGGCAAAGATTCTGCCTAATTTTGTAGAAGATTGCATTCCCCATGTTAATAGCGGAAAATGTTTTATAAACACATGTTGTATAGGTATCGGATGTTGATGTAAGTGGGGGTAGATGTTGAATTATATCGTATACCAAGTTGAAATTGATATAACGCATTGTGATATAAGAGGGGTGTAAGAGGATTTATATCTTCTCAATTTTTTTCTCACTCAAGTGATTAAGTAGGAGAGAGGGATATATATAAAGAAAGTTATTAGTGGGACTTAATTATAATGTGTGAAATCTTTTTTATAACTTTTGTGTCTATTTCTTTCTTTTACTTGATTACTTGATAGAAAAAAATTTGAGAGAATCTAAATTTAGGTGTCAGATGTCTAATGGGTGTTTAGGGTTATTCAAATAACAGAATTTATTAATGAGAAATGTTTTATCCTCCTATTCAATTCTCTTACTAATCTTTATAATTATTAAATGAAAAAAATATTGAATATTTTTTATGTTCTCAAGATATTAGATGTATGTACTTTTTCATTTAATATTTTTTTCATTTAGTATTAGGAGGATTCTTAAGAAGAATTTGTAAATAAATATAACATTACTCTTGATTAATTACTCAGTGGTTGTGCCCAAAAGCCTCTCTGTCCCCTTCTCTTTCTTTTTTTGCACACCCCATATTAATTACTCAGGGCACATTTGGCATGACGTATAAGGTTTGATAGAATAAGTTTATACAATACATTGTGACTTTATTAGTTATTTGGTACGACCACAGTATTGTATAAGCTTATTTAGCATATCTCTCTTATTCATTAAAATAATGTATAACTTAATCAAGTCTTAGGGATGTGATTAAACCTAATTAAGTTTTGATGGATAAGCTTCTATGGCAGCCACCACCACACAACCGTTACCACCCTATGCAACATAAACTAGCAAATATCAAACCCCAAATCTCCATAGCCAAACCACCTTGTTCCAGTCAAGTCACCACCGCACAACCTTTACCACCAACCATCAGGAACGAGAACCAACATACTAGAACTTGGAACCCATAGCAATTGCTGCCAACATCCACCGCAACTCACCATCGATCCTTACTATACCAAACGACCCAACATAGAGAATCCCTTTCTCCTTGCTAGGTCCGCTCTACCACCATTTCTTTTGTCGTCCTCCACCGCACGTGACCCCAACAGCCCACACACAAGCTACTGGCCACCACCGCATCCCAACCCTAAAAGTGTAACGTCCCGGGACTGCCTGTAGGATTGATGAGTGTTCCTACAAACCAACACGGGTCTTTTCAGCGTGCTTTGTCTTCACTCATACGCATCCTAGGAAACTTCCCAGGAGGTCACCCATCCCATAAGTGCTTCAAGTCAAGCACGCTTAATCATGGAGTACTTATGTTCTTGGCTCCTGAAAAAAAGATGCATCTTGTTGATATGAGTGGTGCTAATTAATTCCTTTAAGTCATCCTCAACTATGCAATCACATACCTGCATAGTTTCTGAATCACTCTCATTCCAGTGTGTATTCAGTTCATTCATGTGTCCCTTCGCCTAAAAACCTGTCAGGAGCCGCTCCTTGTCCGTGCTTCATCTTTTTGCACCGGTGACCACTCTCCGCCCTCGTCGGCCCCGGCTGTCACACTTTGCCACAAACGACCATCAACCAACTCGCCTAAGACGACACACATCGAGCTCGTGTCACTGTGCGACCCAGATCGCATCGCTGTCGAGAACTCCACTGCTTTGTGCTCTGCCGTGAGTATCCCTTTTCATTTGTTCGTTTCTCTATTCTTGAGAACAAAAATCTCCTTCTTTTACAATATAGTATCTTATACAATGTCGTGCCAAACACCGAATAGTATTAAAATTTTATCAAATTTTATACTATCAGACTTAATACAATCAGACATTATCCTATCATGTGTACCAAACGACCCTCAATGGTTGTTCCCATTGAAAAGCCTCTCTCTCCCCCCCCCCCCCTTTTTTTTTTTGAAACTATTTTTTTACACCCCAATACATTATCTATGTGAGATATCGAATTTGATGTGAGTATAGTGTAATATTGTCTTATATTGTATATAAAATTAGAATAAATGTATTGTATGTAAATGTGATATTTTGGATATTCAAATAACATAATTCTTTCTTATTATCTTTTATTATTAATTTGATACCCATCATTATTTATTATTTTTTAATTTTCCTTTTTTTTACTACCATGAAATTGAGTTAAGGAATTCTCCTTTCTTTTTTTTTCTTTTTCTTTTTTTTTGAATTTTCATTTTTTATTCATTAAAGAAAAATAAAAGGGAAAACAAAAGCTTACACACAATTAAAGCATTTAAATAATGAGATTTGACATCACAATCACCAAATAAATGATTATATGACCAATTAAAAAAATAAAAAAATTATGGACAAAATTTAGTATCAACAAATGAAAGGATTCAAATCCTTGGTAATTATAAAATAATGCTTGATGCACATATGGTATTAACACATCACCTCACATCAAGTAGAAGTGGCAGAACTAGAGTTTTAGCATGTAAAAGATAAGGTGAGATTAACTGTAATCAAATGATGAAAATTATGCAAAATAAATGATAAAAATTATGTAAAACAGCAAATGTAAGATTATGTGTATGAGTAACATTATTCTTTATATAATATAGTAGCATTGTCTAACTAATAATTTCTCTCTTTATATATGGTTCATGAAGAAATTCTTAGGTGCATTCAATATAAGATTTTTTCTATTATGTACCATTTAATTTCTGACAGTGTGCCACATCAGTTTTGTCAATCTTTATTGTCTCTTACTTTAATTATATTTTTAATGATATAATTGATATGATACATATTAAATAATGCAGAACATGATATTTCTCCCAATCCTAGATCACCTAAGAAGTTACAACATTTTGCTTGAGGCACAATGGAGGTCCCTCTTTCTGCCTTTGACTTTATTTCATTCTCAGTTATCTGTGTAGTAAGTACTCGAGCAGAAACTAGTTCAATCGTTGTCTCATACAAATAGAAACAAGATGATTGTCAATTTAATATTAAGCATTGGGTACCCCATCTTGGTGGTTCAAGGTTTAAATCCCAATAGGATTGGAAGGGAAAATAACATAATGAACGGTGACATTTACTCTTAACATTATTGGTGATTTACATCACTTTTTGACAAAGAACTTTGTCAATATGAGAGTTAATGGTCTCCGGGTCACAATAGGCTGCATGATAGAAACTCTTGGCCACTATGAGGAATGAATTCTTGATATTGGAGTGTATACCATTTGATGAATTTTGGAGCACCAATTGCACAAGTTCTTGCATTTCTGACTCTATTTGGGGGGTAGTGATGCTGGTTGTACTCAGGTTGCCGTTGCCACTGTCATGTGCCTGACAATAACAGAAATGTAAAATTTCAGGATATGGGACTTAATCTAGGCATGATAAAGAAAATGTTTGATACACATCCCTTAGAGTTACATCACCTTACATTTATGTGAGAGAACAGAATTAGAGTGTAGTAATATAAACGATTAAGTAAGACAACATATAATTAAATGCTGAAAATTGTATAAATATAAAATAATATGTGTGTGTTTAACATTATTTGGCATAATATTAGTCTTTTTTTAACTGACCTTGTTGCTTTGGTAATTACGGAGCCCATGGCAGACTCTGTTAGTGACTTCCAGCAATCTCTGGTACTGGGTATTGAGTTGTAGCTCTTCTGACCAATATCCAGCCATTAAATTTATGATTTGCACATACAGCTCTGCTTCTCTTTGGGAGTCGTTCCCTTCATTTTGCCAACTTGACAGCCAGCTTTGCCACTGATCATTTTAAAAAAATATGACAAGTTTTCACTGGAAATTCTAAAGTTCTTGTAAATTGCTATTCTTCACATACTTTATATAAAAGAAACTAGGTTTTGAAGTTCATATAAAGTTATAAACCTCAAAAGGAATACTCACGATTTGATTCAAATAATGGGAAATTTCCTGACCATGACACCGAAACATTTCCAACCCAAGGTAATCAAGAGTTATCAGCAAAATCCCCAGGAGTTCCTCCTCTCTCTTGTTCTTGTACAACCGCCTGCAACACACATTCAAGATAGATTTTGTTGCATCATAACAAGTATCATTTGTCATGAACCAACTATTCTAAAAGTTTAAATTGTTAAGTGAAGGTAAATGAATAACTTTTATTTTATCTCTAACAGAGATCTACTTATGCAAAAACTCTTCAAACTTGAAGCGTGTATAATACACAAATCCATCTTTATCATATGCTAAAATTCAAGTTTTTTTTAAAAGAAAGAAGTAGCATGCATTAAACTCTAAACCACTTAGTTATAAAAGAAGCTCTCATACTATATCATGAATTATCTTTCTCAAAAGCTTAAGCTATTAAGTGATGTCATGTAAATGGCTAACATCATTTGGCACATAATCTTTTATCCAACACAAAAATTTGTTCAACTAAGGTGCACATAAACACATAAATAGGCATGGAAAAGAATTGTGTGACATGACAAAAAATTAAAAGCATGTTTATTACTTGTTTGAGTAGTCTCGTCTGCTAATGCTGTCATTGAATCGATCTACAAACGCACTCCTTGTTTCTTCATCCTTTATATAGGACTTCAGTGTCTCGAACAAAGCTGCTGTTTTAGCCCATGCAAGTCGCTCAAGAGACCTCTCAGGCTCAAATATGCTGGCTGTAGCCACAAAATAAGCAAATAGGAGACTTCCTTTGCTCAATCCAAACTCCTCCAGTCCTGTTTCCGAGTACCACCTAATACACATGCCATTGGAAAATTTGGAAGTTGATTGGCTGTTGCTTTTTTGGGGAAACATCCACGGATCAACAAAATGAGCAATTTTTGTATACATATAATTTTAACACATTATATTTACACACACATAAAAATGAGTCTCATCTCATATTTATACATACATACATGCATAAATAATAAAATATAAGATATGACTTATTTTATATGTGTGTGTAAATATGATATATTAAAATTGTATATATAAAAGAATTTTTCAAGAAAATATTCTCGCTCCATACTATTAATATACACCTTAATTATACTATTAAAAATATTGCTCAAGTGAAAAATAATAGTGACCAACATAGTTAAAGTGATACATATTAAATGATATAGATAAAAACTTTCTTATTTTGAGAGTATTTAAGAATTTCTCAAGTCATATAATAGAGTATTTTCTAGTTACACTTACCTTTGAATTTTTTCCCATTCTGAACAATGCACTGCTTGACAGTTGTTGTAGTCCAATTTTGCAAGCTCGAGATAAACATCATTATTCACATAGGGCATCCTGTCAAAAGAGAGTAATTTGATTTTGGTGTACGACTTTCTCATCACTAACGAATATGAAAACAGCGTAGGAATGGTTACGGTTAGAATATCTTAAAAATATTTTAAAATATTTTTATTATATTTTAAAATATTTTTATTATATTTTAAAATATTATAGATTTTTTAAAATTTATTTTTTGTTTATTATATTTTTTTATATTTCTATTATTATGACAGATTTAATTTTTGTATTAAGATAAATTTATTTTTTATAATTTAACTTTATTCTAAATAAATAAGTATTAATATAAACATATATATAATATGAATCATACATATATAATTGCAATTCAAACAATAATGATATTCAAAAATATTTTTTCAAGAGTAACTCTTGTTTCTTATGTATGTTAAAAATGATACTCTCTCTGAATGATCGACAAATGAGCAATATTGAGTAACTAAGTATGGAGTTTTCTCCGTAATGATTTGAGCATGGTGTAATAAAACTGATAATGTTAATCGATTTATTAGGATTCGGATTAAAAGAATCGTACCTGTAGAGGGTCTTGCCAATCCAAACATCACTTTCACCACCGTATTGTTCAATGTAAAATCTTGTCTCCAATCGAGGTAAGCTGGCATACCAGGGCACGTCCAGCGCGTAACCGACCTTTATTGTATTATTTGTTACTTATAATAATAATAATGTAAGTGGTCTCAAATTCCCAACGGGAAGAAAATAAAATAATTTAAAGTCTTAACAACTTAAAATTAGTGATTCTCATTTTATTGTTTTTCACTTCTCAGTATATACCTACATGCACAAAAAGTACGCAATATATATATATATATATATATATATAAACTTTTAGGTCAATTGCACTGATATAGGAACGAACCTCGCCAGGTAAATCTTTGGTTATGATCCATTTATCTAGGAGCTCATTAGCAGCACGTTTCTCAGTTAAGAATTTGGCTGAGAAGTGCTTGGCATCCTCAAGAATTTTCTCCCCTGGAAAAAGCACTTGAGAAGCTCTATAAAGATTAAACATTCCTGTCACAGCTTGGTTTGACTGCCCAGCAAAGCAGAAGAATTCACCACTTTTCTCAAAATGCTTGAACACATCTACCAAATTTGGAATCAAAATTAACCACTAGAATCATTTGTCAAAACCATAGACATCTGTCTAGGTAATATGATATGAAAGCAACTAATAGATATTTTATTATTTTATTTTTTATATTATATATAGAAAATAATCATCTTATATTATTTTTTAATATTATTTTTTATACTTAATTAATGATGTATAAATTCATAATTAATCACATATATTAATTGATTAATAAATAAATCTAAATTTTAATCCTAAATTATAAATTTACTCATTAATTAATCAATACACGTAATTAATCATAAATTTATATATTATTAATTAAATATAAAAAGTGGTGTTAAAAAATAATGTAAGAATATAGGAGTTGGTATATATATGATGCAATATCGAACTTACTCGGTGAAACTTGGTGGCCATGTAACCTTAGCAGTCTAAATCCCATTGCTGTGTCGTCAATATCTTGAACCTCTGAATTTTTTGCCCAGCAAATACCCTTCTCAGTCCAATATCTGAAATTTTTGAAGTTACATGTATCCAGTGATTAATTAGCTAGAAGACACAGCAGGTCTCTTTTCTCGCATTCACACTCTTAACTTCTTTTCTTTTTTTTTCTGTAAATGCAATTGTAGATCAACTCATCCCTTGTACCTTGAAACATAACTCATACAGTCCTTAATTTCTCGCTTAAAATATCTCGAAATTCCAAGGCGTTCCAACCGATCAACAGCCCAGATGTGTTCAAACAAATCCACCGGGTACACATTTGGAACTGTCAAAAAAAAAATATTACTATGTTGAACTAAATTGTTTATTTGTCTCAAATGGTGCTCTTATTTAATTGTTAGTATTAAGCCACACCATTAGTTCAATTGAAAAATACAGTTGAAGTTAAAACAGAAAGAATGTCTAACATAAAGAATGTTTTCTTTTGTTAGATCACTTCTTTTTATAATTATAATTTTGAAAACTTTAATAAACAAAAATTTGCATATAGTTTTTGATAAAATAGGCATTACTGAAGACATTTTTACCTCCTCCGTTGAACCTCTTGACTATTTTGTCCAGGTATTCGAGAGCATTTTCATCTTTGGTCTGGCTGAGACCAAAGGCTGTGGAGGATGGAGAGAACAAGAATGACCCGTCTTGGGACTGCAGCTTTAGAAGTTGTTTCCAGTCCAAATTTTGCATTCCCTCCAAACTATGGAGCAGTGTTGTCGGCATCTTATGCATCACCTCTGTTGGTATTCTATCCGTGCGCACGACACATGCAAATACAACATTACAAGTGCCAAGTAAAGGAGGGATTCAAATTTTTTGTCCCTTTTTTTTATCTTTTTAATTGTTTCTCTAATTGAATGTTAATAACTTATTAAAAAAAATTACAATTGAGAGAGAATTTATTACCGGTTAAGAGAAAAAAGTTTTTTGAGTTGTTATCATATTCAATTCAAGATCCAGAGAAAGAGACAAGGAAAAAGGACAGAGGCCAGCGTAAGCATTATTATTATATCCAACTTTAGGGTTACGAAATCTATACTTCCTGAGCTTTAGGTCTCTCATTGCAAATATGTCTTTCAAGATAGGAGAATCATCTGGCACTTCAATATTCAAATTTCGAGCTATATCGAGAAGAGAAGGGAAAGCAACTTCAAACCCGATTGGCATATGCTCAGCATTCTCATCCTGAAGCTTGTATAGATTTTCCATAAAATATGTGATTCCTGTAATATAAACGTGCCCGCACAGTAGAAATACCACTTTAATCGTTAGCTTGCTTAAAGAATGTAAAATTAGGGGCACAAATCAGAAAGCAATAATGCTATTCTTCAATTATAAATTACCCTTCTCACTCTTTTCAGGATGCATATTCCATGATCTTAATGCAATAACACATGCTAACGTGTTAAGAATCCGGTCATGAGCGGTGAATATTTCACTGTCTCCCCATGAGCCGTCAGGAAGCTGATTATTGGCAATCCATTCAAGACAGGAGGGGAATTGAGGGCCATTTCCATCACGAACATTTTTTACGAGAGCAACCCATGCTGTGTCATAAGCTGATATGCTTATCTCTCCATCTTCCATGGAGCCCAACATCACTTTGACGGCATTTATCTGCTTTCTAATCTCGTTTGTTACCAAAACCTTACAAAATTACGGTCACAAATCAAATATCAGATATCAAAAAGCCTTCAAATGCTTACTTATGTGATAGTTGCAATAAAAGGGACAGATTAAGTGACCACATGCACCTGGTGAAGAGTTTCCTCGTCTATGTCATCCTTCACAGTTTCAAGCCATTTGAAGTATGGCACACTATCCTGAGGCACTTCATCAACATATTCTGCTAAATAGAGTAATTATTAGTTTTGATACTGTATAGAAAAAGAAAGATGCCAGGTGAGCTTACATGAATTATAATATGAATCTCCTATAAACTAACTAAATTTATGAATAATGTTGCTTATGCAATACAATTTTTCTCATGTCCCTCATATTTGTTGAAGTGATAAAATTAAAGTATAAGTGTATAAAAAAAAAAGAGAGATAAAGATAATCAAATAATGACAATTATATAAGTGTAAAGTAATATGTGTAGAAGTATTTATGAAATGCATTGTTGAAAATTTATTTCACCTGGAGTCCGAGAGCTAGATATAACGTTGCATATTGGCTGAAATCCAGAATTCATCACATGTTTGCCTTCAATGATTTGGAGGGAACGTATACCTATTTGTAATGATGTTCGATCAGTACGTAATTAAAATTCAAGGGAGAATATTCTATCTACCCCTGCATGTTTTCGTATCCCAAGCAAATTTACAATAAAAAATTATTTCTTTAATATTATTTATATGATTATTTTAATATAAAATATTTGTTTAATTGAGAATAAAAACTTAAGAGTCCTTACCTAGTTTAAGGTCAACATTTGTACGATAAATTTCAAAGAAACTATTTGGGCATATTATTATAAGTTGGAATAATATCTTTGTCAATTTTTGACGTCAGGAGGCATGAAGTGTTATTTTTCATAAATCGCCTATACACCGCATGAGTGGCTTGCCGACTGCCGTCAATTGAAATAAATAAAAGAATTAATCTATATCCATGCAAATTAGTCGGAAATGTTTGTTGAACTTTTTTTTTTTGCTAAAGAGAATTTTTTTTTTATATCAGCATATGAGAGATTTATATTAGTATTATTATTTGGATAAAATTTAAATAAAGTTTCTTATATTCTTTTTATTCAATTCTTAAATCAAATAATAACATTGTGAATTTTTTTTTAACTCAACAATGCACACTTAACACTATTGAATGACTAAATGGTGGTTAGTTAGAAAAAATTTTCAATATTATTATTTGATTTGAAAGCTAAATAAAAAGAATATAAGGAAATTGAATTAAATTCTCTCATTATTGTTATTATCAATAAACAACGTGTAGCCTCTAGGTTGCTAATAAGTATTTTAGTCATTGAAATTATTCTCAACTCGTATTTTATTTATTTATACAAGTTAATTCATATATTTATAAAACTTGTATTCTCACTTTAATTTTTAATAAAAACTAACATGATATTAATTTTGTAAATTTAATAGCTAACTCATACATATAAATAAATTTGAGAATTAAACTGAAAATGAATAATAATTTCAAAGACTAAATTATCTATTTACTTAAAAGTAAAATACAATTTAATGGAATATATTCTTTAAGAAACAAAAATCTAAACATATATAAGTTGTATACAAAATTCAATAAAGATGTGTAAGAAAAATATTACACTCAAAATTTATCGAAATTAAACTCATTATGATATACATTAATTAATATATATGAGATTATACAATAAAGATGGACAATCTTTCTCCCATAAATGGCACCCGAAAATAAGATAGGATCTACAATATGGAATATACAAAACTCAATCGTTAAAGTATTTTTGGAGATTATAGATATACTTTTTATGGTTGGGGTGGAGTGCCATCTCGAACCTGGGGCAAACTAATGGGATGAAGCTCAGCAAACCATTAGTTCATCCCATTAGTGCTGCGAGTCTAGCATATACATCTTATATTTTGAACTTTAAATATTAAGAAAATGATAAGAAACGAATACAATCAATTAAAAAGATGAATTTGTATAAATAAAATAAGAGAAGAAATATACCCCGCAAAGAAATATGAGAGCATTGAAGGAAGAACTTTAAAGGAATGCGGGGTTTGGCTGAAAGTATCGCACAAGAAGAAGGAGGCCGGTGACTGAGATGGAAGGACAACCGAGAAATCATGATGCACAGGTTCTTTTGAATCCTTTTGGTCTTGCTATGGATTATGGCGCAGACAGTGATTAGGAAGCATTTCAAATATATTTATAGAGAACATGGAGAGGGAACTGAAACCAAGAGAAATGGAATTGGACCCACCTCGCCTCCATTGAATTTCGTGTTTCCCAGCGATGTGCATTTGTGGACTATCTTTTTAATTTGGTAAAATTGTGAACTATTTTGTCATTATACATCTCATCTCTTTTTTAAGTACATGGCACCACAATCTTCTTTTGACTAATTTTCCATTAATTGATGTTTTACCTACCATGATAATTACATTTCATTTTATTTAAATATAAATTTTATATTATTTTAACATTCAGAATTAATAAAATCCTTAAATCATGTTTAATTTCTGTAATTGGTGTTTTACCTAGTTTGAATTTTCCAATTTTTCCTCATATGATGGAAGTTTTTCAACTTTAAATTATTCAATTTTGCTAACAAGTATATTTAAGAAGTTTTTTAAAATTATTAGAACACTTGTTAAAAATTTAAAATAGAAATTCTTTAATAAAAATAAAATATTTAATATATCAATAATTGAAAAATACTATTTTTAAGTATTTTTTATAAATTCTTTAATAAGTGTCTTAATAAAAACAAATTAAATTATTTTAAATGGAAATTCAGCTCTTTCAAAACATATTTTGTGACATTTGGAAAAGTCCTTGGAAATTGGAATAGGTTATAATATAAGGAGGATCTGTACGTTTAAATTATGTGTTTTCCATACTCCTTAAATGATATATTAAAGAATAAAAATAGTATTTTTTATTTTTTATTAATTACTTAAAAAAATTAAATACTAATGTTTTTAGATTTTTAAATATTTAAAAAAATATTTTTATTAAATTGTTTCTATTTTTAATTCTTTAACATTTGTAGTGTTGAAAGTGAGCCAAACTAGACTTAACTCAAATTTGGCTCATTTATAAACCAGCCTAATTTCTTGACTTAAGTTCGGCCACGTTAAGCTCATGAGTTACTTGAGCTTAATAAACTAATAATGAACTTTGTACTATTGAATGTTTTAGATTTCATGAGTTAGGTTCGAATTTGTAACTTAATAAAATCTAATTTTTTACATATATTCAATTAAAAAATAATTTATTCAAATAAAAAATAAAATTAAATGCTAATATATATTAAATTAAATCTCTATTATCAATATCCTTAAAAATGTATATAGATTTATATATCGAAGTTGCCTCACAAGCTAATGAGTCAAACATATAAAAGTTCAAGTTTGACTCATTTGTAAATGAGTCGAAATTTTTAACTTATTAAGTTATTAACAAAACGAGCTGCGAGCAAGTTCATAAACTGGCTCAACTCACTTCTAGCCCAAATCTTAAGGGCACACATTAGCAAAACCCTTAAATTATATAATTAAAGTGGTAGGTATTGTCAGTGTAAAAAGTTTGACACTGACATTGACCAACATTTTGACACATGTGCTTTTATTTTAATTATTAAGAAAAATAAATAGCAATAAATATTGATTTGTTAAAATATCGACGAATGTCAACGTAAAACTCCTTTACATTGACAGTGCATATACCAATTAAACTCTTTTTTTTTTTGATAAAAGGTCAGGCAAGGAAGCATAATCTCTCAGGCTGGATCACGCTTAAGACAAGTCCTCCCTAAGATGATAGCTTCAACAAGATTCGAGCACACATTTGTCCTCTGGGGTCACAAGTCGCTTACCACTTAGTCTAACCAACTTTGGTCATACCAAAAAAAAACTATAAATTATAATGCTAAAAAAATTTTTAAATTGTAATAATAATTATTTCAATATATAAAAAAGGACTTGTATGGCTACCGCATTTAGGATGAGTTGTGAAATATTTAGAGGTTATTTATTTTACCATAAATATTTTAAAATTTATTGAATATAATCACAAGTAATAAATGTTTGACAATTCTCCTTAAATACCTTAAAAAGGATGTATATCAAAGTTATTCCTTATAAACATCTTTTACTTTATTTTATTCAAAAATAAATTAAATGCCTTGTTAGGGTTGAAAGAATTAATAATTATTATGAAATCATATATAAAATTTTTAATATTTTTAAAATAATGATATTTGACTTTTTTAAAACACTGAAATTTTAAAACTATTTACTAAAATACTCTAATTTTTCCTTGTCAAGTAATATTTGATATTTTCTTTTAAAAAATTTATTAACTGATGATGACTTCTCAATATAATTTTCAAAAAAAGAGTTTTGTTATACTTTCCTACAAGTTTCTTCTAATAATCATGCTAATACTAAATGAAAAAAATATTAAATAAAAAAACAAATGCATCTAATGTCTTGGAAATGTAAATGCACCTAACTGTAATACATTATGTTTAGGTAAAAATTTCTCCAATACTTTTTTTATTTAGTAATTAGGAGAATTATTAAGAAGATTGAGTAGGAGGATTTAGAATTATTGGCATCAAATTGGTCATTCAAGGTTTTTGAAATTAATGACATTAATTATCATTGAAAAAATGATTTAATATCACTCATAAATAAATAGAGGAACAATATAATGTCATACATATTTTAAAAGACTAAAATTAATGTTCATTTTTAATATTTGGTTATCTATACCCCAAAAAATTAGTTACAGTTGACTAAGTCTTTTGCTGTTACTCTTAATATCTGCAAGGCATGAGCTACTCGCAAAAATTTGAATACTAGGTCATGTTGTATTAGAATATTATAGTTATATCCAAGGTTCTGAAAATCAAATTGGTTAATGATCGGTTGAGAGACTGATTCAATATTTAATAATCCAACCGTGGTAAAAAATTAAATCATTATCATTATCATTATTATTTTCATTATTAAAAATGAGAATCACAAAAATTTGTTTAATATTAAATGGGACTTCGACACTTAAATAAGTATTTTTGTTGAATCTATATACTTGATTGAAAAATGATTATCACAACCTTCACATGTTTGTATAAAGAAACATGCTCACTTTTTCACTTTCAACAACACTACAAGAAAACTCATTATTTGCGAAGGATAATTTACAACGAATTCGAATCTTTCGCAAATTGCGGTAGATTTTATGACGAGAATGCTGATGCAAATACTTAAAGTGACACGTCCATTGTATTGTTTTTTACAAAAAAAAAAAGAGATTTGCAGCGAATATATTTATCATAAATTTAAAAAATAATAAAATATAATATTTTTAATAAAAATAAAAAAAAAATAAAAATGTTTTGCAAAAAATAGTCACCAAAGTTTTAATATAATTTTTTTAAAAAAAATTTGCGACAGCCCAATCCACCGCAAAATCTACCACTATTTAAAAAAAAACAAAACAAAAGAGCCTAGCGTTGCCTTCTTTACTTATCTTAGTTACTTTCTTTTTCTTTTCCTCTCTCTGCCCAAATAACAACAGAGCGTCACTCGCCACCCCTGACATTGCCCTCCACCTTTGCCTCTCACTCTCCTCCTCGTTAGTAATATGTTGAAATCATATTTAAGTTTCACTGGCACTCAAGTAGGCATGCAACCAATAATTGAAGACAATGAGAGAGAATATGATGACAGTGATGATAAGGATATGGATTGAAATTGATGTTTAAGTGTTGTTTAGATTGTGTTATATTTCTTTTAAACTTTTGTATAAACTATGTTGTGGATATTTCTTAACTTTGTTTGGACTAAGTTGGGTTCTTAGTTTTTGTTTTAACTTTGTATGGATCAAGTTGTATTTGGACAAACTTTGCTTAGATAATTTAATTTGTCAAGTTTGTTTTATGAAATTGATTATAAGTATAAAAGATTTTGATAAAAATTGTTTGTCGTAATTGAAGGTTTTTCAATATTAATATAGAGAGCAAAAAAAAATTCTTAACTTTTTGGTGGATTTGCGACAACAAAATTCACTGCAAACTTAGATTTTGTCGCAAATTAATTTGCATTAGGGGTTTTTGTCGCAAACCCGAACCTGCCATAAATCCACCGCAAAACTTAGATTTTGTGGTGGATTTATCCTTTGTAAATAATCAATTTTCTTGTGGTGAGAGAAAATAGAAGGAAGAAAAGAAGTTGTTGCATGCAGTTTCAGTAGTCCCACATCGGATACTATATAAAGCGTTTAAACATCCAGTGAGTATAAAAGCAGGAGAAGTATTTCTCTCTTTTATGTCTTCCTCTAGCTACTAGGTCAGAATCAATTGACACTCATGTAAGAATTTTCACTAGTGTAAGAGTAAAAGTTTCTGACCATTGATTCTATTTTAATCTAATGGCTCAAGATTAGTTAATTTAATGAAGAAAGAGAACATTGAAAATCTAATTTAATGAATAGAGAAAATAGTAACTTTAATGAAAGATAATTTGAATATTGACCTTATTCATTAATTATAATATTTCTTAAATATTTTGAATTTTTAATATTTTAATATATTTATATTTTTTAGTCTTTAACCAAGTATCACCATAGGCATCTTATCCTGGAAGACTATTGCGACTAAGAGACTCTCACAAGTCTCAATAATTATCTTCTATATAGCTTGAATTTTGTTTTCTCTTTGAATGTGCATATCGTGTGCCACTACATTCAACCTTTGGTGATTAATATATTTATATTTTGTATAAGTTATATAACTTCAATTATTAATTAATAATTAATAATTTTTATAGTTTTTATAATTTGTTTGTTTTAGAGTTAGTTTTACTCTGGACAAAAAAGAAATCGTATATATAAGAAATCTAATCAATTTATGTTAAATTCGTTACTCTCAATATTACATAATATATAAAGTCCACACTATTTTAATATTTAAAAATTTGCTCCTTCATCAACGATTAAGGATTTTTAATATATTAATAAATCAATTTATATTTTTAAAAAATTATGTAACATTAATCATATTGTTTACCTATAAAAGTAATTATAACCTTTTTTTATATCTTAAAACAACTTAAATTAATATTATAACTAAAAAGAGGAACCATGAAATCAGGAGCCCTCATGTCAAAATTGCTAGGGTCACAACATTTGCGTGAAATATATTAACTAATTGTAACTCTTGTATATTAAAAATAGGAGCTTCTTATTATTCAAACACACTAACAATTTTGGTACACAAAGTTAAGTTCTTTTATTTATAATAATTTAAATATTATATAATTTTTAACGATTGAAAATGGTACACATCCTCCTCTTTAAGAGTTAAGTTCTTTTATTTATAATTATTTAAATATTATATAATAATTTCATTAGAAAATATAAATATATTTAAATATTTTAATATTAATATGCTAAAGGTATTACTTTAGACAAAATATATGTCTTTTTTACTATGTTATATTCATAATTTACGTTTTAGTATCAAAAATAATATTTGTAAGTCATATGGCTTATTAAATTGCAAGATACCCTATCAGTCAACCATTAATTTTTAAAAAATATATTTAATTAGAAAGAGAAGTGCAACTTTTTTTTTACATTTTTTATTTATTTTAAGAATACTACGTCACTATTAGATTAAATAGGAAAAATTAAAAAAATATTTGTAATGTTCTAAAAAGTTATTAGACAAATTATTTATTATAATGTTTTAAAAATAATAAATATGATATATTACTATATAAAATTACGAACATATATTTCCACTTTGTATATCGATTCGAATAAAAAAGGAAAGAAATTATATCTCAACATATCAAAAAGATACTTGTTATACTAACAAGATAATGAACTTTTTTTTATCCTTTTAATAGTATTTTTTCTAGGTACATGAATTCCAGAATTGAATCTAAGATCGTATACTTAAGGTACCCAAACTCTTTTTAATCAGATTATAACACACGATTGTTACATGATAATAGACTTTACTATTACAAGTTATAAGTATTTTTTATTTATAATTAGTAATTAAAGTTATATAACTGTTAAAAATAATAAATATATACATATTAAAAAATTAAAAAACCTTATTTCTTACACTATAATAAATAAGGATGATATTTTTCTCTCTTTATTAAAGTTAAATTTTATCATCCTCTCTTTATTAAAGTCATATTTTGAACCTTCTCTCTCCATTAAATTGAATAATTTTAAACCATTAGATTAAAATGAAGTTAATAGTTAGATATTAGTGTAAGAATAAAAATTCTTATACTAGTGTCATCTTGACTTTTATATATATATATAGAGAGATCAACTTACACTAGTGTAAATTTTTTTTTCTCTTATATTAATTTTTAATAATTAGTTCTACTTTCATCTAATGGTTAAGATTATTTCATTAAAAATAACTATTAGATGAAAGTAGATCTAATAGTTAAAAATAAGTGTAAGAGAAAAAAAGACTTATACTTGATATAAGTTGATCCTCCTCATATATATATATATATATATATATATATATATATATATGAGGATCGTTTACAAAAAAATCTTTTTTGATTTACATTTATTTTCAACCGTTATTCACTTTCATCTAATGGTTGAGATAATTTCATTAAAAGCAACTATTAGATGAAATTGAATCTCGATTGAAAATGAGTGTAAGTCAAAAAAGACTTACACTCATATATATATATATATATATATATATATATATATATATGTGTGTGTGTGTGTGTAATAAAGTAATAAAGGATAGTTGCAATTTGCAAATTTACCTATGTCTAGAACTGTAGAACATTACTTTGTCTAGAATATGTTTAATGAATCTAATGGCATCATTAGTTTGTGTGCAAAATATCGCATGCTCTATAAGGCAAAACCAATAGTACAAAGAATCCCGAGAAAGAAAAGCAATTGAAAAACTTATGCCGCGATGGAAAATATGATAAATATATTTTTTGGTGTTAACTCCATGCACTACAAGAAAACAATGAATTTGTGGCAGATTTTTGTGATGGATTAAAATCAGTTTCATTTGCGATAGATTTTGTAGCAGATTAAATTGCGGCAAATTTTTGCAGCAGAAATTTTGCCACTAAATTTCTCCGGTGGCTTTTCTATCATAAAATATATTTTTTTGGATAAAACAAATTTGCGGGGAAAAAATTCACCTCAAATTCTGCAGCAATTCAAAAACAAATTTGCGGTGAAAAAATCCGCCGCAAAATGGATATTAGAATTAAAAAATCGTAAAAAATGTTAAATTGTCCACAGTGGCGGAAAAATCTGCCGCAAACTCTGTCTCAATTCACAAAATAAATTTGCGGTGAAAAAATCCACCGCAAAATCCATCGCAAATCTAAATTTAAATTTGCGGCAAAAAAATCCGCTGCAAAATTTGATAAGTATAATAAAAAATTCTAAAAAAATTATTAAAATAATTTGCGGTAGAAAAATCCGCCGCAAATTCTGCCTCAATTCAAAAAATACATTTGCGGTGAATTTTCCCCCGCAAAAAATCTGCCGCAAAATTAAATATACTAAATCTTGCTCATTTTCATTTTTCGGATGACATTCTTTCTCTAATTCTCTCCCCTCTCTCCCTTCCCTTTCTCCCTTCCACCATCCCCACCCCGCTCCAACACCGTCACCCCGGCGCCACCACCGCACACCGCAAGCCCATGTACCGCAACACCTGCGCCGCCACTCGTCATGGACCCCGACGCCGGCACTGAATCCGTCTCCGGCGAAGCGCGACTTGACCGCGACCCCACCCCAAAAATCGACTCTGGCGCATCGCGACCAGACCGCAACCTTGGTCATCTTTAAAACCTTGAGGTAGGGAGAAAACCTTGTTCTTGACTCACTTTCCTATTCCTTTCATCTTATTCTTGAGTTGTGACTTGATGTGAGAATTGGAGTTTTGAGTTGTTTTTGCTTGTTTTGGCTTGAATCTTGTTAGAAAACTTGAGAATAACATGATTTGGTTTGCTAGAGGCATGAGAACAGTTTTTCATTACTTGTATACCTTGATTTTGCATTTGAAATGAGAATTTGGAGTTTTAGGTTTTGAATAACCAAGGATAAGATTTGTAGTGTTTTGATCCATTTTTGGCGAAATCTTTTAGTGTTTTATATTCCCTTCATGTTTGTGAACTTGTTTAGAACTTAAACTCACCTAGAAACTGTATTGGAGTGGTGGATTTTGGCCATTGGAACCATAACCACGGTTCTGCAAAACTTCTGCCCAGGAACATGGCCCGTGTCTGAAAACACGGGGGTGAGGGGGGCGTGTCCCTCTCTGCCAGTTTAAATCTAGTGAAAACGTGCAGACAGAGCAGGACATAGGGGTGACCATGTCAACCAACACGGCCCGTGTTGCAAGATATAATGAAAATTAGCTTTTGTACTCTTTATAAAAGTTGTAGCTCTTTCTCTTAGCTTTCCAAGGACACCTAATTCACCTTGTTTTGACACACGTAACTCAATTTATGCTCATTTTACTGAGTAAAGGTCAAGGGTTGAAATTGAGAAAAATGTCAAAATGTTGTTTTGGGAAAAACTAGCTTTCTTAAGTATGGGGACCTTTCTTATATGCCTTTATAAGTGTGATAAGACCTTAGTAAGGGTGTTTAATAAAGTGTATTCGTGATGCATGTAAATCAATTGTTATCCTAATAGATAAGTTTAAAGATTAATTGATGAACAGATGTGATTGGAAATATTTAGAATTATGACAATTGTTGGGAATCTATGGAATGTAAAAAATGAAATAGAATGGTACTCCTTTTTAAAGAAGGCTACGGCTAGTTCAGGTGCAAATGAGATTTCTGGCTTAACTTATATTTAAAAATCACATCAAGGTGACTCTTATTAGAAAGGTATTACAAACGTTTTTTGTTTTTATTTATAAATGGTTTATTAATTGATTTTTGTATTTTGATGGATGTAGTCAATCATTTTATTTTTCGTATTTTTGGTTAATTCATTATTCATGGAATGAATTGATGAATTTATGTTTACATATATTAATCAGGTTAAGGAGCAGTTGCAGCAGGAGATGTTGGATCGGGTTCAGGAGATTCAACAACAAATGGAACAGCAAAGCCAACAATGTGAACAACAATGTGAGGCAGAGTGGAAAATGCAATTTGAATAATACCAGCATCAACAGAACCAAATGATTAATGAGCTGAAATCATATGTACAAGCCGCTGACACTCAACCAAGCCAACAACTACAACTAATAGAAGAACATAATCAGAATAGTGAAGATGATCATGATGAAGATGATAATGATAATGAGGATTATTAAACTTTGTATTTGAACAAACTTTGTTATGATGAATTTGAACAATGAGTTATGTTGTATGCGATTTGTTATGTTTGTTTTATGGATTGGTTAAATGCATTGATAGATTGAAATCGATGTCTGAGTGGATTTTGAATATTTAATTTAATTTTTTTTATTCAAAAAAATTTGCGGCGGATTTTGCGACCTTAATATCAGTCGTAAATTTGCGTAAATTTTTGCGGTGAAAAATCTGCCGCAAAATTTGCTACAAATTAGCGGTTAAAAAATCCACCACAAATTAGCCTATTTCCAGCAACGATTCTGGTATGTTACCTGAGAGTTTTGCGATGGATTTGCGACAGAAAAATTTGCCGCAAATTTGCGGCAAAAATTAAAATCTGTTGCAAACTATATTGCGTCGATCGTATTTGCGACGGTCGTGAATCTGTCATAAATTATTAATTTGTGGTAGATTTTAAGTGATTTGCGATGGATTTATCCTTCGCAAATCTCTTTTTTTCTTGTAGTGATGGCCTAAAGCATTTTCTTGTGGAAGATACTGATCATAGAACATCGTGACAATAGTCGGTACCAAACTGTAATTGGAATGCTGGAAATGAAATTAACAAAACTCTACAGGAATGCTTCTATATGAAATCTATACAGAAAATGAATCACTTTGTTTTAAAAGAAAGAAAAACAAAAATGATTTCAAATAGAAACTTATCGTGTCATATAGAGTACGCACATTCTACATGTTGGCTGGCTGGCTTGCTGCCCCTGATGTCAAGAAGCACGAGAAAGATTCCCAGGTACCTAGTTAGCACCAATGTAACAGTAATCTACGCAACTCAACCCCAAGAAATGATAAAATCAGAAAGAAAAAAAAAACAAATTGAAATGGGGGAGTGGGACTGTCCCACCGTGGGAGTTTAGGGCTAGTATTAGGAAATTTGGAAAAGGGATTTGGAAATTGGTGATTTCTCATGTGGAAACATAAATGTGAGTACACTGTAGATTTTTTATGTGACTCATTAATGTTTTGACACGTGTTATGCTCTTGTGACATCTCATCTAAGTGGAATTTCATGCCATTACTCACTAGAAAAGAATCTAATAAAATCTCTGTTTGTTGCATGATTCTTAAGGGATTTAATTATAAAATTAAAGGGCACTCACAACCACATACAGTGAGTAAAAGATTTGATGGCTGCTGAGAGCTCTGGCGGGAGGAGGTCGAAAGAGGAGGAAGATCAGGTGGTCAGAAGCACAAAGAAAGTGAAGATGCAGAAGGATGGGTCCTTCGATGATGCTGTAGAGATGAAGGAGTAAGAGATTGATGAAGTAGTCAGTATAGAGGTGGAAGAGGAGGGAGTTGAAGATTTGGTTAATAAGGAATCTATGGCCATGATTGAGGAGAGGGAAGGAACTTCTAAACTCTCGTATTAAGGATTCAGTACTGAAGGGTGAAAGTATTCTTGATCTTGATCCTGCGGAAATTGCACAAGCAGTGGTGGAGGAATTTACTATTAATGATCTCGTTGATGAGGAAGTGGGGGCCTTGGATCCACTTTTTGAGCCTAGCTAACCCACGGGTAAATGTATCCCTAGAAGAAATGAGAATTGGAGTAAGGACTGGAAGTATACTTTGATTGTCAAACTTTTCGGGGAAGAAATTAGCAATCTGTGCTTTTGATAGCTGGGTTCAACGTACATGGATTAAGAAAGCAAGTGTTAGGGCTCTTGATCTTAATGAGGACTTCTTTCTTGTTCGTTTTACAAGTGAGGAGGATTACATGTTGAATTTTAATTCAAATATATATGTTATGTGGATTAATATTAATTAATAATTAAAATATTATTTAAATTATCAATATATTAATCATAGAATTATGTTTATAATATAATATTTAATCAGTTTATAAATATTGTATTTGAGTTTTTATTGTGAATAGTTCGTGATTGATTTGATTATTTATTTAGTAGTCTGTTAAGAACTTCTTACTCTCATCAGATAAGTTATAAACTGTTTTTTCGTTAGGCAATTTTTAAGACGTATAGAAAATCTATTAGAATTAAAGATAATTTCTCTCACACACGTGAATTCTCTTAACTTTTTCACTGAATAACAATAGATTATAGAATCATGACAGGTACTTATTTTTAATCTATCTCTTAAATATAATTCGTTTAATATGTTATAATCTTATATTTATAATTGATCTAAATTTATAAAATTAATATAAATCTTTCAATATTAGAGTAAAATAGATACATATTATAATTATTATACAAATGAATTTTTTTTTCTGATTCTCTGTTTTTTTTAAGATCGATCGTACATTTGATTGTTTGAAAAATTGTTCCAATCGGGTATACGTATCGATCAAAATTGCTTCAATCGGGAACCTTTGATTGTTCGAAAAATTGGCTCCGTATGCTATAATAATCCTTGAAAACAATTTGCTTTCATCACCTTTGTGATGTGTGGGCCATTCATTGGTTTTTCCGTATGCTATAATAATCTTTGAAAGCAATTTGTTTTCATCACTTTTGTGATTTGTGGGTGTGCTTGGAGTATTGCAATTCATTGGTGTTTTCAATTTGATTGATTGATTGATTGATCCATTCGTTGGAATGCTAAAATTCATTTATGTTTTGTTTGGATTAGAAGAGAAAATGAGAAAAGAGAAAATGAGAAAAGAGAAAATAGAGAGGAGAGAAAATAAAGAGAAAAATATATTTTCTCTCTTATTGTTTGGATGAAGAAAAAATAAAGAGAAAGAAAATGAGAGTTGAATAAAAAAATAAGAGAATATAATATATAATTATATAAAATGACATATTTACCTTTTATAATGAAATATAAATATATTATTATATTTTTAATTAAACATTTTTAAAATTATATTAAATAAATAAATACATTTTATAATTATATAAAATGAGAAATATATATATATATATATATATATATATATATATATAAAATAATATATATATCCTTATCATAATTAATTAATTATAAACAAAAGTTAATTTTATTTTAATCTATAAATATTTTTTATAAATTAAAAAAAATTATATTAAATATTAATTACAAAATTTTAATTTATTAACACCAAATTATAAAAATTTGATTTGAAATTATTTATTTAATAAATCTTTTTAATTTATTATTTATAATTATATAATATTTATATCAAATTTTATTAAACATATTTTAATATACAAAAAAAAAAATCACTCGGTTTTCTCACATCTCACCGTTCATTTCTCATTTTTCTCTTCCCCTTCCCCTTCCCATTCCCCTTCCCCCACCCCCCCAACAGTCCCTTCCCTTCTTCCCTTTCCCTTCACCTTCCTTCCCTTCCCTTTCCCTTCACCTTCCCCCCTTCCCCCACTCCCAACGTTCCTTCCCTTTCCCCTTCCCCTTCCCCCACCCCCAACGTCCCTTTCCCCCACAGTCTCACAGAAGTGGTGCGATGGAGCTGTGCGGCGCGGTGTGAGGAGCGGTGCGGGGCGGTGCGGGTCGGACGTGAGACGGCGAGCGGCGCGGTGGTGACGAGCTCTGTGTGCAGGCGCCGGATCTGACTTGCAACTGGATCTCGACCGACGACAATGGCAGCACACAATGGCTGATCCGACCGCAGTGGTGACGAGCGAGAGGACGCCGGAGCGGCGGCGACAGCAGTGCCTGAGGAGAGACAGCGCCGACGACGAGAAGGAAGAAGATGGAGTAGGGGTAGAATGGACATTTCCGGTAGCTATCTCTCAATCTCCCATTTTCTTCGCATCACAGAGGAGAAAATGTTATGTATGGGTCCCACATATTTTTTTTCTCTCTTCTCTGTTTTCTCGGCAGATCCAAACAAGAGAAAATGGTATCTTTCTGCCATTTTCTCTCTTCCCATTTTCTTTCTCGCACATTTTCTCTTCAAACAAACAGAGGGTTAGAGGTGATTATTTTTCAATGCTTAAATGCATTCAAATATGCAATGCCTTATAATCCAGTCTTAGTTATTACTAATTGTCAAATTTTGACCTTTAAATTGAAAATTTTGTCCTTTCGTGCTTGTTCTGTCCCAAGTCCGATTTTGCAGTAAAATAAAAATAATAATTAAAAAAACAATATGTTACTAATTAACATGAATTTGTCTAATATGAAAAATGGCTCATGAATAATAGATTATATATGATACTCTCCCTTAATGTGTTATAGTTATGAAATTAATTTTTAGTCTATATGTAAATTGAATTTTTTATTATACATAATATGAGTTTATCATATTCTATTAAATATAATTGTTGATAATTTATATAATTGTAAGTTCACTTATCGTAGGTATAATTGTATAAATTTTATATGTTGAATGATTAAATTTCTTTAATCATAATTTTTTTATTGCATTACCAAGTAATTACACCCTATTGGTATATTGTTATTAATGTAATTTGTTATTGTACAATGTGCTGTTAGATTTATGCTTATATCGATTATCTTTTGAGTATCCTATTAGTATTAGAAATTTTGATGATATAAGATTTGTATATTGTATTATTATATTTCTTATTCATTATGATTCGGGACCTTTAAGAGGGACCATGATAAGTAAGAAATTTTCTAAAAGGCTTGTTTGGCTGTGCATACGAAACTATTTAATTCTCTTGTTGCATGATAACATCGTGCATATTAAATGTTTCCTTTTGTTGTTTTCATGCCAGCCTGTTAAGACTTTGAATGAGATTAACTTTGAGGATTGGAAAGAATCTTTGAATCTCTATTTGGCTATCACTAATATGGACTTGGCTTTGAGAGAAGAAGAGTCTACTGCTCTTACTATTGAGTCCACTACTACTGAAAAGGCTTCTCGTGAAAAATGGGAGCACTCGAACAGGGTGTGTCTTAAGGTGATGAAATACACTATGGAGAAGTCAATTAGACAGAGCATTCCAGACAGCGAGAAGGCTAATGAATTTCTGAAATCTGTTAGTGAGAAATTCACGACTTTTGATAAAGCTTAGAAGGTTTCTTTGATTGAGAAGACTAAATATGATGGTATTAGTGGAGTTCGTGAGCACATCATGAAGTTAATGCACTATTTTATTAAACCAAAGTCTCTCAAGGTTGATCTCGGTGAAAGTTATCTGATCTGACAGGTTCTGGAGTCGCTCCCTTCTCAATTTGATGTTCTGAAGACCTCTTATAACACTAAAAAAGATGAGTGGACAATGGATGAAATGATTGTTATTGTCTCTCAAGAAGAGAAATCTATAAGGAAAGGGAAATCACACAGTGTTCAGTTTGTTGCTTCTACTTCTAGTACTAAAAATGAGAAAAAGAAAGGTTACAAAGGCAAGTTTCAATATGATAAGAAGAAAGGAGGGAAGGTATATCAACGCTTAGAGCCTAAGAAGAATTTCTTCAAGGGAAACTGCAAGTATTGCAAGAAGTATGGTCATAAAGTGGATAATTGTTACATTCTCAAGAAGAAACTTAAGAAGCAAGGTACAATCCTAGCTCTAGCTTGTTTTGAATCAAATGTGATTAATGTTGCTCCCAATACTTAGTGGTTTGACTCAAGTGCAACTATTCACGTTGTGAATTCTTTACAGGGGTTCACAAGCCTGAGGAAGCCAAGTAATGCTGAATCCAAGATCATTATGGGAGATGGAGCTAGAGTACCAGTGGAAGAAATAGGAGTAGTTACTTTGTTTTACCTTCTGGACATACTTTATTATTGAAAGATGTTGTTTATGTACCTTCCAAGAGAAGGAATTTGATTTCAGTTTCAGCTTTGGATAAATGTGACTACACTTTTGAATTTGGTAATAGAAAAGTTGTTACTTGTTTTAATTCTGTTGCCGTTGGTTCAGGAGTTTTGTGTGATGGGTTATATATACTGAATTTGAATGATATGTCTGTTAACTCCGTTGTTAGAAGTAAGCGTAGTAAGACTGATGAGAGTTCTTCTATGCTATGGCATAGACGCTTGGGGCACATCTCTAGGCCCTAAATTGAAAGACTGATTAGGGAAGGTATTCTTCATAACCTTGACTTCTCTGATTTTGATACTTGCATTGATTGTATTAAAGGCAAGTTCACTGCCAAAACTAGGAATAAAAGAGTAAACAAGTGTGACGATATACTACAGTTGATTCACACAGACATCTGTGGACCCATTACACCCACTGCCATAGGTGGATATAGGTATTTTATTACCTTCATAGATGACTTCTCCGATTCGGTTGGATAGATCTTCTCTAGGAAAAATTTAGTTCTTTGGATGCCTTCAGATCCTTCAAGGCTGCTATTGAATTGAAGACATGACAGAAGATCAAATGTGTGAGGTCTGACAGAGGAGGTGAGTATTACGATAGATATAATGAAACTAGAAGAAATCTAGAGCCGTTTACCAGATTTCTCGATGAATGTGGAATTGAAGCTCAATATACTATGCATGGTACTCCTGAGTAGAATAAAGTTATAGAGAAACGTAACCGCACGCTTATGGATATGGTGAGATGCATGTTGAGCCATTCGTCATTGCCAGATTTTCTTTGGGGAGATACTTTGAAGATTGTTGTGTACATTCTTAATCAAGTACCCAGCAAGTCTGTACCAAAAACTCCTTATAAGCTGATGACTGGAAGGAAGCCGAGTTTGAAACACTTTCATGTGTGGGGTTGTAAGGCAGAAGTTAGACCTTATAATCTTCAGCAGAAAAAGCTTAATCTTAAGACTGTTAGCAGCTTCTTCATTGGCTACTATGTGGTGTAACGTCCCGAGACTGCCTGCAGAATTAATGAGTGTCTCCACAAACTAACACGGGTTTTTTCAGCGTATTTTGTCCTCATTCAGACGCATCTTAGGAAACTTCCTAGGAGGTCACCTGATGATCATATATTTTATACATTAATAAACTCTCATTTTTAGTCATTTACACTTTTCATGTACTTAATTGATTAAGCCTGATTATGTTTTGTAAGATTAGACTCAAATTGGACTTAATTAATTTTTTCAGCATTATTTGGGTCATACATTATTTCTGTATTTTAGTCATATCTTGAATTCTAGATGTCTAGCAATTATAAACTTTATTTTGTAGGAAAGCTGAGAGAAAGCTCTACAACTTTCATGAGAGCTCCAGGTGAAATATGGACATCTAGAAGAGCTAAATGGGCTTCGAAGACAGAACAAGAGTTTTGTGTCTGAAACCTGAACAGTGTAGAGTAATCAGAGCATAACTCGGGTTGTAAGAATTATCTTGGGCTGAAATTTGGATATTTGAAAGGTAAGACCCAGATCTACAACTTTCATGAAGAACACAAGAGCTCATTCGGACAGCTTGGAGGTGATATTGGGCCTGGAAGTCAAAACAGAGGTACTGAAACTGAGCCTGAACAATCTGCAGTAATTGGGCCATATCTCAGGCTGCAGGTGATAAAATGAGCTGAAATTTGGATATCTGAAAGTTAAGATCCAGATCTACAACTTTCATGAAGATGATTTTTCTATTTGATGACAGAATTCATGAGTTAAGTAATGAATGATTTCGAAGACAAGAAATCTCAATAATTTTTCACTCTTATCCTTACCATTTGGCATTTTCCACTCATTCATCCACTCATCCACCTACTCTTAATCAGCCCCCTTGTCATTTTATATCCCTAATCCTCTATAAAAGGCACCATTGGCTGATCATTTGGGGCACTTGGTGTTAGGCTTAGTTTTTACAAGTTGTGGTTATGCTTGTTTATTGTTTTCCTTTGTTGTAAATTTTTTTCTTATTTTAAATTGAAGCTATGTTCATCTTTCTCTTCTTCTCTCTTTCTTTCTTCTTATCCATGAGTAACTAAATCTTCATCTTGCTTGGGTGAAAGAGTGAAGCTCTTGGTAATGAAATAAGGTTAGATTATTCTATTTCTTGTGCTTAAATGATATATTATCAATTGGACATTATATGTGTTATATTTTGTTTCCAATCAATTTAGAAACCTTCTTTGTATAATGGAGATCTTGATTTATTGTAGATAATAAGATTAGCACAGTGAATGCTTGAACTCATTTACAAATGTTGGTAGATAATTAAAGGAATCATAATATGAATGCATATGTAATTAAACTTTGAATGTTATATTTTTCGATTGGAACCTCTGTTGTGTGTGAATTTCAATTGAGTTATAAAGAGAAGTAATCTTACCTTTAATTTATTACCAAGAGTGGATCTCCTAACCCAAGCAAGTTCTTAAATTCATTTGTGAACTTCTTTTATTACTTTTGGTATTGTGACAAATCATTTTCTTACCTCAATTAATTTTTCTTCATCAATTCCCTGTGAATCGACCTCAGACTCCCAAGAAATTTATTACTTGAGACAACCCAGACTTGGGTTTGCATCCTTAAATCCCGCACATCAAGTTTTTGGCGCCGTTTCCGAGAACTTGATTTGAAATTTTAATTTATTGAGGTTTGTTTTCTTTAATAAAATCTATTCTCTCTTCTCCCTTAACAGAGCAAAAGATCGGCTTAACGATCCTTCGGTTTCTTTACTAACTCTCTAACTTACTAACTATCTAACTTACTAACCTACTAACTTGCTAACATACTAACTTTCTAACTTTTATATTTATGTCATTTATTTTCTGCTTACTAACTTTTTATTTTCTGCACTCTAACTTTTAATTTATGCCATTTATTTTTGGCTTTTTATTTTCTACACTTTCTAACTTACTAATTATTAACTCTCTGATTATCTAACTTTTTACTTTATCAATTATCTAACTTTTTACTTGTTAATATTTATTGGATGGTTAGTTTATACCACATCCTTGTTAATATTTAATGATGAGTTACACCGCCAGTTTGTACATTATTTTTTGTTTATTTATTTTAAGTTATTTATGTATTTATGCTTAATTAGTATCGTGATTTAAATTCTGGTCGTTTAGTCAAAATTAATATTAGTACTTTATATATTGATTTGTTTGAATCACAATCACACACAATTAACACAATGACTGACAATGAAAGTGTACATGATAAACTTGAAAATCAACCGTTGCGAACCATGCGTGAATATTTGCAATCACCTCAAAATTCTAGTCCATCATGTTTTATCTTTCCACTCAATGCCAACAATTTTAGATTTAAGTCAGGTATGGTTTCTTTACTTCCTAATTTTCATAGTTTAGAATCTGAAAGTCCATATTTACATCTGAAAGAATTTGAAGAAGTATGTATTGCCTTCAATGATCAAAATTGCACTGAAGAGATTGTTAAGCTTAAATTGTTTCCTTTTTCTTTAAAAGATAAAGCAAAATCTTGGCTTAACACTTTGAAACCAAAATCAATTGGCACATGGCAAGACATGCAAGGTGAGTTCTTAAAGAAATTTTTTCCAACACATAAAACCAATGCTATGAAAACACAAATCCAAAATTTTTGCCAAAATTCAAATGAAGCATATTTTCAATGTTAGGAACGATTTAAAGATTTGTTAAATTCTTGCCCACATCATGGTTTTGAAAAATGACGCACTATAAGCCTCTTTTATGAAGGTTTAAAACCTTAAACTAAACAATTTGTGGAAACAATGTGCAATGGTGAGTTTCTTGATAAAGAACCTGATAAAGCTTTAGACTATTTGAACCAGTTGGCTGAAAATTCTCAATCTTGGCATAGTACTAACACTTATGAAAATTCAATTAGATCTAATCTTGCAAGTGCTAATAAAGGAAAATATCACCTTAGTCAAGAGGAAGATCTAAATGCTAGATTAGCCAGTTTAGTTAGAAAGGTTGAAGCCATGGAATTAAGAAAAGCAAAAGAAATCAAATTTGTGCAAAATGAAGAAATTTATGGCATTTGTGATGACTTAGGACACTCAACACACGAATGTCCTAACATTCTTATTTTTAGAGAAGTTATACATGAGCAAGTAAATGCAATGAATAATTTTAAAAAGCCATTTACTTCTTCTTTTTCAGATACATACAATCCGACATGGAGAAATCACCCGAACTTCAGCTGAAGGAATAATAATCAGTCACAATTCGTGCAACCACCACCTCCTCAGACACAACAAGACTCTCAAAACTCTCAAGGATATGCACCTTATGTCCCACCATATAGGAAAAACTTTGAAGAAACACAGCATGCTTTCATAGAAAAGCAATAGGCCATTAATAAACAAAATAATCAAATCATGAATGACATAAAAGACACTCTTGCTAAACTTTCTTTTGCACTCACCATTCACGAGAAAGGAAAATTTCCTTCTCAACCTCAACCAAATCCCAAGGGTCAGTACAGTCTAAATGAGGGGAGTTCAGAAAACTAACAAATTGATTAAGTCAAATCAGTGATAACTCTTAGGTTGTTAAAAAACAAATCCCCGAATCTTTTGAGAAAGAAGATGAACCAATTCTCCAAGAAAATGATGAAGTTGACCAAAAGGAGACTAAACTCTCGCCTTCACTCTCATTTCCTCAAGCATTGAATAATCCAAAGAAATTGAACCACCACACTGGAATTTTTGAAATTTTGAAACAAGTGAAGGTCAATATTCCTCTGTTAAATGTTATCAAACAGATTCCTTGTTATGCTAAATATTTGAAGGACTTGTGCACTGTTAAAAAGAAATTAAATGTGAAAAAGAAAGCATTTTTGGCTGAACAGGTAAGCTCCATTCTTCAGAATAATAATGCTTTAAAATTTAAAGACCCTGGTTGTCCTACAGTTTCATGCATTATTGGAGAACATAAAATTGAAAAAGCTTTACTTGATCTTGGTGCTAGTGTCAATTTGCTTCCATATTCAGTTTATCAATAACTCAACTTGGGTGAGTTAAAACCAATTTCTATAACTCTTATACTTGTCGATAGATCAATTAAAATTCTAAGAGGAATAGTGAAAAATATGTTGGTTCAAGTTGATAAATTTATATATCCTGTAGATCTCATTGTCTTAGATACTGGACCTATGATTGATAGTTGCAAGTCAATTCCTGTTATTTTAGGCCATCTATTTTTAGCAATATCTAATACTTTGATAAATTGCAGAAATAGAGTGGTGAAGTTAACATTTGGAAACATGACACTAGAGCTCAATGTTTTTAACATGTGCAAGTAACCACAGAAAGTCCTTGATGAAAAGGAGGAAGTTGAAGGGATTGAAGCCATCATAGATGATCATCTTCATAAAGGGAGTTCTTCTGACCCATTAGAAGTTTGTTTAATTAATTCTTTTTATTTGCTTGATTGTACAGAGGAAATAGAATACAAATGATGGAAGTCGAAATTCAAAGAGCTAAAAATCATGAATGATAATACCTATGAAGAAGTACCCACACGGGAATTAAAGTCATTACCTGCTAAGTTGAAGTACACATTTTTTAGAGAAGAATAAAGCTTTCCAGAAGTAATTTCCTCAACTCTTACTGGAGAACAAGAAGGAAAGATGTCGCCTCAGTGGATACCCCAAGATAGAAGGAAATTTTTGACAGAGGTAAAAAAATTTTATTAGGATGACCCATACTTGTTTAAATATTGTGCTGATCAAATCTTTCAGAGATGTATGCCCGACAATGAGGTAGGTAGTGTCATTAAATTTTGTCACTCAGAAGCATGTGGATGTCACTTTTCTTCAAAGAAAACAGTTGTGAAAATCTTGCAGTGTGGATTTTATTGGCCCACATTATTTAAGAACTGCTATACTTTTTACAAAAGTTATGAAAATTGATAAAAGTTGTGCTCAATTTCAAAAAGAAACATGTTGCCCCTGAACCCCATCCTTGTCATTGAAATTTTTGTTTGTTAGGGAATTAATTTTGTGGGTCCATTTCCATCTTCATTTAGATTTGTGTATATTTTGGTTGCAGTTGATTATGTCTCAAAATAGATTGAGGCGATTCCATGCCGACACAATGATCATAAAACTGTTCTCAAATTTTTAAAAGAAAATATCTTGTGTCGATTTGGAATCCCTCGAGCTATTATAAATGATGGGGGAACACATTTTTGCAATAAACCATTTAAATTTTTAATGAAGAAATATGGTATTACACACAAAATTACCACCCCTTATCACCCTCAGACAAGTGGACAAGTTGAATTGGCAAATAGGGAGATTAAACAAATTTTGGAAAAAACGGTTAACCCAAATCGTAAAGATTGGTCTTTAAGACTAAACGATGCACTTTGGGCTTACCGTACTGCTTTCAAAACATCTTTGGGCATATCACCCTATTAGTTAGTCTATGAAAAACCATGTCACTTGCCTGTATAATTGGAACATAAAGCATTCTGGGCCATTAAAGCTTTCAATCTAAATCTTGATGACGCTTGCAAGATACGCAAATTGTAATTAAATGAACTTGAGGAATTGAGAAATGATGCATATGAGAACTCAAAGATTTATAAAGCCAGAACAAAAGCTTTTCATGACAAGACAATTTTGAGAAAATCTTTTGAAATTAGTCAAAAAGTTCTGCCTTATGATTCTCGTCTGCACCTATTCCCTGGAAAATTGAGATCTAGATGGAGTGGTTCTTTTGTTGTCAAACACGTATATCCTCATGGGGCCATAGATATTGAGAATCCTAGGAATGGTAATGTGTTTAAAGTCAATGGACAAAGGCTCAAATCATTTTTGAAAAACCAAGTCGATGAGTTCTTTGTGTTGCCCGTTAAGTGGCAGATACGGTACTCCGTGACTCTCAAGTTGGTTTATTTTTTAGTTTTCCAAAATAACTGAATCCTTCTTCTCTTTTAAAATGGATGTCATTCTTTCAAATCTGAGAAAACATTTTCCTTCTCTCCCTCAAAATGCTCTGAAAAAAATCTACAAAGTTAGATGTGAAAGATTGAGACTGTTAATGCACAAAAGTATGCCAAAAGATGTACGCAAGTCTGTCACAAATGTGGATGATGGAATTGTAACAAGCGATATCATTCTTTGGGGATGGTTTCCGCAAACAGAGAAGATAAAATTTTCTTCATTAAGGATGGACTGAGTAAGGAGTCATTAGATGATATCTTATTGACTCTTGAGACGCATTCTTGTGGATTGGCGCATCGTGAAATTCTTAATTCGTGGAATCTCTTCAAGGATGAAGAAAAATGCTACAATCTTCGGGAATCTGACTCTAAAAGACCTTGTTTGCCAATTTATAAGAAAATTGGATGGGAAGCTTATCCTCGACTCATAGAAGGCGTTTAAGCCGTTACTGGATGTTAAACCAGAGACAGATATGAGTCATATCCACAACAATCTATACATATCATCTTCTTCTTCTTCATGTCATCTTTCAAAAAAAATAAAAAATTAAAAAAAATTAAAAAAAAAAAAAAAAAAAAAAAAAAAAAAAAAAAAAAAAATTTTGAACAAGGGTCATCCGGAAGGAGTACCATGACTTTAATTAGTTGGGGAGTCCCAGCCTTTGGCTGACCCGTCATTGACTCGGGTGGACCTTTGCACGCTGGTCTTTAAAAAAGTTCGTGTACCATGCTCTGTAGAGAGTCGCACTCCATAACCCAATGTTTACCATCTAGGCACTATGGAGTTGATGGACAGACAGAAGCGTCCCACTCTGGTTATTAGTGAGAAGTAACCCGCGGCTGCCAAAGCGTATGAGGCATTTGAGCTTGATCCTCTCTTTTATTAGAAGGGACTCTCAGCGCCCTGAGATGGGATGTTTTGGACCTTAGACATTACGGGTTTCAGATTTTAGCATCTTTATTGATGTTACGAGCCCAAGTGTGAGCGCTCCAAGTTCCATACCCAGGATGAAAACCTACGATGGTTTCTTCTTTCTCCTTTCTTCGAATAAACGGGCGTGAGTGTCTACTGCACTGGTGATATGCAGTATAAAGATATGCCACTACTGCACTCATGACGTGTAGTATAAAGATATGCCATGAAATCTGTATATACAGGTATGTCATCATTTGCTATCATATTTCTTTTATCTTTGTATGATTTTGCTGTATTTTGGTTTTAGACAGATGATCCTTTGAGCAGGGTCCTTCAGGAGTTTCTAGACTTCTTTACCCTGATGGTTTTCTTGAAATAAAAAAAATAAAAAACAAAAAAAACAAAAAAAACTAAAAAAAAAATGTTTCCTTTACCTTTGATCTCTGATCTTAACCCAGTAATAGCTCAGATAGATTGGTCAGTAGGAAGCACTGAGGGAAGCAGTATACATTTCAAGCCCGATCAGACACTCCAGTTATTTAAATAATATTAAGCTTTGGTTTTATTTATTGTACTTTGTTTCTGTTTAAATTTGTGTCAGGTTTCTCTTTTCAGTAATTTCTCTAACAGGTACTATCTCTATCCTTTACGCATCTATATTTTAACATTGAGGACAATGTTGTGATCTAGTTGGGGGGAGGATAGTTAACCAAAAAAAAATTTTTTTGGAAGTATGATATGATTGTCATGGACTTACTAAACTAATGAATGATGACATAGTAAGGAGTAATTTTACTTCTGAGACGCATCTAAATTGGGAAGTATGTTTAGTGATATGACTGTCAGAAACCTATTCGTAGTAAAACCAATTAGAGATGGCAAAGTAATGAGTAAATTTTTGAAACAATTTATTACTCTTGAGACGCATCTTAGTTGGAGTAGTAACTATTTAGTGTTTATTTGTGGAAGTAACAAAGTTTTGCAGTTTGATTTCCTTTGAAAGATTCAAGCAAATGCACTCGCACATCCTTTGAAGCAATTGAAATTCAGGAATCATAGCATGATTGAATAAATTATCTTTTTTATTAAATTTCACATGTTTGGTTATGGATGTTGAATTAGTGAATTGATAATGATAGAAATATGCCTTGTGAAATTTTGAGCCTATTGATGAATGGATTGAATATCTGTATCATTCTCTTCTTTCTTGTGTGATTTTCACTCATGGAATTGTTACTTTAGAACTTGCTTTGATTCTTTTTTAGGCTACATTTTCACATGCATACATTAATATGATTAAGGCATTTTGAAATAGCTACTTTGACTAAATAGTTATCCTTGTATATTTTCCATTGTATAACCCCTTTGAACTTATTTGATCATTCCTTGTTTTTAGCTCATTTTGTACCTTCAAAAAAAAAACATGTTTTTATCTAACCTTAGGGAATAAAAGAGCATTGACCGTGTTCTTGAACAAGTGTCAACAAAAAAAAATTTTGACCACCGTTGCAATCAAAGTATTATCAGAGTCTAGAATAAAGGTGGATACTTGGAAACAACAGGAAGAAAAGGAGAATGTTCAAGTCTAACAATGAATTTAATTCACCAATTTGGGATTGATCTTCAACAAAACATTAGTCAAATATTGATGATTGTGCTTTATGATGAATGTTCTCAAACATTTTCTCCACTCTAATTGTACTATAATACTCTTTTATTCTCTTTGGTATTTATCTTTTTATATCCATATTATCCCCTCTCCTTTACCATGACCCCATTACAACCTTGAATAAAGTCCTCTTGATTTTTGTATGCATGTGTTTTGAGTAGCGGAGAAGTAGAAAATAAGCAAGCTTATGGTAGTGCAATTGTTCATGGGTTGAATAAAGTGAAATACTTACCTTTTAAACACTTGAGAGATTGAGAGTGAATTCTGTGAGGATCTATCATTCTTGATTCATTCTTTTCAACTGAAGTTTCCTTGCTTGTTGGTTTGAGATGTGAAGAAATGTTACCTCATTAATACTTTGATCCCTTGAATTTCTTGTTACTCTTCTTGCTTCATCGAGTCTTTTAGAGTTTTTAGCTTTTGAGTGTGTGTCATTTTTCTTTGTCTCCTAACTTTGGTCTTATGTGTTTTTGTCCAGGAGTGCAAAAAGTTAAGTGTAGGGAAATTTGATGATCATATATTTTATACATTAATAAACCCTCATTTTTAGTCATTTACACTCTTCATGTACTTAATTAATTAAGCCTGGTTATGTTTTGTAAGATTGGACTCAAATTGGACTTAATTGATTTTTTCAACATTATTTGGGTCTTACACTGTTTCTGTATTTTGGTCATATCTTGAGTTTTAAATATCTAGAAATTATGAATTTTACCTTGTAGGAAAGCTGAGAGAAAGCTCTACAACTTTCATAAGAGCTCTAGGTGAAATATGGACATCTAGAAGAGCTAAATAGGCTTGGAAGACAGAACACGAGTTTTGTATCTGGAACTTGAATAGTGTACAGTAATCAGAGCATAACTCGGGGTATAAGAATTATCTTAGGCTGAAATTTGGACATGTGAAAGTTAAGATCTAGATCTACAACTTTTATGAAGAACACAAGAGCTCATTCGGACAGCTTAGAGGTGATATTGGGCCTGGAAGTCAAAACAGAGGTGTTGAAACTGAGCCTGAACAGTCTGCAGTAATTGGGTCATATCTCGGGCTGCAGGTGATAAAATGAGCTGAAATTTGGACATCTGAAAGTTAAGATCCAGATTTACAACTTTTATGAAGATGACTTTTCTATTTGATGACAGAATCCATGAGTTAAGCAATGAATGATTTCGCAGACAAGAAATCTCAATAATTTTTCACTCTTATCCTCACCATTTGGCATTTTCCACTCATTCATCCACTCATTCATCCACTCATCCACCTACTCTTAATCAGCCCTCTTGTCATTTTATATCCATAATCCTCTATAAAAGGCATCATTGGCTTATCATTTAGGGCACTTGGTGTTAGGCTTAGCTTTTACAAGTTGTGGTTATGCTTGTTTATTGTTTTCCTTTGTTGTAATTTTTTTCTTGTTCTAAATTGAAGCTATGTTCATCTTTCTCTTCTTCTCTCTTTCTTTCTTCTTATCCATGAGTAACTAAATCTTCATCTTGCTTGGGTGAAAGAGTGAAGCTCTTGGTAATGAAATAAGGTTAAATTATTCTATTTCTTGTACTTAAATGATATATTATCAATTGGACATTATATGTGTTATATTTTGTTTCCAATCAATTTAGAAACCTTCTTTGCATAATGGAGATCTTGATTTATTGTAGACAATAGGATTGGCACAGTGAATGCTTGAACTTATTTACAAATGTTGGTAGATAATTAAAGGAATCATAATATGAATGCATATATAATTGAACTTTGAATGTTATATTTTCTGATTGGAACCTCCGTTGTATGTGGATTTCAATTGAGTTATAAAGAGAAATAATCTTACCTTTAATTTATTACCAAGAGTGGATCTCCTAACCTAAGCAAGTTCTTAAATTCATTTGTGAACTTCTTTTATTACTTTTGGTGTTGTGACAAATCCTTTTCTTACCTCAATTAATTTTTTTTTATCAATTCCCTGTGGATCGACCTCGGACTCCAGAGAAATTTATTACTTGAGACAACCTGCACTTGGGTTTGCATCCTTAAATCCCGCACATCATCACCCATCCTACAATTACTCCAGGTCAAACACGCTTAACTATGGAGTTCTTATGTTCTAGGCTCCCGAAAAGAAGTTATAACTTGTTGATATGGCTATGCCTAATTAATTCCTTTAAGTCATCCTCAACTATGCAGTCTCATATCAGTACAGTCTCTGAATCCCTCTCATTCCGGTGCGTATTCAGTTCATTCATGGGACTCTTCGCCTAGAAGCCTTCTAGCAGCCGCTTATTGATGCTTTCACTTTAGCACCGGTGACTATTCCCCACCCTCGTCGGCCCGGGACGCCACATACCTACCAACTTCCGCTTGGTTCATTCCCAAACCACACTGTACTGGGAGAGGTCCTGTCTCTGATACCATTTGTAACATCCTGGGACTACCTGCAGGATTGATGAGTGTCTCCACAAACTAACACGGGTCTTTTCAGCGTGCTTTGTCCTCACTCACACGCATCCTAGGAAACTTCTTAGGAGGTCACCCATCTCACAATTGGTCCAGGTCAAGCACGCTTAATCATGAAGTTCTTATGTTCTAGGCTCCCGAAAAGAAGTTACAACTTGTTGATATGGCTACGCCTATTCAATTCCTTTACATCATTAACTATGCAGTCTCATACCTACACAGTCTCTGAATCTCTCTCATTCCGGTGCGTATTCAGTTCATTTATGGGACCCTTCGCCTAAAAGTCTGCTAGGAGCCGCTTATTGATGCTATCATTTTAGCACTGGCGACCATTCCCCTCCCTCGTTGGCCCCGGGATGCCACACGTGGGCTCCAGAAGTTATAGATTTTATTGTCCTTCTCACTCCATACAAGTCATCGAGTCTGACCGAGCGATATTCTTTGAAGATGATTTGTATAGTGGGAGCCATATACCACGACCAGTCACTCTTAAAGAAGATTGGACCGTAGTTCCTGTACCGGTTATTTCACTTCCTACAGATATCATGGTTCCAGTCAATCATGATGATGATCAGGCTCTTCGAGGACAAAATGATGTAGTGGCACCACCAGCTGATGAACAGGAACCAGATGACATTCTTGAAGTAGTCTCATTAAGACAATCTCAGAGAGTACGAAGGCCTTCTATACCGGATGACTATGTAGTGTATCTTCAGGAGCACGAGTTTGATCTCCATGATGACGACGATCCTATAACCTTTAAGGAGGCAATCTCTAGCTCTCATGCTTCTGATGGACTAAATGTTATGCATGATGAATTGTCTTCTATGTCTCATAATACTGTTTGAGATCTCGTGGAGTTGCCAGTTGGTTGCAAACATGTTGGGTGCAAATGGGTTTCCAAAACCAAGTATAGTCCAGATGGTAGAGTTGAAAGGTAGAAAGCTAGACTAGTAGTAAAATGTTATAGTCAAAGAGAAGGCATTGATTATAAAGAGACTTTCTCACTGGTCTCTACAAAAGATGGATTTCGAGTTATTATGCCTTTGGTAGCTCATTTTGATTTAGAACTTCACCAGATGGACGTGAAGATGACTTTTCTGAATAGAGATCTAGCCGAGAATGTTTATATGGTTTAGCGTGATGGTTTTGTTGAAACAGGTAAAGAAGATTTTGGTTTGCAAACTTAAAAAGTCCATTTATGGACTGAAACAGGCATCTAGGCAATGGTATTTGAAATTTGAACAGGTTGCCACTTCTTTTGATTTTAAAGAAAATGCCTCAGATCAGTGCATTTATTTGAAGACTAGTGGGAGCAATTTTATAATTCTTGTTCTATATGTCGACGATATTCTTCTTGCTAACAACGGCGTTAAACTTTTGACTGAAACAAAACTGATGTTGAGTAGTTACTTTGATATGAAGGACGTTGGTGATGCTTCAGTTGTTTTAGGCATCTAGATTTATCGTGATAGGTCACGTGACATTCTTGGATTGTCTCTGAAATGATATATTGAAAAGATCCTCAAGTGGTTTAACATGCATTCTTGCTCCCCATGTGTTGCACCTGTTCAAAAAGGTGATAAACTCTCTAAATCTCAATGTCCTCAAAATGATATAGAGATAGTTGAAATGGAAAAAGTCTCATATGCTTCTGTTGTTGGCAGTTTAATGTATGCTCAAGTTTGTAGTCGTCCTGATATTGCTTTTGCTGTTAATGCTTTAGGGAGATACTTGAGCAACCCAGGTTATGGTCATTGGAAAGTCGTGAAAAAGGTCATGAGATATTTGCAGGGAATCGAGGATTATTTGTTGACCTATAAGAAGTCTGATCAATTTCAGGTCATTGGTTATTCTAATTCTGATATCGCAGGTTGCCCTGACGACCGAAAGTCTACTTCTGGCTCTATTTTTATGATGGCAGAAGGATCTATCTCTTAGAAGAGTGTCAAACAGACTCTTACAGTTACTTCTACCATGGAGGTAGAGTATGTCGCTTGCTATGAGGCTACTTGTCAAGCTATGTGGCAAAAAAACTTAATATCTGACTTTCATATTATTGAAAGCATATCTAAGCCCCTTATGATATATTGCGATAATACTGCTGTTGTGCATTTCTCTCAAAACAACAGAAGCTCTTCTCGCTCAAAGCATTTTGATATTAATTATCTGTTTGTTAGAGAGAAAATTCTAGAGTTTCAGACTTAAATTGAGCATCTTGTTATAGAGAACATGTTAGTAGATCCACTAACTAAAGACTTAACTGTTGGAGCTTTTCAGAATCACGTAGCTCATATGGGTTTAGTTAAGTCTTTTGATGTTTTGAGTTAGTGGGAGTCTGAAATTTTATATTTATTTATTGTCATTCTTATGAGATATGTATGAGATGACGTCACTTTTATTATCATATCTCTTATAGCATTTTCATATGCTTGGACTATTCTTGGATTGCATATTTCTCTTAATTAATTATGTTTTTCCATATTCATTATTCTTCATGTGAAATATGAGCATTTAACATGTATGATCTACTTACCTATCGGATACTATTTCTGCAGCATTAAAGCTTATATTTCTAAGATTGTTAGTTGACACGTGTTTTGACCATAGTTAGTGTTCTAGTGTTAATGATTCTTGTATTTTAATGATTGACTAATGCTATTCAAGTGGGAGAATTGTAAATTTTAATTCAAATATATATATTATGTGAATTAGCATTAATCAATAATTAAAATATTATTTAAATCATTAATATATTAATTATGGAATTATGTTTATAATATAGCACTTGGTCAATTTATGAATATTGTATTTGGGCTTTTGTTGTGAGTAACCCGTGATGGGTTTGGACTGTTCATTTAGTAGCCCATTGAGAAGTCCCTACTTTCATCTGGTAAGTTATAAACTGCTTCCCCATTAGGCAGTTTTTAGGACGTATAGAAAACCTACCAGGATTGAGGGCAGTTTCTCTCACACACGCGAATTCTATTGACTTCTTCACTGAACAACAATGGATTATGGAATCATGCTAGGTACACATTCTTAATCTATCTCTTGAATATAATTCTTTTAATATGCTATAATCTTGTATCTATAATTGATCTAGGTTTATAAAATTGATATAAATCCTTCACTACAAACATGCCTTGTTTGAAGGTCTATGATGGTAGCATATCACTATCTCTTGGTCCAAAGATGTAGGCCTCTCTTTAAGCCTATGGATACAGAGGTGAGGAAGATAACAATGTGGGAAAGAATTCCAGATCTTCCAGTGGAACTGTATAAGAAGGATTTCATTTGGAGAGTGGGGTTAAAGCTGGGAATTGTGTTAAAGATTGACGAGAAGACTTGCATTCATTCCAGGGGAAGTTTTGCTTACATTTGTATGGAGATTGATTTAAGAAGACAACTAGTTCTAAGGTTTACTAACTTAGGACAAAACTTTAAAACGGAGTATGAAGGTTTACATTTGATCTTCTTCAAGTGTGGTCAGTATGGATATAAGCAAGAAAATTGCATAGTTTTCTCGACTCCTCTAGTGGATACGTCGCTGGTTTCCCAATCCTGGGTGGTGGCTCCGGCGGAGGGTACGAATGGAAAAGAGATTACTGATGGAGAAAATCAAGGAATTCAAATTTTGAATTTTGAGAATCTAAATCACGTAAGTTTAGGTGATAATGAGCAGAACGAGGCTTTGATTGTTTTGGGCCTTGGATGGTGGTTAAGAGACAATTTAGGAAAATATTGGGGAATGATAGGGGAAAATCATATGTTGGTGCTAAAGGAGTGCATGACAATCATGAGGTTTCCAAATATAAGTTTGATGCTCTTAATGACTTTGAGGAGTAAACTCATATGGGAGCCGTTATACCTGTAGATAGATTTTTTTACAAACCTGAAACATTTAGTTAGGTGCACCAAGTTAATTAATACTTAATATTTTCATAGAACTTTGTGTCATATAATTAAAAGGACAAAACTTTATGAAAATGTTAAATACTATTTGTCTAGTACACCCAATTTGAATATTCCAAGTTTAAGTAAGAATTTCTCGTACCTGTAAACTTTCAAAATGAAACTATGAACAAGTTGGGCCTAGTTTGCCCAAAGTCTTATTCCCAAGGAAAGAATGCTGGTGTCAGGAAGCCCAGTCATCTTACTCCAAATGGGGGAGCCCGAAAAAGTTCCAAACCAAAACAGTAGACAAAGGTTGTGGTTTCACAGCCCACTCACGAGGAGAAGAAATTATTGCATAAATCTGTAGTACTTAGTTGAGTACACTAAGTCAATCAGGACTTAATATTTTCATAGATCATTATATCATAAAATTAATTTTACAAAGATCCATAAAAATATTAATTCTTGATTAGCCTAATGCACCTAACTAAGGTGCTTTATGTTTAGGCAAGTATTTCTCCACAAGGAGAATAGTGATACCGTCATGGTTGTGATTAAGGAGAATGAGAATAAACCCAGATAGAAAGAAGCTCGTGATGATAGAGTGATTTGGGAACTGATGCGACAGGTAGGGAAGGAAGCTTGGCGTAGACATAGTGAATGGAAGTATGTTAAAGTTGGATTTAGTACACAAGTGGTGGTCTCTTCCCTCTAGGATCATGCCTTTCATGCTTATTATAGAAGACCTCAAAATTTCCAGGTAAATGAAAAACCACCAGACAAGGAAGACAGAGAATTAGGTGATATTCCTATGGAAGGTGCATAGGTTTCTACTAGTCATCAGTATGGCCATGTGGCCAAAAGTGGGGAGCGTCTTCACATCGCTTGTTGAGCGTGGTTTATGATCTCTTTCCATTTTTCTTTATGTTGAATATCATAATATGGAATTGTAGAGGGGTGGCAAGTCACTGTTTTCATACTTGGTTAAAGACCTAAATTCTTAGTGCTTTTGGAAACCCATGTTAGTGGAATTCGAGCTAAAAGAATTATCAAGAAGTTGGGTTTTGATGGTTTCTATTTAGAGCATCATGTGAGTCACTCTAGGGCTATTTGGTGCCTTTGGTTTCAAGAGGTTTGGAATGTTCAGGTCTTTTCTTCTCAATGCCAGTTCGTCCATATAAAGGTGGCTAAAGGTACAAAAAGACTGTGGTACTTGTCTGCTATTTATAGTTGTCCTCAAGTTAATCCTAGACGTGATCTTTGCTCCGGGCTAATGGAAACTATAGAGAGTTTGGATGGAGAATGGTGTGTTGGTGGTGATTTTAACACTATTATGAATGTGGGAGAATCTAATTAATGGAGTGGTTTGAGTCAGGACTCTTCTCATTTTCAATCCTGTCTCATGAACTATGGGTTAGCAAATCTGGGTTTTAAGGGTCAAAATTTTACTTGATAGAGAATAACTATCAGGAAAAGGTTAGATAGGGTGGTTGTGAATTTAAGATGGAGTAATATATTTGAGTTTGCAGAGATTCATCATTTTCCCAAGTTGAAGTCGGACCACGTCCCTTTGTTGGTTAAGTTTGATGACATGGAGAGAAATGGCCAAGGGTCAAGATCTTTTCGATTTTTGGCTCCATGGCTCCTTCATGAAAACTTTCCTTTGTTGGTTCATGTTTGTTGGGATAACAGGGCCCTCCCTTTTGAATAATATTGACTCTTTTGTGTCTAGAGTTAAGGTTTTGGCACTGGGAAGTCTTTGGTGACATTTATAGAAGAAAGAACAGAGTGATTCTCAGATTGGAAGGTATTGTTGCTAAGCTATCTATACAAGGAAATTCTTTTCTGGATAGGTTATAGTGGGAACTTTGAAAAGAATACGAGGGGATTTTGGTAAAGCGCCCCAACGGAGGAATGAGATCTCTAGTTTGAAGAATTATTAAGGGGTACTTGTTACGGAGGTAGATGAGCTGAAATCTATGGGAATGGAATTTTATAAGAACCTGTTTTCAGATGATGGGGTTGTTGTTAATCGTGACCTGTAAAGAAAAGAGACTGCAAAACCGTGAAGCCTGTAGCGTGGGTATAAACGAAAATCTTCCAGAGTACAACAGACTCTTCTTATTTGACAGAAATTCAAGAACTACAAGAAATTTATAACAGAAAGTGACCCAAAAGAGAAGGCGAAGAGAGAATAGCAACAAAGAAGAGAAGACATAAAAAGCAGTGTTAAGAGAACGGTATTTATAGAAATTAGAAAGAGCCATCAGCAGAAAATAGAAAGCAACGTTAGATAATATGTTCGTTGGAATAATAACGTTGGAAAATAAAAAATATGCTCGTTAAAAATTAATTTGCACGTTAAAAACAAATCTGAATGTTGAAAGACCAAGTCAAATACACAGATAAGATCAAATCAGTTTTAACCTTTTCAAAAACTCATTTTTCAGTTAAGCTCAAAAAATAAGAAAAGGACAAATTGATAATTTGCACTAGTTACGAGCTTTTATTCTATTTTTGTACGCGTAAATCCACCACCTTATTTGTTTCATACTAAGTTTAAAATAAAAAATGATATATATATTTTTCAAAAGTCTTACTTAAAACCAATATAAAACTTTATATTTTTAAAAATATAACACTTTTTACAACAGGAGTTTGTGAAATTTATGAAAAATTCATTCTGTCAGGAGGTTTTCCTTCCATATCTAACTCAGAGATGGAGATGCTTCGTGGTGAGGTCTCTTTTGATGAGGTGAGACATACTCTTTTTGCTATGGGAGGTTTGAAAGCCCCGAGACTGGATGACCTTCATGCTATCCTTTATCAATCTCAATGGGAGGTGGTTCAAGGCTTCTTATTGAACTGGGTGAAGGAGGATTTTAAGGACCCTTCCTTGATTAAAGATGCCAACCAAACTCTTATTTCTCTTATTCCGAAGATTGATAATCCTGATCATATGAGGCTTTTCAGTCCTATAAACTTATGTAATGTGAGTTATAAGTTGATCACTAAGCTAATAGTTTCGAGATTGAAAATGGTAATGAGCAAATTAATTAGCGGAACCTACCCAATGCAATTTTGTGCCTGGTCGTCAGAGCTCTAATAATATTCTGATTGCCTAAGATGCGGTTCATACTATGAGAACGAAGAAGGGTGAGGTCGGATTCATGACCATTAAAATAGATCTTGAGGAGGGCTATGATCTTGAGAAGGTCTGATTGCTAGACAAGATTATTTTGGTTATCTGGGCCTGCATCTCTACTCCTCTATGCAAATTCTTTGAAATGGTGAGACAACTGATTCTTTTTGTCCTACTCGAGGCTTGAGACAAGTGGACCCTCTATCCTCTTTATCTTTTTGTCCTTTGTATAGGAAGATTATCTCAGCTGATAAATATGACGGTGGAAAATGGTATATGGGATCCCATTATGCTTTTAAGAAGGGGACCTCGTCTATCTCATCTGTGTTTTGCAGGTGACCTTGTCCTCTTTGCTAAAGTGTCGATGGATCAGGTTCAGGTGATTAAAGGGGTGTTAGATTTGTTTTGTAGGACCCCTGGACAAAAAGTTAACAATGAGAAATCTTGTATCTTTTTCTATAAAAATGTTCACTTTACCAGGAAGCAAGAGTTGAGTGAGGCCTTTGGCTTTAGGGTCATTGGGAATCTCGAAAAGTATTTGGGAGTTCCTTTGCTTCATAAAAGGGTTACCAACCAGACTTATAAGTTCATCCTTGACAGGGTCTCTTCAAGGTTGAATGGATAGCGTGTGAGTTCCTTATCGTTGGCTGGCCGAGTGACCTTAATTTGCCCAAAGCGCCATCGCTACAATTCCTAACCACTCCATGCGTACTGGGTTGTTATCGGTGGGAGTTTGTGACAAGGTGGATAAGGTTGTCCGAAACTTTCTGTGGGGTGCGTTGGAGAATGATAGAAAGTTACATCTTATTAGTTGGGATACTCTTTGCCAAGCTAAAAGGAATGGTGGGTTGGGTTTTAGGCATTCCGGGAGCCTAAACTTGGCTTTTATGATGAGGTTGAATTGGGAGTTGGTTCATCGGGAGGATGCTCTGTGGGTGCAAATGATTCGTGCAAAGTATGGTTGTAGTGATGGAGTTATTCCCCAGCTGTGTAGACGCAGTAACTCATCCTTGGCTTGGCATGGGATTTGTTCCACTAGCAGCATGTTTCGTCAGAATTTGGTTTGGAGGATTGGAAATGGAAGAACTACGAGGTTCTGGTTGGATCACTGGTTGCCTGGAATCCACTCGCTTGTTGACTTTGCGGTATGTCATGAAAGTGAGCTCGATTTAGAGGCAACTGTGGCTGATTTTATGCTAGTGAATGGGAATTGGGATGAAATGAAGCTTATGGTTTTTCTTCCCAGCGACTTTTGTGATATTATTTTGTCCCATTTTGCTCCTAGACCGGAGGTTCCTAATAATGAAGTTGCTTGGTTGCCAACCAATAATGAGGACTTCTCGCGGGGTTCAGCTTATGACATAGCTTCTAATCGTGTAGGAGGGACAGGTAACACCCTCTTTTAACACTATTTGGAAGTTGAATGTTCCTCAAAGATGGAAGTCTTTTCTTTGGTTATGTGGAAAAGATGGCCCGCATATTGGTTCTTTACGTGTTTATAGACATATTTCTCAGCATGGAACTTGTGGTGTGTGTGGTCGTGAAGAGGAGTCTGTCATGCATGCCTTGCGTGACTGCGTGGATGTGAAGAATACTTGGGTGAAGCTTGTGAGTCCTGACCAACGTAGTGAGTTTTTCCAACTAAACCGCAAGGATTAGTTGGAAGCTAATTTGAAGAGAAATTTTGGTCGTGCCTCTAATTTGGATTGACCCCTCGTGTTTGCTGCAGCTTGCAAGTTTTTTTGGAATCAAAGAAACAAGCTAGCATCTGTTCTATGGGCCTAGAGATAGTACCCAATCTTGGATTCCAAGAATTTGTGCCCTTGCTTCTGAATATTAGTTGGCTTTGAGAGCCAGAGAGCACTGCATGAATAGGATTCCTACCTATAACCAGGTTAGTGTGTCGTGGTCCCCTCCTCCGGCGGGATGGGTGAAATTTAATGTTGATGGTTCGGTGTTGGCTAACCAAATGAGTGCTTCTAGTGGGGGAATTGCCAGAAACGAGTATGGTGGTGTGTTGAGATGTTTTGCTGTTAATTTTGGGGATGTTAGTATCACGATGGCTGAGCTCTACGATATTAATGCAGCTTTACGTGTGGCCATAGAGTTGAACCTCTCCAATATTATTGTTCAATTGGATTCCAAGTGTGCTTTGAGTTTGATAGGTTCTGAGCTTCATGATTGGCATCCTTGTGCGGTGATGGTGGCCCTTATTAAACAGCAGCTTAATATTGATTGGAGGGTAGTTCTTCATCATAACTATATAGAAAGAAATGGTGCGGCTGACCTGTTGGCGATTAATGGCCATTCTCTGGCTTTGGGGTTTCATAGTTTTAATTATGTTCCTGCTTTTCTTTCCGTTGTTTTGGTAGCTGATAGTAGCAATGTTGGCTTTGATAGTTTAGTTCCTGTGTAGTTCCTTTGGGCTTTTTGGCCCCCATGTTATTCCAAAAAAAATTTGTAAAATTAAAGATTTTTAACCACAATCAGATTAAAAACATTTTTAATCATTAGTAAAAGACAAAATAAGATTGAATTTCCTAACTCTAAACTAACGACACATATAAAGAATCCTAACCCCTAAATCTCCAAGTCGAAAAACCTTAACCCCTGAAAGCACTTAATAGGGAACACATTCTACGTATGACAACTGCACGATGAAAAGAAAAAGCACTTACCAATTCCATCCCTCTCAACTTTGTTTATCACAAGATTTCATTTTCTTTTGCAATTCACCGTAAAAGGAAAGAAATAAAATAAAATTTACCAATTGTCTGCGTCACTGTGTGTTTTGCTCTTCCAGTGTTTCCATATTTATATTTTATGGTTGAATTTCACATTCCCAGCTTTTCTTTTTTGTATTTCTTTCTGTATTCATTTATTTATTTATTCCCCTTTTGTTTGTTTTTGCCAAAATTATTTCCTCTAACCACTATGATTGATTGACGTTACGAGAAAAACTTGGGCAAGTTGGATGACTCGATGTCTTAGGATTAAATTCGCATGAGAAGACAAAGAGGTGCATCATGCGATCATGGGTGAAGTGTTAGGGGTGTCGGGTGGAACCGGGTAAAGTCTTGCCTTGAACAGACTTAATTTGTTACTCAAATGTAGGATTTGAATTTGATTTATTTATTTGATATAATCTATTTTTTAAAGTGTAATTTGACTTTTTTAAAGTTTGATATATCATGAAAATTTATTTAAAAGATTATTTTATAATAAAATATTTAAATAGATTAATAGAATAAGTTAATGGACTTAGACTTTTATATAAGTTAATGAGTTTAGACTTTAAAAATATTATATTATTTATTAAATTAATTATATTATATAAATATTATAATATTATAATATATATATATATAAAAATAATCATATGTATAATTAAATAAGTTAACTCCCTAAACTTAAATGACTTTTTTAAATATTTAAAACTTTACTTGTTTAATTAAATAGGTTTTATAAAAACTTTTAACTTAACATTTTTATTAAACAAATTATGTTAAGTCTTAAATAAGTCAGACCATAAGCTCATAAGGAAGTGTCTATCCTATTTCCACCCTAACAAGGGCGTTTGGCATCAGCACCAGCTTCGCTCTTTATTTGGGGCAGACCTTCTTCTCCTCTACTTCCCTTCTTTTCATGTGCTTTCACGTCGATTTCTGTTCCTACACTACTTTATGGTATGTCCCTCTTTTGCCATAGGGCTCTTCAATTTGAGGATTTGGAGTTAGGGTTCTTCATGTGTTATTAGTTTAGAGAGTTTTTCTTATATGGATACAGACTTAACATGTAAGATTTATACATAAAAATTCATTAAATATTGCATGTGGTATTAAAAATGAATATACTTATGTATTGTTAATGAAATAACATGACATAGAGATAAATATATTAATTTTAGATATTTAATGTAATTCTCTGTATATAAATCTTACGTATTAAACCTGTGTTCATATAAAAAAAACTCTAGTTTAGAAGTTAGGGATTTTAATCTTATTTTATTTTTTATTAATGATTTAAAAATGTTTTTAATCTAATTGCGACTAAGAATATTTTAATTTTACAATTAAATCCTTTAGAGGTCATGCAGCAAATAGAGATTCTATTAGACTCTTTTTTAATGAGGGATGACGTAAAAATCTACTTAGATGAAGTGTCACAAAAGTTTAACATGTGTCAAAACATAAATGAACCACATCAAAAATTTATCGGTGTACCCACCTTTAAGTTTCCACAAGAGAAATCACCTTAGAAATTTTAGATTTTGGAAAGGGAATCACTAAAATAAGCAAAAGAGAATGGGTCAGCAGTCAATTAACGAAATTGAGTCACGTGGGATTGGGCCAATGGCCAATTGAATTTGGGATTCGGACCATTGGGCTGGCCTAGCCAATTGAAATCCAGGACTAGACTTGGGCTAGACAGAACCAACAATTACAGCCTCGCTTATACCATGGGAGGGATTTTTATCCCACAAAAAAAATATCGGTACTAGGAGTCACGTAGTTAAATCATCATTAGCTGCCACTTGGGAAATAGCCCATTAGGCACCTTGCTGCCATTCTTCAAACTTTTAAGCTATTATACTTTCTCCTTGCTATCTTTTTTTCGTCAACACTTTCTCCTTGCTGAAAAAATTAGAATTTGGATACTTGGGCCCGGATTGTTGTCATCTTTGAGGATTGTCCTTTTTTACGAGTATTATATATTGCAATTCCTAGGACAAACATCTAAAACGTTTCCCTGTAACTATTAAGACATTAAGCATCTGCAACGCACTGGGACTAGATTAAGAGATTTCCTTCCCTTTTGAATCAGTTTAAGTAGGTAGGACTGGGTGTCACATTATGTATATTGCTCATCATGCCTCAACACCGATTCCATTTCATACGACAAAGAACAACAGTTGTACTCCAGCCCCTTTCTCCTTGGTAAGGACCCTAGCAAATACTAATAGCAGTGGAATAAAAAGCGAGAGACAAATGAGAGAATCATCTCAATAACGAGAACATTGACAAGGATCGTCGTCATCATCTCGAACAGGTAAAGACTTTTTCTCTGAACAGGTTCGAAATCATCATGGTTTTTGGTCCACACGTCGAATGCGAGAGCAGCTGAGCTTTCAGGGAATTGAATCAATAAAGAAACAGGGTATAAAAGAAATAAGCAAATGCTAAAAAGCAAAAAGAGACCAACCATTTCCGGATTTTTTGCATACTCATTATATTTGCTTGTTCTTATCTGTTACTTCCAATCTTTCAATGTGCCAACGATTCACCCTATATATAATAACAAAAGTGAAAGAAATAACTGCAGATTTTTTTATTAAAATGATTTTTTTTAAGTACATTTCTTGCTATGAGAGAAAAAAAATAGTGATATATATCTATCTAGTTATCTACATATTAGAATTGCATTTGACGTATCAAATAATTTAGACCACGTGACCATGTAATAGCCTTCCCAGAAAGTAGAGGCCAACCAAAACCTACTAAGAAATATGACAAGATAAGTAGTCCCTACTTCGATATCAAAATTGTAGGCCTAATGGATCCCGACTTACTTTCATTATCACCCACCAGCTAAAGTGGCGGCACCTGCCCTGTCACGAGATTGAATATCAGATGAGTGTACCCACATCAGAGTTTTCTTCACTTCTCTCGTATATTATTGCCACCTCTTGAAACATCTGCATGCATCCGTACCTTCCCATAAGGGATATAATCATTTAAGCTCCCAAAATGTTTGCTCTCAATCTTTCCCTTCTATGAAAATAGCTCAAGGTGTAAAGTTTGCACTGCAAGCTATATAAGGGCGTGTGCATCACCACAAGGAAGGTAACACAGTGAAGTTTGAAAAAGAAGCAGTAGCAGCAAGGCCCTGATGATTGCGAAAGATAAAGGTGTGGGATTGCAGAGGAATCCTTTTATCTTGATTCAGTATAGTATTTGATTTCTAATACTTCAGCTCAGATAGGTGGCTGGGGCATGAGCTTAAGATTGATGGGACATTTCTTCCACAAACTGGGGAAGATTTTTGGCCAGTCCCAGCAGAAGAATTCTCAGTTTGTTGCATCTGCGAAGTGTTCGTCGATGAACTGACTTTGCTTCCCTGGGAATTTGCCTTCAAGTTGGCCCCATTAGGTGGAGTTCCTGCAACTGTTGTACCAAAAGGCTGGTTGTTATTGAGTAGATGTTGCCCTTGGGGTGGCAGGGACGATATGTAATTTCCCCCAAAAGATATTTGCGTATGACCCTGTAAAACTCTTCCTTGCTCCTGAGAAAAACTTCTAAGGGTTGGGGTAGTAGATGTTATAATAGATGTGTTATGGACCTGAGAATCTGGGGTTCTTCCCGAGTTCTTTGACTGAGAAGCTTGGTTAGAACTAAATGTTTGTGAGAAAACTGGGGGACTATTTACAAATTTCGTAGCAGTAGTAGCATTAGTTGATGATGCTTTATATCGAGTAGCCATAGCAGGCTGCTGCTGTAACATGCCATGCGGCTGCTGAAGATGAAGCAGCTGCGGTGTCTGTTGAGAATTTGAAGCATTACTAGAAAGAGGCAAACTTGTGGCTGTTGCAGTTGAAGTAATGGAACGACTAGGCCAGTTTCCATTCATAGGAGATGATGACACAAAATTAAGATTCTTTGATGAATTATCAAAAACAAGGGTCGTTGGTCCATTGGTTGATGGCTTCCCAGAAGTGCCTTTCTTTTCATCATCTTGATGGGAAGAATTACCTCCACTCTTCCCTTCGGTAATTGAATAAATCTTTTGCTGAGTAGTATGAGATGTACCTGCAGCTTGATATCCTTGCCATGCAATATCAGGGAGGCTCTGAAATATCACTGGGCTCTGTGCCATGGATGAGAAGTTAAGATTTGAAGGAATACTGCCATTAAATGCAGCAAATGATATTGCAAATGCTTGAGATGGTATTCGCTCAACTCCCCCCTTTAAAGCTTGTTGCTGTTGCTGCTTCTCACCAAAATTTCCACCATTGCCACCTACACTATCTGAAGTTGCAGACGGCCTGAAAGAAAGGTTGATTGGCTGAACTGGATTAGTGTAGTTCTGCCCAAACACATTCTTTTGGGAATAAGCTGTTCCACTAGCAACAGATGAGGCATTCTCTCCAGCCATCCCAGTCTCGTGCTTGCGAGACAGTGAGGTGTGCTGCTTTTGTGGCTGTTGTAGATGCATAGTTGTAGAGGTCAAAATATTGTTACCATTAACTTGCGTCCCCTGTGACTGCTTATGAGATGAAGATGAACCACTTGAAGTGCTTGCATTCAGGTAAGTTGGTTGAACCAGTGCTTGGGAGTGAGGGTGTTGTTGGGAATGAAGAGGATGGAACATCTGAGAAGAGTACAAAGGCCCATTGAGTATAGGTGTTGCTTGTGCAGGGCTTGCACCTCTGATAGCTGCAGATGCTCCAAGAGGAGTTGAAAAGGGGAATGGATACCCACTATTCTGAACTATTGTCACATATGGAGTATCACTGGCGGACAAATTTGGGTAGCTAAAGCTCATTGCAGCAGCAACTGCTGGCAATGTTGAGGAGGTACCAAGAGATCCGGCAGCTGAACTATGAGATTTATTAGATGAGGAAGCACTGCTGGTGGAGTTCACACCCCCTGCCTGACTGGTAGCTGTTGTTATTGATGCTTGATACTGCCCCGGAGGAAATAGGAAAGCAGGACCATGCTACATTCAAAATTAAAGCACATGACTTTCCAAAATAATACATATTAATGCAATCAATAAAATAGATGACATCCTATTATTGAACTGTATAGAAGCTATTAGAAGGTAAGATCATACCACTAGATTACAAGTTGACCCTGGATGTGGTGGACCTTGCTGAAGCACAAGCTGCTTCATTTGTGTTGAATCCATTGGGTTGGCAGGACCAGAGCTTTTAATTGCAGCAAGACTATAATCACTTGTGGCAGCCCATCCCTTCTCCTGTGCAGCATTTTGGTTCGCACCCGGTGAGTGTTTTTGAGACTGCTTTCCGACAACCATACTTTCAGCAGAGGGCAAACGATTGACATTGTTGGGCTTTGCATCACACAGAGAACCGGAGCCAACAGCTGACGGCAAAAAGGGGTTCATCTTTGTACACTGCTGGTGCAAGAAGATGTTCCGAGCAATGTAATGATGGGTTCCACATCTCTTTGGTGGAGGTTGAGAGAGAACGAAATTCACATGCTGCATGTTTGAATTATGCAGGAGTCATTCATGATACAGCTCCATATAATAGGCAGGACTTGAGAATATTGGCATTCGTGAGAATAAAGAAAGGACTGGAACAAGTATAACAAAAAATTTAGGGAGAAATGATTATACCAGTGGGGCTGTCGATGATCCTGTGGTTTTCTCCGCCTTCACAACTGTCTGCAAGGGCGGCATGTATCTGCCAATCATAGTTATTAATCTTAGCAAAGTCACAACATTCACATGAACAGTCATTAAGTAAAATAAGATAAGTATCAGAACGAAGAAAAAAACAGATTCAAAGGGAAGTAAATGGTCATACCCAAGAGAAGAGAGACTGCTTGGCCGTTCTGGTACAGCTGTTGACAAAGACACTGAACTAGATTGAACTGAAGAAGGAAAGAACAAGCGTAAGAGATTTGTGATCAACTAGCGGGTCAAAATCAGAGTTGGCAGATGGTACTGTATATCGACAAAAGTAATAAAAAAAAAAAAAAAAGAGTCAAGTTACCAGTTTTCTCCACTTTGTGATTTGTCGATTTAGCAGGTTGTTCCTTACTCCTATTCTGCTCTTCTAATTCATTCTTGGTTGCTATGTCATTATGTTTGTTTGGCTTCTCCAAATCAAGTTTTATCACATCCCACTTTTCCTTAAACGCGTCCATCTTCACCTCTTCAGTTTCTTCCTGCGCTTTCTCTTTCTTAACGAGCTTTTCCACCATGTCTTCAACCTTGACACTATCTTCACCCCTTGACAAGTTATCCCTTTCTGGGGATAGCATCATAGGAGGAGGAGCCTGTTGGAAAGGCACTCTTCTTCAGATATTTGACATAAAAAAACCAATGGAAATGTAATCAGAATTGCGAACAAGAAGGATGCTCACCATCAGATCAATCTCAAACTTGTCCACTCGTTGGCCGTTGGCCCCCGGAACATCAGACATCCTATTAAATTCAGCAACAACGAAATAAGGTCAACAATCAGGCATCCCAATAAGTATATCAAACAGCAAGAAAAATTAAAGCAGGGTTTTTTTTTCTATGCTCACGCTCTGGTAGAACAAGAATACTGTTTATCAACATCCAACTTGGACTTGGAGCATGATGACAGTGATTCCCCTGTAAAAAATTCTGACCTTCCATCTGCTGTAACGCCACATCCAGCACCTGAATTCGAATTGTCTTCGTCATTGTCCTCTTTTGGACATTCTGATGACCCAATTTCATGACCAGAAGCATTATCATCATGACAATCCGATACCCTGGCCGATTCGGACAAAGGTTTCTCCACTTTCACAGGTTTCTCAGTCTCAATTCTGACTGACTCGGCAGTGGAATTGTTCGGAGCTAGAGTAGAAGAACTGTAGTCTTCCACTTTCTTCTTATCTGGTGATCAAAATGCCAATAAAAAAGGATCATGAAAAAAAAAAAAGCAGAAATCCAATGATCTGATCCGAAAATTCAACCCACCAGCATCCGTATCAGGCTTTTCTGAAGAAGGCTCATGGTTTTTGGAAGTCTTTAAACCGAATAGAAGCTCAGCTATCTCAATCTCGATGTCTTCCTCAGATAATGAAGACGATTTGGACGTGTTGGGAAGGCGAGTCTCGGGTCCAATCGGTTTCTGCAACAACAACAACAACAACACAGCTGAAAACTCATTCCCTCATTTTTTTTTTCCACAGAAATCAAATTGATTGAAAAATCAGAAGAGAACGTAGACCATCTTCTTCACATTGGGATACGAAGGCGATGCGGCTTCAGCACTCTGTAAACTCTGCTCCTCATGCGTCCTTTTCACAGAAGCTATAAAAACACACCAAAAAAAAAAACGAAAATCAGTGCCCGAAGAGACCAAAAACGAGTGGATTTTGATTTGATGAAGAGCGGCTTTGTAGGACCTGAACGAGCCTTCTTGGGCACGGTGGCGCCGATGATTTCGTCGGTTATTTTCGAGGGAGGCGGCGGCGTTGGACTCAGGGGTGTGAAGGTCCTGCGATGGTTTTGATCGGATGCGGAGGAGGCATTATTGGGGGAAAGCATCCGAGAAACGACACCGTCTTGAAGGTCGCAGCAGTCCTGTTCATTTCCCACACTCTCTTCTTCGGTGCTGTGACTGTGAGAGTGATGAGAGCCTCTCCTCCTCTTAGCCCTTAACCTCACCGTCTCCTGCAGCTCCACCTGTTCTTCCTCTGTAAACCGAAACGCAGATAAGAGACGCATAAAACGCCAAACAGATAAGGACGATTGAAAAAACAAAACAAAAACAAAAAGGATCGGTCGTACGAGAAGAGCCTCGGAGAGAAATAGTTGGGTGACGGCGTCTGGGGAAGGCATTTGTGGTGGAGGGCATGGATGAGGATGATGATCTTCTGGATTCTCTGGTTCTGTTGTTGTTGTTGTCCATGAGCTTGGTTTGGTTGGGGGTTCTGTTGTTCTTCTCTCATGTAACCAAAGTCGCCGAGAAATCAGGTTGTGTAGTGAGTCTGTACCGTAAAGTTGTGCAGGAGAATTGGATGCGTCACCGGAATCCAAGCACTAGCGGCGGTGAAAGCCTCGGATTCTTGTTGACGCCGAAAGGGTTGGTGTTTTCTGCAAAAAAAAGAGTGGTAGTCGGAAGATAAAAGAAAAATGCTACGCTCCCACTTGATTAAACCATCAACTTTTAAAACTCTCTCTCTGTTCTTTTCGGTTTTGGGTCAGGTTGCTTCTCTTACTTTTCTTTCTCATTTCATCTCATCTGATCTCCCCTTGTCCTCTTCTCAAACCAGAACTTCACTTATCTATCTTTTTCTCTATTTGTTTGCTTTAATCAAATTTTAAATATATATATTATATTATATTATATTATATGAGCTCATCTAATCTAATATTTTCTTTTCATATCTATATAAAAAAATATGAATATGACGATCTCACTGTCACACTTGGGATGAACATCCTTTTAATTTATTTTTTTTTTAAATAATTAATTATAAGAAAAAAAAAATACAAAATTATAAAAAAAATTATAAATTTTAATTAAGTCTCATATTTAATTTTTTTATATTTTTATCTCTTTTATAATTAATCACTTAAAAAAAATTAAAAAATCCTGATCCATCACACTCGTGCGAAAGCTACTATCCAGACTCCGGAGCAGTAGCGGGCGGCTGGTATATCGTGATGACGCTGTTTGCAGGATCCTGGCCGTTGGATGTGTATCGGATCGGACGGTCACGGGCTTCGTGGCTTGCCATTGCTTACATGGCAGAGACGTCCTTGTCTGGTGGAATATAAGCAATGCGCACCTGACCATCTGTCACTTTATTTAATTCATCAAAAAAAAAAGTGTCACTTTATTTATATCTTTTTAAATATATATAAATAAATTCTACCTTTTTCTCGTACTCTCACACGCGTTTGAGTGGTGCGTGCTGTGAAAAAAAAAAAATTTTCCAAGACACGTATCAATAGACTTTTAGTTGGAAGGCATGGAAAAATATCTTGTGCCACTGCCACGGCAGAAATTGAATATATTTGAAATTATTAAATTAAGAAAAATCCAGGTGCAAAGAAGAAGAATAATGATGAAGCAGTGGTGCTGGGCTGGCGCTGCCTCAGACTGAGTTGCTTTCCCTTCCCAAACTTGAGAAATACTGATACAGTATTTTATTTATTATTAATATATTCTGTCAACTTTCAGTCTTTCACATATTTATTTTATTTATTTTAAATTAATTAATTAATTAAATGCTTTGAACAATATTATACTCTTCATTTATTTATATAACATTATTGACTTAAAAATATTTATTAAAATAAATTATTGAATTGAATATTATAATAACGTAATACTTTATCATTTTAAAATTGTATAAAAAAATATAAAATTAATAATAATTAGTTAAATTTATACTTGAATGTAAAATTGTATTATTTATTATTTATGTACTTTTGGGCCACCCAGTCTCAGGTTTGGAAAGGTCTCCATGTGAGGACCCACCACTCGAAAACCAAACGTAACAAGGTTGCACCGCCAACCAACCACCTCGTGTTTCCAAGCCAACTCATATTGGCCATTAATTTTTGTTCTTTTTTTTTTGTGCAATTCTTTTTTCTTTTATAAATTCATATTCATGAGATAAGATCCTCTGTATCAACGTATTAATAGTTTTCAAATAAAAATAATTTTAAAAAAAATTATAAAAACATTAACCTGTACAAAAATCTATTCAATATTATCTTAAACAATAGGGTGACAAGTGATGAGCAATTAGGCACGTACGTGGTTAGATTTTTATATATACTTATAAAAAAATCAAAAATCAAACTGTTAAATACACACAAATTAAATTTAAGGCAATAATTGTACCCCAAAAAATTAATGCAATAAAAGTGACAAGTTAAGTTAGGGATAAGAATCTTCTTTTATTGATTAAAAATAAGAGAAGACTTTATTAATTAAAAATATATATTTAAATTTATATATTATATGTAATATATATAAATTCTTTTTATATGTGATATGTATCATTTTTACATATAAAAAATAACAAAACCTCATCTATTAAAGGAGAATACAGAACCTCTCCTATCACAGGAGAGAGGATCTGATTCTTAGGTTAGTGTCATTGAGTCCGTATCACTTACTCAAGGACACTGGAGAGATGGTGGTAGTGGTAGGGGCAACTGTAACCGCTACCCTGCCTCTGTCTGTGCCGGTGGTGGTGTTTGGGGCCCGAAAGAGTGGGACGGGGCTTGCTGTTACGTGTACGTCTTTTAATATCTTTTCAGTTTTCACTAGTTCTCAAACTCCACTCCACATTTTTAATATATTTATTTTTTAAACCAAATTTTCGTACAGTTGAAAATATATTCCCAATACAAATCGTTCTTATCGCTTTCTTTATCCAAATGATGAGACCATCATGGTGTTGGCGTGTTGCTTGGATAATTGAACTTACATAAACAAGTAAATTCAATTTTGCCATGTAAGCAAAGCATTCCTTTTCATTCGTGCATGGTTGCCACTTTCATTAACTGATGACTCTATGAATTCAATTGGACTGGATAACGTAAAACTTTAATTATACAAAAATGGATTATCTTACTCTTTAAGGCATTGAATGAAACGTACCCTCCTTCTCATTCCGCGGTTGAGTGTTGAATGTCTAATTCGGAAATCTGAACCATGATAGACACACCACAGCTCTAACCATAATCATTTCTTTTGAATTCAATATAACAAAAAGTATAATGGCTGAATCTATATTTGTAGCTAACTTATAATATTACCACACATCAAAGATTCGGAGCCATTTAGAATGTTTTTATTAAAATTTTGAACATTAATATTCTAATTAAAATTATCTATTATAATAGGTAAAAAAAAAAATTCTTCTAAACATTTTCGTTATTTTCCAACCATCTTTTTTCACCTTAGGACCTCAAATTTGACGAGCCAGATGGCAGCTTAATCGGGGTTGCGACGACGAGCACAAGTCGTCGGCGGTGACTAGCCTATGCCGAAAACGCCGCTCACTAGCCATGTCCGACCCACGCCGCCACACGTCACAGCCAATGAGTTACACTGCAGCTCTGCGCCCCTTTGTTCCTCGTTCTCGATGTAAGGCATGAGCTAAGGTTTTCAAATCTGGTTGTGTTTCTGACCTCTGTTCCTAGTTCTCAACGTAAGGCCCTAAGAGTTATCAGATTTGGTTTTCAAATATGACCTCTATGCGAGCGTTCACTGGTTGTGGGTGACATATTTGGTTGCAGCGAGTTGATGGTGAAGGATTGTGCGACGATTCAGGAAACTCAACAGCGTCGGTGGGTCCTGGCAGCGCAGTGGTGCGGCTGCCGAGTCGCCAACATCGACGGTGATCATAGTCGCCGACAAATGATGGCTCTAAAAAAGAGAAAAACAAATTTGAGAGATAAAACTTGTTAACAAGGTTGAATGTAAAACACTATGACCGTTGATTGGTTTTTCACAAAGTCAACTAATTTTTTCACAAAATCAACGGTGAAAGATTGTGGAACATTGATGCTCCAAACTCATTTATGAACAGTAAAAATGTCTCCCAATGATTCATTGCATCAAACTGATAACAGTACTCTAAGTTGATTAGTTTCTTTGTGAGTTGTGAGTGACAACAACTATGGTTAGCATGGGTAGCATGAAGTGAAATTCAAAAGTGATGAACTTTTCCTTTTAACAATTACCGCAAAATATTTATTTGATTGTTTCAACGAAGGGAAGGCCATTGTTAAGTTTTCATATTCTTTTAGAAAGAAAATATGAAGAATTTTAGCCAATTAAGTCAATTTGAATCAAATGCTTTTCCCATCCATGTATACCTTTCAAGATCCAACAGATTGTTTCTTTTTTCTTATTTTCTCTTCTCTATGGTTGTCTTAGGAATATTCATTATAAACCCAAGATAGGGGTGATCATAAATTGCGTTTAGTGGAAATAAAGTCCAAATCGAGCATGCTGGAATAGGATTAAGTTGGGTTGGTTTGGGTTATCAAAAATTTTGTTCCCTCCTATTTTCATCATGTATAAAAAAAATAAAAAAAATTCAAAACAAAAAAAGGCTAAAAGCCTTTCATTGTCACCCTCTCTCATCCCTTCTCTCCCTCTTCCTCTCCCTTAAGCCAGTCAACTAGCTAGCCTCTCACCACTATTTGCAAATCATTGAAATCAATTGCAGTGGTTGATGGTTGTAGAGATCCGTCCATGGTTGCATAGATTTGCAACCACTAGTGGTCGATGGTTGCCTAGATCCACCATTCACCTCTATTGCTCGTCGCTCGATGGATGTGCTTCACAGTCGCTCGTCATTGTTGGTCATACTTGCTCCATAGTCACTCAACGTTCGCAATCGCAAAAGGCATTGCTCTCAAAGTCACAAGCCTGACTGGTAACAGATGTCAATGGTGCTGACAGTGGCGTCACTTGGAAGCAACAATGAAGGGAAAACTTGGTTGGTGACGTTAGAGGGTCACCATCATAGCATGAAGAGAAGAAAAAAAGGTGAAAGACTAGGGTAAGGTCAGGCGTTGTGAACTGAAGAGTTGGGAAATTTCTCAACTAGTTCCCACCCCCCAAAACACACGGTCTAAGTGATGCAGTACAAAATTACATACATCTTTGAGTTTTATTTGTAAGAATTTGTATTTGATTTTGTTCAATTTTATCTTATTTTTATTAGTTTTATTTAGATTTTAAAATTCTTATTTTCTCTGTCCATTTTACTTTTATTTGAATTTTTCATGTGTAATTTAGAAGATTTTGAATTAAATTGGGAGATCTTGAAGATGAAACTTTAAAGAGATTTTATCCAAATCAAAAACTTTATCCAAAACTGATGGAAAAATTAACGTTAATCCTAATTAGATTGCAATCCTTACAAAAAAGATCAAAGGAGTTAGAGATCTAAACGATAAATGAGAAGAGAATACCAAAGGGAAAGAGAGTTATTGGCGAAAAGCTATCATAGAGGGAAGCTTGCGAATAAAAGAAGAATACGGTTAGAGAACCTCTAATTAAAGACCTTTGACAAAGTTTAGGAGTTGAATCAAGGAGAAGAAGCATCTTGGAGAAATCCGATAACACACTTCATCTCATTATTCTTTACTATGTTAGGATTTATTCATGTTTTGATTTGTGTCTTTGAATTCTATGTGTGCTTTAATGTTTATGGGAAGATAAATCTATTCTAGAAATAAGATATAACTCTTCTACCTTTTTTTGAGTTGGATTTTTTATTTATTGTTTGTTAATGTGAATTTAATGTTTCTTAATTCAATTATAGTGTTCTTAATAGTTACTATATGTTGCACTCCATGTATGCATAGATCTAAGGTATTTTGGTAAAGAATCGAGAGAAGAGATTTGAATATCAGAACCTCTAATAATTGAACTTAAGAATTTTGACCTATAGATAAGCTTAATCCTTTGAAGAGTCAATTGATATCACATAACCTAATGAGTTTCAATTAACTTAGTACCTTTAAGAGGGAGTATTATTTTAGTTCTGACATGTTCTTTTAGACTCATGAGAAGGAATTGAATTACAATAAGATAATTCACCTTCAAGAATGTAGTGGAACATTAATAAAGTAATTGACATTCATCATGATTGGTAGTTGTAGTGAAATCCTAGTCTTAGAATCTTAGTCATTGGTTGATCCTATTTACTTTTATTTTGTTTGCTTGTCCTGATTTATTTTTAATTTACTTTCTTATTTAATTCTCACAATTATTTTTGTTAGCTTAAATAATTAAATCATCGTAGTTTGGTAATCACTCGATTCTCATAAGAATGATACATACTTGACTTACTACTTTATTACTTATGACGACTCGTGCACTTGCATATCAATACACTAAGGCTAAGTGAAGTAGTCAAGTAGGGATGGGTTCATTGGATTTAAAAAAACTAAACCTAATACCCAAACCAAACATGATCAGGATTGTCTTATTTTTACCCAAACAAACCCGACTATTCGAACCAACATGGAAAAATATCATTAGGTCAGATCGAGTTGATCGAATTCACGAGTTGATATGAACCCATGCTCACCCCTATAAAGACTAGTTGATTACAGTGAAAGTGAGTTGTGACCCTAAGTTGTGTTTGGAATGAATAAAAATGAGAAATAATTTGATTTAAATTGATTTAGAAATCAAATTTTGTGTTTGAAATTCATTAAAATAAAAATTGATTTGATTTGATTTTATTATTTTATATTTTAACCCTTATGAAAGGTAGTTAAAGGTAGTTATTAATGATAAAATAGTCTATTTATTTCAAATCAAATCAAATTCTAACAAATTCAAATTTGATAAAATTTCTAAAACAAAAGGAATGAAATTTATAAGATTTTAGAAATCAAATCATTTTCTATTTTTTAACATTCTAAACATAAAATTTAATTAAATTTGATTTACAAATCAAATCATTTTTATTTTTTTACATTTCAAACACACTTTAAATGAACCTTACCTACAATGTCAAGGGTTTGAATCATTGAGTTACCACTTTGGAGAGAACTTTACTTAAATATCACTCTTAATATAAAATTACATAAGCAATTTGTGAAAGAAAAAGAAAATATTTGTTCATTATAACCCAAGCACTATATATCCTACCTTATATTGATTTTGACTTGGGTGTTAGATTTCCTTTATAGGTTCAAAACGAGCAAATATTATTTAGATATATTTATACACATATTATCTTATATTTATATATTTTTTAGTATTTGATCGTAATTAATTTTATTTCATTTTCTATACACATGTATTATAATTTTATCACATAAATAAATATAAGTGATATAAGTTATAAAGTGATATGTGAAAAATATTTTCCTAATTGTTATTTAAGAACCAAATCAACCTACTGTGTATTATAATTAAAAAAATGATCAGAAATATTGGTTTTTGAAGGACAGCCATTCGGCTAACAAAATATTAACTATTAATTAAATAGTTTAAAATTTGAATTATGTATTACGTATTTCAGATGTAAGCTTTCCATTAGGTCCACATGATACAATTTTTCCCCCTTATTTATATTGATAAAGCCTGTCTCACATTCTACCTTCTTTTGATAAAAGAAATAACAACACTTATATTTTTACATCAAATAATATATATATATTTTTATATTTTATTTAATATTATTTAATATATTTTTTTTTTTTTTTTTATTAATTATATTCTTTAAAAAAATATAATAATATTTATATTTTTTAAAAAATATAAGATGATCTTTATTTAAGAAATAAAGAAGAATTATTATTTGAAAGGTATGCGAATAAAATTATTTACCAATCAATGGGCGTATATGAGACCATTGGTCATCTCCTTTCACTTGAATAAAAGGTTGAATGTAAAGGAACTTGAAATATTCCAATCAGAAAGAGGGAGAATGTATACACTCATATCATATTTAAGTAAAGAATGGTGGTAATGTCGCACTATTTTTTATAATACATTATTTTTATATTATTTTTAAATTATTGTAATTAAATAAAAGAAAGTGATAATAAAATAATGTAACTAATAATATAAAATGTAATATAAAAAATAATGTGAGAGAAAAAAAAATAAAAATATCATTATTAATTAAAAGCACGTTCCACCATGTAAAGATGCCCTTATTCGTGTTGGTTGGCCTATCTATTATTAAGTCCTTGATAATAATCTTTACATCCTTTGGTCAAGATAAAGGGTATTATTTTAATGCAAGAATGATGCAAATCAAAACGAAGATAATCTTTTTCCATTTAAAAAACAAATAAACATTGTCATTCCCCAAAAAGAATAAATAAAAGTACAAGTTATTGTGTTGTATAATAGCCATAAACATTATATAAATACAATGCTTGTACAAAGTTATAGTCTTAAGGCACAAACAATTATTCAAGTCTATGAAATTGGAAAAGTTGTAACCAAGAATCCTTCATCGGCTCTCCGACACTCTTTAATTTGAATATATGAAACATGTGAGATGAAACCCTAGAGGGATCCACCCTTCCCTACCACTTGTCCTATACTATAAATTAATTGGTAATGCTCTTATAATTGAGATATAAAACGAAGTTTATACGCACCTTCAATTAGATTTAGTCATTGATTAATGGATTCAACCCTCCTGCACATAATGGCCTTGGTGATATTAGTATAATACTTCTTTATTAAACTAGCTAATTGTGTTTTGACCTAAGCTACTTCCTCCATGTATAATATATAATTTTTAACGAACATGCACAACTAAAGATAAAAACAATAAAATATATTAGTGGGTTAAGACAAACCCATTAATTCAACTTAAAAATAATAGAAAACAAGAAATCTATTTTTTTTTTAACTGGAAAGAAATCTAATCTTTAATTAATTAATCTGTTGGATTCAAGTTGTCTGCATAGATACAACTATATAAATATATAATAATAAATTTATTTGGACATAAATGTTGAGCTGGCCACCGTTGGTTGTTCCACGTCGGAGTAGCATTCTGAATAGTGATGACTTTCGGGAATGTGTAATTGTCCCGTAGCTAACAGTGGAAGTCACCATAATTAAGGGATACAATATTTAATTATACTATGAAGCAAAAACTAATATTTCTTAGTTGGAATACCAGAGGTCTAATGTTTTCTTAACTTGTTCCGATAATGCATTTTATATCAAGTTGGGCAAGGGGATGGGGAAGAGGAAATTTTTTTAATGTTTCTATTCCAAGCTGTATTATGGAGAACTCTAGACCAACGTTCAAAACTTCTAATGTTAGATTTCTGACTGTATTTTATTTTTATTTTTAACATCAGGGTCAGAAAACTTTCGCTTAGATGTTTAATGACGTAATCTTGACTACAAGATAGTGCTAACGAAATTCAAATCCTTAAATTATAGGTAAAATCTGCTCACATAGGTTGTCAACCTATACACATAAATACGGACACAAGACACAATACTGATACAAATATGAAAATATATTAAATTTAAAAATTATAAGACACGAAAGACGACATATATATATATAATTTTAAAATTTAAAAAAAAATTCATAATTTATTAATATCATTTCTATAACTTTGTAAATTTATAATATTTATTATATATTATATGTGTAATATTTACTATTTAGTAAGTTTCTCATAAAAAATATAGAATATAATTTATTGACATATTCTAAAAATTCTCCTAAATCAATTTTTCTTAATAGAAATAATCATGTACAAGTACATGTATATAAAAAAAATAACTAGAAAGAATATTGATATAAGACAAACTTCAGTAATAACGAAGTGGATGACTTGGTACAAACAAAACTAGAAAGAGCAGATGAAAATAGTGGTGTGTGAAAATATAAAATTTAAAAGTCTAATAGTGACGTGTGAGAAGATAAAACTTAAAATACTAGTATGTAAAAATAGTGACTAAAGACGTCAATTATATGATTAGGCTTGAGTGAGTTACGAGCATACGAATTGAACGTTAGTCATGGAAACTAAATTAAAAAAAAATATTAATGGGTCATATTCAAGTCATGTCCTAGTCGTGTCCAAGCGTATTTGAGAAATGTCCGAACGTGTTCGAGAAGTGTCTCAACATGTCCGAAAAGTATTCGAGCATGTTTAAGAAGTGTTCGAACGTGTCCGAGACGTGTTCAAATTAAAAAAAATAATTTTTTTAATATAACACATTCAAACACACAAAACACATGTATCATACAAATATCTTTATATAATAAATACGTGTCTCACATGTAAACACACCTCATAATTAGTATATCTGTATTTCATAATTGCTATCATAATTGCTAACTAACATATGCTTTGGCTTACACCTAAGTAAACAAATCCTTAGTTATCTGAAAAAATAAAATAAAAAAATAAAGAGAAAAAATGTTAAATATATAAAATCATTTACGTTTCTTTATTTAATAATTTAAGTTTTTTAAAAGAATTAATTCTTAACATAATACATAATAGACGAGTCTATGACTTTTGCGTGAGATGACATATTATATATAAAACTATTCATTTTTCTTCCTCAAACAGTTTAATTGAACTTTCCTATCACATCATGAGAAAGAATAAGAAAGAAAGCGTTGGATTACCTTATTCTTAGGGGATTTTTATATATCCACCCATTAAACTATAATTTCTATATTAAAGAAATATTTGTTCATTACACAATTACTTAAGAGTAAAGTTTTTTGTTATGAATAGGATAGAAATTCTCCCGAAAGAAATAGACAAGCGAGAACAAATATGGATACGTAACTGAGCAAAGCCTATTCTAGCGTTGACTGTTGAGGATGTTAGGTTGTTTGGTAGGTGATTATAAGAACAGATAATTTTCCAATGTGTGCTTATTATGAGATTATCCATGATTAGTAATTTCCCTTCCCCTGCCATTCAAGCAACACACTAGACATTGGACAAATATACCTAGAATTCATAATTTATTTGTTCGTCAAAATTAATTAAATAGTAATATTGATGTTTCTTGAAATTCATTTTATTATATTATCATCAAAAGATTTATTAAAAATTACATATTAAACTTTGAATTCAAATATTATACGTGTTTAAAAAAGTGTTACGCCTAATTACTTAACTATATAATGTAGAACATATATATATATATATATAATTTATGTGTGTTTTCATAGTTTATAAATGTGTACAATTTTTAATATTTTTTTATATTGATTACTTCATTCTATAATGGGTTGAACAAGATAATCTTTCAACAATGAGACATGTCTCTTTTCTACTCCATATGTATGTGTGTGTGTGTTCCCATAATTTACAAGTGTGTGCAATTCTTAATATTTTTTATATTGATTACTTAACTCTATAATGGGTGTGTGTTCTCATAGTTCATAAGTGTGTGCAATTCTTAATGTTTTTTTATATTGATTACTTAACTCTATAACGGGTGGAACAAGATAATATTTCAACGAAGGGATATGTTTCCTTTCTACTCCATATATGTGTGTGTGTTCCCCTTTCTACTCCGTGCGTGTGCCCATAATTCACAAGTGCGTGTAATTCTTAATATTTTTTTTTATTGATTACTTAACTCTATAATGGGTGGAACAAGATAATCTTTCAACGAAGGGGCATGTCTCTTTTCTACTCCATATTTGTGTGTGTGTGTGTGTATTTTCTCATAGTTCACAAGTGTATACAATTCTTATTTTTTTTTATATTGATTACTTAACTCTATAATGGGTGAAACAAGATATCTTTCAATGAAGGGGCATGTCTCCTTTCTACTCCACACATACATATATGTGTGTGTGTATGTCTCCATAGTTTACAAGTGTGTACAGTTCTTAATGTTTTTTTATATTAATTACTTAACTCTATAGTGTGTGTTCCCATAATTCATATGAGCGTGCAATTCTTAATTTTTTTTATATTGATTACTTAACTTTATAATGGGTGGAAGAAGTCTCCTTTCTACTCTATATATATATATGTGTGTGTGTGTCCCATAGTTCATAAGTGTGTGCAATTTTTAAATTTTTTTATATTGATTACTTAACTCTATAATAAGTAGAACAAGATAATCTTTTAACAAATGTCTCTTTTCTACTTTACATCAATGTGTGTAGTTTATAAGTGTGTGTAATTCTTAATATCTTTTTATATTAAACTTGTCAAAGAAGATATTTATAATATTTTTTATTATTAATATGGTATTCTAAATTTATAAATTTATGATCTAGCTAATTTGTACGTTGTTGACTTAAAGATCGAAGTTCAAGTCTACCTTAATATTATTCGAAAATAATAATGTACAAGGATTCTTTTCCCTTAATATTCTTGCTTGAGAATACACACTTTTGTTGACCAAGCGGCTTCCAGTTAAGTGATGTCATAAAATATAAAGACTAGCTTAAACGAACCTTGATTGTTTGAATGTTTTTTAGGATATGAGGGGACAAAAAAAAAAAACCCTCAATTCTGTCTTACCCTCGAATTTATAACGTGTTTACTGAAAGTGAGATAAAATGACAGGAATGAAAATGGACAATACTTTGGGCATGCCTGAGCTTGACCTATCATTAAGATTACGTTGTCTTTCACTCTCTCAACTTCGTTTTCTTTATAAAACTTTATTTTGCAGTATGTTCTTCATCAACATCGCAAATTTGTCTGGGGCAAAGCAAAAATCATCAGCCATATAGACTAATTAAACTGCGGTTACAACTCCTAATGAATTTACCATGCTCAAGAAAAATCATAAGGACCTTAATTCAGTATATTTTTTTTTTAAAAAAAGCATATCAACTCTGTACGAAGGGTCTAGTTGAAATAATGCAACGCATAGAGAAAACATCCAATTTATACGCATGAACTCACCATATTTTTTAAAGCATCTATTTAAATTAAAATGCTGTCTTGCGCATAGCATATGAACATATGCACCAACTACCCAGCAAAGAAAAAAGTGGACCCGAAGTTGGAATCCTTTAGAGAGAACTCAAAGATTTACACGTGTATCAAAGCATTTGACTGTCAGCTAGGGCTCGTAAAAAAATTTATTAATTTTTAATTCATTCAATTTATTTATATTAAAATTAATTTAGTTTATTTAATTAAAATAATATATTTTATTATATTAGATTTAATAGATTAAATTTAGTTATGAATAGTTAGAATCTAACCAAAATATTTATTAGATCTATTAGATATTCATTAAAAATCAATCCAATGGATATCTAATGTATTTTACCTTTTTAATTATTTCAACACTTTCACTTTTACTAAAGTATTTTTTAAAGATAAGTTTTAGAGATAATTTTTTTTAAATGAGTGAATTAGATATTCATCATTCAATCCATTAAAATTAATTAATGGATGGATTAAATATTCATCTATTAAATTAGATCATGGATAAATTAGATAAAATTAAGTATTTTGAATGAATCTTAAATGAATTAATAATTTATTTTAAATCTATTTATTATAATCCAATCTAAAATCAAACCAATCTATTTATTTGACACCCCTACTGTCAGCAACTTTGCAAAGACAAGCAGAAGAAATTACTTGTTATCTCAAATGATGTGATGAGTTAAATTGAAATGGTCATATTACTACTTCAATAAAACAACAATGTTATATTTACATCTAAACTCATACATCTCCTTTTGCACCTACTATTTTTAGATAGAAAAGAGTGAGAAAAAGTGAAGGAAAATGAATTTTGATTGAATTATATTTTCTAGAAACATGTAAGAGATAGGTGTATGAATTTTAGTATAAATATAACATTATTATAAATAAAAAATACTGTCGTCAAGGATATACATTAAATCAAATGTCAATTTTAATGCGTGCCCACTATTATTTGATAATAGTAATGTGAAAAGAATTGGTTGAATAACTTATTATTAACATTGCAGATAAAAAAAAAAACTTGTTATTAACATTGAATTTAATCAATCAAACTGTTAAATTAAAAATTATCTCGGGATATAATTTAATCACTTGAATTATGTATAAATAGTTGTTCTAATTCACTATCACGGTGTATTCCATTTAAAATTAAGCGTTACATTAGAATAATAATAAAATATAAAACATTTTACAAAAAAATCTCCTGCAAATGAATGATGCGTTAGTCTATAATATTATCTTTAAAAAAACATTATAGCTTCAGAAAAATTCAATAATTTTAATTTAGTTTATCATGTGACAAACCCTATTCAGGAAATGGATGAGGGCTATTTTTTTTCATATTTATTTGGGGGAAAAATTCTAATATGAAAGGAGACAGAAAGAAAAATTAACTCTTTAAGAGTGTCGAAAGGAGAAAATAGAAGTTTGGGAGTGAATTATTGATATCTAAAAGTTTAGAGTTAGGATTGTCCTATTCTAAAATCAAGACAAACCCAAACTCAACAAATATTTATTGAGATACTTAACACATAACATAATAACAATAGAACCACAATTCGCTCTGGTGTGAATTATACCAAGAAAGAAAAAGAAATTTGGAGGTGAAAACATATAAAAAGGCTATCCTGTAGGCCGAATTGAGGTCCAATTGTGTGATGAACCCAACGTCTGACTTTCAATCCAGTGAAGACAAAAAAAAAAAAGACTTTCAATCTAGCTTTGATCCATGACAGAAAAGAATTGTCCAGCTTGGCTAGTAAAAAGCGGAATGGGTTGGCTATATTTCAACCAACGATTGTCCTCCTACTACCATATGGGCTTTTAACATTGTTGCTTTGTTTAAGCTAATCACTAATCCCGGATGCTGACGATGTGGGCTACATATTTGCTCTTTTTTTTTTGGGACATCAAAGATGACCTGCATATTTCCTCGAAACATCTGTTATTTAGGCCAGTCCTTGAAACATCAACTGGGCAGTAATTTCAAGTTGGGCCTTCCTTCACTTGTTAAAATGACATAACACTTATCTTTTTGGGCCCTAAGGGCTTTTGCGATTATCATTTTCAAAAAGAAATAAATGAACTCTGAGTTATATGTTACTTTATCTGTAGAAGCTTTTTTTTTTTTTTGCCATTACTGATCTTAGACACCAAGGACAAAAGGGAAAAAAATGATAACCTAGTTCAATTTGAAAAGAACATTTATATTTCTATATTAAACTATAGTAGAATTCAATTAGTAAGAGTTGAAGATATAAAGAAAAAAAAAGCATAGTTCAATCATCGCAAATGTTATTAATATTAATTTTCCTTCCCTTATCATTTACTCTCTCTCCATCAAGGAGCCTTACTAAGGGCTCTTCCACCAAGTTTATAAGGTGGGTGTAGGCCTTACTATTAAAAAAAATAAATTATAGTGGAATAAAATTTGTTAAAATTCCTAATCTTAAAACAAAATATATAAAGTCCAGCTAGTCTCAAGGAGATGAATAAAATTGAATTCAACCATTTCTTTAATGCAATATACACTTCACATTTCTTATTTTTTTTTGCTGCATCTCATTTCCATTCTCCTAAGAAAAAAATAATAAAGTACAAGGTCAATGTTCGAATCTTGAGTTGCTATTCTGAGACACTTTTACTTAACCATTATTTCCAAATTAAAAATGCATGAACAATTAAATGTAACAAAAAAAAAATACTAGTCAAGTAGTAGTGCGTTGAACGCAAGCTATTTGCACCAGTAATCTATACTATGCACATCTTTTCCACGTTAATTCCTTGGCTTCCCTTCCCCCCGAAATCTGACTGGACTACTGGAGATTTCCAGTTATCTTCCTCATCCAGATCAATGAGCAGTAATAACTATAATAAGACGTACAAAATAGGCTGGCAGAAAATTAAATTGAATAAAGAAACGCGAATGCACACCGAATCTTGAAAATAAAAAACAAAATAACACAACACACAGCTACTAGAGTGCGAGTGGCAGGTGCTAGTACTGGAGGTACTACTAGAGTGAGAAAGCGAAAGCCGAGCCGACTGACAAGCCGAGGTTGGAGTTTCCTGAAACCCCATAGCAACACGAGCACTTGCACGTGCAAAGTCACTCCTAACACGTAGCACTCTAGACACTATCCCTCCCTCATGGTCATGGGTGTGGAAAGTGGAAACTGAGGAAGTGATATTATTAATTAATTAGTTAATTAACGCACTGAAAAATAAAAATAAAAATAAAATAAAGAAAGCAAAATCAGCGACAAGGACAAAAGGATCGTGTATATAACTACCCCCATTCCCAAACGCACCTTTCAGTTCCTCTGTTTTTAACTTTTAACTCTCACCAACTCAACTCAGAGCAGAGAATCAGAGAGAGAGAGAGAGAGAGAGGGGATACAGAACGCGCATTCTTCACCCATTAATGCCTCTCCTCAACAAAGCCTGAACACTCTTACACTTTACTTTCTCACCTTCCTTTCCTTTCTTTTCTTTTTTTCCCTTTTCTCACACTCACACTTACACTCACTCACACAGAATTCCCACCCACTGTGCCAAATGGAGCTCAGTAAGGTGACCCTAGAGATCTTCTCCAAACTCGAGCAGCAATGGCTCTCCCACTACGAAACCACCACCAAAACCCGCATACTCAGCATCGACGGCGGAGGAACCATCCCAATTGTCGCCGGCGCGGCCCTCATCCACCTCGAAGACCAGATCCGCGCCCACACCTCCGATCCCCACGCTCAAATCTCCGATTTCTTCGACATCATCGCCGGAACCGGCATTGGCGCCCTCCTAGCCATCATGATCACCGCCGACGACGGTTTCGGCAGGCCTCTCTACACCGCCAGAGACGCCGTCGACCTCATCACAGAAAAAAACTCCGAACTCTACAAGGTCAAAACAGCCGGAGTTTTTCGCTGCCGCCGGAGATTCTCTTCCAAAAGCATGGATAACGTGTTGAAGCAAGTGTTCCAAAGAAAAGACGAAAACCGGTTGTTGACCCTGAGGGACACGTGTAAGCCCCTGCTTGTGCCTTGCTTTGACCTCAAGAGTTCGGCGCCATTCGTGTTCTCCCGAGCCGACGCGTCCGAGTCACCGAGTTTCAACTTCGAGCTCTGGAAGGTGTGTCGCGCCACGTCAGCGACGCCGAGCATGTTCAAGCCCTTCCGATTAGCCTCCGTCGATGGAAAGACCTTTTGCTCAGCCGTGGACGGCGGCCTGGTGATGAACAACCCCGCCGCCGCGGCCGTCACGCACGTGCTCCACAACAAGCGCGATTTCCCTTCTGTGAACGGCGTGGAGGATCTCCTAGTCCTGTCCATCGGAAACGGAGCGCCGGCGAAGAAAGTGCATGACGTCGGCGAGTGCTCGACGTCGACGGTGGTTGACATTGCGCTTGACGGCGTTTCCGAGACTGTTGACCAGATGCTTGGAAACGCGTTCTGTTGGAACCGTACGGACTACGTCAGAATCCAGGTTTGCGAATGTCTCTTTCTCTTTCTATATCGTTTTCTGTTTTCTTCTGGAGACTCTTTGGTTTCCTAGAAAATGAGGAATGAGAAAAGAAAATTCAGTTGCCTCGTTCTGAGTGAGCTAAAAAAAATTGTTGTAACTTTTTTTTTTTTGTTTTTAGTTGTGGATGACGGAATGAGATGACGGCGTTTGTTGTTGTGCAGGCGTTCGGTTTGGGAGTAGAGGGAGCGACGGAAGAGGAGGTGCTGAAGGAGAGGGTGCTGGAGTCGTTGCCGTTTGGCGGGAAGCGGTTACTGCAGGAAACTAACGGTAACAGAATCGAGAGCTTCGTGCAGCGTCTTGTTGCTACCGGAAAGGCTAGCCTGCCACCTAGTCCGTGCAAGGCTCCGCCGTAAGCACTCTCGTTGACGGCACCTTTGTTTTTAACTTTTCTACTTTGACGCTGTAAGTTGTAACTTGTATCCAAGGTCAGGTTATGATTAAAAAAAGAAAAACTCCTAAAGTTTTTACTTTACCTGGCTAGGCCTGTTGTCGGAGTGAATAGCAGTTAATAATTACAAGGTACAAGGTAGAGTTTCTCCTTTCCCTGTTTCCCTCCTTTGATCTGATTTTGACTTAAAAAGAGAAATTTTTTGGTGTAAACTTCTTGTCTTAACCATACAAATCAAGTTGTGTAAGGATATATGGGTCAATTTAAAAATATATATTTTTATTATCATAATTTTGCACTTATTAAAAGTTAATTAGCATGTTTAAGATAAGTAATTTTTATCTAACATGTAGTTGAATATTTTTTATTAATAAAATGAAATGAAATAAAAAAAAAAGATCAAAAAAAGAAAGAAAAGATATAATATAATTTTATTCTCTTCATTCGAAAGATTCATTAACAAAATAAAATATATTTTTTCTTATTTTACTTTAATTTTAAATAAATAAAAATTAAATATTTAAAAAAAAAAAAAAAATGATTCTTCATGTTCTATTCTGTTTATATACATTTTAAAATTTAACACAAAAAATTATTTCAATTCTTTTATTTATTTCTTTTTTCTTATTATTAAGATAAAAGTTTCTTCTGACTAGAAAATCTTTGACTTATAGCTCCCAACGGAGGCATGACGATTGGAGTTTGATAATTTCCGTTTCTTTTATGGGGACATGCTAAGTTAAAGGGTAATTACTAATTACAGTTTGTGATTGTTAATTTCCCAAAATGGCTGCGTGATTTGTGGAGCTGGAGCACCACGACTAGGCTCGTGACCAACCTGTTTATATTTGGAGGGTAAAAAAAAAATAAAAAACTTTATCACGTAATCAAGGGTGAAGGGTTTCAATTCAACTTTTCAACTCATGTATTTTGAGCGCAGTTGCCTCAAGTTCTCTTTTTTTTAATCCTTTGGTGAAGGCGCAAGTTCATTCTAAAAAGACAAACTTGTAACAAAGTAAAACTCGTAGAAATTGCATAAATTAAAGGTGTTGAAATATATGTATAAAAAAAATTGTTGAAACATAACATTTTTTTAAATATGAATATATATATTATCAACTACTACAACCGCAACCTCTAAGTATAAAACAAGTTTATAATAAACAGTTTTATCTTACATTTACAAAAAAAGCTAATTCTACAACTTGAATCCGAACCTTTTAAGTAACACTTCAACAACTGCAACCATTACACTAAGGCTTCTCTTGTATGTCTTCTTCTCCCTATAAAATTATTTTTGGATCAACCTTTATTTCAACTAAGAATAAATTTTTCAAAGACTAATTTAAGCACACACTTCTATATTAACTATATGTAGTTAAAAAAAATTTAGATGTTGGACATAAAGGTTTTGCTTAATTATTAGATTAAGCCCTTGAAATAGTTAATATAGAATGTTGGCACAATTAATAAGGGTGATTGCCTCAATTAAATTAGTTAGAGTTTGAATTATGTTAGAATCCATTGTTGGTAAATTATTTTAAAGTATTTTGTAAGTGTTTGTTGAGTTTGGGAACGTGATCCTGAGATGAGACAACTAATTTTGATCTTGAATTTTTTTTATCAAAAGAATTTGTTAACCTATGTTTAAACAAATTTTTTTATTTTGATTAGTTCAGGCCGATCGATATAGTTTAATCAAACATTTGATTATAGTATTATACTATTATTCAGAGTAGCTATGACAAGTTTTTTTTATTTTTTCTTTTTTTATTTTTTTGAGTTGAGCTATGACAAGTTGGAAACACATTTTTTGTGTGGATATATATCTAACGAACAAAATTTCATAGAATTTTATTATTAACTATAAGACTTCTTCACATAAGAGGCAGAGGCAGAGGTTTAGCATCTATGGGTATTAATAAATAGGGGTGTTCAAAACTGAATCAATTCAATTAAAATAAAAAAATTGAATAAAAAAATGGAAAAATTAATTGGATTAAATTGAATTTTGATTCTAAATTTAAAAATCGATCTAATCCAAACCGAATTTAAAATTATATATGTGTATTTTAAAATAATATTTTACCTTAAAGTTCTTATGTTACCTATGAGTATTTGGGAACTTTTCTATTATACATCAACCCAAATTTAATTTATTCTTTTGGATTTAAACATATATATGAAGATTATCGATTAATTTCAATTTATATTTTCGATTTGGATTTATATTTCAATGAATTAGTTTAAAACTAACACTTGTTGTTATTTGATAAGTTAATTTATACTTATATTTGATGTAATTTGGTGAATTTGAATTATGTATTTTGATAAATTTATGTATTAAAAAATTATAATAATAAATCAAAAAATCGATCTAATTCAATCCAATTTAAATTGGATTAGATTGAATCAATTTATATTTTAAACAAAATCGATCTTATGATAACATAAGAAAATCAATAAAATTGATCGAATAATTTTTTTCTCAAAATCAATCAAATCTAATTTACAAACACCTCTTCTAATAATGTAACATTGAAGAGACTTCATTTATAATAAAAAAAAATATTTTGTGAAAAGTTGTTAAATAGTACGTTTATATTAAAAACATTTACAGGGCCTTATATATATATTTATATTTTTTTTTAAAAAAAGGGTTTGAAAATTCTTATCTCCTTAACTTTTTTTTGGGTACATCTCCTTAACTTTTATAATATTGTATCATTACATTTACAAATTACAACTTTACAAACCCTATTTATGATAGAAAATGTACAATTACTACAACGGAATAGAACATAGGCGTGTTGACGTGGGAAACACCCTCCCAACAACACTTTTGCAGAATGATAGCAGCAACTTCATGCAGTAACATATACAAGGAAAAGGAATCCAATCCCAATTTTCAAGTGTCAAGCTGATACCATTTTAACAAGCAATTACCTTTTTTTCTCCATGATTCCTCTCTTACAAAGCTTACAAGACGGAAACAACCTTTTCTTTCCATTAATTTAACTTTTCAGCCTTTCATTTGTGCTCCTGTGAATTATCTTGGTCCTTCCTTTGGTAGGTGAGTTTGGTGATTGCAGTGTAGTACTTCTCCCCACTGGGCTCACACTGATGGCATCACACAGCCCCCCACCGGTTCGCTTATGCCACGGCATTAAATAGCCTGTAATCTCTGCTGCTTTATGTCACTGTCTTTGTTGGTTTTTCGGTTTTTCCTTTGTGCTCTTTCTGATATTTTTCAAAAGCCTCTTCTAAGTGCAAGACACTTTTACCACAAGTTAAGTAGCGCTGTAGCAGAGTACATATATGCACCCTGCTGACCTGCACCTCATTATCACTAACTCAGCCAATTATGTTATGACACTAGGTATTGGTAATCAAGACAAGATTCACGGCTTAGCCAACATTAACAAGGGTCTGATGGTAATTTTAGCCAATCTGTTTGATGTGATCTTGGTGAAAGGAAATATTATTAGTTGTAAAAAAATAATCATATATTATTTTTAGTGTTATATATATTATTTATATTTTTTTAAGATATGTGATTAAATAAAAAAATAATAAAAAATATATTTATAATAAATAATATTATATAAAATATAAAAAAAATACATACACTATTTAATATAATAATATAAGAATTATTATTTGTTACATAGAGTACCGTAAGATAAATTTTTTTATAATATTATATCAAACTTATTGTTTAAAAAAAAAACAATAATGGTTGACAGAAATAATGTGATATACTATGAGTACTATAGTATAAAAAGATTATCTTACATGTCGATGTACTCAGGAATCTCCTCACTTTTCATAGATGGCACCAGAATATGAAGTAATATTGATGGAAGTGTACGATATTAAATTCTGGATTTCATCGTAATAGTAGTGGAAGATTCTTGAGGGGAGAGAGGAAGGAGGGGGGGGGGGGGACAACAACCATTTTTAGCTGCTGTGTTTCGGTTTTAGTCCATATGGAAAGGGATTTCCTTTGGAATTCTTTAGGGTGGCAGAGTTCATCCTTCACAGCTGAGTTAGTTCCCATCAATTGATTTCCCAATAGGAAGCGATTTGCATTTCTTCTCACACTGAGAGGATCACTTTCTGTTATTGCTCGGTGTGAGTACTTGTTGGAATTTTTGGTGCTTGCCCCTTTATGCAAACTTAAAATCGGCGTGATAATAAGTAAAATATTGGTAGCAAATATTACGAGCTTATCAACATTACTTATCCCAATTCTCAAACCTACCTTTAGTTTATAACAATGCTGCATACTTATTATATTTACACATTTATCACTTTATATTTATACATTTTTTATCATTTAATTATATAATTGACTTTATTTTATTTTCAACATACTTACTACACTCTAATTTTATTACATACCCTTAATGTCTTCTTAAAATAATGTGTAAGAAGTATTTTTTAAGATAAAACTTCATGCACACATGATGTGTGTGCATCTGTTCACATTACGAATATATGATAAAATCAAAATGTAAATGTATAAAAAATAATGTGTAACTAATGATAATTAGATAGTAAAATTTATAAAAATGTAAAAATATGTATATAAATTTGTATAAGTAATATTATTTTTTTTTTGTATTTTGTTATTTTTAGGTGCATTATTTTTTATTTTTAATGTTGAAATTAATCAATGTGCGAAAATGTACTCGTGTCTCGCGGGGCAGACCTCTGTATAACAGGGTGGGGAAAATGGTCTCCCCAACATGAAGTATATTTTATCGTTAATTTACCCTTGTATTATTATTATTATTTGGTACCACCCTCATATTATTTTTAAAATTAACTTATAATATTTAAAATTATAAAAAATATATATATTTTATTAAATTTTAATTTTTAATGGACAATTTATTACATATATAATTAAGATTAAACAAAGAAAAAAATTAAACCAGGGCAAGTGGTGAAGAACTAGAGTTGAATAATTTATTTGAAGTTATGAGTTTAAACCCTAATACCACCTTTAAAAAGAAAACGATTTAATTTTTAATTTACTATGGTGGAAAATATTGTAATCTTACACTGTTGGGATGTAGAGTCATAATTTACTTGCACTTCAAATTTAATTTTAATTTACTATGGTGGAAAATATTGTAATCTTACACTGTTGGGATGTACTCATTTAAAAAAATCCTATGGTGGAAAAGATTGTATACTTTTATGCTTCAATTAATTTGAAAATTTGTTAAAATTTTATATTGAAAAATCTAATTACTATAATGATGTGACACTTTCTTATTTGATAGCATTGAAATGAAGTTTTTTATATGTATAGTATATAGTAAAATTGTGTTGAGAGGCAATTAATACTACTATTAAACTATTAAAATATTATTTTAAAAGAAATTAATTACACTAATAACTAAAATGTTTAAGAATAAATAATATCTTTTTATTAACAATGATCTAAATTTATTATTCATAAAATTGTAGTAGACAACAAAAAGAAAGAATATAATTATTTATTTATATGATATGAAAAAAATCACTTAACATGTCAAAATAAATTAAAATTATTTTTTTTATTTTTTAGTATATCTATATAATCAAATATTATCACAAATAAACAAAATAAAATCAAGTAATATAATTCTTAAATCTTAAATATGAGTATTTCTATCAAAAATATGTTTGAATTACTTTATTTTGTATTAAAAAAAAATCAATCAAAAGTTTTATTTAGAATGCTTCCGTCAAGTTGGGTCGACGTTAAAATGTGCATTAATTAATTCCACTATATGTATAAGTCTAATATAGAGAATATATCCTTAAAATTGTCTTGACAAGTTTTACTACTTATTAATCTCAACGCGAAAGTTGTTAAAAAGAAAATGGTGTTTTTAAAGAGTGTCTTAAGGATATTTGTTAAAGAACTTAAAATAAGAAATTTTGTATGAAAAATATAGTTTTTTTCAATTATTAAGTATGCATTTATTTGAATTAGAGTTTGTAAACTTAAATTTAAGTCAACTTGATTTTATAAATTTAAATTTAGTTTAATATGAGTTTACAGTAACATAATTTATGTTTAAAAATTTTTATCTCAAAAATAAATTTGACAAATATGAATTAAAGACCAAAACTCAGTTGAAATAATACAAACCAAAATAAACTCAAACAAGTTTGCACACTATTTGATATTGACAAATGTGTGTTTGGAATACCAAACTGAAAACTAAACAAATACTAAAATATTGAATACTTTACTTTTTATACAAAATTTTTATTTTAAATTCTTAATAAGTGTTCTTAAAGTAGTTTTTAAAAAAACTTAAGAAAATAAAAACAAAATAAATTAATTCAATCTCATACTTGATATGTTCTCATAACCTTCTCATATTTCACTAATACAAACCTCTTACCTGAAATGCCTCCTGCATAGATATATATGCTCCATGTGACAGAGATTTTCAATTGGCCATTGCAGGTACATGTAAAGCACATGACTAGATTTGGTTAGTCATAACAGACAAACCGTGTGATATTTGTCCTACTCTTAGACGAGGGGTTGATCTCGTGCCTTTTATTAAACTTACAAGCTTATTATAAGAGTACAGTTATGTTGGAGAAAATAATAGCAATTGATCTGCGTTCTAAGACTTATTGTTAGAGTAGTCCAACCACAAAATCACAATTTAATGGATCTAACTCGTACTTCAAACTACCTTTAACCATTCAACGTTAAATCTTCTTATGTTCCGTCCCCTTCTACAAACAAGATTTGTTTCTTCAACAAAAGAAAAATGTGTTTTCCCTCCGTATAAAGGGGCCAATAGAGTTTTGAAGAGTGATATCGTAACATTATTTACATAATTTACCCTTCTATAAAAACAAATGAATCATCGCGTGATTTACAAAACTAATTGTCAAATTTTACTTATATGTTGGTTATCTCAGTCATATTAACTGAGTTGAAATAGTAAAATTCCACGTTTATATTATTTTTTTATACTTTTCCTCCTTCATATACAGACTTACAGGATAAAATTACAGGATAAGATGGGGAATATAGAGAGAGAGTACGCAAAGAGGGAGGGGCTTGCGGATAAAGCCGCCATTGAGCTTGGCGGCTTAAAGTTGGCTGCTTAGTGTTGTGTGAGTGGACTGTGGAGTGAATGGGGGCTGTGAATGTGCTCCAAAAACAAACCACCTGAACTGGACGATATGGACAATATTATATACTCAAGTGGGTCAAATCTCAGGGTGATCCCTCGTGTCTCAATTTTCACCCAAGAATTTCTCATAACACGAGTTAGAGAGGTAGGTTCACATCTTAATTTTCTTTAAAGGGTTTTGTTAAGGAATGTATTCAGAATATTGGTTAATGGGTATTTAATATATTTTAATAAATATTTTTAATTATTTTAAAAAAACACTTAATTTTTTTTAGTTTTTATATAATAAATGCATTATTTTTTATTTTATTTTTTTAATTAATCAATGTTTTAAAGATACTCATTAACAAGTATCTTTCTTTAATATTGACATCGAGTTAACTCACACAATTATGGGTGTGGCATAATATTAATACAAAAGTAAACACTAATTTTAATCTCTAAAGATGTAGGTGATGTCAATTTAGTTCTTTAAAAAAATTTTCATTAATTTAGTTAATCAATTTTAAAAAATAACATCAATGTTGTTCTTTAATTATATAAAGTTGACATTTTTAGTCCCTTAATCATAAAATGTAATATTTTTAGCTCATCAATTTAGCAATTCGTATATATATAAAAAAAACTATTTTGCTGTCAACTATATATGAAAGTAAAATAAGTGTTTTCTTTTTATAAAAATAAATAAATAAATTGAGTTCTCCATCCCCTTCATGATCAAGGATAATAATGATAATAATTCTAATAATAAGAAGAAGAAGGAGAAAAAAGAAGATGTGACAAGAACCAGAATATATGTGTTCATTTGAGTCATAGTAATAGCTATAAACTATTTAATTAAACACTCAAGCTTCAAGTTCATTGCCTCAATAGTTGGACTCTAGTAATTAGTTACCTTCTCTAATTATGACATTTAATTACAGTCTATAAGCTTAAAAAGTTTGCACCGCAACATCTTTGTTAGTGCATAGTTGTTACCTAATGTCTTTTTATCAATGCTTATTTTAAGGGGAGTTTGCTTATTCTTTTGGTAAAGCAGATTCTAAAGCCGTGCTATATTCTTTAAAGACAAACTTGAGTGATGAGAATATAGGCTCCCCCACAAGATTAAAATATTAAAGAGAAAATATAGATATGAAAAAATAGCCACTGTTTGGGTATAAATGAGCCATTTAATATATTGAGGCTCCATAATTTAAAGTGCGATAGAACGGGTGGTGTGTCTTTAAAATGATTGGTTTGGTCCATTCAATACATTAGTTAATTTCCTTATTTATTTTATTGTTACGCGCGACCAAATAATTATTGAAAAATGTTACTAAAAGGAAATTCAAAATCACCATGGGGGTTAAGATTGAGCTTAAGTAGTTGGTGGGCAATCTTGTTCAGTATTCACAAATTTTTTGACGTCTAAGTATTTTACAAATCGCATAAAAATTAACATAAAATACAAATGAAAGAGGAAAGGAGTTGAGACTTGTGAGAGACTGAAGAGATAGTATAATAGTATATGGTGGGGCTGCGTAGAACCCGCTTGATTGAGACCCAAGTTATATACTCTTTCTAAGAATATATATTAATCCTCATGCATGTCCATCAAAACAAGCATTGACGCTGCTTTAATGTTTTATAACTATTGATTAATATTGCCCTTTCTCTCAACATTTTCCTTACGAATTTTCAAGTACAATGCGAACATTTTGGGTAAGATAATGGCATCATCAAGGGATAGAACCAGAAACATATAATGGCAAAAGAGTCCCCAATAACAACGATCTAGACATGCGTGCTAACAACTTCAAATTAAATAGCCACTGTCGATGGATGAGCATACTAAAGCATGAAAAACACATCTATTTTTAGGCTCAAGAAGAATAAAATCTTATGGACTGAGTCACACACTATTACTTGGGGAGAAAGAAATAAGATATGGACATTTTACTTGGTGAGAAAGTTGAATACCATTTTTGTACTAACTTAGAATTAAAAAAAAAATAGTTTTATTAAAGATATTTGTTAAGAAAATTAAAATAAAAAATTTTAAACGAGAAAGTAAAGTTTTTAAATTTTTAATTTCTAATATATTAAATACTTTATTTTCATATGAAATTTTGTATTTTAGATTCTTTTAACAAATGCATTTAACAAAACTCATAACAAAAAGGTTAGATAATAAAGATTGTTTCTTTTTACTTATAATTTATCATTGTTATTAATGTGTGTTTGAATTAATTTATTTTATATTCAAAATAATTTATAATAAAAAAATACTTGAAAGAGTTTTTGAAATAAAAACCAATTATTTCTTACCAAACATGCTTACTTAACGTAATCAAAAGGCAATGTTTTATTATACGAGAGTATTTGTTTATCTGCCGTCAATGTGTGGGAATATACATCGTGCAATACATCAATAGCTCTTTTATTAAAAGAAAAAAAAAGGAAAAGAAAATATTTTTGATGCTCATTATTCTAAGAATGTTAGCCGTTGAGGGCATTGATCGATATTGTTGATTGAAGAGAGACTTCCATCACCTTACAGTACCAGAAGGTACTGTACTAACAATTACATGTTTGGATACTAGTTTCATGTAAATGTCAGAGTATGCCTGAGGGCCTAGTGTAAGGGGCTCCACACATTGAATCTTCTGAGTTCTGAGTTGGTAATTCCATTAAAAGAGCCATATACATATGCCATCCTCTGGAATATCTTGCTGTTCCTGTGCCTGAGGGTCTGAGGCTGAGGCTGAGCCATCATTAATAAAAAAGGTCAAGAACACAGGCACACAGCTTTATTCAATGCCAATAACCTAAATTACCTTTCCTTCAGACACTTTCCTTCTTCGCAATTAATTAGGTCGAGAATGGTATAGCAACTACCAAGGGTCCCGGCTCCCGTGGGGAAGGCTAAGGACCGAAGGAGTTAGATGTCTGCATTGAATGAGCTTTATATACAAATTCACAATGCTTTAATTGAATTAAGGTCCATTACGTTGTAATGTAAGTTCTATCAGCATATGCATTTACAGTTAGGAAACAATAATGCGAAATCCACAGATATTGAGAGAGATATTGCAGACCGCATCTTTAAGTCCTTTTTACAACTTTGTAAGATCAGTTGTGGTCCATTAATTAACACGAGGCATTTCTTCTTCTTCCAACGCATGATCTTCTTTAAAAATAAAAGGTCAATGATTAATTTTAGATTACCCTCACCACCGGTGATAAATTAAGTAGCATATATTTTAATTATTTAAACCTAGATACTAGATTGATATATTTTGCTACTGATAAACTTTAGCCCATAGAAAATTTAAATAAATAAATTTATATCATGATTGCATGATTCCAAGAGCTAGTGAAGGCTATAGATGATGCTAGTACTTGTATGTCCATCTACCTTTTTTTTTTCTGCTGCTTATTTTGTATTCGTACTTAATTCCTCCTTATTATCTTTTGGAAGTTACTTGAGAAACGCTTGTTGCACTCTATTATATAAGAAAATATTGTGAAAAGAACCTAACATTTGAAAAACAATAGAATTGCCAGTTAGGTCAGGTTGACTCACTTAATCAACGTACCTTGAGTTTATGATGATTATATCACTTCAATCCAAATCTATGGACTTTCTTCTCTTTTTTTTTTAAATGAACTGTTAAGCTTTTATTACTGAATATTATAAAATAAGATCATCGGGACAATAAAATCTGGAGAGTCCACGCTCCATCTACAACTTTGATGGACTTTTAAAAATGTGCTAATGCGTCAACAACAGAATTACAATTACACTATAACAAAATTAGCCTAAGGTAATTTTTTAAAAGTGTACTCTAAAGCATATTGAAGTGTTGTCTTTCATAAAAGTTACATTTTTTTACTATAAGATAATGCTTTTTGAGTAGTGACCTATTCAAGCGTGACCTATTATTTAAGATTACGTTTTTTCTGCATCAAAGACTACAGAACTCAAAAGTGTAGCCTTTGATGGGTACAAAGACAACGCTTTTCTCCTCACTCTATGAGTACACTTACAAAGTGTTGCTCATTTGGCAACATTTAAAAAGTGTTCCCTTATATTGACCCTTATGACTACACTTGTAAAACGTTCCCTTAAGTTAAACCCTATGTGTACACTTATAAAGCGTTCCTTTATGTTATCACTCTATGGGTACACTTGTAAAGTATTTTCTTATATCAAATCTTATGAGTACACTTATTAAGTGTTCCCTTATGTCAAACCTATAGGTACACTTATAAGGTGTTGCCTTCTCTGTTACTAATTTTTTTTAACCTCCTATAATGATTATTACAATTTTAACAATTGTAAAAGTACCATTTGTTGTTACTCTTATGTTGCACACATTTTAGTTGAATTTGGTAAAACATTAAAAATACTTATTTTTTAAAATATTTTTAATGCCATTTATTTTATATATTATTTTATAGAATTTTAATTTTAGAATATATATACACTACTTATTTAGAGGAAGGATCAACTTACATCATTTAAGTTTTTTTTTACTTACACTCATTTTCAACCGTTAGATTCACTTTCATCTAATGGTTACTTTTAATAAAATAATTTCAACCATTAGATGAAAGTGAATCTAACGGTTGAAAATGAGTGTAAGTCAAAAAAAACTTACACCTACAGTAATCGATCCCCCTCATTTATTTATATATAATATAAAATTTCAAGCAATAATATAAATTAATTTTAACATTTAACACATTGTTCAAAGTAATAACCATGTATCCATAATTACACATTGATTATTAATCAAGTAATCCAAAGTACTCAAATAGTCACAATCATCATAATTCAAAGCACTTAATCAAAATAAAGATATATATAGTTCACATTGTATGAGAAAATCATCTTCATCAAGTTCTCTGCATGAACATCAAATCTACTAAATAGCTTTATTGTCATCCCCAAATAAAGCACCAGTATTGTCCTACAAATATATATTAGATGATTATATACTACATTCCTCCAATACCAATAGATATTACAATATTTCGCACAGAGACATTGAATTTCTTCGCCTTCGAAATTTCCAACAGAGTAAGCAAAGTCCAAGAAACATTGGACATCATCACAATACTCTTTGCTATACCTCGGTAAATCCATCCAATGCTTGGACACATCTTGAGAAAACCTAATTAATCGAATTTTGATATTAAGGCTTCAAATATATATTCATTAATGCATTAACTAGATTTTACAGGCATACTAATAATGTGTGTTAAATCAATGCCTTGTTAAATTCACACTTGGGAATCAAAACCAAGAGAAAGAAAAAAAAAAATAAAAAAAAATGTTGTATAAATAATAACAACATAAGAAAATAAAGAGGATAAGAGTTTCTTACTTAGTCATGACACTGATTGTAACTCAAAATTTAAATTCAAGTCCACTATAGATCTTCCCAAGTCTTGATTAATTTCCCTTGAACAAAGAACAATCAATTGCGTGTCATGTATAAAAATAATAGTTATGACATAGTTATAAGGAATATAATTAAATTTATAACATATCAATTATAATATTTAAAATATGGATATTAAGCATAATACATTTTGTAACATCCTAATACAAATATTTAGATATATCTTAGTTAGACAAGGATATATAAAGATAACTAAGTACTTAGAGACGTCACTTCTATACTACATACTAACATATATTTATAATCACAACCGAGTAATTATAAAAGCCTTGAGAGATTGCGAAAAATTTAAACTTATATATATATATATATATATATATATATATATATATATATATATATATATATATATACACACACACAAACTTAGCCACAAAAGGGCTTATTGTAACATATAACATATAACATAAAACATACAGAACAAATATAAATTGATTACATAAGTTCTGTCTACTTAAAGCAATAAAAATTACTCTAGTCTTCATGTTTTATTTTCTTACCATTAACAGGGTCTGTACCTCTGTACATGTGTATGTAACTGCATCTGTGCCTGCATCTGGATTTACATGGAATAACAACTGAGGTGAGAATTAACATTCTCAGTAAAAACAATTACAATATCAGCTAACTATAACATTGTACATAACAATTATATAACAGATGCTATAATTCTAACTTAGGAGTTTCCTCCCCTTTTCTCTTTATCTGCACACTTTCTTATAGTGTGATATCAACCGATAGCCTACACACTGTTAATATATACAACGCTCATACAGCTGTAAATACTAATAGTGACGGACAATGTCCATACAACTGTTCGTAAATGCAATGAGAATGATATGTAATATGAATATGTCTAAAAAGATCTTAAAAGTATGTGGATGAAATGTAAATGCAAGATTTTGTTTTGAAATACATGCAAAAGTTTATTTTGAAAACAAGGAAGTTTGCTAGAAACTGGTTCAGTATATCATCTAGTGGTAAATAGAGGAAAAGTTCATCCTCACATTACACATATCCTGACACGCTGAGAAATTTAGGCTTCATCCTTGCTCAAAGAGCGTCTTTGGATTTCCCACTTATCTCCTTTGGCCTTGGCACTATTGAGACATTAGGGTTATGTCCTTCTAAAAAGTCCTTCGGACACCCATGTATCTCTTTTTGCCTTCATGAATGAACATCAAAGGATACTCACAAAGATTAATACTACTTGATCAATTCGTAGACTTATATACATACTTATATACTTAGTTCCTTTACGACCTAAGCATATTCTACTAGGAACTTTGACTTCTTATGTTTACCCTTTGTAATAAGGAGAACCTATAACCTCATACTACATGTAACCTTAGCACTTGGTTAGAAATATTTGTCCCATTCGGAACTTCTCTGATTCCTTACCTTCTTAGCTAAATGACCTCGCGTCATATAACGTTACATTCTCAGGTAAACATTACCAGACCATTTCTTATACTTGTACCTAAACTCCACCTCATCACTCATATCTCTTAAGTGATTTTTAATGCAACATTATGTTACTGAGGTGTTAGGTACTCACCTATGGCAAACCACTAATCTTGGTTGCACTAAGGTTCTTACTCTTCACATACGTACTAGATTAACTAACTAGTGTGTGAAAAGCTTAGTGTTATGTTTAACTCTTACATAATACCATCTTAACTTTCCTATAGACTCAACTCATCCTAGTGAAAGAGTCTATTTTAGCTAATGCCTCATCTACCTTTGCTTAAGGAAATAAATGAGCATTTCTCTAAAACTTTGCATAATTAACTCAACTTTAACTAAAGCGAGTAATTCATGCATCTAGATAAGTATAACATACTTATTCTGGTTGTATCTAACTTTCTCTTCCATCATACTTCTAGTAGTAACCTATGCTACACTAAAGTGTTTAAGGTTCTAGATACCTCTTTAGTTATTCCCTACGTTGCAACGATACGGGTACGGGGTACGAACATTTTCAAAAAATTAGGGTATGGATACGAACATTTATATATATAAAATATATTATATATATATATATATATATATATAATAAACTAAAATTTCACACATATATATATATATATATATATATATATATATATATATATATATATATATATATATATAATAAACTAAAATTTCACACAATAAAATATGACAACATGATATAAAAGTAAATTAATCTATAACATGTGCATTTTTATTGCAAGATAATTGCTTTTTTTTTCAAAAATAAAAAATCTAATGGTAAGTTTAGAAATAAGAATGAAATAAAATTTAAATATTACTTTATGTTAAATTAAAGTAATTTAAATAGATTAATATAATTGTTAAATTATATGTGTATATCAAAAGATAATCTAATCAAAATTCAACCGAAAACAATTATAAAAAAATTAATCATAATTTTTATTATAAAAGGAATCGAAATGTAAGAAATAATCTTGTTTAATAATTATAAATATTATAATATTTGTCATAATTATACACATATTAGACACAGATAAATAATATATACTTTTACACAAAAACTTAGCAACTTCAAAAAAAATTCGATGACTGGACGAGGGACAACAGTAGACTAGTTCAAAACCTTATCACAAGATACAAATAAATAAATAAATATTCATAGAGTTAAAAAGGAAAAAGAAATGCTAAGTCCAACCAACCTGAAGCCACCACAAATGAATCGTAGTCGTCAGTCAGCTTCATTTGGACAGCAGTTAGCCAGTTATAAGGACTCATTAGAATAATCCAACGTTCCCAATTCATTGAACAAAGACAGAAAGAAAAAGAAAAGAGAGTAGAGTTTTTTTCCAATTAAAATATTTTTATATTTTCTTCATCCGAAACCCAAATCTAAGGCATCTTTGTCCTCTCCTTTGTGTGCTGAAACAGAAAACAAAGACTTGTAGTTATAGATCTCAGATACACATAGAACACACGTCCACTTTTTCGTCTCCGTAGCTTTCTCATCCGTGTCCGACGCTACACGTCGTAACCGAGATGCTTGAGCTTGGTAGCAGATGCTTGAGCCGTCGGAGTTGCAGTCGCCGGGGTTACATACGCTTGTGCTTGGTCGTGCCGCTTGGGTAGAAAGAGAATGAAGAGCTGTTGAAGGTTGAGATTCGAGTTCGAGAATGAAGAGATGCTCGTGTTTAGGGGTTCTGAAACTGAATCAGAATACCCCTTTTTTGTGCGTCAAAACGACTGTGCTTTTGGGAAAAAAAATGGTCGAGCCGTACCAGCCGGAGCCGGAGCCGCACCAAGCCGCATCGAGCCGTACCCAGCCGCCTAGGAGCCGTACCCAAATTTAAAAAAAAATAAATAAATTTGGGTATGTACCCGGTACGTACCCACCGCGTACCCACTGTGTACTCGTACCCGGTACGTACCGGTTATCGATACTCCTCCCTCCTCCCTGGGAGGAGTACCCATGCTTCAGAGGTTATTCCTAACTCAAAGAATGCTTAAGGACTTAACTTCCATACTTTCATTAGTATTTAAGGAAGTAACTTCCCTTCATCTTGCAATTCTAACTCATCTTTACTAATACATGAGTTAGTGCATATTTATGTTACACCTTATGATTATGACAACTTATTAGTCACAATTCATCTTATTGTATATCTATCAATGCACAAAGTTTCACTTATCTAGAGACTTAGTATATAAACATTCCCTCTTTGGAACTAATACACAACCTTATCTCCACTCAAGTGAATCTAATGCAAAAGTGATTTTTACTTGCAACTCTTTGTTGCTTAAGGTTATAGGTACCTTCCTAAGGTAATCCACTACTCTTTGATCTCCTAAGGTTCATACCTTTCTTATTCTCTACTAGAGTGAATACTACTATTTATCATAGTATACTTATCTCCATTGCACTATCTCTTCACATCTTGAGTGATATCTATTGCAACGTTAAGTTGCCTATGGTGCATTGTCCTTACCTAAAACAAATCTTTCTTTTAGGATGCTTAAAGACCTATGCTTTCTCATACTTGATAGGTAACTATTTTCCACTTGAAAATATCCCTATTTGTACCTTAACACACTTTAGGAAACATATGAATGATTCCATTTACTCTAGAATTTCAAAACATCCAAAAACAACATTTTGGAGCTTCAGGGTCTTACGCTACGGCACGACGTTGGCACACCGTGGCGCCCTGCTCTCGAGTGCTAATACTGAGCTGATTTTTGGTCTTGCGCCGCGGCATGCACCACCTACGACGCGGCGTGCGTAGCAGAAACTAGATTCTGCAGAATTCTGTAAAACCGTGGTATTGTTCTATTGGTCAATTTCTTGAATTTTGGTCATTTCAATCCAAATTCTAAGTGATTCTAAGTTCCTAATCAGTCCTTTAACACATAGGAATATCAATCACTAACTTAAATCTCTTAATTTGGATTATGGATCAAAATCCCTCATTCTTTGACCTAAAGCTCACTTTGTGAATCAAGGGTCTAAATGAGTTGTTCTAAGTTTCTAACTTAAACTTATGCTATGAACAAGTCATAAGTGACCAAAGAAACACATCCATGCAAGCCAAACACTACTAGCATCTCTAAAACTCAAATTGGCCTAATAGGTTCTTTATGTTCATACATGAAAAATTAGAGAAAAGAGATGAATAAAGGTTCTAAACCCCTACCTCTTGAAGACTCTTGATCTTGAAGCTTGATCCTTGATCTTACTCTTCCTCTTCCCTTCTTCTTCTCCCCTTTCCTCCTTTCTCCCTTTCTCTTTCTTCTTTCTTTTTCTGTTTTTCAGTTCTCTGCCGAGAGAGAAAAAAGAAATAGGGGGTGGGACATGAAGGAAATTAAGAGAAAAGATTAACTTAAGTTTCTGCATTGAAATTTATATCTGTCAAAGACACCCAAATTATGCTAATTCAAGTTTTCCAGCTTCCAACAACTTTAGAATAAATCATACGATTCATCTAAATTATTGTTTTCACCATTTTCATCGTTCTCTATATATATTGCTAGTCACTTGGTATTAAAATGCACAACCAGTATGCCTAAAAATACCAAACTGACTCTGATTCTCTTGAAACTTTAACCACATCTTACTTGGCTCATTTGTGACCTAGAAATAAACTCTCTATGTTTATTTCCCTCAACTTAACAACTTATGCTATTATCTGAGTCATTTTAAGCTACTTTATAACTTCTGTTTTGCAACTAAGTGCCTAAACGAACTCAATTTGTCACAAAACTTCACTGACATGCTAAACAAGTCAAATGCTACCTTTGGTAAACATTCACTAGTCTAACATGTGTTTAAGGATATTACACATTTCATAGAAAACTATGGACGGTAATTAATGTAATAAATTTCTGGCACTAAAAACCTGTGCCTTGTAATAAAATAAATTCACGAGTGTAGTATCTACAGTTAACTAGTACCTAATGAGAAACACTTGCAAGCCCATAATATGGACTTTGTTTATGCAGAGTAGTTTATACAAATGTACTTCTGCCACCTTCAGATTGAGGAAAACATATAGAAGCATTCACTAATAGAAAAAGGCCAGTCAAAGACTCAAAAGACAAGTACTCATTTCACATGCTTCTTAGCAGTAAATGCACAATAAGCATATTTCTCATTAGTATCCATGTCAATTAGCATAAAAAAGGTACCTGGTAGGATTTAAATATCAGTAACTGTGAAGAATTGCCATAAAAATTATATAACAAATTATTATTTTTAATTTGTCTATTTTTATTTTTTAGAAAAAATATAATGCTTTAGGTTTATATTACCTTCATGCTTATGAGAACATATAATGGTTTATCACATAGTTGGAAATGATAAAGCATTAAAAGTATCTAGTTTACCAGATGGTGTAAAGCCTGAATAACAGGGTTACAACTCTACCAATATTCATGCTGCAATCAATGAACATTCAACATATTAAACTAAATAGTTAAAAGATATCTGATAAATGCAAACAAACACAAGAAGAGGAATCACAAAATCATGTGATAAATTCTTAGGTGTTTTCAGAATAAGAAAAATCTTACTCTGTATCATTAAATTCATGACATATCAATTATAATATTAAAAATATAATTAAAATAAAAAATAATAATAACCTACTAAACTAAGGTAGCATAGTTCAATGGAGGTAGCACTGCTAGTTTTGTGTTGCTTTATTTATAGGAACATGAGCCACGGCTACCATAATTAACTTGGCAGCAATTGATAAAGCAATCTATAACTATAAGCAACAAACACCTAAAGTGGCATGTTTCTGGTTTAATACAAATCAACTTGCTTAATATTTAATAAGTCAAAGAAGACAGGTACATGACACTTGCACCAATACCTACATACTCTTAAAATAGTTCTTTAACAACTTGGATTTTATCTAAAACTAGGCACAAATATGAAGTACTATAAAGTACAAACAGTGCCATATGACAAAGTGGGTATATAATATGGATGCTTTTGCTAAACAAACAATCCAACTACATGTTTAAGAGTCTCTTTGATATCTATGTACTTCCATCATCACTATCCATATAAGAGCTTGTGCAGCGTGATTATTGCCATGCTGGCAACCACTTCTTGCCATCAATGTAATCAATAGACCAAAAGGGAGTAACTTCTTACGTGCCTTACAGCATTTGAAAAGCTTGGCCTTGATTGTGCAAACTTGACTGAACCTATCTATTCAGATCTTTTAAGGTCTGTTTTTGTTTTTATTTATTTATTAGATTAGATTTTTCTCTAGTTTATGCATGTACGTGTGGTTTGGTTTTTCTATTCTAATAGAAAAAGGTTATGGCACACTTGTCTTTATGTAAATGCATTGAATTTCATTTAGGCTTCTTTTGGTCGTTAAATGTCAGTGAACAATTAAATGTTAAAGAAGTGCTGCCTCTGACAGGGAAGAGAAGCTTAGAAAAGCTTATAAAACAAACAGAAACAAAGGGATAGCTCCCCTCAAACTACACATAGCTCTGCCCCTAATTACAAGCATAGATTGGGAATTTTACCAGTAATATGTAGACAATTAAGTGATCGAACATAAATGTGAATATCTAAGGCAACGTCATAGAACAGGATAAAAACTATGCTTCAGCTATAAAACAGTCCTCCTAGCATCACTACACATGCACAATTCATATGATATCTCAGACTGCCTCCAGAGAATAGGCAGGGAAATATGCTCATTCTTATTGCAAAATTTTAAAAGGCTGGGTAGATATCAATTTACCAGTACGCAGGAATGGATGGCCACCAAGATGCCAAAATTAAATGGCAAATACAATTTACACTAAATGAGGAAAAGAAAGGCTACTAATACTCAGATAATCATGTAATACATAGGTAATCAAATGATATCAAGAGTAACAAATAAGGATTGTTTGGCAAATTGTTGACCTGCGGTAAACCTCATTATACGTGAGCCAAGTTCTTGGCCAATCGTTTGGTAAAAAAGAAATTTCAAAAATTGAAAAACTCTAGCCTAGACCATGCAGCTGCCACACTTTTTCGGGTTATCATGTTTAGTGAAAAAATCTTATGTACTCCTTGTACATTGCACTCGGTAATTTGATATATAACAATGTAATTAAATATTAACTATTAGATAAATTTTAAAAAAGTAATCTTAACCATGTTAAGTTGTTTAGGTTCAGTTATTGTCTAGCTTTATTACTCTTCCCCTCGGTTCAAATTTTTGAAAAAATGGATAACTTCCCTTCCCTTCTCATCAGAGACAAAATTTTATCACCAGTCTATGCTAATTGGAAAATACCTTCTAAAGAGGGAACGATTATCCTTGGTTTATTAATGGTCAGCACGTCCTGTTTCAAGCACACCATAAAGACTATAAAGTACAAACAACAAAATTAAGTTAACCTTAAAAAATAGATATAAACAAAAACAATGCAGTAAGATATAACTAACTTTACAGGGAGTGGGGAAAAAAGAAAAAAAAACTAAACTCAAAACAACAAAAAACTTGTTTGCCAAACAAAGACTCAGACCATCAAAAGGTATGACTATCGAAACATGGAAATTTAAGATTATGTTTATAATTGGTATGACAATTGAAAACATAGACCTTAAGTTTTCATATATTTCAAATTTAGATAACACTAAGTTGAAAATTAGAATTTCTGTATATCAAACACCTCATAACAGAATTTTATCGAAACCCAAAGCTAATACTATCAGCATTTTAATTGCTTACCTTGTAAACACTTGAGAGATATGATCTTGAGGATCCATTCTTCATTCATGTTTTTCAACAAGTTTGAGACTAATAGTTTTCTTGCTTTCTTCTTGCTTCTGATCTTTTGCCTTTCTTGAATATCATTGGAAATTGAGTCTTTTTAAGCTTTTGAATTTATTTTGTTTTTCCTTGTTCCACTGGTTCTACCTTGATCATTTACTTCTAAGATGTGAAAAACCTTTTTGTCTCTTTAGATGGACCTCGGTTCATCTGCCAATCTTTTCTTGCTCTTCTTGCTTACAATCTTTTGCCTTTCTTGAATATCATTGGAAATTGAGTCTTTTAAGCTTTTGAATTTATTTTGTTTTCCTGTTCCCTGACATGAAACAACACTAAATATGCATCATGGTATTAGTGGAATAACAGCTACTGCGCCAGAGGGGTTCCATCAGAGGTAGCAGCAGCAGCATCCCTACTTGTAACCTCAGCTTCCTCAAAACACCTCAACTCCCATCACATGGACCCGTTGAAAATCGATAGTTATACACCCTATTCTTGTGTTGTTGTTCCACAAGCTTTTTCTACTCTTTAGACTACTAGACTAGACTAGAATGGATTGCAGTTTTGCTGAGAAGAAATGGGTTTCTCCAATTGTTTGCTTTTGCATTACATATGATGAAATAGGAAGTAATTGAGGGAACTCGGCCAATCTCTATAATAATAATAGTAACCATCTAAGATGGGATGGGATGGAACCCTTGTACTTGTAGAAGAAGACCATCCAATTGTAACAGAGAAGTTCATGTTTATATGTTTCTTTGCCTTCTAATATCTTGTTTCTTAATTTTCTCTTGTCACTGCCGAACACTGAACAATAACATAATGAAATTGAAGTGCTTTCAAGTTTCAACTTTGATTAATTACGAATTTTGCATTGGTTGGCTAGCTAGAGATGATATTGAATTATTGATAAGGAGGCAGTGCTTGAAAAGAAATGACATTACACTCAAATTGAGCTCTATTTTATTTATGGTACAAATGGTTGTCTGCGTTGAAGAAACTAAATATCAAGTATAAATGATGAAAACTACATATTACATGTGCAAGATCTATCATTCTTTCTTTTCCTGAGCTTTATAGACATTTTTTTTATCTCATTCTTTCTCCTCTACTGCTCTGCCACTCCAATCAAGGGCTGACATTTATAAAAAAAACAAAGCAATGAATGGAAGTATGGAACTTACCTTTCACAATCGGTGTATATAGTTGTAGAAAATAATGAAATTGTTGCCAGTGCAACCTATATATATACTCACCTTGCGTACCTGCAACGTATGTTTTTTTTAATATTTTATATATATTAGGAATTTGCTATCCTACGCTCGAGTGGACAAGCTCTCGAGCTTCTCTGCCATTTAGAAGAATAAAAACTCATCTTATTTGCTTCTCTCGGAGTTCCTGGTAGTGAATCTCAAAACTAATCTTCACCAATCCCATTTAACGATAGAATAGAAAATGAAATTCTAATAGAAATATTTATACCGAACAGAGCATGAAACAAATTGGTTATCTTATTCCTACCCATTATACCACACGAACAACAATAACGAATGAAATAAAATGCACAATGTACCTGTATTTGGCAACAGTGCAACGAAACGCAACAATGGAGCAACGGATTAGAATAGAGCAATGCAGCAAACCCTAACAGAGAGAATGCAACAATGGAGCAACGGATTAGAATAGAGATGAAGGACAGAAAGTGATGAAGGAGTAGTGAGGGAGTCGTTAACGAAGAGAGGAAAGTGGTGGTGGTGAGGGAAATATTCTAATAAGGAAAGTGGTGTTCTGAAGAAGAAAGGATTTGCCAAATATTATGAGTGAAAAAATTGTGGGAAAGGTTGATGCGTATTAGATATAGATTAGAGCACGCTTTTGATAGGGTTGTATTTGATTGTGAAATGGGTAACACTTATTAAGTGTCGTATTTGATAGTTAAATAGGCAACACTTCTTAAGTGTGTTATTTGATCAAAATAAGTGTGTCCAAATATAACCTTGAGAGTATGGTAATGTTTAAAAAGTGTACCTTTTACATTCTAAGGATACACTTTTCAATTGTTGTCAAAAAATTATTGTCAAAATTTTTCAAAAAAAGTTACTCATATAAAAGTGTTCTCTAATAAGATTTAAGAGTACATTTTTCAAGTGTACCTTAAAAAAATGTGGTTATAGACTAATTTTGTTGTAGTGTTACGAGAAGTATAACCACATTCAAACCAAAAAAAGCAAAAAGCAAAAGCATAAATATCAGCAAGAATCGAGTCATTGTAGGTGAAATCATTTGGCTCACCATTTACACTTTGGTAAACTCTTTGAGCATCTCCTTCTAGATATCCTACAACTAATTAATATCCCATGCAAACAGTAAGCCTTCCCTAGCAGCAAGTAACTCACTTCTATAACGATGAACAACCCCATTAAATCTTTGAGCTTTCCTTGCTATAAACTTACCATCTTCATCCCTTATAATAATTCCAATCTCATAAGCTTAAACATATTCCATGAGAGAAAAATCAACATTTACCTTGAAACTTCCCCTTCTTGATTTAGTCCAGTTCCCGTATGATGTTGCAAGGGAACTGCCCAAATGAGGAGAACAGTTGGCTTCCTGATAAGCTTTCAAATTTGTATCCGCAATACTAGCTATTTGAGTAAAAGGCTTAGCTGGTTTCCCATTCCAAATAGTGTGCCACAACATACTAATTTCCTCTCTTTGATTTGAAGTTAAGTGACCAAGATATTGCTCTACATGAACTAGCCAATTTTCATGAGTAATGCCAACCCTTGTAAAGTATGTAGATGCAGGGGCATTATATTAACTTATTAACTGATATAACTGTAGTTATTAGGTGATGTAATTAGAATTAGTTAGTTAATTAGTCTGTTAGTTGATTCGTTAGGTTGGTTAGCTTATCAGCTTACTATATAACTCTTTTTCTTTCTTTTGTAACTTAACTTTTCATCAATACAAGTTTTCATTCAGTAACTACTGTTCTCAATATGGTATCAGAAGAAATTTCCTTCTCTGTCTTTCTTTGATATATCTTTTCCTATTTTCTTTCTTCTACGAACCCTACATCTGTGTCAACAATGGCTGCTACCTTCGCAATTGATGATCTCTACAATCCTTTCTTCCTTCATCATTCTGATAATCCAGGCTTAATCCTAGTTTCTTAGCTTCTCACCAGTAACAATTACAATTCCTGGTGTTGCTCCATGAAAATGGCTCTTCAAGCTAAAAATAAATTTGGTTTTGATGATGGTTCCATTCCTCGACCTCATGATACTAATCTTTAATCTTTGGTTGCTTGGGATCGCAATAATAATATTGTAAGTTCTTGGCTCTTTAATTCTGTTTCTAAAGAAATTGTGGCTAGCATCATCTATTTAACTACTGCTACTGCTATTTGGAGTGATCTGCAAGATTGGTTTCATCAGCAAAATAGATCAAGAAATTTTCAACTAAAGAAAGATCTGATGAGTCTCGCTCAAGGAACATCAACAGTGAGTCAATACTTTACCAAACTCAAAGCCGTTTAGGAAGAACTTTCTGATTTTAGGCCATTGAGCAGTTGCACTTGTGGAGGAGCTCAGTTATTGATTGATCATGCTCATACTGAGTATGTTATGTGTTTTCTCATTGGTCTAAATGACACTTTCTCTCATGTTCATGGTCAGATCCTTCTCATCCTATTCCCCCAATCAACAAAGTTTTCTCCTTATCAGTATAACAAGAGAGGCAACGTGAGATCAGTGCTTCTCATTCTATGTCCATTGAGACTCAGCTGGCTTATGCAGTAAATTCTGCTTCTAAACTTGTTCTTAATGCTAAAGGCAAGGGTTTCAAGAAAGATAGGTCAATTTATACACATTGTGGTTTGCTTGGTCATACAAAGGAAAAGTGTTATCGTTTAAATAGCTTTCCACCAAACTACAAAGGTGGTAAACACAAAACTTCTCAAGCTGCAATTGTTAGTGTTAATCAAGTATCTGATCAGGGTCAAGAGCCATCTTTCTAGTTTTCTGTAGCACAATGTCAGCAATTGCTTTCATTTCTAAATTCTTAGTTGTCACGGACTTCTGCAGAATCTAATTATTTTGTGAATGTTACAGGCATTGTGTTTTCTGCAACATTTTCATCCATTATTCATGATTGTCATTCTTGGATTTTGGATTCTGGTGTCACATGTCATATTGCATGTTCTCTGTCTTCTTTTAGTTCTTATCAGTTTATGCATAACTAGTTTGTCAATATGTCTGATAAACTAGTATTCCAATTATTGCAATAGGAATAGTTTGTCTTTCTCCTGCTATCATGCTACATAATGTTCTTTATGTTCCTAACTTTCATATTAATTTACTTTCAGTTAGCTCTTTGTTAAAGCATGCTAATCTGAACATTTCTTTTTCCTCTACTTGTTTTTTAATTCAGTACCTCAATCATTTGAAGATGATTGGCAAGGGTGATCTACTTGAAGGCCACTTATATTTCATTCCAATAATCATTTGTCTGATAATCCTTTTGATTTACTACATTAATTGTGACATATGGGGGCCTTTCAATACAAACAACCTATACTGGAAAGAGGTATTTTGTTACCCTAGTTGATGATTGCACTCGGTTCACCTGGACATATTTGATTCAGTTAAAATCAGAAACACCTAGGGTGATTATGCAATTCTTTGCTATGGAGGAAACACAATTTGGGAAGGTGATCAAATAGTTCAAGTCAGACAATGCTAAGGAGTTGGCCATGACTGATTTTTTCACCACAAAAGCAGTTTTGCATCAGTTTTCTTGTGTGGAGAGACCACAACAGAACTCAGTGTTTGAAAGGAAACACTAACATCTTCTTAATGTCGTCAGATCCTTGTTTTTTCAGTCCAAAGTTCCATTGGATTTTTAGGGAGACTACATATCTATTGCAATTAACCTTATTAATTGGGTACCCTCTGCCTTACTCTCTTTTAAATCTCATTTTTACCTACTTTACAATTCTGAGCCAGATTACTTACATTTGAGAATGTTTAGTTGTCTTTGTTTTGGATCAACCCTTTTTTTTTTGTAGACATAAATTCAGTCCTCGAGCTATTCCATCCATTTTTTTGGGATATCCATCTAGGTATAAAGGTTATAAATTGTACAATTTATAGTCTAAGTCATGTTATATTTTAAGGGATGTAGTCTCTCATGAGGATATTTTTCCTTTCTAGTCCATTTCTGCTACTTCCCCTACTGATGATCCTTTTCCTGATCTAGTTATTCCTAAACCAATTCCAGATTGTCCATCTTCTACACTTGTCTCACAGTTTCATCATTCTTCTACTATTCAACAAGTTCCTTATTCTCCTTGTCCAGTTATTTGAAGATCCTCTAGAACCAGGAACCTCCTTCTTATCTTCAAGATTACAGTTGTAACACTTCTTCCATAGTTCCTTAAACATATAGGAATTATGTTTTGCAAACATCTTCTATTTTTGAACCTTCCTTTTATCACCAAGCAGCTTCTATTCCTGAATGGTAGCAGTCCATGAAGGAAGAACTTGATGCCATTGAAGCCAATAACACTTGGACAGTGGTTCCTCTTCTTACAAGAAAACATGCACTTGGTTGTAGGTGGGTTTATAAGGTGAAATACAAGCCTGATGGCACTACTAAAAGGTACAAAGCCCAACTTGTAGCCAAATGGTTCACACAATAAGTTAGAATAGATTTATTAGATACCTTTTCGCGTATTGCAAAGTTAACCGCAGTAAGACTTCTGCTTTCTCTAGCAGCAATTAAGAAATGAACACTTCTCCAATTAGATATCAATAATGTTTTTCTTAATGGTACATTGTTTGAAGAAGTTTACATGGAATTACCTTTAGGGCATCCAAGCAAGGGGGAGAACATTGTTTGCAAATTAAATAAATTCCTTTATGGATTAAGACAAGCATCAAGATAGTGGTTTCACACCCTTTCTTCTGCTTTGCTGTTTCATGGCTTCAAACAATCAAAGTGTGACTACTCTTTGTATACAAGAGGTTCTGATAGCACCTTTGTTACATTTATTGTGTATGTTAATGATATTATTATAGCAAGTCAAGACTCAGTTACTGTCTTAGCTGTTAAAAACATTCTGCAGTCCTTATTCAAACTAAAAGACTTGGGGCTGGAAATTGCTCAGTCCAAGAAAGGTATTTTCTTGACACAGAGGAAATATAATCTGACTTTACTAGAGGAGACTGGTTTTTTGGCTTGCAAACCAGCTACCTTATCTATGGATCCAAATATGAAGCTAAGTGTTTCTGATGGAGATCCACTTCCTGATTCTTCACAGTATCGAAAACTCATTGGAAGGTTATTGTACTTGACCATTTCAAGACCAGACATTTGTTATACTGTGAATAAGCTTAGTCAATTCATGTGTAATCCTACCACTTCTCATCTAGATGCAGTCCATCATCTTTTGCGATATCTTAAGGCTTCTCCAGGCCAAGGTCTCTTATTTTCTACTACTTCATCTCTCACTCTCAAGTCATATGCTGATGCTGATTGGGGTAGCTACACTGATACCAGGAGGTCTACAAATGGTCATTGTGTATTTTTGGGGGATTCTATGTTGTCATGAAAATTAAAGAAACAACTTATTGTATCTCAGTCCTCAGCAGAAGCTGAATATCGAGCTCTTGCTTATGCAGCCAGTGAGGTTACCTGACTTCAAAATCTTCTCAAGGATTTTGAGATTTATATTGATTCTGCTGTGTTTTTCTGTGATAGTCAAGCTGCAGTGCACATTGCCTCAAATCCAATATTCCATGAGAGATCTAAACATATAGACGTTGATGCCACTTTGTTAGAGAAAAAGTTCTTGCTGGAACTCTCAAGCTTGTTCATGTGCAATCCAAATATCAGTTGGTTGACATTCTCACCAAGTCATTCTCCATTGTTTCATTTCAATTCTTATTATCCAAGATGGGAGTTCTTGATCCATATCTTCCATCTTGAGGGAGAGTATTAATTTATTAACTAATATAACTGTAGTTAGTTAGCTTATGTAATTAGAATTAGTTAGTTAGTTAGTTTGTTAGTTTGTTAGTTGATTCGTTAGGTTGGTTAGCTTATCAGCTTAGTATATAACTCTTTTTCTTTCTTCTGTAACTTAATTTTTCATCAATACAAGTTTTCATTCAGTAACTACTGTTCTCAATACATTTGAAGTATACGACAAGTCATCAAAAGATGTTGAACTAATTTTAGGGTGGAGCCACACAGGTAACATTTAGAATCTACAATCATATTCTTATCCCATTAAGAGAATGATTCATCTTTTACTGGGAAATTAGAGATGAACACAAAGAACAAAGAGATAAGGGAAAAAAGGATCCCCTGCCCAAAACCTCTAGAAGGTTGTAAATAGTTTCCCAAAATACCATTCAAAAAGCACTGAGTGCGAGACTGGTGAAATACAATGCATAATCAGGGAAACCCATCTATCATACAATGCAGACACTATTTGTGTTTTAGGTTTCTTACAAAACAAACAATGCAAACCTTGTGTTTTAGGTTTCTTACAAATCATGCGCTCTTTGTTTTGTAATAAACCTAAAACACAAGGTTTTCAACTTTTCAAGCATTTCTTAGACCAAATTTCTTGTAGAGTGTATATCATTAGGTGTTTTAAAAAATTAGATTTTAATAAATTTAAAAATGATTTCAAATTCATAACACAAATTAGAAATTGAATTAGAGACCATATTAATGTATTTTATAAAATAAATCTAAAATTTGGAAATTGATTTTAAAAAATATAATATATTCAAATTTTAATGACTGATTTAAAGATCACATTAGAGATTGATTTAGTAACTAATTTTTTAGTCTCTAAATTAGAGACCTAATTAGTGACTAATTTTAAATATATATATATATATATATATATATATACATATGTTTAACGATCGAATTAGAAACGATATTTTGATATTTATAAATCGATTATTATTTTGGTCTCTAAATAAATTTTTAAAAAAAATGATTCAAAATAATGATTTTTTTAATTAATTGGTCATTAATTTAGTCTCTAATGTTAATATTAACAATCAATTCAAATTAGTTGCTAATTTTTTTAATGAGTAATTTTTTAAATTTAATGACTTATTTTTCAATCAGACTTTTTTCTAGTAGTGAATTTTAATGACCCTGATACAACTTATTTCTTGCTTTAGCCTCTTTGAACCCGGCTTAATTTGTTTGTTCAACTTTACAGGGGGATTCAAGTGTCATAATATTTTTTGCCAAATGGAAGGAGGCTATTGACATCAGGTGGAAGGAGGAACAACAATAATAGGAAGGGGAGTTAGGGAAAACGACAAATGGAACCCACAGGTTCCATTTTCTCTTTTGTCTCCAAACAATGGCTAAAACTCCAAGGTGATATGACCCGATCGCTTAACCCACAAGTTAGCCACAGCTAACCCGCATTTTATTTTACTTTTTTCAAGGGAAAGAAAAAAAGGGAGTTATGGGGGAAGGTTAGAACCTGGAAGGGTGGGTCAATGCCATGGTTCAAAACACTTTACCCCAAAATTGTAAGTTTGAAACCTAGCAGCCACCAACCCCTTTCTCTGAAGCAACAACAACCACCTAGTCACCCACCCTTGCACTGTAGCACCGATCACTAGGGATGGAAATAGATCAGATCAGGTCAGACTTTACCTTGAATAGACCTAACTTGTATTACAATTATAAGGTCTAAGCCTGACATGTGAGCCTGTAATAGGTCAATTTTTAAGGTATGGTATGACATTTTTAAAAGTGTGGCCTGACTTAAATGTCTATTTAAATGTCTACTTTGCAATGAGATTTTAAATAGGCTGACAGACTTGCCTTTAAATAGGCAAACAAACCTACCTTTAAATAGGTCAACATGACTTTACATATGCTAACAAACTTGCCTTTAAATAGGTCAACATGTCTTTATATAGGCTAATAGGCCTAAGCCTTGAAATAAGTCAATGGGCCTATTCAAGGCCAATAAGCATTTGTTATAACTTAGCACTCACATTCTAATTCTATAAATGATCTCTACTTTCTTGGTCGATGTGGGACTTGGAGATATACTAAGTTACAAAATTTTGTAACTTGGTATATCTCTAAGTCTCACATTGACCAAATATCAGAGTAAGAAAGTAGTGAACATCTATAAAAGTATGAGGTAAATGTTAATTTATTATTTTCATTTTAATAAATATATTGATAAATACATTATTTCTATTCTAACTTACTAATTTAGGTTTTAGTTACTAATTTTTATTAAAATATAATTAAAAATATATTAATATATTATAATAAATTTATAAGTATATTATAATTTATAATTATTATAATAATATATATTATATATGAGAAAAAATATGTAGCTTCTGACTTTTTTCTTTTTTTCAAATCACCACCACGAACTTTAAAATATTCTCAATTAGTCAGAACTTTAATTAATGTCACAACAGATCTTTATGTTTAATTTGGATTTATTAATTCACTAACTAAAATTATATAGTATCATTTTATTTGTATTTACATTAATTAAGAATTGTTTATTAATTAATTTATTAAAATTTAAGTTTAAATATATTTTTTCATTACAAAAAATAAAAAAAATTTATTTTAGAAAACAAATTTGTTTTATTTATGTTGTAAGGAAAAATATATATTTGAAATTAAATTTTAATAGATAAATTAATAAATAATTCTTAATTAGTGTTAATACAAATAAAATGATATCATAAACTATTATTGTTAGTGAATTAATGGATCTAAATTAAATATAGGGATCTATTAGGACATTAATTAAAGTTTAAGGACTAATTGAAAATGTTTTAAAGTTCATGGTAGTGATTTGCAAAAGAGTCAAAGTTTAAAGGAGCTACATACTCTTTTCTCAGTATATTATATATAGTTAAGCAGGTCAGGTTGGTTTGTCAGGCTTAACAGATCTATTAGATGGCCTGAAACATGATCTTTTTAGTTAAACAAGCTTTTAGAAAATCTTGACCTAACTTGTTTAGTAAATAAATTAGGCCAAGTCAAGCCTCAGGCAGACTAAATCATAAGCTCTTAACGAACAACCTAATTTATTTCTACTCCTATCGGCCACCACCAAGCAACAACTAGTAAGCGAAGTCGAACAATTGAACAGAGGAAGCCTCCAACAAGCTAGCAGCCACCGTGCAAACCAGACGCGACCAAGTCCAATAAAAGTTACGAAAGTTTACCCACTGTGAGATGCGAGTTGCGACGATGAGCCATCGTGCTTGAAGACCACGATGAAGGCACGGAGTGACACAATATTAATCTGATCTCCCTTTATTTATTTAAATTTTTTTCATGTAGTTTTATGTTTTTTTATTTATTAAAATTTTGGTGGGTAAACCTTTTTAACTCACCAACCTTAGCGGATTGAGTTAAGTTGTCATTTTTTGACTCGCTAATAAAGTTAATTAACCCGGACCGACTCACTTTTAGACCAAACCCGTAGCAATACATGTTTTTGTCTCATTCTTATTTTTGGCGCCAATGCAATGCAAACCCTGACCAACAAAATTGAACTACAATACACTCCTAGAACTGGTTTGACTGTGAATTGTGATCAATGGCTTCAAGCTCTGTGGAAGGAGGATCAACGCTGCCAATGGACGATTACGAGACCTTGATTTCAACCACCGACGTTGAGCTGCTCAAGAGAGCCTGGCGTAACGAAAAGGCAGCCCCCGAGATTCTTCGATTTGAATCCGATTTGATTAGCCGCGTCAGAGAACAGATTCAATTGATGGTAACTTCTCACACACTCAAACCCCAGCCCCCTTTTTTTTGTTTGATTTCTTCAGAGATAATGCAAACTGAAATGAATTTCAATTTTGGGTTTTTTTTTATTAAATAAAATAAATTAACTGAATGAAATGATGCTAACATCGGTTTTTATGGGTTTTTCGTATACATTATTCACGGTACCTTGGATTAATGTTTTGGTGGGTGGATTTTTCTTTTTTAGTTCAATTTCAATGGTATAAAGGAAAATTTTGTTCTTGTGTGCATAATTTTTCTTCTCTTAAGTAGATTGAAAATTTGAAACTTTGTGCCTGGAGTGTTGTTGTGCAGATTCAATTAATGGCGCTCAAACCCTGCCCCCACCCCTTTTTTGGTTTGATTTCTTTGGAGACATTGCAGAGTAAAATGAATCTCAATTCTGGGTTTCGAAACCTGTACATAAAGTTTAATTTTTTTCCAAAATTTTTTTAACTGAGAAATGAGACTAAGGTACCTGATTGAAATTTTTTTTCAATTTTTTTGGGTTTTTGTGGGTTTTTCATATATTAGATACCTTAGATTAAGGTTTTGGCAGGTGACTTTAATCCTTGAAATTTGGTGCCATATTTTTGCAGGAAGAAACTGTGGAGGAGAAATCTACTAGTGGTATTGACCCTCTTTCTATATCTCTCTATCAGATGGACTTGGATAGAACCATGTTTCTATTAAGATCATATCTTCGGATCCGCATCCAAAAGGTAGTCATCAGCTATTAAGATCAATGGGTGTTGAGTCAAAATTGGTTCATTTAGCCTTGAGTCAAAATTGGTTCATTTGGTAGGATTTAGGCTAAATGAACCAACAAAATTTACTTTAGCCTTAACTTCAAGTATTAGCAATGGCTGCATCAATCTTTTACTAGATTTAAATTAAATTTCCTGTATAGACTTTCTTTTTCCATATATTTGTCCCTAAATACTATATTTCCCTAATATTTTTACAACCTTCATTTCTACCTATACAATAGGTGTTAAAATAATTTGGGTACACATTAATAGTTGAAATATTTGAAGACTTGTCAGGCAGCAAATAGACTTGACTAATTGCTGTTTTCATTAGATTGCATTTTGTTTAATTTTATAACCATATTTTCATTGCAGATTGAAAAGTACATGTTCCACATCCGAAAAACTGATGAACTTTGGAACAGGCTATCTAAAGAGGAGAAAAATTTCACTAGAAGGAAAGGCTATCTTTTACAGTTAACTAATTTGTTTTTACTAAAATTATGCTTATTGTGGTTTTTGAATCTATTTTTCTGGTTGCAGGTGTACGGATGACCTAAAACAACATCTGGAGGAGAGTGTTCTGTCAAAATTGCCTGAAAATTACCAATCTGTTCAGAAGCAATCTGTAATAAGTGAAGAGGATGACATGGGTAATTTGCCAACCTTAGAAGTTAGTATAGGTTATTTTATTTCGTTATTTATTTTGGACCATTTTGTCTCTCTCTGCGTATTCAAATTTGCCTTGCCTGAAAATTATCGGTCTGATATGAGATAAAGTTTCTTACCTTGTGAGCATTTTGGCAAGTAGTATGAAAGAACTGGCATTTATTGGATTGAAGGCATCAAAGTCTGAGGACCAGTTTTGTTGTACTTCTTCAATAAATTAGGGCTTTTATGCTTATAGCTTTTCTTCTAATTTCTTGCTTTCTAGATGAGATTTTGGATACTAATCTTCACTTATTTGACTTGGAAGTTGTTGTGATGTACATCGACTCCTTTCATTATCGAATCAGATGATACTAAATAATTGTGCTGGAATACTTTATGCTGATGGCTGTAATTCTATTTTTGAAACCCCTGTAAATACATCATAACTTTATGGCTGCTCTTAATTTCAAATATTCCTATTGCAAATCCCAGAAGGCACCTTAACCTTGCTCGAGTCTCAAGCTTTCATTTACCTGTGCAGCAAAGTCTGATCTCTGTGGTCTAATGATATAGGTCTATATATTGGCTTCTTTACAATTTCATTAATATTGTCAACCAAGCGAAACTACAAAGTTAAATAGAGAACATGTTGGGAGGGGGGGGAGGAATTTTTTACTTTCTTCCATTTTTTTCCGTGTCTCAGATTAAATTGTTCATCCAGTTAAACTTCTATTTCTGCCTTTGATTAGCTATTAGATCTTATAAACCTTGCATATTATTGCTGTACAGAGATATAATGATTCTTTGGACAGGAATGGAACTCTTGTTTGTAGTTTTCTTTTTATTTATTTATTTCAAAGTTCAGGAAGAATCCTTGGGTGCATCTCATTTATTATGGATGCTTTTCCATGGAGAATCATATTAGAGAGGCTTCTCCCCCATTTTCCCCACTTACGTTTTCTCTTTTGCTAACTGAAGTCTTTCATTGCAAGGGCTTGGGTTTTGCTAACTGAATCATGCTTTGGCTTTTAGTCTTTTATATGTTATTGCCTTGAGACTTGGATATCTCCTGACATAAGTTAACCTTCTACTCTGACAATTATTCTGTTTGTATGTTTCAGTCCCTGAACCACAACTAGACACATTTGTTTTATGTAGAAGTAAAGAGTATCTCACAGGCATTCAACTTGAAGATGGACCTGTTGATGACAGGCAATTCTCTTATTCTTGCATGAATTTATTCTTCTCTGCTTAGAAAAAGGTAAGAAAATAGTTTAATTGATTGTTCTGGCAGGTCGAAGCTGTTTGAGATGGAGCCTGGTGTCCTCTACTTCATATGTTACAAATCAATAAAGGCACTTGTAGAGAGTGGCAAACTTGATCTGCTCTGATAAGTTAACAATTTGGATATTGATGCTCATGAGATGCCCGCTATTGTTGATCAATTGTCTCCTACCAAGACTGAGATCTTACACCTGAGAATGGCCTTGTTTTTTTAATTCTGGAGTATGGAGCTGATCCAAGATGCTGTCAAGAAAAGGAAATCAGGACTTGCATTGTATATGGTCAGCCCCTAGTTGGACAAGGCTCTAGGAGGAAGCATGAGGATGTAGATGTCTTCCTTGTTCAAGTGTTTGTCATCACTGTTTGTTGTTCTTTTTGTTTACAGTCCTGTATGTGTTTTCTTATATTCTATAAAGACATCTGTAAACATTTTGAAGCCTTTTCAATTTGCCATGGTTATAAGGATAGAATACATTCTGTTAAAAGGGAGCAGTATCTTAATGTTTAGAGACATACTATATTCTCCAGGTTCGTACTCTTATTTACTTGTTATAAAAGATAAATTACTGAAAATGAAAAGGAAACCAGAGTTTCAGTAGAATCCCACACAAGGAGTAACGTCATTGTAGTGCCGCTTCCCTTCACCACCTTATGTGTCTATCCTCATCCTTTTCTTGGTGCTTCTCACCTCGAGTCTCTCATGTTGAGTACCTATAGTCACAACCTCTATAGTATGTGATGTTGCCTTCTTTAGTTTTTACCTTTTTGCTTTTTTCTTGCCCTGACTCACTTCTGCATTCAGCTTTGGGAATTGTAACACAAGATGGGGGCATAGAGAAATTACCTTCAGCCTGATTTATTGAGATATCGATTAAGGGCGAACTCATAGATGAGTCTTTGGCAAGGCTTGGCCCACTTATATTTCGAGCTTTGATTTGAAATTCCTTGTTGATGTCGCTGTTTGTTGATGTCGCTGTTTATGATGACTATTGTGTCATTAGCATCAAGGTCTTTCAAAGGAGTCTGGTAAAGTGACTCCTCTTCTACTTCAAATTGGATGATCACAGGCCTGGTTTGCTTACAGCTCAATGCTTCCTCTTCATTGAGGTTGTTTAGAATTGGTTCAAAGACATCTTCAGGTAATGGAGTATAACCCTTGTTTCGGCTGTGACTGGGAGCATTCTCCTAAGTTTGGGTTCGGATTTGTCATCCAGTCATTATTCTTGAAAGGTGATTTGAGACCTGGTTGACAAGGTTGCACTCCAATCTTCTGCTTTGCCTAGGAGTAGCTATTGTGGCTGGCTGTGCTTGAGAGTTGAGTGGTGGACTTTCGATCCTTTTCCCTAGCTGATTTGCCTTGAGTCTTGGTTCAAGTGATGTTTCTTTGATCTGGCCATTGAGCTCGTTATGGATCATGGAGGTGCAGTTGTACTCCTCATGGCCAATCTTTCTACAATAATAAGGAGCTTTTCTTAACGAAACTCCATCCATTTTTTTTCCTTCACTGTCAAATCAGTAGAAGATGCTGCATTTGATCGGATGATTGATATTTAAACTTTAATTAATATCTCAACATATCTATTTATTTAAGACATGTTAATTCATTAATGATGATACCACTTAATAATATTTTATTCGTCCATTTATACTAAATTAGAATTGTTTATTAATTTATTCATTAAATTCAAATTTCAATCAATTTTAAAATAGTTAAATTAATAGATAAAAAATCACCAAAATAGTTAAATTAATGAATAAGTTAATGGATAATCTAGATTTAATATAAATAGATGGATAAAATATTTTCATGTGGCATTACCATTAATAAGTTAACATTTTTAAATGGAATGATTTATTGAATTATTAGTTAAAATTAAAGACTAATTAATATAATTTTAAAATTTGTGATAATAATTCACAAAAACAATCAAAGTTTAAGGGAGCTACATGTACTTTTATCGTTAAATTAACTTATTCTGTCAATTAATTTTCTAGTTCACATGACATCGACTACAAATTTAAGTGTGTTATACATGATATCATGAATGTGATCCTTATTTCATCTCCTTTCCATTTCTCCATCTTAAATAAATTATTTCTATATTATTATTTTATTATTTTGTTTGTGTTTGAGCTAGTATTACACTTATAGGATTAAGATCCTCTCCTGTTGGGTGAAAACATGAGAGGGTATTGTTATTGATCCAATGGCTCAAATTTATCAAGTTATATTTATAATTTTTATTTTATCATAAAATAAAACATTTTTAAAGGTTGAGATATTCTCCTGTTTTCACCCAACAGGAGAGGAGAGGATCCTGATCCTACACTTATATTGGTTTACTTTTATATTTTGATGAATGGCATATCATACACACAATGATTAAAAAAAGTTATTTATTTAATCTCTGTAATTTCACTTTAAATTGAATTGAATTTTTATAATTTGAAATCATTTAAAAAATTTATATTATTTCAAACAACGAAAAATGATCCTTTTTAGTTAGATTTGCTTTCTATTTGGAATAAAATTATAAGAACTATTTTAAATAGTTTGAAAATTACAAAAACCATTTTGCATTGTTTTAAAATTATAATAATATTTTCAAATTAAAAAATTCTAATAATATTTATAATAGTATTTATTTTCTTTATGGTAATAAGCATGTTTTGTAAAATGATTATTCTTAAAAAAATTTAAACATTTTATTAAATCAAATACTAAAGTTCCTCTATTGTCTTTCTGTGGTTTCTCATGGGTGACTTCAACGAGATCTTTCTCCCAGGGGATCAACGAGGGGGCTCTTTTTCTCCTACAAGGGCTAAAGCTTTTGGTTCCGTGTTGGATCACAGTGGCTTAATTGATATTCAAACTGTTGGGGGTCGTTTACTTGGCACAAGAACTACAGAGGTAACAAAAGCATTGCAAAGAAGTTGGATAGGGGCTTGGCTAATCTCGCTTGGCATATGGCCTTCCCGGAAGCCTTTGTAGAGGTTCTTTGTCGACATTACTCTGATCATAACCCAATTCTCCTTAGACTGGGTGGCTTACCTCAGTCAAGAGGCCCACGACCATTTCGTTTTGAAGCGGCTTGGATCACACATGGTCATTTTCAGAACGTTATAGAGGATGCTTGGAGTGAAAAGGTTGGTAGACCCCTAGAGGCTTTGCTGAAAGTCGGGGAAGAATGTATCAAATTCAACTATGAAGAAAGAGTGGACTCTTGAAAGGGATACGAAGAACTCTTGAAAGAGTGGACTCTCTTGCTCTTGTCCAACTTGAATGTAAGTTCCCCTATGAATACAACCAAATTCTTATTCAGGAAGAGTTGCACTGGTATCAAAAGTCCCGAGAGCAGTGGGTCAAGCTTGGGGATAAAAACACCTCCTTCTTCCATGCACAAACAGTGATAAGAAGAAAGAGAAACAAAATTCATGGGTTGACTCTTCCAAGTGGTATCTGGTGTTTGGATGATGACATTCTTCAGGAAGAGGCCCTCAGATATTTCAAATCTTTATTTTGCCTCCTCACCAGGGCAATACCACAAATTTCACAGTTACTGACATGCCTTGTTTAGATGAAGAAGGGAGAACTCATCTAACTAAGTCGGTGAGCAAAAAAGAAGTGTTAAGAGCTCTCAACTCTATGAAGCCATATAAAGCCCCCGGACCGGATGGATTCCAATGCATTTTTTTTTTAACAGTATTGGCAGGTAGTAGGAGATGATATCTGGAAACTTGTTCGTGAGGCATTTTTATCAGGCACTTTTGATCCTTCTATTGCAGAAACCTTGGTTGCGCTGATCCCTAAGGTGGATAATCCAGGTAAGTTTAAAGAATTTCGGCCCATTAGTCTTTGTAATACCATTTACAAGATCATTACAAAGGTGCTAGTCAACAGGCTGCGACCCCCTTTAATGATATCATTGGCCCTTTCCAAAGTAGTTTCCTTCTTGGTAGATGTACTTTTGATAATGCCATTATTCTTATGGTGATGTGGCCTATAAAATAGACCTTGAGAAGGCCTATGACCATGTTGACTGGGGCTTTCTAAAAATGTGTTTACAAGAAATGGGTCTGCCTAGCATTACAGTGCAACTGATTATGCATTGTATTAATTCTTCTTCTTTATCTATCCTTTGGAATGGTAAAAAGCTCCCTAATTTCTCTCCAACTAGAGGTCTCCGGCAAGGGGACCCGTTATCCTCATATCTTTTTGTCATTTGTATGGAGAAACTTTCATTGGCAATCTCGGAAGTTGTGAGTATGAGGCATTGGTTACCTGTGAGAGTTAGCCAACAGGGCCCTTGTGTTTCCCATCTCTTTTTCGCAGATGATGTGCTCTTGTTTACTAAGGCCAAGAGTTCTCAAGCTAAAATGATTGCAACTTTGTTTGATACTTTCAATAAAGCTTCGGGCCTAAAGGTTAATTTGGCAAAATCTAGAGCTTTTTACTCTTCTGGTGGACTAGAAACAAAATTGATAAATACACTGCTATCACTTCCATCCGTAGCACATTCGCATTGGACAAATATTTGGGATTTCCTATTTTAAAGGGTAGAACAAAAAGGGAAAATTTTGAATTTGTCATTGAAAAGATACAATCAAGGTTAGCCTCTTGGAAACATAGATTTCTAAACAAAGCAGGAAGGACAACTCTTGCAAAGTCAGTTCTCAATTCCATTCCAACTTATTATATACAAGTTCTCTGGATACCTCAAAGTATTTGTCAGTGGATTGATAGGACTACCAGGGAATTTATTTGGAAGGGCACTCTGAAGAAAGGGATCAATCTGGTTAGTTGGAACAAAATCACTTTGCCTAAGAAAATGGGTGGTTTGGGCATTAGAATGACAAGGGAAACCAACATATCTCTTCTCGGAAAGCTTGTTTGGGATATGCAACACAGAAAGGACAAATTATGGGTTGAAATTCTTCACAAAAAATATGTCAAGCAAGACCATTTTCTTGAGGGACAGAAGGTACAAGGTTCTTATGTCTGGAATTCCATTTATAAAGCTAAAGAAAGTCTTAAAGAAGGGTATAACGGGGCACATGTCATTTTGGTATGACTCCTGGACGAAGGCTGGTCCCCTTTGCACCCAAGTGGACTATGTGGACATCCGAGACACAGACTTGATGGTGAAAGATGTCTACAAAGACCATGCATGGCATCTGGATAGCTTGGCTACCAGGCTCCCTGTTAATATCAAACATGAAATCCAGAATATCCAGGTGCACCTTAATTCTCGCATATCTGACTCTCACATCTGGGAGGAGAACATATATGGTATTTACACTACTAAAACAGGCTATGATTGGCTTATGAAGAGGAGAGGGGCGACCATGGCCTCTATGTCATGGAGTTGGATTTGGAAGATCAGAGCTCCTGAGAATGTAAAATTTTTTATATGGCTTGCGTGCCATAACTCTGCTCCCATATCCACAGTTCTTCATCACCGAGGTATGCTCCCTTCAGGAACTTATCAGCGATGTTTTTTTGGAGGAGGAGACGTTTCTACACTATGTCTGCGATTGCCCGGATGCTAAACGTGTGTGGGAGGCTCTGGGTCTAGTCTGCAATTCCTTTATGCAACAAATAGACCACATACTATGGTTAAAAGACTGTGCATCAAGCTCTCAGGACACCATTTTTCTAGCAGGCGTTTAGTGGATTTGGAGGAGTAGGAATCTAAAATGCATTGCTAAGGAGGAGATGTCTTTTTATAAGCTTTTAATATCAATCAAGAATTTAACAGCAACCACTGACATGTGTTTTTTTATAAGCTCTTAATATCAATCAAGAATTTAACTAATTTTAACGTGGAATAGAGCAACCATTTGACATGTGTTTTCAACATCACAAACCATATTAATGACAGGAGTGAGTTTGAAGATTTATGACTTCCCATCACATGGGTTGAGCAACTATCTGTGTGGAAAGATTTCCTTTCTTTTGTTACTTGGCACCCTACTCGGCAAAAATCTACTATTCTCAACGTAGATGGCGACTCCCACTCATAATCTGAAAAGAAGTTCACACAAGAGTTTGAGTTATAAAAAGATGGGTTTTAAAATTTCTTCCTTTTCTTGAAACATAAACTTACTGCAAATTCATAAGTATTCGGTAATCCAAGGAAGGGTGGTTTTGGTGGTCTTCTTCGTGGGGCAGACAACAATTGGATATTTGGCTTTGCTAGGCTTATAGGTTTCACTAATAATCTTCATGCAGAGCTTATGACTATTTTGCAAGGTCTAATTTTAACGTGGAATAGAGCGTTCAAAAATGTCATTTGTTACATGGATTCCCTTAACGTCATGTCTATCGAGGGAGAAGATAACCACCGATACCAACATAATCATATAACACAAACAAGATATTACAGATAGATCATACCATAATCAATGCATGAACCAATCACTCAACATCACAAATATGCCTCCCTGATTCAAGATATTAATGACAATCTCAGTCTTCCTTGGTCTGTTAAGGTTGAACACATTCTTCGAGAGGACAACCAATGTGCGGACCTGTTGGTGAAAATGGGAGTATCTCAAGAGGAGAGTTTGAAGATTTATGACTTCCCACCACATGGGTTAAGCAACTATCTGCTAGCTTATGCTTCTAGGGTTGCCTTTTAAGAGCAAAAATTGTTGTTTTCACAAACATGTGTATGGACAATGTGGTATTTTAATCTTTCCTTTCTTTTGCTTTTTATTACATTTTTAAAATTCCTTGTCTTCCTTCTAAAAAAAAATCAAATACTAAAATAAATGTACAGTACTTGATTTACGAACTATATATGAGAAACGAAATGTCTCACCTTGTAAATATAGCACAATTCTATAGGAGAAATTCGTCGATATTTCTTTTCAGTTTTGACATAAACAAAAGCCTAAACGTCAACGTAACTAACATGTACCCCCCCCAAAAAAACCCAAAGTAACTACTAACTACTAAGTGTATGTTTGGTTTTTCAGTTTTTTTTCAAAATTAATTCACAAACTTTTTCCATTGATGTAAAAATCAACGTTTCAAATTTCTTGAAAGATGTAAGTTATTTTAGTTTTTTAAAATACTTTTTTTTTTTTACACTAAAATTTAAAACAAATTAAGTTTTGCTTTTCTTTTTCATTTTCTAACTTATGTTTTTGATTCAAAAGTAAGATTTTTTTATTTTTAGGTTATAATTTTATCAATTGATAAATTTTATTTCTTATATTTATTTTGTCAAATTCACTTTCTTTATTTTCAAAACCGATAAAAGTTTTAAAAACAAATATAAATTACGTTATAACAAAATTATTTTTAATCAAATTTAAATTTATAAACACACTTTTAATCAAACTTAAATTTATCAATTCTAATCCAAATTCACAGTAAATACCACCTCACACCATATCTGCAGGGCTAATATTATATATGGTTCTTTTTAATAACATCAGTCGTGTGTATTTGATGCGTATATTGAATAAGATACTTAGATCACAGATAGATTGTAATAAGAAGATCTACCAAAGAGATATATTGCCCCATCTCTTTTATATGGAGGAAATATCATGCTTCTCACTATAATTTGACCTTAATCAACCCGTTCATCCAAATGATCCAAAGGCAACAACTCGTACAACAGTAATCTGATTCACACTCCTCTGGAATAATATGATACAGGATCTTGCATATATAAAGTATCATAAATTTAACTACAAATATGCTTCAAATTAATTCAATTACCACGAAATTGAATATACAATTGTATACAATTATCAATACAATAGTTTTTTAGATAATATCTCCCTTATTACTCCCAAGGATACCCTTTTTTTATTGTACTTGTGGTATAAAGAAATTAAAAATATTATTGTATACTAATTTTCACCCACATAATTTCCTCTATCAAAATCATGAACAAATTTTTGTTTCTGAAATAAGCATCTGTGATCTTTTGGGCAAAAATTAAATCAATATTATCGTAAAACTTGAAATGATCTATGGATAATATGAAAAAAAAATAAACAATGATAGATACTAAAATTCTAAAAATATAAGTGAAGATTTTCAATTGGTTGGTGTTCTGGAACAGAGATTGTACCGTGACCAAAAGATGGCGATGGATATAGCCTATGTGAGAAGTGAGAACAATTTACCCTTTATGTGCTGGGAATCTCTGACTCTGAAACAAACTAAAATCCACGAGCATGTAGCTAGATTATAAATGGTCGAGGCTTTGTTCCTTTCTATCAACGTTGTATATATGCTAGTATTGCTCGTCTAATTTGACTGTGTCACGAGAGATTCCCTAAACGAAGTTGTATCCCGTCTAAGTAACAACACAAATAAAAGCAAAAATCCATCGTTTATATTATTTTTCATATAGGAAGTTAGTTCTTGTGCACACATGACGAATTTATGTGTATGGATGATTTTGATATTTTTTTCTTTGATATGTTATGTACGATATAAAATACACACGGGAAATAATTAAATTAAACACCTTCAATAGGCTATTTCAACATATATTTTTAGGAACAAAAAGTTGATCAGGTGAATTAACTTTCATTTGTAATATAACATATATATGATCAAACTTGTGTAATTTTATAAAGGTTATTACTAACGAGCTTCTTAAAGACATCAATTAAAGAACATTTAATACCATGAATTATTTAAAAATAAAGTAATAAATCATTTTTCAATTCTTAATATATTAAATATATCACTTTTTTATTTTTCATTTCTTTATTAGTGCACACTTGTTTACAAAATCCTTTTATAAAAATAGGTAACTGAAATTAATATCTTAATTGTTGAGAGATTATGCCTAGGAAAATTGAAGATTAATTACTCTGATATCCATATATTTTTTTAGCACTGCCACAGAGCCTCCCATGATATTCTTGGATTTAACCAAAAAAAAAAAAACATCAGCCAATGAAATTAAATAAGTGGGATCCACATGTGCAAGGTAGTGTTTTTTGGTTTCGGATAATATTTTTCATCCGATAAGTGGGACACTAATTTATCATAATATAGTCAGATACATGAGTAGAGATTATTTTCAATAATATTATTTTTATATATATAAATTTTGTAATTAAACTTAATATCATATGTTTAAGATATTCGAATCTTTATTTCACTTAAATTAACACACGTTAATAAGTGCAAAGTTGAAGTTTTTCTTACATTTTTAATATTATTTTTCCAACATATGGGCAATGTTTTTTGGGCTATTTAATATTTTCCTTATTTTCAAAAAAAGAAGAAGATATTAGTATCAATATGAGTTACAAATTATTTATTACTTACTAATTATATTTAAAGAATTTTTAAACATTATCATATTAAAATCGACAACCAACAAATATTTAACTGCTCATATCAAGCACCATACCATTACTTGTACCATAACAGCTCCATAAATGAAGACATTAAAAATTAAACAGAAGAAATGTCATTTTATAGAACGCTTGATTGCATATGTGCTCTAGATTATTGTCTCATAATGTAATTTTCCTTTCTGCCTTAAAAAAGTAATTTTCTTTTTTGTTTTAATGTTGAAATTACACATCTCAATAATACAAAATAAATTTAAGGACGGTAAACCTAGAGCATTTGTGCTTAATAGCGGAATATTAAAAAAAAAAAGTGGAAATATTGATATGAGAAATCAAAGTGATTATTCTGTTCTGTCCATGTCCATTTAACGTCAAAGAACCATTACACCACTATTTATATTATTTGTTAATAATTATAATTAAATGAAATAAAAGTGATGTAATTATCTATAAAAAAATAAAAGTGATGTAATTAATAATATAAAAAATAATATAAAAAATAATAATTAAGTGAGAGAAAATAATAAAAAAATATAATATAATCAATAATATAAGAAATAATATAAAAATAAAAATAAAGTGAAAAAATCAAGATTGAAGATCAAAATCAAAAGTTGCTGAAAAACATGTACAGAAAAAATTGAGCTTCTCTACTCGATCTGCTATATTGCTGAATACCATTTGTCTTTGAAAAACCTTTCCTAAGCTTGCATTCACAAACATTATTGAGAGGGAGGACACATTGCACACATGCGTCGATGCAACTCATGCGTGAAACTATTTTAATTTATTTTAAATTTTTTGTCATTTAAAAATATTAATTTTTTTTTTTTAATTTTATCCTCCTTAATAGAGAGATTTGTATCATATAAAATTAATAGAGAGAATTTAATAGAGTGAACAAATGATAATTTAGTCATATTATATTACATTATTTATATTAAAATTATTTAATTTTATCATTAATCTTTGTATAAAAATTTTAAAAGACAATATAAAGGGTCAAGTGAGTATTGTTTTAAAGATATCAATCTATGAAGCACGGACACGTCATTTTTTAGATATGTCCACATTAGACACATAGAGATACTTGTACGATACACGTATTCTGCGTGTTCGAATGTGTATGATTAAAAAAATTATTATTTTTAGTTTGAACACGTTTTGGACACGATTGGTCACGTCTTGGACACACTTGGACACGCTTGAACACGTCTAGAACACGGTTTGGACACGACCTATTAATATTTCTTTTAAAAAAATTTAGTTTCCATAATTAACGTTCAATTAGAAAGTCCGTAACTCATCCAAATCTAATCACATGACTGACGTTCCAAGTTACTATTTTCACATACCAGTATTAAGTTTTATATTTTCACACACCACTATTTTCATATGTTCATTATTTACCTCTGCTCGTACCAAGCAGTCTATTTCGTGGTCACCGAAGTTTCTCTTACACAAATATTCCCTTTAATTAATTTTTTTATACACATGTACTTGTACATAATTAGTTTTATTAAGAGAAATTAGTTTAAAAGATTTTTTTAGAATATATCAATAAAAATTATGCTTTATATTTTTTAAGAGGGGCTTATTAGGAAACAAATATTGACACATATGACATATATTAAGATATTGTAAATTTTCAAGCATATAAAAATTATATTAATGAATTATGAATCTTTTTTTATTAAATTTTGTAATTATATATATATATATATATATATATATATATATATATATATATATATATATATATATATATATATACACATGTTGTGTCTGTATTCTTCAATTTTTTAAATTTGGTGAGTTCTCATATTCGTGTCTGTGTCGTGTTCTGTGTCCATGTCTGTGCTTCATAGATATTAATTAATGAACACTTCTTTGACTAGGGTTTCCTCATTTGTTATATTATCCTGTGTTTGGATTATTTTTCATTAATAGAATGAAACAGAATAAGTGTTGAGGAATTAGAAAGGAAAGGGAATGAATGTAATATAATTATTATTCTCTTTGTTTGGAAGTTTTATTAACAGAACAGAATAGAACATGTGTTCCTTTCATTCTATCTCAATTTTAGAGAGAACAAAAGTTGAGTATTTGAGGGGAAGAAATGAGAAATAGTTCTCCATATGTTTCATTTCTTTTCCATATATTTTAAAACTCCAAAATAAAAAAAATTCTTCTTCTTCTCCTCATTCTCTTCTCTTCATTATCTATCATCTAAACATAATATTAGATTAACTCTTTACACTTAGGAGGTTCTCCTACTAAATTCATTTTCTATAGTTTAAAGTGTTATCATTTTTCTGTGTACTACTTGTTTACTGCCACAGTTAACGTTTGTTGGTATTAATGAATAATTAATATCTTTAATTACTTAAATTCTTTTTTTCAAACTTTAATATATTAAATATTTTACGTTTTATTAAATACTTATATTTTTGTTTCCTTAGCGTTAACAAAATAATGCCAAGTATTATTATATCATTTGTCCGAAAATAAATGAGATGCTATGCAATTAAGAGTTATAATTGATCAGAAATTAATAGAGAGGGGTTTGACGATGGAAGACCATGCTAGTCACGCATGGCTCCCTCACTCAAACCCTGGGCCTAAGGAGTATCTATGTAATAGTGTCGGCTGACACATGGGCGTAGGATTTGAAGTAATTGATGCATATTATTAAATGAGTTTTAATTTGTATATCAATAAGGAGGAGTTTAATAATAAGGAAGTTACACTTTTTAGTAAAAGAAGCAATATTTAAATATTAAAAAAAGACAATTATTATAAGGACTCATAGGCGCAACATTTAAATTCAAAATAATCATAAATATTTTTTAAGTTCTTAATATTATAAAATATTGTGTTTCTGTTTAATATTTTAATTTTTTGATTCCTTAAGCAATAGCTAAAGTCACTCTAGTTTACATATTCTTATTAAATATAGTTGATAAATAGTTATCCTGGCATCAACATTACACTGTGTTGTGTATACTCGAGATTCATATCATATCAATCTCGTGAAGTGAGAACCTGATTCCAATTAAGCACGTACAGGGCTAGCCATAGTCTCTCTAAATCAGTATATATGTATATAAACTAACAACAACTGCACGGTAGCCAGTAGTGCAAGGTGCTGCAAGTGATATATAAATAAATATAACTATAGTCTATATACCAGTGTTAGTGTTAGGGTTACGAAACAGTGAATAGTGAATAGTGAATAGTGAATAGTGAATAATGAATAGCATATACCATCACGTGACATCTTGATTACTAGCTAGATAGCTATGTCTATACCAATATGCAGATTTGACCTAGTGGTCAAGGTCATGGATGAGTAGACCGGACCTCTCCCTCATTTCAGTCCTTGCTTGGATTAATTGCATCATTATAATAACGGTTGGTATTATATAAAATATATTACAGTGACCGCTACAGACAAACACCTGGTTAACTTAATAATTTGATGCCATTGACTTGCTTGTAAATTTAAATTTTAGTACTTTCCGTTTCTATGTCGGTACACGGAGGAAAAGGACAAATTAAGATGTGTGGAGCAGTGAAAAATGGCTGCAAATGTGGTGTCCAAGGCAAGGATACACCATGTCATTTGGAATCCCCAGAGGAAGCTTCTTCACCCTCACCGACAAGTAACAACTAACAATTACTACCTTGACAGCTGGGCTACTACTACTTAGTACTTACAGTCTTATACTACCATACTGTACTGCGCTGTCTGTGTTATTATTATTAATTTTTTCTTGTTTTTTGCAATTGGGAAACACCATATTTGTTTTACACATCGAAGGCATAACACCACCTCGCCTTCATTTTCGTTTTTGGTCGGTGATTCGTTTTTTTTCCATGTAATGATATAACGGCTGTTTCAGTTTCCTCCATTATAGCTAAAATTCTTCTGCTGCAACGGGACTTAAATTATTTGACTAGGGTTTAAACTATACAGAGCATAGTTTACTGTCTTCATTTCTTTTTTAAGGACAATATGCATGATAAAATTAAGTTCATACAAAATGTGTCATAGAAAAGCATCAGCCAATATATGATACACGAACTCATCTTACCATAGTTTTTTTTTTTTAATCTCAATCAAGTTGATATAATACACACATAACAGCTAATCCGTTGCATATCATTATATGTTAAGCAGTTTTTTCACTTGTATAAAAATCATGTCATGCAACATATATAGCAACCTTTTCTTGTAAAAAAACAAATATAGTTCCATTTCGGGCTGCGACTTGTGAGTTGTATGAATGGTTCAAAACGAGAAATCGACTCTTGTTTCCGAATGAATTATCCAAAAGAAATCCAGAAGAAAAACCAAATTAGGCCCACAAACTTCATGAGGAGCCTTCCAGACCACCTTATTAAATGCATGGTTTGATATTGCTTCTAAGGCCCGTTCGACCCTATTCGTGGACTTAATTTAGTGGTTCTTTGTTTCGCTTTGGGTCATGCGATTAATCTTCAGTTGGGTCTGTACTAGAAATTTCTTCTTTGCCAGGCCTATCAAAGTATCACCACTTCAAGCTTCGATAATCAATTTCAAGCAATTCATCATGCATACTTACCTTATCCATTTTGGTTTCAAGAAAGAATGCAGGCAGGCAATTAGCCCAATATGAAATGGCAACACTGAAATGCAATCCAACTTTTCTGACCCAAAAAAAAAAATCCAACTTTATTTTAGTTTGAGTTTGACCATCATATAAGATATAAAAATAAAATATATAACTTATAATTTTGTCATATGTCAATGTTCGTTATCTTTACATATTTTCAAATTTTGTTTTGTGATATCTACATTATTTATACAATTGTCATGTGTTATCTATTAATTATATTAATAAAAAATTATTGACATAGCTATACATTTAATTAACACAATTAATTATTGTAGTAAATTCAACAAAGTTTGAATTTTTATTTATTAGTATCTTATTTATGAATATTAATTAAATTTATATTATTTATGAAAAAGAATTAAGTTGATTTACTTCAAATTATAGTACCCAAATTAAAATTCTCCAGTAAATTTTGAAAATTCAACGTTATATTGTACAAAATTTCATACAAAATTATATTATATTAAATATATTTTTATACGTAGTCTCTTCAAATTATAATATTTTAATATATAAAAATAATTTTCTCCCAACATTTCATGTATTTTTTTTCGCTAAAACATATTTCAAGCATGTCTCTATAATAATAACTTGACAATAATGTTATAATAATAATATAGTTTCAAAAAATTGAGCTAAAAGCTTATTGAAAAAATTAGCTATTGTATTTATTAACCATCATTATTGTATTTTATTTTTTAGATTTGAAAGAACTATAAATATTTTTTTTTTACTTTCAGTTGCACAATAACTTATTTATAGTTCAAATTTTAAATATGAACATATTACAAATAAATATATACAATTTAATATTTTAGTCAATTCCAAATTTCAATAATACAAGTCAAGAAAACTTAAATGAGAAATTCTAGCTAAAAAGGAGATTTTACACTAATTTATAATAAAGCACAATCTACAGGCAAAAAAAGAGAGATTGTGAATCAATTTGAAATAATCATATAATCATATAATATATAAAAGTAAAGTACATGACTTATAATTTTACCATGTGTCAATCTATGTTGTCTCTACATGCATTCAAATTTTGTCATGTGACATTTACACTCTTTATATTGTTGTCATGTGTTATCTATTAATTATTACATCATTTTCCATATACACAATTTTTCACACCATTTTTCAATGGTTGTGATTAAGTGAGAGAAAGTAGTTGAGAGAAAATGATGTAATCAATAATATAAGGAGTAATGTAAAAAGTGATGTGAGAGAAAAATGATGTAAGAAAATCAGAGTTGTTAATTATATTAGTAAAAGAGTTGTTGACATGACTATACATTTAATTGACACAATTAATTATTGTAATAAATTCATTAAAGTTTGAATATTTATTTATTAATATTTTATTTATGAAAATTAATTAAGTTTATATTATTTATGAAAAATAATTAAAGTTGATTTACTTCAAATTATAACACCTAAATTAAAATTCTCTGGAATACATTTTGAAAATTCAGCATTGCATTATACAAAAATTTATGTAAAATTATATTATATTAAATATATTTTTATTCATAGTCTCTTCAAATTTGAATACTTTAATATATAAAAAATAGTTTTCTCCCAAAATTTCATGTATTTTTTCTCGCTCAAACATATTTGAAGCATGTTTCTATAATAATAAGTTGATAATAATATTATAATAATAATATTGTTTCCAAAAAAAAAAATCAAGGCTATAAGTTGATTAGAAAAATAACTATTGTATTTATTAACCATCGTTATTAGTTTTTATTTTTTAGATTTGAAAGAACTAGAAATAATTTTTTCCTTTCATTTGCACAATAACTTATTTATAGTTTAAATTTCAAATATGAACATATTACAAAGAAATTTATACAATTTAATATTTTAGCCAATTTCAAATTTCAAAAATACAAGTCAAGAAAAATCAAATGAGAAATTCTTATTAAAAAAGAGATTTGACACTAATTTATAACAAAGCACAATCTATATGCAGAAAAAGAGAGATTGATAATCAATTTGAAAGAATCATATAATCATCATATAATATATAAAAGTAAAATACATGACTTATAATTTTGACATATGTCAATCTATGTTATCTCCATATGCCTTCAAATTCTGTCATGTGACATATACATTCTTTATAGGAAAAAGATGATCCTACACCTCTTTTAGAAGTGTAGGTACTGTACACACCCTTTTTAAGGATGTGTGATTGAGAGAGAAAAAGTAATAAAAAAAATAAGTATAATGAATAGTATTAGATGAGATGTGAAAATGAGTGTATGCACTGTTTGTGGAAAGAATATCATAATTGTTCTTTATATTATTGTCATGTGTTATGTATTAATCATTGCATTATTTTTTCATATACACCACTTTTCACACCATTTTTCAATGATTGCGATTAAGTGAGAGAAAGTGATGTAATCAATAGTATGAGAAGTAGTGTAAAAAGTGATGTTAGAGAAAAATAACGTAAGAAAACCAGAGTTGTTAATTATATTAATAAAAGAGTTGTTGACATGGTTACATATTTAATTGACACAATTAATTATTGTAAAAAAAATCAAAGTTAGAATATTTATTTACTAATATTTTATTTATGAAAATTAATTAAGTTTATATTATTTATAGATAATTAAAGTTGATTTACTTCAAATTATAACACCCAAATTAAAATTTTCTAAGAAAACATTTTGAAAATTCAACATTGCATTACATTGTACAACATTTCATGTAAAATTATATTATATTAAATATATTTTTTATTCGTAGTCTCTTCAAATTATAATATTTTAATATATAAAAAATAGTTTTATCCCAAAATTTCACGTATTTTTTTCTCACTCAAACATATTTCAAGCATATTTCTATAATAATAAGTTGACAATAATATTATAATAATAATATTGTTTACAAAAAATATTTCAAGGCTATAAGTTGATTGGAAGAATTAACTATTGTATTTATTAACCATCATGATTGCTTTTTATTTTTTAAGATTTGAAAGAACCATAAATAAGTTTTGTCTTTCATTTGCACAATAGCTTATTTATAGTTCAAATTTAAAATATGAACATATTACAAAGAAATATATATAATTTAATATTTTAGCCAATTCCAAATTTTAATAAAACAAGTCAATAAAACTTAAATGAAAAATTCTTGCTAAAAAAGAGATTTGACAGTAATTTATAGCAGATCACAACCTACAGGAAAAAAAAAGAGAGATTGAAAATCAATTTGAAAGAATCATATAATCATATAATATATAAAAGTAAAGTACATGACTTATAATTCTGTCATGTGTCAATCTATATTATCTCCACATATTTTCAAATTCTGTCATGTATCATCTGCACTTTTTATACTGTTGTCATGTGTCATCTATTAAATTTATAACTCGCGCATATAAATATGAAAATTTATAATCATATATTAATTACCTTAATATATATACATTTGCATATTAATTCATATTCAAAAAAGTTCAAAAAATTATCACATATCTTTATTATTTGTGCGTTATTAATTATTTTTATTATTAATTCATCTTCCAATTCCAAAATTTTATTAGGTATCTCATACCATCTTTATTATATTTATACTATCACATAAATTAATTATATTTTCTCTTTGAGTCGATTTGGATAATGAAATTGTAATTGAAATATAAATTTTAATTTCAATACTAATTCTTTCGAATTAAATTAGTCCCTAATCTTAAATTATATATTTGGGGTTATCAAAGAATTGAGATAAAAAATTGTAATTCTAAATTCAATTATAATTTTAATGTTTAAAAGTATGATATAAAACATTAAAAATTATTTATAAAATTAAAATTAATAAAAATATTTGTACAATAATATTTTTATGATATAATAGTCATACTTTTTTTTATAAAGAATTTTTTCATGATTTTTTTTTAGAAAAAAATAAATAGCTATTATAATAATTTTTATATAAATATAAAAATAATTTTCTATATAAATATAGAATCTCAATAATTATGATCGTTCATAAATAAATATGGAGAGAGAGAGATTAATTTTTAAGTTATAGAATTAGTAATTCTTAAGATATAAACTAAGAATTAAGAAAGACTTAACTTAGTTATTTTTTAATTCCATTAAATTGATTTATGAAATTACAATTTCAATTCTAAATGACATTTTAAACATAAAAATTAGAATTAAGAGGTCCAATTCCAATTCTAAACTCTAATTTTATTCTCAATTTCAGAAGCCAAACGGACACTTACAATAATTATTCATATGCAATTATTCTATATTATTTACAAAATTTCAATATATACATCACACAATACTATAATTTTTGCATAAAAATATAATAAAATTAATAAATGTAACTTATTATGAGGAAATTAAGAATATATAAAGTGTTTTTTAAACTACGCAAATATAATTTTTTTTTGTATACTATTAATAATAAGTTGATAAAACCTCCAAATCATATAATCATATAATATAATAATATCATATATAATAATATATAAAGAGAAGATACGTATTTTTATATTCTGACATGTGTCATTCTGACATGGAACAACATGTTTAAAAATTTGCAAAGTGACAAATACATGATCAAATAATTGACATGTGATATATCATGTTATAATTAAAAAAAGAAGTGCACATATGTCGTTAGGTCCTAAAATAAATTTATTGCTTCATACATAGAAATATTGAATTTTATAATCATATATTAATTACATTGACATATATACTTTTGCATATGAATTTACATTAAAAAAATTCAATAATCATAATATATATATATATATATATATATATATATATATATATATATATATATATATATATATATATATATATAAAAGAGAAGATATATCTCTTCACATGTACAAAAATCAAATATTAATTTAAAAATCAAAATTCAATAACCAAATAATAAAAATAAAAATGAATAAGAAAAATAGATTAGAACTTCTCAAATAAGTAAAAATAATAATCAAAATATTTTATACGATTAAAAAATTTATTCCATTCCCCAAAAAGAGAAATATCTTATTTTTTTTCTGACAACATGCATTAATACATATACGTCGATGACACGTATTTAAATACTAAAAACTCAATAAGTTAGAATATTGATATAAATTTCTTAAAAAAGAATAATAATATTAAAATTACATAAACAAAAAAAAGAACATAAAATATAAATAAAATGAAAAAAAAGAAAGATAAAAATTAAACTAACAAAAATAATAGTTTACATGAATATTTTCTTTTTTGATTTTATAAGATTTCGCCACACACTTGAGTTTTGAAATTATACTTGTTTAGAATACAAAAACTTTCTTTTTCAAGTGCGTTTTGAAATTAAAAATATTTTAATTTTATAAATATTTTTTTAAACATATAAGTTGTTTTATAATATTACATATCTAAATTCTTTAATAGTTATATTAGAATAAAATCATTTCATGAAAATATTATGTAATTTTAAATTAAATTTATAAATATTTTTTTCTTTATGAATTATTATATATAGTTATTTAATAAAATTTTTTAATTAAATTATATTTATTTGTATCATTTAATTCTTAAATTTATAAGTGCATTACAGTGAAAATGTTATACCATTGGCAACAATACATTGAAATACAATTACGTTAGTCACATATGCATAAGTTATACTATTTTATATTTTTTCTCTGTTATTCATTGAATAACAACTAAATTATTTTCATATATATTAAATTAGTATACACGTCCCCGAGATTCACGGATATTTTTTATTTTTTGTTTTAATTACATTTGATATGTTTTTTATTGTTTCTTTTATATTTTTTTAAAAATGATTTTAACTTAATATTACTTTTATCTTTATTTATTTATGTCTTGAATTATATTTTTTTAAACACAATCATTCTTTATTATTTTTTATTATGTTCAAGCGTTGCAAAGGAAAAGGTCTATATCTGACACTCTTTCATAAATTTTACGAAATATTTTTTCAGTTTTTATGTGTTTTTTTATTAATTTTATGTATTATAATTATATAATTTTAATTCAAAATTATATTATATATATGTTTTATGTTAATTTTTAATATCTTTCATTATAAAATTGTAATTTTAATACATAATTATTCATTAAAGTAAAAAAAATTGTAAATTATATCACTGTTATAAAACAATTATATTTTAGTCATACATATAACAGTGTTTCTTTATATGTCGCACAAAATTGTATATGTTTATGTAATAGAATAATTTAATTAATATCCCATGTTGAATAGATATATACAATAATTAATAATAATAAAATAACCATATTAAAAAAATTAATGCAATATTTATATAAAGGGACAACAATTTTTTTTATCAACCAAGATTTTGAGCATTAGACCAGTTCTAAACCAGTAAAGGAGGAAGTTTAAAGTTTTTAATCCAAACCAAAATTAAACCGGAGTCAAACCGAAATTTTGTGCATATGTTTATATTCCGTAAAGTTTATGACAATATATAAAAAAAATAGCATACATAGTTAAATAAATAAGTAAAATTATGAATGAAAAATTCACATATTGTAAAAAGTATGAAAAATTTTGCATAAGTTTTTCATAAATGTACTTTAAATTAGACAATTTTGTAATTTTAAATAAACACAATATTTGTAAAATTAAAACATATAAAAAATATAAGAGTCAACTATTTTAATTTATATATATTCCATATTTAAAATGTGAAAATTTTTGCATTTAAGTTAAAAGTTGAATTTCAAAATAAACACCTAATAATAATGGATTATTGGAAAGAATAGTGATAGTGATCTTAAATTAAAAAAAAACTAATTCTAAAGTGAAATAAATTTACATAATGAAATAAACAATAATATAAATTATAATTATGAAGGCATGAACGTGATTTGGTGGTAGGGTACTAAAATGAGAACTATCACTATTAGGAAAAGTTTTAAATGTTCTTAAATTTTTTTTTGAGTATTCATGCTGCAATTGTTCAAACCGATAGTTGATATTGTCAAAAAAATATATAAATGACTAACATTGATTACTGGTAACATTTATAATCGGTCACATTCTTATCTTTCTTTTCATTTTCCTCTTATTTTTCTCTCTCATTTCTTTCTCCTTCTCCTTCCTTGTCTAACAGCTTCATTGCCCCCTATTTCCATGAACACCAAATGACCTCTATCATGGCAATAGAAGCACCAAAGACCCCCAACCCTATAAATAGTATAAAAAAAGTGGCAAGTTCCTAACGAAGTTGTTGATGAACAATTTGAACTCGTAGAGATTCGGAGTATGAGCTATACTCGCTAGCAATGATCTTTCGAGGTTGTTGTTAAACAAGTTAAGAGATGTGAGTTGCAACTCACACAACCCTTCAAGAATGGTCCCAATCAACTCATTCATGGAAACATCAAACTGTTGCAACCGAGTCAAGTTCGAAATTCAAAGTGGTAACTCATTAGAGAACGAGTTAGAAGAAAGCTCAATCTGATTCACGCTCTTCAACCTAGAGAAAGATTCAGGTATGGTACACATGAGGTTGTTCTGCGACAAGTCCATGTTGGTGAGTCGAGCAAGGTTGTCGAGTGATGGTGGAATCAAACCAATGAGGTTGTACCTCGGTGAAGAGTTAACTCGGTATTTGACTTAGTGTGAAGGGGTTGTAAACGAGTTGAAGCTCCTTGAGGTTTGAGATGTTGCTGAGGGAACTAAGTATGGTTCTGTTGAGGAAGTTGTAGACGAGGTTAAGGGGTTGGAGTTGTCGGAGGTTGCTGAGGGTGGCCGGAATGTCGTTAGAGAGGTTGTTGAAAAATCCTGTCTGAGCATCATGTTGTCGAAGCTATCTGAGGATCATTCAAAGTTTTCAATTTGATCGTAACCATGAAAAATCCTATCTTGCACTGAACAATGTGCAATTTGAGAAATTGCAATTTGGATGGTTATGCAAAGCAGTAGAATGGCCCATATCTGGTAAGGTAACTCCCTAAAGCTTTCCAACGGAGGAGGATAGAGAAATGACCAAATAGAAATAATAACAATTTTATGGTCAATTTTGTATTTACGTAAAATGAGCTTCCCAAAGTTTTTTGATTGCTACAATGAGTAAATTCAATAGAACATGAATGCTTCAAAACATTTAAAGAGTATTGTAAACATCTCCTCACTATGATTGCACCGAAATAAAATGGTAGAAGAAACAAAATTGAAGATTGAAGAGAGAAAGAGAAAAAAAATACAAAGAGGAAAGAGAAACAAAACAACAGGATAAAAACTGGCAGTAATAAAAATAACATGTGAAGTTGTGAATCAAGATCTGTCTCTCGTCAAAATAGAAACAGAAGCAAAACAAAAAACGTGAACACAATAGAAGTGACAAGAATAAATTTTCATGAATTGTAGTAAGAGAACGCCATGTGACACTTAAAGATAGACTTTTTGACCATTCTGCCATTAGTGGTGAAACTATTTATCAAATTGTTATATTTTTTAAACTATATACTAAACTGTCATACTTTTGATTACGTTAATTTTTTTTCTATTATTTTCAAGTTCATGTAGATAGCACCAAAGATTATTGCGCTATCATTGCAATTATGCCAACACACTAGGCGTTATCTACGTGAAAACGCCATCATACTTAATGTTATTCACGTGGAAACGTCAGATGTTATGGTACTTTCCGTAATGTAACATCAAATGTGTTGGTGTATCTACGTGGATAATGGTAAGCAAAGGTGTTTCCACTACAATGCTAAAACTTTTGTTTGAAGCACATTTTTTTCAACTTTTTCCTGAAGTTGTGAGCGTCTATTGTAGAGCGAAACTTTATTTCAGACTCACACAAATTTAGAGCACCTTGCCATGATGGAGAGGGTGTGTGGTCCATTACAACTGTACATGTTGGTGTTACCAATGTACGCCACTATTTTTTTAAAAAATATAAATACAAATAAAATTATTCTCTTATTGTTTTACTGAATTCAACTGTTTTGTTGAAAAATTTATTTTCTATAGCATATAAGTATGCCACAAAAATGTACAATAAATTTGTGACCACTCAAGACCAGGATCACAATCGGTTCATGAGTTAGAATACCAGCATAGCAAGCCTATCAAAATCAACTAAGCTTAGCAGTTTAAACATTCTAATTCTATGGGAAAATTAATAGAATTTTCCCTAAAAATTGGACGATTCCTTTTGAAGTACTTTTGAGAACATCAAATTTTTAGAGGAAATTCTATCAAATTTTTAATAAAATCAGAATGTTTAAACTGTTAAGATTAGTTGATTTTGATAACATGTATTCACTGAGATTCTAGCCCATGAACCGATTGTGACCTTGGTTTTGAGTAGTCACAAAATTAATTATACGTTATTGTGACATACTTCTATGATGTAAAAAATAAATTTTCTAACAAAACAATTGAATTCGGTAATACAATAAGAGAATACTTTTATTTGTGTTCATATTTTTTTAAAAAATAGTGGTGTACACCAATAACGCCAACATGTCCCAGCGGTAATGGACCATACACCTTCTCCATCATGGCAAGGTGCTCTAAATTTGTGTGAGTCTGAAACAAAGTTTTACTTTATAATAGGCACTCACAACTTTAGGAAAAAATTGAAAGAATTGTGTTTCAAACAAAAGTTTTAGTCATGCAGTAGAAACACTATCATGTTTGGCGTTATTTACGTGAATACTGCAACACGTTTGGTATTACATTATGGAAAACGCCATAGAGTCTGGCATTTCCACGTGAATAACGCCAAACTTGATGGCGTTTCCACATAGATAACGCCTAATGTGTTTGACGTAATTGCAATAATAACGCCATCATTTTTGATACTATCTACATGGATGTAAAAATATAAATAAAAATTTCAACGAGTTAAAAGTGTAACAATTTTATATATAATTACAAAAGTATAACAATTTAGTAAATAATTTTATCACTAAAAATAAAATGGTAAAAAAAAACCCTTAAAGACAGTCCAATTAGGTAAGGCAATAACAGCTGCTGCATGTGAGCATGTCTTCGAGGCAGCAAATATATAAACAAAATTGAAGTGAGATTAAGGAAAAATGAGCAGAAAAAATTAATAACCACTTTCAATTAGAAATTGCCATGTAGCAAATAAAAGTAGTACAATTAGTAATGAATAATAGAATTGGTGATGTTAAGTGTCGAACGGAAAAGAATAAAAGTGTGAAGGGGTACTGTAATTCCCAATCATTTTGTCAGACAGATGCATCATAAGAGCATGGTCAATCATTATATGAGATTAAAATTTAAAGTCTATAAGATAACACTACCATGTTCTTATACATTTTAAGAGAGCAGAGACAATTTCTACATCCATATAGATTTGTTTTGGAGTCATACATGAAAAAGGACATTTGAATTTAAATCAACATTATTTAAGTTACCTATGTTCAAATAAAATCTTTTAAACTTTTATACTTTTGTCAAATTCAAATCCAATAATTTCAATAATTAGTGCACACTTTTTGAAAACATAGTTCTATATAATAATAAAGGAGTGTTTGATTTACTTGTAAAAATTTAATTATTTCAATAATTAGTTATTGTATAAAAGTTTATGTTATAATCGATTATAATAGAATTAATTTTATGTTTGAATATATTAGTTGAAGAGTGATTTTAAGTTAATTTATTTTGTTTTGATGATATAAAAAAATAAATTTTATGCATTAAATTATTAAAATAAGTATATAATGATTAAAAAAATTATTTGATTGAGAACAAAAATAATATTTATATCTAAAAATATAGTGAATAATTTATAATACTGAATCATAAGTTTTAATTTTAAACTTTATGAAAAAACTTTTATAATACATTAAATTTCATGTAAAACTTAAAGTTAATTTTGTAAAACATGTTATAACTCGGTTGAAATATTTATTTATTTTAAAAAATTATTTCAACAATGAAATAATCTGAAACAAACATGTACTAAGTTATGTCCATTGATTTTTCATTTATAGTTTAAAAATTTACTTTATGTTTCAATGCATTCATATGTTTTATATTTTACTTATTTTATCCTATTAGTGCATTAATGAATAGTAATTTTTCGACAAATTTAGACATCTAAAAATATTTCTAGTTCTCCAACAAAAGTAAAACGGTCATTAAAAGTTTTAAAAAATTAATAAACAAATTCATTACTAGAGCATCCAAAACTATATATCAAACACAATAATATAATAATTTTATTTTAAAAAATCTTCAAAGGTAAAATTATACAATTATTATAATGATATAATTGAAATTGAAAATAACATTAAATAGAATAGTTTTATTTGAATATAAGTTCATTTTCTTGAAATTTGAAAAAAATCTTTCCCCCCAGATGAATATATATGCACATACCCTTTTTGTTTCCCGGCATAAGATGCATTTTGCTCTTAAAAAATGTTCCTAACTTTGTTTGTTTTCCTAACTAAACTTGCTTTCAATTTCAAATTACTTTACCTCCACAAAAAGAAGGGAGCAAAATAGCACCCATTTCATTTCATAAACGTACACATGGCGGGATGCGCACGATAGCAAAAAATAATTATTTGAAAATAAAAAAATTTGGCGGGCGACTCAAAAACAAAAAGCACTGAGCGCTAACACATCCAAATGGAACCCATATAAGAAAGACGCGCACCAGCCTCACGTTTTTTCGTCACCCGTCCCTCTCAAACCAAACCAGACATTTTGTTCCCAAACTACCCCTATCTTCTCCAACCACCAAAACTCCATGGATCACCATTACTCTCAGTCACAGGCCTCCACTGCCAGTGCCAGACGAAGCTTGAAGCGGAAGCTCGAACAAGATTTCAACGAAGACCAAGGAGATCGTAAGGTGCTGGTCCTCGATTCTCAAGAACCTCACCAAGATCTCATTCTTCAACAGGTCGCAGTCCTCAATTCCACTTTCTCTCCCTCCCACTCAGATCGCGCTGCTGCTAAGGCCGCCGTCCATGTCCTTTCCGAACTCGCCGACAACGGTACCGTTTTCTTTTCCATCGAAACCTCTGTCTTGGTTGCGCCAACTGAACTCATCACTCGTGTGTGTTGTTTATATATATTATATATATATTCGATTATGTTTGGATTGTTTATTTTATGAGATTTGGTTCAAACTCAATCACTTGGCTTGTTTATTTGGAAATGCATGCAACCCGCTGAATCGTTGATGATGCCTTCACTGGATTATTCCTTTTTTCTCTGATTAATTTCGAATTTCTGCCATTTCTGCTTATTTGTCTTTGAACTTAGTAGTTACTTGAATTTTCATGGCTCTTTGTTGCAGAGGAAATAGTTAATACTATAGTGGAATGTGGTGCTGTGCCTGCTCTGGTGAGGCATCTACAGGCGCCGGGTGACGGTGTTACCAAGCCTTACGAGCATGAGGTGGAGAAAGGATGTGCCTTCGTGCTTGGCCTTCTTGCTGTTAAAGTAATTAAGCTCTACTGCCTCTTCTTTTTTTTTTTAAGTTTTTTTTCTTTGGGATCCCAATTATGTTAAATTGTGATTATAGTGTTGCATATATTATTGTTGCTGCTACTTATAAAAAGTAGAAACTATTAATTGTTTAACATTTGGCTATATTTACAAGTTTGCTCTGTAGTTTGTTTGTCCTGAGATTTATCTACACGCTGATCTAGATTGAAACTTTTAGTGAATAGTGAAATACTGTCTTTTGTCAGTGTTCTTCTTTTAGAATATAAGAAACTGAATATTCTACATGACTTTATTGAATCTCTATGTGCACTCCATTTGATCTTTTTTAACTGTGTAACACTATGTGGCCATTTCTTTGAATCCAATTCTCTCTTTTATTTTTTCTTTCTAATTTCAGAATTTTGTGAATCATGATATATCTTAACTCTGATGTGATTTATGCTTATCTTTATCTTTAAACAGCCAGAGCATCAACAACTCATTGTTGATACTGGAGCCTTGCCCTATCTAGTAGATTTGTTAAGGAGGCACAAGATCAGTAGCATTTCTCAAGGACTTACTGGTCTTCTTAGGAGAGCAGCTGATGCAATAACCAACCTTGCACATGAAAATACAAGCATCAAAACCCTTGTCAGGTTTATCTATTTTCCCTTACGTTAGAGATATATATCTTACAAACATTCTATTATCTACTCTTATATAGATGGTATGTTCAGGACGGAAGGTGGTATCCCTCCTCTTGTTGAATTGCTTGAATTCTTTGATACAAAGGTACAGAGGGCAGCCGCAGGGGCCTTGCGAACTCTTGCATTTAAAAATGATGACAATAAAAATAAGGTAGTTGACTTTGCACAGCTACTTGGTCTAATAGATTCTTTTGTTATAGTTGTTGACATGAATAACAAATTGCAGATTGTTGGATGCAATGCATTACCCACTCTTACACTAATGCTCCGATCAGAGGATCCTACAATACATTACGAGGCGGTTAGACACTGAAATGAATTTACATAATCCCTTATATATATTTTTATTTTGTTGCGCACAGAGTTCTAGGCTATAAGCACTTGCTGAATTAGTGCTTTTGTAGGTTGGTGTGATTGGAAATCTGGTCCACTCCTCGCCAAATATTAAAAAAGATGTTCTTTTAGCTGGGGTTTTACAACCTGTCATTGGCTTACTTAGGTAACATTGCACTTTGATCTTGGTTTTTTCTATAAGCAATTCTTAGGAAAATGATTTATTTATTATATTTTATAGCTGCTTGCTGCAAGTGAGCTGCTATCCATATTACTAATGTTAGTGAGGGTGATTGATTTTAGGATTGATTGTTGTTGCTCAACTTGGCAAGTATACCAAATTGCAAAAGTAATATACTGAGTGAGTATCATTCCTTAGAGATGATACATGTTAAGTACCAAATTTATTAAATTAATACTATTTAGGTGATGATAAATTAAAGTCAAAGTAAACTCTAAAAGCATTAAACATAAACATCTTCATGTAAAGCTAAGAGCAACAAAAATAAGAAATTATTACAATTAACAAAAAGAAACTTGACTTGTAAGAGGAAGGGGTGAAAACAATAGGATTAGAATGTTAGGGTTTTGATTTTACTTGATCTTTTTCTGATGCAAACTCAAAATTTAGCTTATCCAAGTTATATTTCAAGATTCATGACCAAATTCTCAAAGTTAGCCAATATCCAATTCCTTGGTATATTAATTTTCTTCAAACTAATTAGAGTTAATTAATCCCTTAGTCTAAACTTAATTAGAGAAGACTTTACCACAAGCATTAAGATAGGAAATAAACACTTGAATCATCAAATATAAACTTAGATTAAGCATAAAAATGAGTTTACATCATCCAAAGACAAGATCCATCATCACCTTGACTAAGAGGTTTAGTTACACATGAAGAAAATGAAAGAAAAATAAAGAAGAGAAACAAGCTCCATGGAAAAATCAAGAGAAAGTTGAAGAAATCTCCTCGTTTTCAAGGTGGAATGACTCCTCCCATCTTCTAAGGTGAAAAATGCCTCCAATTGCTGTTCAATGGCACAAGATCCTTTTCCTTTTCTTTATATATGCAGCCCTAGCACATGCCAATTTTCTTTGACTGATTAATTGCCCGATTTTTGATCGAGTAATCGGTGGTAGGTGGTGTGTTTTTCTTCATGGGCAATCAATCAGTCAAAAGTGGGAGATTAATCATACGTTTGACTTAAAATGTTGGGCTTGGGCGATTAGTTAGCCAAAAGTGGATGACTAATCACTCAACTTCAAAGCTTTCTTTCTTGTTTCTTGTTCCTTGTTCAAGCTTTCCATCTTCTCCCTTGGTTAATCATCTATAAGAACACATTTAACACATAATGAACATCTTACTTAACATCACAAAACATGACTAAAAGAAATAATTTTAATTTTCTTTAAACTTCATTAACAAAAGAAAGATATTACTTCTATTAAAAACTAGCTAGAACTTAAGAATGAAGCTCAATCAAAGGGTTTGATGGTGATAAAAGTATGGTTTTGCTTAGGAAAAACAAACTTTTCATAAGTTCATCAATTGTTAGGTTAGCATGATTGACTTGATTGATTCTATACATAATTGTATTTTATTATTTTCCTTTTTTGTATAGTAGCCCTCTTGTATAAATAGAGGTTAATCCTCTTGTATTCAACTTGTTAAAAAATATAGACATATTTATCAGTTTTATTCTTTTTGTTTCTGTTTCTCACTACTAATTTAGTACCTATTTCCCCTAAGTAATCTCCGCAAGTTCATAATTTAAATGACAGTTCTTGCTGTTTGGAGAGTCAAAGAGAAGCAGCTCTTTTAATTGGTCAATTTGCTGCAACAGATTCAGATTGCAAGGTGGATCAAGTTTTATGTGTTGCAAACTTGCAATATGATAAGTCTGTCATTTCTGGACTTCTCTTCGTGACTTCCATAAGTTTGTGGTTCATGCAGGTTCACATTGCCCAAAGAGGGGCTATTCAACCATTAGTTGACATGCTTAAGTCTCCAGATGCACAGCTTAGGGAAATGTCGGCTTTTGCGCTTGGGAGGTTGGCACAGGTGGTTTTTACTAACAATGAATTTTTACTTTTATAAAGAATATAAAATTGATGACATCAGAGTGAAGTTTTGATTATCATGAAGGTGGCTGATCAGCATGATCTAGGACTATCTAATAATGTCCTATTTAAATTTACATCTGCTTAGCCATAACTACGAAGAAACTCTTGGGTAGGCACTACCTACCATAGTCATTCCATTCAATGGTTGACATGTGCAAAGGCATTGTTTAGATATATGTGCATTTCTAACATGGCCAATATGATCTTTCTAAAAGGTTAGTGTTGAATGGAGTGCCTATGGTGGGCAGTGCTTGCCTTAGAATTTCTCTAATGCTATATTGGGTAAAATTTTGGCTGTATGGGGGAATTGCTCTCATAAACCTAACTCTTATTCGATGGACTTTTTCTTAATTATATATAAATGGCAACAAATGATGCTAAAATCGTGCTGCTTTATTTATGAAATTATATATATGCTGGTTTTTGCTTTCACTGTTTTCTTTCATAACCTATTTTGCTAATATAATTCATATGTTAGGACTCACACAATCAAGCTGGTATTACTCATAATGGAGGTTTAGAGCCTCTACTCAATCTTCTTGGCTCAAAGAATGGGTCCCTCCAACACAATGCAGCTTTTGCTCTCTATGGTCTTGCTGATAATGAGGTGAAGTTAGTTTCCTTGTTCTTTACTTGGTCAACATTATATGTTGCCCTTTATTAATCATTAATGTGTAGTGATATACGTCCACTGACTCAACAGCTTTGTATGACAGGACAATGTTGCAGATATTATTAAGGCTGGTGGTTTTCAAAAACTACAGGATGGATATTTCCGAGTCCAAGTATGTTCATTTACTCATTTTTTTTAAGTAATAGACTTGCATTTAATTTACAGGTATTTCTTCATAATGATAATTTAGTTGTTTATCATGGTTCATTAATAGAGTTCCTTTCTCTCACTAATTTATTAGTTGGTTTCTTTATGATTGTCATTTGACTTGCAGCCTACTAAAGAGTGTGTAACAAAGACGTTAAAAAGATTAGAGGAGAAGGTACATGGGCAAGTGAGTTTTCTTGCAAACTATCGATTTCTATGGCGGGTGATTTATTTGTTTAGTCATAGATGAGGGTTATAATCTATTTGAACTATTTATTTTTTCAATTTTTTTACATTATTGGATGTGATTCTTATATGAATTCCCCTTCCTTTGGCAGGTACTGAAACACCTCTTATATCTTATGCGATTTGCAGAAAAGGGAATTCAAAGATATGTAGCTCTTGCTCTTGCTCATTTATGTTCCCCTGATGATCGCAAAACTATTTTCATTGATAATAATGGTAATAAACTTTGATCCGTACATTTTCATCATTTCTCACTCTTGGTGCTTAAAAAGTATTTTAAATGAATATGCTGCTAAATCTTCAGGATTAGAATTGCTGCTGGATCTTCTTGAATCTACAAATCTAAAGCAGAAGGGTGATGGTTCGGTGGCGCTTTACAAGTTGGCTGCCAAAGCCACATCTGCCCCTCTTATTGATGCCGCTCCTCCATCACCAACTCCTCAGGTATTTTGCTATTTATGTGTCAGTGGCTTATCACATTCATTTATTTTAAAGTTTTTCTTTCCTCCCTTATTTATTGAAGCATTTGTCCTACGTTATCATAATTGTATCATTCAAATTAGTATAGTACTTGTTGTCTTTGAGGATTGAATTGCTGATATTTTGCTGTCTATATGTTAAGGAGATGAAAATGGAAAAATGAGATATTGTTTTGTACTTTTCGTTAACATTAATATTTATTGTTGGTTATATTTTCTGTAGGTGTACTTGGGTGAGCAATATGTAAACAATCCTAAACTTTCTGATGTCACATTCTTGGTTGAAGGTGAAGAAGCTGCAATTTAGCTGCTGCTAAATTTTTCTCTTTATATTCTTTTATATTAATTTGTCATTTTTATGCATATAAATGATTTTGATGTATCATGTATGTACTAATTTACTGTGTTTTCCTTTCTTTTTCAGGTAAAAGGTTCTATGCTCATAGAGTTTGTTTACTTGCTTCTGATATATTTCGCGCAATGTTTGATGGTGGTTACAGGGTAAGCATTAATCAATCTTACAACTTTAAGTCCTCTTTTCTTTTTAACCTTCAAGACATGGTCACCCAATCAAAATTGTTCGTCCTTCCTTTCTCAACGATTATTCTATGTATAAAAGGGTAGTAGATTAGTTGTAACAACCTTCATCTTTTATAGATATTCAAATCGAAACTAGATGGTGATTGCTGGTCTGTTCACTTGGTATCTTTAAACTTATGTATTGATGGTATTTGCAATCTTGCTTGACAGACAATATGAAAATTTTGCGAGCCTCACATTACTTTGCAATTGAAATAGGACTAATGGATCTGCGGAACTTAATTGTAAATATCCATATTAATGTCTTAAGATGTGTAATGCAGGAAAGGGAAGCCAAAGAAATAGAGATTCCAAATATTAAATGGGACGTCTTTGAGTTGATGATAAGGTGCAATTTCTACTGTCCCTTTTTCTATTATGTTTTATGTTTTGATAAAGTGCTGTGTCTGATAGATGTTAATAGGCCCTATGCATGAACTCATTTTCTGTTGGCACTTCTAGATTTATATACACTGGAACAGTAGATGTCAATTTGGACATTGCTCAGGATCTCCTCAGAGCGGCTGATCAGTATCTTCTGGATGGTCTTAAGCGCCTTTGTGAATATGCTATTTCTCAGGTAGACCACAAGAATTGAGTTGCTTTTATTTCTTTTGTTTTTGTAGTTTTTTTTTTGTGATTTAATTTAATCCCATGACTCATCAAATTATTCTTAGGATATTTCTGTGGAAAATGTTTCACTAATGTACGAGATGTCAGAGGCTTTTAATGCTACGTCATTAAGACATGCATGCATGCTGTTTATGTTGGAGCAATTTGATAAACTGAGCGCCAAACCATGGTATGATGTTACACTCTTTACAACCTGAATAGTACTTTTATAGTTTACTGAGTTTTTCTTGGGTCGGGGTGTGGGCTGGGAGCCTTCAATCCCGGAAAGCCAACTTTTCATCATTTTTTAAGTTCTCCATCTTGTCAATATGCAGGTATTACAGCCTGGTTCGTTGCATTGTACCAGACATACGCAAATTCTTCTCAACTTTACTTACCAAGCCCCATCCAGCTGACTCGTGAGGATCCCTATATTTTTAACCATGACATGAGGAAAAGGAGGAAGTGTACAAAGCTGTAAATGTTTAGTTAGGAATAGAACCGTTGATCAATTTTTGTTAACAGGGCAACGTTTTCAATACTCCAAAAGTGAAGATTGGAGTATTCATACTCTATGTTTTAAAAATTGGAATGAATTGATTGGTTGGATTATGAATTGATTATGTTTTCAGTTCAAATAATATCTAATTTAATCATAGTTCAAAAACAAATTTAGCCTATTAAATCAATTGAAGCATGACTACTAGTTTCAATTTCAGGTTTGATTTTTAAAACATTGCTTTAAGTGCATTTCAACATTTGATTTTTGTAAAAGAATTATCAATGGTTGATATTATTTACTGGTGAAATTCATGTTGTGGAACCGGGGAAGAGTCATTTCGTTGTAGCATAGGCTCTAGCACTGTACTTTATGCTTTTTTGACATTAAGAATGCCGTTTCTCTTGAAGTAATCATATTATCCTACATATTGTTTATATATTTGGCTGAGTAGCAAGATAGTTTGGTCTTTAATTGTCGGTGCCTGGTATTGTTAAAATGCATTTCGTTGGTAATCTTATCATGAAGTATAAACACGGGCATAAAACCATCTTATTGTCCCTGGGATTCTTACATGTTCTGCCACCATGTTGCTTGTAAAACTATTTCAAGAAACAGTTATGGGCGTTTACTGAGCGGCATGAATCAAGCTGTAAAAATGTGGCTTTTCTTTTTGAAATTTTATGGAGCTATTAAGTCGCCTAAGAATTTTATTAAAAAAGCTATTTGAATATAAGTTAAAAAAACTCTAGTTGTGCCATGGACAATTTATCACTAGTTTCAAAGAGTCAAAAGACTTATTTATCATTTACTAAATGTGTAAAATAATCCTTTTGTTCAACATTCATCTGTTAACGTGAACACATGTACAAACGTTAGACCATATGTAGGAAGAAATACTTCAAAACTGGAGATTACAAGTTGGGTTGGGCGTTATCATATTAGTTTAAGACGTTAAGCCACTGGGTAATGTCGTCTTCGGTTACTGTAAATGCAGGAACTCTCCACTCACCTCTTCTTGCATATCAAAATGATTCTCTTCCATTCATTTTTAATTCCTTACCATGGAATGCACTCGTATGTCCTGGCTTTAGAATATGCCAATCTCCTCTTCACTAACCTTTCGTTAATTTTTTTTTTTAAAGAAAGTCAATTCCTAACTCAATTTGTATTGTATAAGAGCAACCCTACCAACCAATCAGGGATTGGAGAGGCAACCTCAATGATGAGTTAAATTAGGATGACAGAAATATCTAGGTACTCTCATAGTATAAAGGAGCTAAGGTCGAGACGATAATAACCCGCATTAATAAAGTGGTGCACATTCATAATATATATAGAGCAAAAGATTTTTCTTGCTTACATTGCACTTAAAAATTTCTCGGCACCACAACACCTGACCCAGCTTACAGTGTTTAGACAGTTTTCTTGTCACAAAGATGGCGTTTCATGTGGACTCGTGTTTTACAGGAACTCATTATGTATCTTTTGATTTGGTTGAGTCATATAGATGTTTGTAAGATTTTTTCATTTTATTCTTTTTAAACATTTAGTAAAAAATGAACGGGATTTTGGACCCTTTTCGAAATTCTAGGGTAAATTGCACATGATCAAAGGTTAAAAGAAAAATTGATATGTGTGGTGTTTTCTTTCTCCTTTATGGTGCCGTGGTCCCTTCTTTTTAGTGTCCATTTAATGGTAGTTGGACAGTAGCCATTTTCATTTTCTTTCCTTTTTTTTGTTTTAGTATTCTTTCCAATAAAACTATTCAAATATTTAATATCTATTATCTTTAAAAAGATTTGAAGAGTTTAATTTTTAATTTCTCATATCTATTTTATGTTATGATAAATATGAAATTTTTAATTTTAATTTTTTAGGTCAATTTTATACTTGACTTTATATAACAATAAAATATTTATATTTATTAATATAAGAGATATGATATTTTCTTTTTATATAACATCATATTATATGTCGGTCTCAATAATAAAAAATGTATTGTCATTGATAATTTATACAAGAGGAAAATTATAGATCATAAGTTAATTTTGAATAAAAATTATATATATTTCTTCTTCTTAATAGGTTTTTTAGTTTTACTAAAATTGTAAATGCAATTGGACATTATATTGAATGAATCTATAGTTTATAAAAAAAATTGTTTAAAAAAAAAGTTAAATTTTTTTTGACATTTTATCCTTTAAATATTTAAATAGAGTAAGAGGTGAACTTATTTCATTAAGTTGAAAGACTATTTCTTTTTTTTTTTTGTTAAAATATGTTTTGTCAATGATTGACATTCATTTTTAATTTGACCCATATATGAAAAAACCTTTTAATTTAGTCTCCATACACACAATTATTTTTAATTTGGTTCCCATCTTCTGTTGTCTTAAGTATAATGACCAAATTATTATAAAATATAAAGACTAAATTGAAAAATAAGTGTTATGTATAAAAGCAAGAAAGACACAAAAAATATTATTAATGAAATTAAGTTAAAATTTATGAAATTTTTTTATAATTTTGTGTTTTTTTTTTTTTCTTATAATTGATCACTTGAAAAGAAAAAAAAAATTGAGAGAATTATGATCTTATTTTAATCTATATTTTTTGTTATTTTTATACGTGTCATTTATTTTTAATTTAATTCATACATTTCACTATGTTATAAATAACAATATACAATTGAAAGTAATTTCAAAATAATTGTATATATAAAGACTAAGTTAAAAACTTTTTTTCATATAAAAACTAAATTAAAAATTAGTGTACAGGAGCAATAATATATATATATATATATAATTTTTAATTGAATTAATAAAAATTGATATCTATTTTACCAAATACTGAATATTATTTTCCACTTCTTCAAGCCAATGAAATAACTATTTTACGTAACAAGAAATCTAAACAGTTACCAAAAATAAAAAAGAAATCTGAAATTCTCCTTCTGTGAAAGTTTTTCTTAAGATAAAAGGACCCCAAAAAAAGTTTTGCTGCCAATTACCTTTCATTTGGTGAATATTGAATAATAGGAAATTAGAAAAGGTATCAATTAAACAAAAATACTTATTTTGAGTCGTTTTTCCATTAGAATTATCCCAAAGAGAATGGAGAATGGAGAATGAAGCAGTGTGTTGTGGCCGGTGTGGTTGCAACCGATTAGCAAAGACAAAGAACGGAGACGGAGTAGCATCGTGATGAGTGTTCAGCTATCAGGCTTGTGGCTCCCCAACTCTCGACCAATACCTCCACACTTTGCTCCCGGCCGAAGCAGACACTCCCCACAAGCCACACCAAGCCTCTCATCCCAATCTCCCACCATTCAGGCAAGCTTCAATCACCTACCCACCTACCCTTTTCATCAAAATTTTAATCTTTTTGGTGTAAACATTCATTTTGTAGCACTTCAAGCACTGTCATATTATGGGTTTATTAATTTTGGTGTTTTATAGTGTTTTAGAAATTCAAGTTTCCAACTTTTTAAAAAAGAGGAAGTTTTGGACTTATATATAGCCACACCCAGAATTTAGCCATTAACATTGAAGAATTTTGTGATGAGAACGTTGTAGATAGTTGGTGTGAAAGGCCCTAGTTGGAGTGAAAATGGATATGCCAATCTCAAGAGCAATAGCAACAGCAACATATTTGATGGGTACCAAGGAGAGACTGGTTATTGGACTGATCTTGACACTTATCTTTATCACTGGACAAAGCCATTACGCCCTGTTCAGGTATTTCTTATGTGCCCCATGTATCTGCCTAGCCTAGTGTAGCATCATTGCAAAACTCAGAGTGCTGATTCTTCCTCGTGGTATTGGGCAGTGGTTTCCTGGTCATATTGCAAAAGCAGAAAAAGAATTGAAGGAGCAGCTCAAGTTGATGGATGTTGTGATAGAGGTGCGGGATGGCAGAATTCCCATGTCCACAAGTCATCCACAGGCATGGTTTTTTTTTTTTAAAAAAAATTAATTAAATTTTTAAAATTAAGTATTGGCTTAGTGTTGACATGAATAATGTCTCGTGTTTTACATTTTTCCTCTGTAAAGATTTCTTGTTTTTCCCTCTTGTGTTTGGTTGAAGAAATCCGTACTTGTTTCTTGCAATTCTCTATTGTTGCTCTTGGCTTGTTTATTTGATAGGCGATTTTTATCATAGTGTAACAGTCATTTTCCATGGCTTCTTTGTTTTATGAATAATAATTACTTTTTGCGCCAATGTTTAAAAAATTTATAAATGTCACATTATGGTTCTTAATGGGGCATAAAGTATTAGTGTGACCCTACAACCAAATAAAATGTTTAGGCCTTAGGTACTAGCACAACACATCCTAATGCTTGATCTCGATGTTACTTCTGCTTTTGCAGATGGATCTATGGCTTGGTAATAGAAAGAGAATTTTGGTTTTAAATAGAGAAGACATGATATCAACTGCAGACCGCAATGCTTGGGCAGCTTATTTTTCTAGACAAGGCACAAAGGTTGTCTTCTCCAATGGGCAACTTGGAATGGTATCCAAACAACATCTTTTTTTCCCCCAGCTCTCCATGTTTTGAAAGTTCATGTACATGTTTGATCCTATGTTGTATGTACAGGGAACAATGAAGCTAGGCCGGTTAGCAAAAGAATTAGCAGCTGATGTAAATGTTAAACGTAGAGCCAAAGGACTGCTTCCTCGCCCAGTGGGTTACTCCTAGCAATTGAAAACCAATTTTGATTCTCTTTTGTTCATTTCCTATGCTAATTTTCTGTTAAAAGAACTAACTTTCTATCTCAAAGAATAAGGAAACATATCTTTTATTAGAGAAAGAAAGAACTGTATGTATTCTAGTTTTTGCAACTCTCTTTCTCTCTTGTAACTTTCTTGCAGCTCCTGTGCTCAGTAATTTAAAATATTGTTATGTAAATGGTATAATAATACAATTTTTTTGCTGACTCCTTTCAATAAATTTAATCTGGAGTGAAACGATGGTTCAGTAAATGATATAACAAAAATAAAATTTAGCTGATTGCTTTGTGCAATCTTCCCCTAGCATTCATTTATCTTGCATTTCTTATTTTACAAAAACAAAGCACCTTATCTATTAGTTGCACACACTTTTAGTCCTTTTTTTAATTGAATATAATTGAGTTTCCAGGCTATTATCTGATTCTTGAGTAAATAATTCATGTCGCATTCATAATTCTACTCCAAATGTTTATTAATTATTAATGTATATTATTGTGTACTATGTAAGTAGATCTTACAGTCGTGAACCAACCTGCATGGAGCAAAACTTGTCCTTTACTTGAGGGCAAATCATTGTTGTTGACATTTAATGCTTTTCAAAATGTTATTATTATTATTTAAAGAATGTATGTTACTACTGAATAGGTTCGAGCAGGAATAGTTGGATACCCTAATGTTGGAAAATCATCTTTGATCAACCGTTTGTTAAAGCGAAGAATGTGCCCAGCAGCTCCCAGGCCAGGAGTCACAAGAGAATTGAAGTAAGTTATTCATTTCATTTCCCTAAATCATTTTTTTTTTCAAGAAATTGAAAGTATTTAAAAAATTGAGGCAGTTTTTTATTTGTTCATGAACTTATTTGTATTTTGTTTAAGTTGTTACATGACACTAATGGCTTGTACTGTTAAGTCTGTACTTTCTCTGTTGTTGATTCTAAATATGCCAATAATGCTATCAAAAACCCCCTCTGACAACAAAAAAGACAAAAATCTGAACGGACTTTAAAATCTAATGGATGCAATTTGTCTCCTGAATTTCATCAGGACTTAGATTTATATCCCAAATTCTGAATAAATATAGCTTCTGGGGTTTTCTTTGCTCTCTACAAAGGAAAATGTTAATGGTGGATATATTCTGTTTAAGTGCTAATAGTGTCAAAAACAAAAATTCCTGCAAGAGTATATCACAATTAATTTGTTCTGGCTTAAAGTTGGAGCTCAAACAAGAAACAGTACAGTAGTGGATCTCTCATTACACATACTGGATATATAAGTTATCGTATTCCTTTCTTAATGCAAAAGGTGGGTACGTTTTGGGAAAGATCTTGAACTGCTGGACTCTCCTGGGATACTCCCAATGCGAATCAGTGATCAGTCAGCTGCTATAAAACTTGCCATATGTGATGACATTGGAGAGAGGGCCTATGATGTGGCTGATGTTGCTGTAATTCTTGTGCAGATGCTTACAAAGCTTCCCACGGTAGGTATGTATCATGTCATGCAGTCAAAGTGGAATCCTATTTTGGTTAAGAAAAAATGACAGTTTCTAGATCTCACAGAATGGGTTGGTTTTGTTATAGTATCATATTTAGGAAATCAATGCTGAAAGCTTCACTGGCATTTTGCATAGTGCTTTATGTTTTCCCAATATGCATTCTATAATTTAATAAACTAATCCAGGCTGGGGTCTTACTTTAAAATCCTTGGACAAGATTACATCTGTTTGATCCCTCCTCCCCCTCTTCAAACTTATAATTCTCATTTTTTGTTCAATGCAGGTGGAGATGTTCTTTGTAAACGATACAAGATTGATGTAGATAGTCAATGTGGTAAAATGTATGTTCCTTATTTTTTATTTTTCATTTTTTTTGGTTGTGTTGATTTATGTGTCTTGCATTTAGATGTCACACACGGCTAATGTCTCTTGATATTTTAAGTAGGTTCTACTTAATTTGGTATCATGTATTTACTGAATTGCAGATTCATAGAGAAGCTTGCACTTCAAGTATTTAATGGAGATGTTCATCAAGCAGCATTTCGTGTCCTGGCTGATTTTAGAAAAGGTAAGTTTGGTTGGACTGCACTAGAGAGGCCTCCTAGGTGATGTCAGATATTTGCTTTTAGAAGCAGGACTTTGTGAAGCTTGAATTGAAAAGAATGCTGGAGACCTCCAGGAGCATAACTCAATCCCGCATGGTGATAAATGAATATGGATATTGTGATTATGAATGATATTATGGAAGAGAAAGGTCGTGTATGTTCTGACATGACAAGACCTTTGGAGATTTGAGGTACACGAAACGAAGGATTTGAAGCAAGCAATGAATGCTTTCTGCTATCACCATGTAATTAGTTGGAACACTGTATCTGTATACAACTAGTGTGTTGTATGCATCATGCATTACGGTATTGTATATCTTTAATTGTTTGTGTGATGTTGATTAAAATTAGGATAGCCTTGGAGCTCAAATTGTTAAAAAAGATGAACATATCAGGCCAAAACATTAAGATGCAGGTAAGACAATCAAATAGAGAAAATTACATATACTACCCCTATACTTAAGCTTATGCTCTAAGTGAATGGGTTTGATAATTCTTTCTCTTTAAACTTCAAAAAATGAATAAAAGCATACTAAAACTACAATGTGAAGAAAAAAAATTGTAAGTTCTTTTAAAATGGAAAGTGTGTGTAAAAAGTGAGCATGTTCTTATTAAGAGTTTGATCTTTCAATCTCTCATTTATGCCATTTTAGGCTAAGCACATGCATATGTATATTACTTTTTAATAGTATAGGAACACATTGAGCTTGATGGGGGGGGGGGGGGGAATAGAGGATAACAAGTGGGAAAATCTCTATATTAATATAGATAATATATCTTGTCCATTGGAAGTTCTGAGATTATGAGGAGGGCCACGTCTCAACAACTTTGTATCATCAAGAATTGATAATGTGGTGTTGAAAAAATGTATGCTGAATTTGCTTAGATGCAGGAGTGATGAATTGGACACAACTAATACTTCAAATCAGACAAGTGATATGTTGCTTTCAGGGAAGACCATATCCACCGTATGTACTTATAGGAAACTCAAAACAAGTTGTATGGGATAAAATTTCATCACAATCTCTATTCGGGGTACAAACTTGCAATTACAAACGAGAGCCATAAAAAAAAAAAAAAAAACTAGATAGAGAAAAGGAAGCATAACCAAACACAACAGCGTCCGTCAAAATAAAATAAAATAAAAAATTGGTTGAATTACTAATGGCGTGTATATAGCAATCACTTTTTTTATTTTGGAATACTTCAAATTTCATTTGGTCCCGATTAATTGTGGAACTGCAATGATACATTGTGGTGCTTCCACATTTTCATCTTGCAATTGTGGAAGCACAAGTAGAATCATCTTTGTTTGACCAGCTTTCTTTAATTCGACAAGCCTGCATTGGCCTTTCAATTTGGAGTATTTCTGCAGCTTCCTTCTCCAATTGCCAACAATATCTTCCAAATGTGTCTATACTAACTTGAAGTCTAAAATCTATGCCGAACAGAAAGCTCATCTCCAACCTGTTTAACTCAGATGTGCTTACTCCTCCAACTTTCGCATAGTAAGCATTGTTGAAGAATCTGCAAAAACAAAAAGAGAGCAACGTTAACAGCTTGAACTGAATAAAACAAAACTACAAACATAGACGAAGCAAGCTAATCAAAATGGTAAAAGTAAGAGGAACAATATTTTTTTCCTTTAAATCATCCATTCTGTCAAATTGATCATTGATTCAACATATGGTAACACTGCTTAGGTTGTCATTGTCAACCCACTAGAGCAGTCATATTAATTGAGTTATTAGAAGTTATGGCCCACAAATAGATAAAATTTTAGACAAAGCCCCAAACATTCTACCGCAAGATACATAACACAAACAACAACAGTGAGATGTTATGTGCATTTGTTCAATTTCAAACTTGCACTTACGCATCATCCATAAACTTTGCTGCTAGCATAATGCTTGTTATCAGAAGCCGGTGCACATTAAGTGAAGTCAATTTGACCTCCGTGTGCTGAAGAAATCGATCGACATATATGTGCGCAACAACAAAGCAGGACGGGCTGCAACCTGAGTACTTGAAGATACGATCGATGTACTTACGAACACTCAGAGAAGGTGCTCTTAAACCATGAAATACTGTAACAACATCTTCTATATGCTTTCCCTCCAATAGCGTTTCATTTCTCTGAACTGATTTCTCAAGAAGTGAAGAAAGAAGCGATAAAACCCGTGGGACTCCTACTCCTTTGTCCAATTCTTTAAGCCCCAATGAAAGGTATATATCTGTACTTACATCCTCGGTTTCAAGCGCCAGAGTCCCCATATCCAAGCTGCGAAGAAATGGACACCATCAATAGGGTAAGCCTTATTGAAATGCACTTTTTCAGCACTTCTGGAGGATCAAGTAAAAAAACAACATGATAAAGCTTAGGCTGCTCGATAACAAGTCATTAAAACAAATGAAATATCAAGTCACATGAAATTCTCAATAAAAGTTACTTCTCATTATGCCACGATTTGAAAGGGGGATAATTGAAGCTTAGAATATTCAAAACTGTCTATCAACTTAGCCAGATAAGGAATTCTGCCATTTCCAATCACCCCACTTCCAAATCAGTCCCATCCCCTCATTGCAAGATCCCTGTGCCTTATGCATAAAGGCCTATATGTTACAAAAGCCTCTGATCTGGAGTACACACGTATGGGAATCTTAATCCTATAGTCTCATTCATGCCAAAGTAACTTCATGTTTGGTTAGATCTACGCAACCCCCTTAATTAGGTATCAAGCATGAGCAACCTAAAATCGTAATAGTCCTCTAGATCTCGAGTCTCTTGTCCCAAACCACGAAACAACTTCAAGAAGTCCACTCTACTTCAACCAATTTTCTATCTCCCTGGAATTACAACACAAGATCTCTACAAAAATTAACAATTGTCTCTCCATTCTCCAACAAAAGGATTACATACCCAATTTGCTCATTGCCGTTGTCTCTGCAAATCAGCACCACCCAGATCTAAAAATGACCAATTTTACTTCCACCCCGCCACCCCAGAAGTTAGAGCTTAAAGATTACCGTAAATTTTGCAATAAAGGTAGAATTTTTAGGCTATGTCAGTTGCATACACTTGACACTCGTCACCCCCAGAAAACAAAAGAAAAGAGAAGAGAGACACAGAGAGAGAAAGAAGAAACGAAACCACTTAGCTTTGAGCAGCCAAATCAACAAGAAAAATTGAGAGCCAACGGAAGAAAAGAAAGCAATCTGTGGTGCAAGTGCAATGCAAGTGGTGAGGAAACGGAGAGAGTGAGGGAGATGATAAACTCACAAATAGTCAAGTGATGACTCTAGCGTAGTGGTGGTGGCTGCTTCTCCAACATAAGGGTGAGGCGCGAAGACAGTACTGTTGTGAACACAGACAGATCATGTCTGTCTCCCCACCCCCATGGAATCCACCATTCTCTGTGTTGAATGTTGATATTGTTGTGTTGTGTCTATGATTATATGTTCTTCTGCACACCCTGCTTGTGTTGCTCCCAAATAAAGGATTTGCCTTTCTATCTTTAATTATTCCCACAAGGGCCACAAACCCCACAACCACAACCTCCTTCCTTCACCCTTTTTTTTTTTTTTAATTTCCTGTCTCTCTCTCTCTCTCTCTCTCTCTCTCTGTCTCTAAAAAGATAGCGTCGGTAATGTAATCCACCGGTACCACACCATACCCAATACCATCCATGTTCATTGTTCAAGTAAAGTAGGTGCCAAATCAAAGTAATGTATTTTTTGAAAAAAAATTATTTTTAACACCAAAATACCACACTTTCTTAATATTCCACGTTAAATATGAGTATGATTTACTGTTTTTATATATTATATATTAAGCTAAAATAAATATATTATATGCATATATATATATATATATAAGTAGGATATTGTGTAAGCATTGTATAATTAATATTCAAATAATATAATTCTTTTTTAACTTGCCTTCTCCGCTATTTACACCCACTGGGTCCCACAAACTTCCTGCAAAATACCCTTTTGTTCTTAAAGAAAATAAATAAGACCCACACAAACAAAAAAAGATCAAAAGTGGTGTTCATGGTTTTGTGGCTACAGTGAAGAATTGAACAAGAATATGCTATGCTGGTGCTGTAACATTAAAAAAAAAAGTCCAGATACGACGTATATTATATTAAGATAATTATTATTTTTATTATTAAGATTTTATTTTATTAATTAGAGATTTATTTATTTTAAAATTTTAGTTATAATTAAAATTTTAATTTTAATAAGATTTTATCAAATTTTAAATTTTGTTTTAATTAATTAAATTAAATTTATATTTAATTTCTTTTGTAAGAATTATAAATATATCTCTTATAAAATTTTAGAAGACGGTTAAATATTGATTATTAAATTTAATAAAATATATTTTTTATTTTTAAACTGAGTCTCTTGGTATTAAGCGTTTTTAGAACTTAGAGGAATTTTTTTTTCCTTTATCTATTGGTCTTATATCAATTTACAATTATGTAAACTACACTAGGATAATTATAATTTTTATTTTATTATTAGGATTTATTTTGTTAATTAGGAATATTATTTATTTTAAGATTTTAGTTATAATGAGATTCTATCAAATCTCAAATCTTATATTTAATTAGTTAGATTTGATTTATGTTTGGTTTCTTTTGTAAGAAAATTATAAATACTCTTCCTATCAGATTTTATAGGACAATTGAATATTAATTATTGAATTTTGTATATGATTTTTCTTACTTTGAGACCAAGTCTCCTAACACCGAGTGTCTTTGGGACCCCAATAATTATTTTTTCCTGTTCTAAACTGGATTCAAAGCGTTATCTGAAAATGTGGTTGAAGGTGGACTCCTCTATGACACAGCTGCTCCAGCGGTGATGCGAGGGGTGAGTACCTGCAAAAGACACTCCAACGCTTAAGTTAGATCATGTATAAGGAAGACAATCTATATGTTAGATAAAATGCATACATTTGAGACATTGTATGACATTTATAAGAGCGTGTTAAGAATCATAATGCAATCTGTATTGATGCAGTTATTTAGGATTAGAATCCATTGGAGATTGTGATATATTTTAACTAATTTTCTTATTTATGTAGGATGTAATTAGTGTCCATATTCATCAAGGATTCTTTGAGAGATTTATGCCTAATAAATAGACATGTGTACTTATCAAGATAACGTACAATAATATCTGAGTACTATTATGATGGGTTGGGTCACTCTTGATTCGTGACCCATAATTAGGAGTGTAAATTAGTTCGGATAATCCGACTAACCTGACCAATCCGAACTGAATTAATTATATTGATTTGGTTCGGGTATGTTGATTAGTTTAGACAAAATCCGAACCGAATGAGGCTTGATTAGTTTGGTTCTCGGATTGAAAGTTTCGAACCTGAGAATCGAACCAAACTAAACTATATATATATATATTCTAAACTCTGTTCTGCTACTGTCGTTTTTATATTTTTGTCTCTCCTCACCCATTTGCTCTACCCATCTGCCTTTCTTTTTCATTTTGAACCCTAGTTGCTGCATACTAGCCCCTACCCTGTCGTCGCTCGCCGTTGCTCACCGCTTCACGCCACTGCTCGCACAAGATGTTTAAGTTCAGAAATATATAAGCACCCTTTGTTTCTAATATTCTCCGCTATGTTGCAGTGGTAATTACTCATTTTCGCTGAATGGAGGATGAGTGGTGTAAATATGTTACCTTTGTCTTCAAGTGACGTTATTTGAAGTGCATTGTAAGTTGTAACAATGTTAACAGTCTTGTGTTTTTCTATTGAAAAAATGTATCATTCTGTTATGTTGCTAAGTTAATTGAGGAAAATCAAAAGTATAATGTATGGGTGGGGTAGTTACAGATATAAAAGTATCTTCTACTACTAGTGTTTGGTCTTGCTATAATAAAATTAATTGATTTGATAGACTTTGGTGCTTTAAAATAGTATAATGATTGTGATGTCAATTTTAAAGTATTGTTTTGTTTGAGAAGCTGAGTTCATAAAATTGGTATGTTTCTCCAACAAGATGGTAGTACCATAGGTCTTATATTACACTTTAAATTGGCAAATGGTATACTGATTGATATTTTTTTTCTTATGAAAAACTGATTCTTTAGCTGATTTTTGTATTAAAAAAATGACAAACTCGACCACCCGAACCGAATCAATCAGTAGATGTTCAGTTTGATTCGGATTTGACTATTAAAAAATAAAAAAATCATCGAACCAAATTGAACAAATTGATTTCAATTGGTTCTAATTTATTTTTTCTCAGAAATCGAATCAAACCAACTCGATTACACTCCTACCTATAACCCGATCCAGAATAGTTCCTTTGTCCATTAGTCCTACATCATGATAAGAATAGTAGTAAGGATAGGTTCATCAAGCTCGAAAAATTTTGTAGGAAGAGATGACTACAAATCGGGAGTGCTAATTAACAAAAGATTTAAACTCATATATGTGGTATTTTACAAGTATAAAGTCTTATTTGAATCTCTTTAAACATTAGGGTTTGTGATAATAAAACTAACTTTATGATGGCGTTTGGAATGATTAAAAATTAAAAAAATTAATTAATTTGATTAAATTAGATTTAAAAATTAAATTTATGCTTAGAACTTATTTAAAAAAATAGATTTGAATTGATTTAGTGTGTTGATTTGAGCGAAAAGGATTTGGGCCCCTTCAATATAGTCTTGGGTTTGATATTAGAATTTATGTGTATGAAAATAACACAGTTGTGAAGGATTCTCGATTAGGTGTTTGATTGTATCTTTAATAGATTAATTTTTCACATATCGAGTGAGAGATACTTTAACAAATAAAAAAAATGAAATCAAATTTTATATTTGTAATTCATTAAAAATGAAAATAATTTGATTTGATTTTATTATTTAATATTTTTATCCATACAATATAATCTTTCTCATTGTGAAATTAGCCCAATCTAGCTCGAAGCTAATTTTGTCATGAGTTCTTGAAATTAGACTTGATATATTTTTTTTAATTCAATTTGGGCCACACTTCGAATTCGCCCACCTCAGCTCGATATTACATAATATATTGAAACTTATGATTTTATGAAAATTAATAACAAATTATAAGATTTATTGACTTAAATTAATAACTTTTACATTAATACACTTGTTTTAAAATATATATTGTAAAACATTTCATAATTTTTGTTTCATATTTTTAAAATTTGTGACTTAACTATACATAATATTCAAATTTATACATTTTATCTAACTATCAAGTTAGCTCAATCCCAATCTGGACACTAACAAGGCCATGATCAGATATGGTATGAGTCTGAAAAGATGTCTGACTTAAAAATATCGGTTGACCTAACTCAACTTATGAACAACCCTATTATTAGGTATGAGAGATAAAATCAAAAAGTTAAAAAAGATAAATTAATTAATTTATTTTAAATTAAATCAAACTCTAACAAATCTATCATATACTTAATAGAATTTTAAAATTAAATTAATTTTTATTTTCAAATACAATATTTAATTTACAAATCAAATTAAATTTTATTTTTTAACATTTCAAACACATTTGTGATTTTAGAAAATCAAAAGAAAGAGTGAATTTTAACAAATCTATAATTTGTAATGCACGTAATCATAATATCAATAGTTAATTTTCTCATTTATGGTTGAGATATTTACTTTTTCTTTTAAAGTAAACTCTCATTTCAGATTTGACCATCATTGAACCATAGAAATAAAAATAGAAAGTTATTTCAAAAGGTCTTTGTTGTGAAATTCATTTTTAGGTACACGAATTTGTTTTTTGTTTTTTTCATTTTTTTTTATTGAAATGGGTATATAATATTCTTGTATCTTAAATTGACGGGGATTTTTATGGTATTTTTTAAAAGATTTAATATTCAAAGTAAATTGTCAAGTATTTTAATAATTATTAAATATTTATTATAAATTTAATACTTAACAAATACTTAAAAATTTACTATAAATACTAAATCCATCGGGTGTGATAAAAATTTCCTAAATTGAATGTAATGGGTACTTAATAATCTGATGTTTGCGTAAAGCGGACAAGCATATATTTGTGTCGTTAACTGTTAAATGATCTGTCACAAAAAGTAAATTAAGAATACTGTCAAAAAGAAAATTCTCCGTTTTGCTTCTCTCTTCTCTTGTCATCCAAATTTGTAATAGATATATTTTTAAAATAATAAAACTAATACAAGAGAAATAAAAAAAAATGAGTTTTATTATTCCCATAACACCTTACAAAAAAAGTAATTTAAAAAGGATCATAAATCCATAATAAATTAGGCCACAAGATAGGCCATAGTTAGTGGGTCATTGCTGATAGTGATCAGTACTAATAACATTGCTAGAGAAGCGGAATAAGATAAATATTAAAGAGGCTTTAGCTTAAGGTGGGGATGATGTGTAACCCCAATTCATGAACCATGATTAATGCATTATGACTCTGAGTCCGAGTCACACTAAAATATTTGGTTTTCAATCCGTAAATTTAGAAAATATTCAGTAAATAAGTTAAAAATCATAAATTATATTATTAAATATAAAAAAATTTAAAGATAATAAATAAAAATGTATTTATCTTTAAATTATTTAATAAATTAAAATTAAAATATAATAAATAAATTCAGCTTAGTCATATAGGATCAGCTAGACTTAGTCATAGAGATAAAATTCTCTAGTTATCAAGTTGTTACTTTGACTGAGATTGTATAGTTGTAACTGATATATATTAACTCTTAGTTTGTAGGTTTAGTTACTATTTTCAAATAACATTGCAAATAACATTGCTAGAGAAGCGAAATAAGATAAATATTAAAGAGGCTTTAGCTTAAGGTGGGGATGATGTGTAACCCCAATTCATGAACCATGATTAATGCATTATGACTATGAGTCCGAGTCACATTAAAATATTCGATTTTCAATCCGTAGATTCAGAAAATATTCAATAAATAAGTCAAAAATCATAAATTATATTATTAAATATAAAAAAAAATTAAAGGTAATAAATAAAAATGTATTTATCTTTAAATTATTTAATGGATTAAAATCAAAATATAATAAATAAACTCAGCTTAGTCATATAGGATCAGCTAGACTTAGTCATAGAGATAAGATTCTCTAGTTATCAAGTTGTTACTTTGGCTAAGATTGTATAGTTGTAACTGATATATATCAGCTCTTAGTTTGTAAGTTTAGTTATTATTTTCAAATTCATCTTGTATCTATTTAAACGCTGATGTATCATGATTGTATTCAAGCAATAAAGCAATAATAGAATCCTTTTATGGTATCACAACTATACAACTTAACAACAATTTTTTTTTCGATCTTGATTTTTCATCATGAGTTCCTCAACTTCAGAAACTGAAAATTCTCCAACCAACACTCCCTCTAGTTCCATTAATAAACTAGTTGTTCTCAATGTTGGTTCTCAACTGTACATCAAACTTGATGGTGACAATTACCCTGCCTGGCGTCTTCAGTTTCTTTCTCTCTTAACAGGTTATGATCTTATGGGCTATATTGATGGCAACACATCATGCCCCTCAAAACAGTTGGAGAACAATGATACTGCTATCAATCCTGCTTTTACTCATTGGGTTCGTCAAGATCAGCTAATTTTGCATGGCATTGTCTCCTCTGTGGCTGCAACAGTGGTTACTCATCTCGGCACTGCAAAAACTGCTAAACAGGCCTGGGATACTCTCAAAACCATGTATGCTGGTAGATCAAGAGTCCGCATCATGGCTCTAAAGTAGCGTATTTCAACTTGTGCAAATGGGAAAACTCAAAGTCTCTCACATCTCCACCAAAGATCAGCTAGCTGATATTCTCACAAAGCCATTGTCAAGAGTCCGATTTCTTCCTCTTAGAGCCAAGCTTGCTGTCACTGATGGTGACCCAATCTTGAGGGGGTGTAATAGATAAGCTCAGCTTAGTCATATAGGATCAGCTAGACTTAGTCATAGAGATAAGATTCTCTAGTTATCAAGTTGTTACTGTGGCTGAGATTGTATAGTTGTAACTGATATATATCAACTCCTAGTTTGTAGGTTTAGTTACTATTTTCAAATTCATCTTGTATCTATTTAAAGGCTGTTATATCATGATTGTAATCAAGCAATAAAGCAATAATAGAATCCTTTTAAAATATACTATTTTAAATTAAGGATACATATATTTTTATTTGTTCATTTTAAATGTGTATTTTCTTTTAATATATAAGAAGATTTATGAATAAAATAAAAAAAATAAAACAAATATTTATATTAAATATTAAATGCATCACAATATTATTTGTCATTTACATCGTGATTTATAAGTAAAATTAAGTTTATATATATATATATACAAATATATATATATATTACAAAATGGAAGAGAATGAAGTAAGAGTGAGAGGAAATTAATAGATTTATTATATAAATATTAAAAGTTAATAGAAAGATGAGTTAAAATTGTAATATCAATGTATATAAAATAATTATGAATCATATGTCAAATACATATCAAGTATAATTTTTTTTAATTTCATCATTTTTATATTTTATATAATTATACTTGATATCTCTTAAGATTAGTCTTTATCATATTATTATTTTTTTGTTTAAAAAAATACTTATATTTTTTTTGTTTTGTATTTTCAATAAAATTTTATATAATATTTGTACATAAAGTAGAAAAGTATATATATAATTTTGTAAACAAAAAAAATATTAAAATGTTATAATAATATATAAAATCAAAGATATATGTATAATTTTTAAATAAAAATATTAATATAATAAGTATTAACTTTATAAAAAATTAATATAATGATTTTTTTATTTTTTAATAAATTTAATTTAATTATTAATATTTAAAAAAGTTAATAAAAAAAAGGAGTTCAAGACCCATGTTCACCCCTTGTACCCGTCCCTGTTTTCAATAATTCAATTTGCTTGTTTGCCTCATTTTGCTGCTTCTTTGGACCTGGCCATATTAAATAACACTTTCTCTCTGTAAAATTCTTTTGATTATCACGTTAAAAAAAAAAAACTGTTTTGATTATATAATCTTTTCATTTTTCTTTTTAAATAGTCTCGTGTATACAATGATTTGGGTGGTTGTTCAATTTTTCTTTAGTTTAATACGATTGATCAGTGTTCGATATTAAAAAAACTGGCAAAATCATTGTTTCGTGTTACGTCAACGCGTGTTTTCGTTGGGACAAAATTTATCAAGACACATTAGTAAGTATCAGGAGATGCTAATCTAGGTAACGACAATAACGATTTTGAAATATAAACTTTTCATTATGTAGTTTTCTCCATTAAAATTATGAGTATGATACATATAGAGATAATTAGTTATTTGCGTATCTGTTTTATATTTCATATTTCCATACTTATACCTATGATAATAATTTTAGTTATATATTAATTCTTTTATGTGTGGATGCAAATTTTAAAATATTAAACAAGTCATAATATTTGTAATTATTGTGATTGTTCTTTTTTTTTTTTGCAAATTTTGTTAAAAAAAATAATTTAACTTATTTTTCTCTCTCTCTCTCTCTCTCTATATATATATATATATATATATATATATATATATATATATATATATAAACACAAAAGTTATCGCTCACTCAAAAATATGATAATTTTTCAGATAAAAAATGATAATTTTTGCGCAATAGCGATAACTCTCTTTAAACTTTTTACCCATTCACCCAAAAAAAAAATTTATGCACAATAAAACATTATTTTTATTATATAAGATTTATCAAATATATATTAACTAAATTTATTTAAACATCTTATTATACACTTGATTTAACACATCACCTAGTATGAAACAAATTGTGTGAAAAAGCATTTATAAAAAATGAAGTTGTGTTTGTGACTCATTGTACCCACTTTTAAGAACCTTGACCTACCCTCCTCCACATTTTGCCAAGATATAATATGATCGAGAGGACAACTAATGACATGGACACCGCTGCACCTGTCATCATTACATTAAATACAAAAATAAAAAATCAAAGAATTAACTTAATAATATATGAATACATGATGTTCGATAGACGTATCATTATAAATTTAAATTTTAATTATATTAATTTCTTAAAATTGAATTATAAAAAATATTTTTATAAATTTTTTATTTTTAACATAAATTATCTATGTCTTTAATTAAATTAAAGAAATAAATTAATCAAAATATACGTTAATTATTTTGAACATCACCTAATTGTAATATATTTAAAAAAAGGGAAAAAAATAAGTTTGGTAGAAGGTGAACCAAACATTTTTCATTACTATTTCTTTTGAATTGTTCAATCATTGAAAGTCATTTCATCTTTAAAAAATAATCAATTCTTTTTATATATTCTATCTCTGTTGCCTAGATTTAATATGGACCAAATCCTCTCCAATAATTTAAGAGATTCAATTTTTTTTATACGTAAATTTATAACATAACATATATAATATGTATTATTATATGCGATATATCTAATTTTATATGTAAAAAAAATTAGATCAACCTAATCCGTTTAATATAGAGTTAAAAAAAAGGGGGGGGGGGGGGGGGGGAGGAGGGATCCAATTTGATATTGAGTTCAATTGAGATGTGCAAGGATGGGTTTTATACAATTTTATCAAATAGTTCGAAACTCACGTCCATTATTCTTTAATGATTACTGCTCTCCTCATAATTTCACCTATAATGTGGAGCATATTAACTATAGTAAATTGAATTTCATATGTTCCCCCCCCGGCCCCCTTTTTATTTTTAACATATATTTCTGAGTAATTAACTCGGTTTGTTGAATTCGTTTCATGGACTGTTTAATCTTTTCCCTTTCGTCTAGGTTACAAAATACAAATATTGATATGTGAACTTTTTTCATATGCATTTTGAAGAATCTGAGTCATTTGAGTCTTGCGACTATTGTTGGTGCAACAGCAACATCAATCACAACCAGGTAGGTAACTCCTTAAGCATTATTGGAAGCCTTTAAAGGCCAAATTTTAAATAGGGCCCATTCTTTCGTTAATTGCATTTCATATATCCATCATCAATTAATATTCATCACGTCCATTCCCTTAAAACGTAATTAAATCTGTTGATTTTGAAAAACTCTAACGAGAAAGTCTGTTATATATCTTTTTAATTGCACAAATAATTATTAATTAAGGAGGTTGATGATAGAGTCTCTCTTTATTAGCAATTATTATTTATTAATTTACATAGTAACATTCTCAAATTTAGGGGGAAAAAGTAAGCTAAATTTTAAATGATTATGTTAATTAACATGTGCATGTTAAAGATTGAAAAAAATATTTATTATTTATTGTTAATTATTTAAATAAAAAATTAAATGATTTTTAAATTTTTAAAATAATAAATACTTATATTTTCATTTAATAATTTTTTTAATTTTTTAATATATGTCTTAAAGAGACACATTAACAAAATTCATACAACAAGAGCTTGTTAAAACTTTAAAGCATTACAGGTTGGTAGGCAATAAATTTGGCTACAACAATATAATAAGTTTCATCAAATGCTAGCAGACATGCGTGGAGACACATTCCATTATTGTTATTGATTATTTTAAGCATAGCTATTATCACTATGATCAAAACTCTTGCATTTCGTTGTGTTTGGTGTAGAAGCGTAGAAACAGACAAGCAGGGGAGACAGCAGAGGCATGCCATGCAGCTGGCAATGTGTCGGTGTTGAAAGTACAAGCTCAAGTCAAGGTGAAAGTTGTCATCCAGATGTAAGAACCTTGTGTAGGTTTTAATTATCCAGCCAATAATTTTTTTAGTCACGTCATGTGTTTAATAAATCAGACTATTTGAGATTCAGAATGGTGATTCAAGTTATAAATAATTTTGAATTCCGCAGTTGGAGACTTGTATAATATTATGGGTTTCAACAGTAAAAACAATATTTACAGGGAAGAATAACTTTAATATTTTAAATAAAAATTAAAATTTGAGATTGTCGTTCCGTTTTCTTTTCCTCTTTCATCAAAAGCACATATAACTCCAACACATGAAACTAACAATTTTTTTTTTTTTGGTGAATGGAGAGAAGAAACAAAACTAACACCTAATATATAATTATATTTTATTTTATTTTTTTTTTATATAATAATATTCTTGTATAAATAAAAATTAGTCCATATATATTTATTTATTTAAAAATATACACAAATTATTTATTTAATTCATAGTATCAAAATTCATGGTATCCAAGTAGAATTTCTAACTACGAAGAAAATGGAGCAGAGTTTTTGCATGGATGGCACATCTAATGCACACATCCGAAGTCGTCAAGCTTCGTTGCCTGCGGAGATGATTGGTAGGAATGGCACCATGCAAGATAGACCAAACAAATAAACCTAATCTTTTCAAAGGACTTTGAGTTTCCAAACCCAGCTCCATGAACCATGAGCGAAAAGGTTTGTTTGATGTGGAAGTAGCCACTTATATGCAGAAGCTGATGAATAGCATCCATTCGCCTGGGATTCCAAATAAAACAATCTTCAAAAGTTGCTTGAGGGTTAACTAGAATAACAAGAATACAATCTCTGATATATGTAGGTAGCTGTGTGTACATGCTAGAAAGGTCCCAACAAGTTGCATTCCAAAGGTCTTGGACCTTTAGGTGGCTATCTACAATATTGACAAAATTGACTTCATTACATAGAGGGCATTCATCCACCCAATGATCATACCACACCAAAGCATTCCCATTACCAAGACACAAAACCAAAGCCATCTCGGAGACATTGAGTGGCCCGGATGATTGAATGCCAAAGGGGGAAGGAACTTTGGCTAGGCTGAACTGAGAGAATGTGATCATGCTTAAGATACTTCTAAGTAAGACCCTGGACCCAGAGTTTGTCTCTGTCATGTAACATACTCCACGTTAACTTCCCCAAGAGAGAGGTTTTGGCCAAACGAGTCTCTCTGACTCCTAACCCACCTTGACTCCTAGGAGAAGTGATAGTTTTCCAATTAACCAAGTGTAAACCTCGTTGTCTACTAGAACCACTCCAAATTAAATTCCTAACAGTGGCATCAATGGAATTACAAACTGCCTGCGGAAGCCAGAAGACTTGCTTTGTGTAAGTAGGAATAAATGTTATAACAAACTTAGCTAAAGCAAGCCTTCCAGCTTTGTTGAGAAGATTGGACTTCCAGGAAGCCAGGCAGCTATTAGTTCTTTCTAGCAAGTGATTAAAAGCCTCTCTCTTAAGCCTCCCTTGAACCAAAAGAAAACCCAAGTATCTACCAAGGTTGGAAGTAAATCTTATCCCTGAGATTCTAGTAACTTTATCTTTCTTACGTCTTGACACATTGCTAGAGGCGGTGGCTTTGGATTTGGCAACATTAACTTTTAAGTCCTAAAGCCATGCAAAATTCCTGAAAAATTTCTGAAATTACTTTCACCTGAGAACCCGAGCTTTTAAGAACAGTAAAACATCATTTGCAAACAAAAGATGCGATATAGATGGCCCCCCTATAGACACTTGTATTGGCTGCCATCTCCCTTCCTCTATAACTTTGGTTGCCAATAAGAAAATTTCTCTATACACAGAACAAACAAATATGGAAACATAGGGTCACCTGAGGGAAGCTTGCTGGTTGCTACCATTCCAGATCATAGTGAAGGATGAGGAAGTCAAATAAAACATAATCAAGTTGACCATATGACCAGGAAAGCCAAATTCTGTTAAAGTCGTCTTCAAGTATGCCCAATCCACTCTATCATAGGCCTTTTCAAGGTCAATTGTAAAAGCCGTAGAACCCACCTTGTTCTTTGATTTGTGCATGTGGTGAAGAATCTCTTGAGCAAGGGTCGAATTGTCAGTGGTCCCTCTTCCTAGGATAAAACTGCTCTGAAGAGAATTAATATGATCATTAAGATAAGGTCAAAGTCTGTTGACAATTACCTTTGTAATAAGTTTATAGACAACATTATAAAGGCTTATGGGGCGGAACACCTTGAAGCAAGTAGGGCGATCAATCTTTGGGATAATAGCAATTAGAGTATCACAAATAGAAGCATCAAAGAACCTATTCTGAAAGGCATCAGACACAAGTTGCCAAACATCCTTCCCCACAACGTCCCAATAAGTTTTAAAGAAAAATGGTTGAAACCCGTCAGGAGCCGGGGCTTAAGAGAGTCCATGGAATTAATAGCAAAGAAAACCTCATCCATGGAGACTGGTTTCATCAGATCTTCCACCCTATGAGCACCAAGAGTAGGAATATTAGTGAGTCCCAATGAGTGGTTGCGAGTTACCTCATTCGAACAAAATAGGCTCTTAAAGAATGAGAGAGCTTCTTGTTGAAGAACTGTCTCCTCTGTACACCATATACCATTAGGAAGAAAAAGGCTCTCTTTCCTATTTCTTTTCCTGCAAATAATAGTCTGAGCATAAAAGAATGATGAATTTCTATGAACAAATTTCACCCACTTTTCCCGAGATTTCTTAAACCACAAGTATTCCTCGTCTTAACATTTCATCATATTCACGTTTTAGCTCAAGTTCCAAAATTAACCAGGCACAGGGAATCCACAGATGCTGACGTATGTTGGATACCCAACATCCTACCTTCCAAACGTGTTTTCCTGTGAAGAATGTTCCCAAAGATTTGAGAGTTGAATCTAATGGACCCCTCTCGAACCAAAGAGAGGCCTTCAGGAACATTATTATTACAACTACTCCAAGCATTGAACACAACTCTGTGGTAATCAACATGTGTCACCCAAGCCGCCTGGAATTTAAAGGGGCGAGGACCAACTCTAGGAACAGAATGACCACAGTTCATAAGAATTAGATGGTGGTCTAAATGAAGTCTCCACAAATTTTCTACAGAGGCCTCAGGAAAAAGTTGACGCCACGAGACAATGGCAATGGGCTTTATCAAGTCTTTTAGAGACGATTTTGTTGCCTTGGATAATTCTCTGCCAACTGAAATTGCAGCCAAAAGACTCCCATCTAACATACTAGCAGAAATAGAAGCACGAGAGAAGGAGAAATTACCACCACGAGTCTCTGATGGTTGTAACACTTCGTTAAAATCCCCTATGAGAAGCTAAGGATTAGTAAGTCTCTACTTAAGATTTGCAAGATGGGCCCAAAGAAAATGACATATAGAAGGATTAGGACTTGCATATATAGTTGAGATACAATATGCCTGCCTACCTTTAAAAACCTTGACGAATATCAATATAAAAAAGATAGTGTTACACTTTTTTTTAGGGGTGTATTATTATTCACACTCTTTTTAAAAAATGTGATTGAATGAAAAAAAATAATAAGAAAAAGTATATATAATGAATAATATTAAATAAAATATAAAAAAATATATATACTATTTAATATAAAAATATAAAAATTATTATCAATAATATATAAAAATATCACCATTCACCAAAACCCAAATACCTTTTGTCCACAATTATGAGTAGGTGCTCACAGGTCCATTGTCCACAATTAGATGCATAGATGCGTCTTTCGGCTATCTCACCAACCAAACATGTCTCGATGGGAATAGGCCCACACTCATTTGCCGGGGTCACCTGGGTCAGGAGGATCATTTTCCTCATCCACGAATTGAAAAAAGGGTGGATAATATGGGTCGAATTGGCATAGCTATCTTGAAAGTAACGGGAAGACCATTTGAAGGCCCAAAAGTACTAATATTGCCCAGTGAATCCAAAGAGGAAAAAGGCTGCTTATCTTTCCTCATGAATCCTATATTTTTCTGAGATTTGTTAGGAATATTCTCATTCCTATATTGTGGGGTACATTCACAGCATTATTGATTAGCATTGACACATGTGGGAACTGATTTGAAGTATCTTTGTGGGATCTCTTTTAACAAACATTAGGAGTTGACTTATCCTTATCTTGCATCTTAACTTCCTCTACAGCTGAATCTTGGACGCTTTTATTTGGGCCGTTGTCAAGCTTTGATTGGTTCCCGTTATTCACTAAGTCAGAACTTAGTTGGTTATAAGAATTACCATGCAAGACATTTGACGTAGATTTTGGCTGGCCAATCTCCTTTCTTTTCCGTTTCCCTTTTTTTGGGCTGATAACAAGCCACTCTCCATGTAACGGAACAGCTCCAGTATTTGAATTTGAAACACTGGCCAAAACATGGTTGCTAGAGTCGTTGCTCGGCGAAGAGTTAGACACCCCATTAACCACTTTCTACGAATCCACTTGGCTTGGCTCCTTTTATTTTAGGAGCAAGCTTAAGTTGACAATTTCGAACAACATGGCCATAGCACCCACAGCCAGAGCAAATCCAATGCAGGCCTTTATATTCAACTTGGTGCCAATGTCGCCAAACTTGTCCAACCACAGGTTTGGTTAAAACCAGCTCCACACACACCCTAGCAAAACGACCACGATCAACTTTTAATGTCTTGATATCCACTTTAATAGGTTTACCCACTGCAAAAGCCAGAGCCAACAAAAACTCTCATCACAATAGGCTAAGTTGAGACTAGGGAATCTCACCCAAGCCAAAGTTCTATCAATGGAGGCAGCAGATGCAACGAAACCCAAGGTCCATGTTCCAACTGAGAGGTAATGGTCGAAGATTATCCAAGGACCCCATTGATCGCCTTCCATCGATCCTCCTCTAAATCAAACTTGATCATAAAGAAGTCATTTCCTATATCCATAATCTCAAAATCCCCAGTAGGTTTCCACACAACCTGTACCTTCTCATTCATCAATTTGTATCCAACATGCTTGCCTAGAAGCTTAATGACTAATGCTTCTTGCCATGGCACGCAGAGTTCATGTGCTACTTGATTTGCCACAAAGACCTTTAGGAGTAATCTATTACCAGTCCATCCTCATATTCCACCCTAACCAGGTTTTGCGCTAGTAAATCTACTTTCTCCCTCGTTGGAAGAGACTTCTTGTTTCCTATAACTTTATCCTTGAAAGATACCTTTTGCTTATTGACGTCATCTGGACTTCCATCACCATGATCCGGCGGCTTACCGGAGGAGGGGCATTCTTAGAGAACTTAGAGGGAATTTCCACTTCAACTTCCATAGCTCTCCACATGAAACTGACAATTGAAATCGAATGTCTTGTAATGTTTGAAAAAAACTCTTCTAAAACTAAAGTGCATAAATAAAGATATATCTATCTTAATTTAATGTAAAGTGTATCGTGATTTTAAGATTAAGATATTATATTAAAAATTAAGAGAGAGAAAATTATGCCAGAAACTTTTCATGAAATAAATGTTAATGGAATAAAATTTTTAACCCTTTAAAAATGGATGAGAATCCTCTCCAAAACAAGATGGGATCATGTTTTCCTAAAACAGAAAAAAATGATGAGTTTTCCCAAAACAAGATCCTCCTCTACCCTCTAACCTATCATTTTTACTGTTTTGAAAAAACATGATCCTCTCTTATTTTGGCCAACAAGAGAAGATCATCATCTTTTAAAAATTGGATAAAGATCTTCTCTTATTACCAAAAAATAGGAGAGGGTCCTGATGGCCAAAATCAACTTCTTCTTTTTTTGTTTTTTTTACCATGGCTTCTAAGTAACAAAACCTCTCCTATTTTTTAGCAACATGAGATGATATTTATCCTTAAAAATTAATGATATTTGGTACACAAATCTAAGACTATGACTGAGAAGAGAGAACATAATTGGGAAACTAACTTCACTTCATCTCTGATATAACTAGGAACTGCCAAAGCAGTGAAATGCAACCAATCACCATGGCCACCACTGCTTCACTTTCTCTCTCCACTTTTCTTTTCCTATTTATCACTGTCGTCCTCCACCATTTCCAAACCATAACCTCAAATCCATTGCGAGATGTCATATCGTCCATGATTCGGAGGGTGGCAATGGATCGAGTGGTGCATGAAATCTAGTGGCGAGGTGCCCTTATTGATTTTAGGTTGGTTTCGACTGAGGAGTTGATGAAAAATGAAGCAGATACGAGAAAAAAATAGAGAGGCTGAGGATATATTTTAAATAGGTATAATAGTATAGCTGACAAAATGGGTCGGGCCGGCTCCAATTCGGACCGGATCATTTTCAGGTCGAGTCAGATCGGGTTATGTGAGTTTTGGACTGACATTTTCTTAGCTCAGCCCGCCCTTATGTAATGTAAATGGGTCGGGTTGACTCAACCCGTTGTAGGCCGGCCTATTCGAGCTATTTTTAGTTTTTAGCTAGTATTTTGTTAGCCAAGTCCACCTATTTTATCGGGCTATTCGGGACGACCCATCGAACTTGACTAATTTTGACGGCTCTATATAATAGAAACATATGAAATCTTGCAAGCCATTTCGATAATGGTGATGACGGAGAAGCCCCAATTCTGGTGGATATTATGAGAGAAAGCACGTGACGCAACATGCACACAAGAGAGAGAGAGAGAGAGAGAGAGAGAGAGAGAGAGAGAGAGAATTGTTGATTGAATAACCAGAGTAAAATTTAATAAAAACAATAAGGAAAATATTACTCCCTGAAATTTTCACATTTTCTTTATAAGTAAACCAAACATACTCATTTATCTAAAAATTTATTCCCTTAAAATTTCTCTCCTTTTTTACCCTATACCAAATATGGCCTAATGCTTAATAATTTAAGGATAAATATATTTTTTACTTACTCATTTTACATACAAAATTATTTTAGAGGAGTCTTCTCTATTATGTTTAATAATTGTCAAAAGATTTTGAAACTTAAATCTTAGATTTTAACAACAATATTAATATATGCTAGTAAAGGTGAAAAAGGATTAAGTTAGATTAAGTTAAGCTTTACTTTTTAGGCTAAAATTAGACTTGTTATTTATTATAGGTTTTTTTTTCTCCTTTATTGCTTGACTTGGCCTTTTGATAAAAGCACAAAAGCATAGCCTAACTTAAAAAATTATTTGAAGTCTTATGTTACATGAAGTCTTCAAATAAGTTGTTGACCAAAAAAAAAAAGTCTTCAAATAAGCCAAGAATATTAGACCTTTTAAATCATACTTTATTTTTGAATTGTCAACGTCCAAAAGCTTGGACATTAATTCAATGTCCAAAAAAGTACAGTGACACCACATAATCTTACTTAAAAAAATAAAGTTGATAAATGAAGGTTGGCATCGATTAATTAATTAGTTGACAACCCCTATATTTTCCTACCCCTTCAAGTCTTCAACACATTGATCTTATTATTGCATGAAAAAAAGTAAGTATTTTGCTTATGATATTTTATATTGTTGTTTGGGCATGTAAAAAAACTTTGTTTGTACCCAAAAGAAATGTTGTTTGTACATATGGGCCATGGCCCAAATTTATTGCATGAAGAAATAGGGATTTTACTTGAGAAATTTTATATTTTGTTTTTGGGCATGTACAAAAAAAATTGTTTGTATCCCAAAAACATTCTGTTTGTACATATAGGCCATGGTCCAAATTTATAGTTTAGACAAGTATTACCAAAATCCTGTTTCTTATGGTATTAGTATACTCTGTCTTTGTCTATGAAGTGCGTGTGTTGCTTTGATCATCAAACAAGTGACTCAAACTTGAATGTTGCTTTCATTGTTGTGGTAGCTATACCTATAATTAGGGGTGTTTACAGGTCCAACCCAACCCGTAAACTCGACCAATCTGAATCGACCCGATATAAAATATTCGGGTTGATTCGGGTAATCGGGTCTGTTTGAAGTCAAACTCGATGAACCTGTCCACTTATTGGTTCGGGTGACAGGTTCAGTAATCCGACCTGATGACCTAAAGACCCGAAGAAACGACGTCATTTTTACCCTTGTTTCTTATTTTCTCTCATTACCCTGAACCAAAAATCACCCACTCCCATTAACACCCACCCCTCCCCCTCTCATACGTGTTTCTCTCTCTCTCTCTCTCTCTTTCTTCATCTCCATCTCTGTCCTCTCCTTCTTTTATTCTTCTTCTTCTTCCTCCATTCTTCCAATTCACTCCCAAATCCCCAAATCCTAAGCGGCGCGCCGCCTCTGTTGCTGCTCAATGTCAGGGTCTCTCAGGCTCCCAACCCTCTCTCACTCACACCGCACGACCAAGCACGGGTCTCAGCCCAGATCTGTGTCGTGCCACCACGCCAGAACCGCCGTCCTCCACTGCGATCCACCTCCTTACAACTTGAACAACCAGAACCCATCATCCCAAACTGGAGCTCCACTGCGCCGCCTCACCTTGCACGGCTAAGAACGAGTCTCCACCACGCACCACCGCGACCAACTACCCAAATCTGTCACCACCGCGACCAACTGCCCAGATCTGCCAGAACCGACATCCTCCACTACGTCATCAACCACGCCCATGCACCGTCGACCTTCATCTCTATCATTGCTGAGTGGTTGGCACTCTCAAACCCCACTCTTCTTTCCTCTGTTTCATTTTTCATAGACTAAAAGTTTTTTTTTTTTTTTACTTGCAGTTGCTACTTGCTAATTTTGTTTTGTTTTTGGTTTTGGTTTTTTCTTGTTGAAAATTTGCAACTCAAGTCCATGTGATTCAATGCTTTTGTGCTGTCTATATTGAACGTTATTTTGCATTGTCAGTAGGTGTGATTTCAACAAAAAATTTACACTTTTATGCATTTTTTTAGTCTTGTTGGAAAGATTGAGATTCAATTTCATAAGTGGAAGCATTAGAGCTGTGATGATTTCCTTGCAAAGGGATGCTCATTGTAGTGTAGATCTGCTTAGCATTGTTGAAATGAAGATTAAAAAGCGTATCAAATGCAGCAAGTATACTCCTTCCTTTCAATATGATTAACCAGACTACCCAACCCGAATCAACCTGATTTTCGGATTACCTGAATTTTTTTTCCAAAACCGACCCAAACCAACCCGACTTCAATTGATTGGTTTGGACATTTTTTTCCCCTAAACCCGAACCAACCTGACCCGTAAACACCCCTACCTATAATTATCCTTTTGGTTCAAGACTAGATATTCAATTTATAATTGTCATTTTCCATAAGCAACTTGATATCATATTGTTTTCTAGTAATCTAGTGCCTCAAAACGTGTGTTTTTTATTGTAAGCATGTGAATGTTATTATTACAATTGTTTCCAGGTTGCCTTAGTATTGATTCTACAGCAGAGACATACCAACGTCACCCCTTTTTGATTAACTTATATTTATAGCCCCTTTGCTAGAGTAATAGGCTAATGCTGGTAGAACGAATGACCAAGAACCTTACAACTCCATTCATTTTCTTTCGCTACTCCAAACGAACACTTTCAGGATGAGCCTAATGGTGATGGGAATTCTGTTGTGCAAATTTATGCCGAGAAATCAAGTAAGCTAATGTTAGGGGCTTTGAAAAGAGGCCCAAGAATGAAGGGGGATGCAGAGTTGATATCTGAAAAGGCTAATGCAACTGGTGGAATTGGCATTGACATATCTGGAGGTCACAGAGTTTTTATTCAAGGTTCTAAATTGTGGTTCGCATCACTTGATGTGGCCGCAATATTGCGGTTGCGGCCTGTGCCGCAACAACATCAAGCTGCAATTGCGTTGTGAACTAAAATCACATAAATCGACCGTAATGTAACGGTGTTACGGTTGCAAAGTCATCAAATTAGATCTCAGACACGGACTTACCTTTCATTATTCAAGCTTGGTCGGCGTGGTTGTGGGCGATTGAGATGAAAGGGGGAGGTGGGCGACGCCGCGACGATCTCTAACTTTCTGCAGGGGCGCGATTTCGCCCGCGAATCAGAGAGGAAGGGGAAGCAGAGCAGAAGTGGGGGTGGGAAGTCCGCGCCGAAGAGATGGGTTGCGGTTGTTGTGAAATGGAGAAGGAGATGGAGAAACGAAGACTATGTTTAGATATTTAGTAATTGATGGAATGAAATAAAATGAAATGAAATGAGATGAGATGAGATGAGATAAAATGGAATGAGATAAAAGTACTATTCTATTGTTTGGATATTTTAGGATAGAATAGAGTAAAGTTACCATTCCATTGTTTAGAAAGTTGATAAAATGGTAAGAATTATAACTTTATTTTTCCTAAATTATCCTTATTGCAAACACACCAATTTTAGGGTATGAGATTAATGTAGTAAAGTCTTAATTATAATAATAAAAAAAAAATAATTTCATCTCATATCCGCCAAATTAGGGGGAGAAGAAAATTGATGATTTTTTATGGGATGAGATGAAATCCATCTCACTCACTTCCATCTTATTCCATATTTTTTTTAATATAACCAAATAATGGAACTTATCTGTATTCTATTCAATTTTCTTCTATTCCACTCAATCCCACCAATTCAAACATAGCCGAAAAGATGGAGATGGAGAGAGAAAAGAAGGGAGGATTTGGGGAAAAGGGGGAAAAATTGGGGCTAGCTATACGAGAGGGGAAAGTAGGCTTGGGTTTGAGAGGGATTTTGGGGGCCGAGGGGGGGGAATTGGGAAAATTGGGTAAATTGGGTAAATTTTTTTGAGGAAAAAAGTGAAAAAATTGGGAATAGGGGTAGAAACAAGTTAGGTCAGACTTTATCTTAAACATGTCTGACCTGTGAGCCTGTAATAGGCTGATTTTGAAGGCATAACATGACCTTATTAAAAGCCTAATCTAACCTGAAAGCCTTAAGACTTATTTTACAATGAGACCTTTAAATAAGTTAATAGACCTACCTTTAAATAGACCAATTGACTTTTATATATGCTAACCGACTTACTTTTAAATAGATTAATATGTATTTATATAGACTAACAAATCTACTTTTAAAAGTGCATTCAATATGATTAAAATTTAAAAAATTATTTATGTAATTTTTATTTTATTATAGAAAATAAATTTATGAATGAATTTTTTTCTCACAAATGAAAATTAATAATTTATAATATTTTTATGCTAAGATATTAACAAATTCTTTTTAAATGAGCATGGTAAATGACTTATCAATATAATATATGTTTTTTATATCATGACGTTGTCATTTTGATTTAAACCTAAGATCTTTTGAAAGAGTTTTGACTTATCCATTGTTGTTGTTGTAGTCAATTTTTAAATGGACAATATAGCAAAAATTTGTGTCAGTGAATTAAAATTAATTTTTTAAGAGTTTTGTTAATATGTGTTATTAAAGCACGTGTAAAAAAGGTTTTTATTGTTCTTCATTAATTATTTTAAAAAAATTATTTTTTTTAAAATTTTTAAGATATTAAATATTTTTATTTTTAATTAATAAACTCTTTAACTTATATCTTGAGGACACATGTTAACATAATCATTTTTTTAATAGTGTACTGCAAAGAAAAACCATGACAACTCTACCATAACTTATGGTTGATTAATAAAGAGTAATCTTTAATGTAGAAAAAATTGATGACAATTAAAGGAAAGAATAATATCTTTTGTGCTATTGCCACCTGGCTCACTAAACACTTCCAATTAGGTTTGGTTTATTATTATTGCTATAATATAATAATAATAATATTTAGAATTAAATCACAAACTTAAACTGAGAGCTGTATCTAGATCTAGTAAATAGTTAACAGTAATTACTGTGGGGAGTGTGGGTCAATAATATAAGGCGCGGCGCATTGAAAAGCAGTTTCAGATACATTTCCGAACGTTACGTTACTCAAATGGGCTTTCGCCATCTATTTAAAATCCTCATCCTCCAAAGTCACTTTTCAAAACTAGCCGTTGTTATTACCCTTAGCTTCTATCTATCTATCTATCTATCTATCTCTTTCTCCTTCTCTCACGCACTTACCATATACGCGAATGGCAATCTCATTGCAGTCGGAGACACCTTCTCCCCCTCTCCACCTCAAACAGGTTTGTTGCTTCTCCTTCTCTATTCTTTTTCCCTCTTTCTTAAGCTTAGCCTTTGCTATTTGTTATATTTTGTTTCTCAAAGTTAAATATAAATATAATTAATGATTATTATGATGATGACATTAATTGACAGGAGGGCACAACTTCAAACGTTATGGGTTCTTCTCCTTCTCCTCTGTTCAGCCCTTCCTCTGATAAACGTTTCTGGAGCACTCTCCGCACCAGGATTGACACCCTTCTTGATGATCGTCAACGCAAATTCTCAAAGGGAGAAGAACAACCCTCTACTCATACCCCTATGGTTATGGTTAGTGTCTGCTACTGCTTTTTGAAGACAACAAACAACTTTTGATTGGATTCCTTAACATACAGATAGCAAACAAATTAATGGGTTACTGCAATTTTTTTATTTTTGATAGAATGAACAAGCTAACCGATTGAAAGAAGATTCCTTGTTACTGATCAGAGGGTTTGACTCAGTTGCTCACACATTGTCTCTGTTGTCTAACAATTTGGACAATGCCCTACAGGTATATTTTGATTGAGCTTTTTCATAAGAATTAATGTTCATATCATAGATGGAATGGAATACTAAAAATGATAAAAATACCCTGTGCAATGAACATCAACTTTCATTGTATTGTAGGTTTAAATTTTACTACAATTATTAAATGCTGAAGACCAGGTCATTAAAACTTGTAGCTGTTTATTTTTCCACAGGGTGCCAGAGAATTGGCCTATCCACCCACATTAACTGATATATTCCATAGCAAAATTGATAAGGTAGAAAACAAAGAGGAGGATTCAGGAGAGCAACAGAAAGAGGAGTCAAACCAAGGAATAAAAAGGAAATTTGATCACAATGATTTATCTGAAGAAAATGCCAATGACTCACAAATGGCAAATGGCCAAAAGATACATGATAGGAACATCAAGAAAGCAAAAAATGTTGGTATTTTTCCATTCCTATGAACGATTTTTCCTAATTGTAAATTTGGTTTACCAAAGTATTCAGCTGATTGTTTACTTATTTGTCCTTTCCAGCTTGCAATTTCAATGGCAACCAAAGCAGCTTCACTTGCAAGAGAATTGAAGTCTATTAAGTCAGATCTATGTTTTATGCAGGAAAGATGTGGTCTGCTTGAAGAGGAGAACAGGAGACTGCGTGATGGATTTGTAAAAGGAGTAAGGCCCGAGGAAGATGATATGGTAAGGAATCTATATAATCTTGCCATATGTTGTTAATAACTTAAAAAAATATACATAACACAAACTAATCTTGTAGAGCAATGAAAATGCAGGTGAGGCTTCAGCTGGAAGCACTTCTTGCAGAAAAGTCCAGACTGGCCAATGAAAATGCAAATCTTGTCAGAGAAAATCAGTGCCTTCACCAGCTTGTGGAGTATCACCAACTTGCCTCCCAAGATCTCTCTGAATCATATGAGCATGTTATCCAGGGAATGTGCTTAGACTTCTCATCTCCACCCCCAACAATTGCTGAAGAGACAAAGGATGAAGAAGATGACAAGAATAAGGAACCACAAACACCCAGAAGCGATGATCTCTACAAGTTCTCTACTTCACTTGATGAGTGCGACCATGGCGAAGAGTAAACCAAAGTTTTAAGCACCATCGTAACATCCCTTGTAATGATGCTGCAAATATTTCTCGTATTTCCACAGAAAATAAAAAATTTTGAATCCAAAACCTAGTGTGGACCACTGTTAATAAATATTTATTTATCCTCAAAATATGTTGCAAATATTTCTTGTATTACCACTGTTAATAAATATTTATTTATCCTCAAAATATGTTGCAAATATTTCTTGTATTACCACTTAAATAAAAAAATTATGATGCTAACCTTGTGGCGATCGAGGCTAACAATATTAATATATGCTAAACGTTAAAAAAAAAAAGGGTAAAAAGAGTAAAATACAAGTTTTGCCATTTTTCACTTTTTATATAAACTTTACTTTGTAACATATAATTTCCATTGAGATTTGAATTACAGTAAAAACGTTAAGTTAGATATCATGGGCAACTATAGTTTTGAAGGCAACATAACATTATTAAGAAAATCATAGACTCGTCTAAGCAAGTAATAATTCTAAATTAGAAGGCCCTTTGGACCCACTAAGTTCACATAAACATGTGCCAACGAGGGAAGAAGGGACTATAGGTTTGTGACACAGTTTACCCGATGCAACAACCACCATCAAAATTAGAAACAACTTTTCTTAAAACCATCACCGTGGGCCAAAACACTCCAATGTGTACAGGGAACCCATGTTTGGGTCAGAGTGCTCCAAAATTCACCCTCTTTTCATCATGGAAGGTTGTGCATTTCAGTTTGGAAAAAAGAACTATCTTTAAAGTGAATTTATCTCAAAATTGAGTAAAAGTGCATCTATTATTAATTTTAAGTGAGCTAAAATTATAATACATTTAAAATTAAATTAAAAATAAATATACTTTTATTTATTTTAAAGACAAACTCATTTTAAAAAAACATTTTCTTAATTTCGTGATTACGCTATGCTATATTTTGTATGGGTTCTTTTGTGTATTGCGAAAGGTATATGGGGGAACAGGGGCATTTGAGTTTTGGTGGGCTATACGAGTTTTGTTTGACTTATGCCAATTTGATTGGCTACAACCTGGAATATGCTTTATAAGAAGTTGTGGTTCAGAGTGCTCTATTTGGGAGTTATGGTTGCTGTGATGATTTGGAGCATGATTTGTAACACAGGGTTCAGGGACTTGTGTTTGCCAGAGGGTGATTTCTTGATTCTGTTTCACGGTTTGAAAGGGAGGGATTTGAAGCCTGCCAAAATAGAGTTGAGAAGGTGAAACTGATATGGAGTTGAGTAGGTGAAAATTAGTTTAGGGAGTCACATGCACCTCACGTGGGCTTGGGACGTTGATTGTAACAGTAAGCTACATTTTCATTATCAACCAAAGGGTTATGTGTCAGAAACCAAAGTTTGTATATGAAATGTGAAACAACACATAATTGCTGGAGGTAATCAGTATTTTGCCCAAAAATGAGTTTTGATCGTTTCAGAAATAAAGGCATCCACCAGCAGCAATAAAGAGAAAGACTTTTGAGGCTGTACATAAACGGACCATGAGAACAACAAACATTCAAATTAAACATTCAAATTTCTGATCATTTCAGAAATGACGGCATGCATCAGCAGCAAATATGAGAAAACGAACCATGAGAACCACACACAAGTTCACATTACCACGTTAAGCAACAGAAATTCATGCAACCGAAGTATTTGACACACAAGTTCCAGGTTAAGACACACAACATAGCAGATTAGGTGCCAAGTGTCTAATCTACTTTTAAGATTTTAGCATGTACAAGAAAGAGTTATGCAGCATTAGCCTCTACTCCCCAACTTGCTAGCAAGACCAGCAAGGTTCCCTTAGCTTTCTTGAGCATTTCTCTTTCTTTTAACTGCAGAAGCCGCATTGCGGATTGCTTGAGTTGATGCATTAACAGCTGCTTCGGTAGTTTTTGCCAGATTTGAAACCACAACAGCATTAACAGCATCCTTCATTTTATCCAATACTTCAATCATAATACGGTTCTCCTTCTCATACTACAATATAAGGAGTTATCAAGGAAATATGATCAGAGACACATCAACTTAACTAAAAGCTCAATTAATCAGGTAACAGATACAGTTTTAGTAATTTCAAGGTAACTTGTAAAATGATACATCTGGTACCCGCAAGATCCGATACTACATCAATAACATAATAGGATGAAAAATAAAAGCTAAGTACTGCAAGAAGCAACCACAAGAACCATTTTAAAAAATGATTATCCATCTTAAGTAAGATTTCTTGATCCTAAACTAGACGCTTAGTAAATGAAGGAAACACCCAGATTTTAAAAAAGTTTATTGTGGTTTTGTGCAATATAAGAATTGTCAATAACTGCTCTTAAAAAAGATAGTTCTTCAAAACTAAATACTTAATATACATTTTTTCTTCTTAAAGATGTTACTAACAATAATGATAACCAATGACAAAGCAGAGATAAGGAAAAAGAAAAAAATTACAAGCAAAGAGATTATGATATTGGATTAAAAAAACAATTAACAATAATAACACTCAAAATGCAGCAGGACTAAATAACGATGCAGTAACATTCTGTTGCAAGCTAAGTATTACAACATACCACTTCAATTTTGCCAAGAGCATTTTCGAGCTTTCCAGTTAGTTGTCGATTTTCATCTGTTAAAGCTTCAAGCTGCATATATATGTAAGGCAATAAACAATAAATAAAAATAAAATAGAGGAAAATCAACCAAAAACAACAGGGGGAAGCTAAAAGGTTGCATTAGAAAAATAAATGAAACAAAACCTTCTTCTGTGAGTCAATATACAAGCTCCGGTAACTAATAGATGCTATAGATGGGGATTCATATAAGCCAATATTTTCATCAACCTGTTATGTGTTTAGTATATAAGCTACTGAGACAAGCCACAAGTTACAAGAAAAATAATAATAATAATAATAATAATATGTAATCTTGAGTTTAGACTTATTAAATACCTTGGATTTCAACAATTCAACGATCTTATCCAGAGCTTCTATTCTTCGTAAGGTATAGTCAACCTTTTCTTCCAAGCTCTTTTCACTTGAATTTTCTGCAGGCTCCGGCCCTGGCTCTGGCTCCAGCTCTGGCTCTGGCTCTGGCTCTAGCTCTGGCAATACTTGCTCCAGTTGATTAGCTGGTTCATCTTTCTCATTTTCGCTAACAGTTACATCCTCAATGTATTCAATGCCATGGTTAGAGTTAGAGGGAAGAACAACTGCACTTTTAATGCGTTCTGATCGCCTCACAGAAGGTGTACGATGGTATTTGAACTTTTTCCTTTTGAATGTAGCAGACTTCTTTTGCAGCTCATATTCTTGGTTTACTTGCTCTTGTGCTGGGCTTCTTTCATGAAGCATCACCACTCCATCCACCGAGGAATTTGGATGCTTCACTGGGGAAACCTTAGGGTGTGGACTTTCAAGTTGAGAGTCTACTGCCCCTGGCGATTTTATGTTTCCATTAGAAGGCTGTGGTTCCACCCTCTCCAGAAAAGGATTTTCAGGCTTCAAGAAGAGCAAAAGTCAGTAGTGAGTGAAAAGATTTTAAACCATGATATGATTCTATTAGCTCAGTTTATTTGACCATAGAATTCCAGACGTGACACTGATTCAAAAATCACAAATATGCTTAGCTATGTTTCACATCATAGAATAAGACAAGCTAAAAGTACACCCTAAAGTTATGACACGCTTCCTTGAAAACAGGTTTTTCGAAACCGCATCATGGCCTCCAAAAGAAAAAGAAAAAAACAAGCTTTCCCCAGAGAAAGTGCAAAGTGATGTATAGTTGACAACACACTCACAAATGCAAGTAACCACAAACTGCAAGCTCTCATCTTCCCTCCTAACCCCAAAATTCCTCCTATGTTCCTTCCTTCATGATCTATTCAAAATTCTAAAACCCTAACCAAACCAACCCTAAGCAACATGCATGTGGACAACGCTATAAGGTAATAAAGAAGCGATTTTCCCATAAATACAGCAATAGCAGCAATATTGAGAACATGGTGCATGCAGGCAAATAACACAGGCACAGAGATGCTACTGAAATACTATACCCAAATAAAATTTAAAAAAAAAATAAAAAACAGAACATTTATGGGCATTATATTATAGATGAAAAGAGAAAAACACGGTGAATAGAAGAAGATAACACACAAAGATAAAAGTGACAATGGTGTACCATGAGAGCCTTCTCGATGTTCTTGGCAGCAACGGGTTTTCGAACCATTTTCTCTGTAGCACAAAGTCAGAGATGAAGTGCAAGAGAATGGACTGTGAAGACACCCAAGAGACGCGAACTTTTTACGAGGCACAGGACAGACAGCACTCCTCCCCCGTTACTATGTACATCATTGGGATTTGGAGGGGCAACAACTACGTTTAAAGGAGTAGAAATTTTTAATTGGTTAAAGTCGTATTTAAAGTGCGTTTTGATTCGTAGTTAGAGTATTTTAAAAATAAATTTAAAATATTAAAAGATGTACTAATATATTTTGTAAAATTTTTTGTTAATAAAATTTAGTTAATTTTAATAAAAAATAATTTTTAAATTTTAGTTAGAATGAAAGTAAGAATTTCTTATATTTTTATTAGATAAAAGTTTGTTTAAGAGTATTTTTTTTTTTAATTTTTTTCAAAAGTGATTTTAATCTTTAATCTAAATAATATTTATGTTATAAAACTCACTTTTGAAATAAAAGTTCTCAAACATAAATTACGTTATTACAAATTCACTTTTAACTAAACTTAAATTTGTAAAATCAAGTTGATTTAAACATAAAGTTTATAAATTCTAATCTAAATACACACTTAATTATTTAAATAATTATTTGATATGTGTAAAAATATTATCAATGATTAATATAATTTTATGATAATTCTTATTATTTTACACATATTAAATAATAAATTGAGTGTCTATAATACACTATACCCACTTAAGAATTAATCTTAAAAGAAATGTCTAATAAATACCACTTATAAGATGGTTTATGGATGAATCAAAAATAAACTAGCTATTAATAACATTTCATATTCGTACATAAATTTAATCACACTATTTTTTTATGAATAATTATATGGTTCATTCATAGATTCAAACAAAATGGTCTATAATAACCTTTTACACGTTTAAAAGCCAAACAAGCGAATAATTGCATTGGCACACTAGGAGAAATATTTTTTTTAATATAAATATAAAATATAACAAATCAATTCAACCAATAAGTTTAATTTTAAAATAGATTATGAGCATAAAGTTTTTTTTAAATAAAAATTATGATTAAAGGTGGTTACCCCATCTCAAGAATAAGGTGGGTAGGCCTCCTAATAATGTTTTAAAAATTGAATCAAAAATTGAACTAAGAAGACTTTCAAGTCATGATTCAATTGGTTTAACTAGTTAGATTTGTAGTTAAACCGTCATTGAATAATGGTTGACTCAGAAACATAGCGAGTTCACGATTTGATTGGTTCAACTAGTTAATCTGATCTGATTTTTAAAACACTGCCTCTAAGTACAACGAGTGTTTACCAAGACACTTATAAATAACTCATAACCATATCTTGACATAATTCAAACATTGATTAACTTAATTGACATGATTCGTCCTTATCAACTATGACAACCGTTGTTGACAAATAAAGTTTTCTTATAAAGGAGTTGATAAGGTACTAATTCGGTCTCCATTTTTTTTAGGGTTTGAAATTCACGATGTGATGTTGTTAAGTATTTTATTGGATGATACTTATATTTAATAGATGTGTAAAACATTTAATATAGTTATGGTAAATATTGAATGGTATGAATTTTTTTTACTCTAAGAGTACATTAAATTTTTTCATTGTGAAACTAACAATGAATAAATACTTAACAATTTACTTGGGGTTCAATACCCAAAAGGATATGATAATAAAAAATTATTACATAAATTTAATGTACTTAAGTTGAATGTACTATATCAATAAATATGGTAGTTAACCATTAATTTATGATGTATCAATAATTTATTAATCTAATACATCTAATTTAAATACTTAACTTAAATGCATTAGGTTTATATAAGTATTTCTCACAATTGCAACTCCTAACTTGCTATAGTACCTATAAGAGTACCATGCTCAAGGTGAGTTGTAATATTTGTTGGTGGTTGGTTACGATAAATAATCAATAAGTGATTGTCAATTCACCTTTGATATTAATACCGTTTATTTTAACAAAATAGGACCAAAGTTTATAAAAAAAAATAGGGCTAAAGTAATATATTTTTATACTATAAAAATTCTTCCATAAACTTATAGCACTTAAATTAGGTACACTACCTTAATCACCATATTAATTAATTAATAAGTAACCCCAATCAACTTTATTAATTAATATTGTGATTAGTATAGTATATTAAACTTAAATGTTCTAAGTTTATAAAAGAATTTATCTTTATAGGAACACTCAATTATATATTATTATATCATTAAAATAGTGCGATTTTTGAGATAATTATACTAATAATACATTAAAATTAAATTTATTCATTTATATATGATAGCAAAAGACATTATTTTCACTTTATTTTCTTAAAAAAATATATTTGGCAATATTAAAATTAAATTTGTTATAGAATAAACTATTTTATAACAATATTCAAAAATTAATTATTTCATTGTAGTTTTTTTTTTTTTTTTACAGAAGTTTGTCATTTGGCGGTTGCTCCACAATGGCTTAGCTCATAAGTCTAATCTCCAAAACAAAAGATTACATCTCACAGATTCAACGTGCACTCTCTGTAATACAAATGCAGAAATGATTGATCACTTGTTTGTCTCTTTTCCTTTTGCTCGAGCTATATGGCAGCTATTACCATGGGGGGAGAATTCTAATATAGGGTGGTAAGGATGAAACACAAATCAATAATTGAGCAATTAACATTTAACAATTTTTTAATGTTACTTATATTTATGTGTTTCTAGTCTGTTATGTAGGGACACAAACCACTAAATTAGATCAAGTATATAAAAATAGCTAGTCCTGCAACAACATCTACAGCAACCATACCTAGGACTACAACAAGCCCCCCACCAACAATATCTAGATCTACAACAATCTCATCAAGGCCTACAACAAGAGCAGGTGAAAAGCAGAATTGGACTTGCAATAAGCCCACCACCAACTGTATTTGGACCGGCAACATGCTCACCTGGTCCTACAATAAGAACAGGTGCAACGAGAAATCCATCTGCAGCAACCTCACCCCGATTCAAAATTGAACCTGCAGCAACCTCACATGGGCCTACATCAAGTCCACCACCAAGAAATAGGATGAAGCTACCCACAATGAGGCTTGCAGCAACCCCATATGCACCAAATAGGCTTGCAACATCACTACCTGCTAATCCATTTGAACTTTCACCACCAACTAACTCGAATAGGCTTATAGCACCAATAATTGGCCCAATTACTGCTAGGAGACCACATCCACAGGTGTAGAAATAAGTTTATCCCAATGGTTTAATATGTTAAGTTTTGATGATGACAAATATAAGGCAAAAAAATTATGTTTATGGTACATAGGTGTGCTCAATAGATTATATTGTATTATACATGATTATGTACTTTATCTAGTTATATTTCACTTAATAACCATGCAATGAGATATGTGTAGTATTCTTTATACAATATATCCAATAATACTTTATATGAGTTATAATGAATTAATACTGGATTTGGCTCTATTTAAATGAAAATGTGCAAAGTGTTCTTTGTTACATCCTATATAGAACATATCTATTAGTAATTAATAAATGTCTTATTTGGATGTGTCATGAAAGTCTTATATGCATGTTATATCAACTAGAGTTATACATTTATGAATCATACATATTAAAATATTGAATTATGAATTTGGACGAATTATGTTTGTTTAAGTGAGCAATACTTTGTAGGATAGTTCAAGTACTAAGAGTGAGCATTGCAACAAGAAAAAAAAAGATCATAATTATTCTAAAGTCAAGAAGAATGAGAATGATAAGATGTTCTAAGTATTTGCAAGATTTGAAGAGAATAAATTTTTAGAAGCTTGGATTACATCAAGAAGCCTAAGGATTAGAATTGATATATTTTCTTTTTAGGCTTTCTCCTATGTAAAAATAGAAGTTTTACAAGAAAAGAGCTCAAATATATTTTAAAATATTAAAAATGGTTCTTACATGCTAAAATGCCCAAGAAACATGTTTTGAAAATCTAGTCATGGTGGTAGTTAAAAAATATGAAAAATAATCAAGTTTGAGTTTTGAAAAGCTGACCTTTGATTATTCTTTTAATCATAACTTTCAAAATACTTTGAGTTTTGTTATGAAACTTATTTCATATGAAAATAGACTCAAATATCTTTCCAATGAGTGGTCATTTGTATAAAACGGATAAGAAATGAAGAAGTTATGACCATTTACTTTAAACTATGAAAAATAGTCAAGATTGAGTTTTGAAAAGCTGATCTTTGGTTACTCTTTTGATCATAACTTTCAAAATACTTTGAGTTTTATTTTGAAATTGTTGCATATGAAAATAGATTCAAAGATCTTTCCAATGAGTGGTCATTTGCTTTAATCGAATAAGAAATGAAGAAGTTATGATCTTTTAAAATCAGTTTTCAAAACTAAAGACGATGTAATCGATTACACAAGTCCTGTAATCGATCACAACTCTGGCAGAGACCATGTAATCGATTACACCAAGTGCTCAGAAGCATTCCTAATGGCTATAAACAACTAGTTTTCATTTAAAAAAATCATTTATAAACACTACCAATAACTATTTTATCACTTGAGCTCTATAAATAAGTGTATATTGAAGCATTTACATCTTTAAGAACCTCTAGAATACTTAGTTTAATCCTTGAATCATCAAAATCATATTTTGAGCTCTTTATTGAAAAATCATTCTATTCTTTTGTTCTTCAAGTTGTATATCTACTCTTGTGAGAGTTTATAATCTTTCTCTTCATCTCAAAACCATTGTAAGAGGGTGAGATATCCCTCAAGAGAGAAAAAAAGGTGAGGTATCCCTTGTCGTGAGGCTTAAACACAAAGGGTGAGGTATCCCAAAGGTGTTGTGAGTGCTCTTGAATGTAAAGATTTTTCAAGCACCTGTGAAGCTTGAAGAGTTGGAGGCTCTAGCACAAGGGTGAAGTATCCCAAGATGTGAGGAGTGTTCTTACTTATACAAAAGTTTTCCTAGCACTTGTGAAGTCTAGGGGATAGTGAAAAAAATCTCAAGTTAAGCTTAGGGACTCGATGTACGTCATAAGTGGTTGGTGGCTGAATAAGGATAAATCATTGTGTTGGCTTTTCTCAACTCTGTCTCCTTTACATGTGACATGTTTTAATTATATATGCTTGAGTTGAATTTGATATATAGCTTATTTGCTTTATTTATCCTATAACCCAAGTGGTATTTAAGAAATCTCTAATAGTTATACCTTTGTTAGACTTATTCCGTTGTATGTGCTGATTAAAAATATCAAAATGCATAATTTCTCAAAGTTTTTTTAAAAGTTTGTGATCACTCAATTCACCCTCCCTTCTTAGGTGATAGTTGCTATGACTAACAACAAGCACACTTGATTCAGTCTACAAACTATACTTTGTAAGGCAGATTAGTTATGATGAAGGAGACACTGTTAACAGCAAGCTAGACAACATCCCAAAGGTTTTCAAACCTTATTATGTCCTAAGAATCATCGAGTGGAAGTCAAGGTGCAGAGCATGACACTTGCTCCTCCAAGTGAATTGTTGCTGGTTGATTGCTGCTAGTTGATGTCTTTTTTTGCTATGTATAGAACTGTTAGAGAGTTTAATCATTTTGGGAATGAAAATTGTACAAGGGTATGATTTGGTAGTTGAACACAAGGACCAATAGTTTCTTTTGTGTTGATTTTGTGTATAAGTAGAACATAGAGACTACTTAATATGATAGTTATAGAGTTTATCAATTATTTTGGAACCACTAGTACTTATTCAAGCAGTCCTAATTGAACCAATTTGTAACTTTGTATTCAGCTCTATTTATATCATCAAATGAATTATGTTCTATTATTATGGGCAACTTTATATTTACAGCTTCGTAGGTTTATAATTGCTCTATTTTAAACCTTGAACTTAGTAGACATATTGACTTTTTTTTTGTTTCAATAGTTGTGAAAGTTTTGTAACAATTTTAGCTTTGTATCTTTGTGTTTTTCATACCTGTATCAATTGTGTTAATGACAATTTCTTTACTTGTTTCAATTCAATATCTCTTGGTGTTATCATGCTCTAAACTAAGTAATATTGAAATTTGGTGCATAAACATGTCCTTTTATTGCTCAAACTAGATATTACAAACATAACTATAAGGGCCAACACATTTTACTATTCTTACAAAACACAACACAAAACAACTCCCCATGGACAACACACTACCCAACTATTTCTTCACAACTAACACAAGTACAATAGCAACCACCACCATCACAAACCCAAAGCCAACTTTCAAATTTAACATCAAATTCTCATAATTCCCTAACTATTTCTTCAACTTTCTTATCATTTTCTTCCACTTCTCCAATTCTGATTTCAGATTGCCTTCTTCAACCTTTTGCTTCATTTCTGATTTTAGCCTCTTTGCTTCAACCTTAAGCTTATCCACTTTTACTTTCTGCTTCTGGACTTCAGCTTTTAGTGCAAGTTTTTCTTTATTTATTATTGGAGTAGATGATCAGGATGCTTCATCAACTCATTCAAAATAGCCACAACCCAAGTCCTCTCTCTACACACAAAAACACACGTTATGTTCAAGCATTATAATTCATCAATCAATAATGCATTATGCCAATAAAGAGCTTACCCTAAAGAATGGACACCTCCAATACCATTTGCCTCTATTCTTCCCATTCTTGCATTGAACTATCTTAACCTCTTCTCATAGCTGCAAAGGTACATTGCTGAAATTTCTTCACTAAAACTGCACCCACTTATTGCAAATATCATTGGTGTCTTCATCACTCCAGGGAGCTTTGGGAAATTAGGAAGCTAGAAGATATGAGGTAAATGTAACATATTAGGGATTTAGGGTTCAACTACCCTGTTACTCGCCATTCTAAAGATGAATGTTAGAGAGAAAGATTGAAACAACTATGTTTTGGGGTGGAGAATTTTAGGCTCTCAGATATAATTTGGTTCCTAACTAAATGATTGTGTTTTTGGATTTGAGAGGGGAAAACAACATTGTTTTGCTCCTTAATCACTCTCCTACTATTAATATGTCATCTTGGCGCTACTAACAGAAACTAACGTGACACATCAGCACATTCGTTAGAGCTCAGCAACATCAATTAATGGAAGAATTAACTTGTAAGTCACTTTACAAATTTAGAAATTTAATTGTGCACACACGCATTATAGAGACCAAATACGCATAACTTATATAATTTAAAGACTAATTTATATATTTATTCAAAATTATTGAAAGTAACTTGTTGTAAGGGTTAAGCTAATCCTTTTGGGAATTAGTTTTACATTCAAAAAAATGTGAGGATATATATTGTAATCTTTAAAAAAATTATTATACTCATTGATATAAGCACGCTTAAAAACTCCGAAGATTGGACATGGTGGTGCAGTGTTGTAATCAAATTTAGTCAAATCAAACATTAGCCTTTTTAATACTAAAAATAGTAAATAAACAAAAATTTAATTTTGATTCAATGTTAATATAATATTTTTATATTATTATTTAATTATATAATATCAAATAATTTTAAAAAACTTATTATTTCAATCATTACTTAAAAAGTCCAAACTCTAATTTATATTAACACATTATTAAATAATAGTATGAAGCTTTTACACGTGGAGTGGATTAAATTCAAACTCAATACATAATCTCATCGCCTGAGTAATGAGGCAATATAATTGTCGTTCACAAGTTTTGACTATCCAAATTACACTAACTTCTATTTTTTTATTAAAAAAAAGATTTTTTTATTCTTTAAATGTGAGACTAATATTTAATTACTTAAATTTTAGTATTTCATAAGTTACTCAATTGTTAAACTTAAGCTTGCATACCACCATTCTCCTGTTAGCAAATCCCGAAATACCCCATCCAATAGAAATAACTTAAGACAGGGTATGTTTGGATAAAGTATTTGAAAGAGGTAATATATTTTTATAAGGGATTTAAATGCTTTATGATAAAATAAGTTGTTTGGATATTTTAAGAAAACATTTTAAAAATTCTAAGTATTTTTAAAAGATATTTTAGTTAAAAAAAAGGGATTTTAATTCTCACCTAATTAGGTGAAATTTCCAAATTCTCGTTATGCATCTCCCTTCTCTCTCGTCTCAGCCCGTTCTGCATCTCCTTTCTCTCTCGTCTCAGCCCGTTCTCCATTCTCTCTCGTCTCAGCCCGTTTTCTCCCTTCTATCTCGTCTCAGCCATATGCCACTTCCATCTATGCCGCACTCCACCACCGTCGCGTGCCCAGATCCACCTCGCGTCGCCCATCTTGAACCCAACCCACGACCACGGCACTTCCATCCACAGTCGTCCCCAAGAACCATACCCACCCCTTTGGTATTTTTGTTTTTCAGCAGGAATTGCTGCCAAATTTTCTGTTATCTGACCAGCGAGACAAGTCGGTCATCCATAAGATCGGATTTTCATCAATCCGTTGTAGCAGGTAAATGTTCTGTTCATTCTCTTCATTGTGGTGCAGTTCTTATTTTTCTATAGCTGTTGAGCTTTATAATTTGATTCAAGAAATTGAGCTCATATTTTTTTTTCTTTTTTATTTTTTAGTGCTAACATTTTCATTTTCACTTTTTGAAAGGAAAATGTACACTCTTTAGTAATCACTAATCTGGCTATAATGTGTTTCTTATCTTCAATGTAATAGATTATAGAACTTGTGTTCTTGCAAGTGTTTGAAAGTTATCTTTGTTGAATTGGTATTTTCCTTGGTTTTGGGTGGTTTTGCTTTATGTAAGTATGAAGTGTAAACATTTAGGACCAGAATGACTGAATATTATTGGTTTTTGATTAATGCGGTGAAAGTAGAAGGAGTAGTAATTTGGACAAAATGTGGTTTGAATTTGAATTTGCATTGTAAGAAATAGCTGGATATTTATGTAAGCAATGTTCGATATCAAAGGACATAGTAAGGAATATTTATTTGGCTTTAAGGAGGCATTTGGTAAAAGGCCTTTTAGTATTTACCAGGAAACTTCATTTGGAAATTAAGCTTACTGTGTTTGGTGTAAATTTTTAAATTGATTTCCTATTAATCCTATTTTCTTTAGGATTCGGTTATCCATAAAATGTGGTCAGTATACTTCAATTGCAACCATGGGCTTATGACAGTCTAAAACCCTCTATCTTTATCTTTATTATCTATATGTGGCATCATAAGCCATTTATATCTATCCTTTGTTTGGATAAATATTTAGTTATTCACGGAAGTCAGTAACCCCACTATGTTATATGCCAGACCCTTTCACATAAAAGCTAGGAATAGAATATATCAACCCACTATGTTTGACTCTATATTCACACTGCAATCTAAATCTTCCTTGTGTCACTGTTATTTCTATCTTCAAGCTTAACAGCAGGGGATTGAATACTTTTGTAGCTGTGAGTTTATAACTAGTAGTTCTGAACTATTGAAGCTTTCAACTTTCTGTAGCTATGAGTTTATAGTTATTCTCTGTAAGCTCCTATTCTTTATCTCTCTGAATTTGTGTGTGTTGTGATTGGTTGCTCAGACTTAAGAAAACATCGAGGTTCATTCTAGAATTTAATTTTTTAGGACATTGATCATTATGTTCAATGGAGCATGTTGGAATTTGTAGAAAACAAAAATAATTAGTTAACTTCCTGTGCTACTACTTGATTCACCATGACCTTGGTAATTTATTCAAATGAAGTATATCCATACTTGTGTGAATAGATAAAAAATTATAGACAGAGAGAGAGATAGGAGTAATATGGCAGTTTCTGGTTCTGGGTGAAGGGGAGTGGTGGCCATGGGGTTTGGTGGTTTATGACCACTAGGGCTGATCCACAGCCAAATAGAAGGAACATACTAGTAAGCTCTAGAGTTCAAAATTCCATTGATATTAGAAACTAGTAAGCTCTCATTTGCATGTATTTCAATAATTTCATTTGTTAATTTTTTCAGCTGCTATTTAAACCAATTATCTAGTGTGAGATTTGTTGCTTATTAGATTTATTTCACATATTCATGATTCTAGAATACTCTTCTGATTTATATTTTTCTGTAGATGCGTTGTGAGTGGTTTTGGAAAGATTACAATGCATGTTTTAGAGAAGCTTATTGCTTATGGTGTTGTTCCCATCTTAGTGTCAGATAATTTTGGTTCTTTGTGAACATGGGAAACCTACTGCATTTGCTATGGTGTTGTGTACATTCTTTTATTGTAACATAAATGGAAACCTATCTTTCATTACTGCATGTCAGGTTTCATCTTTAATATTCATTGTCATTAAGAGTAGTAGCAATTAGAAGTAGGATTTTCATAACAGAATCCTTGGGATTGAGTTCCTTTATGTGGCCTAGTTTGTATCACTACTGTCATCTTGTATGTTTTTCATGTGGGCAATTGTATATAACTAATATTATGGAGTTTCCCTTCTCCCTTGCTGTTCGGATCCTCTTTTCTGAGGATTGGATTCATGTAGCTGCTAATTTGTTTAGATTATGCTTTCCATGTAGGATATACGATTACACTGTGATTTTCTTTACTAGCTTATTTTTCCTAGTATTTTGTGCCGATATGGCATTTATGTACAAGTGAAAATTCAAAGACAAGAAAAACCAATGTAATTACTAAAACATGAAGGGAGTTGAGATAATTTAGTCAAACCACAAAGAGAGGGTAATTCACTCAAACTTTTAAGTGGGGTTGCTTTGACACAAATGTTTTGTGTAAAACACCAACTGTTGTGCACATAATTCTTGAAAAATTAGTAATTTGGATATGCTAACACAGACAGGGTTGGCCATTCGACCCATTCCTATTAGGATGAGTTGCAGCAAAATAGTAACTTATAAAATATATAAAAATTGGTTGTTTAAATAGTAACTTATAACTGCACCTCATAATTATGTTATGTTTGTGGTCAGGTTGTGCATTTTCTAGTTTTATAACTATTATGAAGTCATCCAAAGGAAGAGGCAAGACAAAGGGAAAAAGAAAGATGACATAAAGCAACATTTTTTAATGAGATAAGTGGTTGAGTCGTTGAAAGAATTCGTGCAAGCAACTACAAAGAAGACAAAGGAGAAAGATGTTAAAGAAGTGATGAATGAGCTGGAGAAAATACCTGCTCTTGAAAACCCACATTGGCTGAAAACTATTAATTGGTTGACAAAAAATCCAAGTCAACTAGTGGTTGTGAAAACTCTTCTATTGGAGAAGAAGAAGGATTACATCTTTGTTTCAATCTTGATAACTTAATGCCAAGTTGAAAACATGCTTGAGAATTGATATTACTTTGTGTTATTTCAATCTTTGTTTCTAGTTATTAGATGTGGAGTTGGAAACATGTGAAAAATTTATTAGTGTGATTTAAATATTTGTTACTAGTTATATATATGGAATTACAAATTTAAAAACACCGTTAGTTGAGATATTAAATTGCAGATTCAGTCTCTATTTTGTTTCTTACATTATGTTTAATTTATATCACAATTATATTAATTTTGCTAGGCTTAGTTTTGAGGTGTTTTTTTCAATACTTGTTGCTATATTTTTTTTTTGCCTAGTCCAATTTATATTAGATGGTGTTATATTTAAGTTCATACCATCTCATTTTATTTGCATTACAATTAGATTGTGTGATTTGTTAATTTATAAAACTTAGCATAGACCCACCATGAAGCAAGTATTGTAAATAATTGCCAAGGAAGTTTATCTTAATGATAATTTAAAAAAATGGTATATTAATCTTTTCATTTTATGCAAATTTTTTAATTTTTTAAAATTTATTTTATTTTACTTATTTTTATTTTTACCATGAATAAAAAAATACATTATATGATGTTTATTTTGTTTTGTTAAATTTTGTATTGAAATTTCAATTTTACAAAAATATCTTAAAAAGAGATTTTTCAAATAAAGGCAATTGAATTGTTTTATTCAAACAAAGAATTTGAAATTCAAGAGAATTTAATTGCTTTATCTAAACAAAATATTTTGCAAATAAAAGAATTGAATTGATGCAATTAAAATTTTTTGAATTTCAAATACCTTAAAATTTCAAAATACCTTATTCAAACACAACCTAAATGTTCAAATTGGTTATCCAAAAATATATAGAAAATCAAGTTGGTTCTTAAAAGATTTTGAATATTAATTTAGTCTTTCAACCATTAAAATTAAAATTGACATTAACTTAGCCTTTTAATATATCTTTAGAGCTTAAAATTTAATTTAATCCCTAAATTAATATTTATTTTACACTATAAAAAATTAAATTAATGAACGCAATTTTTTTAAGGGCCAATTTAATATTCTGAGTATCTATAAACAACTAATTTGAATATTTAATCTGAATATTCACCTTGCCCATAGCACGCCATTAATAGCTATGGAGAAAACAATTTCTTCGTTTACTATTTATAGCTGATTTCATTACTTATTTAGGACTAGTCAAACATGACAATCAAGTAGAGGTGTCTGTGTACCAGTTTAAATTAGTTTTGAATAAAAAAAGTCAATTAATCTAAATAATTATATCAATTTAGATTAAATTAGATTTGTTTAATTTACATTTTGAAACTGATCTAATTTAAATCGGTTGGATTGAATCAACTTAATCGGTTTTTGTCAAAAAAAAATAAACCTAAAATTTTGTAATTTAAAAGTAACTTGTGCCGTTAAAAAGAAAAAATAAGAAAAAAAGAAAATATAAAATATAAATAGGTTATTTAACATAGGGTTGCACAATCTGAACTGACGGCTTGCGAACTCGACGACCTGACCCGACCTGACCTGATGATAAAATATCTAAGTTGGGTTGGGTCATCGGGTCCGTTCGAGTCCAACTCGATTAACCCGATTTCTATTTAGTTCGGGTGATGGATTTAGAAATTCAACCCGATGTCCCGACCCGCGAACCCGACCCGACCCGATTGACTCTACAAACTCGTTTCATTCACAATTTCACGCTCATTTCCAAAATTTCCGACCCATTACCCGACCCGACCCGATTGCAATCGGGTTGGTTCGAGTCAGGTTACCCAATTTTTTTTTCCACACAAACCCGACCCGATCCGACCTTAATTAATTGGTTCAAATATTTTTTCCCCTCAAATCCGATCAAACGCGACCCGTGATCACCCATAATTTAACATGCATAAAATAACATTTAATTAAAAGTGACACATATAATAAGAGAAATATGTGAAAAATTAAAGTTATTATAAATAAAAATATAAATTCAATAATAAAAAATATATTATATAATATTAATCAATTTAATTATATTAGTTTTAAAAATAAAATAAAAAACTTATCTAATCTAATCAATTTTCAAAAAATTAAACTAAAAGTAATTAAATTTATTCGATTTAAATTAAATTTGAATACCCATACCACCAAGTAGTCGACGATATAAAATCCAAGTTAAATAGCCAGTCTCTAATAAACACTAAGAGAAGCCGAATAACTAAAAATAACAATAATAACATAAGGGAAGCCCATAATACTAATTAAAGGTCATGCAAGGGTAACCAAATACTAGACTTTAGGGCCACAATTAACTGATTAAAATATCCTTAGATTACAATATTATATTAACTAAATTAACAATAAAGGACCTAAAAATTCTAAATTTTACAGCAATGAGATGCTACAGTCAAGGTCGATGTCATTAATAACAATGCTCCAACTGGAACTAGGGGACGTAAACCAAACTTCTGTGAAACTTGGGTCCTAAGCGAGCAATGAAGCCCCGGCCTCTACACGACTGCACTTTTTAAATTGAAGTTGGATCAATCCATAATTAAGCAATCTGGAAAATTATTCAGCTTCTCATTTAAATGTGTGCATGATTAATTGCTCGAGTAGAAGCATAATGTATGCTGGTTTTGAATGTACTTAAGAACTTTTACATGTCACAAAATCTCAGCCAGTAATTTTATGCTTTATGAAGAGTCGACAACAATGAGATTGAAGGTTGTCTAGGCCATCTTTGGTGCTATTAGGAGCTGTAAAAGCCTCGCAATACATGAATGATTACTGTTTAGCATATGCATGTCTTCAAGTTGTGAAATTAATATATAATAGATATTAGATAGGTACGGTAAAATTTCTAGTAGTAGCTGCTTCAGCTTTCGTGTTTTATGTTAATGTTTCAAAGCCACTTAATATAACGCCTTCATGTGGTCCCTAGAATAGTTTTGGGACACCACATGAAGTTATATAATAAGATAAAAAATTAATATCTTTTTTCGAATTAACAGTAATTTGCTTTGGTCATTCACTTTTTAATCTGCGTTGACCCTGGCAACGTATACACCAAAAGCGAAAAGCATCTGACCCAATTCCTAAGTATTATAGATTTTATTATAATAGCTTTTGTGAACTGTTTCAGCATCCATCTTTCTTTTTTTTTTTTTATTCATTTGAATTTGTACCAAGATTATATTGTCTGTCACTAAATTGATCTTATCTAAAATATTTTCCATTTAAATCAGTTCTAGGGGAGTTTATGTGGACTAGGTTTCGCTGGTTTATCTGTTTCATTTCTGACATCTGTGTGTTGCCAACCACATTGGAATATTTTCTTGCTCCCGGTCCTTGTTCTACTGGCGGGTAATATATTTTTATTCCATTTGAGTTCCTTTCTGATTGGCCAGGAATCCAAGATCGTATTTCAAAATAAGTGCATATGCATTACAGTTGATGAGACTTTTCATATTGGATCCTTATAAAAGGAAGGGAGTAAATAGGTAATTTATACGTGCAGTATAGCTTCTAAATTTATTTATATATACAAATTAATTCTTAAATTTATAAAATTCGCATTCACATTTTTTTTTTTTTATTTTGCTTTGATTTCTTAGAAGGTTTAACTTGATAATTTTTTTGTAAATTTAAAGATAAACTCGTACATATAAATAAATTTAGAGACTAAATTTTCAGTCAAGGATAATTCTAGAAATTAAATTCCCTATTTAATCATAAGGAAAATGTATTTATTAGACAACCCCTTGACTGAGGCACTCGAGAAATGCTCTATTCCTTAACCAAATCAGCCTCTTGGCTGAGGTTTAGAAAGTTGTTTTCCAAGAGTACTCACTGAATTAATATTCTCAATAGAGTTTTCTGTTGTTTATATAGCTAAATGCGAAAGGAAACTTAAACTTTATTTGCCAATATATAATTCAAACAGGATGTGATTTATTGGAAAGCCCTTGTACTGATCTTAATATGGAACTAATAAAAGCCTTCATTCTTTAGCACTTTCAATACTATAACGAGTACATTAGCATAAAGACACTAGTAATATATAGGATGCACAAGTGTATATATGCCTGAAGAAGTCTAGAGTGCATATATATTTACTGAATAAAAAAAAAAATTAAGTACAACGCAAGTCTTTAAATTAACTTACTAATACACAGATTTAATAGCCCTATGGTTGCTGCAACCATAAGGTGCTAAAATCTTAAAGTTATGGAGCTCGCTTCTGGGCTTTGAGCTGCACTATTACAGCGACAGCAACAGGAATATCCATGATTCAATTCAAAATCAACCTACTCTTGCAGAACCTGCTTCATGATCATTGATCTTAGTTGGAGGTTATAGTTGCACCTTGTTGCTTCTTTGCACACTAATCACTTTCAGGCACAGCCTCTCACAAACTGATCTAGTGAGCAGCTAACAATTTTAGAGGTTTAATTAATTTGCAACGTTCCCTTTAACCGTTGTTTGTGCCTTATATTTCTAACTTCTTTCTTCTTGACCTTATATTTTCTGATGAATCAACTCTCTCAAAGACTTAACATGTTAGATGAAGGTATATAAATGATTTTATATATCTAAAATATTTTTGGAGTACGTGACTCGCAATGCGAGTGGAAATTTTTGTCATTCAAGGGTTCCAATTCGAACATTTGATATTTTAAATTAAAAATTCCTCTACTAACAACTAACTGGATTAAATGGAGGCAAAACTGTCATATCTGCTCTAATTTACCATCGCCTCTTTTAGAGGGCAAGGGCAGACAATGAGGTAAGATTTGTCTTAACATATAGATTAGTGATCACATTACGTATATACCAATCAAATGTTTTAAAAAGCGCGGTTTTTGCATGCCATGATGCCACAAACAGACATCTCGGTCTGCTATCCCCTCATTTCACAGGTTAGCAGTTAATGATGGATTGAAAGTGCTGCTTTGAGATACGGGTTAAAATTAGATTAAAGTCAAGCTTCAAAAATGATACCTCCACCGACCATATAGACCATAAAGTACAAAATGGAATCATGCATCTTCTGTTTTTTTTTTCTTTTTTTTTTTTATGTCTGTCCTTTGCAATTAATTATGTATAGCTACCATTAATTTCAGGACAGGCTTGCATGGTCTACGTGCTAGTCCTGTTCTGGTATTCATTTTCATTTCGTTGCGTGGAGCGCGCAAGACCAATGGAATAAAAAAGTTGTAGCACTAGCATGGTCAAAACTCAAGACTCAAAACTCAACTGGGTAAGCCATAGTGCGCCTTGTTAACATTTTTGACTGATGCATAAAAGAGAATCCATTGCCTTTCTTCCTTAAAAAATAAATAATATTAAAATATAAATCTATGCTTAAGTAAACGACACATAGACATAGAATGAACATAATGAGATCACCTAGATATGATCTTTAGGGTGGTTCACATTCTATACTCCAAAGAAACTTAATTTATGCATTGGTTTATAAAGGTTTCCCTTGATTGGCCAATTTAGAACAACCGCAAAGGAGTACAAGGTGAATTATGTAAGCTTATATTCGATGGTTAGGGCATTAACCTTTTCAAAGCAAGTGTGCAAGGAGCATATATTCTTGTCCCCTCCTTTATTTCCCTTCTTATATTCGTTTCCCTCGACCCTCTGCATATATCTCTCTAGCCTTTTAATTTCCCAGTTTTTCTTGCGTTAAAATGCTTAACATAAATAGAGCAATTAGCTAGGAAGGATTGTGAGTATGATGTACCAAAACCAGCAACGAGTGCTAGGCCCCCTCTCTTCTTGACTTCACCGGTTTCAGCATTTATACACATATGCTCCTTTTATTGGAATAAGATTATTTGTCTCAAAACTAAGCTTGGTACCGTATAATTGGTGTTTTACGTCATCCTTGTCTGAAAACTATTGCTAGTAGTTTACAACGTTAAGGGGGACCACATAATAACTCAACTAATCTATGTTAATTAAGGTTGGACGCGGAAAAACTGATCTGTAAACAATGTTTTACATTTTTTTTTATCATCTGACGGTAAACTGATGTGTGACCTGATGACCACTGGTTAGGTATGTGATTTTGGCACTTCATTGTTCTTACCTGCCTATGGTAAATTGGTAATGGTTGCAATTTGAAATGTCAAATTGACATTTTCATGTCTTAACTCTTAGGTGCCACTGTTATCTCAATATGTAGCCATGCAGGATATTTAATTATACATCAAGATATATACGAACCAACTATTAAACCTATTTAACCAATAATTTTATAAATAAATTTGCTAGTTGTTTAATTAAGATGATGTAAGGTGATGTATGCAGGTATTTGTGAGTAACATTATTCTATATAAAATATGCAAATTATCAAAAGCAACATTTAATATAACTAATTGCAAAATCAATACCGAAGGCCAATTGATATGATCATTACAGTATCTTGGATTAGTTCAACTTCATATAAATCAATATTTTAAAAATTGAATTGGAGATTGACCGGGTAAAATCTCTAGGTCATGATTCAATTAATTCATCCAGTTAAATTTGTGGTTCAAGTTTTTAAAACAATTATATAAATGAACAAACAAGATTGGCTAAAAGACAGATTACTATTTTCCAATATTTTAGGTGAAAAGTTATTTGCTAGACAACGTTTTGTTTCATTTACAGCCACTGCCATACTGACTCGTTATTAAGTCCAATTCTCTGTCATGAGATAAGGCAGTGGCGCGTCTTTTATGCTAAATGGCATAACTTACTGCATGGTGTAAGAACCACTGCCACACAGCTTTCTCCTTTTGTGTGTGAATCCATGTCTATGTAAGTGCAAGTGGACAACTTTCTTCTACTCCGTGATACCCCATATGGTATATAGTGTGCGTGTGGATGCATTATTATTCACTAAAATATAGCTCAAGACTCAGTAAGTTATTTCCAGTGAATTTGCAGCCGTTTTCTGAACCTGCAGGTTCACTCTCCTGCGTAGCTTATTAGTAGTTATTTATTATGTAAAGAGGAAAGAAAACGTGTCCAGTGAACAGCCTTTACTTTAGATATTTCATAACCAAAGTTTGCATTACTTTTCACGTTTTGTGTGCATGACAAATTCCTCAACTGGTACCTAGCAGATAGCCAAACAAATTATTTAAGAGCATGCTATTTGTGCGCAGCTTTTCAAGTCTTTTCTTTTCTTCAGAAAGCTAATATGGACTAACGTTTAAACTAGAGAGGAGAGCCAAGACACTTGAAGACCGTATGCTTTTGCAGAATAGCTCCATTTGATTGAGCGAATCTCCAATGTTTTAAAGCAAATAATATAAACGTCTTCCGTACAGTTTTTATTACCGTAAAAAGATTTGGCCAATAGAAAGGCCAGGGGACAAGGAGGAAAAGTTGATGAAATGATGCTGTTTTTTTTCTCTGGCCAGAAATATACAATAGCCATAGAATTTGATGAGTGTGTTGAAAATTTCATGATTGATCGAAAAAGTCAAGAAAAGTTGAGAGACCTCTTAGCTTAGAAGACATCAAAGTGAGGATTATTCAAACATTTTTTTAGTATCCATTCCCATGGTCCCTTTTGTTGTGTCGGTTGACTTTATAATTTAAATACAGTCTAGTCTACAACATTAGCTTATATTAAATGAAGAGCTCTAAGCCTTCTCTTAAAATATCAGAAGATGCAGCATACAACACCCATAATTCCTTCACTAGTAATGTCAAAGATTGTTTATCTGTTTTGACATGTAATGTAAATGAAGACCTGGACCTATATCTACACTTCATGTCATTGAGAATAACTGTGTGTGTGTGTGTGTGTTTTTTTTTTTGAGTATTTCTGGTATTAGTTTAATAGCTGATATTTAAACCTTCAAATTAAAGAAATGATAGTAACACCAAAATTTATTACTATTATTATATGTATTTGGATGGAAAGATACAAAGTCTTTTTTTCTTTAATAAAATAATAGTTGAAGAGTCAAAGAGGGATTATAGGTGCTGCCCGGATGTTGCCACTGCTAGTGCGAATGTGTGATTGTATAATAGTAATTGCGGTTGCTTTCTCTTCTTTCTTTTTGGTTCTATAGATGGTAATGCCAGACCTATGGGCTATGGCCACAATAAATAGAAGGCAAAGGAGGGAAGTTCAGTTGACAGGGAAAACTGTGTCAGTCTGTCCTCTGGTTCTTTTTCCCTCTTGATTTTCTGTGGCAGCAAATTGGTTTAACTAGTTTACGAAGATAAGCCATTCTGAGCACTGCAATAGACCTCCACTCTAACTCTATGCATCCTTTACCATAACTGTTCATTCCCTTGTATTTTACCTTATCTTTTCAATATATATTAGCTACAGACTCCTTCCACCACTCAGTCTCCTGCTTTACACTTGGTCTATGTTCATTTCGCCTTTTCTTTTACTTTATTCCTCTCTAATTTGACTTTCAACCAAGTCCTTAAACTAACAAAATTTTCAATGAAGTAACTTAATTTTGTGAAATCAGTAAAACAATATCTAGCACGCAGGTACCTTTAGACTCACAATGTTGAAGTGGAAATTAAATTTAGTAATTTTTCCTTTTTGGTTGGTATATTGAAAAATGAAAAGTACTAGGACTTTGAGCTTAAAATTTCTACTCAATTTTTTCACTCATCTAACCAACTCAAATAGGCTCAGTGACATGTTGCAATGAACTTTAGCAGAGCACTTGTACTAATTTAACAGATTCTTTTACATTTAAATAAGTAAATAACCACGCAAGACTTTCATGTCAACTTAAAGTTTTTCTTGAAAAACTATTGCATATTTATTAGACATAACCACAATGAAAGACTCAAGGTTTGTTACTGATTGGACAGTAGAAAGGCAGTAAAACAAAATCACAAGGGACTCGATTGAAATACTTTCCGAAATGTTGATTGAAACATGCTTAAATCGGAAGGTTACTGGTGTGCAATTATGCAATAAAGCCCATATTTCTTTATTTTTTTGGTATTCTCTTTCTTTATAAGGAGTTATCAGAGTAAATTATGTTATTTTTTACCACAACAATGCTACGCATACTTATATACACATATCATTTTATATTTATACAATTTTTATTATTTGATTACAACTGAGTCGACTTCATTTTTTGTATATCTATACTTTACTACGTAAATAGATGTAAGAGATAAGAGACTTGTGTATGAAATGTGTGATCAGCATTTTTCTACTTTGCCATCACTTTCTTATTGTTGGGACCCTCTCCGCACTACACACAATAAGGTTACAAAAGTAGCTTTACCGTTGCCCAACTATAAATTCACTCCTCATTCATGTCCATTCCTCTCATCTCTACCTGTTTCTTTCTCTCTATTCCAATGAACCCATCTTCAATTTGAGCCAAACCAATAACCAAACCAAGGCTTTCGTTTAACACCCTCTCTTTTCACCTCAGCTCCCAAGTCCCAACCAACCCCTCACCTCACCTCAGCATTTTTAACCGAAATCCTCTGTTTTTCCCCTGCACCCTTCCTTTCCCCTGCTTTTGACATAAACATTTCCATTGTGGATAACGCAAAATGTCTTCCTCAAGTGTCTGTCAAGGGTTGCAATCTTGTCTTGAACCCCGGGTCATAGAACCACGTGTTCTCAGGCTCAAATTGGCTCCACCAGGGTCCAACTTTTCTCGACCCTCAACATGGCCTAGCACTAGCACTAACACTAGCAGGGCTTCTTCCCCCTCAGACTTAGACCAAGAGAAATCCCTCACCAACCATGAATGTGACAAAAAGGACACAACATCCAACGTGGGTGGCTTTGGCTGGAGTTTCCTTCAATCTCTTTCCCACACTTCTCATTGTAACAAAACTGAGGACCCTCAAGTCTATGTCCACCCTACTGTTAAGCGCTCCTCTTCAATGCTCAGTGAAAAGAGCTTGGAAATGTGCACTGAAAGCCTTGGCTGCGAAACCGGTAGCAATGCCGGTGAAAGCAGTGATGACATTTCTTTGTTTTCATTTGAAAGTAGCAAATGTTTCACGAGACATGATGCTACTACTCTTGGAGCTAACACAAACTATGTGTCTAAAAGAGTTAACCGTGCTTGCAACTTTCCACCACCACTGACTTCAATCACTGATTTTGGTGGGGTTCATGTTAGGCCTCATCGTGAAGATGGTAGGCTGATATTGGAAGCTGTTGCTTCTCCTTCTCCAAAACCTTATTTTCATGCTGAACGTAGCGATGGCAGGCTCAGGCTTCGACTGTTTGAGAGCTTTTCTGCCTCTGAGTGTGATGATGAAGTAGCTGCTGATGGTGAAGGAGTTGATGAGGAATGGAGCCATGAGGAAGAAGAAGGTGAAACTCAGAACCAAGAAGCCTGTGGTGAAGAAGATAGTGGGGTAGAGGAGGAGTTGGAAGAGTATGTTGAGAATGTGGAGGATGAGATGGGAGTGACAAAGTTTGCCAGGCCAAGCAGGTGCAAGGAAAGTGGGAATAGAGTTAGAGATATTTTTGGTGATGGCTACTTTGAGCTTCCCTCTCTTTCTCTATGTCTCTGAATACAATTTGTTTTACTTTTACTACTATTATCTCTCTCTCTTTTTTGTTTCATTTTCCCTTCTTATTTTCCCTTTTAGGATTGTAGCACTTATGATTGGGAGAGTGATGCTTGAAATTTCTGAATGTGCTAATGGTAGTTATTATAGTTATTAGTTATATTGGATATCGTCCTTGTATGTGCTCCCCATCTTTGTGGTGCTTGTTTCTGTTTTATTATTTATTTATTTTTGGTTGAATGTTTCTGTTTTACTTTATTTTATTCATTATATTTTTTCCTGTTCCTAGAATACCCCCAAAGCATAATTCCCCGAGAGCAAAGTTAAGAACTTTGATATGAACAGAACAGAACAGACACAGACACTAGAAGAAGAAAAAAGAAGAGGAAAAATCGTGGTGCATAATTTACCAACTAAACAGTGGGTCCCAAAATTTAATTGCACTATATTGATTACTATATTTTGTTATGGCACATGTCTGAATTTTCTTTTCGCCCATCACAATCCAAATTACATAATTAGTGAGGTATTCCATTTCTTTCTCATAATGGGACTTTGTTGTGTAGGCAATGCTTAAGGAAAAACATTGTTACAACATGAGTATACAGTAAGTCCCACGTGCGTCTCTAATAACAGTGCCTAATACAGGCAATGCCTATACAATAAGATTCACTTATATGATTTGTTTTCAATAGGGTTTGAATTGGAAATTGAGGGAGTAAATCCTAATCCTCAACTATTGGTGTATCATAATAACTTTTGAACCATATGTTTCACATCCGGACAAGAATCACCTGTACTCATTTTTTGTTTTCTTTCTTGTCTTTTTACTTAAATTCTGATAAGTGTAAATAAATTAAAATAAAAAAAATAAAATAAAATATGTAATTAACACTTGTCAAAATTTAAGTGAAGAGACAAAAAAAGAGACAAAAAATAATGACAAGTGATCTCAATCCTTCACATTCAACCTCAAAGTCATAATCTAAGTCACGCGTTTTATGTTGAAAACTATTGATCATTATTGAGAGAAACATGATGAGATGATCTATTCCCTACGGCTATGTCAGTTAAAGCAACATGGATGGGCTTGGAATCTTACTCATGGAATTGTTGGGGTTTTGCAGTGAGGGATCAAAGTGCATGGCTTCTTAATCTGGTAATAAATCAAAGAGGCATTTGAAAAGAATTCCTGCACGTACCCTCTCCTTCAAGAGCATAACCTAAAACAAGTTGTGGGGTACGGCCTCAGTACCAATGCCTGGTAACTATCAAAAAGGAGGGAGGGACCCCAAAACAGTAACATGGACTGACTTCATCACGTAGTATCACCCATGTGCTTGCCTTGCCACTCCTGTGAGTCCATCATGTTATCAACACATTGCAAATTGAAAAATATGGCCCTACTGTCTTCCTTTATTAAAGAATTCTTGTGTCACATTATATCATCAAAGTATGATAGCCTCGTTGCATTGATGTGACTTTTATTAAGGTTTAGATGGTCTATCAAAAAAAGTTATGAAGTTGGGTGTGACATTCTTCAACAGAGGAAGGCAGTGGCTAATCGTGGAGTCTGGGCATCCATACGTTAACTTATTTTGTTGAGGGTTTGGATAACAGTGAAACCAAACTTTCAACCATCACATGCATCATTTGGTCCCTAACATCATGTGCTTTAGGAACCAAATTTGTAAGGTATAATGGTCCTTTAAGCACATATTCTCTCACCATATCATGTCACAGTAAGGAAAATCTTTGGGCAATCAGCATGTCGCCTAATTTTAATGTCACATGGAGGTACTAATGGTAATTTCTCCATTATGATATTCTTATTATAAATAGTATATTTTTTTTTTATATCTTATCTAATATTATTTATCATATTTATTTATTTTTATTATTTTTTCTCTCTTAATTACACATTTTTAAAAAAATATATACAATACTTAAATCTCTAAAAAAAAATATAGGACCATCAATTTCCTATCTTGAAAAGATGATCCGACAGGAATGTTTTTTTTTTTCCTTTTTCTTTTGGATTTGATACAGGGGATTGAGTTTACTATCTATGAAAATGCTGCCTCTGAGGTTTCACAATCGACCTACGGCTGTACCAAAAGAAAAGAAATGTAACACACTATTCTTTTGTACTCGTGATATGCAGGGGTTAATTAGTAGATTTTTTATTTATGAAGTTATTTTTGATGTAATTAAAAAAGTATTTCATAATAAAATTATATTTAATTAATTAATTATAAATTCATGAAAAAAAATCACTTCTATGATTTAGTATAATATTTTTTTCATGTAATTATATTTTAAATTCAATATAGACATTAAAATATTAAAGTATTACTAAATAATATATAAGTTAAATTAAATTTTGGTCATTATAATTTATACTCATTTTCAATTTAGTTCTTATAGTATTTTTTAAATCCAGTTCTCGAATTTATAAAAGTTTTCAAAATACTATATGCTATTAACTTTCATTATAACATTGTTAAGTTATTCCATACTAGAAATTTCATATAGTAAAAAAAAGCACTTTAAAAAATCTATTAGACAAAAAATAACTTACTTAAAAAATAAAATACTTACTAAAATGAATAAACATTTATTGGACAAAGGAATATATACTGGAAGAGATAAACACATATTAAAATGAATGAATACTTATTTGATGTTTGACAAAGAAAACATGTATATAAAGAAGTCTCTATTGGATAAAAAAAAACACTTATATTGTTAGCTAATTGACAGTGTTATAATTGCAACATAACAAAAGTTAATAGGCGAGAATTATTTTAAAATTTTTTATAAGTGTGATGGCTAATTTGAAAAGAAAAAAATTATAAAAATTAAATTAAAAATGAATTTAAAGAATATGGACCAAAATTTTAATTTAGCTTAATACATATAACATATTAAAAATAATTTTTTTAAAAAAATATAATCAATTTAAGAATACCTTTAATAATAAATTATATTTTACTTAGTAACTTTACCCCAGGCAAGATATATTAAAAACAATATGTTAAGAGGTATTAAATAATTTAGATATTAAAAAACCATGTAGCAAGCTAGTGATTGAATAAAAATTTGTAAAGTAAAGATAAATTACAAATAAGAAATTATTAAATATAAATCATTCAATTAATTTTATTATGTTTTCTTGTAAAGTTTTATTTTCTATGAATGAAGATATTATATGTTTTCAAGCAAAGGATTCACTTGTTCGATAGAAATATTAAAATATTTACATATTTTATATATATATAAGATATTACATGTTTTCATGCAAAGGATTCACTCGTTCGATAAAAATATTAAAATATTTACATATTATATATATATATATATATATATATATATATATATATATATATATATATATATATTATGATTAATTAATATATTTTCTTAATGAATTTTATTAATTAATTTCATTACGGTTTCATGTAAATTTTTCACTCTTGTGTTATGTAGATATTTAAATATTATACAAAAAATTATTGTAAAAGTAAACAACAAACTTTGTTATAAATATATGCATTCCTTCAAAAGTTTGTATAAAAATATTTTAATTTATTTATTTTATAATATTATAAAGTACATTTTAGTTTAATTATATTATCATGTTAATTTTTCTCCCCCATTTTAGTTTAACCCTAATACTTAAGTGCCACGCAAAATTAGTAGCTATTATAATTATATAAAAATTCAAAGAGAAAATATCATACTTTTCTTCTTTGTCGTCAACCAGTAGAAAAATATTTGTAACAAAATAATCCAAAAATAATCTTATATAACAAAATTATCAATATTTGGATTTGGAATCTATTATTATTTGGAAATCCAAATTTTTAGAATAATCCAAAAATATAAAATAAAGAAATAATCTAAATTTTTTGTAGATCATATTTGGAATCTAAAATCCAAAAATAATCTTAGTAACAAATTGTAATAACAATAGAAAATCTAAATTATTATAATAATAGAAAATCTAAAAAGATGTTGATAATAAAAAAAATCTTTGTTATCAGAAAGTCAACAATACAATGAGTGAAAAAAAAAACCTAATTCCAAAATCATTATAAACCCAAATACTTAGTTTTTTTTTTTTTGTCATGACTCATTCTCCATGTTTGGAGCTTTAAAAAAGGTTAGCATACTGCCACTTTCTCAAGGACCATTGAGGCAAATGACTATAGCTTTTCTAGCCATCTAGCTTCCTAATAGAGGTCGAGAAACTGGCTTGGCCCCTCGGATGAGAATTTTGAATGAGACTCGTTAAAAAATAGAGGAGTAGTAAAAAGTACACTTTTTTTTAATTATATTATCATGTTAATTTTTCTTTCCCATTTTAGTTTAACCTTAATAATCAAGTGCCACATATAATTAGTAGCTATTATACTTAGACAAGAATTCAATAAGAAAATATTATAACTTTCTTCTTTGTCGTCAACCAGTAGAAAAATATTTGTAACAAAATAATCCAAAAATAATGTTATATAACAAAATTATCAATATTTGGATTTGGAATCTATTATTATTTGGAAATAAAAAAAATAGAATAATTTAAAAATAAAAAATAAAAAATAATCTAATTTTTTTAGATCATATTTGGAATCTAAAATCCAAAAATAATCTTAGTAACAAAATTGTTATAATAATAGAAAATATAAATTATTATAATAATAGAAAATTTAAAAAGTTGATAATAATAAAAAATCTTTATCATCATAAAGTCAAAAATACAATAATTGAAAAAAAAAACTCAATTCCAAAATCATTTTTAACTCAAATACTTAGTTTTTTTTTTTTGTTATGACCCATTCTCCATGTTTGGAGTTCCAAAAAAGGTCAACATGCTGTCACTTTCTCAAGGACGATTGGGACAAATGACTATAGCTTTCATAGCCATCTAGCTTCCTAATAGAGGCCGAAAAAGTAGCTTGGCCCTTGGAATAAGTATTTTGAATGAGACTCATTAGGAAATAAAGGAGTAGTAACTTTCTTGAAGTTTTTGAATGCACGAAGCTCCCAAAAAAATCCTTGTTGAAGAAGAATAAGAGAATTTATTAGACAAAAATTCACACACAGATAGTTTCTATTATATATAATCAATAAAAGAATAAAGAGAGAGTAATTCATTGATTCAATTAGAGATAAGAATAATGTAAGGCTTCTCAATTGTACTTAAATAATACAAAAACATGTTATCTATAATATATAAAAAATATATTTTCTCATAGAAATACACATTACATCTTGAAGATTCATAAAAAAAGACGTTAACTGTGATATAAGAACTTACTTTTGAATGATGCAAATAAAAATCTCCAATGACTCAAAAAAAGCGACTTGCAATATCTTCATAAAAAATCAAATGGAAAAAGAAATATATTAGAAAAAAAAGATAAACATTAGAGTTTGATAGAAAAAGTATTAAAAGAATAAAGTTCATAAAACAAATGAAGTTAATGAATATGAAGAAACTAATTTCAAATATGAATGTGAAGACATTTTATCTGAAAACTTAAAACCTAAAACACTTATAAACAAAAAAACTAGCAATAAAAAAAAATAAATGCAAAAAAAGAACAATACTATGAGGAGAGTGCAATTGAATGATCTGAATGAAGAAAAAAAAAATTAGAACATGAAGAAGACAAAGATTAAAAATAAAAAAAATATATAATTCTTACATGTTTAGGTTTGATTTTTGGGAGGCCTCGTAGTAATGGAAGCGTAAAAGATACGCAAGATGATTTCATATAATTAAACTTAGTTACCACTGAAAAAAAATGATAATAAAAAAAGTGTCTGAAAAAAAAATGAAATGAATTAAAATGATTTTAATAAATGGCTGAAATTCCAATAATCATACGTTCAAAATTCAAACTCAATAATGATTGAAAATGCATTAATTGATTTTTAATATAATAATGATAATTGATTGAATGATTAAATTCGTTAATTGATAAAATAATTATTATTAACTTTGAAGAATTGATTCCTTATATAATAATGATAATAATAATAATAATAATTAATTTATTATTTTAATTAATTTTTTAAAATATTTGTAGTTTTTAAATTTAAACTTTTAAAAATATCACTATTAATAAAAAATCTTGAAAAATGAAAGGAATTAAAATGTCTTAAAAGATGACATAATTTTTCTAATAAAAAGAGGCTTCAATATATATATATAGATTGCGCAAACATTTTTATTTCAGCCACCTCAAATTTTTATATCTTCATTCTTCAATTATGTCAAGTCTCAAGTGTATTTGATATATGCACGAACTCATTTCAGCTTTTACAAAATGAGATTTACGTTAGTCGGTTCAACAAATTAATTTTATTCTCTAACATTCTTTGTTAAGGGTATATGACCAGTAAAAAAAAAAAGCAGAGAGTTTATGACTTACGAGAGTGTTTTGCACATAGTTGAGTAGAGTACATGATATTTCTTGTAAGTCTATGGCTTAGTTCTAACCAACGTTTTCGGTGGACAGCCATATAATATATGACACCTCACAGTCATAGATGGATCTGACACACATGAACATGGTCAAAGAAAATAACTGTAAATAACTGTGAGAATATTGTGTAGTATTTGAGCATTTTAAAAATGAAAATTAGAATTCAGTTATTAATTAACTATCCAGAATTGAGGCTTTAAAATTGTTATCGTACTAATGTTTGATATAATTAAAATTCATTTATAAAATATTTATATTTTAATTTTGGATATTTAGTTTTTTAAGAATTGTGATCACGTGATGTTTAAATTAATTTATGCATATTTTAATTAATTCACTTCTTTAATTCAATCAAATGTTTTTTTTACTTGATTTTAAAAAAATAATATAATTAAAATTCAAAGTTATAACTACATATTTATTTATATATTACATATTTATTTATTGTTAAGTTAATTGTTTAAAAATTTTAATTTAAGATTTATGTTTTTATGTTAATTTTAAATGTTTTATCTTAGTTGTATGTGTGATTCCTAATTAATTTATCTTAGTTGTATGTTAATTTTAATAATCAATAGAGAAGGCAATGATGGAGGCAGAGGTGGGAGTAGAGCTCTTTGGAGCAAAACGTGACCAGTTAGATCAAAGTATCAAGAAAGCAAAACTGAATGAAAATGAAACAGATGAAAGGTCCTTGACTAATACTGATATAGTTAAGGAGGGTGCAAATGGAGAACAGGTTAGTAAGATGCATGTAAACCCTACTCTAGGGGTCATAGTGAATCAAGCAACAACAGTCATTAACCATCATAGGTAGAGAGTATCCTACGATGATATTTACAAAGGTGTTAATGGTGGCTCCAATTATGGCAGTTCTGAGTTGGATTTTTATGGGGAGTCTGATGATTCAGAAGATGTTTTCTCTGGAGAAGATTTCGAGTCGGAGGCTGACATGGATACCACAGAAGGTGAGAATGGGGTCCAACCTAATTCTAATGAGAGGGATGAGGAGAGGCTGAGGCAAGAGTTGTTATGTCCCATGGTTGAAATTTCCACAGAGGAACGGTTAGCTTGCTGTCAACCTTGGAAGAAGTCTTTGATTGTTCACTTGCTGGGGAGGCGTATAGGGCTAAAATTTTTAAAAGCTCGACTGTTGAAGTTATGGCAGCCTGTGGGGGAATTAGAAATCATTAATCTAGAGAAAGGTTACTTCCTTGTGAGATTATCAGACCATTCTGATTATGCTAATGCTTTCGAGGGAGCGCTGTGGATGATTGCTAACCATTATTTGATGGTCCAACGGTGGAGACCGAAATTCTTTCCCTCGGAGGACCAACTAAAGAGAATTGCAGTTTGGGTGAGAATCCCATGATTACCTATTGAATATTATGATAAACATGTGCTATGGAGAATCGGTAACACCCTGGGACGCACTGTTAAAGTGGATAGTAACACTTTGCGTAAGAAGGATGACATGGAGGAAGGTCTAGTTACTGATAGAGCGAAGTTTGCTAGAGTTTGTATCGAAGTTGATCTCCGTAAGACTCTAGTATCTAAGTTCAGGCTACGTAGACGTGTTTATGGGGTTGAGTACGAAGGTCTCTATATGATCTGCTTCCACTGCCGTAAGTATGGCCATAGGAAGGATGGTTGTCAACTGCTGACGCAGGAGTAGCTTCCTCAGGGTGCTGCAACGACGATGTCAACGGAGAAGGGAAAGACCATGATCAACGACAGTTAGACGAAGACAATTTTGGACCTTGGATGTTAGTTCATCGTAATTCTAGGAAGACGTCAACTACCCTTATGAGGCAATCTCACGTGGATAAGCTAAATTCGGCTGGTTACAGGGGCATACAAGGGAAGGTTGTTCATGGTGCTAGTTTCACGACTCAAGGATCTAGATTTGGGGTTTTGCTAGATTGAATGATATGGATGAGATTATTCTGGAGGTGCCAGTTATTGATGGAGCGAATCAGGTTCCTACTATTCAGGAACAAAATCAAGTGAGGCAGCATATTCTGCATCGTAAGTCGAAGGGGAATATTACTACTAAGTCACGTGAGAAACAAGATGCAAGAGTTTTTCAAGCTAAGGAGATAAGGGCTGAAACAAGACCAGAGAGAGTTAAGCCCATCAAAGGTGATTCAACTAGTTATGGGCTTGGTACTAAAGTTCCAGGCAGGTGCATAATTAAACCTCTGGAGCATAGCCAAAGCCCAAATAGAATTATAAATCACTCAGCGGAGTCATCAAGAGGCAAATACTTCTAGGTTCTATCTCAGACAAGTAGCAACCATGTCAGTGAGACACCGTTTCGTGAGATTGGAGGTATCACAGGAGGCGATCTTAAGAACCATTAGGTGGTGGGTAACGTGCGTCCTCCAGAGAAGGAGGATGAGGAAAGTGTTATGCCAATGAAGTTTCATCACAAGTCAGGCAACGAAAATGGTAACCCTATTGGGGTTGTTAATGAGAGTAGCACTCACTTTAATAAAGGTTGTTAATGCTTCTATTAAATTATGTCTTTTGGTTTTTTATGAATATTATAGCTTGGAATTGTCGTGGGGCTAGGTCAATAACTTTTCCTTGTGTAGTCAATGACCTTATTAGAAGGCACTCTGTGTGATACCCAGGGCCGACAAGGGCGGGAGTGGATGCCGGTGTAAGATAAACACAGACAACGAGCAGCTCCTGGCAGGCTTCTAGGCGAAAGGACAAATGAATAAACTGAATTCACACCAAAATGAGAGGGATTCAGAGACTGTGCAGGTATGAGACTGCATAGTTGAGGATGACTCAAGGAATTGATTAGCAGTAACCATATCAACAAGATGCATCTTCTTTTTGGGAGCCAAAAACATAAATACTCCATGGTTAAGCGTGCTTGACTAGGAGCACTTGTGGGATGTGTGACCTCTTGAGAAATTTCCTAGGATGCGTGTGAGTGAGGACAAAGCACGCTGAAAAGACTCGTGTTGGTTTGTGGAGATGACTCATCGATCCTGCAGGCAGTCCCGGGACGTTACAAATGGTATCAGAGCCGAGACCTCTCCCAGTACGGTATGGTTCAAGGACGAACCAAGCGGAAGCTGGTGGGCATGTGACACCCGGGGCCGACGAGGGCGGGAAGTGGATGCCGGTGTAAGAGAAGCACAGACAAAGAGCGGCTTCTGGCAGGCTTCTGGGCGAAGGGACATATGAATGAACTGAATTCACACCAGAATGAGAGGGATTCAGAGACTGTGCAGGTATGAGACTGCATCGTTGAGGATGGCTTAAAGGAATTAATTAGCAGTAACTATATCAACAAGATGCATCTTCTTTTCGGGAGTAAAAAACATAAGTACTTCATGGTTAAGCGTGCTTGACCTAGAGGACTTGTGGGATGTGTGACCTCATGGGAAGTTCCCTAGGATGCGTGTGAGTGGGGATAAAACACGCTGAAAAGACCCGTATTAGTTTGTGGAGACCGCTCATCAATCTTGCAGGCAGTCCCGGGACATTACACTATGTGGGTATTATGGCTCTGTTTGAAACTAGGATTAGTGGTTCTCGGGCAAATAAAATTTGTGATAGATTTACTTTACAGTGTGGAGGCTACTAGTTTTTCTAGTGGCATCTAGATTCTCTAGAACACAGATTGGTACTCTCTGAAGGTGGTTAAGGAGCATACACAGTTTATTCATGTTGAGGTTTCTACTGTTGCAGGTGGTAATCTTTGGTACTTAACGATGATTTATGGGAGTCCAAGGTCCCAGTTGAGAGTGGAGTTTTGGGGTGAGCTTATTAATATTGCTAATGGCCATTGCAAGCAATGGGTTTTGTTGGGAGATTTTAACACTTACTCTTCTGCGGTTGAGAAAAGTAGTGGTGCTAGTCCTGATTGGAGATCTATACAGAGGTTTAACAATTGCCTTAATCAATGTCAGTTGCTTGATCTTGGTTTTAGGGGTCCTATCTTCACTTGGGAGCGAAATGGTGTACGCAAAAGGCTTGATAGGGGGGTGTCTACTATTGGGTGGCGCTTGCGGTTTCCTGAAGCCTCTATTCTTCATCTCCCGCCTTTGAAGTCTAATCACAACCCATTGCATCTTCAACTTCAAGGTAATGGGCAGCCTAATAGTGGCAAACGTCCTTTTTGTTTTATGGCAAGTTGGTTAGTGGATGATTCTTTCTCTGATGTAGTTAAAGATGTCTGGCAAATGGAATGCTCTTGGTTGGATGTTGTTCCTAGATTTCGGGAAAGAACAGAAGCTTGGAACAGGAACTATTTTAGTAATATATTTCACAGGAAGTGTAAATTAATGGCCCGTTTGGAGGGGATTTAGAACAAACTTAGTATGGAGTATAATGCATATTTAATTAAGCTTCAAAACAGATTGCGGGCTGATTATGACTCAATCCTTCTCCAGGAAGAAGTCTTTTGGATGCAGAAGGCAAGGATGAATTTGGTTAAGCTTGGCGATAGGAATACTAAATTCTTTCATTCTTCTATGATTGTGAGAAGAAAACATAATAAAATTGAAGCACTTCGTGATTCTGATAACAGGTGGGTGACTGATCAAGATATCATGCGAAATATGGTCATTCCCTTCTTTAAGGACCTTTATACATATCCTGGGGGTGGTGATATTCTCCTTGTGAAGGGGTGTTTTTCGTCTCTTCATGTCTCAGTTCTACAGGAGCTACAAGCACCTTTTTCAGATGAGGAGGTGAAGGCTGCTATCTTTAGTATAAGTGCGTTAAAGGCTCCGAGGCCTGACGAATTGCATCTTATCTTCTTTTAGTGCCAATGGGATATAGTGGGCAGGTCAGTTTGTGATTTGGTAAGGCAAATTTTTTTGGACCCTGGTCAGGTTAAGCATATTAATGACACTTTACTGGTTTTAATTCTGAAGATTGACTGTCCTGAAAGAATGAAAGATTTCTGACTGAATAGATTTTATAATGTGATTTATAAGATCATTACAAAAATAATTTCCTCTAGAGTAAAGATTCATATGGACTATCTTGTTTCCCCTAATCAGTGCGATTTTGTGTCGGGAAGACATAACTCTGATAATGTTGTGGTTGCCCAGGAAACCATCCATACAACGCGCAAGATGAAAGGTAAGAAGAGCTTTTTGGCAATTAAAGTGGATTTAGAAAAGGCTTATGATAGGATTAATTAGAAATTCCTTAAGGATACTCTTACTGACTTAGGTCTATCCAACCACTTTATTAGTATCATTATGAAATGTGTTTCCCTTTCCTCACTACAAATCTTGTGGAATGGTGAGAAGACCCTTTATTCCATCTAGAGGTATTCGCCAAGGAGATCCTCTCTCGCCTTATTTGTCTGTACTGTGTATAAGGAGGTTGTCGTAGTGTATTAATTTGGCTGTGAGGGAGGGGCTCTGGAAGCTGATTAAACTTTCAAGGAATGGTCCTCCAATTTCGCACCTTTTTTTCGTAGATGACTTGGTTATGTTTGGAGAAGTTTCTGTTCGATAGATAGAAGTTATAAATGGTTGCTTAGATATTTTTTTGTAAAGCTTCAGGTCAAAAAGTTAATTGTGAAAAGACCAAAATTTTTTTCTCCAAAAATGTGAATCTTAATAGAGTTTTAGAATTACGTTCGGTCTCAAGATTTACAGTTACATCAGATCTTGGTAAATATTTGGGTGCACCTCTTATTCATAAGAGGGTGAATAAACACACGTACAATTTTTTAGTGGAGAAAACACAACAGTGGTTAAGTTCTTGGAAGGCAAAGTTTCTATTTTAGCAGGGAGAATTACTCTCACTCAATCTGTTTTGGCTGCCCTTCCTACTTACATCATGCAAACAGCTCTTCTCCCTAAGAGTACTTGTGAGGAGCTTGAGAAGTTATCCAGGAAATTTGTTTGGGGTTCTATTCATAGAGAGCGTAAGTTCCATCTAGTGGCTTGGTATGAGCTTTGTATGCCTAAGCTATTAAGAGGAGTGGGATTGTGTAATCTGAGACTTTTTAATGAAGCATTAATCATGAAGTTGGGATGGTCGTTAATAACTAAGCCTCAAGCTTTGTGGGTGAAGCTTTTAAAATCAAAATATAATTGTGGTGAAGATGTCATCCCACAGGTTTGTAGAGCTAGAGATGGATCTTTAGTTTGGCGCAGTATTTGCGCAGTTTGGCATAAATTTAAGGAAGGCATCAAGTGGAATATTGGGAATGAGCAAACTGCTACATTCTGGGAGGATAATTGGTTAGCTTCAGGCAGGATCCTGGAGAAGGCAACGTTGATGCAAATTCCCTCTCATATGGAGGACTCTAATAGAGCTAATTTTGTTCATGATACTGAACAATAGAAGTTTGGCTTATTTCAACATCTATTGCCTCCACAAGTATCTTTGGAAATTGCCAAGACTCTTCCACCATAACCTACTTTGAAACCAGATTGCCCATCTTGGGTGCATACAAGTGATAGGAATTTTACTACTAAGTCACCGTATGTCTCAATTTCCCGCTCCTCTCAGGTCTCCCAAGATCGTATCTGGAAGGCCATATGGCATTGGCCCAGGCCTCAAAAAATAAGATGCTTCCTTTGGTTGTTGATCAAAGATGCTCTTCTTACTAACCTTGGACATATGCATTGCCACCTCTCACATTCTGCTTTATGTGTGAGATATGGCCAGCTGCCTGAGAGCTCTCTTCATGCGCTCAGGGACTGTGTCAAAGTTCGTGATTTATGGCTCAGGTTAGTAAAACATTCTTGCTGGGACTCTTTCTCTGCTTTAAACATTAGAGATTAGGTGCAGGCTGGGCTTGTTGATAATTTTGGTAGACAAGAACTTGGTAATTGGCATTTATTATTCGGGTTTACTGTGTGGCTGATATGGGTTAATAGAAATCAAGTGATATTTGGTGATGGTAATGGGGACGTCCAGAACGTGTTTTTTGTGGCTCAACATAGAGTTGAGGAGTTGGCTTGTGCCAACTCCAATTTAACTGCACTTACAAGAATGAATCAATATGTGCACCAAACAATAGGCTGGACCTTCCCTAATCATAACAGGATCAAAGTTAATGTTGATGGGTCTTGCTTGTATGGTGGTAATGTTATTGGATGTGGCGGAGTCCTTCAAGATGCCTCTGGAACTTGGATTTGTGGGTTTGTGCATAATCTTGAATCATCATCTGTCATTCAAGCGGAACTTTGAGGCATATGGTCTGATCTTGATTTAGCCAAGAAAAAAAGAGTTAATCGTTTATAGTTAGAAGTTGATTCTCAAGTTACTGTGCAGCTTATCAAGGATGATTGTTGTTATACTCATCCTTGTTCAGTTATTGTTTCCTCTATTAGGTAGATGGTAATGGATGCATCCTGAATTGTTAGGATTTCTCATGTTTATAAGGAAGATAATCGTGTGGCGGATTAGTTAACAAATTATTCTCATGAGTTTGATTTGGAGTTTTATGTTTTAGAAATTCCTCCTCAAGATTGTTGCAAGATTCTTTTTGAGAATATGACTGATGTTTCATTTCATAAAATTGTAGTTGCTTCTTAAGAGGTTTGGTCCCTCCTTTGTATAAAAAAAAATTTAATAATAACATACAAATAAGTTGTAAAAATTATATGTGAAAAAAGTATTTCCGTAAATAATTTTGTCCCATTCTGAAGTGGAGGGTTCCCCTCTTCCTATATGGCTTGACTTTGCCATAACCATTTATTATCTTCAAATCCTAATTTAAATTTCTGTTTGATTCTTCTGTACGATGTATCAATTCTGGGATTTCGGAGTTGGCCTACTCACCACACGATTTGGTACTTGTAGCTAATGATGATTCAGAATAAATTCAGAGAACTTTTCAGATCCTCCATTTAAAATTTGAAGCAAGTTGAGAGAGAGAGAAAATTTCTCATCTATAATTTGTTTCTTTCACCTTCCATTCCTTTTTATATATTATTTTAGAAAAATTTTTTATTTCATATTAAGTGTCGTTTCAAAATTTTAATATAAAATTATTTATTTCATATTAATTTTTTTATATTTTATTAATTATTTACACTCTTAAAAAGTTTTAATATTAACTCAACTAATTTCTATTTTTTCTGATTTTTTTATTAACTAATCACATCTTTTTTAATGAATTAAAAGATAATATTATTTTTTATAATTTTTTAAAATTATTTTTTTAAAACTTATATCTTTTTTAAACGACAAATAAAAAAATAGAGGGAATAGCAAATTAAGTTAACTTTTTACAATAAGTTTTAACATGTGATGCCATCGAAGTTTGAGTCATTAAGAGGTGTTGAATTTGAATTCAATTAATTAGTATAAATTTAATACTTAAATTTAAATTTAATAATTTAAAAAATATTAGAGAGAAGATTAGTAGAATCATAATAATATTTTGAACATTTTAATAAAAAAAATTTAATCAATTAAATTAATTTTACTTATAATTAAGAACTTTTAATAATTTTTTTAATCCTTGTATAATAATTTTAATAAATAGATAAAAGTGGATGAATGAAATAAATTTTTAAAATAATTTAACTTTTTAAATAATTGTTATTATAATAAAACTATTAATATATGCCAATAGATTGGAATTTGCTCATTTGATCTACCTTTCACTCATAACAACAATATAACTTTGATTCAAATTTTAAGATCTTCTATTAATAGGCTATCAATAATTCACTGTAAAATTATCATTAAAATTAGTAATTTATCCTGACTTTTGAATGAGAAGAATTTCTCTTTATCCTAAATTTTTGTTTTATATAAAAAAATAATTATTATATAATTAAATAACGATGTAAAAAAATTGTCTCGACATTGGTAAAAATTAAATTCTTATTATCTTTAAAAACTTTATATTGCCAAAACATCATATACTTTTCATTATTATTTCGAATAGAATAATCTGGAGCTTTTAGATATCCAACATACAGCATTTGAGATTCCAAATAGCAAAAACACTGTAATAGCATTGCCGCGGGCATCATATACTATGTGTTTGGAATGAATAAAAATAAAAAATAATTTAATTTAAATTAAATTTATTTAATTTAATTTAAAAATTAAATTTTTTGTTTAGAATTTTTTTTTTAAAAAAAATTAAATTGATTTAAAAATTAAATTTTATATTTAAAATTTATTAAAATAAAATTTAATTTGATTTGATTTAATTTTATTATTTTATATTTTAATCTTTATGAAAGATTATTAAAGATAATTATTAAGAGTAAAATAGTTTATTTATTTCAAATCAAATCAAATTCTAACAAATCTTATCAAAATTGATAGAATTTTTAAAATAAAAAAAATAAAATCTATAAAATTTTAATATTTTAAACACAAAATTTAATTAAATTTAATTTACAAATTAAATTATTTTTTATTTTATTATATTTCAAACACACTCTAAAAATTCCCTAACTAATTTGACATTGCCACGCATATTTCATTTGATAAATTACATCTCTAGGCTTTGTAAAAGTAACAAGTTAACATATTTTTGACCAATTGATTTTGTGTTGGGACAAATTATTCTCATCGAACTGTGGTGTTCACTATCTAATTGTAGAGGTATATAAATACCATATTTGACTATTTGGTTCTGTTTTGTCTACCGTTTGAAGATTTTGCATCCAGTTGGTAGGTAACATGATCCGACAACTCGTTTGTGTGATTGCATTTTATGTAGTTGAACTTGAAGCACTTAGACATGCTGATTCGTTCTGCACAAACATAATATTAACCCAACTTGCAAAGCATAACGTCAACATTCAGTCAATCATTGTACATAAGAAAGTTTTTAGCCACTTGGTGCAAAATTTTAGTATTTCTTTTTAAGGTAAAGTTTTTTTTTTCTGTTACAATAAGATAAAGGTATTTATAAGTTTTTTTTTGTTGTTTTTTTGTTTTTGCGTTGATTAAGATTATGTCCCTCCCTAGACAACTTTAAGAGCACACTTTCTGTGGGACTTACCTGAATAGTTCGGACGAGCCAGAATTGACATCCCTGCATTTCGTACCCTCCGGCTCCATATTTATTACTTATATGAATCCATGATACTTTGATGACTTGTATTAATTAATAATACTTAAAGTAATATTTGTTTTTATTAATCATTGAATTTGTATCTTAATTTGACACCCAAATGTAATGTCGATGTTGGAAGTTCGATCTTCCATAAAGCTACCTTGTAGTGTGAGATTCTTAATGCTTTATTAAAGATATTATATCCGAAGGTTTGAAATTGATTTTGGGAATAAAGTTAATAATTATATTTTCGTATGAACTCTTCTCTCTCTCACGATGACACTTTTACAGTACTTCATGAATTTTTTCTCAACATAAAGGAATGAACACAATGCAAGGGCGGAATTAAGATTAAGTGTAGGGGGCCAAAATCAAAATTTTAAAAGAGTATAGTTATATTTCGAAAGAAAAATAAATTAAACCTAAAAGTAAAACTTGAAATTTCAAAAACATTGGGAGTGCCATGGCTCCCTTAAGACCGAACATACTTCCGTCCCCACCGCCAATGTACAAGTTCCTATATATAGTAATATGTTAAAGGAGTTTAATTTTGATATATTATTTTTTAAATTTTTTTATACTATTAATCAATTAAATATGCACAATACATAATTAATTAATAGTGTAAATTTTTTTATACTGTTAGTACATATAAAATAAATTCATACTAAAAATAATTTAAAATAAATTACAAAAAATTCTCTTTAATTCATGTTTATTACGCCAAATGTCATCCATTATGAAACCATGCACAAAATTATTTATTGATTTTTTATAGTATCTTCACTAAGTATATAAGAGACTAATCTTTTAAAATACGGTCAGACGTTTAAACGAAAATTCTTCTTAATGGTATTAATTTTATATACATGAATTCTACGATCGAATTCAGAATTACTTGTTTAAGAGACTTGAATCACTTCTATTTAAATTAATACATGTTGGTATGCACAAAACTATTTTATAACTAAAACAAATATTTACTATTAATTTTAAAATGCTATCAAGTTTAACAAAACTAAACTACTAAAATCATAAATATTGTATCATCAAATGTTACTCTGATCTTGCGACGAATTTGTTAAGTCTTGCAATATTTAAAATTTACTTGTAGTTTTTTATGAATATATAAATAAAATATATATAACAGAAGAAATAACTGTCTAATAAATATAAAATATAAGGAAAGAAAAGTAATTTACTCAATAAATTAATTGAAGTTAAGGGAAGCGTCTATATGTGTGAGTGAAGCGTCAAGCAAAGAAGGGTGTGTGTGAATGGATGAGTTTGGACTGGAAGGAAAGTGAGGCAGGAGAATATTTTTCATTTTTAATAAACTTTCTTCTTATTTGATCATTTATTAAAATGAACGAAATAAAACGAGAAATGATCATGTAATATTCCAGTCACTCTTTATTCATTTTACAAATGTTTTATAATTTATAATTATCTCAATTTAGAAATAAAAAATTACCATTTCTTCCATTTTTCTCCAAACTCATCCGAAAAGGCCCTATTCTTCCCATTCGAACCACCATGTCGTGCACTCAAACTTGGACACAAATAAAACCGCAGCACCGACTAGAGACAACTCAAGAAATATAATTGACATTTTGTTTGGCCGAAAAACAAAAAGAAACAAGAAATTGGCATTTCCCCATCGAGTCCTTAAGCCGTGAATCATATATGCTGCTAAAACTGCATCCCCTTATCCAAGATCGGGTCTTCCTTTGTTTTCCATGTGTGATGGAAAGCAATAATACCTGAGACAAAACACACACAATTATGACGTATTAAGGAGGACCGCTTGAACAAACAAACAAACACACACACATCAACTATAGTATTGGTACCTAGGAAAGAAAAAATTGATAGAATTGAAGGGTGATGGTTGGATAAGTAAAAAAAATATTAATAGAATTGGAGGGTAATTTTGAATAAGTCAAAATGGTAAAGACTATTGAAATATCTAAGAATCAATAACAATGTCAACTTTTTGTGCCAATATTTTTTTTGACTGTATAGTATTTTCCTACCCCACACATTGAGAAATTAAGTGTGTGTTTGGAATAGAGTTTGTAAATTTAAATTTGAGTAAATTTGATTTAACAAATTTAAGTTTGATTAAAAATAAATTTAGAGTAACGTGATTTATATTTAAGAATTTTTATTTTAAAAATGAGTTTGATAAAATAAATATTATTTAGATAAAATATTGAAATCACTTTTAAAATAAAATTGAAAAGAAAAATATTTCCAATGAAATTTTATCCAACAAAAAAGTAAGAATTTGAAACTTTCACACTAACTAAGATTTGAAATAATTTTTTATAGAAAATAACTGAATTTTATTAATAAATTTTTTTGTCAAACATGTTGAGACATATTCTAATATTCTAAACTTACTTTTAAGATGCTCAAACGTAAAACTAAACATACTCTAAGAGGTCTTCTAGTCTCCTTAATTCGAAACGCCAAAAAGTTGTATCCCCGACCAAACATATATTTGGTCTTCCACTTGTAACGCTAAATTTTATAGCTCTTACCCTGTTCAACTTTGTTGTTTGTCACATGTTCTGAACTTTGAATACCAGCTAGTCCTTTTTCACTCCCTTTATATCAATTCTAATTGTTGGATCCATGTCATAGGCCTAATCCACATTCCATTTTGCTGTGTAATGTCTTCAGAAGCTTCAAGTGCCCTAGAGATCAGGATTGAATTCGTTTGAGTTCCCAAATGAAGTAGATCAAATCCATTACACCAAACATCTTTTAGACATGTCCCCAAGTTGCTGGCTGGTTGATTAAGCTAAATGCATGGCCAACATCTTCAGAAAAGTTGATAGGATAGATTGCATGTAAAGCCATGTAATTATATATGAGACCCATATCACAATATAAGTTATGATGATAATTAAGGGAAAAGAAATAAGAAGACAAGAACCATAAATGCAAAGCAAGGACAGGGCCCATGACAAAGGTTGGCTGCCAACCAAGGCCACCAGACTACTTCATGGTGCTTGATCATACTTGACAAAGTAGTTGGTGGTTGAGATTTTCTTTCCCAAAGACAAAACTTCCGTTTTCAAGGGAATTTTGATGACCATTTTGGGATACTAGTTGATGTTTTGCTAACCATTATGGACTTCATAGTTCAATCCCATTCAAGGAGATGGAGGAATAAACAGAGTGATCCACATAGTATAAAAAAAAAGTTTTGCTGATAAGAATCTTTTAGTGTACTTACGAAAAATGTTACAGTCATAATTTATTAACCAGAATTTTTAATAGAATGAGTTAGCATGTTTTTTAACTTTTAAGTGGATAAGTGATTTATATCTCGTTATTTTATTCAACAAGTGTCTTTGAATCTGACTAAATTCTATCAAATTGTAGTTGTGTAGCATTACTCAATATATATATATATATATATATATATATATATATATATATAAAGCAATGAATTTGAGATCCCGATATAAACGGGTCATTGTCCTAATTGGGGCTTTGCATGAAGGCATGCATGTGCCTACGCTAGCTAGCCGGCCAATTGGGAATGCTTTATTCTGATCTAAACGTGGATGGAGGAGCAAATGAATACTGGGTAGCAACAAAATGCTAGGGTCGCTTTATTTGTTTGGTTTTGTAGATTTATCGCAATATTTTGTTACTCTGGGTTGGGGATCTTAATATTAGATGGATAATTTGACGAAAATAGCTCATAAGGTGGTCTCCCCAAACAAAAATTCTTTATTTTTCTTTCCTCAATGGATGCCAAGTCAATGCTATCCAGAGAATCAAAAAGAGTATCCTTTGAGGCCCCCACCTCCATCAAATACATGGCAAGGATTCTCGGAATATCAATTTCGAAAAGACATTTTCATTGGTTTCCTGTATATTCTTGTAGAAAGTAAATATCAAATTAACCGATGTTATATGATGCGTCTTCATCACTCTTATCACCATGCCACTATGGCCCACTCGTCCATGTGAATGATATGGAAATTAAATTTATCAAACAATAAAATTTGACTTTAACTTTTGACTCTAAGCATTGCTTCTAACTTTATTTAATATTTTATTATGTATTCATTAACTCAATTAAATAGGATTAAAAATAACAAATAATAAAAGATTAAATAAAGTTTGAAACAAGAATTGAAACTAAATGTTAAAATCAAATTTTGTTGTTTGCCAAATCGATATCAGTCTAAGTTAAGAGTAAGAACCATACAAGAAACCCCAATCCTGAATATCTCCCACCATCTATACACAGCGCTTGGACATGCATGGAATTTGCATCCAATGACTTGAGATATATATCATAGGTCTATTAATGATTTTTCGCTCTGATTCAAGCCAAAGTGTGTAATGGGCTGAGCACAAGGAATTGACGTCAAAAAGCATTTGGCCACTTAAAAATCTATTCAAAGGGGTTCAAGTTGAACAAAAGCAGAAAAACGATAGAATAAAGTTCACTTGCTCTTGTACCAAAAAAATAAAGTTCACTTGCTCTGGCCAATAGGATATAGCCACCTCTTTAATTTTCTGAATCGTGCTCCTTTGGCGCTAGATTCACCGGAAGAGTACTAATGAAGGGAAGTGACAAACATTGAATCCCCGAGGAATATGGGGACCATACACTTTTAAAAAGGATGTACAAACGCAGAACTAGACATGGTGCACAAAAACCTCTTTCAAATCTATTAGGTCACTGGTACAAACTAGTACTATAACGATATGTTACGTGTCGAAACCCTGCATGGATTGTGGAGATTTTCTTGTCATCTGGGTAGTAGATTATGATTTGGCATTGCAGTTGTAGTTGTCTTTCTCTAGCACCTTAACAAAACAGGCAAGGGAGAGTCTTCTGCTGCCAAGCCTGGCCATCATGTCATATCCTTTTTGGTTAAGAATATATATGATTGAAACCACTACTTGGAAAAATTTATGTTAAATAATTGATGGGTATCATGGCATTATTCTCTATCTCTCTGAGTGTGTTGTGATCAGGAACCAATAGCTATCCAGCAAGATTTGGAAATGAATGAAGAAGCCAAAAGAAATTGTGAAGGAATAGGAAGTACGAGTGATTCTTAGGTAAGAACCTACTGCCAAAGTACTCAAGATAACAACTAACATGTCTAAAAACATTGTGAGTCATAATAAAAATTCACGTGTCTCTAAGTAATGTCTTTATACGTATCAAATGTTATCTGATAATTTTCCTAAGAAGGATTAGGACCTAGCAAGAAATTCGTGCCAGGTAGGGGTAACAGTCACATAGAGGGGCAGAGGAATTTTGAACCGGCTGGGAGTCATCTTTCAAGCTGAGAGACATCAATGATATGAGATCTTCTAGTTTAACTTTTCCAAACCATTTTAGATCTCCACATGCTAACTTTTCACATCACCCCCTTGTCTTGTTCTTCTTATCTTTCGCAATTTTCTTCCCATTGATCATTTAGGAATTTACTTTTGGTAATATATTTGTGTTGGTTGTGTACTAGTATCTTGTCTTGTTAAGGTCCACGTGATATCAGAATCAGATCAAACTATAATATTTGTTAATGAACTTAAGTAGAAAAAGTTATAATTTAATTAATAGTTACAATTTTTGGTCTATTCGTAAGTGCTAAACCTAACAAGTGGCAAGTTGATAAGAAAAGAGTATGGTAGAGACAGAAAAAAAAAATTTAGTAGAGGATATTCAAGGTAGAAGAAGAACTAAGGTTCTCATAAATGGAGTCCCAAAGTAGTAGCTCCTCAGAGAAGAGTATTCTCTCTCTGCCAAACCAACTAACAGAAAAATACAATCATGACTCCTTCCCTTCACTCCCCTCTCCCTATAGCTACGTGCATATTGTAACTAACTAGCCACCTCAGCATTCCTCATTCTCTCTCTCCTCTATTCTTTTTTTTACAGCTATACACTCTCCAAACCTTGGGCCTTCCTTGATGCATGCCCATTAAGTGGTCTTTCTCTGGTTCCCCATCAGGCCCGGTATCAAGTAGTCTATCACTTCCTCCCCCTAAAAGAACAACCTTGTCCCCAAGGCTGAATGAAGGGAATTGGCTGTCCAAATACACCTCATCTTCCCATGTAGCATCTTCCTTTGATGATCCCTTTCATTGTATTAAATACTGCTTCCCTAGGATCCCATCCTTAACAATTTCTCTGCTGGCCAGCACCGTTTCTGGTTCCACCACACCCTCCGATTCAATCTCCAAACTCACAAGTAGATCCACCTCTGATGTATAGTTACCAATAGCTTTCTTGAGTTGTGAGACATGGAATACATGGTGAACTCTCGAAGTAGGGGGCAATTTGAGTTTGTACGCAACACTTCCATACTTTTCCACCACTTGAAAAGGACTATAGTACCTAGGAGCCAGCTTTTGGTTAATCCTTCGGGCTACGGACTGTTGCTTATGTGGCCTTAATTTCAAAAACACCCACTCTCCAATCTCAAAGTCCATCTTCGTCCCGTGTTTATTTGCATACATTTTCATCTGTTCTTGAGACTTGACTAGATTATACTTTAGTTTTCGTAAGGCTTCATCCCTTTCTTGCAACTCTCGAGCCACTGCCTCCACCTTGGTCTCCCCTTGGGTGAAACGAATTACAGTAGGTGGTTTCCTGCCATACATCACTTCAAAAGGAGTAATTCCCGTGGATATGTGAGATGTGGTATTATACCACAACTCAGCCTAAGGCAACCATTCTGGCTAACTTTTAGGTTGTTCCGATGCAAAGCACCTTAAATACACCTCGAGACACCTATTAACCACTTCTGTTTGCCCATTGGTCTCTGGGTGATAAGTTAAGGACATCTTTAGAACAGTCCCCTGAAGTCTAAACAGTTCTTGCCAAAAATGGCTTACAAACAAAGGATCTCTGTCACTAAGGAGTGATTGCGGAATCCCATGAAGTCGAACTACCTCCTTTGCAAAAACAATAGCCACAGTCCTCGCTGTATAAGGATGCTTCAACAGAATGAAATGTGCATACTTTGACAAACGGTCTACAATAACCAATACTGCCTCCATACCTTTAGCCTTGGGCAACCCAATGACAAAATCAAGAGAGACATCCTCTCACATTTGGCCTAGAATTGGTAGGGGCTGCAGCAGTCCATATGGGGACGTGGCTGAATATTTATAGTGTTGGCACACATCACAAGCCTTCACAAATTCTTGAACTATTTTCTTCATTCCCAACTAATACACAACACCCGCAAGCCTCTTGTATGTCCTCAAAAACCTTGAATGTCCCCCTAAGGGTGATGAATGAAATTCTTCTATCAGTAGAGGAATAAAAGTCGAAGAGGAAGGTATAACCAACCTGTCCTTGTACAATAAACCTCCATTTTTCATGCTGAATCCAGGTCAGAAGTCTGGACTTGTTTATAAATTTGCAATAATTCTCTTTAGAGTTGGATCGTTCATCACTTCTTGTTGGATCTCTTTTCCCTGCTCCCAAATTGGAGAGGAAACAAGCATCTTCAGTACTTCTTCCTCGTGAACTCGAGACAAGGAATTAGCTGCCTTGTTTTCAGGACCAAGTTTGTAAACCACCTCAAATTGGTAACCAAGGAGCTTAGACACTCAACATTGCTGATCACAAGTAGCTACCCTCTGTTGTAGAATGTGTTTCAAGCTTCTTTGGTCCGTAAACACTACAAAATTTCTACCAATAAGGTAGTGTTGCCAATGCTGGACTGCTAACATAAGGGCCATTAATTCATTTTCATACACAAATTTAGACAGGTTACTATTAGCAAGAGCTTTGCTGAAATGAGTAATTGGTCTGCCATTTTGTATTAGCACAACTCCTATTCCCCTTCCAGATGCATCACACTCGATTTGGAAGGGTTGAGTGAAGTCAGGCAATGCCAAAACAGATGCAGTTGTCAGAGCATCTTTTAACTTCTCAAAGGCTTTCGCAGCTTCAGGCCCCCAATTAAATCCGTCTTTTTTGGTCAAGTCTGTCAAGGGCTTCGCAGTTTTTCCATATCATTCAATGAACTTTCGATAGTAACTGGTTAGACCCAAAAAACCTCTCACCCCTTTTACATTGTGTGGAACTGGCCATTCCACTACACTTTTCACTTTGGAGTAATCCACTGCAACCCCACCTCCTGAAATAACATGCCCAAGGTACTCCACCTATTGCCTCCCGAAGGTGCACTTCTTTTTATTAGCTACAAATTGATTCTCCTCTAATACTTGAAGCACTTGGTGTAAATGTTAGAGGTGAGACTGTCAATCCCTATTGTACACAAGAATGTCATCAAAGAAGACCAACACGAATTTCCTTAAATAATGCTTAAAAATCTGATTCATTGTTTCATTAAACCGAATGACATTACAAGATACTCATAATGTCGTGAGTCATAAACGTTGTTTTGTGAATGTCTTCCACTCTTACCCGTATTTGATGGTAACCCGATTTCAGATCCAATTTCGAAAAATAAAAAGCTCCATGCAACTCATCTAACAGCTCGTCCACTACTGGAATCAGGTATTTATTTGAAATTGTCACTTTGTTCAAAGCTCTATAGTCTACACATATACGCCAGGAAGAATCCTTATTTTTTACTAGTATGACTGGGCTTGAAAACGAACTTGAGTTGTTTCTGATCACTCCTTGCTATAGTAACTCATTGACCTGTCTTTTAATCTCATTTTTATGCTCATGAAGGTATCTGTAGTGTCTAACATTGACTGGCCCCGTACCCTGTTGCAGCTCTATCACGTGCTCTATTACTCTTTGTGGTGGTCACCCCATAACTTCTTTAAATACCTCTTAAAACCCTTCTAACAACTCTGTTAGTTCCTTCTGTTGCAAAGGAGCTAAAGCACACTCCTCCTCTTTTTTTAGCCACCATCTCCTTTAGCCAAGATTCCTTCCTGTCCACCTCTCTTATATCTTTCAGCGGATTATTGAAAGAAGCATGTTGCAGAATTTGTTGCTGTTCTTTTACTGATTTAACCACCTCACAGGGCAGTCCCTTAAGCTGTATTGATTTTCCATTAAGCAAGAAGCTCATGGTTATCTCCCTCCAATTCATAATTGCCTTTCCCAAGTCCTTCAGCCAAGCTACGCCCAGAATGATGTCCAAACCCCCCAAATCGAGGATATAGGCATCGATATTAATTTCCACGTCACCAACATAAATGCCTACATTACTACATTTCCTTTTGGTTATGACTCGGTAACCATCACCCAACCGAATTCCTAACTCACGGGTAAATCTAAAGCTGTCGTAACTTGTGGTGAAATGAAATTGTGTGATGCACCACTATCCACCAACACCAATACAGAGATTCCCTTCAACTTTCCTTCTAATCGCAGAGTTTTGGGTTCCTTCAACACCTCATCTTCCTCCTCGGTCTGGTCCACCTCAATTGCAATAATCTCCCCCGCTTCATCTACCGATTCATCATATCCTAAAATCAAAAGTCGCAACTGCTTTTCGGGACAGTGGTGTAAGGAATGATACTTATCTCCACACCTGAAACATAACCCACGAGCCCTTTGGTCCAACAACTCCGGGTACGTCAAGTGCTTGATACCTCGACTGTGCTCCACGTTCCCTTTTATTTCTTCTCGAACAACATGAGCAGGGATTGACTGTGAAGCTCTTCTGAATTGGGTTCCTCCTGCTGAACCAGAACCTCCATTTCCTCTGTTTAGGCCCAATTGATTGGGTGGCCCAAAATTGACCCGACCCTCATGTGACCCATGTTCAAAGTCTCGACCTCCTGAACTCCTCCTGAAGCTCTTCACAAAATTTCCTACACCTCCTCCTTGGGAACGCAGACCCACGATCCTTTGCATCTCCACCTCCATATCACGAGCTACCTTCATTGCTTGAGACTGGTTACGTAGGTTAAACGTTCGAACCCGTAATCGTAACTCAGGTCAAAGAGCCCCCATAAAATAGCCCAGATACTGCTCTTCGGGGAGGCGACCGACTTGTGACGATATGTGCACTCCCTGTTTGTCGGAGATCAGTCAGTTCCTCAAATGGGTTGTCATTCCGCCGGCCTCCATACCTCTAAATCATAGCTTGTTTCAACTTGAGCCATGTCAGGTGATCTTTAGTTTCATTCAGTAGATTAAACCAGTGAATAATGGGTCCATCCATGCTCAGCTTCACCAATTTCACCTTCACCTCCTCCGACGTGTCATGTACATCGAAGTAAGTCTCAGCTCTTGTTATCCATCCTACCGGATCAGTTCCATCAAACAGGGGCAGCTCCACCTTCCTTGTCGCCATCCGACACTCCTCCAAGGAATCACCATTGGAAAATGATACACCTCTTCCATCACTGTGTCCCTCATCAGATGAGCGTCGGTCCAACAACTTTGTTATCTCTAGCAGTAGAGATTGACGGAATTCCACCAACGACTGCTTGGTGGAATCCTCCAACGCAGCGACCTTAGCTTCCAATGCATCCACTCTGTCCCCCATTTTAGGTGGCATGAATATGCGGCCAACAGTTATCCGACAGGCCAGACCAATTGATAAGACCAGAGTATGGTAAAGACAGAAAAAAAAAATGTAGTAGATGATATTTAAGGTAGAAGGAGAACTAAGGTTCTCATAAATGGAGTTCCAGAGCAGTAGCTCCTCAGAGAAAAGTATTCTCTCTCTGCCAAACCAACTAACAAAAAAATACAATCATGACTCATCCTCTTCACTTCTCTCTCCCTATAGCTACGTGCATGTTGTAACTAACTAGCCACCTCAGCATTCCTCATTCTCTCCCTCTCCTCTATTCTTTTTCTTATGGCTATACACTCTCTAAACCTTGGGCCTTCCTTGATGCATGCCCATTAGGTGGTCTTTCTATGGTACCCTATCAGGCCCAGTATCAAGTAGTCTATCACAAGTCAAGGTCACAGGTTTGATTCCTAGAAAGGCACAAATTGCTAGCAAGTGTTAGGAGGGAAATTGTTGATTACATGCTATAACATTTTGTCTTAGAAAACACAAGCTGGGTGAGAATCAAATTGAATTGTGTTGATTTAGTTCTTAAGAAAGTAGGAATTGTTAGAATTAGGTACTAGAAGGAGAATTGTTGATTGTCAACATCATGCATTAACAAAGCTTGAATTTGAGTCAAATTGAACTATAGCACTTATTGATTAGGGATGCCAAACCAGCCAATCTGACTTGTTTAGACCACTTATGATAGGCCATAGATTAAATGGATCATTCCAAAAATACTTGCATTTTAAACAAGTTGTAAAAAAATAAGTTCAACTCACATCACATAAACTTATTTACGAGCATAAATGAGCTAGGCCGTTTATTGATAATTTTTAATTCACTTATGTTTTTCACTTCTAAAATTAAAAATATTTGAACTTAATCATAAAAATTTAATCATTACACATATAAATTGACAAAATTTATATTATCATATTACTTTATATGACAAATAGTAACTATTATTCATTACACAAAATTCATTCACTTTCTCTACATGAAATTTCAATTTTGACAATAAAAACGGGCAACAAGATACATCTTTGTTTGATTAAAATAGCATGGTTTATAAAATTTAAAAAGCACAATTAAACTTACACAAACATGCATTAAGGATCTAAATACAAAATGACATATAAAAAATATTATATATAAAAAAATAAAGTAGGCTAGCTTGCAAATTTAAAAAGAACAAAAAATACTCACGTTTATATAGGTTCTTAATATAAAAGCTCGACTCGCATAATTTATATAGTTAAACAAATTGACCCAAGAGATTTAAACTATTTTGACAACCCTAGTGCTAAAGGAATGAAGTTAACACAAAAAAAAAAAGTTACTTATTGACTAATAACTATAGTATTTGATCTAATAATAAGAGTTCAATATAACAATTTGAATTGCATAGCCTTACTTTCATACCCAAATACACTTTGGGCTTAACATTGTATAGTTTCTAATATAGGAACTTATTTGAAAATTTAATAAAACTATAGGGGCATATAAATTAATTTAACCTAAAAAAGAAAAAAAAAAACCTATTTGTAGTTACAAGTTAAGAATTGCACTATAAAAGCTGTCCATCCTTTAGGTTTTAGCTTTGACATATTCACTCACGAATGTTACATGTACATTTTCTTTTATTTTCCAGACTTATATAAAATATACATATGATTTTATCTATGTTTACAAGAAGAAAAAAAAACTCTGCAGGGGACTCTGATATTACCTAAACCTTTTGGCTTAAAATTTAAATGAAGCCATCTCTATAATTGTGCATGTTTGTGAATATAAAAATTGTCTTAGTAATATGGAGTCATGTGAGTTTGTACATAAAACGTTGTTCAAGTATGATTTCTTATTCTTTTTCTTTGTCTTCTTTTTAAACTCACCGATTGTTCAATGACTTTTGAAATAATTTACTTACACAAACTTCATCTAAGCTTATGCATGTATGAGTAAAGACTAAAGAGTACACACTTACGAGACACCACAGAAAATAATAATAATAGTTGCATCTGTTTTTTTAACAAATTTACTTCCATAAAAATTGTTAGTACTTAGTAAGCCTTTTTTTCAAACATAAACATAGCATGATAATAACCTTAGAGAAAAATCTCTTTCCATATAAACACTACGAGTGTGTTTGGAATGTAATAAAATAGGAAATGATTTGATTTGTAAATCAAATTTAATTAAATTTTGTGTTTGGAATGTTAAAAAATAAGAAATGATTTGATTTCTAAAATCACATTTTTTCTTTTTGTTTAAAAATTCATCAATTTTGATAGAATTTGTTAGGATTTGATTTGATTTGAAATGAATAGACATTTTAGGGTTAAAATGTAAAATAATAAAATAAAATCAAATCAATTCTTATTTTAATGAATAAACATAAAATTTGATTTATAAATCAATTCAAATCCTTTTTTTTTTAAGTTCCAAACACAAAATTTGATTTCTAAATCAAATCAAATCAATTCAAATTAAATCAAATCAAATCATTTTTTTATTTTTATTCATTCCAAACTCACTCTACTTACATATTTGTAAAGAAAGGATACAATCATATAATTGCATAAGTTATTATCTCAGGGCTTGTTGCCCCGTTTTTCAACCAAAAAAAAAAAAAAAAAGAAGAAGTTATTATCCCATTTTTTAAAAACATGTATTTAACATGATTTTGAAAAATCCCTTTTTTGACATGGTGGGAAGAAAGGAAAATAAAGAAATAGAAGGGCTTGGATTGAAAAAAGAGAGGATATAAACATAATATATGAGGCAAAAAAAAAAATCATACAATTGATATCAAATGGTACGAAAGAAATTCAAATTTAATTAATTTGACCACTCATAAATAATGTCTTGAAATGTTATAATTATAATGCAGATATAATTCAGATAAAAAAAATACAATGTAGATATAATTACACACTTTCTAATTTTTAAAGTGATAATAATCTCCCCTACTTTGATTTTCACAAGACAAACCCCCTTGTATTTTTATTCTACAAACACATACACCCATTGCGTATTCCTTTACGTATTAGTTTTGTACAAATTAAAAATAAATGTAAGAGGAAGTAGCGTTTAATTTATAACACTAAGATTGTGTTTAAACCATTAAAAATAAAAATAATTTTAATTAAATGAATTTAAAAACTAATTTTTAATTTTATAACTCATTATAAAATTATAAAAAAAAATTAAAATCTTAATTGACTTACAGATCAAATTCCATATTTAGAATACGTTAAAGATAAATTAAATTGATTTTATATTAATAATTTACTTTATTACTCCTACCTTATATAGGTTGAACGATTTAATAAAAAGAATAGAAATGTTAATTCAAATAATTTAAGCTAAAATTAAATCAAATATACTCAAATCCAACCCAATTTGATTAGATTCTATTTGTCCACAACTAAAATTAAAAAAATCCAAATTAAATTAATTCCTATTTTATAATCCTCCAAACAAATATTTTGATTTATCAATCAAATCAATTCTTAAAATATTTAATTCCCAACATACTCTAAATGAGATCAGTGCAATTTCATCAAATATTGAGATGATTAATGTAATTTACCCTTAAAATATCCACAATGAAAATCAAATTTAACCCAAAAAAAAAAAGGATCAAAATCATATTTTGGAAGCCATATAACAATCCGTCCTCCCAGTCAAAAAAAAAAATTACTATACATCAAATATTCTAACTTCACGTTAAAAAAAAAAAAATCTAACTAAAGGGTTTCCCAGCAAGATTAGTATGCACAATACTTTTCTTTTTAAAAAAAAAAAAAAATCTTGCCAGCTATCCTCACTAGCCCATCCCCACAATCCTGACATTGCATGAAAGCTCGTCTGCTAAAGACTTCAGTTTCCGTACCACTTGAACCACAGCGCTGTGGGTATAGTGCGCACAATACTGAGCATGAATTCAACAGTAAATTTAAATCAGCACCAATTAGCATAGCAGTTGTTTGATGACTAAGTAGAAGAATTCTTCTTCACTGCATATGCACGGAATGCTGCCAAACCAACAACTGCCACAGCAGTCCCAACTGTAAATTCAAGATAGAAAGCTATGTAAAAATCAACACTTGAACAACAAAAATATGAATATCTTGCAAATTTGTGGTGTATGTGTCAAGTTCTGGAACACACCTGAGGCAAAAATAAGAGAGTGCTGCAGAAGCCGTTGGTATTGCTTTCTTTTCCTCCCAATTTCAGTTTCTGGTATGCTTAAATGAGGGTGTTCTGCTGCACTAACAATCTTATTGTACACGTTACTAGAATCACCTAATTTCATACTTAGGTGAATAGGTGCCTCTATTCCCAATTCCTGAGTAACCTATACCAAAAATAAATAGATGATAACATCCTGACTTCACAGGTTTAGCTATAAAATTATGCATAACCATGAACATATATTCAATGATAGATAACACTGAGCTGAAAATGCAATACCTTAACTGAATCTTGTAGTGCCCTTGGGTATGGAGTTAAATCATCCTTAGCAGCAACAAGGAGGCAAGGAACTCTATAACCAGTTAGTTCTCCTTGTCTAGCAACCTTCTCAAGCAAATCTCTGGATTTCTTCCATGAATGTTCATCTGAGCTGGAAAACGGAGAAACGAGCAAAAATTACGACACAGGAACAAAATGCCAAAAATAAACAACAAATATGCAACATAGAATTAAGCTAGATTAAGTTCAATTAAGGGAAATTTATTCCACCTAAGGCCACAATAGAATGGGCATGTAGTAGAGCCTCAAAATCTGGTTCAGTGGTACTGATACAAGTAAATAAGAATTACTTTTTATAGTTTAATATGAATTTGACTTGAGAGGATAGCCTCGCCTAAAAATGTAAAAACAAGTAGTGCATATAATGATGCATAGAATTTTTTGTCCCTCCTTTAAATCTAGCTTGTATATTGCTGACTTTGGCTTTGGCATAAACCATGTGTGCTTCCCAACTGTATATCTCTCTGTATATGTACACACAATTGGGAAGCACACAGGGCTTTATGCCAAAGACAAAGTCAGCAATATACAAGCTAGATTTAAAGGACAAACAAAAAATTATATATATATATATATATAGGGGACATATCTAGTGAGAGGAGTGGTTATTGTGAGAGGGTGAGAGGAGTGAATCTTGACCATACAACCATACATGGATGGTCAATATTAAAAGTTACTTAAAGGTCATGTGACCACTTAAAAAAGTCACATGCATTTATGTTCTAATCTTGACCATTCATGTAAGATCCAATGGTCAAAATTCACTCCTCTTATCTTCTCATAATAAACACTCTTCTCACCTGATATACTTCCTATATATATATATTTGTATCTGATGAAATTCAATTGCACCAGACTTTTCCAGAAAGTTAATAACCATAAAAATGCAAGCCGAATTAAACTTCACATTGATTTTCAATACAATTAAAATGATTAAGATGTCAAAGATCAAGTCTTTGAGGATTTAGTGTTGGTTTCTAATTCTGCAAGTAACATCCATATTCCATATTGATAACTAACCAGCTAACAGCCTCATAGGGAAATACACCATGCAAGGCAGGCGTTTAAAGGGATCTTAAACAGTTCCAGATCTCAAGTCAAATGTCAGGTAATATGATGCAAGTAGTTTATTCAGGCAATTAGTTTATATATATATATATATATATATATATATATATATATATACACACACACACACACACGGGATATAAACATCTCTTCAATACAACGTTTTTCCTCACTACCCATAAAAGTGCTGGTTAAAGCAAACCAAGAATACACAACACCACTCCTATAGCTTAAATGTAGAAAAGCTTTACCACATAAAATCATTTTGCACCATACCTGTCATACACAAAAACAGCTACATCACATGCTGCCAAATAATCCTGATTTGACAAAACTTTCGATACTGCATCCTCTGGTATCTCCCGCAATACAAGAGTTTTCCTAGTTCCCTATAAAGTAGTAAACGCCAGGTTCATGAGTATATATAGACTGCATATTTGTACCCACTTAACTTCCTCCACATCTACGTGACTCTTATATTTACTAGTAAATGGAGTCTATTACATTGAGGCAAAGCATGAGAGGAAGACAAGATCATTTTTCAAAATAATAATTTAAATAACAATCATGTTTTCCCATCATACTACTCACCCCTATTAATTCAATGGCATTTGCTGCAAACTGCTCAACTGTTGTCGGAGTATAATTATTTGAGAAAGGCCTATGAAAATGAAGGAGTTAATCGTTGCTTTGAAGGAAAACGGACATAAACAGTATGAGTGGATTAAATTTCACTTGCGGATAGATCAAAATATACTTAAAGACACATTGACTATGGTGATTGGTTCAGAAGCACACCTGCCTAATAGTGAATCCAACAGAGCAGATTTCCCGGCATTCTTAGAACCAAAAACATAGCATTGGAACGCATTCCTTTCTGTTGCTTGCTTCTTGCGATCTACCGATCTTCTACGAGTAACACGGAGTGCTGCAGCAGGATTACCACTATATCCAATGTAAATCAAATTAGCCAGGCTACGTGGTGGATCAAGTAATGTCATAAGGGCCCACTGCACCACACAGTTTAAGAAATATATCAATAACTAACTCATTTTGAAGAATAAAAGACTGCATAGGTTATTCCCACCTGGGACAGAAATCCATTAAGAGATATGTAACCCACGTCAGTTCTCTCAGCAGCATCCTTATATGGAGCATCGTTCCACGGACTGCAATTCAAAACCAAGTACCAAAAGTGGAAAAACTAAGAGACCATTATAGATCATTTCAAGATATGTATCACAATTGAAAAAGAAGGAACAAAAAGGTAAATAATTTGCAAAGAACATATCACTTTTGAACAATAGATAAAATTAAAATCAATACTACTATCAGATAGGTTTCACCTGAAAAATTCTAAAATATCATGTTCCCTAGGTAACATTCTGTATCTAGGGTTATGAAAAAAGATTGTTTTGTGAGCTCTCATAGTGTAGTAGCATAATTAGATGCTTATAATTGAGATAGTAGAACAAATTTGTTTTAATGCTGCAGAAACAGAGACTTTGTCAAGAAAAAGTGAAAAACAGCCCTTTAAACACATAATTCTTGTCAAACATAAAATTTCCTGAGTTGCATCACATATCCCAAATTGTTAGTGATGTCTCCAATATATTGCTTCTTGCACCAATCAGTCCTAATTAGACTTCCAAACTTCTTGATAAATCAAAATTTCGATTTCTCCCTAATCACGTGTAAATCTGGTAGTATAAAATAGTCCAGCAAGTGCTATAAATTTTAAAAATAAAAAATCTCCCTCATCCTTTTCTCAAAAACAGAGAAATAAAAATTAGCTCAAAAAGAAATGTAGCATATTTAGAGGAAGAACATACTTGAATTTAGAAGAAGAAAAGATTATTTACTGAATGTGCTTAAGTGTTGAACACTTAGCATGCATCTAATTTATAGGTATCAGGAGATTAAATACATCTACTATTTACAAGACAGAAATAATGAGCGTGGCTATTTCCTATGGCACTATACATGAACCTGACTATACATGAATCTTCATTAACTCCTATTGCTAATTTCCAATATTCCAACACTCCCCCTCAAGTTGGTGCATATATGTCATGCTTCAAGCTTGTTACATATATAGTTAACTCGAGGACCTCAGAGAGATTTGGTGAAGACATCGGCCAACTGCTCATTGGTGTTGACGAAAGCAGTAACAATTTCCCCGAATTGAACTTTCTTCCTGATAAAGTGACAATCAATCTTAATGTGTTTTGTTCTTTCATGGAATATTGGGTTTGAGACTATATGCAAAGTTGCTTGGTTATCACACACAAGTTTCATTGATTGGTCTTTAAAGACTCCTAAATCCTTCAGTAACTGTTTCAACCATATAAGTTCACATGGTGCCACTGCCATTGCTCGATATTCGGCTTCAGCACTTGATCTAGCAACAACAGTTTGCTTCTTACTTTTCCATGATATAAGATTACCTAAAAAAAAAACACAGTATCCTGAGGTAGAACGCCTGTCTGAGGGAGAACCTGCCCAATCAGCATCCGTATAACCACATATCACCATATGACCTTTATCCTCATAGAGAAATCCTCTTCCGAGAGCTCCTTTGATATATCTAAGTACCCGAACAACAGCATCCCAGTGTGAGTCACATGGAGAATCAAGGAATTGACTCAACACAACTACTGCAAAAGAAATATCTGGCCTGGTTATTGTGAGGTAGTTCAATTTTCCAATCATTCTCCGATATTGTCTAGGATCATATAATGGCTCCCCCTGTCCTGGAAGAAGTTTGACATTGGGATCCATGGGAGTATCAATAGGCTTACACCCTGTCATACCAGCCTCTTTAAGAATATCCAAGGCATATTTCCTCTGGGAACTAGAAATACCATGTCGAGACTGTGCAACTTCTATACCCAGAAAATATCGGAATTTACCAAGATCTTTAGTCTGAAAATGCTTGAATAGATATTGTTTCAATTGTTCAATAACAACACAATCATTACCAGTAATAACAATATCATCCACATAGACAACAAGATATATGCATTTATCAAGAGACTGACATCGGTAGAAAACAGAGTGGTCAGCTTCGCTTCTGGTTAGGCCAAAAGTTTGTACAACAGTACTAAAACGGCCAAACCAAGCGCGGGGTGATTGCTTTAGTTCATATAGAGATTTGCGGAGCTTACAGACTAGCCCAGACTCCCCCTGAGCAACAAACCCAAGTGGTTGCTCCATGTAGACCTCCTCTTGCAAATCACCATGAAGAAAAGCATTCTTTATATCAACCTGATAAAGAGGCCAATGACGAATAGCAGCCAAGGAAAGAAGTACACGAACAGAAGCAATTTTGACAACTGGAGAAAAGGTGTCACTGTAGTCAAGGCCATAGATCTGAGTGTAGCCTTTAGCTACCAAACAAGCTTTCAACCGATCAATAGAGCCATCAGGACCAACCTTCACTGTAAACACCCACCTACAGCCAACAACTGACTTACCAGGAGGCCGAGAAACCAGTTCCCATGTCATATTAGAATGTAGGGCTAACATCTCATCAATCATAGCTTGCCGCCAACCGGGATGAGATAGTGCTTCCCCTGTGGTTTTGGGAATGGAAGTAGAGGACAAATTCGAAACAAAAGTATAATATGAAGTAGAAAGACGATCATAACTCAGGAAAGCATAAAGAGGATGAGGATTACGGGTGTACCTTTACGAAGAGCAATGGGAGGACTCTCTGATGCAAGATCCAAAGTAGGAGAAATAATTGGTGAAGGTGGTGAGCTGTCAGGCACATCTTCCACAATAGGCATGGTACTAGTCGATGGACGAGGGCGACGACGATAGACAATAGGGGATCGTGGAGGATCATGAGAGGGACTAGAACTTGATGAACTCTCTGTGCTAGGTGATAGGATAATAGGAGAAGGGTCAAAGACAGGGACAGGAAGTATAGTGTTTATTTCAGAAAGTCCTGTAGATGAAGTAAAAAATGGTTGTTCAAAAAAGGTAACATCAACAGACACTAGATAACGTCCTAGATCGGGAGAATAACAACGGTATCCTTTCTGAAGACGAGAATAACCAAGAAAGAGACACTTGAAAGCTTTAGCAGTGAGTTTGTCTTTTCCAAGAATAAGATTGTGAGCAAAACAGGTACAACCAAAGATTCGTGGAGGAATATTATAGATTGGAGTTTTAGGAAACAATAAAGACTGAGGAATTTTGTTGTCCAAAATAGCGGAGGGCATGCGATTAATTAAATAGCAAGCTGTAAGAACAACACCCCCCCAAAACCGTAAAGGAACATTCATATGAATGAGTAAAGTCCTGACTGTTTCAATCAAATGACGATTTTTACGTTCAACCACTCCATTTTGTTACGGAGTATGAGGACAAGTTGTTTGATGTAAAATACCTTGTTTTGCCATGAAATCTTGAAATTGATCAGACAAATACTCACGTGCATTGTCACTACGTAAAATTTGAATGGTTTTACCAAATTGATTTTTAATTTCAGCACAAAATTTTTGAAAAATGGAAAATAACTCAGAACGATTCTTCATTAAAATGACCCAAGTACAACGCGAGAAATCATCAATAAACGTAACAAAATACTGAAATCCAAGACAAGAACTGACACGACTTGGTCCCCAAACATCTGAATGGATCAATGTTATTAATGGCAGATGACAGTTGATGGTGGAAAGCCAAAAATCTGCCAAATATGGCGGATGGCGTTGCGGTTAATGGCGGAAGCCATGGCGGCTATATTAATATATATATACACACAAAAAATACTAAAAAAAACTAATAACATATATCAATAACAATAAAATTAGAAATATATTCTAAGAAATAAAATTCACCAAAAGTATAACTGTTATATATAATTTGAACTATATAGGATTTACATTTATGACATTATGTTACTCATAATCAAAGTCAAATTCTCCATGGCGGCCGCCATAACCGCCTATGGCGTTTTGCCCGATTTCCGCCCTGCCATGGCGCCATGGCACTGCCATAACCACCTTTTGATAACACTGGAATGGATTAGAGAAAAAGGATGCTCACATCTTTTATTGAGACTACTAGAAAAAGAGGTACGAATATGTTTTCCTTTTTGACAAGATTCACACTCTAAAGACTTTAAACTAGAAATATGTGGCATCATTTTCTGAAGTTTGGAAAGACTAGGATGTCCAAGACGACTATGAATGACGGCTGAAGATTCTGTTACGGTGCATGCTACTGGGGAATTTGGCATGTCAAGATGATACAACCCTTTAAACTCACGACCTACTCCAATCGTCTTCCCCGTATTCGGATTCTGCACAAGAACAGAATTTTTAGTGAAGGTAATTGAACACTCAAGTGATCGAATTAATTTGCTGACAGATATCAAATTAAAAGGGCAACTAGGGACATAAAGAACAAAAGTTAAGGATAAGAGAGGACATGGTTGGGCTTGACCAATGCCAAGAATAGGAGTTTTGGTCCCATTTACAAGTATGACAAAAGGCAAGGAATTGTAAAAGAACAGAGAAGTAAGGAGTTCTTTATTACCACAAAGATGATCAGAAGCACCAGAATCAATTACCCAGGGTCCAAGAGATGATTGAGAGATACAAGCGACAGGATTACCAGTTTGTTCAACCACTGTGATAGATGTTGAAGGCTGTGAGTTGGTCTTAAAGCAAAGGAAGGCCTCATAGTCTGCTAGAGTGAAAGTCATAGGCGGATGCGTTGAAACTAATTCAATTTGAGCGAAGTTAGCAACAGCAGGTTTGCCATGTTTTGTCCAACAACGTTCTTCCAAGTGTCCCAGCTTATTGCAAAAAGTACATCTAGGCCTGTTACCACCACGTCCCCTCCCATGACCGCGGCCGCGACCACCAAAATTATCAGTATGAGAAACAAGAGCTGAGGATTCTGATGGAATAATTGGAGAGGCAGAAATAGGAGGAGATGTCATCAGAAATATTTAGTAATTTGCGAAAGGTCTGGGATAATGTAGGAGCATCAACACTAGTCAGAATTTGTTGTCGGACATTCTCCAGATCAGATGGAAGAGATGATAAAGTCAGAACCATAAAGAATGTTTCTTCTTGTTTATTATGCTCAATCTGATTTTTAGCATAGGCATCATTGCCGAGAATTCCTTCATCAAAGAACGAGCTTTACCAAGAAAAGTTTCCATTCTGGTAAACTGTTGTCGTAGTGCTATCATGTCAAAAACAATAGAATAAAGACGCTGGATATCATTTGCATAACAATTAGAAGCTTCTTGCCATACTTCATAACAAGTTTCAAAGGGCTAGAAGAAGTCCACAATTGATGGATCAATGGAAAGAAGAAGAACACTGAGTAATTGTGAGTCAATTTATTTCCATTTGGCTGACTTCTCTGTGGGAACATCTTCTGGTGCAGTTAAAAGGTGTTCTGACTTGTCCTGTCCAGCAAACCAAATTTTCACAGAAGATGACCATGACTTGTAGGTGGCAAAACCTATCAATTTCTTACTTGTGATGGATGGAATAGAAAGGTTAGAAAGGGTAAATTGCTCCTTCTGATCAGAGGAGGAGGAACTCATTGTTGGGTAGTAACAGAGAGGACCTGAATCACCTTAGGAAGAGATCTGGGCAGCAACAGAGAAGACCCAAATCATCGTAGGAAGGGACCTGCAATATGAAGTTGCTCCAATGTGTACTAAGGACAGGGGTGGACCGAAAATGTCAAGACAAGCCAGACGAGGTGAACGGCGGCTGGAAAAGTCGCAGGACGCGCCCTCACGCACCGGAGGTGGTGAATAGTGCTGACAGAAGGTGGCGGTGAGTGGCGGCGCGTGGCAGCTCTGATGATAACGCGACTTCGACTGTTGGACAGATCGGTGGATGTTGATCTTGAATATGGTGGTTGTGTCTCCAATGGAGGTGGTTGTGTCTCCAATGGAGGTGGTTGAACCTGTGCCGAAAGTATGGCAGCCACCGGAAAAGATGCCGGTAGGATGCGCGGCAGAGGCTGGGTTGGCCAATAGGATGCGCGGCCGAGGTTGGGATAGCGGACCAGAGTAGGGTCGAAACCCGCTCTGATACCAACTTGAATTTAGAGGAAGAAAAGATTATTTACTAAATGTGCTTTAGTGTTGAACACTTAGCATGCATCTAATTTATGGGTACCAGGAGATTAAATACATCTACTACTATACATGAATCTTCATTAACTCCTATTGCTAATTTCCAATATTCCAACAAACATGATATGCACATTATAGGAACTGATTTTTGCTAAAAAGAAAGAATGGAGACTAGCTCCTTACAGTCAGAGATAATCTCTCTCAGAACAGAAAAATGCAGAAAATAAAAGGTAAATCTAGAGTTCTACAGATGCACAGAACCTCTACCCAAACCCATTTCCTTTTTCCTCTCAATTCCTCCTCCCCCTGCCTCTCTCCCTCCCTCTTTTATATCCTACCTGATTCCTTCTTTTGCTTTCCTCCTCACCTGCCACGTGTGTAGGTAATTACAAAACAGATTCAGCTTGCACCCCTTGCCTACATCAGGGAGTGATTCCCTGCTACCCCACCCATTTCTCCTAGTATACACCCTAGACATGGGTGGGTGTCTGTCAGTGCAAAAATACTTGATAGGATATATGTATTAATATTTAATGGTTTACATCTAGAATGTAAGATGTAGAATGACAGTAGCATAAGTGGTTTAAGGTCAGGGTTCATATTAAAGAAATTATGTTCAAAATCAACTTTGCAATATGCTGCATCAATAATTATCAAGAACCATGGTCCCCCACCCCCCCGCCCCCCAAAAAAAAATTACTCAAACTAATTGGTTTCTTGGAATCACAACTAACAAGAGTAAGAATCCATCACACTTTTGGAGGTTCCAATTTCCCTAGTAATTGAAATGATCCATTCCCCAATAGTAAGACCACAAGAGTTAGATTTCCAAGCAGTAACCATAACGACACCGGTATTAACTGCTACAACCTACTCACAATTAAAAATATAAATAAAATAAAAAACCTAAACAACCCCAAAGTGCTGGATTAAAAGAAAGGAAATCAAAGCCCAAAAATCCCTACATAACTGGACTACATAAAAGAATCTAAAGCCCAGAACTTACTAAAAATAAACTCCCGTCATAGTTTTATTAGCATTACCAACTACAGTGGTGTGAGCAGTTACAATCACCTAAGAACTCAATTAAATTCCCAAAAGAACATGATTCATTATCACCCCATCAAACCATGATTGCGGTTTATACTTTATGCGTTGCCACTTCTTGTTCCTCCCATACACTAAAGTCAATTCCTATCAGTCTCTCTTGCAGGAATTATGATACAAGTATCAAAACAGCATCAATTACAAAACTTCTGGTGGAAAAGTGTATTATTACGTTGTAACTTATTAGTGTCCAGGTTCATTGTACAGAGTTAAACCTTACCTTGTAATTATTGTAATTAGGGTAATTAGGATTCATGTATTCATTATCAGATTACTATATATTCAGTTCTCCATGGAGTAGTTGAAACACATGGTTTAGTATATGCCTCTCACTTTCTGCTTCTCTGTCAACAACTTCATTGCAGATTTGCACAAAACCTTAAAACAACACGTACAAAGGGCTAAGCCTTAGCAAGTTCAAGAAGCAACCCATTTATGACTTGACCTGAATGCTTTACAGGAAACAAAAGCCTAATAATTATCAGTAGGCATAAGCAGTATCTTATACACCATAGGATATTCTCTTCTCTTTGCAATATATTACTCAGTTTTGAACCCAGAAGTTATCTTAAAGGTCTCCTCTTACAATTGGAGCAATAGCTAAAGCTGTTAGAGGCAGTCAACCAATTCTAGAGTACTTCATCCACAGTAAGAAAAAGTAATTTACTTCTGCAAACTAAATATGACACTAGTGAGATACTGGTTGTCTGGTTAAAAATAGGATGACCAAAAGGCAAGTTCACCGATCTCTTTTTTTATACATAGAAAGTTCAGGAGGAAGGGAGGTTGCAAGTTCACCTTTCTGGAGCAGTACAAAATAGCTTATCAATTTCAGCAGATCGTAGGGCTCGATCCTAGAGATATCAAGGTTCCAAGAAGCAAATCAGAAAAAGTATATTAGATATGGAATACCACCTAAAAAGAATGCGCAAGGAGAGGGTGTTAAAGCACATAGCAGTGATCATGAAAGTGATCATAAAAAACATTAGTACATACTTTATCCGTATCTATCAGTCGGAAGATACCATTTAGAAACTCTACAGCTTCACCTGTCAGCTCCACACTCTGTAAGATGATGTCAGTGAAAGTAAATACATATAACTTGTAAGTTAAACAGGAAGTATAAAAAAACTTTACATCTATTTGTAATGGCATGATGACCTAAAATGATGGAAAATGTAGTATTTGGTAAAAAGGGCATACTATGTCTTGTTGATTCTTTGTAAATCATCATTTGACTCAACAAGCATGCATCAGAAAACCAATAACACCAAATATTTGCATCCCTCCCTCCAGGTCAATAATGAGAGAGAAACAAGGAATATAAGTATAATATCAGCTACCACAATAAACTAATTGCAATTCAGACCGCCATATTTGTAAAGGAATGCCAACAAAAAAGGAAAGATCTTGACAATAACCAGGCAACACATAAGAGTCATTTTCTAGAATGAGTACAAAATCTATACATGATTTCTCCAAATCACCAATCCCAGAGGCCAAAGTATTCACAGCTAATATTTGCAAAGCTCCAGATACATTTGGTTTTAGGCAATCATCAACCTTAAGAAAACCTACTAGTGAATAGCTAATGCTACTGTTTACAAGTATAACCCGTAGGTGACATTTTAGTCTTCCTAATTTAACAATCACATACATTTTCTGTTATTGTTAATACCAATATTGAAAATTGTACAGTTAAATGGTTGTACCACTACTCCAACCTCTTCCATTTAAACCAAACAGGAAGACAAAAGTGGAACTTCCACAATAATAGAACAAATAAACTAAGTATGACCTGATCAGAAGCAATCTTAGATGGAACTGGAAGGAAATCATCCCGAAGTTTTAAATCATTATCATATCCAAAGTTTCTTAGAACAGCCCATAATGTCTCTGGACGTCCTTTCCTTAGGAACATATTATGGACATAAATAAATCCTGGAAAAGTAAGACCATGCGAGTTGACCCCATCAGGTACTTTCTGCTGTACAACTGTTTTGACCCCTGCTATTTCAGATGACTGCAATGGTGCATCGAAACATTGAACCTGTTGATACATTTGCAAGTTTTGAATAAAGGGGCTACAAAAGAAAGCACTAAATAGTCTAAGTATATGAAATAAAAGAGAAATGAAAAAAAAAAAAACAAAATCCAAGTCTATCAAAAACCTGAAACTCATTTAATTCTGTATCACTGAGGGCATCATCCATGTCTCGATCACAAAGAACAAATATTCTTCTCAATGCCCTAACACATCGGTCTGTCAAAGCTTGGCTTTCATGATCAAACAATGGATCGATTGGATGCAGTACCGCTTTTTGAGCAAAATAAAAAACTTCAGGGACCTAAAAGTGTAGAATTAATATTAAATTTCAGGCACTTACATTTTGCAAATTCGAAGTCAAATATAGCTCCAATAATAATATCATCAAGATGATGTCCTTATATATGCAAAGCAAAACAATTGCAGTATGGCAGAGATGCATGAGTTTCTTACTTCACACTTGACTCACTCGTAAAGGATAGATCAGAAGACATTTAACTGTTTTTCGATCTTTCATACTTTTTGTATTAGGTGATTAAGGATCATTTTGGCCTTCAACACACCATAGGTTTGTATTTTGGCATAGGGAAACGCATTGGAAACTTGATTTATTGTAAGATATTATTGTGATGAATGGCATTGAAAGAATCTATAGGATTGACTGGTCTTTATAATACCTATATAGTATATGCTAAGGCCAAAAAATAAGCATCACCAAGTAACAATAATGCGGCAAAGCGATATACCTGGTATAGCGTAGCTGCAGAGCATTCAATACAGGTGACTATTTCCCTGAACTGTTGTAGGAGCTGAGTCATGAGACTCTCTAAGCTCACTTGCTGGTTTTCATCCCGTAGATCTAGCTTGCAACCAACCACAATTACAGGTGCCTTCACCTATATCACAAAAAATACTATTCATTTGCCATTCATCGATGCAGAAAAGAAATTATTATAGTAGATATTTTATTTACTAAAGAGTCATGGTTCTAGTATTCAAGTCTATAACTACTCAAGAGTTATGGTTATCTGTATTTGAAAAGTTAATTAAGTCTAGGAAAGTCCAATCTCATAATTAAGCGTCTAAGTAATTAAAAACAGTCTTAAGAGTCAATCAAAAGTCATTAATTAAGCCACTTAAAAGTCCAGTCAGTTCTAGATACATATTGAGTCTATAAATAGTGATTTTCTATGTAATTTTCAACAGAGTTGAGAATGAAAAATTGAGAATTAAGTAAAGTATTTCCAGAATACATCTTCTAGTGTTTTCTTTCAACTTCGGATTAGATTATGATAATATCAGATTCAGGTGGGCTACTCCCACATATACCCTTTATTCCATATACCCACCCAACCTATTTTCCATAATTCCCTATCCACCCAACCCTTAATTTTAAATAATTCCTGGGCTGCATCAGTTTGGCATCAGAGCAGGTTTTTCAGGGACTACCTAGCTCTCCTATGGCATCAAGGAGTGGCAGAGAACTTCAAGGCAGATTTTGCACTCCAATGGGAACATGGAGTGGAAGAGAATTTCGAGACAGATCATATTGTGCTCCAATGGCAAAACAGAGTGGAAGAAAATTTAGAGCAAGACTCTGTGATCGTGAAAGAGATAAATTGCTGCTGCGAATTGTGGAAGACATTCATGATCTATCTAATCGAATTGCAAGTTTAGAAACTTGGAGACTCCAGCCAAATGCTCCAAAAGTGATACCAAGAAATTCTGATTTTAAAATAGTAGAAAGTTCAAGCAAGCAACAAGGTGATGAAGTTGCAAGAAATCTGAATTTTTCTGAAGATGAAGAAGTCAAAAAGCAAGAGGATGTAGAACAAACACCTTTCAAACAAGATGAAGATGAAGTTTCCAGAAATTTGAACTTTTGTATAGATGAAGAACAAACACCTCTGAAACAAGATGATGTGGAGAATTTTGAAAGAGTGAAACAGCTGACAATGGCGATGCAACACATTACTGCAACTCCTAAGGATTTTGTTGAAGATAATTGGCCTCGAAACAACATCTTCAACACTTATGTGAAGTTCGGAGATCAAGTAATCAAGTTATCATCAATAAAAAGTGAAGGATCACAACCAAGACTACCAGCAGCAAAGATTGTGAACGCATTGTTATTGAAGCGGTTAGAAGAAGAAAATAAGACTGCGGATTCTCTCATCAAACATTTTGGATCCATTGAAGATATTGATGAAGAACAAATCATTCATACACTTCCTAAGGTGTTAAAAGCAATTTGGGATACTGAAGATTTTCTCAAAGAGAGACAAGGGGAATATATGGAATTTCTTGCCAATTGGAAGAAAAGGGAAAAAAAAAAAGGACTTAGAAAGCACTTGGGTTAATGCAGCTGACTTTGAACAAAGTACTCCAAAACTATTCAAGACATATCAAGCCTTTAACTCGTCAGAGACGAGTTCTGTCCAGGCTGGGAGAATTGATGCAGAAAAATAATTATTATAGTAGATATTTTATTTACTAAAGAGTCATGGTTCTAGTATTCAAGTCTAGAACTATTCAAGAGTTATGGTTATCTGTATTTGAAAAGTTAATTAAGTCTAGGAAAGTCCAATATCGTAATTAGGGGTCTAAGTAATTAAAAACAATCTAAGAGTCAGTCAAAAGTCATTAATTAAGCCACTTAAGAGTCCAGTCAGTTCTAGATACATATTGGGTTTATAAATAGTGATTTTCAAAGTAATTTTCAACAGACTTGAGAATAAAAAATTGACAATTAAGTAAATTATTTCCAGAATACATCTTCTAGGGTTTTCTTTCACCTCCGGATTAGAATCTGACAATATCATATTCTCATCCAAGGAGGTGGAGTCCTCCCAAATATACCCTTTATTCCATATACCCACCCAACCTATTTTCCATAATTCCCTATCCACCCAACCCTATTTTAAACAATTCCTGGGCTGCATCATCCATACTTCATCAAAAATGTCAGTTAAAAAAAAAAAAAAAAGTAAAATCACTAACCTCCAACTTCTCCAGTTCCTGGAACCAGTAAGAACTCAAACGCGAAAAGGTCATGGGCTCATTGCAAGCATATGTTAAAACCACCACATCAGCTCGCTTCAATTCTTCATTACGCTTGCCTTGTTTTTCCAAGCTAAACAACACAACAACATATGTTCGTTCAAGTATATAATTGTGGCTTTCATTCTGTGACTTGTGAGTAAAAAAATTAAGGAAACTACACTACTATATTAATATAATCAAACATTTTAATTCTGGCGATCAACAATCATCACGATTAACAATATAAAAATATACATACACATAAAAATAATCATTTTAGGTAAAAATATTATTGAATCATAGTTAAATGTATGGCTTAATTGAATTGATTAATTTTTTCAGAAAAGGAAAATAGGATTCCTTTGAATTATTGAAAAAAACAAAAACAAATTCATGCAATTAATTCTGAAGAGTTCTATGTTGGTAAGAGAACCTGGAAGAGGTGTCAATGATGGTAAGAGGAACGTTATCGGGGAACAAATCATCGGGCAAGAGAGTGGGGGGAATCACGGGTGGAACGGCCTCCGGGAATGACTCCGACGCTATGGCAGCTATCAGGCTTGATTTTCCGGTACCTTGGTCGCCGGCGACCACCACTCGAACTCCACTGCGGCCGCCGAAGTTTGAGTGATTTGCCATGGACGCTAGATAACAAAACAGGTAGGGGAAATAATAAACATCAATAATCACAGATTTAAACAGTGTTCATAAAATAAACATCAATTTATATCCTTTTTATACGATACATAACATGCGTGGAGAAAAAGATACATTGAAAATATTTGAAATGAAAGGTTTAAATACGTTTTTATTCTCTTTAAATATAAAATTTTAATTTTATTCTCTATAAATTTTTTTATAGTTTTAGTTCTTTTAAATTTTGGGATGAATAAAGTTAGTCCATACCATTATGATTTTAGTCTATTTAAATATAGTAAATTTTAGTTTTGGTCTTTATAAAATATTTGTTACAGTTTTGATTCTTCTTAATTTTAGAGTGAGTGAAGTTAATTTTTACCATTATTTCAACTTTGTTAAGTATTGATGTGGCAAATAACACTCTACTTCAACGTTGTCACCTGTTCTTCATCAACTAATCTCCTTTGCTACATGACCTTCATTCAACCATTGGATGGGATTCAAACATAAACCTAGGATATCCAATTCTTGTTGGGAAAATTCCCACTCTCATACCCTAAAAAATAACCCCACTTCTTTTACTTACTCGCATCCCCACTTGCAATTGAGATTGTACTGCACTAAAAGCTAAGGTTCAAATCACTCGTGTGAGAACCAAATGCGTGGTGGAGGATCGTGCGCGTCTGTGAAAGGAGAGGATTGAGTGCGTATGCATTTGCCTACCACAGGTATGGCTTTGAATCTTCACTGGTGGTCCTTGTCAAAGAGCGTGGGTTATTGGGTTTAGGGTTTTTAGTTTCTTTAGTTTACAAATTTCGATTGATGTAAGGACCAAAAAGTTAGGGTTTAGGGTTTTTTGAATTGTTTTTTTTTTTCGAATATGACCAATTGCACTTTTCATTTTTGTGACATTGTTTAATTTGATACCCTAATTGTGTGCACATGTAATTTCTATTTTTAATTGCTTTCCTTGACTATCTGCACATGTAGGAATGAGTTTTACTATAGTAATTCATCATAGGGGGTCATTTGTGAATGAACCCCCATTGAGTTATAAAAAAAGAGAGGTAACTTCTCTTCATAACTAAGACATTGACAAATGGCCCTATTTTGACGTCGTTAGATTACTTAAAGAGTTATGGTATAGTGATATATCTGGGTTATGGTGGAAACTACCTGGTAGAACCTTTGAAGATGAGTTAAGACAGATTATAATAAACAATGATGCATTGGAGATGGGTAATTATACTATTCAGAACAAGTGTGAGGTTGATGTATATGTAAAGCACATTGTATCACATTCTATAATTACAGAAGAATTAGGATTTGAGGCAGGGTCTGTTAATGTGGAGAATGCTAATGGTAAGGGACATGCTGAGGGAATTAGGCTTGGAAACATAGGTCAAGGCGTGGGTGAGGGTTTCTGGGCAGGGAAACATAGGCCAAGGTTTAGGTGGTGAGGCTTAAGCTGAGGGTTTTGGGCTGGGAAACAATAGCTAGGGTAAAGGTTAGGTTGAGGGTATGGGTGAGGGTGATAGGGTGCAGGAACTGGGTGAGGGTGCTGCTAGTGTAAATGAGAATTCAGATGACAGTGTAATTTACATATACTTTGATGACAGTGAAGAGGAAAGGAGCTTGGGGACTAGATGATGGGCTTGAAGTAGAGGAATGAAAGAACAAGAAATTTGGATCAAGTAGAAGAATTAGGAAGAAGACAATAGCAAAATCTAAGGCATGGGTGTCCCCAAGAAAGAAACAAAAGAAACAGAATGAGGCCAGTGGATCAGGGAGTGGGACAACAAGGCCAAGTGAGGGTGTTAAAAATAATGATGCTAAGGGGCTTGGAAATGATGAGGTTGATGGTGTGGAAAATGATGAGGCTGAGGCTTATAGGAGTGATCTAGACTTTTTTATACCTGCAAATATTGATGCAATCCATAACTTAAATAATCAATACTCCAATGAGGAGTTAGACAGTGATTTGGACTCATGGTCTGACTTGGACAACAGGCCAAAGTATTCTAAGTATAAGAAGAAGTATACGTGTAAGGATTTTAAATTCAAGCTTGACATGGAGTTTACTTCATTGAAACAATTCAAGGAAGTTATTCTAGAGCACTCAGTGTTGAATAGGAGGTCTGTGAAGTTTCAAAAGAATGCTTATGTCAGGTGTAAGGTGGTATGCAAAGACAAGTGTGGGTTTTTGGCGTCGGCTAGTAAAGTGGCGAGGAGTCATACAGTTAAAATTAAGACTTTGGTGTGCAAGCATACATGTGGGAGAGTTTTTGACAATAAAAATGTCAATGCCAAGTGGGTTGCCATGGCAGTGGTGGACAAGTTCAGGAATAACAGTAAAATTACATTGAAAGAAATCATTGGTGAAATTAGAAGGACTCATGCAATTGGAATCACAACTTGGAGGGCACAAAGAGCAAGGCAAATAGCTAAAGATATAGTTGAAGGAGATGCTAGCAAGCAATACACACTGTTATAAAGTTACAGTGCTGAATTGATAAGGGCAAGTTTTGGAAATACTTACAAGATTTCACTAGATAGGCCTGCAAGGAACTTGCAGCCAAGGTTTGGTAACTTTTATATGTGCTTGGAAGGGTTCAAGAAAGGGTTTATTTATCCTGTAGGCCATTCATAGATGTTGATGGTTGTCATCTGAAGACCAAGTATGGGGGACAACTTCTTATAGCTGTGGGGAGGGATCCAAATGACCAGTATTTTCCACTGACATTTTCTATGGTTAAAAGTGAAACTAAAGAAAGTTAGAGGTGGTTTATGACTCTCTTATTGAAGGACATTGAAGATATCAGCACAAACAGATGAGTTTTCATATTAGACTAGTAGAATGTACTGTTGTGTAATGTTTATTTATTTATATTAGTATACTTATAATATTGTATTGTTAATTCTAACTATGTCATGTTGTATAGGGGTTGATGTCAACCTTTGAAGAAATGCTTATGGGTGTTGAGCATAGGTTTTGTATTAGATACATGTATAATAATTTCAAAAAAAAAAAGTTTAGGGGAGGGACCTTATGAGGGACTTGATGATAGGTGCTTCCAAGGCCACATACTTAGAAACATGGCAGGAGAAAATGCTTCAAATACAATAGATAAATAGCAGAACACATGATTAACTGGCTGCAGTCCCTAAAACTGCATGGTGTAAGCATGCATTTAGTTTTTACCCTAAGTGTGATGTTGTAATGAATAATGTAGCTGAGACATTCAATATCACTATTCTAATGGCTAAAGACAAGCCTATAATTACTATGTTTGAATGGTTTAGGACTTAACTGATAAGTAGGTTTACTGCACTTAGGGAGAAACTTAGTAAATATCCCGGTGATGTCATATGCCTAAACCTAGGAAGAGATTCGACAAGGAAGTGCAGAATAGTAGAAACGAGTTTCCAACTTGGGCAAGGGAATTAAAATTTGAGGTTACTTATATGATGTTCATTGAGAGTTTCATAGTGGACTTACAAGCCAAAAGTTGTTCTTGTAACTTTTGGCTGTTGGTGGGTATTTCATGTAGACATACAGTGGCTGTCATTTGTTACAAGGGAGATAACTCTGTGGCATATGTTGATGACTACTACAGGAGACAGACATATGAGAGGTGTTATGGGCAAGTCATTAGTCCAATTAATAGATAAAATAGATGACCCACAACTGATTATTAGCCTAGTTTGCCACCCAACTATAAAAGAGGGTTAGGAAGGCCCAAGAAGTTAAGGAGGAGAGAGCCTGATAAAGAACAAAACCAAACCAAGTTGAGAATGACTAATACCACTTACAGATATGGATACTGTCATGAAGATTGTCATAACTCTAGGGGCTGTCCTCGTAAGCTAGTGGAGGTTTAATAAACTGATAAGGTTGAGGTAGGGAATGCTGAAATTTGGTTAGTCATTTCTTTTAGTCAATGCACAATAAAATAACATTACATGTCATCTTATATACTTTGTTACAGGGAGTACAAGATAATGGAGGCATTGAAGCTGACCATAGAGGCACTGAACAATCTAATGCAGCCCAAGCCTAAGTCAATGTAGCTGATGCAGCCTAAGCCCAAGCCCAAGTTAATGCAACCTAACAAAATTCTGCAACTAATAATAAGGTAAGAAATATGGGCCATATATATTATGTAAATATAGTAGCCACTTGTAAATTAAGTGACTTATTTAATAAGTTGTTACAATCTAACAAAGGTAAGCAAGTATCTTACAATCTAACAAATTGTGACTATTTTGCAGAGAGGAAGGGGCAGAGGAAAGGGGAGTGCACCAAGCATTGCAAATCAACAAGTTTCTTCACCTTAAGTTACTATAACTCAAGATGCTACTAGTTTTGCTCCTGCTGCAAGCCAAAATACAAGACCTGCTACAACAACAACCAATACTGGAATATGCATAGATAGACTAAGCCAAATCAGTTCTAGGTACAAGTTTTCCAGAACCATATGCTATACCAACACCATTAGTCCCATCAGTGTTACCAAGTCCAATTGTGCAACCTACTCCACCACCTGCCAATGAAGCCACCATGCAGACCAATCTGCCAACAACCAATGCACAAGGAAAGGGGATAAATGGAGTTACAGTTTGAGAAAGAACATTGGGACTTAAGGGTTGAAGAAGATTAAGAAAGAAAGTTATGTTCATTGGTGGAATGCCCTCAGCATATTGACCACTGATCCTGAAATGAGAAGTTGTGATAGAAATGTGTAGCTTTGTTTTTGTTACTAAGACAAGTTGTACTTTTTTGAAGTGCTCAATTGTTTTTTGGATATATTCAATATAAAGTCTGTAGCTAGTATTGGTACTTTGTTTTGATATAGAAATGCATTACAGAGAATAATATATTTTTTAGGTGTGAAATGATATATATGTAGTAGATCAGTCGTATAAAGGCATTTGATCTTTTTATTTATTTATATGTACAATATGTATGATGTAAAGTACTGAATTATGTGTTACAAATATTATTGCAATGTAATGAACTTCTTTATGAGGATGCAATTAAATTTATGATTTGGTTCTAGTACATTTCAATTTATATAATTGATTAGATTTGTCCATTTACTTTAGCTAGGGTTAGTTTATTTGCTTCATTAAATTCAATCCATTTAGTTGACAATTTCACTGTATGGACTTCATCAATTTCTGTCTAAAACAAATACACAATTGAAGGTGATATGTGTGCATATTAGGCAGTGCATTTTGTTCATAATACTCATTTCAACATCAAAAACTTCTCATTTCATTCATAATTAATTACATTGAAGTCAACATAGCTCTTAATTTCATTCACCCTAAACCCAAATACATTAACCATTCAAACCATTTAACAGACATCATACTACATCAACATTTCAAACTCCAAAACAAACATACTAAAATGTGATTGTCCATGACACAAAAACCACCCCAAACAACATGGTCACTTTGGTCCTCTCAGAAGCAAGCTTCATCTCTAGCTTAGTCATCATTCTTCTCATCTCTTCAACCACAACCTCATTATTATGGAAACACTTACAAAGAGGTTCCTGGTTGTTTATTGCCTCATCAGCCCATTTGCACTAACCACAAGAGTGATCATTCTGCAAAAAAAAAAAATGAAACAAGAGAGAGTTTTGGGGAGTTAGAAATCTTAATCTGACATTTAATAGTAACAGAAAATGAGTTTGTTCTTACTCTCCAATTTGGGCAGGTCCAATAAGCTCTCCCAATATTCTTCACACTCGTTGAGGTAAAGTACAACATTATATATTTACATCCACATAGTCTCCTTCGCAACATGGTGGGGCTAGCTGAGGTTGATGTTGAAAATCGCAAAACCTTAGCCATGACAATGTCTCTACAAATGCGAGGGATGAGGGACAAAAAACCAAAAAAGTGGTCAAGGAAGAGGAAGCAATTGTGGGGAAGAAAGAAATTAGGGTGAGAAGATGAGAATGAGATGGCAAATTTCAAATTTTGCCTCTTCACAGTACGGGGGAGAAAAGGGATGAGTGAGGAGAGGAAGAAGAAAGTGTATGTGACATGCATGTGACTTGTTTAATGGACCCATAAGATGACATGGCTTCATGTGGCAAAGGGGATTGATTGATGAATGATATGTGGCAACGTTGAGGTGAAGCGTCGTTTGCCACATCAACATTTAACAGAACTGAGATAACGATAAAGACTAACTTCACTTACCCCGAATAGGGATGATAAAATTACCTGTACTCGTGGGGATCCGCGGGGATTACCCACGATGGGACGGGAGATGAGTACCCGTTTAATAAATGAGGATGGGGATTATAGTATTCGTCCCACGGGTACCCGCAAACTTGTTAAGTATACTTTTTCATTTAATATATATAATATATTATGATTCTTTTTCTTTTTTACTTTGATATGAAATGAAAATAAATATATTTTTATTATTTTAAAATAAATTTTTTATTGAGTGAGTCCATAATGATAAAATTTGTTGAAAAAATATATACTATTTATGTAATAGTTATTTATGTAAACCGATTATTACAAAATATAATTGAATTTAGTTTGTTATTTATAACATTCTTTTAATTTTGTAAAAATCTTAGATTGTTAAACAAAGTTATAGTATGTTGTGTTAAAATTTATTTTATTTATATTTTTTTGTAATTTTTAATATTTTATTTTAAATTATTAACTACCTGCATATACCCGTGGATACCTCTGCCTACCTGTGGGGATCATAAATGGATACCTGTTAGGGGTGATCACGGGTCTGGTCGGGTCGGGTTTGAGGGAAAAAAATGTTTGAACTAATTAATTAAGGTTGGGTCGGGTCAGGTTTATGTAAAGAAATTCGGGCAACCCGACCCGAACCAACCCGATTACAAATTGGGTCTGGTCGGGTCGGGTAATTGGGTCTCGAAATTGGGAAAAGAGAGTGAAATTTAGAATGAAATGAATGTATTATAGCCAAACGGGTCGGGTCGGTTGGTCGGATTCGCATGTTGGATCAGACCCGTGAACACTCTACTTAAGAAATATCCAAAACGACGTCATTTTACTCAGGTAGTCGGGTCATCGGGTTGGGTTACTCAATCCGTCACCCGAATTAAATAGAAATCGGGTTAATCGGGTTGGACTCGAACGGACCCGATGACCCGAACCAACCCAAATATATTATATCTAAGGGTCGGGCCTGGTCAAAGTGTTCATGGGTGGATTAAATTAGAACTCGTGATTAAGGCGGTGGGGGAAGCATTACCTTCCCCCGCCTCGCCCCATTGCCATTCCTAATCTTGAAATTTAGAGGGACCAAAACAGTATCAAAAATTTTATAGGGATCAAAACTAAAATCAATTATATTTAGATGAATTAAAAACATATTTAAGCCAAAATGAAATAATGAAAAATATGCACTTTTATTTTATTTCACATGGCATCTTTTTTTTTTAATTACATTAATATTTCTTGAAGTTTGACCTAATTATACCTGACACCTCTATTTTTTGTATTCTTATACTGACTTCTGCTGAAACAAACAAACACTAATAAAGTTAATGTCAAAGATGAATTTCTCACTATACCCTTTTTGTTATCAGCACTTTCTAAATATTAAACACATTCCCTATTTCTTTACAAAACCCTAAAAGACGAATCTTTCAATTAAAAAAACCCAAATCTCTCCATACCAAGCCATACAATAAAATAGATGCAATAAACACCCGAAATCCCACTACAAACTCTAACTAAATCAACACACCCAAGCAATGATAGACCTAGAAATTTTTATTAGTAAGTGCAAACCCTTCGATTCTATCAGACGAATAATTTTTATTTGAAAGTTGTAATATTTGTTATGTTTTTTTTTATATATAGTATAAATGTGACTATTATTTTTCTTTTTGATGTGTATAAGCGTTAGTTTATTTAAGAAGAATTTACTTGTAAACTATCTAAGATTGATTAATAGTTATGCACATAAATATGACTTTATGAAAGTAGAGAATCAATTAACAATTTAACACTATGTGAAAGAAATTAGGCAAAGTTTGAAAGAGATAAATTGACAATGATTTGTTAAAATTGAAATTTATTCAATTAACTTTGTATTTAAGTAAAACATTTTCAAGTTTTGTGGGAGATAAAAATGACGCGTTACATATATAGTGGTGAATTTTTTTTAACAGGGGCATGTGCCCCTAAACCCACCAACATCGGTACGTCCTTGCACCCAAGCACATACAACTCAGCCTTTGTGCATCGCAAACCATCAAACTAAGTTCCAATCACACCACATTACACAACCCAAAGTAGGACCCCTGAACCCATAATCGTAAGCCACCACACAAATATGGCAAAATTGTAACCCTAAACCAAAAAACTAGCCCTTGCAAGCTGCAACATTGCGTCAACACCCAACCACACTGTTTAAAAGCCCCAAAATAATTTTCGTGTTGGAAGCATTGCAAACAACAGACTGTCAACGACAGTGCTTCCACACACACATATTTTACCCATTCTCATAAACACCACACCCATAGGCTGTTGATTTTGTACTTGCTCTTGGCTATGAGTTTGGCGGTCGTTTTGCTTGATTGCATTTGCAGTGGGCTGCTGGATTAAGAAACTTCAGGGAACAACTGAATTTGGTGGCCTTTGCTTGCTGTTTTCATGTTGGTAGGTGCTGGAATTTTTTGGTTGTGAGTTTGTAGAAAGACAACGAAGAAGGCAGAGGTCGAGGGGAGTTCCAGTCATTTTAAACCCAATCAGGGATATATTAATTATTTCCACCACAATGAGATTCCAAAAAATTACAATATTACCATTAAATATCACGTGCAACACATGACATTAATTTTGACAATTTCTATAACAGTTAGTTGACGTTAAAAGAAGTAAGTGTAATAATAATATAAATCTTGATAGAAGTTAGTATAATTTATGAAATAATGAGGTGTTGATGTAATTAGATCAAATCTTAAAAGAAGTAAGTGTAATTTTTCTTTATATATATATATATATTTATATATATATATATTTTTATATTTATATTTATATTTATATTTATATTTATATTTATATTTATATTTATATTTATATTTATATATTACATGGGATGCTATTTTGGATTTTGGTATTATATTTGGGTATTTTTAGTTTTAGTTTTAGTTTTAAGAAAAAGGACATGGCATCCGTTTTTTTTTTTTCTAAATTACTTTTTTCCTCTATTTCACTATCCGGATATATGGCCTGAGTCCTATTATTCTGGATGAGTTTGAGTATGAACAAATTTTGAATGTTGTGACGTGGGACTCACTGTGTATGTTTTGAAACAGTTTCTTTTTTTGTGGCGTTAGAGCTGGCCCTGGCTTGCTGTTGAGGGTCAGGACATCAAGCAACACTCTAAAATTAAAATGTTCTCTTTCAACTAAAACCCAACCCAAAAACTCATATAAAACGTGGCTACATTTTCGTCTTTTTCACCATATAATAATTTATGCATAATTGTCATTTACATGATGAAACTTAAAATTTTGTTAGTATTTAATGAGAACTTGTTAAATTATAATGGCAATTAGTATTTATGATTTGAAACTCATGCAATTATTATTTTTTATTTGAAACTCATGTATCTTAAAAGGCAAATTACATTATACTTATATGATTTCACTCGACTTTGCTCTTTGTATTTGTGGTTTAAAAAGTGAATTTTGTCTTTATGTGATTTTCTATGTTATCTCATAATTTAAATATTTTTTTTGTTTTGATCAGGTTTTCTCGTAATTATTATTACGAGACTAATTATTAGATAATGTTATGATGAAGAGGTCTTTTCAATAATTATAATCTTAAAGACTTAAATTATAACGCATATTAAAAAAAGGATAAAAATTACAAAATAATTATGTGCTATATCACATAGGGATAAAGTGCTTTCACACCAAACCATAAAGGGATATAATTTACCCTATCTTAAATGGATGCAACATAACTAATATATTTTTTTTAAAAATGATTGAGAAGTAATCCAACTATACAAGTAACATGTTTGCAATAATAATTATGGTCAATTTTTCCCAATATATAATTTTCTAGTGCTGCCTATTTTTTTTTTTTTTTGTAAACCCCTCAATTTTTAGAAGTTATTTAAAAATACATCTTATTGTCCATTTAAGGATATACTTAATCGGCATGCCATGCTGATATATTTCTTTCCCACCAGTCAGAAAGCTTAAGAAATTTATGGGAAGTTAGTTAAGTGTGCCAACATTTCTGCATGCCCCACTGTTTTAATTGATTCTCAATCAAGCAGTGGATAAAGAGCATTTCCCAGTAACCATATACAACATATAAAGAATTTTTCAGTTTTTTTTTTTTTCTTGGTAGCTGCAGAGTTTGGTTAAGAGAACTGCCTTATATAGTGTTGAAATTTATTGCCTGGCCTGCCAACTCATCTATGGGAGTTTAGGCGACCTAAATTATTTGAGTCTGGATGTCTACGCAGTTTAGTTAGCTCTGTTTCTATTTCCTGATTTGATACCTAAATGTATCAATTTTTCTCAACATACTTGCCCAAAAGATCTTGATAAGAACCTCCGTTTCACCAACCATAATCTGCAGGATTAAGTACATCATGATTTATGACAGTTCTTCAAAATTTTTGACTAGTTTATTAATTGTTCTGATTTGATCCCATTAATCGTGCTGATGAACTACTTCACACAAATCGAGTTTATTATATTTAATTAATTTTTTACTAGAATTGATATAAACTAGAAAGGGTTAAGCTTGACCTTAGTCCTGAATCATGAATTGACTTTATCTGAATAAGGAATAGAGTAACGTACTATATACTAGTTTGTATCAGAAGATTGAGCCCACATGTTATCATCAATTAATTTATCATAACCTCCAAACTCACCTAAACTATAATCACTTTTAGTCTTTTGTTTGGTGAAAGAAAAGGAAAAGTATACCAATAAAAGAAGGGCAGAGAAAAGAACCGTAGCCTCTTTATTAATGCAGCCCTGACGATTGTTCCATGATACATTGCTACTCTTTCAAAGATGTTGGGAGAATTTGGTATGGTGGTTAAGAAAAGTTGCTACGAGCTTCCACGTACGTACATAAGGTTTAGATAACATCTGCGCCAAATTTTTTTTCCCCTCAATAAATTATGGATCAGTGCTTCTGTTTTGTTCCCTTTCTCAAAAGTAAAGTTTGGATGATTACCTGCATCTTTTAGACGACTGATCACCAAAATAGCAATTTGACATTAAAAAACTAATTGTTTGTTTAAAATTAGAGGCTTTGACCAAATTAAACATGAGGTTATCAGGTTATGGAGCTAGCAGCAGAGCATTACGTGAAAAATAACTTGACTGCAACCACCAGTGAGGGAGGGGTTTACCAAACCCAACCTACGTCCACGTCCACAGCCAATGAATGAAGGCTTCTAGTTTACAGTTTCACTTTACACACAGAAATGTCCCTCATGTTATTAGAAGACGCTACAGTACCAAGGGTTGACATGAAATGACCAATATCACCCTATTATCTGGATTTTAAAAGCTTAAGCACGAAGAATAATTCAACTAGATAACTAAAATTTAACTTTATCCTTGACTGTCAAACTTTAAGCAAAATTTCTTTCGCAATCATTTCCCATTTAATTTTTTCAAATTAAAAATGGTTAGAGTTATCGCAAACCTGCTTCATTTATAGTTTCAAAGCTCGGAAAGAGCATACATCAAAAAGGGGGGTGATGTTAATACTTCATTTGTTTATTCATATTTTTTATCAATCACTTGTAATTTTATAAAAAAATTAAAATTAAAATTAATTAATAAAAAGTATAAATAAATAATTGAAAGTGTTAATACTCGCATTTAAAAAAAAGTTCAGAAAGAGCAAATTATAAATTCAAAATAGTAATTAAAGAAAAACGTTCTAACGTCTAAAATAGGAGAAACTCTTATATATTATAAGAGTATTACACTAGTTTAATATAACACGTAACACTTATAATTATGTAAGTGTGTGTTTGGATTACAGTTGATAAACTTAAGTTTAATTAAAAGTGTATTTGTAAATTTAAATTTAGTTGAAAGTGAATTTATAATAACGTAATTTATGTTTAAAAAATTTTATTTTAAAAATGAGTTGAAACAATAATTTTAATACAAAAACAAAAATTTCTTACTTTTAACTCAATGAACGTTTGGGTCCAAATCAAGTTGAAGCAAATTAAAAAAAAAATTTATCAAACATCATTTCACTCTGTTCAAGAACTTAGAACGTCAGTTTGATGTTTTTAATTGAAAACCAAACATGTACTAAGTCATTGGATTAAAAATATTTTATAATCTCTCCCTAAACTGGGGATTATGTAATGCAGTTTATAAGCGTAGTTTCAATGGGTAATTAGGGTCGATTATGGCAGTCAGCTATGTCAAGAAAAAATCCAGCGTAAAAGTCTTGGCAACAAGACCGTAATAGTACGCGCATCTAAACGACCTCGTCGTTTAAGGTTCCCTGTAGTAGACACTAGCATACACAGTAAGTAACACACAGCACGCGTTCATAGAGGAGAGTAGGTAGGCCGTAGGCATTGTTCCCTGCTTACGGATTTGACTTTATTTTTAAGAGATTTTTTTAAAAGATTCTTAAGTGTTAAGATTCATTATCCCTTTCTTTAACATTAAATCTAAATGTGTACCTCATCATACATAACCAAGCAAATAATTTCTTTCGTTTAAGCACCTAAGAATTTCATTTTTTTCCTCCCACTCCCTCACACGTAAGTTATTTTAGTTAAGTTACCGGTCAGAAGTTGGAGCTTAAAAAGCGTCTCTCCCACTCCCATTCCAGAACGAGAAAGCAATTCAACTGTCGTCAAATTAAATCAATACCAATAAATTTTTTTTCTCTTCCACTCATGGCTGCTGTTCATGATGATGGTGAAGTTGGTTTTGAAGAAGGACTGCTCTGGTTACCCTCTCATGTTCTGGACGAGGCATGCGACTCTAAGGTTAGTTAGTGGCTTCTTTTCTCTTCTTTATTTATTCATCACTTTGCTTAATCTTCTCTCATTAGTTTCTCTTGGTGCTCCAAATAAGATTAATTGGATTGCACTCTCTCTCTCTCTCTCTCATATATATACATGTGTGTGTGTACCATTCTCTCTACTTTTCTGGATTAACAGTTTGTTAGTTTTATATTTAAGGTGAACTGTTTGATTGAATTGATATAAAGTATTTGGCTTCTCTGATTTGGTTTTATTTAATTTATAATATAGTAGTCTTTAGTAATTTGAGTATCGAATTGGTTTTGTTTTACATGTTCAATTTTCTTACAGGCATATATGAGGAACCGCCACCAAAAACAGCAGCAGCAGGGCCACCATAAATCGCCTGGAGAACCACAATCACAGGTACTGTTCTGTATTAATCCATTTAATCACTCTCTTTGGTTGTGGCTGCAGTGAGAGACTGCAATAAGATTCACTGTTTGTGTAAAGTAGGGGAATGCATGTTAAGTTGAAGGATCGAATTAGTTAGTTTTAGGCATTAATTAGGCTGCAGTTTTAATAATTTGTACTTTAAAGATGTGAGATGACAACGTTTCCAAAGATGAGTAAGGCACTTAAGCGGCAAGTGAATTAAGAAGCTAATCAAGCATCATCGTCACACTCTAGGGCCTAGGCATGTTTCCGGCTACGATTTTATGATAATTCCAATTTTTATACTTTACTTTTTTTATATTATTTTTTATAATATTGAATATCATTTCTTCTTATTATTATTTTTTACTTAATTATAACTATTAAAAAATATAATAAAAAATAATATAAGATAAAAAATGATATGATAACGTCATTTTTCAACTGGTATTATGGGCTTTTTAATTACCCACTTTATACATAAGGAGATGCGGCTATCTTAGGCGTTAGTGGGAACACAGAATATGCCCTTAATTTGCATTTCGACTTCCTTTCCACGCAGTTTTCTTTTGAAACAAAAAGGGCCTTTAGCGTTGCACGCTGATAATCCAGGCCTTTCCCCTTTTTTAAAGTTTATTTTCTCACCTTCTAAAAAGCAACCATTTCAATATTATATGGAAAACGTTTTTTTTACACTTAAAATATAAATATTATATTTATATTATATATTTATGTGAGAGAAATATCAAATTAAATTATATATAATTATAATTTTTTTTACTGAATATATAATGAATTTGTAAATAAGCTGAAAAAAAATTAAAATATAAAAATTGAATGAATAATGTAATCGATATTATATTATTATGCTGGTATTTTTGGTAACAATTCAATCTCTTGACTCGAGAACAAAAGCCATAAATTAAGCAAATACTAATAAGTGTGTGTGACATAAAAGTGGTAATTTGATTATTTCAATAAGTGATTATTGTATAATTTTTTTGTTATAATTGATTATAATAAAATTAATTTTATATTTAAATATATTAATTAAAAAAAAATTTAAGCTAATTTATTTTGTTTTGATAGTATAAAAAAATTATTTTTATACATTAAATTATTAAAATAGGTATAGAATAATTAAAAAAAATTATTTGATTAAAGATAAAATGATATTTATATATTAAAGTATAATAAATAATTTATAATATAAAATCATAAGCTGAAATTTTAATATTATAAAAAAATTAAAATACATTGAATTTCATATATAAATTAAAGTTGATTTTACTTAATATAATTGAACATTATTATAAAAAAATTTCTAAAAAAAAAAAAAAACTATTGAGAATGGAAAAAAACTTTCCTAAACATGCTCTAAATGGTTGATGGCGTGGCTCAAAATTCAGCTCCCTATAACATGATTCAAACGATGAAAGGATCTATATCAACGTGTTAATTAGTTAAAAATTGTCTTAAGCCAATTGGTCTAATTTTATTAAAAATGGAAAAGATTCAAAACAAAAATTAAACAAACCTACACTAGTAGACAACTTTAGTGCCTCCTCAGGAAAGTTCTAAAGCATGCAATATGTAATTAGAAATGTCATGACGCAATACGCATGCCTTGTTGGTCACATGCTAATCAATCTGCTATGACGCGTATTGAAGCTTGTGGAATGGGGATTGATGCTTTGATGGAAAAAAAGGTCTCGGGTGAGGGTGTTGTTGATTGTGATTGGTTAAGGAATATTTAATATTCTTTATTATTAAGATATTAAATCCTTTTTGTACTTAAAAATTATTAAAAAATTTAAAATATTAGATACTTTTTCTTTTTATTTAAATTTAAATCATTCTTTAATATATTTCACTGCTTATTTGCCATTTTCATATATACGTAATAGTTTCTTCTTTTTCTGAAAATCTGAAATGTATGTCCTCTTCAGTACTCAAAGTCTACTTCAAGATCATCATATCAAAGGCCGAAACATGCCAATGGTGGACCTGGAATGCAAGCTATTTTCTTAGGATCTGGGCAGAGATCATGTGGTACCGGCGTGTTCTTACCCCAAAGAGCAGGCACAAAACCATGCAAGAAGCCAGGTAGCATACCTTGTATTTCCTCGCAATGAAGTGTATGCTTGTGCCTGCATCACTTGCAAAAAATAAAAAATATAGTTAATTGATGCATGGAAATGGAATTGTGTTCTTTACTCGGTCATCTATATGATTTTAAAATTCATGCTAACAATTTTTCGAAACATTTTTATGTAAACATGATGCATATAATTAGTTATTTATCACATAACTTTACAATAATGCGATAATTATTTGATTAAAATAATATTTAAAATTTAAATTTTACCTAGCACAAGAACTTGAAATACAAATTTTTGAATCACATGTATTAACTGTTCTTCAAACACTTTGGTATATAAATAACGTAGACCGTATATTTGTATCCAATAATAATTGCTATTGTTATACCCGTATAACTTGTCCTAAAAACTTAGAACTTTACAAGGAGAGAGGAATTTTAATGCGTACATAAGACTAAGGGAGTCAACTAACAATGATTAAAGTCAAAGTACTGTCAAGTGCTTTTTCTTTGGCCGTCCATTTCAAATGGTGTTATGCACTGTCTTCTAATTAATAATTTGCAGAATTTGGATTTACATATTGACCTTACGATTGTTTTGCAGCTTGCGCCCCTGTCCTCCTTCCAGCCCGAGTTGTTCAAGCTCTAAATCTTAATGTGCACGCCTTAGGCCTTCAGATTTCACCCCCTCAAGGTCTTGTATCCAAGCCTTATTATTATTATTGTTATGTTATTATTTTACATATGATATTCTAATATCTTATATTTAAATATTTAAGATACATATTTTTTTTGCGTATAAAATATAGCTTAAATTTAAATTTCTTATATATGATATAAAAGAGAGGAAAGTTTACTAATACCGTGGCCTTTCATATTGCAGTTCCCAAATATAACCCAAGATGCGAAGTATACAACAATGACTCAACCAACAAGAAAAATGATCAGAAAGATGCTCTCAAGCAATGTAGTGTTATTTCTCAAAGTCAAAGTTCTTCTCCAGATATATTTCTTCCAAAGGAATGGACTTACTAGCTTCTCATTCGCATAACACAACAAGATACACAAGTGAAGTTGATATTGTATACAAAAAAGTATAAAAACTGGGCGGTTAAATTGTTTGTGCTGCTGTTAGAATCTCTAATCATGTAATGTTGTTAATTTAAATAATAACAGCACAAAGGTCCCGCTTTTATATTGCATTGCTTCATTTTTAATATATTGATAGGAACCTAATAATTATTAAGGTATATTCTAGAAAGAATAGGGTATTGAGGCATTTGAAATGCAAGTGAGTTGTGTTAGTCAATGGTGGGGGCCTCCACCATTAATTGCACCAAATTCCACCATCAATTGCACTGAAATATGCGTTCAATTTGTCAAATATATCGTCTTGTTTTTCGGTGCAAATTGAGGAGCAGATTGAAGAGCTGCATATTGCAGTTGTACGTGGTGCTCCACCTCAATATCATTCAATAACGAGAGAAAAAAATCAGAAAGAGACAAAAAAAAGTTTAGAGAGAAAAGTTTAAATTTTTGAGTGTAATTAAATTGTAAGTTGTGAGTAATTATGAGTGTTTTGTAAATATTTTATATATTTTTTAATAAAATATTTGCAGTAGTTTAGAGATGTAGGTATAATTGATTGAATTTTATTATTAATTTTGTGCGTGTTATTATTTCATATTTATTTTACTTTTTACAAATCTGATGATATAAAAATTTTGCATAATTTCTTAATAATTGGTATCAGAGCTAATTAGTTATTTCTGCTAATTTTGACGTGAGTACTATTCACACGAATAGTAAAATTTGTGAATAGTAAATTTCATTAATAGTGAAAATTGGTCAGCGTTACCAATTTATCCACGGAGGTGTTCTAAAGCACGGTGGTTCATAGAAATTGTCAGAAATGATCCTAAGGAAGTCAGATTCGAGTGGGAGCGATGGCTGCAGACGAAGTGAATGTGAAAATTGAAAAGTTCGATTGTGCGAACTTTGGCTTTTGGAAGATGCAGACCGAAGATTATCTGTATCAGAAAAAACTTTATCAATCTCTCTCAAAAAAGAAGGCAGAGGGTATGAAGGATGGAGACTGGGCTCTTCTAGACAGACAAGCCCTCGGAGTTATCCGATTAATGTTATCCCGCAATGTTGCTTTCAATATAGCAAAGGAAAAGACCACGACGGGTCTTATAGCAGCTCTCTCCAGTATGTATGAGAAGCCGTCGGCCTCTAACAAAGTTCACTTGATGAGGAGGTTATTCAATTTGAGGATGACGGAAAGCGCATCGGTGGCTCAACATCTCAATGAACTCAATACAGTCATAACCCAGTTGAGTTCAGTTATAATTGAATTTGATGAAGAAGTAGGAGCATTGATACTTTTGTCTTCCCTACCAGAAAGTTAGAATGTTACTGTCACAGCTGTGAGTAGCTCATTGAGAAGCAATAAGTTAAAATTCAACGATGTTCGTGATCTGGTTCTCAGTGAAGAGATTCTACGGAGAGAGTCGGGTGAATCGTCATCCTCTTCAGTTTTGCATACAGAGTTAAGAAGAAGAAATTCAACCAGAGGGAATGGATGTGGCAGATTGAACTACCGAAGTAGATCAAAGGACAAGAGGTCCAAATCCAGGAATCCCAATAATTCCTATAGCTCAAAGACCAACGAGTGTTGGAATTATGGGAAGACAGAACACTACAAAAATCAGTGCAATAGTGCATCGAAGAATCAGGAGGCGAAGGACGAGGCAAATGTTACTTCCACCTCAGGAGGAAATGATGCGCTGATATGCTTTTTGGAGAGCAAGGAAGAGTCTTGGGTATTAGACTCTGGAGCATCGTTCCATGCTACTTCGCAGAAAGAATTTTTCGAGAGGTATGTCCCCGGAAACCTTGGAAAAATATACCTTGGTGATGATCAACCTTGTGCAATTATTGGTAAAGGTGTAGTGAAGATTAAGTTAAACGAGTCTGTTTGGGAGCTGAAGGATGTCAGGCATATTCCTGACCTGAGAAAGAACTTAATCTCAGTAGGGGAGCTGGCTAGCAAAGGCTACACTACGATCTTTCACGGTGATGATTGGAAGATTTCAAAGGGTGCAATGACAGTTGCTCAGGGCAAAAAGAGTGGTACTCTTTACATGAGAGCAGGGGCACGCTGCTCAATTATAGTTGCAGCTGGAAACGAAAATCCCAATTTGTGGCACCAGAGTCTTGGCCATAATAGTGTGAAAGGGATGAAGATTATGCACTCGAAGGGCAAATTACTAGGTCTTCAGTCAGTTGAAATTGACATGTGTGAAGACTGCATATTTGGAAAGCAGAAAAAAGTCAGCTTTCAGACAAGTGGAAGAACCCCAAAGAAGGAAAGACTCGAGCTTGTTCACTCTGATATTTGGGGTCCAACGACTTTCTCATCAATTGCTGAGAAACACTACTTCGTGACCTTCATCGATGATCACTCTCAGAAGGTATGAGTTTACTTTCTAAAGCATAAGTCTGAAGTGTTTGAGGCTTTCAGGAGATGGAAAGCCATGGTTGAAAATGAGACAGGGTTGAAGATCAAAAAGCTCAGAACCGACAATGGTGGTGAATATGAAGACACCAAATTCAAGAAGTTTTGCTATAAGCACGGGATCAAAATAAAGAGGACCGTGCCGGGTACGCCTCAACACAATGGTGTAGCTGAGCGTATGAACCAAATATTGACTGAAAGAGCCAGAAGCTTGCATATGCAGTCAGGCCTACTGAATCAGTTCTGGACAGAAGCAGTCAACACAACAGCTTATTTGATCAACCGAGATCCATCGGTACCATTGGAGCACAGAATACTAGAAGAGGTATGAAGCAGAAAAGAGACAAAACTCTTACATCTTAAGTTTTCAGTTGTGTAACATATGTGCATATTAGTGATCAAGGTAGGAATAAACTTGATCTCAAATCAAAGAAGTGCACGTTCATCGGTTATAGTGAAGATGAGTTTGGCTACCATCTTTGGGATGATGAAAACAAAAAGATGATCCGCAGTAGATATATGATATTTAACGAAAGAGTGATGTACAATGACTCAGAACAAAGTGGGCCAGTATATGCAGAGGTGGGCAATGTCCCAGAAAGTCTTATAGTTGAGAGTCCTCAGTTAAAGGAATTAACTGATCAAAGCAGCGAACAACAGTCCAACACACCAAAGCCTCTTACTCCAGCTCCTGTATTGAGAAGGTCTTCTCGGCCTCATGTGCCTAACAGGAGATACATGAACTATCTGTTGCTGACTGATTGAGGGGTGCCTGAATGCTATGATGATGCTTGTCAGACTAGAGATGCTAGCAAATGGGAGCTTGCCATGAAAGATGAGATGAAGTCTTTAATCTCCAATCAAACATGGGAACTAGCTAAGTTACCCATGGGAAAAAAAGGCACTTCATAACAAATGGGTGTATCGGGTGAAGGAAGAGCATGATGGCTTCAAGAGATACAAAGGCCGACTAGTTGTCAAAGGATTCCAGCAAAGGAAGGAGTCGACTACACCAAAATTTTTGCTCTAGTTATGAAGCTCAATACTATCAGGTTTGTGTTAAGTATTGTTGCTAGTGAAGAACTCTACCTTGAGCAGTTGGACGTAAAGACTGCATTTCTTCATAGAGACTTAGATGAGGAGATATACATGCACCAGCCAGAAGGCTTCTCAAAAAAAGGGAAAGAGAATATAGTATGCAGATTAAAGAAGAGTTTGTATGGCTTGAAAATAACTCCAAGACAGTGGTATAGGAAGTTTGATGGCTTCATGCACAAGGAAGGTTTCCAGAAGTGTAATGCCGACCATTGTTGCTTCTTCAAGAGATATAAGTCCAGTTATATCATTTTGCTACTTTACGTCAATGATATGTTAGTAGCAAATTCAGATATGGACGAGATCAGAAACTTGAAGATGCAGTTGTCAAAAGAGTTTAACATGAAAGACTTAGGTCCAGCAAAGAAGATCCTTAGAATGCAAATCACAAGAGATAACCAAAGAGGGATTTTGCAGTTATCTCAGGCAGAGTACATCATCCGTGTTTTGCAAAGATTCAACATGGATAATGCCAAACCGATTAGCATACCTTTGGCAAGTCATTTTCGCTTATCTAAGGATCAATCCCCTCAGACGGGGGAAGAAAGAGAATTCATGGCTAAAATCCCGTATGCTTCAGCCATTGGAAGTTTGATGTATGCAATGATCTGTACGAGGCCAGACATTGGCCATGCAGTGGGAGTTGTAAGTATGTTTATGTCAAATCCAGGAAAAGCTCATTAAGAAGCTGTTAAGTGGATTTTGAGGTATCTACGAGGCACTACAGAGAAACATTTGTACTTTGGTAAAGGAGAATTAAAAGTGCAAGGCTATGTAGATGCTGACTTTGGAAGTGAAGTCGATCATTGAAGAAGTACCACCGGTTACATATTCACCGTTGGAACAACTGTTACACCCTAATAGGGATGTCACATTTTCGAACAATAATAAAAACCTCTACCCAAGTTATAAATTATTACGTAATATATAATAATATAGGTTGTAAGAATTTTTTTTTTTTAACATTATATTATAAAATAAAATAAACGAGAACAAAAAATAAAACAAACTATTACATACACACCATAATTATACATATGATTTTGTGTTTAATAGGTACAAATAATTTACATATTATAAACTAGTTAATTAAAACAAAGAACCTGTCTGGGTTTAAAGAAACCATAAACTAGCCCAAGCATAACACTAGAAGTTCGATCCTCCGAAGAATCCTCCTCGGGAAGTTTATCTAAGACGTAAATACTCGCAACATCATACCACGCCGCAATCAATCCATATGATATGGATGATCTCTAGGTGCACCGTCCTCGAATTGGTCACTCGGTTCTTTGCTCTCCTCGTTGTATTGACAATCCAACAGCTTGCTCCCTTCCACTTCCTCAACGACTTTACTGAACATAAATAATAATACGTAAAATATATGCAAAGAGGTGAGACAATCTACATCATTACCAAAGATAGCAAAGAAAAAAACTGACAAAACATACGAGATATAGCGCTTAAAGCAACAAAATCATGTTAGCACAACATATATCATATCTCAATCAAGTATAAATGTCACGATGCAAAATATCATAAATCAAATTATAATTATTCACACAAATGATGCAGATTAAATATGCCATGTACTCGACTCATTCCTACTCCATGGAGCTAAACACAAACATCGAGAGAATGATCCCAGAGACATGTCCGCACATCAGTCAAAGCCTCAACCAGCTATTACACACCAAATACGTCGTGTAAATAGCACACAACAACACGTCGTGTGAATGACACACACACAAATACGTCGTGTGAATAAGACACATTACCAAACACGTCGCGTGTACATCCAGGCATAGTACTGCATACCCCAATAGATCCTGATTAAGAATAGTATTTGTCGAGATCGCTAGTGTGTGTTTTTCGCTTACTGCGGCCCGCAGGAGCTACCAACCGTCCACATGTGGAATCTACGCACACTAACGCCTCCAAGTTCTCCACATGAACACACTACGCCTTATCACACCCGCAATACGGTGTAATTCATCTCGTCAGTCAATCGTCAATTTCAACCAAATTGACATACCACTCTATGTATGTAATGATCCATAATTACAAAAATACCCTCATTGTCATCATAATTACAGAAATACCCTTCGTATAAAAAAAATAGTATGTCTCCACTTGACAATACTATTTCCTAACGTGTCCGGGTCCACCACTTTGACCCGACAAGAAAATTTATCGTTTCCATAAGTCGCGTAAATATTTTATCCCATTTTCACAATTACGTCACATTTTACAGACGTTTTTCAATCACGTAAATATTTTTCAACGTTTTCTCAATCGCATAACATTTTTAAATCATTTTTCTCAATCGCGTAGTTTAAAAATCACCATTTTAAATACGCGTAAGCTATTTCTACTATTTTTCACTGTATAAAATATTTCTTGACATTCCAAATTAAATGTTTTAAACTTTCCAAACTAAAAACATTATTTGAATATTATATTCTATTTTTCTTACCAAAAATTACTCTAAGTAATAATTTCTGACGTTTTTCCCAAAAATTTGATTTTAATAAATTCTTCTATAGTTAATTTTATTCTTTAACTACGTAAAATATTTCCTTGCTTTCTAAATGACATTTTGAAACATTCTTCAATACTTGCTCATTTTTAATCAATTTTGACAAAGATTTCGTTTAGAAAATCCACTAAATGATATTTTCTACGTTTTCTTTTAAAAAATCATTTATTTTATTATAACCATAAAATACACTTTGAAAATTGCTAACATATTTTAAAACTCAAAGGTAAGTATTTTTCAAGTATCTAAAATTTATTTCTTTTCTATACTAGACTTCTAATAAAAATTTGTTTACTTATTTATTTCTTGAAAATACATTGTAAATGAATTCTTTTAGGTTAACTAACTAGTTTACACTTAGAAAATAATTTTTGGATCAATTAAACATTAAAAGTGTATTTTGGCCGAAAATCACCACTTTTATACAAACCATATTTAAAATTATTTTTCATCCATTAAATCATTGAAAAATCCTTTAACTTAATTAAATCAATTAGGTTATTCTTTTAGAAAATGGTTGAGAACATATTGGTTCTCTTTTCATAGTCAAAACCATAAGCTCTTCATCTCTGTGTTCTTTGGAACACTTTTGCAAATCTCAACATATTTGCACATCCAACAATAATTATCATAGATCTATGAACATATACATATATTTATGAACACATACCATATATTAAAGCAATAATAAAACACATACCAAATATCAAAGTATAAACATGCTTGCATGCATAATAAATCACAAATAGAAAAGACAATAAACATGCACACAAAATTAATCACAACTAGAAAAGACAATAAACATGCACACAAAATTAATCACAAAACAAACAACCAAGTGAATGAATCCTTATGGATTCTTCACCACAATTACATCCATTTTCTCACCACCACACATTGTTTGATGAGATTAAATCTCCTCTTACCTATAAGGAAGACAAGATCTCCTTGACTCCTCCTTAGAAATTTTTATGTAGCTTCAAGAAAAATCCTAACAAGCTTAAACAAATTATAAAGTCATAAACTATGGATGAAAAAGATAAACCATGGATCAATCATGGCTTAGAACATCAAAAATAAAATTAGAAACAAGAAACAAGAATTTTCACCTTATAGGAAAGAAACTTCAAAGTGATTTTCCAAGCTCCAAATGGATGATTTAGCAAAAACTCACAACTGTAGATGTTCTTAGAATATGGTTTAGATTTAGAAAATGAAGTTGGATGCAATTTTTGATGGATGGAAGTGTATTGAAGAGGCTTGACCGAATGGTAGAAAAAATGGGAACTTAGGAATTTTCTTTGGTGTTCTTTGGGTAGGAGAGAAAAGAGTGAGAGATAAGAAAGATAGAATGATTGAAATGAAGATGATAAAGTGAATAATTCCCTCCCCAAAAATGCATGGTCGTAGAGCATCAAACAAAAGCTAACCACCTTTTTGACAATTTTGGCTTAATTATTAGCCTTTGATGACTTGGATTGAATGACTAAGCTTTTAGCAACTTCTTGGTTGCTTCCTTGTTGAATTTTGAGTGCATAATTCATGCATAAGGCCGAAAATGCTTATAGGAGAATCAATCAATTTTGATTGATTTTTAATAACTTATTTATCTTAAATCCTCCTAGTTATGTTTAATTAAAAATTAGCTAGGTTCCTTTATTATTTAGTTAATCATCTATTTATTTAGAAACACTAATCTCCTTCTTAATTATACTAGACTATAATATGGTAAAAATTAATTAGATTTTAGTCCATTTAAATATCACTCAAACCCCTTTAGATTAACTTAATTAAGTTTTAGACTAATTATTCAATTAAGTTAGGTTTTAAACTAACTAATCTACTAAGTTTAATCATTTTTGTAGATTTTTAACCTTTTGGTTTAGAATTTTACAAGCCTTTTATGTTGATAAATTTTTCCTAAAAGTGGGGCCCACAAACCCAAACGTGGGTCCCACAAACCCAAATGTGGGTCCCACAAAACAAATGTGGGTCCCACAAGGCAAACGTGGGTCCCACAGATTTTTCTGCACGATAAATATTTTTATTATACGTAAAAAATTCTAAAAATTAAAAGATTGATATATGTATTATTCTTGACGTTTAGTAAGATCGCCTAACTCCAAATAATCAAACAAGATTTTCCCTACCAAAATTATTATTTTCTTGACTCGGAGCAAATCACACGAAACACTCAAATACAAGCATTAAATAATCAAATTAATTTTATAACACACGTAAATCGAAAACAAGACAAATAAGGGCAAAATCGTAATTAATCAAAAATTGGGGTGTTACAACTCTCCCCACTAACAAGTAAATTTCGTCCCCCGAAATTTATCGTACCTTAGAAAAGATGTAGATGCTTCCCTCATTTTGTCTTCTAGCTCCCAAGAAGATCTCCCGTTATCTCATTCCATATAACCTTTACCAAAACAATCATCTTCCTCGTTCGCTTCACTCTCCTCGTCCTCAATCTTAACAGGAAGTGTCTCATACGTCAAATTATCTTTCGGTTGTACTTCATCGGTTTGAATGACATGTATTGGATCAGAATATATTTTCTCAACCGAGACACATGGAATACATTATGAAGATTGGATAGAAAAGGTGGTAAAGCTATCGGTAGAGGCTACAGGACCTATCCGACGAATGATTTGATAAGGTCCAATAAATTTAGGAGTGAGTTTTCTGAATTTGATAACCCTTCCGACACCAAATCGTAAGTGTTACACGCAAAAACACATGCTCACCTTCTTCAAATTCAAGAGGTCTTCTCCGTTTATCAAAGATAACTTTTCTCTCGTCGCTTCCGAGGAGTCGTCCGCATTTTCTCCCGAATCATCTTCACCTTCTCCGTAGTTTGTTGCACAAGATCAGTCCAATGGTCATACTTTCCCCATCTTGATACCAACACAAAGGTGTTCGGATCGTCGCCCATAAAGTGCTTCATAGGGTGCCATCCCTATACTTGAGTGAAAACTATTATTGTAGGTGAATTCTATCAAAGACAGAAATTCATCCCAACTTCCTTGTTGTTCCAACACACAAGCACGCAATAGATCTTCCAGTGATTGAATAGTCCTCTCCGTTTGACCATCAGTATGCGGATGATAAGCAGAACTCGACGTAACTTAGTCCCCATGGCTTCTTGTAAGCTTCGCCAAAACCTCGACGTAAACCTCCTGGGTCTCTATCGAAACTATACTTGAGGGTACACCGTGAAGTCTAACAATTTCACTAATGTACACCCTGGGTTAATCGTTCCAACGAATACTTAATATTGATCGGCAAGAAGTGCGCCGACTTCGTAAGCCTATCAATTATAACCCATATGAATCATGACCCTTCTTCGTTCTTGGCAATCCCAGAACAAAATCCATCGAGATACTATCCCATTTCCACTCAGGAATAGTTAAAGGTTGTAACATACCTGGCTGGTCTTTGATGTTCCACTTTTGCTTTTTGACAAACCAGACAAGACGCCACACGTTCCGTAACGTCTCTCTTCATCCTTGCCACCAAAACATCCGCTTTAAATCTTGATACATCTTTGTCATCCCCTGATGCATACTCAATCTACTAGCATGAGCTTCGTCCAAAATCGCTGTTGCTTCACTTTCGGGATCATTAGGTATACAAATCCTTCCTTTAAATCTTAAGATTCCATCGATCCTTCATCAACCGTTGCCTTTATGACCTTGCTTCAAAAATTCTTTCTCATTCAACAAATATGGATCCTTATCCTGTTTTTCTTTGATTTCTTCCATCAAGTCATTCAAAATAATAACTTTACTTAGACGAATCATTCCCGGTGCCAATTCCACCGACAACCGTAAATCTCTAAACCGATTGATCAATTCTTCCTCCTTTATCATCATGGTAGAAACACCGATCACCTTTCTACTTAAGGCATCCGCCACCACATTCGCCTTTCCTGGATGGTATTGAAGTTGGAAATCATAGTCCTTCAAGAACTCCAACCATCGCCTCGCCTCATGTTCAATTCCTTTTGATTGAACAGTATTTTAAACTCTTGTGATCACCGAAGACATTGAACACAGCTCCATACGTAAAATGTCTCCACACTTTCAACGCAAAACCACCGCAATGAGTTCCAAATCGTGCGTTGGATAGTTCCTCTCATGAACCTTCACCGTCTGGAAGCATAAGCTACCACATTTCTATTCTCGCATCAACACGCATCCTAACCCTTGGTAAGAAGCGTCACAATACACCTCAAAAGCCTCGTTAGGATCCGGCAAAATCAAGACTGGTGCAGATCAATCTCTTCTTTAACTCTTGAAAACTTGCCTCACATTCTTTCGTCCAATCAAAAACTTGACTCTTCCTTGTGAGTTGCGTAAGAGGTCCAACTATCTTAGAAAAACCTTCAATGAACCTCCGATAATATCCTACCAATCCAACAAAACTCCGAATCTCTGCACGTCTTCGGCCTCTCCCATTGCAAAATAGTTTCTATTTTCGATGGGTCCACTGCAATACCTTCCTTGGAAATTACGTGACCCAAAAATTGAACTTCTTCTAACCAAAATTCACACTTTGCCAATTTTGCATACAATTCTTGTCCTTCAAAATTTGGAGAACTATACTGAGATGTTCAGCATGCTCTTCCTTATTTTGGGAATAGATCAGAATGTCATCGATAAAAACAACGACAAATCTGTCTAGGTATGGACGAAAAATCCTATTCATATAGTCCATGAATATTGCAGGAGCATTCGTCACTCCGAACGGCATCACCTGATACTCATAATGCCCGTAACGAGTTCGAAAAGCGGTCTTAGGTATATCCTCTACCTTGACACGAATCTGATGATAACCTGATCGCAGATCTATTTTAGAGAAAATAGTTGCTCCTTTCAGCTGGTCCATCAAATCATCGATCCTTGGAAGTGGGTATTTGTTCTTTATCGTGACCTTGTTCAGCTGACGATAGTCTACGCAAAGACGAGAAGTTCCATCCTTCTTCTTGACTAGTAGTACTGGCGCTCCCCACGGTGAAACACTCGGTCGCACAAACCGTTTTTCCAAAATTCCTCCAATTGCTTCTTCAATTCCACCAATTCTGATGGCGACATCCTATATGGTGCAATTGAAATAGGACCTGCTCCTGGTACCAAATCAATAGCAAACTCGATTTCTCTTTGCGGTGGTAAGCCGTGTACATCATCGAAAAACTTCGAAAACTCATTCACGATTGGAATAGCATTCACATCTTTTTCACTCTTGACCTCCAAAGAAGACAAGAAAGATGTATCCTTGAGCTCCGTCCCTCAACAAAGATTTGACTTTGACTGGCTAGCTAAAAATCCAGAATCCTCATCCTTAGGAAAACTAAGGTTTTATTGGCACAATCTAATAGGATATGGTTAGAAGATAACCAATCCATTCCTAATATTATATCTATTTCAACAAGAGGTAAGCAAATTAAATTGACCGAAAAGACTCGATCATTTATGGTAATAGGACAGTTCAAACATACTTTAGATGTAACAACAGGCTTGGCGCTTGGTGTAGAAACAATCAATTGAAAACTCAAAGAAGACACAGTGCAATTTCAACCGATCCACACAAGTTATACGCAATAAATGAATGCGTCGCACCGAATCATATAGTACACTCAAAAGATTACCCGCTACGACACCTTCCCCCGAATAAGATCTTCGACCGAGAAGCCTCGCCCCGCTCATCGTGTACACTCGCCTCCGGATCGTGGCTGAGTAGCACGAACATTGCTTACCACTGGCTTCCTTTCTGTCTGGTTACATTCCCTAGAAACATGTCCGGGCTTTCCACACTTGAAACAGATTGGCCCTTTGATTGAACAGTCTCTCTAGATATGTGGCCACTCTTTCCACATTTAAAACATCTTGGCGTAAACGCCACGTTTGTACCAACTTTGTTGCCACTAGAACTTCCGCCGATAGATGGACGTTGAGGTTGATTCCCCGATGGTCTCGAATACGGCTTGCGCTGAAATCGGTTGTTATTGTTGTTGTTGTTGCCTCCTCTTTGGAACCTCGTTGGTCCAAAGTTACGATTCCTTGGATCACGTGACGGCTCCAACTCCTCGAGTCGTACACATGTGTCCACCAAAGCATGAAACCGGTTCATCCTTAAGGGTAGCACTCCTCGCTTCAACTCTACCTCACCCTTCCTCAAACTTACGACATTTCCACGTATCATTCTCGTCGAGTTTGAGCATAGTCTCGAGAACCGAGACAAGCTCTCAAATTTAGAAGCATATTCATTGACAACCATCATGTTGCCCCGACGTAAACCGAGAAATTCCATCTCCTTGGCATGTTGAGCACCGGCAGAAAGTACTTTTCCGTAAATACCTCACGTAATACCTCCCAGGTAATTTCGCCTCACTTGTAGTAAGCGTCGGGTTCCTCTCCACCCGCTTCTCAAGATCCCTCTCAAAGATAAATGTAGCATTCGTCACCTTTCGATCATTAGCGCACCCTATTCCTTCAAATATCTTTTCGAGATCTTGGATCCAAAGACTCGCTTTCTCTGGATTAAATTCACCTCGAATCAAAGCGGCGTTATTGCGTCTAAACTCGGACAAGTTTAGAGCATCGCAGATCGCATCTTCTTGTTGAGCCGCTCGTTCATTTTGTTGCGTAATCACCTACGCCATACGCCGCATAGCCTCAAGAACCGCAATCATTGGGTCAACATTACGGCTCAGGTTTGCACGTGTTCCTCTTCCGCCGACATCTTTTTCTTCAATCAAACAAGACAAAACAAAGTCGATGTATCCTTTCGGACACCAATCACATGAGAGAATCACACAACACAAGCAAAAACAGACCCAACCACAACCCCAAAAGACTCTAACTTGGGCTCGATATAACTAAAATGTTACACCCTAATAGGGATGTCACATTTTCGAACAATAATAATAACCTCTACCCAAGTTATAAATTATTACGTAATATATAATAATATAGGTTGTAAGAATATTTTTTTTTTAACATTATATTATAAAATAAAATAAACAGAACAAAAAAATAAAACAAACTATTACATACACACCATAATTATACATATGATTTTGTGTTTAATAGGTACAAATAATTTACATATTATAAACTAGTTAATTAAAACAGCAAACTGTCTGGTTTAAAGCAAACCATAAACTAGCCCAAGCATAACACTAGAAGTTCTGATCCTCCGAAGAATCCTCCTCGGGAAGTTTATCTAAGACATAAATACTGCAGTAACATCATACCACGCTGCAATCAATCCATATGATATGGATGATCTCTAGGTGCACTGTCCTCGAATTGGTCACTCGGTTGCTGCTCCTCGTTGTATTGACAATCCAACAGTTGCTCCCCTTCCACTTCCTCAACGACTTTACGGAACATAAATAATAATACAGAAAATATATGCAAAGAGGTGAGACAATCTACATCATTACCAAAGATAGCAGTAAAGAAAACGACAAAACATACATATATAGCGCTTAAAGCAACAAAATCATGTTAGCACAACATATATCATATCTCAATCAAGTATAAATGTCACAGATGCAAAATATCATAAATCAAATTATAATTATTCACACAAAGTGATGCGCAGATTAAATATGTCATGTACTCGACTCATTCCTACTCCATGGAGCTAAACACAAACATCGGAGAGAATGATCTGGTAGACATGTCCGCACATCAGTCGCCTCAACCAGCTATTACACGGTCAAATACGTCGTGTAAATAGCACACAACAACACGTCGTGTGAATGACACACAATCAAATACGTCGTGTGAATAGTACACAATCAAACACGTCGTGTACATCCGAAGATAGTACTGCATGGGCCCCAATAGATCCCGATTAAGAATAGTATTTGTCGAGATCGCTAGTGTGTGTTTTTCGCTTACCACGGCCCAGGAGCTACCAACTGTCCACATGTGGAATCTACGCACACTAACGCCTCCAAGTTCTCCACATGAACACACTACGCCTATCACACCCGCAATACGGTGTAATTCATCTCGTCAGTCAATCGTCAATTTCAACCAAATTGACATACCACTCTATGTATGTAATGATCCATAATTACAAAAATACCCTCATTGTCATCATAATTACAGAAATACCCTTCGTATAAAAAAAAAAAATAGTATGTCTCCACTTGACAATACTACTTCCTAACGTGTCCGGTCCACCACTTTGACCCGACAAGAAAATTTACTTGTTTCCATAAGTCGCGTAAATATTTTATCCCATTTTCACAATTACGTCACATTTTACAGACGTTTTTCAATCACGTAAATATTTTTCAACGTTTTCTCAATCGCATAACATTTTTAAATCATTTTCTCAATCGCGTAGTTTAAAAATCACCATTTTAAATACGCGTAAAGCTATTTCTACTATTTTTCACTGTATAAAATATTTCTTGACATTCCAAATTAAATTTTTAAACTTTCCAAACTAAAAACATTATTTGAATATTATATTCTATTTTTCTTACCAAAAATTACTCTAAGTAATAATTTCGACGTTTTTCCCAAAAATTTGATTTTAATAAATTCTTCTATAGTTAATTTTATTCTTTAACTACGTAAAATATTTCCTTGCTTTCTAAATGACATTTTGAAACATTCTTCAATACTTGCTTTTTCATTTTTAATCAATTTTGACAAAGATTTCGTTTAGAAAATCCACTAAATGATATTTTCTACGCTTTCTTTTAAAAAATCATTTATTTTATTATAACCATAAAATACACTTTGAAAATTGCTAACATATTTTAAAACTCAAAGGTAAGTATTTTTCAAGTATCTAAAATTTATTTCTTTTCTATACTAGACTTCTAATAAAAATTTGTTTACTTATTTATTTCTTGAAAATACATTGTAAATGAATTCTTTTTAGGTTAACTAACTAGTTTACACTTAGAAAATAATTTTTGGATCAATTAAACATTAAAAGTGTATTTTGGCCGAAAATCACCACTTTTATACAAACCATATTTAAAATTATTTTTCATCCATTAAATCATTGAAAAATCCTTTAACTTAATTAAATCAATTAGGTTATTCTTTTAGAAAATGGTTGAGAACATATTGGTTCTCTTTTTCATAGTCAAAACCATAAGTTTCTTCATCTTGTGTTTTTGGAACACTTTTACAAATCTCAACATATTTGCACATCCAACAATAATTATCATAGATCTATGAACATATACATATATTTATGAACACATACCATATATTAAAGCAATAATAAAACACATACCAAATATCAAAGCTATAAACATGCTTGCATGCGCATAATAAATCACAAATAGAAAAGACAATAAACATGCACACAAAATTAATCACAACTAGAAAAGACAATAAACATGCACACAAAATTAATCACAAAACAAACAACCAAGTGAATGAATCCTTATGGATTCTTCACCACAATTACATCCATTTTCTCACCACCACACATGGTTGATGAGATTAAATCTCCTCTTACCTATAAGGAAGACAAGATCTCCTTGACTCCTCCTTAGAAATTTTTGTGTAGCTTCAAGAAAAATCCTAACAAGCTTAAACAAATTATAAAGTCATAAACTATGGATGAAAAAGATAAACCATGGATCAATCATGGCTTAGAACATCAAAAATAAAATTAGAAACAAGAAACAAGAATTTTCACCTTATAGGAAAGAAACTTCAAAGTGATTTTCCAAGCTCCAAATGGATGATTTAGCAAAAACTCACAACTAGAGATGTTCTTAGAATATGGTTTAGATTTAGAAAATGAAGTTGGATGCAATTTTTGATGGATGAAAGTGTATTGAAGAGGCTTGACCGAATGGTAGAGAAAATGGGAACTTAGGAATTTTCTTTGGTGTTCTTTGGGTAGGAGAGAAAAGAGTGAGAGATAAGAAAGATAGAATGATTGAAATGAAGATGATAAAGTGAATAATTCCCTCCCCCAAAAATGCATGGTCGTAGAGCATCAAACAAAAGCTAACCACCTTTTTGACAATTTTGGCTTAATTATTAGCCTTTGATGACTTGGATTGAATGACTAAGCTTTTAGCAACTTCTTGGTTGCTTCCTTGTTGAATTTTGAGTGCATAATTCATGCATAAGGCCGAAAATGCTATAGGAGAATCAATCAATTTTGATTGATTTTTAATAACTTATTTATGCTTAAATCCTCCTAGTTATGTTTAATTAAAAATTAGCTAGGTTCCTTTATTATTTAGTTAATCATCTATTTATTTAGAAACACTAATCTCCTTCTTAATTATACTAGACTATAATATGGTAAAAATTAATTAGATTTTAGTCCATTTAAATATCACTCAAACCCCTTTAGATTAACTTAATTAAGTTTTAGACTAATTATTCAATTAAGTTAGGTTTTAAACTAACTAATCTACTAAGTCTAATCATTTTTGTAGATTTTTAACCTTTTGATTTAGAATTTTACAAGCCTTTTATGTTGGTAAATTTTTCCTAAAAGTGGGGCCCACAAACCCAAACGTGGGTCTCACAAACCCAAATGTGGGTCCCACAAAACAAATGTGGGTCCCACAAGGCAAACGTGGGTCCCACAGATTTTTCTGCACGATAAATATTTTTATTATACAGAAAAATTCTAAAAATTAAAAGATTGATATATGTATTATTCGGATTGGGTTTAGTAAGATCGCCTAACTCCAAATAATCAAACAAGATTTTCCCCCCTAAAATTATTATTTTCTTGACTCGAAGCAAATCACACGAAACACTCAAATACAGTTACGAAATAGTCAAATTAATTTTATAACACACAGAAATCAGAAAACAGTACAATAAGGGCAAAATCGTAATTAACCAAAAATTGGGGTGTTACAACAGCAGCTGTTAGTTGGATGTCGTAGATACAAAAGATTATTGCTTTATCCACTATAGAGGCTGAGTATGTGGCAGTAACAAAAGCCAGTAAAGAATTGATATGGCTTCAAGGATTGTTAACTGAACTGGGATTCATCCAGGAAAAGAATGTTTTGTATAGTAATAGTTAGCGTGTAATACATCTGGCAAAGAATTCAGCATTTCATTCCAGAACAAAGCACATTGATCTTCGTTATCACTTCATCAGGACTCTGATTGAGGATGAGGTACTAACATTAAAGAAAATCTAAGGAAGTAAGAACCCAACAGATATATTAATGAAAGTGGTGACAATCGACAAACTGAAGTTGTGTTCAACTTCAGTTGGCTTACTAGAATAACAGACTAGAGAAGGCTGTTGTATTGATCGAGGTGTGAAGATTGATTGAAATCAGTCTTCAAGTGGGAGATTGTTAGTCAATGGTGGAGGCCTCCACCATTAATTGCACCGAATTCCACCACCAATTGCACCGAAATATGCATTGAATTTGTCAAATATTTCGGCTTATTTTTCTATGCAAATTGAGAAGCAAATTGAGAAGCAGATTGAAGAGCTACATATTGCAGTTGTATGCGGTGCTTCACCTCTATATATAGAAGAGTTCATTAAATGAAAAATATCATCCAACAACGAGAGAAAAAACCAGAGAGAGACAGAAAAAGCTTAGAGAGAAAAACTTTAGTTTCTAGGTGTAATTAGGTTGTGGGTTGTGAGTGTTTTGTAAACACTTTGTATATTTTCTTCTTCAGTAAAATATCTGCAGCAGCCCGGAGACGTAGGCATAATTGGCCGAACTCCGTTATCAATTTTGTGTGTGCTATTATTCTGCATTTATTTCGCTTTCCACAAATCTGATGATATGAAAATTTTGCATAATTTCTTAACAAGTTGGGCATTGGGATTGAGAAAACAAATGTTGTCGTAGATGTAACTAACTGATGAGTTGACAATGTGTGAGTGGAGAGTGTGATTATGCTAAATGGGTATATTTGTAAGGGTGTTGTTATGTGAAGGTTAGGCAAGAATTGGTTGTGGGTTTTTTAGAGGGACTAAGCACTCTATAATTGTCTAGAACTATCTTCTTCTTCTTCTTCTTCATTATTTTCTGTTTTATTTGAATTTACAGAAAATATAACTCTGGTTCTAATATCAACTCGATATCAACCAGTAAATTCAATATCATTTCTTGTGTTCTATTATTTTTCCTATTGAATTCGACTGGTTCTTATCAACTAGTATCAAACTCTACAGTCTGGGAGTTGTGGTACAAGTAGATTTGAATGGTTAATACTTGTTCGATCATGGAGTGGTAGATTGAGACTGTGGAAAGAAGTTTGCAGGAATGGAAACAATAGAGTTTTTCGAAGCAGGAGCGGACCGAGGTGCAATTGGATGAGATCATGCACTTGCTTAAGGCGTGAAACAATGGAAGCTTGAGGGACGATCACGACACAAGAGGTATCCCGAACTGTATGAGGATGAGGGCGAGGGTGAAAGAGAGAAGGAAAGTAGAGCAAGTTAAGTGTGAACTCCCAATTCTCCTCGTTTAGATCGTGATGGTTCTCAATACTCTGAATATGGATCATCGGAGGGGAGTCGACCTCCAATAAGGAATGATAGAGGTAGGAAACTCGAAATCCCTATGTTTTCAAGTGCAGATGCTTATGGATGGGTAAACAAAGTGGAACATTATTTCAAGGTGAATGGAATTGACAAATTAGAGAGGTTGGATTTTGTAACTGTGGCTTTGGAAGGAAGAGCTCTAAATTAGTACTAATGGTGGAAGGATCAAACACTCTCCCCTAGTTAGAATCAATTCAAGGAGGCTGTTATTTGCAGGCTTCAACTTGGAATAATTCAAAATCCACTTGAACCTCTGTTGAGTATCAAATAAACTAGAACTGTCACTAAGTATCATGAGTAGTTCAAGCTTGTTTCAGGACTTGTGAAGCTTATTGATAAATCAGTACTGAAAAGAATTTTCCTAATTGGGTTGTGTAAGAAGTTGAAGGCTGAGTTGAAGCTGTATGAGCTGCATTCCCTGTTAGATCTTATAGACAGAACTCAATTGCTTAAGGAAAAAGAACTAGGCACTGAGAAAGGGGAACTTACATGAAAGAAATTGCCCCTTTTAAGACCATAGTAAGGGAAGAGGGAATCAGACCCAATCTTGGAGGTGAAGGAAGAAAGAATCAACAACTAGCACTAAGAACTAATACCAATCACAAGAGTCTCTTAGTATCAAAACCACCAAATGGAGTGGTGGAAGAAAAGAAGGAAACGGGGCCAAGAAGGTTTTCACAAGCATAACTCTAAGAGAGAAGTAAAAAAATGACTATTTTAAATATGGATAGAGGTGGGAGCATGACCATATTTATAAGTTTAGACATTACTAATTATTTCTGATGGGAGGGAAAAAGGACAAGGAGAAGGAGTCAGATGTTGAGGAGGAGGACCTGAGGTTAGAATTGGATGATAAGGCTCTATAATTATCGCTGAAGAGCATGAGATTGACTTCTACTAAATCCCTGAAGTTATGAGGGAGTATTGGGGAGCATCAAGTAATGGTATTCATAGATTGTGGGGCCTCTAGTAACTTTATTTTGAATAAACTAGTGAAAGAGTTGGGCTTCCCTGTACAAGACACCCCTGAGTATACAGTGGAAATGGGAAATGAATGCAAGGTGAAAAGTAGAGGTGTGTGCAAAGATATTAAAATATTGATGCAAGGAGTGGAAATTCAACAGAATTTCTTTTTCTTTGATTTAGGGGGAGCTGAGGCAGTGTTGGGTATGGATTGGTTGAAAAGTCTAGGAAATATTCAGGCTAATTTCAAAGAGCTGACCCTGAAATAGGAGAGGAATAGGTTAAAGGTAGCACTGAAAGGAGAACCATCCATTTGCAAGGCTCAAGCCTCACTGAGAGCCATGCTCAAGGCCCTAAGAGATGAAGAAAAAGACTACTATATTGAGTATCAGGAGCTGTAACTTGAAGAGCAACCAAAAAGAGCTTTGACTGAAGAAATCCAAGAGGTTCTGCAAGAGTTTGCAGACTTGTTCCAAGTACCACAGGGATTACCTCCCAGTAGAGATCAAGATCATGCCATCAACTTAAAAGAAAGAGCTTTGATTCTAAACATCTACCCATACAAGTACCCTCATTATCAAAAGAATGAAATAAAGAAAATAGTATATGAGATGATGACTGCTAGAATAATCAGACCTAACATTAATCCTTACTCTAGCCCTGTAATATTGGTAAAGAAAAAAGATAGGGTAGAAGTTCTGTGTAGATTATAGGACCCTAAACAAGTTGACTATACATGATAAGTTCCCAATTCTAACGATTGATGAATTATTTGATGAATTAGGAGGTGCAATCATTTTTTTTTCTAAACTAAATCTTAAATCAGGTTACCACCAAATTAGAATGCGGGTGGATGACATCCCTAAAACTACTTTTTAGAACGCATTAAGGGCATTATGAATTCTTGGTGATTCCTTTTGACTTAACTAATGTCCCATTAACTTTCCAAGTTCTAATGAATAAGGTGCTAAAACTATACTTAGGGAAGTTTGTACTAGTCTTCTTTGTTGACATCTTAATTTTTAACAAAGATCAACAAGCTCATGGGAACCACCTTAGGTTGGTGTTGAAGTTATTGAGAGAGAATAATTTGTTTTTGAATAAAAAGAAGGGTACTTTTGGTCAATAATAGCTAGAGTATTTGAGACACATCATTTCAGACAAAAGGGTGGTAGCAAATCCCAAAAAAGTGGAAGAAATGCAAAATTGACTCTAACCGAATGACATCAAAGGGCTAAGAGGATTCTTAAGCCTTACGGGCTATTATATAAGGTTTATAAAGGATTATGGGAAGATAACTTGGCCACTGACGCAACAACTTAAGAAGGACAACTTTAAATGGCATTTAGATGCTCAAACTACATTTGAACAATCAAAATAACCATGACTAATTTACCAATTCTTGCAGTGCCTAATTTTGAGAAGACTTTTGTGCTAGAAACAAATGCCTTTGGGAAAATAATGGGTGGAGTGCTTATGCAAGAAGGGAGGTATGCGACTTACATGAGTCAAACTCTCTCAGATATAGTTCAAAATAAATCAGTGTATGAAATGGAACTAATGGCTATAGTGCTAGCAGTTTAGAAATGGAGACATTACTTGATGGGAAGACATTTTTTAGTTCATACAGATTGGAGAAGTCTATAGTTTCTCACAAATTAGAGGATTTGGGGGAAGAACAACAAAAATTAGTTTCTAAATTGTTGGGTTTTGACTTTAAGATAAAGTAAACCTGGAAGAGAAAATGGAGCTGCAAATGCCTTATCTAGGAAATTGCAATATTCAGTTATCTCCTCTGTATAGTTCAATGAATGAGATGGTTTAGAAGAAGAAATCCAAACTGATGATAAGTTGTGAGGGATTATCCATGATTTGCTCAAGCAACTAGATTCTCACTCAGCTATCAATTCAAGAAAGGAAGGTTGTTTTATAAAGGACGCATGGTGATTCCTAAAAATTCCCCAAAAATCTCATTGGTGCTAAAGGAATACAATGATTCTACTATAGATGGACATTTAGGGTATTTTAGAACCTACAAAAGGATTTTTGGCTTATTATTTTAAGAAGGAATGAAGAAAGACATTCAGAAGTATGTGCTAGTATGTGAGGTATGTTAAAGGGATAAATACCAAACGTTAGCCATTAGAGGCTTACTGCAACCTCTTCCTATTCCAACCAACATTTAGACTAACTTGTCTATGGATTTCATTGGAGGACTCCCTAAGGCTTGCAGGGTTGACACTATACTGGTGATAGTGGATCGACTTACCAAATATGCATACTTCATAGCCATGGCACACCCTTATATACCAAAGGAAGTAACATAAATTTTCACTAGAAACATAGTGAAACTGCATTGTTTTCCTTCCTCTATTGTTTTTGACAAAGACAATGTCTTCCTCAACTCTTCTTGGGCAGAAATGTTCAAACTAGCAGGGATAAAACTGAAGTACAGTGCAGCCTACCATCCTTAATCAGATGACCAAACAGAGGTGGTGAATAAGTGTGTGGAAACCTATCTATGTTGTCTCACAAGTACTAAACCCAAACAGTGGCCAAAATGGTTGGCTTGGGCAGAGTTTTGGTACAATAGTAACTATAATTCAGTCACCAAAATGACTTTATTCAAAGCCCTATATGGAAGGGATCTTCCTATACTTGTTAGAGGGGATGAAGTTCAATCTTAAGTGGAAGAAGTGAACAAATTAATGGCTAAAAGGAACTAAATGCTAGATGAACTAAAGAAGCACTTAGTTAAGGCTCGGAATAGAATGAAGAATCAAACTAACAAGCATAGAAGGGAGGTGGAATACTAACTAGGAGATGCAGTTTATCTGGAGATCAACCTTACAAGCTTCAAACTCTAGCTAAGAGTAAGGGTGTTCACGGTTCAATTTGGATCAATTTTAAGTCAAAAAGCCAATTGATCCAAACAATATTATTTCTATTAGTTTGGATTGGATTGAACTTGTTATATTTTAAAAATCGAACTAATCCAATCTGATTTAAATCGATTTGGATTAGATTAGTTTAATCGACTTTTGATGAACCTGCAAAAAATCATATTTTCACGGTTCAAATCTTGAGTTTTCATTCTCTTTTAATCTTTTTAATTAAGTTTTGTTCTCAAGTTTTATTATATTTTTATTATTTTAAATTGTGTTTTAATTACTTGTTTTTTTATGTATTTCTTATAGGTAATTGCATATGAAAAAAAATTGGGCATTTGAAGAGCAGAAAAAGAATAAAAATTCATTCAGAAGCCTAGCGCTCCAGCAATGCTTAAGCGTGCAGCACGACGCTAGGAGGATTCATTTAAGTGACTCAGCGCTTGAGCGCTGGGCCACCAGCGCCTGAGTACTGAGAACGTAAACTGCAACGTTGTTTTAATGGGCCATCGCTTGAGCGCTAGAAACCTAACGCTTGAGCGCTAACTGTATAACATAACCTGTTAATTTATTTTATATTCACAAGTTACGCCAGATGCAACAGACGCACTTACACAATGTGATATATAGAGATAGTTTTTAGTATAGACAAATCCTAATTTGGTGTTGACGCATTTAGGAGTGAAGATTAGAGATTTTCTTCTTCTTTTCCATTAGCATTCTATGGATTTTGTCATGTTCTTCTCTCTGTTTTATTCTTTTTCCATGTGTAACTAACTTCCCCTCGTTAGGGGGACAATGAATCTTGTTCTTTGATTATGTGAATTGATTTATGAGTTTAATTTAAGTTTCTATTTTGTGATTTATATGTTTATCTTTATTCTTAATGATTTCCTAAGCCTAATCAATTTGGGAATGATTTTTGAGTTTGTGTATGATTTGAAAAAATTTGCATGAACTTAGAACACGTGATAAACACCACAATTTCTACAATCGCTAGGAATAGACGTTGTAGGTTGTGTGATCTTTCTTTTAATTCCCTTGTTCTTGATAATATCTTTCTATTTGGGGTTAGACTAATGGATTAGTTAATTCCAAACAGTGGAAGAAGATTAATATACTAAGAGTTTGAGTATTGATTAAATTTGGGGAATTGATCTTAAATCATGAAATAGAACTTAATTAAATTATTATTTTGATTTGCATATGACGAGTTCAAGTGAAGTCTGAATTATAACACTTTCCTATCATTGTTTTCAACCTTTGCTTAATTGTTTCGATTTACTTTGTTTAATTTTAATTACTTTTCTTTAATTGTTTCATTCTTACTTTTGTCAAATCTCACCTTTTGTGAAGCCTAAATAGTGTTAGTTTAACGAAATTGATAATTGGTAATATAATTCTCGTGAGACGATACTTTTTTTCACTACTTTATTACTTGTTGCGATTCTGTACACTTACCAATTTACACATCAAGTTGTTAGAGCCTTTGGAGAAGGATGCATATAGTTGTCGACCACAAAAAAGAATTTTTCTTTTTCTTTCTAAATATTTTATTTTTGCATTAGTTTTTATTTGGTTTTATTATTAGCACTTTATTCAGTTTTAAGCCATTATATGCCAGTGTATTAAATTGAATATTCAATGATTGCTTGAATTGTAGATTGTTTTTTATTTTTTTGAGATAACATATGAGAATTCATGAGTTATGTTTATCTCTATTGTTTCGATTGTGTATGGATGTATTTCTCATCTTTATATTTGATAGACCTTAGAATATGAATGCATGTCAAGTTTAGAGAAAGTTTATGGGAACACATGTGTGTAAATGATTTGCATCTAGAAGTTGTTTGATTCTCTTTTGAGGCGAAATCCTAGATGTTGCATGATCAAGGAAATGATAATGGCCTTCTTTAGACCGTTTGAGCCTTTCAAGCTAACCTGTATACACAATATATCCTTAGGTCCCTTTTGTAGCCTTGTTTATGTTTGGCATTTATTTTCTTTTTTTTACCCAAATTTACTTTTTCATACAAAAAAAAATCATTTTTATTCACCTTTTGTTTAGTGCATGTCTTGTATTATTTCATTATTCAAGTCTTTATTATTTTTGTGTGCATAAAATATTTCAGGAGTTGAAAAAAAAAGAAAAGAAATGGAAGAAAAAGTAAAAAAAGATAAAGTTCACCCAAAGTATTGCAAAGAAGTAAGTTTGGGGGTGGAGGTTGTTGAAAAGAAAAGAGGAAAAATTATACAGATACAGTGATGGAATTTTATGTTTCGTGTTGCACTTGTTCTTAATTTTGAGGCTTGGAATATAGAATGTGTATAATTTTGTATCTCAACTTTTGTTTTATTTATCTTGCCATTTCTTAACCATCACCTTTGCCCTTACATTACAAGCTTTATAAAGTTCTTTTTAATCTTTAGTTATATGTTGTTTATATTAGTGGAGAGAGAGATGAAGAACAACCTTATGGATGTGAATTTGATGTGCATTTGCATTTTTATAAACCTATTTGGGATTATACTTTATGAGTAGATTTGGTCTTTCATTCATGTTTTTGGGAAGTCATTTTTGCATAAGAGTTACATGTGAGAGACAATGTGATAAATAGATTGTTCATGTGTGACACTTTGAAATTGGATTGTGAAACAATTTATGAGGATATGAATGTTTTTCAATATCCAGTATTGTCGTGTTTGATTATGTGTGTTTTGAGTCTTTTTATTTTGTTTTGTTTTTCTTTGATTGAGGACAAGCAAAAGCTTAAGTTTTGGAGAGTGATCAACCTGTAAAAATTCATATTTTTACGGTTCAAATCTTGAGTTTCATTCTCTTTTAATCTTTTTGATTGAGTTTTGTTATCAAGTTTTATTATATTTTTATTATTTTAATTTGTGTTTTAATTTCTTTTTTAATGTATTTTTTGTAGGTAATTGCATATGGAAAAGACTAGGCATTTGAAGAGCAAAAAAAGAAGAAAAATCCATTCAAAAACCCAGCGCTTAAGCGTTTGGCCAGAAATGCTTAAGCACGCAACGCACGTTAGAGGATTCATTTAAGTGACTTAACGCTTGAGCGTTGGGCCACCAGCGCCTGAGCACTGAGAACATAAACTGCGATGTTATTTTAATGGGTCAGCACTTGAACACTAGAAACCTAACGCTTGAGCATTGGCCGCGTAACAGAACCTGTTAATTTGTTTTATATTCATAAGTTATGCCAGATGCAACAGACGCACTTACACAGTGTGACATACAGAGACCATTTTCAGCAGAGACAAATCCTAATTTGGTGTATGCGCATTTAGGAGTGAAGATTAATGATTTTCTTCTTCCTTTCCACTAGCCTTCTATGAAGTTTGTCATATTTTTCTATTTGTTTTATTCTTTTTCCATGTGTAACTAACTTCCCCTCGTTATGAGGACGATGGATCTTGTTCTTTGATGATATGAATTGATTTATGAGTTTAATTTTAGTTTCTATTTTGTAATTTATGTGTTTATCTTTATTCTTAATATTTTTTTAAATCTGATCAATTTGAGAATGATTTTTGGATTTATGTATGATTTGAAAAATTTTGCATAAACTTAGAACACGTGATAAACACCACAATTTCTGCAATCGCTAGGAATAGACATTATAAGTTGTGTGATTTTTCTTTTAATTCCCTCGTTCTTGATAATCCCTTTCTATTTGGGGTTAGATTAAGGGATTAGTTAATTCTAAATAGTGTAAGAGAATTAATATACCAATGGATTAAGTATTGATTAAATTTGGGCAATTGATCTTAAATTATGAAATAGAACTTAATTAAATCATTATTTTGATTTGCACCTGATGAGTTCAAGTGAAGTCTGAATCCTAACACTTTCCCATCATTGTTTTCAACCTTTGCTTAGTTATTCCGATTTACTTTGTTTAATTTTAATTGCTTTTCTTTAATTATTTCATTCTTCCTTTTGTCAAATCTCACCTTTTGTGAAGCCTAAATAGTGTTAGTTTAACGAAATTGATAATTAACAATATAATCCTTGTGGGATGATATTCTTTTCACTACTTTATTACTTGTTGCGATTCGGTGCACTTGTTGATTTACACATCAAGTTTTGACCTAAAATTTTTTTTAGCAAAAATTTTTGTGAGTTAAAAGTAATTTAACCTATTTTAAAAAAAGGAAATAGAAAATAGAAAGTAGAAATAACTCATTTCATATGCTTAAAATAATATTTGATAATATAAAATGAGATAAGTATGTGATAAATTAAAGTTATTATAAGCAAAAATATAAATTCTATAATAAACAAATATATTATATAATATTAATTTGTTTTGATTGTATTGATTTGATCGGTTTTGAAAATCAAATCCGAAATCCGATCTAATCCAATCGGTTTTCAAAAACTCAATCCAAAAAGAACCAAAGTTAATTGGATTTCAATTTTTCAATTCAACTTTTTATTTAATTTTTGGTTTGGATTGAATTTGAATCCCTCTAGCTAAGAGGGCAAACCATAAACTGAGCCCCAAATTCTATGGTCCCTATGAAATCTTAGGAAAAAATAAGCCCACTTACAAATTGAAATTACCTGAAATGAGCTTAGTACACCTTGTGTTTCATGTCTTTTTGCTCGAAAAATCAGTTTCCCCCACTGTCACCACACAACCATTGCCATCCTTTCTAGTTGAAGATTAGGAATTGAAAGTGCAGCCAACTAATGTCATCGATCATAGGAAGAATGCAACAGGAGAAATTAAGGTTTTGATTAAATGACAATATCTGCTTGATTTTGAAAGTTCTTGGGAACCAATGACCTCTATCTAGGAGAATTTTCCTGAATTTCACCTCGAGAACAAGGGGAATCTTGGGGGGAAGAGGGAAGTGTTGATAGGAACCCAAGAATTACTAAGGTATATTCTAGAAAGAAGAGGCATCATTATGCAAGTAAGTTAGGCCTTAGGATTGAGAAAACAAACGCCACCTTAGATGTAACTAACTGATGAGCTGATATTATGTGAGTGGAGAGTATGATTCTGCTGAATGAGTATATTTTGTAATGATGTTAGCTTACGTGAAGGTTAGGTAAGAATTGACTGTAAGTTTTGGAAGGGACTAAACACTTTATATTTGTCTAAAACTATCTTCTTCTTCTTCATTATTTTCTGTTTTATTTGAATTTCTAAAAAATACAAATTTGATTCTGATATCACCTCAATATCAATCAATAAACATAATATCATTTCTTGTGTTTTGTTTTTTTTTTTCTACTGAGTTCGACTGATTATTATCATATACTCTTATAAGCAAGGGCAGAAGCTGAATTTTTCTTAAAGGACAAAAGAAAAAAAACTATTTTTTTTGGGTGAAGTTAAAGATATTTTTTAAAAAAACTACATAAAAGAATATAATTTTTATACTCGGTAGATGTATTCACAATTGTAACATTTTACATTACATAAAAAAAAAATTATAACATTTTTCATGTAACTCTAACTTTATTAATGTACTATAAATTAATTTTATAAAAATATTTTATATTTTTATATTTTATAACTCAAACTTTTAGTGTCCACAATTCTTTTTTGTAGAATTAGAATTAGTGTACACAATTCTACTCTTCATTAACAAAATTTTATGTTTTTTTTTTTCTTGACCCTTTCCACGTATCCACTCAGCACCACATGTCGTGACGTGGACCAATAACAACATCTTCAGAGATCGAGTACTATAGTGGGTGGAGCAGAAGATCCAGGCACATGGATGAGGGTTTAATCGTTTTCAGAGCACAAAACCCGTCTTGCTCTCGCCACTTTCCCAGTGTTCGGAAGTCCAGCCATGGAAGGAACGCGATTCTACTCCAATCACTTCCATCCACCCAGCTTCCTAACAAAGCCCAACGCCACACTCCGAGGTTAGTTTTCTAAGCAAAAGAAGAGCTATTCAAGAAGATATTTTGTATTGTAGCTTCTCATTGAAAATTGATTTTGCAATATGCGTTAAAACTTATTTGTTATCGCAGGAAAACTCGCAGAACACATCAAATTTAACCGTCTGAAGTGCAACGGAGCTAGGGTTTCCCTCGATACAATCCCTGCATTCAGCACAAGGAATTTTCCTTCGCTGAACCGGTCTTTATTTTCGAAAAACCGAAGGCTTTCTGTTAACAACGTGCTTTCAAATCAGGAAATTGTTCCGCCAACTCGTAGCGACGACGAGGAAGCGATTATTGCATCTCCGGGTGTTGATAACTTGAGAACCTTGCAGTTCAAACCCAGAACGTATGAAAATAGGTTTCTGAATTTTGTGCGTTTGAGTTCTGTGCTTAATGGCGCTGCTGAATCGTTTTTCAAAAGCGAGATTCGAAGGAGGTTGTTTGTGACCGCTGTGCTAATTGTAATGAGTCGTGTTGGTTATTTTATTCCTCTTCCTGGATTTGACAGAAGGTTGATACCCCAAGACTACATGAGCTTTGTCTCAGGATCTGTTGGTAAGTTACTTTAATGCCAATCGTAGTACACACACATTCATTGATTTTTACTTTGTTGCTCTTGCAAAATGTGACCCCTTTTGGTGCTCATTGGCAATTGAATGATATTCATTTTAAAACTACTGCAAACACTAGAGGACTGCAATTGGATGAAAGAATTATAAGAAGAAAATATTTGGGTGAATTTTGTTAACGACAAAACTTAGACAAAGTTGCTTAGGTGATTGTGGTGCTGATCTTCAATAAAAACAGGAAATATGTATTCTCTTTTAGCCACATCATCCTCCTTTTTAAAGTTTTCATTTAGTTGAGGTGTAAAAAATAATACACGTAATGCTTATGTTATGTATTTAGTGGAGAACAACACTACAAGCATCTAAGGAACTTTATCTAAGTTTTGTCCTATTGCTCACAGCTCTAAAACTCAAATTTGCGCCAACATCTCTTTCCCCAAATTAGGTGTCAGCTCAAGGCAACTTGTGAAGTGAAAAGGAAAATTCGAACCATTGTTCTACTGTTTATTGCAAGACCAATTTCCTGCGTAGATATTTTTTTAAGTTTTATACATTTGAACAGTCATTCATGTAGCTTCTGCCAGATGAACTTGGTGACTTCTCCTCTGAGCTCAAGCTATCCCTCTTCCAACTTGGAATCAGTCCTCAGATAATAGCGTCCATTATTATGCAGGTACCCTTCATTTTTTGGGTACATGTACCCTTCATTTTTTAAGTTTGTTAGACAGATATTTTTTGCAAGATTTTACTTTCTATTACTTTGAAGGCCAAAGGATGTTTAACTTCCTTTAGTTATATACAATTTTCAATTCTTTGATCTTTTTGCTAGAGTAGGTGATACTATTACATATGAACCCAGTGGTTTTCCTCTTTTAAAATGTACACCTATGAAAAAGTTGCTCTCAGTGCTTTTAATTATGTAAGGAAATAGTTCTTTTGTAACTGAGTATCTTTTAAAGAAGAATTATTTCTATTATTATTATTTTGTGCTGTGAAGTGCTTGGTTGTAAAGAGAACTGAGCTTCTCAATCAGATACCCATTTTCTTGTATATGCTATAATAAGTACACCGTCTTCAATTTCTTTTTTGAAGTTTTGGCCTTCTATGAACTGCATTTATACAAGATATTCATGAGCAGGTACTCTGTCATGTTGTTCCTTCTCTAGTAAAGCTGCGGAAAGAAGGTCTGGATGGGCATGAGAAGATTAAGAGTTATATGTGTGTCTATTTATCCTTCTTGAGCAGTGAGCTAATTTCTTGCTACACATTGTTTTTCTAATTCCCTTTGTCTGATTCATGATTTAAGGAATTTCAACTAATGAATTGTTCTACACATTTCAGATGGTGGATGTCACTTGGCTTTGCAATTTTGGAAGCTCTAATAGTTGCTTGTTACTCGCTTCCATATTCAATTTATGCTGCTAGTTATAGGTAATCTGCATAGAAGAATATTTTCCATGCAAAAGATTTCAATCATCCAACAAAGAATTGAAATAACAATGTTTTGCTTACAAGTTGGTATTTTAAGTAAGTTTAAATAGATGATCTTCCATATATTGCAATCCCAACAAATGTCTTTAGATAGTCTTAATCACTGGAGCACATAGCAGTGCCATTGGCCTTCATTACATTATGAAATCGCTATTCTAGGTTTTTTTTGTTTTATTTTTTGTTTTGTTTTCTTTTTAATGCTTTGTAACATGGCTCTCAGTGTCTTTGCTTGTTTATCATAATTTTACTAAATCATAACTATGGTGTAACTGATGTCTCTGACCCCAAATTCTATCTGTTCTGATATATTTGTTTTGTTAAAATATATTTGTTTTGTTAATATATTTGTTACTTTTCCAGGGTCAAACATGTAATGGTGACAACTGTTTTGTTGGTTTGTGGTGCAATGACTATTACATGGATATGTGATACCATAACAGAATCTGGATTTGGTACTCTTCTTATGACAAAGCTGTTACTTAATCATCCTTGATTAGAGTTGTGGAAGTTAAATTTTAAAAGATAACCAGAGTATATGGTCGGCAAATTTTTGGATAAAAATCAACTTTGTATTTGTAAGAACTTGCACAAATAATAAGTGGACACTATTCAATTGACTTGTCTTTTTAGTTAGGAGTCATGTGTAATCTCAAACCATACATGACAACAAATGATGGTACTTTTTCTCTTTTTATAATTGTGTAATCTATACTACTTTTGAAAGAAGATACCTCTGCTTCCTGTCCAATCCCCCCTTTCCAAAGCCTAGTATTTTTTTTTATACAATTGAATAGAAAGGAGAAAATTGTCTTTCATTAATGGCGTAGCTTTCACCCAATCCCTACTTTTAAGGATTTTTTTTTTCTTTCAAATTACTGTTTTAAAGTCAGTTTTTTTTCAAAATATGAATTTTTTTAAAAAAGAGAATCATTACAACATTATGTATATAAATAAATTTTGATTTCTTTATACCTGTATCAAAAGTCCTGTTGCTAGTTTGCTAAAAACAAGAATTGTAGAAATCTTTGAATTTCTGATGAGTTGGGGTGTTCAACTTCAGAAATCAGAATTAATACTGACAATGTCATTTTTGTTGATCTGGTTGACTTCTTCAATGTTTTGGCTCTTTGCCATGCCGCAAAAGGATGGGCAGATGTTGATTGTTCTTTATACTTAAGTGATTTGAAAGACGTACCAGACAATGGATGTCTGCTTTTATAATTCAATTCATTCTGCTGTGACTGATAATGCCTTCTTCAGGTCAAGGTTCATCTCTTATTATATGTGTGGGAATACTGACGGGTTATATGGAGACATTACACAAAATGCTTACTCAGCTTTCAGGTACATGACAGGATGCAAATTAAAGCTTTTGAAATTCTATGCTATCTCCCTTTTCGTTGTGTTCCTCACTCTCAAGCTTAAATTTTGACATGTTGAAGTAACTTGTATGGTATCTGGAAAATTGCATGTTCAGACTGATCACTTTTCCTTTTGAGATGCATATTCATTTAATTTTTTCAAAGATGATGGAATCTATCTCACACATATATATGCCTACCCAAAAATAAAAGAGAAAGAGAGAAGGACCAAAAAGATGAGGAATAGATTATTTTGGAGTAACTTCTTCATCGCTAACTGATTTGACCAGCATGCCAATGTAAGTGAGATAGCAGTTGCAATGTGGAATATGCTTAAATTGCAATTTAGTTTTGGCCTGTTGGAGTGTGGAGGGTTAGAATATACAATTTTAATCAGGTGAAAATATCCGAAGTTATATTATTAATTTATTATATTTATCTCATTGAATCATTTGTAGCTTTATTGATTCATATTTCTTGATATTGCAGTGAGTGCTGTGAGTTGGTGGCCATATGTGCTTGCGGTGTTGGGTATCTTCACCACAGTCACTATGTGGGCAGTTGTAGTAACTGAAGGTTGCAGGAAAGTAAAGCTTCAGTACTATGGTTTTAAACTTGCTTCTGCTGCAAGGTATTGGCATTGCCTTTGTCCAGACAGTTGAGCTTTGTTCTTCTCCGTGAAAAGTCTAATTGTTACCAGAGTTTTGATATTCTATCACTTGTAAAAAGTTTTACTTAACATTTTTCGATATGATTGTTCGTGAGGAAATTTGTTACATGCCTCTGTTGGAGAGAGCAGGATATTCTAATGTCCTGTGCTATACCTCCAGTTGCTTGAATATTAACTTACATTGGACTTAGCTTATATATATAATAGAATTTGTTGTCCTTATTTATTATAGCAGATATTTTGCATGTCTCTCTGAAGGATTAAATGATAATTCTCAGTGTACTGATGCAGACAATTGACATTTTCATTGTCTTACAATTTGAAACAGGGAGGAATCGCCAATTACTGAAGTGGAGCCCTATATTCCTTTCAATATTAATCCATCAGGAATGCAACCTGTTCTTACCACCTCTTACCTTTTGGCATTTCCAAGCATTCTCGCAAGGTATATATATTCCGTAAGTGAAGTAAATATACATTTCAATTCAACCGGTATTCTTGGTTCAACCTCATGATTGAAGTTTTTGCTGGTTGCACATGCTATCAAATAATGTACGTTTGTCTATATAAATTTCCTCATGCATATGATGTTAGTGCCTTAGCTCACTTGCTCTATATCTTCTCTCTCTGTTTGCTAGGGTAACACATTTACCCGTTGCTTGTCACATGCGCTGTGTAAACAAGTGATGTTTCCTTTTCTATTTTCTTGTGAGGTGCAATTTCTAAAATAGCTATTAATTGGCAGTCTGCTTGGGTCACCTTTTTGGGAGCATGTCAAGGAGATATTGAACCCTGAAACTTCTGTTGGTGCCGAGCCGTGGGTCTACTACTCCATTTATGCTTTTTTTGTCTTCCTATTCAATATATTTGATATTGTAAGTTTCTCTTTGCTGCTCTTATATTACTGTACATTCTACTTGATATAAGGAGTTTCCAGTCTGTATTTTAAGGAGTTTCATTTTGATATAAGCTATTAGTTCTACAAAAAATGTATGAAAAGATTGTAGATGGGTTAAAGTAAACTCAAGGCTGCAGCAACACTTCTGAAGACAGATTCTGGTCTGAAATTAGAACATTAGAGAAAAGTTAGTCGTTGAATTACCTTTGATTACTAAAATTAGTTTTGACAAAGTTTTCATAATAGGTCTTCAACTGTACCTTTGATTACTAAAATTAGTTGACAGTTTTCATAATAGGTCCTCAACTGTCATTGATGTAGCCCATTATTTCAAATTTAAGGTACAAAGACATCTTTGACTCCTAAATTGTGCCTTTGGCCAAATTTTGCAGTGTATAACTGTAAAAGAAAACCTAAACCTAAACCTAAACCTAAACTAAACTATTATATGGAGCCAAGTGGCTGTTTCCTTGGTATTGTTGTAGGCTGAATTTGATGACAACAGAGAAATATGGAACAAGGAAAAAGGATATCAAAGCTGTTTCTTATGTATCTATGCAATGACCTGAGCTGCTTATTCTAATTTTGAATTTTCAACACAATTAATATGTGTATTGTCAATCTGTGGAATTCTTAGTTTGATGCATCATTAAATTGTTACCATTATATGTTAAAATATTAGAATGACTGGTATCAATCTTGTAAGTTGTAAATGGCCTTGTATATGTTAATTGTGCACAGGCTAACTTGCCAAAGGAAATTGCTGATTACTTAAATAAGATGGGTGCAAGAATACCAAACATAAAGCCTGGGAAGGCTACTATAGAATACCTCTCAAAAGTTCAGGCATCCACACGATTTTGGGGTCTGTTACTGGTGAAAGACTAATTTTAGCCTTATTTCAATGTCCTTATTGAATTCAGTATTTCTTATTACTTGATGTTAATTCACTACCTTTTGGTAATTTTGCAGGGGGCCTATTGTTAAGTGTATTAGCCACTACATCAAGTGTTCTTGATCACTATTTACGGCGTATCAATGCTGGATTTGCTATTGGTTTTACATCAGTTCTAATTATTGTAAGTGCAAGAAGGGTTCCTGTACTTGTACTTTGCATGCAAACTCATTGATTTAATACACATAATCAGGCAAGAAATTCATGCCAGTTTTATGTGTCTGGCTTAAATTGCTTTTGGGTATTTCAATTTGGGAGCATTAAATTGGCTTGTTATGTTGAGTCATTTGCATTGGGTATTAGTGGATTTAGCAGAAAATATCGGGTTTGGTTCAAGTGTCATATTTCTAAATACAGTATTGAAATAGACTTTCTTTCAACATTACATCTAGTGCTTTGTTCAACTGCCTAGTCTGTTCTACAGTTTCATTGAGTAATCTAGTGTTGGTGCAGGTTGGTTCCATTATTGAACTTAGAAGATCATATCAAGCATATAATGTGATGCCAAGCTTAAGCAATGCATTGAGACGTTATGGTGTATAACTTCTGGAATAGCTATGCTGTCATTCCACCGTGCCATTTTATTTAAACCTTGAGCATAAACCCTTCAGTCAGCATTGGTAAGTAGTATAAATATTCCTGTGTACAGATTTTCCAAATGTGATAATTAACCTGGATTGCCTATTGTTGAAAATATTTCCAGGAAGCTGGGTTTTTCAGGGAAATCACGATCTGGTTTGTGAGTCTTGGAGTCTTGAGGTCAGCTAGCATTGCTAGTAAGGAAGTGCTACATGCTGCCTGTTAGTAAGTGGTAGCGGCTCATTCAGAAGCCTCATTTTCTGATAATTTTCTGGAAGGAATTTGTTTTGATGTAGCTGCAGCTGAGATTTGTACAGGAAATTCTCTTGTGCTATAGGCGTGAGATGTAATATAAAAACGAGGTACTTGGATATAGGAGGTTAAATGCCTTAATGTTGGGGCACTAGCAATGTTGTGACGAGATATTCAGTTCACTTTCTGCTTTTTACGCTTTATGTTATCCGCCCTTTGTAATGATCCATGAAAGCCTTTGAGCACCATGCAATGGAAGAACTTAAAGCTTGTTTCGCTTCAGCACCAGAATCTTTGCCCTACTTCTGGCTAAAGGGATCAGTTTCAGACAATCCTGTATAGCTTAGATTTACATGGCACACTTCCAATCCGAGACTGGACTACACGCACGTAAACCTAGTGCCTATAATCTGGTATGATAACCATTCGCAATTTTAAATGCTCATCGGCTGTTATTGCACAAATGGCTATCTCGCCAAAACTTTGTTACCGGCCATTTTTGTTAACTATTTTGCGATGGAGCTGAAATATTTATTATTAGATTACTCATCTAATAATTGTACAACAAACTATATTATTTTCAACTGCTAATTAGACAAAGGTATAGAAAATATTGATGTTACATAATCTTCCCTTTTCTTTTTCAATTTAAAATAAGTTTCGAGATGTTAAAAACCTATAATTCACATATTCTATTATCATAAGTTTTTTTCTTTAACTTTTTTCTAATGCGATTGTTCATTGATCAACAAGTCAAAAGCATGTTTGTTTTACTTTCTTTTTTTTGTAAATAAACGGGGCAAATCTCAAATAAAAAATATAACATCAGATGAATAACTTTACGAGAAGAAACTCCCATAACATCATATAACATCCTCTGCGTTAACTCTACTGGAGCTTCACCAAGAATCACTTTGGGAGAGTACAAACAGGCATTGAAAAGGTGAAACATTGTTTCCTTTAAGCAAATGTTCATTTGAAAAGCGTGCAACACTAGATTGCAAAATGTAACACAAAGTAGTTAATGTATGATTAGTTGATGGTATAAAATGATACATTAAAATTAAAATTTTTTTATTCACTTATTTCTACATATATAAGTTATTTAACTTTGGGTCAACAACATGTACCAAAAAAAAAAGAAGTAATTTTTTGGGTTGGGCCAATGTGAGCTGGTAGCTGAGCCCACTGATTGCCGAGTCTCCCCACTTTGAAATTTGAATTGAGCAACGAGCAGTGCACTTCAGAATGGAAGGGACGGGGAGGTCGGAGCCGGAGATGGAATACGCAGAGATCATCTATACAGCATCACACACCTTGGATGCCTCCGCCATCTTCCACACCATCAACGACGTCCTAGGGTTCGTGCTTTACATGCACCAGCAAATCCCCTCGTATGTTCTCTTCCTTCCCTTCAAATTCAACCCCCAACTCTCTTCTCCTTTTCTCTGAATCTCCAAAGAAATTTCCCTCTCTTTTTTGTTTTTTCCAAAAAAAATATTCTCCGATTTGGTTTCAAACATGTGGAACTTAATTGTTTCAAGTCTTTAGAAATGAAGCTCTTGGATTTATCCCTGCAATTTCAATTTCAATTTCAATTTTTGGGTTACCAAATTGAAATTTTTGAAATTGATGGCATTTTGTTTATGCAGCACGGTGCAGGATATGAGCATTGAATTTGATGCATTGCATTCTGAGTATAAGCAGCTGGTATGTTAGGATTCTGAGTAGAAATCGTTTGAATGCAAGTCATTATTATTATATCTGGAATTTGCACCCTGATTTTGTTGTTAATCTCAGGAGATGACTATGGGAACTGAGGCGAAGGCGTCGTTTCGGAGAAAGTATGTCAGCAAAATGAGGGATATCAAGCTGGGAATTAGGAGACTGGATAAGTTGATGAATGCACTTTTGAATATACAAACTGCAATTAAACTCATGATCAACGAGATTCCCACCATACAAGGAGTCATTTTGGCTCTTGGAGCTAGCCCACTTCGACCTCAGCATGTTTATGTCTTAAACTTTTCCCATGGAACTGCTGTTTCCAAGGTTGCAGATGATTTTGCTAGGAGTAAAGCAGCCGATGGGATTTCGAGAAAGGTTCCTTACTGATATGTTTTTATTTCAGATTAAGATGCAATATGGTTTGTGAGAGGAAGGAGAGTAGGAGGTTATGTTTCATGTTTTCTTTAACAGGCAATTCGGACATTGATATCAAAGGGTGCTGGGTCTGTGACCTATCCTGGTAGTTATTGACTTTGATGGTTGATATGATAAACATTAATCTGAATGAATTTTCTTCATGTTATCTCCTCATTTACTTGTTTTGCTTTATCGTATAATAATATGATGGTTATACTCTTTTGTGTAGGTCCTATCAAATTGTTTGTGTTAATCAAGGCCCCTTCTACTTTCAATCAGCCTCAGCATTTTTTGCCTAAACGTGATTTTAGGTATAACAGAAAGGTAAACCTGGACATATTTAATTCATGAGTTTCTTCTTTAATGATGTTGGAAGTATATGATGGTTTCTGTTTGCATAGGGCCTCACGTGCTGAATTTGTTATTGGAGCCTTTGTAGTTAGTGATGCTCATGATTTATTTATTTGGTAAAGAATATAGCATGTGCTATTTATGTTTGCTGCTTTCTAAATTCAAATATGGCGGACATTCTGTTTCATCTGATACAGTGATTCGATGTTTCCTTCAATAATTCCAATGATGGGATCAGTGGTGAACCTGATGAAACTTGTCTCAATTTGTTGCACGACTGACTTTCAGTCTACCAACAATTCATCATTAATGTTGTTTGACTTAAAATAAGAAAATATAAAATAATTTTAATTTTATTAGATTGAGATAATAAATTTCTGTTAGTTTCCTATAACAAAATAAATTTTAAGAGAGAGATAGAGAGTCAACAAAAAGTTAGACTAGAAAATAAAAAAAACCAACTTTGCATTGGACTTTTTAAGGACCAGTTTTACATCAATTTCTGTTTAGATAAGAACTAGTTTTCAAAATTTAGGTGATAACCATATATCTTATATTTAATAACCAGCCCCTTTGTACTTAGATATATGATTTTTGAAAGTTGCCGAACATCCCATTAGTACTTGTGTTTAATGTAACTCATAAATGCTATATTTCAGTGAATTTAGTTGTTAGAAATATAATAAAAGCCATTAATGTGCCTTCATCTAACAGCTTAAGCTTTTAGGAGAATTGATCCTTAACATTAGTTTTGCTTTATTTACTGCATGCTATTGTTTTCTACCAATAGGATCTCATGCATTATATATTTCTATGTAACACGATTTTTTTGGGAGGGGGGTGTTGCTTGTATTGCCAGCAACTGAACTGTATTTTCACCATAGGTTGTGCCTCTCAGGCTACTGTTTAAGTGCCGAAACCAGGATCATGAAGTGGCTGCTCCTACTTCAGAAGATTTGATCTGGTAACTTCCACGTGTCATGAATATTTATCTTGTGAGGATGCACTTTTGTTTAGATGAATTGCCTTTTGTATGCTGCTTACCAAATCGCCTGTTTTTTCTCTGGTCTTGACTTATATTTTTTGGTAGGAAGTGAAAAATTCCAGAAAACATGGTACTGTATAACCCTTGAGATCATTCCTTATTTGGCATGTTATAGTATTAGCAGTCAATTCTTTCATTGTTAGGATTTTTTACATTTATAGAACTGTCAGGTTTTTATGTCCACGCAGACCGTTACTGTTTGCCAGGGGACCATAACTTTGCCTTGCTGTTCTATATTTGTGACCTCCATAAATAGCATTCCATTTTACAGTCTACTAGTTTTATAATTTTCTTCCTCTTTTCATGATATGTTCCCTAGTCTTTTTTCCTCCACTGTATCATTCAACATTGCTCACTTTTAAATGACTTATATATTTGTTTTACGTCACAGGTTTCAATGCCGGCACGTGATAAAAGGCCTTGCAATGAACACAACGCCAGAAGAATGAAATCCTCCACTCCATATTAAGATGGGAAGGACATGTTGTAAATATGGCTTATACTTGAAGCTAGTATTTTCTTGTTTCAGTTTCATTAGGATGCGAGCTTATTATGCTTGGATGTCATTTTTGTTACGACATTTTAGACCAAGACCATGTTATACTACAAATGTTGGAGAGGTAAGAACTGTTTCACATTGGATGAATGAGATATTAAAAAAAAGGCATTAGAAAAACAGTGATTGCAGCTTCTCATAGATATTTGAACCCCACGAATGTGTAACTTGTGATAAGATGCCATATAATATAATATGATTTAACAAGATTCCATGGTCAAGCTGTGGAAGAGTTTGGTTTACTAAGGTGTAGCTTTGGCATTATCAGTTAGCACTGGTAGCCTGGGGAGCTTCCGCTGGTAATTGGTGAGGGGTGTTTTTTTGGGTCAATGGCAACTGGTAATGAGTTGGAGAGTGCACTCTGCACCACCTCAAGTGTGATACCCTTGAAATGTTTAGGTAAATTTAAATTATTTGATTTGGTTTGACTAGAAAATGTGCATTTACTTATGTGAAAATATAGTTAAATTTATTGTGACATTTTAAGACTCACGTTATGCCATAGTCACTAGTTAATGGTGTGGCATGTTAGTTCAGTTGGTGTCTTGTGTTTAACATATGTGGCAGAAATTGAAAACATTGACTAGTGGGGGCCAAGGATGGGGAGTGTATAGAAGTGAGATTAAGTCTTTTATTCACCTTTTTTTGTTCCTGATGGATTTAAAACTCTCACAAAACGAGTTCCTTCCTACAATTTCAAGTGGAGTAGAGGATTAGGAATAGCCCACCATAATCTAACTAAAGAAGCAAGAAGCTGCCACTTCATCTCTTGGATAAGGTTTGATCGTCTAGGCAGAAGGAATGGAGGAAATTTCTAGACATTGGGTCCAGCTCCCTCATTTTCTCTCCCAACCAAAGCTTCTTTTCGTTGCCTTCTTACTTCCTTTCTTTTGTTTTCTTTCTTTTTTTTCCTCTTCACAAAGCCGCTGCTGTGAGAAAATGGAAGTTAAACTTCCAAACTTTTCATACGCGATGATTTGAAGGAGTCAAGCCTAGTCGAAAGCTTAGCCAAGAATCTCTTGGTTAAATGATGCCCTGTTTAGTTATTTCTGGAAGGATTAAGAGTAGTTCTAACTTACCTAAAGGTAATAAAGTTACCTTATTTTATTGTCAAGTTTGGTTTAATTCTTTTAACATGTTTGGGATATTTAGGAGATAAGGGTTGAGATTAGAGTTCAAGTAGCTTTGGTTTGAAGGCTCAAACCGTGACCTTCTCTTACTTTTGTTGAGATCATTCGGAGGCTTTTCTACCCTCATTGTTTTAAGCCGTTGGAAGCGGCTAAGTTGGTTTGTTAGTGGATAATTTACGTTGCAGTGCATTTTGATTTTCTAAATACTTTGTTATGCATTCATTTTCATCCTAGTTACATTCTAAGACATGCTTTCTTCATAATGTCAACTCTTGCCTCTTGGGTAAACGATACCTTTAAAATTCTATTTAGAATCTCATTGAAGCTATGAAAGTTACATATAATGAATTTTGTTTAATTTTAGACTCGTTAAATTTCCCTTTCACAATGGCACTGCATATGCCCTTATGCGATGGCTTTATTGAGTATAAGAATTATTTTAGTTACTACCTATGAGAAGTTAAATTGAAAAGTATTGTTTTGACTTTCGGAGATGATTTGTAATTTTATTATGAGATTGAGAAATGAGAACTATTGATCATGATGGATCAGATTTCACCATCATAGTTCGATTTGGTTTTATGTTTTTAATATCCATGATAAGTTTTATGTTAGAACACCGTATGCCGTTAGCGGAGATATGTAACGGCTTATGTGTACATAGTAATGACAAAGATATGAATAGATATGACGAGGCCAATTGACTCAGTTTAAGTATTGGGTGAGCAGACCCTAATCACTAAGCATTAGCTAATGGATGAGTGGATCCTTAGCATTATATTATGGCTTTTGGGTGAGCGAACCCTTGGCACTATGCATTAGTTTTTGGGTGACTGAATCCTTAGCATTACATTATGGCTATTGGTTTGAGATGATTATGAGATTTAACTTGTTGGGTGTTGACTCTCTAGCATGTATTATGGTTCTTGTAGGTGATACCCATATGGATGACTTACCGAAAATCTTTATGTTTGTGTATATTTTGAAAACGGAAATCACTGTTATATTGTTGTTTATTTATGAACGTTATTTTTTACTGTATTAGCAATTTAGCATATTTATAAAGTATTTTGAATGTTTAAGCCTTGTGCTTTTACTTGTCTCTGTTTCAAGTTCACTTTGTTTATTATGTCCTCTTTGAATTTGTATGACTCATCCCTTAGATTATCAACAATTGAGTAGCAAGCACTGTAGTTTGACTGTGCCGCCCCTTTCTTGTGGGTAGGCGTTGCCTTCTTTGATGATAAATGTCCAGGCCCTTGACTCCATGTTCTACAACTTTAGGAACCATCTAGTAGTGAGCTTGTGTTTTCTGATTTAGATTATGTTTATTGTACGTTGTTATACTAAACTTGAGTTATATCACTAGTAGGCTTACCATGAGCTTAGTTTAGGTGCCAGTCATGGCTTTAGTTTTGGGTAATGTCATCAAGTGCTGTGATCAAACTGCAAAACAAAACCCTGGGTAGCAAGCTTTTTCCATTGTAATTTGATTCTTTCAAATAACTCTTGCATACATACGTATATATCTTACTTACACTCATATAGGGTGAATCTCATCTCATAATGAGACTCATCTCATGTGAGTGTATGTAAGATATATACGTATGTATGTATGTAAGAATTCTTCATATCTTTCGGGATTAGCTTCTGCAGGAGGTTGGAGGTGAAGGAGCAGTGCTGTCTCTCTTCCTCTTTCTTTTTCTTTTTTGATTACATGGTGTCTCTCTTTAACTCTAGGTTTTACTGACAGTTGAGTTCATTTTTGCAGTACTTAACACTTTTTTTCTCCTTGATGCGTCTTTTTATGCTTGGCAACTCTTTAAAAGAAAAATTGTATTTTTTTATTCTTGTGTAAGATTTACGCAAACGGTTTAATTCCTGGCTAAGAAACTCATCATACATGAAAAAAAAAATGTAAAGTAAACAATGTTATAAAAAAAAAAGTACGTCTTGTTTGCAGAAGCAAATTGAAACAGAACCATTAAAAGCTGCTACTACTACGTATTTAGTTTATTGCTTCTAATAATTTTATAGTGGATTTTCATTCTTGTACGGTTTATTGAATACTAATATATATTTTAGAAAAATATTTGTACAACACTATATAGAATTTCAACTAGTATACCAATTACCCAATGGCAATGCATATCCGTCGTCTCTTTTAGCGTTTTTATTTTCGTTCTTCACACTTCTCCCTCTTGGATTTCATTACACCGACAGGGAGCGTTTCATATGTTATTTATTACTGGAATAATGTTTGATGTATAATTTTAAAGTGGACATTACTTCACATTAAGATAATAGAATTAAATAAAAATTATACAAATATAAAATAATGTATATGTACGAAAAGTATTATTCTTTTACTACACATTTTTCTTGCATGCATGGTTACATATGAATCACTCATCACTCATCACTCATATACATGGTCGTGCGGGTTTTGTGGTTTGGTATATCATAGGAAGGAGAAATTGCATAAACATGACGTACTTAAATTAAGTGTATTAAATTAATAAATTATTAATATATCATTAATTATAATAATTTTTGTTGGGCGTGCAATTAACTATAATTTATAACTATTAATGATATGTGAATGATTTATTGGTTTAGTGTACTTAATATAAGTATACTATGATTACGTAAGAATTTAAGGAAGTAAGAATTAGAGAAAGAGAAAGAATATTCTCCTAATTAATTAAAGAATAAATTATTCTCTTGCACCACATATTACAAAGAGATTTTTTTTACAGTATTTTTTACTTGATAGAGGAGAGATTAATCTCTCAAGATACGATCAAACGTTTAAACTAATTTTTCTCAATAATATTATTTTTATATATATGAATTTTATGATTAAATTTAAGATTACATATTTTAAATATTTGAATCTCTTCCATTTAAACTAATACACATTAATTATAAAGAAATTTTTTAAGTGCTCTTAGAAGCAAGATAAAATTCTCACTTTGTACCATTTAATATATGTTTCTCAAGTTATAACATTAAATTTGTTGTTAAAATAGGATACAATACATAACTAAGGTATTACATATTAGAAAGAACTATTCTTGTCCACCTCGTCTCAGTCAAGTCGTGAAAAATTTTCATGCATCCCAAAGTCCACACATAACAACACACAAGAAATTTTTGTGTGAAAATTTCTTGTTTTAGACATATAAATCAATCTTTAACATATACAACATAGTTTCAAATACAAAGATATGTATTTTTAACAAGATCTACATAATTTTACACGTACCAAAAGCTGATTTAAATGCCTAACATATAAGAATTTCCCGTTTAAGAATATGTCAACAACACACATCCTAGAATCAGTTGCAGCTAGTGAGATACGATCGTGAAGGATGGGGTATTAATCTGGTAGAGGGCCTTCTTCACTTCCACAATGCTAGCCTTCTTCTCATTTGCATTTTCCTTCACCTTGCCCCTCAACTCCGCCACAAACACCCCATCCTTCACCCACGATTGCACCCCTATCACCTCTATCCCCACCTCCCTCAGCTTTAACATTACATCCACCAGCAACCCTTCCCTCTGCATGCACCATCCTTCCTTTTCTAGGGTTTGTGGTGAATTCTAGCCGTGTTGCTTAGGGTGCAGGTATGGGACGCTAGACAAAATGTACTTGAAGGAATGGGGTGATGTGGGTCAACTTGGCGAAAGTGGTTGTTTCAAGGGAGGGGTTGTTTTGGAGGATGGTGGACACCGTTTGAATGTAGTGGGTGCCGCCTTGTGTGAAGTCTTCTTCTAAGGTGGGAAGTACTGCAAAGCAAAATATAAAAGCCATAAACAAATACACAGAAACAAATTGAGGGAAAAAGAAGAGAAAAGATTAGATTGTTTATCTACTTAATTATGTACAGGATTTCTTTATACCATTTCTGTTCAATGAAGAAAACTCAGGTAATTTAAAATTTAGATAAATTAATGGCTTCATTAGAAAATGCTAACTTGAAGGGAGTGAAATCGAACCTTGCTTCTCACATGGGTGAGGAGTATAAGACTCTGAGTTATCACCAGGATAAAATTCTGATGGCACAATTAATATAATTTAGAATTAGGAATTGTATCCAACTATTTTGCATATAAGTACAATTTTCATAATTCTAAACTACTTTGTGTGTGTTTGGATTGCAGTTGGTAAACTTAAGTTTAGTTGAAAGTGTGTTTGCAAACTTAAGTTTGGTTAAAAGTGAGTTTGCAAGCCCAATTTATGTTTGGGAACTTTTGTTTTAAAAGTGATTTGAAAGATTATTTTTAGTACAATATTGAATACCAACCGAAAAAAAAATAATCCAAACAATATTGCACTACGTTCAAAGCATCCTAACACACTTTTAAAAATCCTAACTATAATCCAAACACACACTTTGTTTGCTTGAGTTTGTATGTGGCCTTCTGACAATATGATATCTCTCACATAACAAAAATATATTTGCACATCAAAATCTTTTACACTGTTTTTACATTTTATTTTATTTGGAAAAATAAAGGTAAAAAGTATTTGTTAAAATGTGTATTTTGTTATTTTATTCTCTAAAAATATATATTAAAATAAATAAAAATATTTTTATGTGTAAATACCATTACTGCAAGCATAAATTCAACGGAACAGCTATAGATACACATAATTACTAATTATAAGGATATAGGATAAAGAAGACGGCCTAAAAGACAATGTTTAACCATCTATACTGAACTGTAAAAGCTGCATTTTAAATTTTTTCACTTTTGTAATTGCTAACCATCTACGTACATAGAACGAATCTACAATCATATGAATGATACATATGAGAAAGTAAAAAGTAAAAAGTAAATAATATATAATAACCAATAGTTTTACATGCATTAAAGTGTAAATCTATATTTTAAAGAATAAAGTAAAGTGAAAACTGATAATTACTTAAAATTAAGAAAACAAATTTAATATATTCATAATTTATTACTCTTATGCTTATATATTATAAAGAAATTTAAACGATTAATTTGTTAATCAATAATTATTAACCTCATTTTTAAATATATATATATACACTTTTAAGGATCCATCTTGATTTGCCTCGTGTCTAGTCTACCAAATATTTTTTTTTTGGATGCATGTCTACCAAATTATTTTACACAGGCATAACTTGTGCCAAACAAAGTCTTTTGATATATCAAATGGCTGGTTGGTTTTTGAAATTAAGTTGGTTAAACACAAACAGAAATGGATCTAGATTCATGATGAATAAGAAACTCTTTTTAGATAAATAAAGTTACAATTTATTTTTGAATAATAGTGTGTTTATAATTTTATATATGATAAAATTTACATTTATCTGTCATCAACACTCTTGTAATAACTAACAAGCACAGGTTTTTTAACCCTGTGGTAGCATACAAGGAAGCGCTCAGCCATTGCTTTCAATAGCTTAGGCATCTAGAACCTAGGTCAATCTCCTTTTTACAAAAAGGCAGGGGGACAAGAGTCCTGCCAAAAAGACCCAGCTAGCAAGCATGTAAATTTTGCCTTTTGGGATGAATGGAAATTGAATTAATAATTTTAATCTTTAACAATTGCTCTATAAGCATGTTAAAACCTCTCCCAATTATACACACGAGAAATTTTTAATGTTTTAGAATAAGAAAAATCTCTTATGTTATTATCATAGAATGGGCATTATAATATTAGCTTTGTGATTAATCAATATCTCCTACTTTATTTACATTTCTTATAATACTATTACTATAGTGGTATACGTTAATGTTTCATATTGCGTTTCTCTTCCAGACACTTCACACTTCCCCAGTAAGGGGGGTCTTCGTCTTTGGTGTGTCATGTGTGCATATATATATTACTTCTTATATTTTTATTTATTTTTATTTTATATTATTTTTTTAATATTATTTATTATATATTTATATTTTTTTTTTTTTTTATTTTATTAAATTACACATTTTTTAAAAAAATGTAAATAATATATATTCTGAAAAAAGTCTTTGATTATATATATATACTTCTTATATTTTTATTTATTTTTATTTTATATTATTTTTTAATATTATTTATTATATATTTACTTTTTTATTTTTTATTTATTAAATTACACATTTTAAAAAAAAATGTAAATAATATATATTCTGAAAAAATGTCATGTGTGCCTGCTTGGTATTAACCTACTAGTGTGGTCCTTTTACTACTAGATATTAAATTATTAATTGCCGTTGATGATGACAACGATGATAAGTGTATTATTGAATAGCAAAATAGTGTTTTTATATTATTTTTTATTTTATATTATATTTTTTAATATAAAAAATATTATAAAAAAATAGAATTATATCGATTATATGGTGTGTGTGTTTCAGGTGCATAGTATAGTTTCATACGATTTTTGTACACTTTTCTTTAGATTAAGCAAAAAGAAAAAAGAAAAAATAACGTATTAGAATGTATTTTTTAAAAAAAAAAACTAAAAAATAAGAGAAATTTTTATATAAATATAATATATTATAATTAAGTGTATTAAATTAATTAAAATTATTATTTTTATAAATTTTTATATTTTATAATTAATTTTATAATATTTTATAAAAATATTAAATTATGATTAATTTAGTACATTCAACTGAATATATTATATTTATATTTAAATAAAAATTTTTAATAATGATGTAATAAAGAGTGCAAATAACATTGTTGTATTATCATTATAGTATGTAACGAATTAACAACCAGTGTACCTGAAGCCGGTAGTTGAAGTTGAAGCAGCTCCAACCCCGCTGAACTCAGTGCCAGCGGCTCCACCACCTCCACCGGGTACGTGTCCAAGTGGTTCGACCCATCGTCGGGTGATCCGAACCGGATGTCCTCCAACATGTCCAGCTTCATTAGCTCGCTGGTTGGGAAAACGTTATGGACCGTTTTTGCTTCGGAATCGTATTCGGCTTCTTCTTTGTCATCGTTCATGTCATCTTGGTTGGGAATATTAGCCTCGTCGTACATGGTGGCCGCTATGGGATTGGAGGCGGAGTGCTCTGATAGGCCAGGCTTTGACGTGGGAGGGTTGTGATCTATGAAGAAGCTATTTACGTGTTGGATGAAATTAAGGTCTTCTTTAACCTACGAAACATATATATGAATCAAGGATATGGTTGTTCAACAAATGCAAACAATATTGTAAATAGAAAATGAATATCACACACCATTTTCTTTACATTATATGTTATACTTTTTTTGTTTACAAAAAAAGGAAGAGACTCAAAAAGAAAACGATATATGAAGAGTATAATGAAAATCATATGTAAATATCATTGTTAAAAATTGTTGTTTGCACACATTTTTTTATACTAATTAAAGTATTATGCCTTCCATTTTGAGAAAAGAAAAAGAGAGAAAGAGTAAGTATTATGAAGTGCATTTTTCACTTCTGTTTACTCAAAGAAGAATGTGTAGAATTTTGGTGTAAAAAAAAACATGTACAAATATTAATGTCCAAGAAAATAGCGTACAAATAACATTGTTACTAAGAAATCATTGTTACCTTATCCGTTGTGCCGAACTCAACAACGGCCTCCAGTAGAGGAATGCACACCACTGTCTGCACTTTGCATGGCACAAATACATTTGATATAATATTTTTGGTCATTTTCTCTGTTACATTAGACTCCAGAAATGGACAAGCTGGGAAAATTTTCACCTGTACACGAGCACTCTGGCCGTGGAAAAATTTGCAGTCATTGGGAAAGGAAAGAGAAAAGATTTGCAGTCATTGAGAACGGAGAAAGAAGAAAAGCTAGTTAGTACATTAAGCTTCATGCATGCCAAAAATTAAGTACATGTTTGGATATCCAGGTTTAGACTTAAATTTAAAATTTTTGAATGACACAAAAGTATGTTTATATATTTATTGATTAGTACTATTTTAATATTTTTTTGAATTTATAGGTAAGTTTATGCAAAAATAATAATTTTATTTGTTAAAATTTAAATTTTTTAATATTTATTTTGTCAAATTTATTTTTAAGATAAAAATATTTAAATATTATATTATATTACTGAAAATTTATTTTTAATTAAACTTAAGTTTATAATTATACTTTCAACTAAATTTAAGTTTATTAATTCTAATCTAAATACACACTAATTAATTATAATACAATAAACGTACGTTCATCAAAATCAGAAATAAAATAAAGAAAATACATATTTTAACATATTATCTCTCTATCTTTTTTCTCCTAAACAAAAAAGGTGTGAAAATGATGTAATACTTTCCAAAATAGCTGAATTAGAAAAGCATCTTCTATATATGTTTTTCTTCTAAGTTGTAAAATACGTATTTAGATCTCTTTTACTGTAATCACAGACCGTATAATAACAAAAATAATATATTGGATGTACTACCCTTTTTTTTGTTTTTTTTTTCCTCTTCTGTATCTATGTAGTGCCTGGGAATTGTGCCAAAAAAATCACGTACAAAAATTATCGGTATGAATTATTCGGTAATTTAAGCACCTTGGCAAGAGTAGCTCTTGAAAATGTTTTGCTGTCCACTTCGTTTGCGCCAGCGAGCCATAAATGCTGCCTCCTGGCATATGCCTTTCCGGGCAACCTTATGCACCATTCAGTAATATGTCAAACTCAAGAGCTCAGTAACATTTTGGCTGTTAGCAGATTATTGACAGGTACATTTAATTTTGAATTCGACAGAAAGTTTATAAAAATAAAACATGTGAAATTCTACCGAAAAAACCACACGTAGAATGTGATGGTCAATAAATTACCACCAGTGCAATATATGTTGCACCATCGTCTAGACAATAATTTTATACCAAGACTTAATTACATGCATCAATTTACCAATACCATAGTTTAGGATCTAAAGATCAAGAGAAAAATTGTAGTTACACAAGACATTAAATTAGTATTTATTATACCCCTATAATCATATTCCACTCTATTAAACATTTTTTATGTCCTTCTCCCAAGTTCTCTCTCCCACAGAGTATATAGATCAGTTGGATCCTTATAGCTTTGCGCGCGTACACACACATATACCAGCCAAAATCAGCTTACCTCTTCCATAATATATTGAGAACCAATTGATCTAACTGCAATATTTGGTAGGAACAAGCACCCATCTTCATAATGGGACCAATTCATATATGTAGATCGAACTGACGAATTCTGATGGACAAATTTACGTAATTTAAGTGCTCATCATGGGGAAGCTAATTCACATATATAGAACTAATGAATTGACCAACTGAGAAGAGAAAGGCTTAAAGCAGAAAAAGATAGAGCACCTCCAGGAGCAGCTCAATGAAATTGATGTCCTAAAGTAAATCTTTAATATGAGGTCATTAGCATATTTAAATTAATCTTAATGAATATATATATATATATATATATATATATATATATATATATATATATATATATATATATATATATATATATATATAATCTATAATCTTTTTTTAAAAAAAAGTTATGATAATAGAAATTAGAACAATAGAACCTAATTGTGAAAGTTGATATAAAAACAAATCAATTCATGTGAGTACTTCAATTTGCTTAAATACTTTTCAACAAAATATGAACTGATTTAAATGTGAAGGAAAAATGAGAAAAAGAATGGGCAATTCAATAGACCTAGTTGCGGTAAATAAGAATGAAAAAATAAAAAGAATTTATAAAGTAAAAAATTTGAACGTTGCTAACTTGTGTTGCCGTGTTCGAAAAGTGAGAAGTGAGATTTTTTTTATTTCACGTGAAAATTGAGAAATAAAGAAGTAGAGGTTGGGTTATTAGAAAGAGGAGTAATTGCATAAGTAATTAAACAATTGAGAAAAAAAAATCGAGACATGGACAACAAATTTGGAGCTAAGGCATGATAGTTTAGTGATAAACCATGTAATTTCTCTAGCTTCTATCCATTTGAGAGAAATTAAGGACTAATAAAGAAAATGACGGTATGACTATTTAATCATGTTGGCACGTCATTTTCTTGCCACACTCCACATTCATGACTAGTCGACAGAGTCAGTGATATTTGTAACTATGGAAGGTGTTGCGTCAATAAGGGATGCAATTACCGCCATGATTTGGTGTTACATGGCTTTTGTTGGATGGAGTTTTAATTAGGTGTTGTATATTGGGATCATATGTGTTGTGGCCATAATATGCTATTAGCTCGAGAGTCGTTTTCAAAATGTTTTTCAAAATTGAAAAAATACACAATTGATTTTGCCTAAGTGGGAGAATGTTAAAATTTTTCTTATAAATTCCACTGGACTGCAATCAATTGTGACATTTTGTTTTGCTAAAAACGAGCTAATATTATGATCCATTCTATGATACTTAAGCCCACTAATAACATGATTAATTACTAATGGGCTTTGGACACTTAATATTGATGTGTGTAGGAGACAGCGTGGACCTAACCACTAGGCCCATAATGGGAGGTGCCTAGGGTTAATAAATAGCGTGGCTAGATCCCCTTTGCCGTCACGTTTTGAGATTGCTCTCTAAGTTTGTCCCATTAAAAACTTAGAATTTAGAGTGAGTGATCAGGCAAAGGAAGACTTGACTTTTCGTTCCAAGGATACGTGCAACACAGAAGCAATTCCCGGTTCAATCAAATCATGTCTTCAACAAGTAAGTTATTAAATCGGTGTTCTAATTTCATATAAAATATGTATTTCTTAGGATGTTTTCCTACGCTATCTACTATATTTTATTATAATCAATAATTATATTATAAATAATATATAATATATAATATTATAATATATAATAGTATAATATAATATAATATTTATAATATTAATATATTAAGATATTATAATATACTATATATTATTATTATTATTATTATTAAAAAGTCTTATCCTAACAATACTTTTTTTTGCTCAAAAATATTTTTTCAACATCTAACTTCTCTATTTATCATGTCCACTAAATTGATTTTTATCTAATGACTAAGACATAAAATAAGACCTAATCATTTCTCTCCTTATTTTATAATTTTCCATTTTCAGGGCATCACAAAATTTCCTTTGAAACTATCCTGTCAGAGTTTTTACAACTTTCTTTTTTAAATTTTTTATTCAAATTTTTTTGCTCTTTTTGTAGTTTTAATGTTATGTATCTATCTATCTATATATAAAAAGAATGTCTTTTCCCAATAGTACTTTTTCCTGTCCAAAAGTGTTTTTTCAGCACCTATTTTCTCTATTGTAACACCCCTTTGGAGGATGTCACACATAAAAGAAAATAAAACAAATAGAAATAAAATCTACCCAAGTTGCGGAATATTTGTTAAAATTATTACGGGTTGTAAAAATAATTCGATAGACTGAAATATGTAATAAAAAGATAATACGAAAAATACGAAATAAAAAAAAAACATCATCACTAATAATATACATATGGTTAAGTTATAAACTGTACATATAATTTACAACTAAGACTACAACTATTTAAACAAAAACAGTAAAGAAAGCAATAAAAGAGTTAATATATACAGACATACGCTGACGCGCCCAAAAAAAACATCATGATTATCTAATCCTCTGATGGATCACTCTCGGTGTGAAAATGATCATCAGGAGATAAATATCCTTGATGTCTCGACACACGGCGATAACGGGATCGCGCAGTCGACACGATGCTTATCTCACTAGGCTCAGGGTTTTCAGCACCCCAATAACGCCTAATGGATAAGGGTAACTCTAAGTGCAGAAAAAGCGTCGTCGTCGAAATCGAATCTCCATCAAACTGGTGACGTAAAATAACGGTCATACGTCCAGCATACGTAACAGAAGCACGATCTCCTCGTAAATGCCAAGCCAGATCACCTCCATGGAATACCAGCTCTACGAATCCCAAAAATGCAGGCGTCGCCATCCCCCACACAATCAATCCAGAGGGTATGGATGATCGGACGGTTCTTGCTCGTAAAACTGATCGTCGGTCTGCTGATCTCCCTCTTCCTCAGGGTACACGATCTCAAGAGGTTGTTCCTCTTCTTCCTCTTCAAACTCTTTACCGCATAAAAATAAATAGACAATAGACACATACAATAAAGAGGTAAGACAACATAAAATCATCGCAACATGGCAAATAAGAAGACGACAAATAACTACTACACAGTTTATACAATACGAAGAAGCTATAACATTAATACATATTAAATATCCTAGTGTTTCAGAATATCACAGATATAACACAAATAAAGAAATTCACACGGATAAATCAATCTCACAGATAAACTAAGATAAGAAATAGACAACTAACATAAAAATTATCGATAAATACAAATAGAGAAAATGTAAAAACATCCAAGATGTTACCGATAATGATAAATAGAGAAAAATAGAATATTATCCAATATATACTCAAATACACCAAAACACAACCCTACTCCATGGAGCTAAACCCAAACAGATATCGAGAGAATGACTTGCAAAAATCTATTAGTACTCACGGCCGCCCAACCAACTATTACGCGGTCACACGTTACGTCAATAGCCTACGGACTGGAATCCACCATCCAGGGCGTAGTATAGTTCACGGTCTCCGTTGTGGCACTATAGACAATGTACTACTAAACTTTACAAACCTCGATTAAATATAGTGTATGTCGAGTACATTAGTGTGCTATCGGTTTACTGGCGGGTGAGCTACCAACTGTCCACATGTGGGATCCCGTACACTAAAGTCTCCAAGTTTATTAGAACAATAAACCACACTACATTTATCGCATCGACAACACGATGTGATTCGTCTCGTCAACCCAAAACACCAAAAATTGGCATAAAGACAGAACATAATTCCAAATATATGAAATTACGAAAATGTCCTCAAGATAAAAATATACCCTCAATGGCGTAAAGCTCATGCGGGTTCACATTTTCCCGACAATAAATAACCTCAAAAGCCTCATGCGGGTTCACATTTTCCCGACAAATAAAAATAAATATAGTAACGGTCAATCGCGTAGAAATTTTATCGCGTTTTTGAAATCTCGTCGTTTTTACAAACGTTTAAAAATCGGGTAAAGATATTTTTCTGTTTTTAAAATCGCGTAGCATTTTTAATACATTTTCTCAATCGCGTAGGATTTTTAAATCATTTTCTTATTCGAATGCCTTTAAAATTACCATTTAAACAGATAGAAATAATATTTAGTACATTTAAACTACGTAGAATAATTTTTCATACAGTATCTTGTCATTAGGATATTTTGACTATCCTATAGGTTCAATTTTTACTAAAAATTGACAAAGATTTTTTGTTTATAAATTTATAATAATGATTTTCTAAATTTTCCATAAAATTTCTATTTATCTAATTTTTAACCATTTCATTAAATTCTTTTTGAAATCTCTAACATGCTTCAAAACCGAAAGTGAGCTATATGTTAGAAAATTTCTTAACATTACTTGTATTTCCTTCCTAATGATAAAATTATGAATTTTAACCCTTTAGACTTACTTCTAATCAATTGGTTCCTTCATAAATCATTATAGAAAATTTATTCTTAACTTGTATTGTTTCTTTTTAATTAAAAAAATTTAGAAACAAGTTTTTAAAATCATGAATTCCTATAGTGGCATGTTGGCCGAATTTTATAAAACTTTTGCATTTGATTTCCAAAATGTCTTTCACCTTTTAAATCATATCAAATGTATTCTATAGTCTAAGTTCATTAAATCATTTTAGAAAATAGTTATCTATAGTCAATTTAATCCTTTAGGCATGTTGGCCCAAAATACTAAGTTTGTACCATTTGATTTCTAAATGCATTTTTCTTTGATCAAATCAATTAGAAACTTTCTTGATTCTCCTAGGTTAATTAAGCTACACTTTAGGAAAAAATCAAGAGAACATTTTGGTCCTCCAAACTTGTCATTGCCGTGAGCTATTGGATTGTGTTCTTTGGAACACTCATGCAAACTTACACATGTTATTCACATCCTAAACCTTATCATACAATTCTAACACATGCATTTATATCTCTAACACATGCAAAATATTTCTAACACATGCAAAATATTTCTAACACATAAACCTAATTTAAAGCTTATAGACATACAATCAAAAGCTATTAGACATGCAAGATTATTACAATTACCAAATAAGAAAGCTACTAACACATAACACTTAAGCTACTAGCAATCACAAAAATTAACAAATACACATCAATAAACACACCACAACCGAATCCTTATGGATTCTACAAACAACTCATCTTCTTACCACCATCAAGGATGATAAGAATTGTCTTCCTCTTACCTTAAATGAAGACAAAAACTTGCTTTCTCACCTCCTTAGGTCACGGTTTTCACTCCACCAAACACCTAAAAATCTCAAACAAAACCTACATGTTATTAACCATGAAAAAGAAGCTAAACCATGGAAAAATCATGGCTTAGAACTTTGAAAAAGAAGAGAGAAAAGAAAAGTATGAAATTTCACCTTCTAGGTAAAACTTCCAAGGTTGGTTTCCAAGCCTTAGATGGAAGAATTTGAAGAAACTCCCAACTACAAAGGTTCTTAGAATGGTGTTTAGATTAAGGAAACTTGGTTAGAAAAATTTTTGGATGGTTGGAGTGTTAGGAAACAAGCTTGGCCGAATATGGTGGAGAAAATGGGCAAGAATGGTGGCTAGGGTTCTTGATGAGAGAGAAGAGAGAAAAGTGATGAAGACAAAGTGATTTTTAGGTCACCAAAGGCCTCTTGGCCGTGGACTTCAAGTGGGGTGCAAGGTGGGCACCTTGCTTGGCTTCATCCAAGCCATTGGATGAATCAAAGGCTAAGATTAAGCCTTGGTGAGCAAGCCTACTTCTCATTGGTTGGTTCCCGGTGACTCACATGGCTTAGTCACACTGCGTAATAAATGCTCTGCTGAGTCACGCCTGTTCTGGAAAGTTCTACAGCTTACGGTGATTAATTAAGCTACCGATCTAACCGTTCTATGAATGTGGTCCCGTAAAATATTTCCTGTCCATTGTCACTAAAACATACTTGACTAATAAAATAATATTATAATAATATAAAATTATTTTATTTGTGCTTAAATCCTAAAAATTAAAAGATTATTTTTAGTCACATTTAGAATCGGGTTAAGTAAGATCCCCCAATTCTAAATAATAAAACAAGATTTTCCCGGTCCGGAAAATATTATTTTCTGCCTCGGAGCAAATCGCACAAAAAGTCCATATAAAATCACAGCAAGCATTTTCTCGCATTAAATCAAGAAGAAAACAATTAAAAACGACAAAAACAGAGAAAAACAATGACGTTCGGGACGTAACGGTCATTTCCTCGTTTTTCCCACAACGTAGGTAATCGTCCAAAACGTTCAAATAAAATATCCAAAGAAAGTATTATTTAGTTGTATATCTTTCTAAAAATTAATACAAGAAATGTTCGAAAAATTTTTTATTTTACCGTCTCGAAGCAAACTACGTAAAACGATCAAATAAAATTTGAACCTGTATTATCGTAGTTGTTTTCGTACAAAATTCAAGAACAGAAAAATAGGGATACAGCGGTCATTCATACCAAAGCATGAAAAACAGAAAACAGTAAATTCAGAATATTTTCTAAAAATTGGGGCGTTACATCTATAATGTCAATTGGATTAATTTTCATATAACCCTTGTGACATAAAATATAACTCAATCATCTTTTTTCTTTATCTATAACTCAATCTAAAATTATCTTACCTGATTTTTTTCAACTTTCTTTTTTTTTCAAATTTTTTATTCAATTTCTTTTTGCTTTTTTTTTTTTGTAATTTTAATGTTAATTACTGTAAAAAACTCAATATACTCTTAATGGGATTTTGATGTAATTTATCTACATATAAAAAGAGGACATTATCCTAATAGTACTTTTTTTCGGCTCAAAAGTATCTTTTCTATCCGTGTCCATTAGATTGATTTTCATCTAAAAATTGTGACATAAAATAAGATTTAATCATCTCTCCTTTATCTATAATTTTTCAATTTTAGTGCAGCAAATATTTCCTCCAAAACTGTCTTGCCTTATTTTTTTCAAGTTTTTTTATAATTTTTTATTTTTATTCAATTTATTTTATACTCTTGTTGTAATTTTAATGTTGATTACTGTGAAAGACTCAAAATACATAAGATTTTGATATAATTTTCTTCTATTATCTATGTGGATGATAGATTTTTAATTTCAGATGATTTTCTTATCATTGTGTTAAATATGATGTATGGAATTTACATTTTGGCTGCCATCACTTATCACGAGCTTCTCTTCTTTTCCCCTTTACTTTCAAGATCTAATTTCTACTTGTTAATTTTGGCTGATAGATTATGTTTCCTTTTATAAATATATTATCATATTATATATTAATTTAGTCAAAAAATTTATTGTTTATCATAAATTGTCAAAAAAAATAAATTTTTTTGAAGTATTATACAACACCGGGTAGTGTTCAAATCTAATATAAACCAAACCAAAAAATTGAAAAACAAAAATAAAATAAAATCCAATTAAAATAAAATAAATTTAGTTTTTTCTTAAATTTTTTAAAAATTGATTGGAGTGGATCGATTTTTTATTTTAATTTTTAAAATTGATCTAATCCAATCCAATTTAATCTAAACTGATTAATATTGTATAATATATATTTTTTTATTATTAAATTTATACTTTTACCTATAATGACTTTAATTTCTAATATATTTCTCTCATATGTGTTGCTTACAATCAAATATTATTTTTTGCATGTTAAATAAACTATTTCTATTTTCTTTTTAATTGACCGAGTTGCTTTTAACTTATAAAATTCTAGGCTTAGATTTTTTTTGGGTCAAAAACTGATTAAACGATTACAAAATCTAAACTAAATCAATCTAATCCAAATCGATGTAAATCACATTATTTAGATTAGTTAGTTTTTTGACTCAAAACTGATCCAAATCAAATCATAAACACTCCTACTTAACCCAAAAATATATCATATCTAATTTTTATAACTTGAACTCATCCCAATTAACTTCAAACTAAACAAGTTTATTAAGTTGAGCCAGATTTGAAACACCCCTAATTATTACCACCCACCTAAAGACAAGCTGACTCATTTAAGGCAAGAGAGTTTCTCTTATGCTTCTTGTTATTTTGTGATTACATTTTTTATAATTCGTGAATAATATTTACCACGTAGTCTATTTAATTAGAATAATTACACAATCAATTATTGCTTTACCTATATTTTTATTTTAAAAAAAACATCACTTTCCTAGTATAAAAAATTAAGGCAAATCCATGAAAATATTAGGTTTTTAGAACCTGAATTTTATATTTAACCTGGTAGAAAACATAATATTTTCTACAGCAAAGAGCAAAATCTACTTTCATTTGTCAACTAATAATGAAAGCATGTAGGGAAAAAAAATATAGAAAAAAAAGCCTAGAACTTAGATAAGGTGCACTTGAGTTGATAATATTTCATTAGTAGAGCTTAACTTAAAAGATTAGTCTATTAGGTGAGAGAATTTCATGATTTAAATATTATATTGAGTTTTTTAATTATTTGTTCAATATGAGACTCATAACATTGTCATCCTCTTTAAGAGCCGACGTATACGGTAACTTCACTCTATCAATATTGATTCGGTGGTAGCCTTTTCTCCTTTAGCGGATCACTCATCTATCAGAATTCAGTACAATACTCTTATTATTACAACTTAATCTAATTTATAAGTAGTTGTTTCCGAAACCTAACTTTTAATAAAAATACAAATTATTATAACTTAAACTTATAAGATAACTCAAAAGTTTATTAAGTGAAAAAAATCTCATGACTTAAGTATTACGTTGAGTTTCAATGAAAGCACTAACATTAGAACTTCTATTTTCGAGTTAAGGAATAAGATTCCGGTTCTTTATTCGAGTTAGAGAAAATTCTTCCATTTATTTTTACTTTCAGCTATTTATTACTGTGCTATGATTCTCTTATTTATACAATGACTAAATAATTAAATGGTAACTAATTACTAACTCACTTAACAAAACGTATCATAAGATCCTAACAGTTTAGTAGAAGTTTGAATTGTTTCATTCAATTTCCATTTAATATAAGAAAATGGAATAGGAACATTTTGAAGAGAGAGAGAGAACAAAGAGAAAAAACATAATCAGTCCCGCAACCTAACCTTCGTTGTTTCTGATCTACCCTGACCATATTTTGCGTCCTATAGTACTGATGAGTGCGGACAGGCTACAGGGAACGAGTTTGATGGCCGTGACCCCATACTGTGTCAATGCCCCGTGAAGTTTTTCGGGTAGTATTGTTTTTCTTTTTGGGGCTTCGGCCCTCCACTGTACCAAAAAGAAAATCCTCGGCCCAAGATGTTGTTCTTACTTACATTCTCAGACTTAAGTTCTACGCGTGACAATGGCATTGTGGCAATGTGTTTTCTTTATGTGGTTATAGTTTATTTCTTATTTTTATTTTTAGTTGACATATTTTTATTTATAATTATAAAGATATTTTATTTTATTTTCTATTTTTAAGATTTTATGAAAAAAAATCATAAAAATAAGATTTGATTGTTTTTATCAATTTTTTTATAAAAAATTAAAACAAAAAAATAAATTGAAAATAAAGTAATGTTTTTATAATTATTAATAAAAATATATTAAATCAAATATTCCCTAAATTAAAATCCATTTAAAAAACGCCAAGAAATCGAAAACTTTCAAAATAATTTATTAAGAAAAGTTGTATTATCATTATAGATTGATCTGTGTGCAGTTGCAAGTTGCAACAAATGGCAAAACTGGGTAGTAATCTGTTACAAATTTAGATTTACATATCTAGCTTATAAATTAAATCTGATTTATAAGATGTTAAACAAACATGTGATCATTATGTTAAAAAAACACATAATTCATAAGTTTAAACTTTATTAACACCATTATAAAATAATGATAGAAAAAACTTCCAAACCACCAAGAAACAAATGAAGAAATACAAATTAAACAACAAATCCCATCATGTTACCATATCGTCGGACATCCAATCAATGAGTATAGACAAATGCTGTACGGCAATAATTTTTTTCAAAAATTTTGATAGAACGATTTGACAGCTTGTTAACTCTTTGGTGAAAAAATGTCAATACTATTTTATTTTATTCCACAATTACTCTTATATTTAGTTAAATTTTGTTATTTTTGTTTTTACTGTATAGAATTATTCATGAGTATTTCATGACATATCGTTATATATAATATTTATTTTAGAAAGTCAATAATTATTGCATAAAGTACATAAAATGGTGTCGTTTCAAAATAAAATAAAATTTATTTATTTAAAATTTATAAAAAATATATTAATATGAATTACATTTATTGTATTTTCTTAAAAATGCTGTTGTCATTAAAAAAGTAAGCTGGTTGACAAAAAGCAGGTGCCATATGGTGTATACATATGATCTGTCCAAAAATCATGGTAATGGCCCTCCGGCCTCCCATTTTCTTCAGTAGCTCCAGCATATTATAAAAATCTGTGATTTAGTGGGCTCTCCACTTATCACTCTGCAAAGTTTGTAAACTTTGCCGTCATTATCCTTCTATCATTTCAAGGATAATTGATCCAATTCAATGTAGGCCATAATGCTCCCTTTGCATCGGGTTCCCATTTTCATTGAGTATTCATACTTGTTCTAGATTCTTACATACGTTTACCTAATTTCACCACTAATGTAACTGCTATCCAATATCATTAATGATTCATCCACTATTTAGAAGATGGTGCTAGTGTTGTACCTCATTGCAAATTATGCTAATTAAACCCACAAATAAATATAATGTTCGAGACATCTAATTAATTTTATATTTCCATCGAATAAACTGTGTTTGGTGTTGTTTCGATTCGATCGAGTAACTAATAATTACCAAAATCTCAGTCACAGAAACTAAATTAGAATCAGGAGGTTTAACTGCATCTCTCAAACTAGTTAAGAATCATCGTCCAATTAATGCTAGATGTAGCCATTTTTAGTGTTTAATCCATTGACTTGTAATAAAGGATCGTTTCAAAGGTTGAGAGATGATTATAACTCGAGGTATATAAATTGAGCTGCTGACAATTATTTCAGCTGAATGAGCGTACGTAATGTAACATCGCAACGCAATTGTTGCTTGAACTATTCATGCAACTTTAGGATTATAAGAGAACATGATTTTCTGTAGGTTACATGCATTCAACGCCTGTCTTATTAGAATGATGGATTTGCACCCACATACAGGCTCAAAGTCGTCATCAGATTTTTTTTTTTCGGTATAAGTCCTCGTCAGATATGTAAACTTGGAAAGTGGTTTGTTTCGCGTTGAGCTTATCTCCGCAAGTTGCTAGAATTTGTCCCCGGGCAATGGCGTAAATAATTCGAGTTATTTTTGAACTATTTAAATTTGATTTGTTAAATGTTTAATCAAGTTTATTTGTTTAATTAAATAAATAAATTTAAGTTTAAATTTAAGTTCAATTATATAAATAAACTAAACTTAAGTTTTATAGATTTGATATTAAAAACTTGTGTATGTGTGCATGCACGTATTACTTATTCATTGTGTATAGATAGTAAAAATTCAAACACAAAAATAATTATAATTTTATATAAAAAAGTATATAAAATAATAATGTTTAATAGTGGATATTGAGTTGTACTTGAATAGATGGTTGAAGGTGGACTCTTTCGTGGCATGGCAGTTGCAGCGGTGGTGCGATGGGGTGAGTACCTGCAAAATACACTCTGACGCTCAAGTTATACCGTACACAAGAAAGGCAATCTGTATATCAGATAAGATGCATACCTTTGAGACCTTGCATGACATTTATAAGAGCGTTTTAGAATGTAATGCAATATGTATTGAGTGTAGTTATTTAGGATTAGAATCCGTCAGAGATTGTAATCTCTTTTAATTAATTTTTCTATTTATGTGGGATGTAATTAGCTTTCATATTCATTAAGGATACTTTGAGAGATTTATGCCTAATAAATAAGCAGGTGTACTCATCAAGATAGCGCACAATGATATCTAAACACTATTATGGTGAGTCGGGTTGCTCCTGATCCATGGCCCATAACTCAGCTCAGAACAGATGCCCCTAGCTTGACGCTTAGATGAGACATATAAGTATCAAGGTACCCAAGTTTAGCAGGAGCACACAACACACAATGGTCAAAGGGATCCAAGTCATAGTGTTAATGTTGGATCTCACCGTGTTTTTTCCCAAATGGTTGAGGTCTGTGATATATCATAATATGTCCCTCGGAGTTAATGAGTAAGGTCGGGATCCGAGGTGGATCGCTCGACTTAGATCATCATACCATTAATGTGCTGGGTTGACCCATATGATTGGGTCCCGGATTACGGTCCAGAACAATTGCCTCTAAGTTGGTGCTTAGCTAGCATGATTAAGTATTAAGGTAAATCTTAATGCCTTCGGGTTATGAGACTCAAGCTTTACATGAAGTCGGAGTCCACAATGCCCCCAAGGGATCAAGAGCTTTAATTTTGAGGCGTTAACGTGACAGTCACTTGACACTAGATGAGGATTTAAAGGATACAAATCCAAGTATAGGTTATCTCAAGTAATAAATTTCTCGAGAGTTTGAGGTTGATTCACAGGAAATTGATGAAAAAAAATTCTTTGAGGTAAGGGAAGGCTTTGTCACAATAATAAGATAATAAAATTTGTTTACAATTAAATTAAAGAACTTGCTTAGACTAGGAAATCCACTTTTGGTAATAAATTAAGGACAATATTAATTCTTTTTATAACTCAATTGAAATTCACGTACAACAGAGGTTTCAATCGGAGAATAAAACATTCAAAGTCCATTTAGAATTATATACGTAGTTATATCATAGTTTCTTTAATTATTTACCAATACCTACACTTGTAAATGGGTTCAAGTATTCATTGTGCCAAACCACTTGTCTACAATGAATCAAGAACTCCACTTTACAAGGAGGGTTTCTAAATTGATTGGAAACAAAATACCAAACATATAATGATCACTTGATAATATATCATTTAAGCACAATAAAGAAATTAATATAACCTTATTTTATTACCAAAAGTTTCACTCCGATGAAGATTTAGTTACCTATAAATAAGAAGAAACAAAAATAGTAGAAGAAAAAGATGAACATAATTTCAACTTAGAACAAAAGAAAATTATAACAAATAACACAATAGCATAATCTAAGCTAAGCCAAGATTACCCAAATGATCTGTCTATTGTCCATTTTATAGAGGATTAGGGATACAAAATGACAAGGGAATTGATTAATGAGTGAGTGGATGATCAGTGGGTATATGAGTGGAAAATGCCAAAGAACTTTTATGAGTGAAAAATTATTGAAATTTATTGTCTCCAAAATCATTCAGTGATGAACTCATGGATAACGTCAGAATGAAGCAAATTGGTCTTCATGAAAGTTCTAGGAAATTGTCTCAGCTTTCCAATGCCACTAAAATCATCCAAAAATTTGTCATACAGCCCAAGATATGACCCAATTACTGCAAACTGTTCAGGCCCAGTTTCAGCACCTCTATTTTAACTTTCAGACCCAATATGACCTCTAAGCTGTCCGATTGAGCTCTTGTGTTCTCATGAAAGTTGTAAATATAGGTCTTAACTTTTAGATGCCAAATTTTCAGCCCATTTCAGTTCCTTAAACTTGAATTATGCAATGATTACTGCACACTGTTTGGGTTACTGTCACAAAACTTATGTTCTGGCTTCCAAGCCCAATTAGCTCCACTAGATGTCTGATTTTTCCCTGGAGCTCTCATGAAAATTGTAGAGCTTTCTCTTATCTTTCCTAAAAGGTAAGATACATAATTATAAGACATCTAGAACTCAAGATATGACCGAAATACAGAAACAATGTAAGACAAAAATAATGCTAAAAAAATCAATTAAGTCCAATTTGAGTCCAAACTTACAAAACATAACCAGACTTAATCAATTTAGTACACAGAGAGTGTAAATGACTAAAAATGAGGGTTTATTAATGTATAAAATATGTGATTATCAAATTCTCCCACACTTAGCTTTTTGCACTCCTGAGCAAAAACACATAAGACCAAAGATAGGAAACAAAGAAAAATGACATAGACTCAAAAGCTAAAAATTCTAAAAGACTTGATGAAACAAGAAGAATAACTAGAAATTCAAGGGATCAAAGCATTAATGAAGTAATATTTCTTCACATCTCAAACCAACAAGTAAGGAAACTTCAGTTGAAAAGAATGAATCAAGAATGATAGATCCTCACAGAATTCACTCTTAATCTCTCAAGTGTTTAAATGGTAAGTATTTCACTTTATTCAACTCATGAACAATTGCACTACCATAAGCTTGTTTATCTTCTACTTCTCCGCTACTCAAAACACATGCATATAAAAATCAAGAGGACTTTATTCATGGTTGTAATAGGGTCATGATAAAAGAGAGGGGATAATATGGATATGAGAAGATAAATACCAAAGAGAATAAAAGAACATTATGGTATAGTTAGAGTGGAGAAGATGTTTGAAAACATTCATCATAAAGGAAAATGACCAATATTTGACTAATGTTTTGTTAAAGATCAATCCGAAATTGGTGAATTGAATTCATTGTTAAGCCTAAACCTTCTCATTTTCTTCATGTTGTTTCCAAGCATTAACCTTTATTCTAGACTCTGATAATCCTTTGATTGTAACAGTGATCGACTCTTTTTTTTTTTATCATTTTGTACACACACCCTCACACCTGTTCAAGAACAAGACCAATGCTCTCTTATTCTTTAAAATTTGGTAAAAACATTTTTTTTCTCTTTTTTTTTGAAGGCACGTAATGAGCTAAAAACAAGGAATGATCAAATAAGCTTAAAGGGTTACACAAAGGAAAATATACAAGGATGGCTATTTGGTCAAAGTAGCTATTTCAAAATGCCTCAATCATATTTATGCATGCATGTGAAAATGTAGCCTAAAAAAGAATCAAAGCAAGTTTCTAGAGTAACAATTTTATGAGTAAAAATCACACAAGAAAGAAGAGAATAGTACAAATGTTCAATTCATTCATCAATAGGCTCAAAATCTCACAAGGCATATTTCTATCATTCTCAATCCACCATATCAACATTCATATCTAAGCCTGTGATTTTTAAGAAAGAAGACAATTTATGCTAAGATCCAAGAATTCATTTGCTACTTCTACACAAAATAATTATTTCCTCAACTAAGATGTGTCTTAAGAGTAAACTTACCTCCAAGGTAAATTTTACTCCTTACTCTGTCATCCTTAATTGGTTTTACTACGAATAGGTTTCTGACAGTCATATAACTAAACATACTTCCTAATTTAGATGCATCTCATGAGTAAAATCACTCCTTACTCTGTCATCATTCATTGGTTTAGTAAGTCCATGACAATTATATCATACCTCCTAAAAAAGAATTTTTTTTTGGTCAACTATCCTTCCCCCAACCAGATCACAACATTGTCTTCAGTGTTAAAATATAGACGAGTAAAGGATAGAAGATATTACCTATTGGAGAAATTTGACACAAATTTAAACAGAAACAAAGTACGATAAATAAAATCAAAGGTAAAGAAAAGTTATAAATGAAGTGTCAAATCTGGCTTTCTTTTCATCCAACTTCCTGCTGACTAATCTATCTGAGCTATTGCTGGGTCAGGTTTATAAACAAAAGCTTCTAATTTATCAATCAACTCATCAATAGTGGAAGCAGAAATAAGAAGTTGTCTTGCCAAAGGTGTGATAAATTTCTGTTCCATAACGTAGTCAAGAAAAAGTAACAAAATATCAAAGAAATTATTTACATTCAACAAACCTATGAGTTTATGTTGGATGTTCAGTTGGGCCCAAGAGACAATTTGAAAAACTTCTTCCAAGGTACCAAAATCACCTGGTAAGGCAATGAATGCATCAGAGTTGTCAAACATTATCTTCATTCGTTCATGCATTGATGATACATTAAGTTCCTCCCAAATTATCTTTTCAGTGATGTTCTGTTGAGTGAAAGGTTCAGGAATGACACCTAAAACCTAACTGCCTCCTATATATGCAACAAGTGATACAGCTTCCATTAACCCACGACAACTCCCCCATATACAAGATGAATATTTCTCACAGCAAGTGATCGACCAAGAGTGTTAGCTGCGTTTACAAACTCTAAACTCTTCCCATACTTAGACCCACAAAATACACAGATATTTTTAAGTCGACGAACAGAAACATCTTCCATTTCTATACTTACCTTCCCTTTGAATGATTCTAAGTTAAAGGAAAGTAGAGAAAATTGAGTGTTTAAATAGGAAAAAGAATGGAAATGATAATAATAACACCTATAAGGGTAGGTTGACTGTTGTCAGAAAAGTTTGAAATTAAGAAACATAGAATCTTTTTTTTTGTTTTTGTTTTTTTGTGTTTTGTTTTTTGTTTTTTATTTTTACTTCAAGAAAACCATCAGGGTAAAGAAGTCTAGAAACCCTTGAAGGACCTTGCTCAAAGGATCATCTGTTCAAAACCAAAATACAACAAAATCATACAAAGATAAAAGAAATATAATAACAAATAATGACATACCTTTATGTACAGTTTTCATGGCGTATCTTTATGTTGCGCATCATGAGTGCAGTAGTACAGTAATACCAAGACGGCTCAGCCAATCTTGGAATTCTTCTCCCTCCTGCTTGTGGAATATATTGGATTGAGCTACGACGCAACTAATTAAAGTGCATAAATCTGACAGCCACCACCTAAGGACCACAGCCAGTGAGAGGTCACTGGAGAGCCCATGACATTAAATCACAGGATCTAACGCAGTTGCATAGTCACGCAAGTATGCCAACACGGGGCGCTTCTTTCTACTCATCATCTCAACTTGCCTAGAAGGTAAACTTTGGGACATTGAGAATGACTCTCTACAGAGCATGGCACACGAACCTTATTTACATATCGGTGTGTGAAGGTCTCCTCTTGAGTATATGAAAGATGAACATCCATCTGAGGCTCCTAATCTAATTAAAGACCAAGTTAAACCGAAGTTTCACCTTCCTTTTCTCATTTTTGTTTCTCTATTTCTTTTCTTTTTTATAAAAAAACATGAAGAAGAAGAAGAAGAAGATAATATGTATAGATTGTTGTGAATATGGCTCACATCTGCCTCTGGTTTCATATCCAATAACGACTTAAACTCTTTCTATGAGTCAAGGATAAGCTTCCCATCCAATTTTCTTATAAATTAGCAAACAGGGTCATTTAGAGTCAGATTCTCAAGACTGTAGTGTTTTTCTTCATCCTTGAAGAGATTCCACAAAATAAGAAGTTCACGATGTACAAATCCACAAGAATACATATCAATAGTCAATAAGATATCATCTAATGACTCCTTACTTAGTTCATTCTTAATGAAAAAAATTTTATCTTCTCTGTTTGCGGAAACTATACCTAAAGATTGACATCACTTGTTACAATTCCATCGTGCATATTTGTGACAGACTTGTAACCTTTTTGCTCTTCTCCTTTTAAAATACGAACTTCTTCCAAGAACTGGCCTGTCTGAGTCAAATGAAATTGAAGACTCGCCTGCTAGTCGGACCTTTTGTTCAATTATCCAGCGTATATCTTTTGGCATACCCTTGTGCATTAACAGTCTCAATCTTTCACATCTAACTTTGTAGATTTTTGTCAGAGAATTTTGAGGGAGGGAAGAAAAATGTTTTCTCAGGTTTGAAAGAATGACATCCATTTTAAAGGAGAATGATTCAGTTATTTTGGGAAACTGAAAAAGAAACTGACTTGAGAGTCACGGAGTACCGTTATCCGCCACTTAACCGGGAACACAAAGAACTGCAAAAAGAAGGCAACAAAATTAGAGCAAATTCTATTCATAAAAAAGATAAAAAGAGAGAGATGAATTCTACCTCATCAGCTTAGTTTTTCAGAAATAGTTTGAGTCTTTGTCCATTGACTTTAAACACATTACCATTCATAAGATTCTCAATGTTTATGGCCCCATGCGAATACACATGTTTGACAACAAAATAGCTACTCCACCTAGATCTCAATTTTCCAGGGAATAGGTGTAGACGAGAATTATAAAGCAGAATTTGTTGATCAATTTCAAAAGATTTTCTCAAAATTATCTTATCATGAAAAGTTTTTGTTCTACCTTTATAAATCTTTGAATTTTCATATGCATCATTTCTCAATTCTTCAAGTTCATTTAATTGTAATTTGCATATCTTACAAGCATCATCAAGATTTAGATTGAAAGCTTTAATAGCCCAAAATGCTTTATGTTCCAATTCTACAAGCAAGTGATAAAGTTTTCCATAGACTAAGCGATAGGGTGACATGCCCAAAGATGTTTTGAAAGCAGTACGGTAAGCTCAAAGTGCATCATTTAGTCTTAAAGACTAATATTTACGATTTGAGTTAATTGTTTTTTTTTAAATTTATTTAATCTCCCTATTTGCCAATTCAACTTGTCCATTTGTATGAGGGTGATAAGGGGTGGCAATTTTATGTGTAATACCATATTTCTTTATTAAATATTCAAATAGTTTATTATAAAAATATGTTCTCTCATCATTGATGATAGCTCAAGGGATTCCAAATAGACACAAGATATTTTCTTTTAAAAATTTGAGAACAGCTTTATGATCATTGTATCGGCATGAAATCGCCTCAATCCATTTTGAGACATAATCAATTGCAACCAAAATATACACAAATCTAAATGAGGATGGAAATGGGCCCATGAAATCAATTCCCCAACAATCAAAAATTTCAATGACAAAGATAGGGTTCAGAGGCATTGTCGCAACCGGGATTGCGGCGGGATAACGACTTAAATTACAAAAATTTAATGTTAAGGGAGTCGCCACCAATTTTATTTTTTTATTTGAAAAAAATTGGAAAACCAAAAATAATGGTCTACGTTCAAAAATTCAGGTTCGGGAGCCCGATTATGCACAGGGAAGGGTGGAGCCTTAACCCCACTGAACCTAATACATCCGTCCTTAAAACGGTTACCTTAAATTAACGCACAAATTTTTATGACCCTTAAAAATATCTATTTTACCCATTTATTAAAAGATAAACAAAGAAATAAATTATATAAAAAAATTTGAAAAGAATCTTGTTTCAAAATCTTGCTCAAATCTTTTAGAGAAATGAACCATCAAATCATGTCACAATTTAGATGATTCTAAAAAAAGCAAGATTAATAAGTCATCATGTCAAATTTCACTATTCTTGTTTTTATTTTCTTCATACAAAGTTCAATTATCTTTTATTTTATTTTATTTTATTTTATTTTTTATAAAATTTCCTCCCTTTTATAAATAAACAAATAAATTATGAGAGTTTAATTTCGTTTCAAAATTTTACTCAATTTTTTTTTAAAAAATCATCAAACAAATCCAATTTAGATGATTCTAAAAAGGCAAGATTAACAAGCTGTCACAAATTTCGATTAATCTTGTTTTATTTTATTTTCACAAAGTTCAATTATTTTATTTTATTATTATTATTATTATTTTTATAAAGTTTCCCACCCCTTTTTTAAAAAAAATTGATGATTTATTTTTTTAGTAAGGAAATAGAAGATAAGATACCAATAAAAACAAAAATTAAGGTTAAAATACAAATGTGTAGAACGTGCAAGAATCAATATGTACCAATGAAAAAGGTCAAAGAAAGAGTGATTAAAATAGCATAAACTCAACCCATAAAAACAATAGTAAAGTTTCAGCGTCTATATTAAAAGGACAAGGACTCTTCTTTTTTTTTTATCCACTAAAGTGCATCACAACAGGAGAATAAACCATGCACCATCACATGATTTTTAGAAAGAGTTAACCTCACTTATGCATCATTGGAAAGTAAGAACGAAACCAAATAAATGGTTTAGCCAATTAGTACAATATTCAGTGGTGAGTTAATCATATTTACACCATCATGGATGATCAAGCTCCAATCAACACCTTATGACTTTCAAGGCAAAATCCAATTACGTTCACGTTGGTAGCAAGGAGTACAAAGTTTGATATTTCTAATAAACATGCATTAATGGACCCAACTATTACAATTGGAGGGCAAGTTATCTCCCCTATCACAAAACGGTAACATCCCACCTTCATTCCAAAAGCATTTTTTATCATAAGATTAACACAACAACATGACTTTAAACAGGCATGATTTACCATCACAAAGCATCCCAAACCAGTAAACTTCAATCCCATACTAACAGTGAAGCAGAAATTAAATCGTACACATGCAAGAGCATTGAAGACAAGTTGTAGTCAACATCTTAGCAAATGTTGGATCATCGAATTAAGACAAGCACTCAGAATGAAATAGAAATAGTGTCCCCTGTGGTTATCAGTCACCTTGAATTTATACCTCTCATCTTGTCTTGACCCCGAAACTTGCCTCCAAAATCTTGAAAACCAAAATCAGGACAGCCAAAGCAACTAACCACTTATATTTAAGCAAACAGAGAAAAAAAAATGGGGTGCAAGAATTAATACAGAATTATTAGAGCCATTGTTCCACGTCAATTAGAAAGAAAAAAAAAACTAGTTAATCTGCAACCATGAAAACCCATTACAACTAGCTTTTTGTTTAATAGCAGAAACTAAGTAATAAACTTGTTACTCCAAGCTTGTCATGCCAAGGCAGGTAATGAAATGTGCATTCAAAACCCACACCTTATATATCATTTCCTATCTGCCAGCCAAGCATCATAACTAGAGAAAACTTTTGACAATTTTACTCTTCTTTTCTATATACTAGACAATGTAAAATCCTAGCAAACCGTGAGCAGTCATCAACAAATTTCATGAGTCAAAATTAACTTGTTCTTAGTATCAAATAGCAATACCACATGTTACAGCAGACAAAATAACGAATTAAAGAAAGGGAAACCAAATTGGTAGACCTAGTCCCTTAACCCCTGGATCAAATGGCATCCTTAGCAGCAAGAACAAATTCGATGAGGCTATGATTCAATCATTCTATCAAACAGAAGGAAGACAACTAGAATAAAACAAAACTAAAGAGAAAGATGTATATATCAGAAGCCAAATTTCAGAGTTCATACGGAATCAGATCAAAGATGAAATATGAGGACCTTCATTCATCCAATATTCTTCAATCAGGATATCAGAACGAGTAATAAACAACATAAAAACTAAATAAAAATAAAAAAACAAAATGGACTCAAACTGCCATCTTCAATCAGGATATCAGGATAGACTAAGAACCAAATGTGATAATTTCCATTCAAAATATTTTCAATACAACCATGGCAGAAGAGGGAAGAAAAACGAAATTACCAAATAGGGGGTCTCTCCAAATAACTCCCAAACACCCGAAGAATTCCTTCAAAAAGGAAATTTACACAACTCTCTCTCAAATTCCTCTCAGAGTAACCTTCCTTCAACTGGACTCTCAGAGAAAATTAAAAAAATTCACCAAGGGGAGAAGAAAGTCGAACCCCTTTCTCGTCTTCATCCTTCGTATTTATGGTGGCTGGTTGGGTGAGAAAATGACGGTTGCCTGTGCTTCAGAGCGTTTGTCTTCTCAAACCTTCCATTTTTGCACTTCTTTTCTTTGTTCCACGCAAACTCCACCCTCTGACTCCTGCAATCTTGAACTCCCCTCACAACTTCCATTTTTGCATGCTCTTCCTCTGCTCCACGCAAAATCTTACCCCAAAATGGTATCCTCGCGCCGTGAGCTCTGTCAGAAGGGGCTCAAAGATCCGCTGGTGAAAGCGAATCCAGGTCTCTACGTTGGGGTTGTTTAGCGCCGCTGCCATGGTGCCTTGAAGCTCGTGATGGAGGCTGCACAGCTTGGACGCGTGAGGGAGTAGTCTAACGGGGGTGAGTGTCTTCTCATGCGTGTAGCAGTGGGGGTAGCAGAGCTTGGAGCCCTGTGAAGTTGAGTTAGGCGTGCTGCTAGGGAGAGGCAGAGGGAGCAGCTTAGGGCTGGGAAGAGAAGGGGGAGGAGGCTGCTAGGGTATACGAAAATGGGAAGGGGGATTTGGGTCGTGGGTATGTGATCAATCAATTTTGAGCCATTCATTATTGCTTCATATTTGGCCTAATTGATGTTAATTATGTCCAATATTATGTTTGTAGATGAGTTTTAGATGATTGGTCTTCATTGAGCTTAATTGTAAAAACTTCATTAATTTTCAGATTTTAACTCATTTTGACCTTTCTGTCTTGTACAGGCCATAACTTGGGCTACAAATATCGTATTTGGATGATCTTGGAGTCCCTTGAAAGCTGAGATGAAGATCTACAATCTGGTGTCTAATGCAATTTTTCTAATTCAGCTGGATTCAAGGCTAAATTAGGCCTCAAAGTCAGGATGTTGTTGCTGTCACAATGCTTGGACCTTTCCTCAATGATTTGGGCCTATCTCCCTCAATTTAAGCCCAATTAAGGCAAATGATATGTCTCTGAAAAGCTTATTCAGAGGGCTACAGTTTGGGCCAGGGGTAGATTAGGAATTACATAAGAACTTTCAGTTACAAATAGGTTGAGGCAGATTTCGAATGTAGCTTTTTGGATTTGGTTGTGATTCAGTTACAAACAGATTTACAGAAACCCTTTTTCTCTATTCTCTCTATTTTTCGTTTTACTCTCTTCTCTGCAATTTTCGTGATGGCCATGGAAGGCTAAAGCTCCAATCAATCCAAGGAATTCAATGATTGTGGTTAGAGTTTTGAGTTCTCTTGTTTAATTATAAATTCATTTGTGTTCTTCCTCTTCTCCTTCTTCAATTGAATTCTGATTAGAATTTCGAAATTGAAGTTAGAATTAGGGTTGATTAATCTGAATCTAAGGGAGAATAGATCATCGATTGATAATCTATGTTAATCCAAATTTGTTCCTAAATCAATATTAATTAAGAATTGCGGTTGTGATTCTTTTTGAATTGATAAAATGCTAGGTGATTATCTAGTTAATTTCGGATTAACAGAGGTGATTAAACAACAGAAATTCATTCTCTTGAACAATGATTAATTCTGCCACTTGAATTGAAAACCTTGGATTGGTGTTTCCTTAATTGAATTTTCTCAATTTGAATTCGTTTTCTATTATTGCAATGAACAAAACCCCCTACTTATTGATAATTTCTAATATGCTTGAGAAATCCGAATTGGTCCTTGGGAGATGACCTAGGTTATGCACTATGCTATATTCCATAAATCCTAGTCTATTTTGAGGCGAGTGCGACATCGCTGATCAAAATTTGGCGCCGTTGCCGGGGATCTATTTTCGGTTTCTTAAGTTTATTAGGAGTTCCTATTTTCGTGATCAACTTTGCTGAAAGTCCTTAAGTGCATTTTGCTATTTTTTTCTGCTATTGTCCTGATTCTGCTACTGATCTTGCTGCATTCTGGTTGCTGCATTACACCAGTTACTGTTCCATTGGCTCTTGTTTCATCTGCTACATAATTCACTCCACATCTGCTACATAATTCACTTCACTTCACTTCCGCATACTTACGCTTCTTATCGTTGTCAGATCTTTGATTTTATTTCTTCTCGCATAATTCGCACTCTGCAGCAATCGGTTGTGATGCACAAATCTTGCTGCTTTGTTGTTCCATTGTGTTTTTCCACTGCAATATGTCATTGATCAATTCTGGTATAAATCTGTGATCTCCATTCTGCAGTTCATTGGATTTTTCATTTTCACTGTTCCATTGGATTAATTACTGTTTCATTGAGTTTTGCTGCATTTGATGACTCCTGTGAATGTGTATTGCTTCACTCAACACAGTTGATAATTCTGTTGCACAAATTACACATTCAATTGCTGCAAAATTTTCTGCATAATCTGTTGAGCTGCTAGCCTGATTTGAGCATCACTTTGTTGCGGTTACTGTTCCATTGGTTTCCTTGCACCACATTCGGCTTTTGCATGTAATCTTGCTGCATTTGACCATCCATTTACTTCATTATTGATAATTGAAAGTTTTGATTTTCACTTTTGAGTTTCTCCTCCACTTTCACTTTTGAGTTTCACTTTGCTCCCATTTTTCTGAATCCAAAAAGGCACTAGTAGACAGGAATTGTACTTGCAATGGAGTTTTGACCTGAAACTTGGCCGCCAAAGGTAAACCATCATTCTAAGGGTTTTTGTAAGGGTTTTGAGCAAATTTAGGTGAGACAATGGCATAATTTGGCCAAATTCCATCGTTTGGTAAGGGTTTTGAGCAAATTTAGGTGAGACAATGGCATTTTTGTAATTTTTGGGTGACCAAACATGCTCAGAATGAGCTGAAAATTGGTGGGTTGAAGGAAAATGGCATTCTCCACAAGGCTCACAGCTTTGCTATGAGCAAAACCCTCTCCTGCTCTAATTCCTTCATTTAGGCCACTTTTTCATTTTTTGAAGATTTTTCATTGCATTTTTGAGTCCCATTTTAGTGTAGTTTTAAGTGTGTGGTGGTCCCATATTTTTTAAAAATCATTTGATAGGTCAAATAGATTTATTTTGGTGCATTTCTAGTGTTGGATATTCCATTTTGCTGTTTTGCTATTTTTGAGTTTTGCATGTTATATGACTAGGTCCAATCCTGGTTCTTTGCATCAATTTGATCCTGAGATAGATAGGACTTTTCATACCTTGCATAGGTTCAATAGAGTTGATTCTGTAACTGCTGAGCATATAGGAAGTAGAGGTTCTTCACTTAGTTACCATACTAGTGATTCTGCTTCTGAATTTTCTGATTCTGAACTTTCTGTCACTGATCCATCTTTTAATTCTGATTCTGCTGATCATACTGAGATTATGGATAACGAACCTTGAAGGAGCTAGCTTGCTCCTGATGTTACATACCGCCTTTATGCATTCAATATCCTGATGTTGATGTTCCATTTGAACTTAAATCTGGATTGATTCATTTGTTGCCTAAGTTCAGTGGTCATGCAGGAGAAGATCCTCATAAGCACCTCAAGGAGTTCCACATTGTGTGTTCTACCATGAAGCCTCAAGGCATTTCGAGAGGATCATATCAAACTTAGAGCATTCCCTTTCTCATTACAGGATCTTTGCTAAGGATTGGTCGTACTACCCGCATCCGAGATCTGTGAATAGTTGGAATGATCTTAAAAGGTCATTTTTGGAGAAATTCTTTCCTCGCATCAAGGTGGCTGCCTCAATCCGAAAAGAGATATGTGGCATCGTGCGGTTGACAGAGAACCATTGTCTAAATACTTGGGAAAGATTCAAGAAGATGTGTGCTAGTCAGTCCTCACCATCGATTAGTGATCGCTACTAATCCAAGATTTTTATGAAGGTTTCTTTGCCTATGGATAGGAGCATGATTGATCTTTGCTAGTGGAGGAGCATTGGTAGACAAGACTCTCGTGGCTGCAAGGGCACCGATTGAGAATATGGCCACTAACTCCCAACGGTTTGGTACCGAAGTAACTCGGTGGCATTAAGTAGAGGTGTCCACGAAATTAAGGCAACTTATGCTTTGCAGATCACGGGAAATTGGAAAGCAAAATTGATGACCTTGCTTCCTTGGTGAGGCAATTGGGTCAGACTCAACATCAACAACTTGCTGCGGTAGCTCTCGCCGAGTGTGTGGCATTTGTATTTCTGCGATCATTCCACGTTTCTGTCCTACACCGCAAGAGGTTGATACCGATGGCACCCCCTGGCCTATGCAAAAACATCTACAATAATAGGCCTCAAGAATAACATCAACAGAGTTATGATCTGTCTTCCAACGGATATAACCCAGTGGAGAAATCATCCAAATCGAGGTGGGGGAATAACTCTACACACCCGCCCTACTCAATTTAGGCGGAAGAAGAATAGCTTCCCTTCCAAAGAAGAAGCGCCTCCCTTCCAAATCCACTACAGACCCGGCAGACCATACCAAACACCTTTCATGCGGCGGCCAAATAATGCCCCTCCTCCTAAATCCGAGCCAACCTTGGAGGAATTGATGAAACAGATGGCGGTGAACAACCCGGTTCCAAGAGAGGACGAAGCTACCATTCGAATTTGGAGAATCGATTGGACAACTTGCAAGTTCTATGAACCAATTACGGTCCCCAAGATTCGATAAGCTTCCCTGCACAAACCGTGGTGAATCCAAGAAATGTGAGTGCCATCACTCTAAGATCTGGTAAAACGTTGAAGAATCAGATAAGGAGAAGCAAGCCATACCAGAAATTCCATGTAGCAGCAAAGATAAGAAAACTGATTCTGCCCCCATTCCTGTAGTCACTGCTGAGCAGTCCATCCCACTACCATTCCCTCAGAGTGTTGTGCAGCTTAAGAAGACTCATGAGACTGATACAGATAGGGAGATCTTGGAGACATTTAGGAAGGTTGAGGTGAACATTCCTCTCATTGAAGCAATCAAGCAAATTCCAAGATATGCCAAGTTTCTTAAGGATTTGTGTACTCATAGAAGGAGACTCAAGGGAAATGAGAAGATCGCATGGGAAGAAATGTGTCTACACTTATACAACCTCTACAATGCCTCAAAAATGCAAGGATCCGTGAATTTTTACTATTCCATGCACCATAGGCAGTAGCAAATTCGAAAATGCCATGTTGGATTTAGGTGCTTCAATCAATGTTATGCCTATGTCTGTGTTTCAATCTCTTACCCTTGGACCTCTACAGAATACATGAGTCATCATTCAGTTGGCAAATAGGAGTAATGCATACCCTGCTGGACTCATTGAGGATGTTCTTGTTAGAGTTAATGATTTGATCTTCCCTGCAGACTTCTACATTCTGGATATGGATGGAGAATCCGAATCCAGTAGAGCTCCCATCATTCTTGGTAGACCATTCCTCAAAACTGCCAGAACCAAAATTGATGTCCATGCAGGCACTCTTTCCATGGAGTTTGGAGATAATGTGGTTCGATTTAATATCTTGGAAGCCATGAAGCACCCCATGGAAGAACATTCAGTCTTCCATATAGATTTGCTGGCTGATATAGTTGATGATAGCTTTTCTGAGCTCTTTGCTGAAGATCTTCCATTCTTTTCTGATTTTGTTGATACCTACACATGTGATGCTTGTACTGTTTCCGAAATGTGTAGTGTTTGTGCTGAGATTACATCTTGTTTACATGGTGATTCTGATACAGATTGTGTAGAGTCTGAACAGTTAAATGGTGTTGCAGCTGACAATTTGAGGAAGTCAGAATGTAGCAGTTTGATTACAGCAAATACCTCTGAATCAGATTTCGTTGAATTGCAGGCTGTAAACACACTACTTCCACCAGATACTCCCATCCGTAGTACGACCACCTACATTGGAGCTTAAGCCACTCCCGCAGCACCTTAAGTATGCATACTTAGAGGAGGATCGAAGCTTCCGCTATCATTTCCACTACCCTCCATGCCGACCGGGAGGAAAAGCACTGCAAATGCGAGGAAGCATAAGAAGGCTATTGGTGGACCTTGGCCGACCTTCCGGCATTAGTCCTTCTATGTGCATACACAGGATACTACTTGAGGATGGTGCTAAACCGGTGAGACAACCACGAGGCGACTCAACCCCTTGATCCTGGATGTGGTGAAGAAAGAGGTGACCAAGCTTTTGCAAGCGTGCATCATCTATCCTATCTCGTATAGTGCTTGGGTGAGTCCGGTTCAAGTGGTTCCAAAAAATCGGGAATCACGGTAGTGAAGAATGATCAAGATGAGCCGATTCCTACTAGAGTGCGAGTAGGCGGAGAGTTTGTATTGATTACGGGCGGCCGAACCAAGCGACAAGGAAGGACCATTTTCCTCTCCCTTTATCGATCGGATGCTTGAGCGCCCGGGCCGGAAAGTCTTTCTATTGCTTTCTTGATGGCTTTTCTCGGATACTTCCAGATCCATATAGCACCAGAGGACCAGGAGAAGACCACCTTCACTTGCCCTTTTGACACTTTTGCCTACGGGAGAATGCCTTTCGGCTTGTGCAATGCTCCCGGTACCTTCCAAATGATGCATGGTGAGTATCTTTACTGATTTTTTAGAGGATTGCATTGAGGTGTTTATGGATGATTTTACTTTTTATGGTTCCTCTTTTGATGCATGCTTGGACGGTTTGGATAGAGTTTTGCATAGGTGCATTGAGACTAACCTTGTTCTTAATTATGAGAAATGTCATTTTATGGTAGAACAAGGCATAGTCTTAGGCCATATCATCTCTCGAAGGGTATAGAAGTAGATCCTGCTAAAATTAATGTTATTTCCCGGTTACCTTACCCTCTTGCGTGCGAGAGGTTCGTTCTTTTCTTGGTCATGCAGTTTCTACAAAGGTTCATTAAAGACTTCAGCAAAAGGCCCTTCCACCGTCCAACTTGTTGCGAGAAAGAAGTTGTTTTTGATTTTGATGACAAAAGAGAGAGGCTTTTGATTGCCTCAAAGGAGCTTTGACCACCACTCCCATCATTCACCACCGAGTAGACACTTCCTTTTGAACTCATGTGTGACGCATCTAACTATGCATTGGGAGCTATCCTTGCACGAGAGTTGGCGAGACAACCTCATGTCATTTCATATGCTTCTCGGACTTTAGATGCTTTGCACGTGCTAACTATACTACCACCGAGAAAGAGTTGCTTGCTATTGTATTTGCACTTGATAAGTTTAGATCATATCTACTTGGCTCTAGAGTGGTTGTCTTTACCGATCATGCAAAGATTAAAATTCTTGTTGAAAAAGGCGAATCGGCCGAGATTGATTAGATGGATCTTTGCTTCTCCGGGAGTTTGATTTGGAGATTAGAGATAGGAGTGGCACAGAGAATTTGGTGGCGGATCATTTGAGCGAATAGAAGGAGTTGTTGACCCTTCTCCTATCGAGATGACTTCCCGGATGAGCGACTCATGCAGTGCATGATACCACACTTTCTCCTTGGTTTCTTGATCTAGTTAATTTCATAGTTGCATCTGTTTTCCTCCTCATGCATCTAGATCACAAAGAAGCTAAACTTAGGAGTGATGCTAAATATTATGTGTGGGATGATCCATATTTGTGGAAATTTTGTAGTGACCAGTGATTCGCAGATGCATACCGACCATGAGATCCAGTCAGTTCTTCACTTCGTCATGCCTCTCCGGTAGGAGGACACTTTGGACCACAGCGGACAGCTAGGAAGGTGCTGGATTCTGGATTCTATTGGCCTACCATTTTCAGAGATGCATATCAGTTTTTCAGTACTTGTGAGCAGTGCCAGAGAGCAGGAGTGGTCATTACTCGGAGGCGGGAGATGCCCCAGCAGCCCATTCTGTTTTGCGAGGTTTTTGATGTTTGGGGTATCGATTTTATGGGCCCTTTCCCTGTTTCTTTTGGTTTTTCATATATTGTACTTGCAGTTGATTATGTTTCTAAGTGGGTGAAAGCTAAGGCCACCAGGACTAATGATGCTCGAGTTGTTGTGCATTTTGTCAGGTCTAACATATTTTGCAGGTTTGGAGTGCCCCGAGCTATCATTAGTGACCAAGGGACTCATTTCTGTAATCGGACTTTGGAGGCTTTGTTTCGGAAGTATGGGGTTGTGCATAGAGTGTCTACTGCATATCATCCCCAAACTAATGGGCAGGCCGAGATTTCTAATAGAGAGATCAAGCAGATTCTGGAGAAGATGGTGCAGCCGAATAGGAAAGATTGGAGCCACCGGTTAGAAGATGCTCTTTGGGTTCATCGTACCGCTTACAAGACACCTATAGGGATGTCTCCTTTCAGGGTTGTCTTTGGTAAACCATGCCACCTTCCGGTGGAGATAGAGCATCGTGCATACTGGGCAGTGAAGTGTTGTAACTTAGCATTTGACCAAGCAAGTTCAGAGAGGAAGCTTCAATTGCAACAGCTGGAAGAACTTCGCTTGGAGGCTTATGAGAATTCTAGGATCTATAAGGAAAAGACCAAGCATTTCCATGATAAGATGATTTCTAGAAAGGAGTTCTCCATTGGCCAAAAGGTGCTTTTGTTCAACTCTCGCCTTAAACTCATGCCCGGTAAGCTCCGTTCTAGGTGGGATGACCCTTTTGTTGTCACTAGCATCTTTCCTTATGGTGCAGTGGAGATTTCAAATGAAGCCACCAACAAGAGTTTCAAGGTTAATGGCCACCGTCTTAAGCCTTTTCTTGAGAGCCCCACAAGCCCTGCAAGCCCAGCATCTGTAGAGGAGCTCTCCTTGGCAAAGCCCACTTTTCCCCAAGTGCAAATTTTCCCACCATGATGAGGGTGTTCTCTTCCCTTACTCTTTTATTACACATGTCTTCTTGTGTTTCATTGAGGACAATGTATGATTTAAGTGTGGGGGAGGGAATTTCAGCAGAATTTTCTGTTTTCTGATTTTCTTTTCTGTTTTCTGCAGAATTTTCTGTTTTGCTGATTTTCTATTTTTTTTTCTGTTTTCCTGCTTGCTGTTTTTAATTCTGTTTTAATTCTGTTTTTTGTTTCCATTTTGATATTTTGCATGCCTTTCATTGAATATCTTGGTTTGTACAGATTGTGAATAATTTCATCATTCTTAGTTAGAGGTTTCATGACATGATGTGAATACTTTTCTTGTATTTTTGGTTTAGCAAGCTGGCATTGAGAATTAAAGTGTTGCATCAATTGTGATAGGCTTGTCCTTGGTGAGATTTTGGACCTTATACATGGATGGATTGCATTATGCCATTCTCTTTTCTTTCTGGTGTGATTTCACTCATGATTGTTGGTGCTCTAGAACTTGACTTGATTCTTTTTGAAGCTTCTTGTTCACATGCATGTATTGAGATGATTGAGGCTTTCTTTCTTTGTTTAGCTACTTTGGCCAAATAGCCAACCTTGCATCATTTTCCTTTGATTACCCCCTTGAGCCTAATTGCCTATTCTTTGCTTTAGCTCATTTTATGCCTTTGTGAAAAACCATGATTTTACCGTACCTTAGATAATGGGAGAGCATTGGTTTATTTCATTTGAGGAGCTCTTGTGGCTTGTAGGCAGTTGATAGTTTGAGTGGTGTGGTTATACAAATTGATGTGTATGTATGCAAGGTTATTATTATTATAAAAAAAATTTGAAATAAAAAGAAGAAAAAGAAAAAAAAAAGAAAAAAAAGGGTTCAAGAAAGGTTGTAAAAGCAAAAGGAAAGGTGATCAAAGTAAGAGAATGTGCATTACTTGTCATTTGAGTTCCTCCTCATTGCTTTTTTATTCTCTTGGGTGCTTAACTTGTCATATCCATATTGTTCCTTCCTTACCTTGGCCCCATTACAACCTTGAATAAAGTCCTTTTGATCTTTATTTGTATGTGTTTCAAGTGGTGGAAATTAGAGACTTGTCAAGCTTATGGTAGTACTTGCTTTCTTGGGTGCCTTGAGTGTAAATACAATCCTAAACACTTGAGAGTAGAGTATGCCTAGTGAGGATCTTATCACTTTTGGTTCATCATTTGATTCGAGTTGTCTTCTTGCTTGCTTGAGATGTTGAGAGATATATTCATGTTTGTCTTGATTCCTTGATACTTTGGATGTTTGAATCTTGATCACTACCTTGCATTCTTGCAATTCATTGGAAGGCATGTTGCTTTTGTGGTTCAAATTTTGAATGTTGCCCAGGAGTGCAAAGGTTCAAGTGTGGGGGATTTTGATCAATCAATTTTGAGCCATTCATTATTGCTTCATATTTTGGCCTAATTGATGTTAATTATGTCCAATATTATGTTTGTAGATGAGTTTTAGATGATTGGTCTTCATTGAGCTTAATTGTAAAAACTTCATTAATTTTCGGATTTTAACTCATTTTGACCTTTCTGTCTTGTACAGGCCATAACTTGGGCTACAAATATTGTATTTGGATGATCTTGGAGTCCCCTGAAAGCTGAGATGAAGATCTACAATCTGGTGTCTAATGCAATTTTTCTAATTCAGCTGGATTCAAGGCGAAATTGGGCCTCAAAGTCAGGATGTTGTTGCTGTCACAATGCTTGGACCTTTCCTCAATGATTTGGGCCTATCTCCCTCAATTTAAGCCCAATTAAGGCAAATGATATGTCTCTGAAAAGCTTATTCAGAGGGCTACAGTTTGGGCCAGGGGTAGATTAGGAATTACATAAGAACTTTCAGTTACAAATAGGTTGAGGCAGATTTCGAATGTAGCTTTTTGGATTTGGTTGTGATTCAGTTACAAACAGATTTACAGAAACCCTTTTTCTCTATTCTCTCTATTTTTCGTTTTACTCTCTTCTCTGCAATTTTCGTGATGGCCATGGAAGGCTAAAGCTCCAATCAATCCAAGGAATTCAATGATTGTGGTTAGAGTTTTGAGTTCTCTTGTTTAATTATAAATTCTGTTGTGTTCTTCCCTCTTCTCCTTCTTCAATTGAATTCTGATTAGAATTTCGAAATTGAAGTTAGAATTAGGGTTGATTAATCTGAATCTAAGGGAGAATAGATCATCGATTGATAATCTATGTTAATCCAAATTTGTTCCTAAATCAATATTAATCAAGAATTGCGGTTGTGATTCTTTTTGAATTGATAAAATGCTAGGTGATTATCTAGTTAATTTCGGATTAACAGAGGTGATTAAACAACAGAAATTCATTCTCTTGAACAATGATTAATTCTGCCACTTGAATTGAAAACCTTGGATTGGTGTTTCCTTAATTGAATTTTCTCAATTTGAATTCGTTTTCTATTATTGCAATGAACAAAACCCCCTACTTATTGATAATTTCTAATATGCTTGAGAAATCCGAATTGGTCCTTGGGAGATGACCTAGGTTATGCACTATGCTATATTCCATAAATCCTAGTCTATTTTGAGGCGAGTGCGACATCGCTGATCAACCGTGATCACAACAGATGATGGGTCATGGATCCCATGGCTTGGTGGATCCTAAAAAGATCGTGGGTCTGGGCTAATTATGATCAAGGGCCCAAACTCTTTCCTCTTTTTTTTTGTTCTTTATTTTTTTTTTATCTGCTTTTCATTATATTTTTTAGATTTATTATTTTCTATATTATTGTTATTAATTAATAAAATTAATTTAATTAATTTAATTTTTTTTTTAATTTTTGATAATAATAATTTTTTAATTAATTAATTTTTTTTTTTTAAAAAAAATTTGTGTCCTGACAAAATTGGGTGTTGTCACAACTTTAATCTCTCTTTTACTTTTTTCTTACTAGATACTAGGAATAACAAAGTTCTTCGTATGCATTATACGCCGTATTTATTTTGTTTTTTAAGTAAAAAATGGGATTTAAAAAAGTATAAAACGCTTAAACGTAAAACGAAAAAGTCAAAGAAACAAGATAGTTAGAATGGTACAAAAACTTGATAAAAAAATTCTCCATCTCAAACAGATAAGAACTCCAACGTTGAACTTAAATTTTGTCCAGATGATGAAATGGTGCTAATTGCAAACTAGTAAGCTTAAGTCTTTAGCTTTTAGTAGACTCATCACACTAACAAAAATCGTTAATCTTACCAAGGTGAGAGCTTCACCCACAATTTCCAAAAGCAAGAGATTTCGTCATTTAAAACTGTTGTCAATAAGTTGTGACGTTTATTTACTCAAAAGCATTTGGTTTTTTTTACAAAAAAAATATTTTAAAAATTTCAAAGACGTGGGGTGATCTTGTGACCACAAAGAAATGTAAAAAAGTGGGCTTGGCCCGAGATGGTATGAATGAAGTGGCAAAGATGTTGGTTGAAAACCCACAACATGGTGAGTTCAAACGTGGATTTACGAGTTGTCGCAATGTCGTTAATCCCGCTGCCAAGGTGAAGCTCATAGTTCAAAAATGACACCAAGAGTAAAGTCGACGACACGTCACCACATTGTCAATAATTGGATTAGTAGCACAGACTCAAATGAATTGGCACAAAGCTTTCAAGCAAAGATCAATAGAGCTTTTTTTTCTGGAAATAATGCGGGGTAACCTTGTGATCTGGAATTGTAAAAGGCAATGGGCTTGACCCAAAGAAAAAAATGAAATTACCAAAAAAAATGGGTATCTTCGATGTACTATAAATTAAGAGCAGGTTCCCAAAACACACAAAGAATCTTCTAAAAAAAAAAATTACACAAATTTTCTCAAGGTATTTGTGTCTCGATATTTAGAATAACAATGGGCTTATGTGTCCCGAAATTAAGATACAATGAGTTTCTGTGTCCCGAAAATTAAAAATGACAATGAGCTTCTGTGTCCCGAAATTAAATGACAGTAGGGCTTTTGTGTCCCAAAAATTAAATGACAATGGGCTTCCATCAAACGTGTCCGAAATTAAAATGCGGTGGGCTTGCGGCGTGTGCGTCCGTGGCGAAATTTTAAATGACAATGGGCTTCTCGTGTCCCGAAATTAAAATGCAATGGGCTTCGTGTCCGAAAATTAAATAACAAATTCCATAGAGATGGATTAGGCTTAAACATTTTTCTTCTCCCCGAAATTAAAATGCAATGGGCTTCTGTGTCCCGAAAATTAAATAACAGTGGGCTTCTGTGTCCCGAAATTAAAATGCAGTGGGCTTCTGTGTCCCGAAAATTTTATAACAGTGGGCTTCTTGGAAAGCTAAAGACGTCACCACATTGTCAATAAGTAAGTCATGACCAATTGACGTTTATTGTCCCAAAAATTAAATGACAATGGGCTTCTGTGTCCCAAAAATTAAATGACAATGGGCTTCTGTGTCCTGAAATTAAAATGCAGTGGGCTTCTGTGTCCCGAAATTTTAAATGACAATGGGCTTCGTGTCCCGAAATTAAAATGCAATGGGCTTCGTGTCCCGAAAATTAAATAACAAAGGGCTTTGTGTCCCAAAATTTAAATGGGCTTCTGTGTCCCAAAATTAAATGACAAAGGGGTTTCTCGTGTCCCGAAAAGATTTTTTGTTTTTGTTTTTGTTTTTGTTTGTTTTTGTTTTTTTTAAAATGCAGTGGGCTTCGTGTTTTGTTTTTCTTTTTGTTTTGTTTTTTTTGACTTCTTTTTATAGTGAAGCTAGGCGTAAAAGCCTCCGAAATTAAAATGAGACGTCACTTTAAAATGCAAGGGCTTCGTGTCTTTAAATAATAGCGCTCCCTATCTTTTGATCATGAAAAGATGTGGTACCGCAACTCAATCATGTCAGTAGATCGAAAATATTAAAAACTTTCACTTACATGCTGGATGCTAATTGCTTCCTCGAAAAATTTTGATCCGTCAAACCTGGGCGCAAGCTCTTGCAAACTAGGGTTTATCAACTTATTTCCAATTCTTTGGTATCTTTAAATGTTGAGGTGGCTTTACTTCTGAGTTTGCTCATCAGACACCCAGTCCCGCTCTTAGCATTGTAGATTGCATAGGGAGTATGTTTTCATTTTCTCCCTTCATTTGAAACTTCTAACACATTTTTTTTTATCTAGCTTGTTAATTGGAGGATTGCCATTAGATTATTGAGTCAATGATGCTGAATTTATATTCCATTTCATCGAAGCATTTTGTAATAAACATATGTGATCTCACAGGTATGAAAGAAAGAAAAGAATAAGAGAGAGAAAAAAAAAGAAAGGTATTTTCATTCATTTGAATGTTCTCAAGCACACAAAGGCATTGAAAATGACAAAGAATACAAAAGATGATGCCAAGACAAAGAAAGGTAATTGCCCCGCTTAGGATTCCTTTATTCTCTTTAGATAATACCTAATTCTCGATGGATATTACAACCATTGACCGCCAATGATACAAATCCTCTTCTATCGATCACCGCACCAAATTTGTCCCGGTTTCTTTTTTTCCACCACTGCTCAAAATTGCCCCAGTTTTTTTTTTCTTTTGGGTCCTTCAAGTGATATCTCCTATGAGAGTCTTTGCCGACTTTACTTTTGCATGATTTAAATGCCCTAACTTTTGCGTAGGCCGCCCTTGCAAGTTTTCGACCTAACGGGTTTCTTCTTTCTTTTTCTTTTTTTCTTTTCTTTTCTTTTATTTCTTCTTTTCTCTTTTTTTTTCAGGCATAGAACTTCTTGACTGCATCAGCATTTGTCGGCCTTGACAATTCAGTTCCATCCATATCTGTCAAAACTAAGGCTCCTCCAGAGAATGCTTGTTTAACAATGTAAGGCCCTTCATAACTCGGTGCCCATTTGCCTCGGGCGTCTTCTTGGTTTAGAAGTTTTTTCTTTAATACTAGGTCACCTGCTTGAAACTCCCTAGGGCGTACTTTCTTGTTGAAAGCTCTTGCCATTCTTCTTTGGTATAGCTGCCCATGACAGATGGCTTTTAATCGTTTTTCTTCAATCATGTTTAACTGCTCATACCGAGTTTTTACCCATTCTGCCTCTTCTAGCTCGGCTTCCATTAACACTCTTAAGGAAGGGATTTCGACCTCTATAGGGGAAACTGCTTCCATGCCATATACCAAAGAAAATGGTGTTGCCCCAGTGCTAGATCGGATATTAGTGTAATATGCGTGGAGAGCATAGGGGAGCATCTCATGCCATTCTTTGTAGCTGACCACCATTTTGGCTACTATCTTCTTGATGTTCTTATTTGATGCTTCTACCGCACCATTCATCTGGGGTCTGTAAGGAGCAGAATTGTGGTGTTTGATCTTAAACCTTTCACACAGGTTCTTAATTTCGGTGCTATTGAGATTTGGGGCATTATCTGTGATAATCCTTTCCGGAATTCCATATCGACAGACAATGTTCGCCCTCAAAAATTTAAGGACGACCTTTTGAGTGACCTTGGCATAGGAAGCGGCCTCTACCCACTTGGTGAAGTAATCAATCACAACTAGGATAAACCTATGGCCATTGGAAGCTTTTGGGTTTATTGGCCCAATGACATCGATTCTCCACATTGAAAAAGGCCATGGTGCTACCATATTATGCAATGGGACGGGAGGTGCATTAATGCGGTCAGCGTATGCTTGGCATTTATGACACCTTCGAACATATCCTATGCAATTGGATTCCATAGTGGACCAGTAATAACCGCATCGAAGGATTTGGCGAGCCATCATGATACCATTGGCGTGTGTTCCACAAACCCCTTCATGAACTTCAGTTAGGATGGTGAGAGCCTTCTTAGCTTCTACACATCTGAGGAGCGTACCATCATGATTCCTTTTGTACAGTATCTCCCCGCTCAAAAAGAAAGCCATGGAGAGCCGACGGATGGTCTTTTTGTTTATCTCATTTGCCCCAGAAGGGTATTCTCTGAACTGAATGTACTGCTTGATATCATGGAACCAGGGTTGACCGTCTTCTTCTTCCTCAACATTAGAACAATAAACAGGTTCATTTTGTGCCCTCACTTGGATGGGCTGCACATTAGTATGAATATCCAGATTGGTCATTACAGCTAGAGTAGCCAGAGCATCTGCAAATTGGTTCTTATCTCGAGTCAAGTGTGAAAAGGTGATCCCTTCAAACTTCTCAATCAATAGCATCAAATATTTCTGGTATGGAACCAATTTTGGATCCTTAGTCTGCCATTCCCCATTTACTTGATAAATTATCAGTGCTGAATCTCCATACACTTGTAATTCTTTCACTCCCAATTCTATTGCAACTTTCAACCCTTGCGCACACGCCTCATATTCTGTAATATTATTGGTGCAATCAAACTCTAACTTGATGGAAACAGGGTATTGCTTCCCACTTGGTGAGGTGATTACTGCTCCTATGCCACTCCCATACATGTTGACTGCTCCATCAAAGAACATCTTCCATGTGTCTTCTTCCTCCAACTTTTCTTCTTCAACTACTAAAACATCCCCATCAGGGAATTCAAACATTACCGGCTGATCGTAATCAAGCGGGTTCTCAGCTAAATGATCTGCAATTACGCTCCCTTTGATAGATTTTCGAGTCATGTGCTTTATATCAAACTCGGAAAGAACCACTTGCCACTTGGAAACTCGTGTGGAAACGTGAGGGCTTTCGAATATGTATTTCATCGGGTCCATTCTTGAGATCAGCCAAGTGGTATTGTACAACATGTATTGCCTTAACCTTTTGGACGTCCACACTAGTGCACAACATGTCTTCTCGATTGTCATGTATCAGGACTCACAATCATTGAACTTCTTACTCAAATAGTAAATGGCCTGTTCTTTCTTTCTTGTTTCATCGTGCTGCCCTAACATCGCTCCCATGGACGTCTGTAAAACCGTGAGGTACAAGATCAAAGGGCGGCCAGGTGCAGGTGGCACCAAAATAGGAGGACTTTGCAAGTAAGCTTTTATTTTCTCAAATGCTTCCTGACAAAGTTCATCCCATTCTCCTGGTTGTTGTTTCTTTAGTAACTTGAAGATCGGTTCGCAGGTACTAGTCAGATTGGCTATGAACCTAGCAATGTAGTTCAACCTCCCGAGAAAGCTTCTTACTTCCTTTTCGGTCTTAGGAGCAGCCATCTCTTGTATTGCTTTGACTTTGTCAGGGTCCACTTTGATCCCTTCCTTGCTAACAACAAATCCAAGCAGTTTTCCAGCTGATGCACCAAAAACACATTTTGCTGGGTTTAGCCTTAACTTGTACTTTCTGAGTCTCTCAAACAGCTTCTGCAACACTGCCACGTGGCTTTCTCCTTCTTTGGATTTGGCCACTATGTCATCCACGTATACCTCAATTTCTTTGTGCATCATATCGTGGAATAACGCAACCATGGCACGCTGATAGGTGGCCCCAGCATTTTTCAACCCGAACGGCATAACTGTGTAACAAAAAGTTCCCCAAGCTGTGATGAATGTGGTCTTTTCTTTATCATTCGTATCCATAGGAATCTGATTGTAACCAGAATACCCATCCATGAAAGAGAATCTATGGCCTCTTGCTGCATTATCGACAAGGACATCAATGTGAGGCAATGGGAAATCATCTTTAGGGCTAGCTTTATTCAAATCCCTATAGTCCACACACATCCTGACTTTTCCATCTTTCTTTGGAACGGGGACGATATTTGCTACCCATTCTGGGTGTCTAGATACTTCCAAAAATCCTGCTTCCAACTGCTTGGTGACTTCCTCCTTGATTTTTAAAGACATTTCAGGGTGCATTCTTCTCAATTTCTGCTTTTTCGCCTCAACATTGGGGTATAGTGGAATTTTGTGGGAAGCTAAGCTCGAATCCAACCCTGGCATATCGCGATAAGACCATGCAAAGACATCCATGTAGTCTCTGAATAATTTGATCATACTTTCTCGCTCCGGGTTATCCACTAACCTTAACTCTTTCTTATCTTCGTCAGTCCCCATGTTGATTACCTCTACTTCCTCTTCATCCAGGCTGAATTCTCTTTCTGACCTTTCTACCAATTTGACAAACTCTTCAGTGACATTCATATCTTCATCTGAATCATGGTCATCTATATCCATCATCGAATAAGAATCCATCTTTGAGCTTTCAGGAATCCTTTCGTGAGACAATACATCTACCAGAACCAAATCCCTGGAAGGTTTATTTATGCCAGATTGGAAATTATTGACAAAAAGGAAATATAGTATTTGGACAAGGCTAAGAAAAAGCATAAGTCAAAGATAGAAAAGAAACAAAGCAATGGATCAACTGAGAAGGGCACAAGTTCATTGCATTGACATTTTGATGAAAGATAACATGAGCAGAGAAACATATTAAGAAACACACAAGTTCAATACATTAATGCTTCGATAAAAGTTAAAATAGATTCAGGATTACAAAAGTCTAAGATAGCTTCATGACTAAACAATTACTTTATGGCAACCACATCAAATAACGCCTCAGATCTCCAATTATTCAGAGGTTTCGAATTATTGGAGGGCCGGATAGCATGGTCTTCTCCTGAGTCTTCCTCCACATTGTTAATGATTAGGCGGACCTGATGACTGGAGGTTCCATTGATAACTTCAGCAGGTGCGGGGAATGTTTCCTTCAGATGAGGAATCGTCTTTGTCAGTTTATTCTCCCTTTTTCCCTCATCGAGAGCCAAGCCATGCTTCATCATTCTTTCTAAAGACGCCTCATATCCTAGACCAAATCTATTCTTGTTCTCTGGCAGGGTAATCATAGACTTGATTCCTTGCAACTGAACTCCTAAACCTTTCCCGGCTTGATAACCGTTATTAGTCATGATGCGAGTCACAACTTGGTGAACATCTTTGGAGAATGATTCTTCCTCCTTTGTTTTTGCTTCTACCAGCTGGAAGCTATGTAAGAAGTTGTCCACCTCCAGTTCAGTGTTTTCAACATAAGGCACTGAAATAGGTTTCATTAGTAGGATTTCTTCCTCTCCTCGAATGGTAACTAGGCATCCATTTTCAATGTATTTCAAGCATTGGTGCAAGGTTGAGGGAACAACACCAGCGGCGTGGATCCATGGTCTTCCCAATAGCATAGTGTATGTAGGCTCAATCTCCATTACTTGAAATAGTACTTGAAAACAACTTGGACCTATCTCGAGTGGAAGGGTCACTTCCCCCATAATCCCTCTTTTCCTTCCATCGAAGGCTCGCACCGTCATTTCTTGAGGTTTCAGGTCTTCTACACTCATAGCCAGTTGGGACAAGGTATTCTTCGGAAGGACGTTCAATGCGGAACTTCCATCGATTAAAACTTTTGCAACTACATACCCCTGACATTTCAAAGTGATGTGCAGGGCACGCGGGTTACTTCCTGTCGAACGTACCACTTCTTCCTCAGAGAAAGGGATCACATTGACGTGCCTTACCGGGTCCACCATGTTCACTAAGTTTTCCGTGGTAATATCTGGCTTCACATAGGCTTCATTCAACACTCTTTGTAGTGCTTTTCGATGAGGTTCAGAGTTCATGATAAGTGACAAAAGAGATATCCGAGCTGAAGTCTTCCTGAGTTGGTCTACAATATCATACTCGCTTTGCTTCATAATTTTTAGGAATTCATCTTCCTCTTCTTCCTTTGTTTCTATACTGATTGCTTTTCCTTTCCCAGCCTTATCTTCTTGCCCATAGCACCTGCCGCTTCTTGTAATTCCCCCTATGTCCCCAGCACTCGGCACTGTTTGTGCGAGCTCTGCTATTTGAGCGATAGGGACTGAAGAGGTTTGCCCTACATTACCTTGTGTCTCTACTTTGACACCATACTTCCAAGGTACGGCATGGGTATCATTATAGGAAAAAGGTGTAGGTTTCTTTATTGCTATGACGATCTTCCCAGAGTTTGGGACTTCACCAGCACGCGGAAGTTTGAGAACTAAACGCTCCACAGTACCTATTTCTCCTGCAGATTCTCTTGCTCGAGTAACATCCACTATACCTAAAGCCATGAATTTCTGCAACTGAGTTTTGAACTCCTGATAACTCTCAATATCGTGTCCCTTTTCCATATGGTATTCACAACAAGCTTCACATTCAAATCCTACCTCCTCCAAGGTTATTGAAGAAAAATAACCTGCTTGGACCAGACCTTAGAATATTAACTTCATAGGTGTTTTGACGTTTGCTACCTTTTGAACCCCTTCCTTGTCTTTTTCTAATGCATTTACGCTTCTTTTCCCATGATTCGAATTGGGTTCTTTGGTAATGCTAGGCCCTTTCTCCTCTTCAAAATCTAGCTTTCCGCAGCAATCGCTTTCTCACTATTGTTTTAAACACTTCGCAATCCTCGATTGAGTGTCCTGGGCTGTCCATATGGAACTTGCAATTTGCATTAGGGTTGTACCAAGCTGGGAATGGGGGTACCATGGGGCGAGCAGGGACGCATGTGACTAGGTGCGCATCGAACAATTGTTGAAACAAGTCAGCATTGGAGATTGGCAATTTTGGAAAATGGGGTAGATTCGACGGGGGTCGAGCATACCCTTGGTTTCCTGGATTTCGAGGAGTGGGAGGACGATTAGTATAAACAGGGCGAGCGGGAGTATATGGATGTGGTGATGGAACATGGTTCACTTAGTATGAAGTTTGGTAAGCTGGGATATTGGGCGACGGGGCTTGATAAGCAGGGTATGATTGTGGATTACGAGGAAAGCGTGAGTTTTGTTGTTGCACATAGTGACTTCGGTTCTTTTTCTTTATGGGTGTCACCTTCCTAGGAAAACTGCTCTCTGTATTCCCAATAGGTAATTTTCCGCTTTTGCAAGATTTTCAATCCTTTCTCCAGCCACAATTAGGTCAGCAAAATCATTGTAAGTTGCCCCTGCCATTAACCCAATAAAAGGTGTTCCTAAGGTCCCCATAAAATACGAGCTCATTTCTGACGAAGTCAGTGGTGGTTGAACTTGGGCTGCCAGCATTCTCCATCTTTGGGCATATTGCTTGAAAGTTTCACCATTCTTCTTTTGCATGGCCCCTAGTTGTTCTCGGGTAGGCGCAGTATCGATGTTAAATCGATATTGCCCCAAGAACAAGCTTGTCAGATCATCCCAGCAAGAAATCCTCGAATGATCAAGTTGCATGTACCATTCCAAAGCTGGCCCAGTCAAGCTCTCATGAAAAAAATTGATCAGAAACTTTTGATCCCGTGACCAGATAGCCATCTTAGTGATGTAGGTCTTTAAATGAAACTTTGGGTTGGTACTTCCGTCGTACTTTGAGAAATCTGGCATTTTGAAGTCCTTTGGGATGTTAACTTCAACCTCTGGACACAATTCATCGATTCCCACTGAGCCGTATAAATTAGGACCTTGCATGGCTTTAATTTGCTCTTGCATTTTTCCCATTAATTCATCTCTTAATTTTTCCTTTTCTGAGTTATTGTTCAGAAATATTTTTACCGGTTGCTCATGAGTGACTCCCGCACTGTTATTCCCTTGTCAAGATTTCTATTCATAGAATCTTCTTCTTCATTCACGTTGTTATTCACATTTGCGTTCATTCCAAAGTCTTGACGGAGAGGCTCCATTTGTTGTTCTAAGGGTCTCGATTAAGCTGCCTCGGAAATCTTCGACCCTTGATTGTCCTTCTCGCCATCGTATTGATTCTTTCCCTTATTTCGTCTACCTCTTGATTCAAATTTCTTTCTCGAGCTCGACATCTCCTTCAGCCTAGTTTGCAGCCTTGTTTCGTAGGTCCGGGTTTGCGCGATCTGCGATTTCCGAGGACGAGCAATGGTTTAATTTTTTTCTTTTACCTGAAAATTGTAAAAATTCAAATTATTATTATTATTTTTGGAGATCAGTGATTGTGTTCATTATTTGCTAGAGGACCGTTAGTGATTTTCTGCCAAATAGATTGAAAGTGAGTATCTTTGATCTTTGTTTGCCGTGACTATTACCCAGAACGTCTTGTTCAAAAGTATTAAGTCTCAAGTAAAATACGGGATTAGAAAATGGATGTCAAAATAAGCATACTTCATTCATTCAACTGAAAAGATGTGACAATCAAAATACATTGGTTCTTAGCTGAATACATCATGACCTAGCTAAATGCGACTATTCCCTATCTGAATATGCCTTGGTCATTTGTTTCATTTGCCCTACAAGGTCCTTGCAGTACTCAATGAAGTCACGGATTTCTACTGGCGTCTCAAGAGGATTGACCATTTCATCAGCCTTCTTCAAATGATATGGAGTATCTGCAATCGCCGAGTTAGCTAAACATGCTAACTTTGCAAAGCGACTCCTCCAAAAATGGGCTTCCTCCTTCCCTCCATTGATGTCCCTTTTTTGTTGTTCCACCTGACCTATCAGTTCCCTTATTTTCTTCTGCTCTTGTTGTAATATTGCCTCATACTTTGTAACCGTCTCCTTCACGTGGAGCTTGTTGTTCTTAACCATGTCTTCATATTGCTTAGATGTCATTTCCATCTGCTGCCTCATTTCTTCCACTAGTTGCATCGCGTTATTTTGAGTTAATCTGGCATTTTTGAGTTGTTCCCTGAGTTGTTGGTTTTCAGCCATAGCTCTGTCTCTTTCTTGCCTTCGAAGCCCTAATTCTTTGTTTGCAGCCCCCAGACAACGCTTGGTTTTCTCCATGTAATCATGTTCTATTTTCATTTTTTGTTAGCCCCTTCGAGAGTGTGGTCTTTTTCAGCATTATCTCTCATTAAGGCTGCATATGCTTGTCGAGTCTCTCTCAACTCAGCTTCCATTTTCTCCTTTTCCTCGTTCATCTTTGTGAGCCTTGCTTTCAATTCTTTTGTCTCTTCATTTTCAATCAAAGCTGAGGTTGAAGATTCACCAACCATAGGGATTGTTGGGGTCTTGAATGGTAACTTGATTTCTCTAACTCTGTCTTTAACCCATTGGCGGTAGCTCTCCTTGGCTGCACAACTTCGGACTCCTAATTCTTTTCCCTTTTGAATGACTTTGCTCCAAGCATTCCAGATATTCTGAAGTGACTCAGCATTTCCTGTATATGTGTAGTAAAGAACAAAAAGGGTTATTTGGACTTCTGCAGGTGGTCCCATCATGGGATAACCAAGTTGTCGTTGTGCCAAGGCAGGATTGTAATTAATACATCCTCACGTACCCATGAGAGGCACATTTGGAAACCTTCCACACTGGTAGATGATAGTTTCTACATCTTTCCACCGAGGATACCATCTAACTTGTCTTTCATCCAATTTCGCTAAATGTTCTGCCCACTCACGGCTGCTCTTGGTCTTCAGCTAGTACATATTGAAGTCAGCGATAGGGCACTCTGTTTTGTATGATCTACTAAAAACATGAGTTATGAGCCAAACATACAAGATTGACAAGCAACAGAGGATTCTCTTGCCATTCTTTTCGTGACAAAAGTTCAGGGTACAATAAACATCCGCGAGAATGGCTGTGACCGGATTGTTGGTGTTAAACTTGTAATCAAGAAACACGTCAATTGCTGCATAATCCACATAGTCATCAATATTAGGGAACAAGACTGTGCCGTAGATGGTGAGGGCTAGTACATCCATGAAAGCATCCCAATCTCCACTTTTGGCTAAGTGGTGCATATGTCCTTCAAGGTATTCTCTTGAAAATCCTTTGGTTCCATTCCTATTTTGTTGCACACCTTGCAGGTCTCTCGCGTGTACTTTCAAAACATTTGCTATGGTTTGGATGGATGCATAACGTCCCAGATAGCAGTATGGCTTTTTACCTTCCAACGGCAAACCTAGGATCTGCTCAAATTCTTCCAGAGTAGGTGCTAATTGGAAATCCTGAAAAGTGAAGCATCTAAGAGGTGGGTCATAATATTGGGCCACTGCAGTGATTGCTTCCGCTTGCACATTCACCTCTAGCAAGTCCAGAATCTTTCCATACTTTGTTGCGAACTTCAAATGTTGAGTCTTCTTCAACAAACGACCGATAACCACTAGGCTTTCAGTGTTGACCTTGTTGGCCTTGAGTCGCAGAGTCTTTTTCAAGCTGGTATCCCTATTATCTGATCCCATATTTCTTTCTATCAAAGATACTCACTTCAAATCTTGGTTGGGTCTAACGGCCTTCTAATAAATTTTCCTGAAGAACGACAAAGAGATTAGAGTGTGGTAAGAAATATGATGCAAGAACGCAAAGCATTATTTATTTATTTTTAGACCAAATGATAAATAGTTGGTCAATTAATATTGATTTGCACCCTCCTTTTTTAGAAAGGAAAAAAAAAACTTCTCTCCCTTTTTTTTTTTGAGTAAAATTTGTTTTTGAGCGGGGTGCGATTAGGTTTATCACATTAATGGACCACGCTACTTATTATGTATATATACAAAAGTAATGATGACATGGATAAATTTGAAGATAAGAAGAAGGTACGCTCCCTTTGTGCCTTAAGGGATTGCCTTAAATTTGAGGAGTTCTACCCTAAGGATCTATGAACATTTCTGATTCGTGAGAATTCTCATTGGGTGGCTCTTCTATTCTAAAGGCTTCTAGAGTTTAGTCCAATCTCAAAATGTTGACCACAAATAGTGGGTAAACCACCAAGTGCGGGACATTTATGAAAAAGGCACACTCTAGATGAGATTTTCGCAATAGCCAAACAGGATGTACATCCAAAATGACTACCACTACGCAACCTCTACTTAACTTAGGTTTCACTCAGACCCGGGTATAGGGCCCCACTCGAATGTGTGTGATAAACGTGTAAGTGTGGTGTGTGTAGGGAGCATACAAACCTTTACAACCCTAAGAACTACCCACATCCTGCAAAACAAATGCAAAAGAAAATTCTGAAAGAGCCTCTATTCTAAGGTTTGCACAATAAACGAATAAAAACAGTTAAAATAGTCAATAAGCAAATTAAACAAAATAGAAGAACAAGGCAAAATGAAAAGGGTAAAACAAACACATAAAATCACAAAAATTTGCACAATCAATTTACAAAGGCTTGACTCTAAAAGTCCCCAGTGGAGTCGCCAACTGTCGCAACCGGGATCGCGGCGGGATAACGACTTAAATTACAAAAATTTAATGTTAAGGGAGTCGCCACCAATTTTATTTTTTTATTTGAAAAAAATTGGAAAACCAAAAATAATGGTCTACGTTCAAAAATTCAGGTTCGGGAGCCCGATTATGCACAGGGAAGGGTGGAGACTTAACCCCACGGCACCCCTAATACATCCGTTCTTAAAACGGTTACCTTAAATTAGCTGCACAAATTTTTATGACCATTAAAAATATCTATTTTACCCATTTATTAAAAGATAAACAAAGAAATAAATTATATAAAAAAAATTTGAAAAGAATCTTGTTTCAAAATCTTGCTCGAAATCTTTTAGAGAAATGAACCATCAAATCACAATTTAGATGATTCTAAAAAAAAAGCAAGATTAATAAGTCATGTCACCTTTCACTATTCTTGTTTTTATTTTCTCCATACAAAGTTCAATTATCTTTTATTTTATTTTATTTTATTTTTTATAAAATTTCCTCCCTTTTATAAATAAACAAATAAATTATGAGAGTTTAATTTCATTTCAAAATTTTACTCAATTTTTTTTAAAAAAAAATCATCAAACTGTCATAATTTAGATGATTCTAAAAAGGCAAGATTAACAAGTCATTACAAATTTCGCTTAATCTTGTTTTATTTTCTTTTCACAAAGTTCAATTATTTTATTTTATTATTATTATTATTATTTTTATAAAGTTTCCCACCCCTTTTTTTTAAAAAAAAAATTGATGATTTATTTTTTTAGTAAGGAAATAGAAGATAAGATACCAATAAAAACAAAAATTAAGGTTAAAATATAAATGTGTAGAACGTGCAAGAATCAATATGTACTAATGAAAAAGGTCAAAGAAAGAGTGATTAAAATAGCATAAACTCAACCCATAAAAACAATAGTAAAGTTTCAGCGTCTATATTAAAAGGACAAGGACTCTTCTTTTTTTTTATCCACTAAAGTGCATCACAACAGGAGAATAAACCATGCACCATCACATGATTTTTAGAAAGAGTTAACCTCACTTATGCATCATTGGAAAGTAAGAACGAAACCAAATAAATGGCTTAGCTAATTAGTACAATATTCAGTGGTGAGTTAATCATATTTACACCATCATGGATGATCAAGCTCCAATCAACACCTTATGACTTTCAAGGCAAAATCCAATTACGTTCACGTTGGTAGCAAGGAGTACAAAGTTTGATATTTCTAATAAACATGCATTAATGGACCCAACTATTACAATTGGAGGGCAAGTTATCTCCCCTATCACAAAACGGTAACATCCCACCTTCATTCCAAAAGCATTTTTTTATCATAAGATTAACACAACAACATGACTTTAAACAGGCATGATTTACCATCACAAAGCATCCCAAACCAGTAAACTTCAATCCCATACTAACAGTGAAGCAGAAATTAAATCGTACACATGCAAGAGCATTGAAGACAAGTTGTAGTCAACATCTTAGCAAATGTTGGATCATCGAATTAAGACAAGCACTCAGAATGAAACAGAAATAGTGTCCCCTGTGGTTATCAGTCACCTTGAATTTATACCTCTCATCTTGTCTTGACCCCGAAACTTGCCTCCAAAATCTTGAAAACCAAAATCAGGACAGCCAAAGCAACTAACCACTTATATTTAAGCAAACAGAGAAAAAAAATGGGGTGCAAGAATTAATACAGAATTATTAGAGCCATTGTTCCACGTCAATTAGAAAGAAAAAAAAACCAGTTAATCTACAACCATGAAAACCCATTACAACTAGCTTTTTGTTTAATAGCAGAAACTAAGTAATAAACTTGTTACTCCAAGCTTGTTATGCCAAGGCAGGTAATGAAATGTGCATTCAAAACCCACACCTTATATATCATTTCCTATCTGCCAGCCAAGCATCATAACTAGAGAAAACTTTTGACAATTTTACTCTTCTTTTCTATATACTAGACAATGTAAAATCCTGGCAAACCGTGAGCAGTCATCAACAAATTTCATGAGTCAAAATTAACTTGTTCTTAGTATCAAATAACAATACCACATGTTACAGCAGACAAAATAATGAATTAAAGAAAGGGAAACCAAATTGGTAGACCTAGTCCCTTAACCCCTGGATCAAATGGCATCCTTAGCAGCAACAAATTCTGATGAGGCTATGATTCAATCATTCTATCAAACAGAAGGAAGACAACTAGAATAAAACAAAACTAAAGAGAAAGATGTATATATCAGAAGCCAAATTTCAGAGTTCATACGGAATCAGATCAAAGATGAAATATGAGGACCTTCATTCATCCAATATTCTTCAATCAGGATATCAGAACGAGTAATAAACAACATAAAAACTAAATAAAAATAAAAAAACAAAATGGACTCAAACTGCCATCTTCAATCAGGATATCAGAATAGACTAAGAACCAAATGTGATAATTTCCATTCAAAATATTTTCAATACAACCATGGCAGAAGAGGGAAGAAAAACGAAATTACCAAATAGGGGGTCTCTCCAAATAACTCCCAAACACCCGAAGAATTCCTTCAAAAAGGAAATTTACACAACTCTCTCTCAAATTCCTCTCAGAGTAACCTTCCTTCAACTGGACTCTCGAGAAAATTAAAAAAAAAAAATTCACCAAGGGGAGAAGAAAGTCGAACCCCTTTCTTGTCTTCATCCTTCGTATTTATGGTGGCTGGTTGGGTGAGAAAATGACGGTTGCCTGTGCTTCGAGCGTTTGTCTTCTCAAACCTTCCATTTTTGCACTTCTTTTCTTTGTTCCACGCAAACTCCACCCTCGACTCCTGCAATCTTGAACTCCCCTCACAACTTCCATTTTTGCATGCTCTTCCTCTGTTCCACGCAAAATCTTACCCCAAAATGGTATCCTCGCGCCGTGAGCTCTGTCAGAAGGGGCTCAAAGATCCGTTGGTGAAAGCGAATCCAGGTCTCTACGTTGGGGTTGTTTAGCGCCGCTGCCATGGTGCCTTGAAGCTCGTGATGGAGGCTGCACAGCTTGGACGCGTGAGGGAGTAGTCTAACGGGGGTGAGTGTCTTCTCATGCGTGTAGCAGTGGGGGTAGCAGAGCTTGGAGCCCTGTGAAGTTGAGTTAGGCGTGTTGCTAGGGAGAGGCAGAGGGAGCAGCTTAGGGCTGGGAAGAGAATGGGGAGAAGGCTGCTAAGGTATACGAAAATGGGAAGGGGGATTTGGGTCGTGGGTATGGGTCATGGATCCCGCTTGGTGGATCCGGTCGTGGGTTCTGGGCGATCGTGCCCAAACTCTTTCCCTCTTTTTTTTTTGTTCTTTATTTTTTTTCTCGCTTTTCATTATATTTTTAGATTTATTATTTTCTATATTATTGTTATTAATTAATAAAATTAATTTAATTAATTTAATTTTTTTTTAATTTTTGATAATAATAATTTTTTTTTAATTAATCTTTTTTAAAAAAAAAATTTTTTTGTGTCCGGACAAAATTGGGTGTTCACAGGCATCATGTTTTTTTTAAAATTGAGCTCAATTTTTAATAATTTTCATAACTTTTGCAAAATGTATAGCAGTCCTTAAATAAAGTAGGCCAATAAAATCTGCACTGTAAGATTTTCGCATCTGTTTACTTTGAAGAAAAGTGACCTCCACATGCTTCTGAGCGACAAAATTTAATGACACTACCTTCCTCACTATAGGGCACACATCTCCGAAAGATTTGGCCAGGACAATATTTGAATAAGTATGGGTCATCTCAATAAAAAAATTTCAGCTCTGTCCAAAATTTCTTTCTATCTTGGTGCGTCCATTGAGGCGGCATATTTCATGTTACAAAAAAGTTGACTATGTTAGCAAACTAAGGCATGAAATTGACAGAAAATAAAAATTCATCGGGAAAAGAATTATTGCTGGGTGTGCTATTAAAAGGTGAGTTTGTTGTGAGTCTGGACAAATGATCAGCGATAACATTTTTGGCTCTTTTCTTATCTTTTATTGTGATGTTGAATTCTTGAAGCAACAAGATCTACCATATCAATCTTGGTTTGACATTTTACTTAGACATCAAATATCTAACAACATCATGATCAGTGAAAATCATAATAGAAGAACCAATTAAGTAAGATTGAAATTTGTCCAAAGCAAATATTACAGCAAGTAGTTCTTTTTCAGTAGTGGTATAATTCATTTGTGCATTATTAGAAGTTCTACTTGCGTAATAAATCACATAAGACTTACCTTTCTTTCTTTGGCCTAAAACAGCACCCACAACAAAATTACTAGCATCACACATCAACTCAAAAGGCAAAGACCAGTCCGGAGATTGCATGATAGGAGTAGATGTCAGAAGACCAATTAATTTTTTAAAAGATTTTTGACATTCTTGAGTCTAATCAAATAGTGCATCTTTCAACAGAAGATTACATAATCGTCTAGATATGACACTTAAGTCCTTTATGAATTTTCTGTAAAATCCTGCATGACCTAAAAAGGAACAAACTTCTCTAACTATTTTTGGGGAAGGCAAATGGGCAAACTTTAGTCTTATCAACTTCAATTCTTTTAGAAGATATCACATGACCTAACATTATTCATGAAGTAATCATGTAATGACATTTTTTCTAATTTAACACAAATCTTTTTTCTTCGCATCTTTTAAAAACTTTTTCCAAATTATCAAGAAAAATTTCAAATGAATCTCCAAAAACTATCAGGTCATACATGAAAATCTCTAAATAATGCTCAATCATGTCACTAAAAATGCTTAACATGCATTTTTAGAATGTTGCTGGAGTATTACAAAGGCCAAAAGACATCATTCTATATGCACAAGTACCAAAGAGACATGTAAAAGTGATTTTTTCTTAATCTTCCAATGCAATTGGTATTTGATTATAACCTGAATAACCATTAAGAAAATAGTAATATGGATGTCCTGTTACCATTTCCAGAATTTGATCAAGAAATGGTAAGGGAAAATGATCTTTCCTAGTAGCAGCATTTAATTTTCTAAAATCAATACACATATATGCCAACTAGATGAGACTCACGTAGGTATTAATCCACCTTTATCATTTTCAACCACTGTTATTCTAGATTTCTTAGGTACAACTTGTGTAGGGCTTACCCACTGACTCTCAGAGATAGGATAGATAATTCCAATATCAAGCAATTTAAGGACTTCAACTTTAACTACCTCTTTCATGTGTGGATTTAATCTTCTTTGAGGTTATTGAGAAATTTTAGCATTATCCTCTAAATGTATTCTATGTATACAAATTAATAGATTAATGCTTTTTATGTCCTTTAATGCTCATCCAATTGCACTTTTATGCCTTTTAAGTACTTTTGTTAACATACCTTGTTGTTCTTCAGTAAGAGACGAGAAAATTACCATTGGAAAGCTTTGCTCTTCTCCAAAAAATATGTACTTCAACCCAACAGGTAATGACTTTAGTTCCGGTGTGAGTACTGTTTCATGGGTATTATCATTCATGGGTTTCAACTCTTCAAATCTTGGCTTCCATCCCTTGTACTCCATTACTTGTGTGCCTGAATCAAATAAATTGACTAAACAAATTTCTAATGGGTCAGAAGAACTCCTTGTTTGAAGATGATCATCTATAATGGCTTCAATTCCTTCAACTTCCTCCTTTTCATCAAAGATTTCCTGTGGTTGCTTGCACATGTTAAAAACATTGAGATCCAATGTCATGTTTCCAAATGTTAGTTTCACCACTCCATTTCTACAATTTATCAAAGCATTAGATGTTGCTAAAAATGGACAGCCTAAAATAACAGGAATTGACTTGCAACTATCAACCATAGGTTCAGTATCCAAGACAATAAAATCCACATGATATATGAATTTATCAACTTAAACTAACACATCTTCTATTATTCCTCTTAGAATTTTAATTGATCTATAAGCAAGTAGAAGAGTTACAGAAGTTGGTTTTAACTCACCCAAGTTGAGTTGCTGATAAACTGAATATGGAAGCAAATTGACACTAGCACCAAGATCAAGTAAAGCTTTTTCAATTTTATGTTCTCCAATAATGCATGAAACTGTATGACAACCAGGGTCTTTATGTTTCAACACATTATTATTCTGAAGAATGGAGCTTACTTGTTCAGCTAAAAATAATTTCTTTTTCACATTTAGTTTCCTTTTAACAGTGCACAAATCCTTCAAATATTTGGCATAAGAAGGAATCTGTTTGATAACATCTAACAGGGGAATATTGACCTTCACTTGTTTCAAAATTTTAAAAATTTCAGTGTTATGGTTCAATTTCCTTGAATTGTTTAATGCTTGAGGAGATGAAGGTGCAAGTGAGAGTTTAGTCTCTTTTTAGTCAACTTCTTCATTTTCTTGGAGAATTGATTCATATTCTTTTTCAAAAGGTTCGAGAATTTGTTTTTCAACAACATTTTCACTCCTAAGAATTATCACTGACTTGACTTGATCTATTTATTAGTTTTTTGAACACCCCTCATTTAGACTGTACTGACCCTTGGGATTTGGTTGAGGTTGAGAAGGAAATTTTCCTTTCTCGTGTATGGTAAGTGCAGAGGAAAGTTTAGCAAGAGTTTCTTTTATGTTAATCATGGTTTGATTGTTTTGTTTATCAATGGTCTCTTACTTTTCTGTGAATACATGCAGTGTTTCTTCAAGGTTTTTCTTATATGGTGGGACATAAGGAGCATATCCTTGAGAATTTTAAGAATCATGTTGTGTTTGAGAAGGTAGTGGTTGCACGAATTGTGACTAATTATTATTTCTCCAACTGAAGTTCGAGTGATTTCTTCATCCTGGATCGTATGTATCTGAAAAAGAAGAAGTAAATGACTTTTTAAAATTATTCATTACATTTACTTGCACATGTACAACTTCTTTAAAAACAGGAATCTTAGGACATTCATGTGTTGAGTGTCCTAAGTCATCATAAATGCCACAAATTTCTTTATTTTGTATAGATTTGATTTCTTTTGCTTTTTCTAATTCTATGGCTTCAACCTTTCTAGCCAAACTAGCAAACCTAGCATTTAGATCTTCCTCTTGACTAAGGTGATATTTTCCTTTATTAACACTTGTAAGGTTAGATCTAATTGAATTTTCAGAAATATTAGTACCACGCCAAAATTGAGAATTTTCAGGCAACTGGTTTAAATAGTCTAAAGCTTCATCAGGTTCTTTATCAAGAAACTCACCATTACACATTGTTTTCACAAATTGTTTGTTTTCAAGTGTTAAACCTTTATAAAAGAAGCTTATAGTACGTCATTTTTCAAAACCATGATGTGGGCAAGAATTTAACAAATTTTTAAACCGTTCCCAGCATTGAAAATATGCTTCATTTGAATTTTAGGAAAAATTTTGGATTTGTCTTTTCATAGCATTAATTTTATGTGTTAGAAAAAATTTCTTTAAGAACCTTGAATTCTTGCCATGTGCTAATTGATCTTAGTTTCAAAGTGTTAAGCCAAGTTTTTGCTATATCTTTTTTTAAAAAAGGAAACAATTTAAGCTTAACAATCTTTTCAGTGCAATTTTGATCATTGAAAGTAATATATACTTCCTCAAATTCTTTTATGTAATTGGCTAGCTATCATGGATAATGGTTTTGATGATAACAAACATAAAGATAATGAGAAGACCTAGTCCAAGACCTTCAAGAATAGCTTTAGGACTTAGGATCTTTGTAAGGAGGCTTATTGGATATCCCATTAGTTTTGGACACAAAGAAATATTTTCAAAATTGTTTTTCCAAACTTAAAGAATCATTTTTTGGATATTTAAAAGTATTTAAAATTGATTTTATATCAGGGGTATTCGAATACCCCATAAGGTATTCGAATAACATGCCTGACACTCATATCCAAAATTGCTTTTGAAAGTAAGGTATTCGAATAACCAGTTTGGTATTCGAATACACCTGATATCAAAAAAATATTTTTAGACTGAAGTATTCGAATATATTAAGAGGTATTCAAATAATCATCTTCTAATCTGTTTTCACGAGCCTTTTTAAAACAAAGATATTCAAATACCTCATAAGGTATTCGAATAACATACCTCAGAAATATTTTTACGAAGCATTCTGAAATAGAAAGAAACGGTCATATTTTGCTTTAATGGTGTTTTAATTGTACCCAACTGCTATTTTCTTTCAAAGCTCTATAAATAGAGACCTTGGGTCTCTTCTGAAAGTTGCCCAATGATCTGAACTATTATTTGCTTGTGCCAAAACGTGATTTTCATTTTTCTCATATTTTTTGTGCTCTTTTCGCCAAAACCTTGAGATATCTTAAGAGAGCTTCCTAGTGCTTCAAATTGTAATATTTGCTCTAAGTGAGAGTTTCTCTTCATCTATTTTTTGCTTCTGTAAAAAGGGTGAGGTATCCCTTAGTGAAATTGTGAGGGTGAGGTATCCCTCAGTAAAAGGGTGAGGTATCCCTTGTTGTAAAGAAGGTGAGGTATCCTTCAAAGGGGGTGAGGTATCCCTCTAGTATATAAGGTGAGGTATCCATGTTGTGTAAAGGTTGCAAGCACCTTTTTTAAGCTTGTTTTGAATAGTGAAAAATTTCGAACTGTGTTTCGGGGACTGGACGTAGCCACAAGTGGTTGGTGGTCGAACCAGGGATAAATATCGTGTCTGCTCTTCTCTCATTTATCTCTTTATTTTCAGCAATTTATTTATTATTACTTAATTGTTTATTTACTGTTCTTAAGGCATTTTATCATCTTTATATATATATATATATATATTCATTATATTGCTTCAAGAAATTTGTATTAAAAAGAGTTTGCGAAAAAGTTCTTAATTACTCAATTCACCCCCTCTTGAGTACTGAAGCCACTTGGGTAACATTTTAGATGTAAATATGAGCTTTCAGATTCTAAACCATGAAAACTAGAAAGTAAAGAAATCATACCTACTTTAAATCTAAAATTATTGGCATTGGGTGGAAAGATAAAACAGGATGGATTAGAATTTCGAGGTGGTTGCAAATATTCACGCTTGGTTCGCAACGGTTGATTTTCATGTTCATCATGTACACTTTTATTTTTAATCATTGTGTCAATTGTGTGTGATTGTGATTCAAACAAATCAATATATAAAGTATCAGAATTAATTTTAACCAAACGACCAGAATTTAAATCACGATACTAATTAAGCATAAATAAATGACTTAAAATAGAAAAAATAATGTATAAGTCGACGGTTTACACCAAATGAAATATTAAGCATAAATAAAACAAAAAAATAAAAATAATGAATATGTTAGTAAGTCAGAAAATAAAATTAAATGACATAAATATAAAATTTAGATTGCGTAAATAAATGATATAAATATAAAAGTTGGAAATAAAATACAGAAAATAAATTTAAAACATGAAAACTAAAGAATCGGCAAATTGATTTTTTGTTCCAGCAAAAGAGAAGAGAAGAAGAAAGATTATTTCATTATGTTAGAAAGCACAAACAAATGACATAAATATAAAAAGTTAGAAGGTTAGTAAGTCGAAAGCATAAATAAATAAGACAGAAAACATAAATAAATAAGATAGTAAGTTAATAAGTTAGAAAGCGTAAATAAAAGGCATAAATAAATAAAAAAAGTTAATTAATAAGTTAGAAAGTTAGTAGGTTAGTAAGTTAGTAAATTAGAAAGCTAGAGAGTTAGTAAAGAAACCGAAGGATCGGTAAGCCGATCTTTTGCTCCGGTGAGGGAGATGAGAAAACAGATTTTATTAAAGAATGAAAAACTCAATAAATTAAAACTTCAAATCAAGTCCCCGACAACGGCGCCAAAAACTTGATGCGGATTTAAAGGATGCAAATCCAAGTGCAAGTTATTTTAAGTAATAAATTTCTCAGGAGTCTGACGTCGATCCACAGAGAATTGATGAAGAAAAATTCTTTGAGGTAAGGGAAGACTTTGTCACAATAATAAATATAATAAAACTTATTTACAATTAAATTAAAGAACTTGCTTGGGCTGGGAGATCCACTTTTGGTAATAAATTAAGGACAATATTAATTTTTTTTATAACTCAGTTGAAATTCACGCACAACGAAGGTTCCAATCAGAGAATAAAACATTCAAAGTTCATTTATAATTATATACATAGTTATATTACAATTCCTTTAATTATTTACCAACACCTACACTTGTAAATGGGTTCAAACATTCATTGTACCAAACTACTTATAATGAATCAAGAACTCCACTTTACAAGGAGAATTTCTAAATTGATTGGAAACAAAATACAACACGTATAATGATCACTTGATAATATATCATTTAAGCACAAGAAAGAAATTAATCTAACCTTATTTTATTACTAAAAGCTTCACTCTTTCACCCAAGCAAGATGAAGATTTAGTTACCTATAAATAAGAAGAAAGAAAGAGAGTAGAAGAAAAAGATGAACATAATTTCAACTTAGAACAAAAGAAAATTACAACAAATGATACAATAACATAATCTAAGCTAAGCCAAGATTATCCAAATGATCTGTCTATGGTCCCTTTTATAGAGGATTATGGATACGAAATGACAAGAGAATTTATTAATGAGTGAGTGGATGAGTGGGTGGATAAGTGGAAAATGCCAAAGAATTTTTGTGAGTGAAAAATTATTAAAATTTCTTGTCTCTGAAATCATTCAATGATGAACTCATGAATAACGTCAGAATATAGCAAAGTGATCTTCATGAAAGTTCTAGAAAATTGTCTCAGTTTTCTAATGCCACCAAAATCATTCAAAAATTCGTCATACAGTCCAAGATATGACTCAATTACTGTAGATTATTCAGGCTCAGTTTTAGCACCTCTGATTTGACTTCAAGACCTAATATGACCTCTAAGTTGTCCGACTGAGCTCTTGTGTTCTCATGAAAGTTGTAGATATGAGTTTTATCTTTTAGATTCCAAATCTTTAGCTCATTTCAGTTCCTTAAACTCGAATTATGCAATGATTATTGTATACTATTCGGGTTACAGTCACAAAACTCATGTTCTGACTTCCAAGCCCAATTACATCCACTAGATGTCCATTTTTTCCCTGAAACTCTCATGAAAGTTATAGAGCTCTCTCTTATCTTTCATAGAAAGTAAGATACATAATTGTAAGATATCTAGAACTCAAGATATAGCTGAAATACAGAAATAGTGTAAGACTAAAATAGTGCTGAAAAAATTAAGTCCAATTTGAGTCCAAACTTACAAAACATAATCAGGCTTAATCAATTAAGTACATGAAAAGTGTAAATAACTAAAAATGATGGTTTATTAATATATAAAATATGTGATTATCAACACTCGTAGATGTGCCGCGGTCCAGCCATGATTCGGGTCAGGTAATTTGAGGTAGATATTCCAATGTGCAATTGTGGCGCGTAGAATGAACTAGGATTGTTGTCGCGTTTATTTCTTTTTTTTCATAGTTCGTACTGGGTCTAACGCCTATCATTAATGTGCATTTGGTAGCTATTTAAGGATTTAGGAGAATTACAATTGTGTAAAACCTTGGTCTATGGTCTAACGCCCAAATTTTTTAGCACTCATAATTCCTTTGAAGACTTAGGCAAAATAAAAAAGTGATATGTAGCCGGAGTCTATAATGTTAATGATCTAGTTCAAAAAATTACCTAGCACTTAGGAATTTTCAAATTTAGAACCAATTTAACACAAGACATCCACCGTAGGTACCTGATGGTGGACTACGGATGTCGTAATCTGTGTTACCAATTATTTACTCATACCATAAAATGGTTATGGCCAAGTGTCGAAGATTTGGGTAAGGACCTAAGACTTGCAACAAAACCACTAGAAGACGGTTTTGTGGGTCATTCATCTTAATCTGAATTCGAAGAGACCTCGGATCTCATAAGGAACGAGCTCTGCAAACATTCTCAAGGTGTTTTTAGGCTTGAGGGTCTTAAAATTTAAAAGAAACCTCGAATCCTATAAGGAACAGACTCTATACATTCTCAAGCCTTTTTCTAGCTTGATGGTCTTGAGATTTTAAAAAGAAACCCTGAATCCCATAAGGAACGGGTTCTGTAGACATTCTCAAGGCGTTTTCCGACTTGAGGGTTTTAAAACTTTAAAAAAAAAATCTCGGATCTCATAAAGAACAGGCTCTAGACATTCTCAAGGCTTTTTCTGGCTTGAAGGTCTTGAGATTTTAAAAAGAAACCCCAAATCCCATAAGGAACAGATTCTGTAGACATTCTCAAGGTATTTTCTGACTTGAGGGTCTTGAAACTTTAAAAAGAAATCCCAAATCTCATAAGAAATGGGCTCTAGACATTCTTAAGCCTTTTTCTGGCTTGAGGGTTTTGAGATTTTAAAAAAAAATCTTAGATCTCATAAGGAACGAACTCTATAGACATTCTTAAGACAGAGTTCGACTTAAGGGTTTTAAAACTAACCTCGGATCTCACAAGGAATGAGTTGTAGACATTCTCAAGTCGGAGTCTAGCTTGAAGGTCTTAAAGCTTTAAAAAGAAAGTATAAGCAGATGTTAAGCTAAACACAAATGCTGCTATAGCTCCTGACAGCCATTATGGCTTGGCAGTAATGATAAGGGATGATGTAGGAGAAGTTTTGAGAGCATCACAGGGAATGCTATTTGCACAATATCTCTGCTTTATGGATCCTCTTGAACTTTACTATCTGGTTGACCATGATGTAGCCTCCTCTGTTCTTTTACAATGAGATATTCACGGCCGAGGTACCAGCTTAGATGATGTCGGGTCAAAGTACTTGTGGACTTGAAAGTCACGGCCAAAGTACTGGCTCAGGTGATGTCAGGCCAAAGTACTCATGGACTCGAGGTTGTGGCCGTGGTATTGGCTTTGATGATGTCATGTTGAAGTACTCATGGACTCGAGGTCACGACCAAAGTATTGGCTTAAATGAAAGCATACCGAGGTCCTTGGCACTGCTTAGCTGGGATGGAATCTTGCCAAGATATTAAGATGAGATCGAACCTTAAGAACTGGGCCTGGCTAAATAGGTTTCTCTGTAATCATAAAAAAGACAGAGGTCATCCATCAAAATGCCAAGAAATAGCTCATGGAATTCATTATCAAGAGTGTCTTCATTAACGAGAGCACAAGGCAGCAACAATTGTCTAGATGTCTCATTTCCCAGATCAAGTGAAACAATCATCAACTTTTTACAAGACTTGAAATTAGGGACTCCTAACCAATTAAGAGTATATTTGTCTAACAATTATCACCCATGCTGTAAATTTTCACATGTGAATCCTTCTTAGCATGTAGCTAGGTTCCAAAAATAGACCCAAATTTCTTCAACTACACCGCCAAAAAAAATATTTGACCAACCAAACAGACCAACCCATTGCAGGAAACAAAATAGCAATATTTGTCTATGTTTAACCAGTAGCAAAGATCTTCAGTAATAATGGTTGATGTTGGGTTCTCAAATAAAGAACGCACAGTGCAATGCAAGGTTGGGCAAACTTATAATTATCAAAAGGTTTTGAAAAAAGGATTAGTGGTGGCGCATTACCTTAATGCAAAACCAACGCTAGTGGTGACTGAGTGGGAAGGACATGCTCCATATTGTTGTGACTTTGGGTTTTGGTTAAGTCTGCAACACAAAGCTTCATAGTGATGGGACGAGCTTCTCTTTGTGCAGGCAGAACCAGCGATTGCTAGAAATGGAGTGTGGTGGCACGTTGGAGGAATGCTTCTTGGTGCTTGATGGGCAACACCGGTTGCAAATCACCCCAAATCATCGCTAGACTTCATCAGTTCTAGTTGCTGCTCAATCTCGCGGTGAATTTGGTGAGATGGTGGCTGTTATAGCCACTACAAAGGAACCCAACAATGGTTCTGCCATGGCTGCGCGATGAAGGTTCATTGGGAGGAAGTAGGTGATAGTGTGTCATGAAAAAAAATAGGGAACTTGGTTGCAGCCCGCATTGATATGATAAATGAATCATCGGATCTAGCATATGGTCTCCAACCTTTGACGGCCGCAAGTGATACTTGGGTCATATTGGCACCACATAATCTACCTATGCTTAACAGATCTTGGTATATGGGAGAATTTTCTATGAGTACTGCCCTCACATCGAACTTGAAACCAAACCCGCAATGTGGGACTCTTTTTCATGTGTTTGATGGATCTATATCTAGTGGTGGTGGTGGGATTTGAAGTTTATCGTCCCCACAAATGATGCCAATATTCAGTAGTGGATACTGAGTTGTACCTGAATTGATGGTTGAAGGTAGACTCCTCTGTGGCATAGCAGCTGCAATAGTGGTGTGAGGAGGTGAGTACCTGCAAAAGATATTCTGACGCTAAAGTTAGACCGTGCACAAGGAAGGCAGTCTGTATATCAGATAAGATGCACACCTTTGAGACCTTGCATGGCATTTATAAGGGCATTTTAAAATGTAATACAATCTGTATTACATGCAGTTATTTAGAATTAGAATCCATTAAAGATTGTAATATCTTTTAACTAATTTTTCTATTTATGTGCAATGTAATTAGTTTTCATATTCATCAAGGATACTTTGAGAGATTTATGCTTAATAAATAAGCAAGTGTACTCATCAAGATAGCGTGCAATAATATCTGAGCATTATTCTGGTAGACCGGGTTGCTCTTAATCCATGACCCATAACCCGATCCAGAACAAATAATTTATTTGTTCCTTTTACTTACTAAAAGTATCTATAAGAAAGTTGTGGATTTTTTATGTAAAGGGATTATGAATAAAAAAAACTTTTATTTATGTGTTTAGTTTTTTACTTCATCTTCTAGTATAAAAATGTCTATTAAATACAAAATTAATAGATTTTAATATTTTAAAGATAGATTTGATTAAAGACAAAAAAAAAATCAAGTTATAAACAAGTTAAATAAGTCAAGCTCAAATTTTATGTTTTTAAACAAATTAAATTTAAATTTTAAATTTGACTCGTTTAAATAAATGAAACAAGCTTGAACAACCTCTCTTTTTTCATAAGTCAATCACAAACTTAAAGTGCTTGACTTGATTTGACTCATCTTAGTCCTAAGATTTCTAACACTAGTAGTGCAGTAAAGTAAATCCTACAATTATGAATATTGAAATATAACTTGATATTAGGTGAATTGAGTTCAATAAGATTTTCAAAATTTTAATTACGTGAATTGAGCTCAAGTTACCACTTCAAAGTGTCATACAAAGTATACTTTGTTGAGATTGACCCAAATTCTTAATTTGAAGGTTATTATAGATAAATTCTTATTTTATTTATAGATTCATATATTATAATTAATATTAAGATTTATAAAAATATATGATAAATATATGTAATAGATATGTAAGATATGGAGAGATATGTTTTTAATAGGAAACTATGAAAGTCATAAAGTGTAAAAAATATAATTACTTATTGAGTAAGTTCTCGTGACTTATAAATACTTGTATTGAAGAATTGTTTGAGGTATAATAAGAGATGTGAAGATTGACGGGTCTGGTAGAGATGTAAGGATAATTGTGAGGAGGATTGAAGAGATTGATAGTGCCCACATTATCATGTAATCTTATTGTGATAGTAGATTCTTTTCATATGTGAATATATTGGATCGAATTATGTTAAATTGTGCGTGATTTTTTTTATATTTTTTGTTGATTACTGGTATTTATGCAAACACGTGTAGAATGAGATGTATTATTTCTTCAATATACTCATAAACTATTATTGCCCTTTTTTTTATGTTAACTATTATAGTTTTTTTAGCAAACTGTCATTGATAACAAAATTATTTATCAAAATGTCACTCTTTTGAAACTAGATATCAAAGTATCACCGTTTTGTCTAGTGTGACATTTTTTATTTTTTTATGTTCACGTAGGTGATGCCATCCACGTTGATGTTTTCACGTAGATAACTCCAAAGTGCTTGACGTTATCTTGTAGATAACTCTAAACACTTTGACGTTATTTATGGAAGTGTCAACGTAGATGCATTATCTAGTGAGTAACTTCAAACGCTTTTGCATTATTTACATGGAAGTGCCAACGTAGATGACATTACTTACGTAGATAAAAAAAATAAAAAAATGTCATACTAGACAAAAAAATAATATTTTGATATATAATTTTAAAAAATAACATTTTAATAAATAATTTTGTCATAAATGACAATTTGGTAAAAAAAAAACCCAACTATTACTGTCTGTTGAATGGCCACGTGAGGTTGAGGCACTTCTCATTAAGGACTAATGTCTTGCCATCTGCAATTGGTTATGTATCATGGATGATTTTACGGATATATTGGAATTTCGAAACTAAGCCGCTCCGGCGAGATTATAATGATATATGTATCGTCACGTAAATAGTTCTTTTTTTTTTTTTTTTGTCTAATGAGTAATTAAGTTTTACTTAATTTTTGTCATTAATGTCTTTCGTTCTCTTTCCTTAAATACCCTTCATTATCTTTTTTATCTTTTTCTTTTAATGTCATTCGTTCTCTTTTCTGACGAGTAAATGCGAATGACGGAACACCCCCAACTGGTGTCACCATTGGAAGGGCAACGGATCCAACAATAAATGGCTACCAATGCAAATTAATGGACAAACCAAGAAGATATCATTTTTTATTCCATTTTCAGGTAAAGTGATTAGAAAGAACCGAAAATGCGATTAGAATTTAGTCATACACAAAATAAAACCAACAAATGTAATTAGTCATCGAAGGTACGGAGAGGCTTCCGTGGCATGGATCCTATAGAAATCACCAAAAGCATGGAACAATTATATATAAGAATAAGCCTGAATCATATCCATTTATTCCGCTAATTAGGTATAACTGCTACAAAAATGTATATGAATATAAGTGCTTTACATGTCTTATGTCACATTAGTTTCAATCATGGTTTCACTCATATGTTCTGAAATGATCACGATCAATATGTTTGAACTTTTGTATATATTTTAAAAATATATATTATGTTAATTTTAATGTATTTCAATAAAATATTAAACATTTTTTTATTAATGTAAAATTTTATAAATATAATATATATAATAAGAACTTTTAATTTAACAATATTTTAATGTATAATGACATAAATTAATTTCTCTCCATATATATATTAAGTAATTAAAAATTAATTAATAAAATCATATTCTATCTCTTCATTAAAACTGATGAAATCAATTATTTTCTTTTTTAATTAAAATTAACTTTCACTATTCTTTTGTTTTATTATATTAGCTAATTTAAACCATTAAATCAAAACATAATCAAATGTTTGATCTTAGTGTAAAACTTTAAATGATTAAAATAACAATAAGTTTAAGTTATTTTTTTTTTAAAACAAAAACATATGAATCTTTTGTCCAAAAGAAAATGTGAAAGTTGCTAACTTACACATGAAAATATGAAGGTTAGCAATTCCATATAATGTAGGGCACAACATCAATTGAAAATAATGTTAGCACGGTAAAAATTCAGGTTGAAATCATAAATTGAATTCCGTAATGTATAAAACGGTCTGGTGGGGGATTTAGGCAGACCGAATTATGTCACTATCATGTGCATCTAGTGACACTATGAATAGGGCAAGCACTCACAGAAGTTGCCAAGTTAACCAAATTTGACTAGCTGAATCTTAAATAAGGCTGATCTTAGCCATTTATTAAATGTGTTGTGTCTTATTACTATCCTTCAGTACTACACTACTTCCTTTTCTGTTGTGTCTTATTTCAAAAAGTTATATTAGCGGCCAACAAAGCTAACGCGTGCGACGTATCTCATTTGTGTGTCGACCCCAGCACGGAGGTACATATTTCGTACACAATGAGCACAAAAGCTATAGTGCTTGCTTTTCTCCTTATAAAATTATAATCCAATGCGCGTTCCATGCTTGATGCTTGCCTTGTGTGAGCCATTCAAGCTCTTAGTTTGTGTGTCTAATATAATGATGCTGACAAGGTAACATGTTGAAAGTAGTACCGTTTTTTCTTGAGAACAAATACCATCTTTTGGTAGTGCTAAAAGCAGTGGATATGATGTTGCAGGGATGTGAGTATCAAACTGAATTAGGTTGTTCCTGTTCGTGAGTCTAAAAGTAGCTTTAGTTAAGTTCGATTCAGGGGCCTTGCACAATTAGTTTCTGGGCATTAGTTACATATTTATACATATAGATGAGATTTTTATAACTTCTCTCCAAATACCAAACTACAATAGTTTCACATATCACAACAATAATATATGCAGAATGGATAATGATTTAACTGGAACGGGGTGAGGAAACGTGTATCTTAGCTTGGAGTGCAAAATTGAATTTTATACATTCGAAAAATTAAAACATATTGAAGGGCTATTATACATATTTCATAAACCTTGATTTATAGAATCGATACTGCGTTTCATATGTATAAAGGAAAAAGCCAAGTAATTATATAGACAATGAAAAGTGACCCCAAATGTGATAACCTCCCATGCATTATATGCTTGTAGGTTGTGAGATTAAGTTTTTTAATCATAACAAATATCCATACTCTTCAATCTATTTAATCACTTTTTTGTCTTTTAAGCTTATCCCTATGAATTAATATAATGAGGAATAGCTCTTTGTCTCTCTCTTTTTTAAGCATAAAAATTATATACTTTTTAAAGCTTCACTTAACAAAAAATTATTTTGAGAGGTTTCTGCAATATCATGAGTTTGAGAAAGTCCTTGTGAAAAGAGATAACCTCAATACTTTGTGTAAGAACTAGCATTCTATACCCTACAACTACAACGCAGGGGATAGTTGAAATAAATAAATAAATTACATTGCCCTCCCCATCACTCATCTCTCTTTGAAAGATGAAAATGCACTACATTTTAATTCATTTTTATGTTTTTGATTAAAATTCTGACAAGGACGAAGACTCGAAGTCGCAGTAGTCACCCGCTAACAAGGTCGAAATCGCAGGTGTTGGTTGTTGGACATGACGATGTAGTTTAATCCAATTAACTAAATATTATTCAGAATATTTTTTAAAAGATTCTTAAATACCTTTTTAATCATTCCTAACTTAGCTTAGCAACGTTGCTATCATGCCAAACAACCAACACCTTCGACTTCAACCTTATTGGCTAGTGGCTGCTACAACTTTGAGTCTTTGACCCAATGAGAGTTTTAAAGGAAAATATAAAAATAGACTAAAGTATATCACATTTTCATCTTTTGAGGAAAGATAGTGTAATTTTTCAAAATAAAAAGAAGAAAATTTAATTTAAGCATCTCCAAGGGAAGGGAATGAAATTTATTTTTAAAAAAGTTTAAAATAAATAAATAATTTATACAATTTCAGTTAATTTCAATTTTAGATGTTGTAACTTTTTTCTTTTAATATTAATTTTTATGTGTTTATTCATTTGAATGTTTTATCACTTCATTATTAAAAGTATACTAAACTTACCTTTAATGCCAAATTATACTAACGAAATAATTTTAGATGATAGATATTACAATGACAAATAAAAAAAAATCTACAAAAAATTAAATGGTTAATAACAATATAATTAAATAGTACTTAATGCATTCAAGTATTTCAGCATTTTGTAACCTACACATTTCATTTACAAAATTTAAGTAGACTAAATAAAATAACACATTGATTAAATAAATCAATTTATAGAAAGATTTGTAAGTTATTTAATTTTGTTCTCTTTTACAAATTTATTTCATTTTAATATGACATACAATTATAGTTTATCCATTACATCTGTTTCATCAATGTTTTCGTTAATGTCAATTTCTTACTTTATTTGTCCACATAAACTATCTCTACTTTAGCAAATAATTTTATTCAAAACATCAATAGAACTTTGATGCTATATGATACAAGTTTTGTTCAGTTACATTTAAGCAATCTTGGTAAACAAAATTTATTATAAACTCACGTTTTTCAATTGATTTTATCATGTTTTTTTTAAGTTTTTATTTTATAAATGTAAATATTAATATATTTTCACGTAAAGTTTTTAATCTTGTGAAATATAAATATAAAATATTTAAATATCATATATTATATATATGAACAAAAACTTTAAAAAATATACTTAATAAATTTTAGTTTTCCTATAATAAATTATATTTAATTAATTTTACTATATCTTCATGTAAAGTTTTCACACCGATGCAATGTACATATTGAAGTTTCTAATTATTATACAACATATATATATATATATATATATATATATATATATATATAGTAATTTGAAAATATAATTTATTTATTTATTTTTCTAATAATAATTTTTTTAAATCATTTTTATTATGGTTTCTTATGGAATATTCAAACTCACATAAATATTAATATATTTTTATATAAATTTATTAATCTAATGTGATGTGAATAAAAAAAATTTAAATATAAAATATATATTAACATCACTTTTAATGAGAATTTATAATTTATTTATTTAATTGAGTAGATAATTATCACCATGAAATATACACTCAATATCTTGAACAATATGATAATTAAGGATTAAATTTCTAAAAATATATGACTCTCTCTATTTTTATATTTTATTCAATGTCAAAATAATTTAAGAATTTTAACACAATGTCAAAAGAATTAAAATTTATTTAGAAGATAATCAAAATAAAAAATTCACAAACTTGTATTACTCTAAAGTAATAAAACAAAAGATATCCAACCAAAATTATAGTAAATTTATAGCAATATAAAAAATTATAACAAAATCAAGTATATCTATCAAAAATATATCTATCAAAGAGAATATAAAATTTAAAATATATAATAATAAATATTAAAGTATTAAACATTAAACTAATTTAATAGTTGAATATTTAATATTTTAATGTTTTAATATAAAAACATTTTAATATTAAATATTAAAGCATTAAATTAAAATATCTAACTATAAAAATATTTAATATTAAAATATTAATATTGGTAGAATATATATATATATATATATATATATATATATATATATATATATATAAGGAGGGAGAGAAAACTTAAAAAAACGTATAATGGGTCGTCATTCACTTAATATGAAAATGACTAAAATGTCCTAAAAAATTTCATAATTCCTTAAATACCCTGCAAATGGGAGGGAAAATAAAAGTTTTAGAATTGTAAATTTATAATTTATAGATAGATTAAGATTAGTATCACACATAAAGAAAGTGAGAAAAACATAGTAAAACTAAGCCAAATTTAGATATACACGGTATGGTGGTTTCTATATAGTTATTTTGCATTTTTTGCGAATTCCTCGTATAGTAGACATTCTTGACAGAAAAGTCACCTAAAATATGATAATATTTTGAACTTAGTACATGGGACAAATAAATATCTGGCAGAATCACTAACTTCACAAAACAATCAGATTGTTGCAGAAAGTTGTTAAACTTATATAGTGTCGGGTCATGGCCTATCTATGAGAAACATATATTAGACTGCTTTAGTGGGGGTTATCTATCTGAAAACTTAGGTCTACGTTTTTAGCAATCTAATTAAGCTATCAGATAAGTGTATCCTACTACGGAAATCCGCACAATAAATAGATAAGAGCAATAAAAGGGGTGTTTCAGAAAGGCCATTAATTCTCTCATAAGGTACGCTATGGTGTGTGTGCATACGTGTTCCACTAAGGTCACTAATTAAGGGCGTCCTACTGGTTTCTCCAAATCAAGTTAATTTGCACAAAAGATATTGGTGGTACTTGTTTCATTTCATTATAGTCATTGCTTGAATAGGGACATGGAAAGGGCCAGCACATCCACTAATATGTGGTACTACAACAATTTGATACTCCTTCAGTCTCCACTCATAAGGCATAGTATAAATTGGGTCTTTCTCCAACTAGAGGTTCCCCCAAGAGAGGGAGTTAATAAAAGTCCAAGAGGGAAAAAAGGGAAAGGAATAGAGGGTCAGAGGAGCAAAGACAAAATGGAATCAACTCATGTAATAACCATTATGAAATTAGGAGAAGAGAATATTGCTCATATGAAGGAGAATAAAACACTCCGATTTCCACTTCCACCCATTACTTCCTATCTCTGGGACAAGCAGAAGAAAAGTGAGCATGACACAGCAAGGAACATGATCCACAGTACCAAAGTGGGAATCTCCCTGGTCTTGGTTTCACTTCTGTACCTCTTGAATCCTCTCTTTGAGCAAGTTGGAGAAAATGCAACGTGGGCTATCATGACTGTTACCGTCCTCTTTGAATTCTCTGCAGGTACTTTCAGTAAAATATATATTGTATATGATTGCTTCAATTCTTATTCCTTGCAAAGATGCTAGAAAATATATTCTAATAGCTCTGAAGCAATGATGAATATGATGAATCTAACGTACATTAATTAATTTGATTAACTTGTCAGGAGCCACACTAGGAAAGGGCTTCAATCGTGGAATTGGAACGATACTAGGAGGTGGACTGGGATGCTTAGCAGCAATTTTTGGCCAAACCATTGGAGGGGTTGGCAACTCGATTATCATTGGTACTTCTATATTTATCTCTGGTAAGTGTGTTTGATCAATCTCTTATAGATAGTGTAAGAAAGACACAAGCATTGTGAAGGTTCTAGGCTTCTAGCTAGTCACTTTTACTAATATTTTACGTTATTTTTTAAGTATTTAACTTATTTTTTGACATATATAAAAATAATTTTAAAAATTTGTATATTTTTAACATGATCTCATGATCTTGCATATATCAAATAATGATTTGAGTGTTTAACATATTTTATACTTAAGTAAGAATTACTTCGGTAAAAACCTGGGCTAGGATCAAATAAAAACTTGCAGTTTGAACCTATGTATTTCAGGATCAGTTGCTACATATTTTCGACTGGTACCGAGCATCAAGCAAAGATACGATTACGGGATGTTGATATTCATTCTCACTTTCAATCTGGTTGCGGTGTCTGGCGTACGTGCTGATGAGAAAGTGTGGGAAATAGCCCGTCAACGTCTCTTAACAATTCTAATGGGTTTCATTGTGTGCATTTGTGTGAGCTTGTTCGTCTTTCCCTTGTGGGCCAGTGATGAACTCCATGATTTCACAATCTCAAGATTCCTGGACCTTGCCAATACAATTCAGGGTACATAAGATCGCCTCATACACAATGTTTCTGCCTTTTAGTAATCTTTTCTATTCGACGTGAATAAAATAACGTAGTATTTTCATAACAAAAAATGAGGTTCCCGCCGATGAAAGGTAAGTTGAGGTAGTAAATAATTTTGACTTCTTAAAACAAAAATGTAAGTCTAAATTTTAAGGAAGTAGTTCATATAAAGAGATTGCATAACTTTAATATTTTACAGTTAAATGAAAATTAATTTTACTAACAGTTTAAATGAATTGAACATGAACATCCGTCATATCTCATAGTTTAAAAAAAGGATTGGTCTCAGAAGAGTTTTATTTGTTAACCAAAGATGTATGAAACCGTTAAAGAAAACATAAGGTTCAATTATAAATGCGTAAAATGTTTAAGATTGTTACAATGTGGAATAGTTAATTGCATTTTATTTATTTATTTATTTATTTTACGAGATTTAGTTGCATATTGATTTGTGTATATCACTTTAAATATTTTTTTTATATGAAACTTCAAATAATATTTGAATAAACCTACTTATTTTTTTTAATATGTACCACAAAAAGATTTTTACAAAATAATTAATATATACTAAATAATATACAAAAGTATTTTCTCAAATGTCATTATTATTATAAAACATTTCATGCTCAAATTCAAAATTCTATTATAAAGGAGTGGATGGAATTCAATATAATAACGTCATAAATATACAGCTAAGTCAAAACGAATTTTTTGATCTTTCATTGTAGGTTGCTTGGAGAAATATGCCACATTCGTTAGTGAAAATGAAAACCAAACCAGTGCTACCTTCACTGTTTGCAAGTCGGTGTTGAACTCCAAGTCAAAGGATGAATCATTGGTACGCATAGAATCGTGTTTTTATTTTATTATTATCATTATTTTGATAGAATAATCTATTTTCAATTAGATACCTTTCTTAAAATTAGTAATGAAAAACTATATATATTAACCTGAGCTATTTTTTATATTCCCCTAGGTGGACAATAAATTTTATTGAGAAAGAGAGAAGGTATATAAAAGTGTAGAATCAAAATTTATTATGTTTTTCAGGCAAATTTCGCAAAATGGGAACCCTGGCATGGAAAATTTGGATTTTCCTACCCATGGGAAAAGTACTTAAAGATTGGAGATGTTCTTCGAGAACTGGCTACATCTATTCTTGCAGTGGGACGTTGCCTCCAAGCCTCAAAACAGGTTGGTTTGGGTAGTCTTTTTCATTATATTTTTTGAGGGTTACAAGGTATGCCTTGTCTTTATGTAGTTGCAAATTGACAAAAACTAGATTTGATGGGCTCATTTGTTTGAGTTCAATGAATCTTTGTGCTTAGCCCATGGAATCTTTGAGGCAGTCACATTCGGTCCAATTAGAACCATGCGAAGCAATTGGGTCAAGGGTAGCGTGGGCTCTACGAGAACTGGGAGATAGCATGAAGCAAATGAGGAAATGTGAAGCTGAGGGTAGCATTTCGGCTAAGTTGAAAACAGCAAAAGCAGAGCTAAGCTTGGTAATTTCCACGTCCAAGATAGCAACCCTTGAAAATGGCGAAGTGCTAGCAATTGCAAGCTTCGTGTTCTTGCTCATGGAAGTGGTGGAGAAGGTAGAGGAGTTGGTCAAAGAGGTGGAGGAACTTGGACACATTGCTGGTTTTCGTACACACACAAGTACTCCAGTGTCTTCGTAAACCATCTGCCAATTTTGGATCTCAAATTAGAAATATGTGATTGAGTGTAGTATTCAGGAACGGATGCAGAAAATATTTAGTGAAATGGTTGAAAATCATGAATCATATTATTAAATATAGAAAAAAATTTAAAGTTACAAATAAAGATGTATTCACTTTTAAATTATTTAATGAGTTAAAATCAAAATATACTATTTTAAATTAAGATAAATATATTTTTATTTGTTCACTTTAAATGAGTATTTTTTTTCAATATATAAGAAGATTTATGAATAAAGTAAAAAAGTAAAAAAAAATATTAGATATTAAATGCATCACAATAGATTTGTCATTTATATCGTGATTTATAAATAAAATTAAGTTTATGTATATATATATATATATATATATATATATATATATATATATATATATATATATATATATATTACAAAATGGAATAGAGTCAAGCTAAGAGTGAAAAGAGCTAGTAGATTTATTATATAAAGATTAAAAATTAATAGAAAGATGAGTTGAAATTGTAATATCAATGTATATAAAATAATTATGAATCATATGTCAAATACATATCAAGTATAAAATTTTTTTTAATTTCATCATTTTTATATTTTGTATAATTATACTGATCTCTCTTAAGGTTAGTGCTTATCATATTGACACCCTTTTTGTTTAAGAAAGTACTCATACTTTTCTTGCTTTGTATTTTCAATAAGACTTTGTATAATATTTGTACATAAAGTAAAAGAGGTATATATAATTTTGTAAACAAAGAAAGATATTAGAATGTAATAATAATATATAAAATCGGGATGTATATATAATTTTTAAACAAGAATATCAATATAATAAGTATTAACTTTATAAAAGATCAATATAATTATATTTTTATTTTTTTAATAAATTTAATTTAATTATTAATATTTAAAAGAAATTAATGAAAAAAGGAGGGTCAATGCCCATGCTCGCTCTCCTTGTATTTGTCCCTGGTAGTATCCAGTCTCTAGGCAATTGACGTATGATGTAATCTAACTTCGTTTGTATTTATGAAAATGAAAAAAAAATATAGAACAAAAAATAAGTGGAAATTAATGATGTGACATAACCAATAGAATGAGCTTGAACTAGGGGCGCTCATATGACAGGTTGGGTCGAGTTTAACTGGCTCGTAGTCAACTCAATTTTTTCATCTAATCAAATAGTTAGATGTAGCCTCAACTTGATCATAACTCAATTAGTGACCGGATTGGGATCAGATTGACCCGACATTTAGATAAAAATTATAAATTTAAATATTATGTGTAGTTAAGTCATAAAATTTTAAAAGTATGAAATAAAAACTATGAGATATTTTATAATATATATTTTGAAACAAATTATATCATTATAAAAAGTATTAATTTAAGTCAAGAAGTCTTATAATTTGTTACTAATTTTCATAAAATTATAAATTTTAATATATTATGTAACATCGGGTCAGATTGAACCGATTCAAAAATTAAATCATGTCTAATTTCAAGAACCCAACTCAGTTAAATTTGCTTTGAGTCAAGTCAAGCTAGACCATAAGCACCCTTAGTCTGAACCCAAAAATACATGAATTTTTTTTTTAAAAAAAAAAAGAGTGATGTTTTTAGTTTTAAAGAATAATTTTAAAAATTAAAATGTCTATTTAATGCACACAAGGAAAGGAATAGATATTATCATATTCATTGATTCATAACCCACAAAGGGCAACCCTAATACGAGAACGTGAGTTTAAATTTCAGGAGACTAATTCATGTGAAGAAATTACATAATCCTTGTACTCATATAGTTGAATGATAATTAATCTTATGAGTAGTTTAAATAGGTTGAATCTGTAAGTATACCTTGAGATGTAATATATATAAAGAGAGAGAGAAAGAGAAAGAGTATCTAGTGAGAAATGTGTTTATTGTAAGAGGTGATATGTGTGAATCTTGATCATTGGATCTTATATGAATGATCAAAATTAAAACATAAATCCATGTGACTTTTTTAAGTGGTCACATGACCTTTAAATAACTTTTAATCTTGATCATTCATGTATATATATATATATATATATATATATATATATATATATATATATATATACGTGTATGTGTGTGTGTGGAATAGTATCTAAACCGGAGTCTGGAATCTAAGATAGAATTTGAAATGAAATTTGGAATCTAGGACGGAGTCTAGAATGAAGTCCGAAATTTAGGACGGTGTTTGAATAAAACGAACAGTGATAGTCTGGATCGAAAGCCTAGCTACCTGATACTAAGATAGAAACAGAAACATGGAGAGGAAGTCAAAAAGAAAACACGACATAAGAGGTGATAAATCAGAGTTTCAGATTTTTGGGAACTATGTAGCGGAATAATAATGAGACAGGTCACGGAGAATGGTACCGCTCTGATACAATATTAGAAATAGAGAAACAATGACACAAGAAAAATATAGAGAAAGTTTATGTATATTTCTGAATAATCTTTAAATTATCTCTGAATTAATCAGTATGTACAAAAAAATTTCCTATTTATAAGAGAGATAATCTATATAAAGAAAAAAACAAGAAAATTAGGTTGAGGAAATTGTTTCCATTTAACCAAATCGAATCCAACCCGCTTAAGAGTAAATTAGGTTGGGCCAAACCTATAGGTCCAACATACATTAAAAAACTATTAAAATAAATGTTGAAATACTAAATAAAAAAAATTGTTACACATAACACATATTAATTAGATACAATATGTTACAAATAAATTAAAAAGTCACATAACTAATCTTACACAATCATAATAAGTCTTAAACAAGCTAAATAAATATGACAAGTCTTACTAAGTTATCATAAATCTGAAATAAAAAATAAAGTAAATTAATAAGTTCTAAAAGTCATAAACAACAAATCATATTAACTAATTTAAGTCAATATCATCACATATAACATATGAATTGATATAATCATTTACTTCATTCTCAATTTTTTCAAATTGCATTTTGTCATTCAAGTGATCTATTAAATTTTCATCGCAATGGTTCATTAGATACTTTATGAGTTTCTCACATTCATGAATGTGATTACAATACCTACACTCAAACATAATTAACACAACCAAAAAATTCAAAAGAAAGCAATCTAAAATGTCATAATAGTGAAATGAATTTTTTTTATAAAAAAATTTACTTATATGGATTATGTTTGTACAAGTTAGCACTTTGAAATCTATTTTTTGACTCATACTTTATGAGTTGAAGTGTTTTTTAACCAAATTGAATCCCACTTCGTGAAACGTTTACGGAGAGAGAGAGAGTAGGATTTGCGTTTTGTAAATAATGCATTTTTTTGTGCAAAAAATAATACATTTTTTAAATAAATAATAATTGCAATTACTTAACTTTTATTTGTATTTGTTCTTTCGTGTTCATTTTACGAAATTCAATTTCATAGTATCTACTCTCTCTCTCTCCGTAAACATTTCACGAATCCCACTTCGTGATATTTAGCATTTTCCTTCATGCTATCAGCCAATCACTCACTTATGTCATGTTACATTTACACTGTTTTAAAGTATTTTTTATCTGAAAAAATAAATTAGCAAAGTGATGTAATGACCTTCATTCTTTCTTCTTCTTCCTTTTTCTTTAATTTCTAATTATTATTGGAACCTTCTTTCATATTGAACAAGCAAATTGAGTTTGAATGACAAATGGCCGACCATTCATCAACACATAAAACAAAGTTTAAATGGCCGGCAGCAAAGTATAGCACGGTTGTCCACCATAAATCTCCGATACACCTTGTTCATATCACAAACTCATCATATAAGGTTCAATCAGCTACCACTCATTATTTAAGGAGATTTAAATTTTTAAATATTAAAAAAAATGGTAATTTTATTAATATAAACCGTGATAATAGTCTTTCATCAGACATAAAAATAAAATTTAGAGTGAATCTATATAGAGAGTTGAAGCACTAAAATTTTATAACTTTTCAATGAATGATTAATGCAATTAATTTATTAAAATCTTTTGAGCTCTCTGTAAACTCTAAACGAGCTTATCAAGCAGCGATGCCTAAAACTTTCACCAAGTGCCCGTGAGGTGTCATGGAAGACCAGGGCCCTTGAGCTTTCAATGGCAAGAAGAGCAACAAGACTTGGTAAATGTAGAGGGCCAAAAGGTTCATTTAAAAATAAAATAAAATAAAGAAATAAATAGAAGTGACTTGTTTTTGGTTACGGAATAACAAATAGTGTCATTACAACTAACAAAAGACAAAAGCTTGGCATTGAATATTGGAACATTGATGTAGATAAACCAATAGATGAAGGAGAAGACCCTCACAGAAGAGAAAAAGCCTGTGAAGGTGACAACTGACAAACAAACCCACACATAGGGAGTGTCCTAGAATTCAATCTAAGACAATAGGAAGATGGGCCTTCATCCAAAAATTGTACCAATTGTGATTGGTTTTTTGTTCCTGTGGAGTGTTGCTGACAGTGTTCCCAACACCATCGTCACTAATGTTCTCTGCAACACTGGGCTGTACAGCTCTGGTGACCCGTTTGCTATTAGTCTAAGCTATGTTCTTGGAGACTTGGAAACGGTGACCCTAAATCAGAAAAATCACGACTACCACAACATTTCACCTTATCCTAATGCCTTTGCCTATGGACATGCTGCTTGCAACCTCAATCTGACAACCTCTGACTGCAAAACCTGTCTTGATGCTGCTAAAACGGCCTTGTTCAGCACATGTCAGACACGGATAGGGGCTCGTTCGGTGCTCCATGATTGTACAATCAGGTATGAGCAGTACCCATTTGACGATTAGAAACACAAAATTGGAGCTTTGGTTTTCAAGTTTCCATCATAAGGATTTGTGTGCTAGGTATTGGTTTTCAAGTTTCCCTCCGAATTTGTAAGTTTGTAATGCATAGGTGGTATATTATGTTGTGTACCACGCAATTATGCCTGAGTTATCAAGTCAAAACACTCCCTCTTTCATTTCTCAAGTTTGATCTCAATTTTTTTAAATCTAGTTTTGGATTACGATTGTTCTACATTCCCCCCCCCCCCCCCCTTCTTTAGGCACGAGATTCGAACCTACCATGATTCTTCTACATGTTGAATAAGAGATTAGTGGCGAGATTTTAAATCATGACAATCACAAATTGGAGTGAATTAGGGTTTTTTAAGAATAAAAAGAAATTAAAAATTGAAATTATAATAAGAAATGATTAAAAAAAATAAAAAAATTGAGATAGGAGGCTGACCGATTGGACATTCCTACCTTAACCCACTTAGGGTGAGGCTTTGTGTGTTAATAGTCCAAAAAACCTTATTAATAGATGAGCTAATAAAATAAATAATTTTATGCAAAGTTTAGTGAACTATCCTATAAGCTTCAATCCAGATTGACAGTTCTCACAACAATAGAATTAGGAGAAAAGGTGATGTACCAAAAATAGAAAAAATATAATAGGTTTATATGCTTCGTTTATCTGGATATATTTTTTGAAAAATAAGATTTTCGGATTTGTTTATATTTAAAATTGAAGATTGTTTTAATATTATTGAGTATAATAATGTCTACTTAAGTATATTTTAAAAAAATAATTGAGTCTCACCTCAAAATCAATTTTATTCTACAAAAATTATTTGTCAGTTCTGGCATTTAACACTCAAGCACACTCCAATTGGTATGAAACGGCATTCAACGCCAAATTTTAGTCTCAAAACGTGATTATTAGCCAAATAAAGAAAGAAACTTTATAGTTTAACACTCAAGCTGAGGAATCTTAACAAAAAAATGCACGTAAACAAAGGAATTGCTTGAGTGTGGCTCACGCAAAGTATAGAATGTCAATTTCAAGAAAATTAATAGTCAAATCAAATAACGTATATTATGCAAAGAAATTAGATTAAAATAAATATTGAATACTTATTATATTTTTAAGGTGTTGAATACATTTATTTTTTTATGTAATATTTTATTTATTTAATATTAAAATTTCTCGATTAATAGAAAAATATTTTAAAAAGATATAATAAAACTCATTATTAAAAGGAGATTGAAAATACAAATAAATCTTGAAACTTGAACCAAGATTACATGCATGAATCGCTGATAGAGCCGTAACGATCTTCTGGGTCACCGTTTGAGTTAAATTAAACTTGTAAAGCAAACTGCAAAGCGCCATGCATAGGAATTACTCCAGGGTATTTGTCCATATATAAATGAAAACAATTGACCAAAAAAAACCAAACACTTTTTATATGCTATGTACATACAGCAACATCAAGGACCCCTATATATCCCAATCCCACTACGTTTTTGAAGACCAACATCATATAAAATTTACAAAAAGAAGAAAAAATTGTTGTATGCCTTCTAATTCATCAAGTTTGTATCCCAGTGATTTTTCTTTTCCTTTTACAAGCTATCCCTGAAATTCATCATCAAACATTAAGTTCCCATCTGGGTATGTTCACCTAGAATGGCAGACCACTACAAAGAGGGTCAAGCAATGATTTTGCAGGAAATTAAAACAGCTTAATTTCTTTGCTTGCCAAGAATAAAATTCTGTAACATTGGGCAAACTAAGAAATGGTTAGATGCATCAACTAGTGAGACTGACCATAAAGATGCCAAATTCAACTCGCAGCTTCACGTCATTCATCAATGGTAGAGAAGGCAGCACACAGCAAGGATTGGCAACAATTTGTATAACTTACTGCGTTCTCTGCATACTGTATACACCAATTACAGTGAAACTTAAGAAACTTTTGTTGTATTCCATTTACAAAAAGCGTCCCGCCTAAGAAGAAATGCATAAAGAATCACATTCCATGAATCAGGAACACCAGGTAGACACCAATGGCTACAGTCTTGGCGCTGCATAGAGGCTGTGCCCTTGTCTGGTCCAAGATAATAAATAGATGCATGGCCATCTTTTCTGCGTAATGACATTTGGGTGACATTTAGCAAGTCCAAATTCATCACTCCTGATTTACTCATGTGCTCTGACAAGACATCAATGACGGTTGTGAAATGGTTGTCAGATATTACTGGCAAGGAGCCTAAATCAGGTAGTGTTTCCAAGTGACAACCACCACCACTATTCCAGTCACCACCCCTGCTACATCCATCAAATGAGTCAAGACTCATTCATATCTTTTTCCACATGTTAGTAATCATTACAAATAAACATTAAGAGAAAGTTATTAAAAAGGTTTTAACGGTTTGTTCAAAAAAGGAACCAGCCAGAAATTAATGGTAAGGAACAAAACCAGATAATCTAGAGATGAAACCAAGCCACAGACAAAAAACATGGAGACACAGCAATATATTGAGAAAAAATGACAGAAAAAATGACTACACAAATTTATGACATGTTTAAAATTCACTTTTCCCTAGCATTCAATGGATTGATGCCAGTTAACATTAGCATTAGTATATGGGTTGGAAAACTGAAGTCAGTAAAGCCTACTATTAAACAGCACCTTTTAAAAACTACTTCCAACCCACTGCATTCCATGTGCTATTTATACTCAGGTATTAATTGTTTTCTCCCCAACATCCCCCCCCCCCAAAAAAAAAAAATAAAAAATCAATGATTACTTTGATAACTTGCAACCAAATATCCAGATCCTCTCAATAGACAACAATGATAATATAGGTAAACTATTTTAAAGCAACACATGACATTAAGAGTTTATAGAAGACAAAAAAGTATATGCATCTGCTAAAAGGAAGGCCCTTAAGAGGCAGAAAGTTTTGGGCCCTTAAGTCTTATAATTCATACCAGATTTAAAAACAAAATACAGTCCAAAAACAAAAATGCTTGCCAAAGGAGGGTGTAGTGAAAGGACAAACCCTGTAAAAAGCCATGTAATAGTATAAATTTAGTTAAGTTTACACCAATGTCATTTTTATTAACCCTAACAAACTTATTGGAGAAGGGGCACTGTAACTTAGGACCCCATTAGAAAATTATTGACAGACAAAGTTTGAGCAAATAAAGATACAAGTATAGGTAAGTCCGATTGAAAGTTTAGGCAAACCTGAAATGCACAGGAGCATAAGTTCGGAAAAGGACATAAGTTTTGTTCATGTTTACTTCACTGGCAATCCAATTAATTACTGTCTCGATTGATTCTCTGAATGCATCTTCTGTAGTCATATTCATCTTTACTTCCTCCCCTATTTGGAAGTAACAACCCCTAAGTAATAAAATGAGATCAAGATCAAAGTCACATATAATTACAACTTCAACAATGATAGCTTAACCACATAAAGATTCAAAATATTGTTGCAAACTATCAACAAAGTAATTTATGCCCAAGTTTTTCTATATCATGCAGATAAACGGAGCATAAATAATCACAACTTTTCTATATCAAGCATTTCCTAGCCAAATTTAAAGTGGTCCCCAAGGTCCTAGTTCAATCAATGAAAACCCTTTACATAAGTTTTCAGCCCAATGAAAATTGTTGCTCGTAAATATCTAAACTAAACAAGTAAATCACAACCTTCATATAAATCCATTCCTTCTTCTTGCTAATAATAATGTCCATCTTTTGCAAGGTTCTATGGTAAGAAAGTATATCAATCCACGGTCTACCACAAGATATTCTCTTCTAAAAAAATATTTTTTTTGCATAAACTGTATAAGGTTCACATGATTAATGCCTTTTTTTCACATGTCCTAGTTAAAAAGCCAAGGGGCACTCAAAGATTGAATTATTAAAAATAACAATCCAGCCCATCAGAATAACAGATAAAAAAAAATCCTTACATTTTGACAGTCTTCTCATAATTCCACCAATGTCCAGTATTGAGAACCAGCACATCTGCATCTCTCCACCGAGAAGAAGTCCAGTCCATAAGATCCACTCTCAAAGTCAGTTTTACCTCTTCAGGTGCTCCAGGAGGAGGCCGTCCCTGCACTACTAGAAATGGTGATCTGTAGTATTCAATGGTACAGTTGAAATCTTCAAACTTGAATGCCAAGAAGCCTGTGTGCTTTGTAATTGGGTTCCCATTAACCTCATAGACAGTACTCTTGTTTGTAATGGCAGAAGAGAGCATACAAAGGAGCGATTCCCATTGGTTCCTTCCAATTGAATCACCAACAAAAACTAGCCGCTTGTCCCGTAGCTTTTCCAACATTTTCCTTGCATCAAATCTGTTACAAGAATAAAGCCACACATAATATTACATTCCAAGATCCGAGCCAAAAGTACTCAACATATTATTGTAGGAATAAGCTAAATGCTCCATAAGATGCAAGTCAAAAGCAGATGATTGCAGGCACAAGAGAATAATTTAAATAAATAAATAAAAGCTATGCAGTTAAGAGCAGGAAATACCAAATTGGGGGTTCCCTCAATTCAAAAATGATTTTTTTTCTTCCTTCTGAAAAAAAAAAAAAAAGAAACTCTGAGTAGTGTTGAGCTAGAGTTTAGGGATAGGCAGCTAATGACAAATGACAAGAACCTTTAGCCTTTAGGTATCATCAGTTGAAGAAAAACCAATAACAGAGACGTTCTTCTTTGTTTATAATCGCTACCAAAACTCATCCTAATTTACTTCATACTAACACCGTTTTTCGTATTCAACAATCCAAACAAAAAACAAACAAACAAACATTTTCTTCCTACCGAATCATACGAAGTACCAAACATTTAATTAAAGAAAGCTTACAATTACAAGTTACAACGAAAAGGGTAACCATGAGACAAAATTCTAAAATCGTTCGTGCTTAGAGGAACAACATAAACATCGATAGCTTTAAATAAATAAATAAACTTTGTCTTCTTTTTTTTTCAGCCCTATCTTCTACCAAGGAGTATCAAAAGCTAAAAGCAAACTCCGAAAAACAAATCAAACCAAAAAGGGGAAAAAGAAGAGTTGGGATGGAACCTGGGCAAGTTGCAATCTTTGGGCTGCCATCGCCACTTGGTGTAAAAGGTATCAGGTCTACCATTCTCAGAGCATCGAAAACCTTGATCCAAGAAGGAACAATTTACGGAATGATAGAGAGGATAGGTCTCATCCCACACCCAGTTCCCATCAAACACATCACAGTGATCACCATCTTGACCCAGAAACTCAACTGGGTTATCCTTAGTCAATGAAGAAGATAAAGATGAAAGGTGCAAGCCAAGCAGAGTGGTCCCACGAGAGCGTAGACCCCTGACAACAGCCCTGTAATCGAGGTAGAAGAAGCATCCAATGAAGAGAAGGGTGACCAAGAAGAAGCCTACTATGCCCAAAGAAGGTTCGAGAGGGTTAAAGCGTTTAAATTTCCTGAGAAAATCCAAGTGGGTCGTGGTGGTGTTGTTGTTGTTGTTGCCCGAGACATGTGAAGCTGTGGTCTTGGTCATTTCGTTTCCTTGTTAAAAACTAAGAATTTCATTCATTGATGCTCAACTCAAGGGCGTGTTGTGTTGTGCTGCTGCTGCTGGTGGCAAAGAGGTACTACACAAAGTGAAGAAGGTTTAAACGAGGTGAGGTGGGGTTGTGAAGAAGAAGATAGAGTTGGTTATGGGGATGAGGAAGAGAAGGTGGGGTCCAGTAGTTAAAAAGGCATTGATGGCAGAGAAGCACAGTGTTTTTTTTTTTTTTTTGTGGAAAAAATGTGGTTGTTTTCAGGATTGGTGATGTAAATCAGCAAGTAGCAAGTGGAAAAGAAGAAAATGAAATGGAAGTTGAAGTTGTAGCATTCGAAACAGAGGTGAAAGAGATTTATTATGGATAAAGAGGATGGAGTGAGATTTGGAAAGTGAGGTGAGGTTAAGGAAAGGAAAATATAAGGGAAGTGATTGGAACGTTCAATTAAGGAGGGTTTGGGTTTGGATTTCGGGGCATGGGAAAAGAGAGAAAGTGAGCGCTTAGTGGGAATATGTCTAATGGCCACTAACCGGTGAGAGTTTGACAGAAAATGAGAGTTGAGTGTGGGTTTGGTATTTATTTCCTGTTATTTTGGGGCAAGGGCGGCAATTTATTTAGTATTTACAAGAATAATGTGGAGGGGATGAGCATGGATATCATAATATCATATATCATTGGACGTGGAAGCAATAGAGGTGATAAAACGGGTTCAACTCGTTGGATTGATCCGTCAACTTGTTATTTTTTTGCGAGTTGAGTTTAAGATTTCAACTTATTTTTTATTTTTAACCTGCATAACTCGTCCCGCTAACTCGCGGGTTAAGCGAAATATGCGGGTTAATCCGTCGGAGTTGAGTTTTTTTAAAAGTGTTCAAATTAGTCTTATTATTTGTGTTTGTGATATTTTTATGGATATGATATTAAATTTATTTAATTTTTTTAATCTCTATAAATTATAATTTTTCTATTTTTAAATTTTTATGATTTTTTTATTATTTTTTATATATTTTATTTTATTTTTTGGATCAACTCACTTTTTTTTTTTTTTTTTCTTTATGCGGGCCAACCCGCAACCCGCATGAAAGCGGGGTGGGTTAGGCTTCTTAATCCATTTTTCAAAGCGAAATTAACCCGCCAGATGGGTTGAATGCGATGAGGACGGCCACACTCTAGGGAGCAATCCACCACTGTATATGACTGTATCTCTTCTTTGTTAAAAAATATAATAAAAATAGATTATACACATTGGTGAGTTAGGAGATGAGGATGAGGACGGGTTTAGCTTATACAGATTGGTGAGTTAGGTTAATTTTTTTAAAAAAATCATGGAAATTAATGAACATAATTAAATAATAATTTATACATATATTATATAATTAAGTAAAAATATTAAAAACTTTCAAAAAATAGATTATTAATTTTTTTCAATTTTTTCATGACTTAGAAGGCTCCCATTATGATGGTTCAAAAAATAATTTTTATATTCTTACATTAAATAATATATATATTTTTTTACATTTTATCTAATATTATTTATTATATATTATTTTTATTATTATTTTATCTCATTCAATCGCAATTATTAAAAATAGTATGAATAATACATATATTCTTTTTAGAAATATAGGATGGTTATTTTTATTTAAAAAAAAAAACCAATCCAACCTGTCGAATTTTGCCAGCTTTAGAGGTGCAGTATGAATAATACGGATCCTCTCCTATTACAGGAGAGACCTTGTTATATACAAAGACTAAAATTTATTGATACCAATCCAACCTGTCCTCTCATTTTTTTTGACTAACAGGAGAGAATCCTGATCCCTTAACAAGTAAGTCCATTATGCTTTGGGCCATTTCGTCCGCACCACTTTCATCAACTTAGTCTTTCATCTGTTTTTTACACGAATGGCTTGTTTGATGTATCAATAATGGAGGATTCTATTACGGTCATAAATATTTTAGTTACATCAATGCTCCATCGTTTATGACCTTCTATAACTTGTTGTTTGGTTTATTTGATTATTTAATTTAGTATATTTAAAAATTATAATTTAGACTTAAATTTTTTAAAGAATGTTGAATTACAAATTTATCCTCACTTTACTTTGGAGCATATGCTATGAGTAAAGTAGCTATTCTTCCTTCGATCCCTTTGTTCCAAAACTTGCAGTTTCACTGTTCAATTATCAATAATCCAAACAGCTTTTAAAACCAATTTTCAATCAAATTGCTTGTAAGGTTCGATTTGTTTGAACTGTAATTAAGAACTGATTTTTGAGTTTGGTTAATTGGTTCATAATCCGAAAACAAAAATAAAACTCAAATTAGATTACAAATCTAGTAATTTCTTGAAAGAGGAAGCTCAAAATCCTCTTTAAGGCTTAAAATCACGGTTATTCAAAATCTTTGAATTGATTATAGGGGAAGATGAGAAGACCCAAACTTCAAATTTGTTTATCGTCGACTCACCATGACAATGCATTGGACTTCATTGAAGTAACACCTAGTTTGATGTTTGCATCGCGCCAAGAGGAGCTGTGCTGATTGGTGGTAATTGCTACTGAAAGGAGAATCAAACAAAGCTAGTGTCAAATCCTCCACCGTAGTTAAAAGTTGAGATCCAACGTTGAACAGAGTAAGCTTCGAACTCCATCTGAGTTAGTTGATGAAGACGGAGCTCAAAACAAGTCGAGTCAAGAATTATGTTGACCAAGATAACATCGCCACGCACTAAGACAAAGTTAGATCTCATAGGACTATCATTGTAATAAATATGAATTTTTCTTATCAACCTAAACAGGTTCTCAGTATTAAATCTCAACTCTTTATTTTATTAATTAATAAATCAATGGTGTTGACATACCGTTTATCGATGATCCAAAAAAATTTTGTGACCATCGAAGATGATCCCATCAATAATATGACTAGATTGTAAAAGCATATATATTTGATACTCTTTTATACAATGTTTGGTGCTGCCATTAGATTGTGTAAAGCTCATGCGGTCCACTCCCCTTGTACCTTAAAATGTTGTATATCAATTCAGCCTAATATAAAGGCTACGAGGCTTGGAATTCTGAAGTTACTGGTTGGAAAAAGATTTATTTAACTACCACTTATAATTTGAAATTGCTTGAATAATTAGTAAAAAAAAATTATGAAAGTTTTGTGTTAAATTTATAAACAAAATAAGTTTAAAAGGCTAAGTATCTCACTCAACTTTGTTCATTTGATAAATAGATTGTGATTTTAATTTTGACAATTAACACATTTAAAATTTGATAATCTGATAAATAACTTTTCATCATTTTTTATTTTTAACAATTAAGTGATCAACACATGTTTTTACGATGAATCGTGATATATACAAGTTGAATTGTGTGGAAAAAACTCCACGTTTTGGAAACCTTAACCAAATCCCCAGTTTTAAAATTCTCAACCCAACTGTGCAAGCAAACGCGTGTTAAGGGATAGTCAAGCTATTCAAGTTTTGCACATCTCTCTACTCAAGTTTTGTATATCTCTATTATTCAACATGTATAATATTTTTATTGTCATTTTTTATTCAATTCAAATTTTACATATGTGTCAGTTTAGAAAGAGTTGTCTTATTTGAGAAAACGCATACATAAGATCTGGTGCAGTGACGAAGAAGTTCAAACTGCAAAACTTAAAAGCAACCAAAACCGGAATCTGGAATTAAAGGCTAGAAAAGAATAGCACACGCTTCCCATATTCTTTCGAATTTACATAAGATGACTAGATAAAGACATAATCACTGTATATATTTCTGCTTTTTTGTCGCGGAAATTACATTGAATTTTCATATAATGTGCTGATTAAGAAAGTTGCCCAGTGAGCACTCGTTTTAGTAGTCTTCTGAACTTTCTAGTTGCGTGTCCATTCATGGTTTAATTTTATTTCTCACTTGATTGAGATATTATTTTATCATTTAGGCATGGAGGTAATTGTGGTTTAGATAGCACTACAGACAGGGTAGGAAGTAGCTTTATCATTTTCACTCGACAGCTAAAGAATTGCATATCTTAATTTAAATTAGGTCATGTATTGTGTATAGGTCCTCTTTCCTATCATTGCAGTTCAAACTAGTTTGTTTATATGTTGAGTAATCCGCCTTCAACTTTTAGAAAATGAACAAAATATACAAGGCAATTAGGAGGTATATAACCCTTTCAAGTTACTAAAAAATCATGTTTTTCATAATTGTACCGGACTGAAAAAATCGAGAACAGTCCTTCAACCGATCCAATCAATTTTTAAAAATTAGTTAAAAAATCAGAAACCGATCTTAAATTAATCATGGTTTACATAGTTGAACCGGTCTTTTTTTTCTTTTGAAAAAATCCAATTTTTTTTAAAAAAATACTTAAAACCTTTTTTATGGCACTAACTATTTGGTTCCTTATTTATAATCAAAATTAATCATCTAAAACTCTTAATTTATTCAATGTAAGACAAATAAGAGCTTATAATACAATAAGAGTTTGATTTTAACTTATAATAAAAACTTTCACATCTTATCATTTTACTTATTCATATATGTTAATAATATATTTCAACATTTTTATTTAATATTATTTATACAATTAATGTATATATATTATATTCTTATATATTATTATATATTTATATAATATATATGTATATATAAAACTTCGATTCAACCTCAATTTAATCCTAATTAAATATCAAAATATTGATTCTATTTCTTTTTTAGTTCAATGATCGGTCTAGTTACATTGATAAAAATAACTCTTATTTTCATATATCATATTTACATCAATTAAAATTGCAAAACTTGCTAACGAGCTCAAATGAAATGGAGTGTCATGTTGACGTGGGAAGTTTAATATTTTATCAAGCTACCTTTTCTCCTCTCTTATTTTGTTCCTTGAGAAAATGCAAAAATTTATAGACAAATAAAAACTGAAAATGGTTAACATATTCAAAAAGGATTTTTTTTTTTTTAAAAAAAAAACTCAACACAATGACAAGTTATGAGTTATTAGGCAACAATATCCAATAAATAACAAATAATTCTAATAATTTTACATTAAATAATATATATACTTATTTTTATATTTTATTTAATATGATTTATTATATATATTTTATTATTATTATTTTCATTAAATTTAATATTCTTAAAAAAATATTAATAATATTTATATATTTTTTAAAAATATAAAATGATATTTTTCTTATATCAAATAATCAAAGAAATAGAAAAAGAACAAGCCGTGTGGTTGGTGATATGACGGGGAAGTACAGAAACAACCAAAACGAAAATTTAGACAATAAATTTGATATTTTTATTATAAATAACGTATATATTTTTTTTATATTTTATCTAATATTATTTATTATATTTATTTTTTATTATTTTTTTCTCTTAATCACATATTTTAAAAAATATATATACAATACCTACACCTCTTTTTAGAAGTGTAAAATCATATGTTTTCTCTCGACAAATGCTCTTAGACAGTTTGCAAAGAACAGTAAAATGAACTTATCTTGCGAAACAGGCGGACTCTTTTATAGAATTTGGCATGTTATGGGACTAGTGCTCAGTTTCGATTCTTAGATTTGGTAAGTGGTGGGCAAGTTTGAGCGGGATCTATGATGTAGTTAAATATTTAGAAAAAAAAAATAACGAGAAGAGTCGTTAATGATATAAAATTAATAAAAAAATCAATTGATCATTTAAAATCACTCTAAATTATCATTATTATTATTATGAGAAAGAGTATTGATCTTTTATTTTTAATTTTATATTATTAATTATCATTCTTATTAATTTTTTCTAAAGATTTTACCACATTATATCAGGAGTAAGGCTATTGAGTCTGGGCATTATCACGCTTACATCCTTACATCCTAATGGGTAGATGCGGTATTTGTCCTGTTAGATTATATCTTGTGTTGGATTTGAGTTAAGCTTATTTGAGAAGTTAAATAAAATAAAATAAATTAGGTGTGTCTGTGTGATAGTAGCAGACCTGTGTGAGAGAAGTTGTAGCATCGCATGAGTTGAGGCAGGGTATTTTGTTGCTTTGAGGAAGGAAGCCACCATTCGAACTCCCCTATTTCATGCTTGATTCCACTTCTGCGCTCGTGCCCGCATGCGTGTGCAGGCACAAGTAAGTGGGGCTTGCTACACTACGCTATAAATAGCTTCATTCCTTTCTTCGTCCTAAGCGTTTCGCTCAGGATCACTATAGGTATTCGATATCGGTAATATTTATATAATGTGTTGTGTAAGGTAGAGAAATTTTGTAAGTGTTAAATTTCTTTCGTTTGAGTATTTTGTTTAAATGAAAAATATTATTTGTGAAATTTGGTGTATTGAGGTTTTGAATTTATGAGTGATATTTTAATATTAGTGATTGTAATTGTTGTTTGAATCTAATGGATTGATTTATGAAGTCGTGAATATAAGCAGTGAAGGCCGAATCACGTTAAATTTCTTGTGTTGTTGTGCTTATCTATTTGTTTGTTTTCTTGTGGGTAAAGGATTTTTTCCCAACAACTAGTATCAGAGCGGGTTCCGATCTCGCTTCTGGTGTTTCTGTCTTTTTTTATGGCAAAAATGCAAGGTTTAGGAAGTAATAAATTTGAGGTGGAACTCTTTGATGGCAAGAGGAATTTTAGCCTATGGCAAAGTACTGAGTACTGTAAAAGTTATTTTAGTGCAGCAGAGACTGATTAAAGCTTTGAATGAGAAGGAAAAGATGTTTGAGAAGATGACAGATGAAGAATGAGAAGAGCTGGAGATGAAGGCGAAATACGATTATCTAATACGATCGAAGAGTGAGATATACAAGCACATTGTAAAAGTGGATGAAAGAAGACTGTGGGATGCTGATTGATTTATAGTTTTGAAAATTAGGAGAATATATATATATATATATTTAATATGCTCTAATTGCTTAAATGTTTGAGTTTTTATTTAAGAAAAATATTATTTGTGAGATTTAGTGTATTGTATCAATTGAAGATGAATGATGATGTAACTATGTCGCACATGAGGTAAAATACAATGTTATGGATGAAACTTCTGTTGTTGATTAATAGAAAAATTAGAGAATATATATATATATATATATATATATAGCACATGAGGTAAAATACAATGTAATGGATAAAACTTATGCTATTGATTTATAGAAAAATTCGAGAATATATATATATATATATATATATATATATATATATATATGTCTCTCACAAACCGTTTGTTTTTAAATAAAGAATTGTATCAATTGAAGATGAATGATGATGTAGACATTAGAGATCACTTGAATTATTTTACAAAGTTGATTACACAATTATCTAGCATTGGTGTGAAAGTTGATGATGAGGATAAAACTTTGTTATCGTTGTCATCTCTTCCAAACACTTATGAGAGTTTTTAGTTACTATATTGCTTGTTGGAAAAGAGACATTGAAAGTAGATGATGTGATTGTCTATTATTGGAGAATGAAAAATTTTAAAAAGTCAGATTTTCAATATGAATGATGTATTTTGGTTGTTAGATTTGATCGTGATAAGAGTGTGTCTCGTGACAACTTTTCTGGTAGGGATAATTCAAGATCAAGTTCTATGTCAAGGCCGAATTATAGAAAAAAATAGTGTTATTATTGTCAAGAGATGTGTCATATTAAATTTTATTATAGAAAGCTGAAAGTAGACATGGAAGAATTTGAAAAGAGTAAAAGAAAAGAGAAATATGAAAATGTTATAGTTGTTGTACAAGAACCTTTGGGTTATGAAAATGAGTGATTGATGGTTGAAAAAGACAATAGTGCCCATGGTGATTGTTGGGTTTTAGATTCTGTTTGTTCTAATCATGTTTGTCTAAGGAAAGAATGGTTTGATGTAACACCCTAATATAGATATCTAGATATATCATAGTTTCACAACGATATATAAAGATAACGGTACTAGAAATGTCACTTCCTCATACTTTATTCTAACATATATCCATAATCACAACTGAGTAATTATAGAAAGCCTTGAGAGATTGCGGAAAAACTTATACATATAAATATGCAAACTAAGCCACAAGAGGGCTTATTGTAATACATATAACATAAAATATACAGAACAAATATAAACTGATTACATAAGTTCTGTCTACTTAAAGCAATAAAAAACTACGCTAGTCTTCATGTTTTATCTTCTCACCCTTAGCAGGGTCTGTACCTCTGTACCTACATTTGTGCCTGCATCTGGATTTATATGGAATAGCAACTGGGGTGACAATAAACATTCTCAGTAAAAGTAATTCCAACATCATCTAACTATAACATTGTATATAACAAATATATAACAAATGCTATAATTTCTAACTTAAGAGTTTCCTCCTCTTTTCTCATATCTGCACACTTTCTTATAGTGTGATATCAACCTATAGCCTACACACTGTTAAATATATACAATGCCCATACATTGTGTAATACTAACAAATGACGGACAATGCCTATACAAAACGCTGTTACGTCATCATGCATGCAATATGAATGATATGTAATATGAATATGCCTAAGGAATCCTAAGAGTATGTGGATGAAATGCAAATGCAGGGTTTTGTTTTTAAATACATGCAGAAGTTTATTTTGAAAACAAGGAAGTTTGCTAGGAACTAGTCAGTATATCATCCAGTGGTAATTAGAGGGAAAGCTCATCATCACATTACACATATCCTGGCACGCTGAGAAATTCGGGCTTCATCCTTGCTCAAAGAGCGTCTTTGGATTTCCCACTTATCTCCTTTGGCCTTGGCACTATCGAGACATCAGGGTTATGTCCTTCTCAAAAGTCTTTCAGACACTCATCTATCTCTTTTTGCCTCAATGAATGAACATCAAAGGATACTCACCAAGATTGATACTACTTGACTAATTCGTAGACTTACATACGTACTTATATACGTAGTTCCTTTACGATCTAAGCATATTCTAAGCATATTCTCCAACTTTTGGCTTCTTATGTTTATCCTTTGTAATGAGGAGAATCTGTAACCTCATACTATATGTAACCTTAGCATTTGATTAGAAATACTTGTCCCCTTAGGAACTTCTCTGATTTCTTACCTTCTTAGCTAAATGACCTCGCGTCATATAACGTTACATTCTCAGGTAAATATTACTAGACCATTTCTCATACTTGTACCTAACTCCACCTCATCACTTATATCTCTTAAGTGATTTCTAATGCAACACTATGTTGCTGAGATGTTAAGTACTCACCTATGGCACACCACTAATCTTGGTTGCACTAAGGTTCTTACTCTTCACATACATACTAGATTAATTAACTAGTGTATGAAAAGCTTAGTGTTATGCTTAACTCTTACATAACCACTATCTTAATTTTCCTATAGACTCAACTCATTCTAGTGAAAGAGTCTATCTTAACTACTGCCTCATCTACCCTTGCTTAAGAAAATAAATGAGTATTTCTCTAAAATTTTGCATAATTAACTCCAATTTAACTAAAACGAGTAAGTCATGCATCTAGATAAGTATAACATACTTATTCTGGTTGTATCTAATTTTCTCTTCCATCATACTTCTAGTAGTATCTTATACTACACTTGTGTGCTTAAGGTTCCAAATACCTCTTTAATTATTTCAAACTCATGAAATGCTTAAGAACTTAACTTCCATACTTTCATTAGTATCTAAGGAAGTAAATTCCCTTTATCTTGCACTTCTAACTCATCTTTGTTAATGCATGAGTTATTGCACATTTCTACTATACCTTATGATTATGATATCTTCTTAGTCACAATTCATCTTATTGTGTATTTAGCAATGCACGAAGTCTCACTTAACTAGAGACTTAGTACCCAAACATTTTATCACATTATATCAGGAGTAAGGCTATTGAGTCTGGGCATTATCACGCTTACATCCTTACATCCTAATGGGTAGATGTGGTATTTGTCCTGTTAGATTATATCTTGTGTTGGATTTGAGTTAAGCTTATTTGAGAAGTTAAAAAAAATAAAATAAATTAGGTGTGTGTGTGATAGTAGCAGACCTGTGTGAGAGAAGTTGTAGCGTCGCATGAGTTGAGGCAGGGTATTTTGTTGCTTTGAGGAAGGAAGCCACCATTCGAACTCCCCTATTTCATGCTTGATTCCATTTATGCGCTCGTGCTCGCATGCGTGTGCAGGCACAAGTAAGTGGGGCTTGCTACACTACGCTATAAATAGCTTCATTCCTTTCTTCGTCCTGAGCGTTTCGCTCAGGATCACTATAAGTATTCGATATCGGTAATATTTATATAATGTGTTGTGTAAGGTAGAGAAATTTTGTAAGTGTTAAATTTCTTTCATTTGAGTATTTTGTTTAAATGAAAAATATTATTTGTGAGATTTTGTGTATTGAGGTTTTGAATTTATGAGTGATATTTTAATATTGATGATTGTATTTGGCAAACAAAGCAAGAAGGGAAAAGCCGGAGTCAGGGTATCCGCCGAAGCTTGACAAAACTTAAAGCGATTGGGTCTTGCGAGGTTATCCGCTGAAGCTGAATTATGATATGATTTGAATTGTGAAGCTTATGGATGATATTTTGATTTGTTTAATGGATTGATTTGTGAAGTCGTGAACATAAGTAGTGAAGGCCGAACCATGTTAAATTTCTTGTGTTATTGTGCTTATCTATTTGTTTATTTTCTTGTGGGTAGAGGATTTTTTTCCAACAATTGGTATCAGAGCGGGTTCCGATTTCGATTCTAGTGTTTCTATCTTTTTTTATGGCAAAGATGCAAGTTTAGGAAGTAATAAATTTGAGGTGGAACTCTTTGATGGCAAGAGGAATTTTAGCCTATGGCAAAGTACCTTGTAAAAGTTATTTTAGCAGCAGAAGATTAAAGCTTTGATTAAAGCTTTGAATGAGAAGGAAAGAAAATGTTTGAGAGAAGATGACAGAAAAAAAAAGCCCCAATGTGATGAAGAAAAATCGAGTGAGAAGAGACTTGCTAAGTGAGAAATGAACTTGCGATTAATACGATTGTGACTATTCGATGTCAAAATATTAATGAGGTAAAATATGAATAGAAAATATTATGGAAAAAATGAATTTAGACTTAGTGATTATTTATTTGATATAGAAAAATTAGAGAATATATATATAAATAAATATAAATATATACATATATATATATATATAAATAAATATATATATATGTCTCTCACAAACCGTTTGTTTTTGAAGAAAGAATTATATCAATTGAAGATGAATGATGATGTAGACATTAGAGATCACTTGAATTATTTTACAAAGTTGATTACACAATTATCTAGCATTGGTGTGAAAGTTGATGATGGGGATAAAACTTTGTTATCTTGTCGTATCTTCCAAACACTTATGAGAGTTTTTAATTACTATATTGCTTGTTGGAAAAGAGACATTGAAGGTAGATGATGTGATTGTCGTATTATTGGAGAATGAAAAATTTTAAAAAGTCAGATGTTCAATATGAATGATGTATTTTGGTTGCTAGATCTGATCGTGATAAGAGTGTCTCATGATAACTTTTCTGGTAGGGATAATTCAAGATCAAGTTCTATATCAAGGCCGAATTATAGATAAAAATAGTGTTATTATTGTCAAGAGATATGTCATATTAAATTTTATTATAGAAAGCTGAAAGTAGACATGGAAGAATTTGAAAAGAGTAAAAGAAAAGAAAAATATGAAAATGTTATAGTTGTTTTACAAGAACCTTTGGGTTATAAAAATGAGTGATTGATGGTTGAAGAAGACAATAGTGCCCATGGTAATTGTTGGGTTTTAGATTCTGTTTGTTCTAATCATGTTTGTCCAAGGAAAGAATGGTTTGACACGTATGATGCAGGTGGTGATGAAGTAGTGAGATTGGTTAACGGTGATTGCTTAAATATTGCTAAAAAAGATACTGTAAAAATTAAGATGCATAATGGTTTTGTGAAAACACTTGGTGATGTGAGATATGTGCCTACACTTAGAAGGAATTTGATTTCTTTGGGTAGACTTGATGCATTGGGATATGGATATTTTGCAAAAGGTAGAGTTATGCAAGTTTGTATAAGTTTTTGGGTGATGATGAAAAGTGGAGCATATAGTAATGTGAAGAAAGTGGAGCGTGTGTATATGTTCAATAAAAAAGTAACATTTGTCGATATTTTGGTAAAGTCTAATGGCACTTGCTATTGATATTATCATGGCACTTGCTATTGATACTTACATTTTGTTCCAATCACAAGGCAATGTGAAAATTTATTGGGTTATGTCTTATGTTAGGTTTGGGCTAAAGACCATTTAAGAAGTCAAAAGAAAAATAAATAAATTGAGTGTGTGTGTTATAGCAAGAGACCTGTGTGAGAGAAACCTGTGTGAGAGAAGTTGCAGCACCACATGAGTTGAGGCAGGGTATTTTGTTGCTTTGAGGAAGGAAGCCACCATTCATATGTTGTGTAAGGTGCAGAAATTTTGTGAATACTAAATTTCTTTTGTTTGAGTATTTTGTTTAAGTGAAAACTATTATTTGTGAGATTTAGTGTATTGAGATTTTGAATTTGTGAGTGATGTTTCAATATAGTGATTGTAATTATTGTTTGAATCTAGTAGATTGATTTGTATAGTCGTAAACAAAGGCAATGAATGTCGAACTATGTTAAATTTTTTGTGTTATTGTGCTTGTCTATTTGCTTATTTTATTGTGAGTAGGAGATTTTTTTCCGACATGCCCCTACAGTTTACCCTATCAACCTAAAATCTCATTTTTTGTTTAAAAAAAGTTCAATAAAATATTTTACTATATTTTAATAAATAACAACTAACTTATTAAAATTTTAAAAAATATATTTATAAAATAATGTATTAAATCTAGTATAATATTATTATGTCATAGTTTCTACACATAAAAGATTTTAATTAATTATATTATTAAACTTCTTTTTTATTTTTTTATATTAGTATTGATTTTTTAAAATTTATATATAATATAATAATTTTATATATTAATTTTTATTTTAATTAATTAAATAGCATTAATATATATCTTTTACAGTCACACGCACACTAAAAGTGGCGTTAGGCCAATAGGCTTAATGAGTATTAGGCTAATGAGAACCGAGTTTGAAAAAGGAATCATATGGAATGGATTTGCACCAAGTAAGTATTGATACTATGTGTCTATTATACAAATGAGTTTTATTATATCATTTTACAAGTTTTTTAATAAACTTTTAAATATTAAATTAAAATTATTAAATAAAAATTAATTTTTTTTTATATTTTTAAAATATTTAATATTTTTTATTTAAAAATTAAAAAATTAATAAAAAAATTAAATAGGAGGATAGAAATTTATAACAATGATTAAAGAAACCCTTATATTTCTCATGGCTCTGAGCCACGACTTACTATAATATACTATTCATTTTATAGTACTTCAATAATTAATTTGACTTATACCTGATCGGTATATTTTTTTTCTAACTACACTTGATTCATAAAAGAGTCCAACAATGCATATAACTTGTTTTAATACACGATTAAATTAAAAAAAAAAAAAGAAGCATACAAGTTGTGCCTCTAAGGCACAACTTCATTAAAAAAAAAGTAAAAATCATGCCTCTGAAGCACGATTTTACAAAAAAAAAGTATACTTTGTAAATACAACTTCGATGCAGCGTAATAAAAAAAATTAAACAATTAGTAAGTCGTGACTATAAACCACAACTTACTACAAAAAATTTTAAAAAAATTAACTCCATGTAAATCATAACTGACAACCACGACTTAATATATGTTACTGTTAAAATTGCACATAATTATTTTAAAACTTATACTTATTTGATAAATAAAAATTTTATTTACACCTGTTTGGTAAAAAAGTCGGGATGCTCCTATAAAACGATCATGCACGTAGAGTTTAAACTCACAAACCAGTGAAACTACCATTAATTGATTTCTTTATTAGGGTAAGCAAAATCATATCTTTACATGGGACAGTGCCAAGGTCGAACATTTGTTAGAGTAACATTAGCTTATTCCGTTAAAATGAACGATGAGCTACCATTTCACAAAACGCAGTACCAGAATGTCATAAAAGCAGCAATGCCACTCAAAATACAGAGTCTATCCAACCTACTTTCGTTTCTCATCTTCTCCTCTTTTAACTCATTCTGCACTTTTGAATACATATGACAAGACTCAAGTACTTCACTATAATTTTTGCTCCTTTGGCAGCTAAGTGCTTCCTTAAGAATAAGCAAACTGTTTCTTCCATTAACATGAGCACCTTCCATGTCTTCCAACTGCATGCTCAGCTCAGTTAACTTAAGAGTTGTTTGAACCCCATCTTCTTCAGTGTGAACAACTCTAAACTTCATAATAAGGATGCATTCCACTACTTGACAAGGAAGAATGCCCTTGGCAGGGAGAACAGATCCAAAGCGAATAACAAAATCCTTATCTGTTGGCCAATGTCTTTGACCACCAAGAGGGCTCCAGCTAGCAAGATTTGCAGCTTGCTTTATTTTCCTGTTTACCATAATCCAACTAAGCTGGAGCCCCTCACGAAGCTCCCGCCACAGCTTCCCATCTTTCCTTTCCCTTTCCATGGATGTAATCGGTGGCAGTCCATCAGATACAGAAAGGGTAACCACTCCATTGTTATCATCCCTATCTGCATAAGTGAGAAGATCAATCCGGAAAGGGCAGTTGTAGAACCAACCATCATAACCATTAGCATTTGGAATTCCCCATAGAACTTTGGAGCAGATTGGTTTCTCCTTGAACCTAATATCAACAATAGAAACAAAATCTGATGGAGAGAAACTTTCAGATTCATTCATGTCCCCATAATATTCAGCTTCAGTCCAATTGTCAGGGTACTCAAGATAGTTGTTCTGTTGATACTCTGTAACCTCCTTGTTTACTATAAGTGGAAAACAATCTGCATAGAATTTTCTGAATCCACCAATAGAAGAGATTAAACTTTTGACATCTTCCCTATTGGTTGAAGGCCACATAGATGAACATACATTTTCCCATAAACTCTCTTCTTTTGAGATGGAACAAAATGCGGCACAAGTACATGCAGCACTAGCCAATGTAGCGCCATCAAGACGTCGTAATATGTCATAGAAGAGATCGCTACTTAATGAGGGGATACTCTCAACTGGTGCAACTGACATAGCGATAATCCTCTGACTGTCAAAAGAACACAATTTAAATGAACAAAAAAAGGAAGAAACCTGCATTCTTTTGAAAACAAGAAAGCCAAAAATAAAATATTTTTTTCAGAAAGTAGTCAATAATGGGGCATATTATGTTTTGCTAACATGGCCAAACAAAATGGACAACCTTTAAAATGCCAATTTCATTTTTAGACGTTCAACATTAAAGCATTACATTAGCATGAGCATAGACATATGCTATCCATGGTTTTTAACAGTTTGAGCCGAGGAATAAAAACCATACAACCCAAAAAAGAAGGTAGGAACACCATATTTCCAATCTACCGTTTCTCCTCAGTTTCTGGCCCTAGCATTTCAAACACATACTATGGTGGGGAAAAAAAATCCTAACACATACAATATAATAACGTGTAAGGCATGAAACACCCACACCCTGAGTCCAAATCTTGTACCTGCTTAAAAGACTACTTTAAAGACAATAAAAAAACCCAGACCAAGATTGATGGATCCAAACAGAAACTGGATTTGTGTGTATATATATATATATATACATGAAAAATATACAGAAATGAGAGCAACAGTTTCAAACAAACTCAAAATCCAAGACCTAATAAGAATTCAAACTCAAATTCAACTGTCAAATGGTACTAAAGCAAGTTTAATGCATTGAAAGCCCCAGGAAAAATATAAACTATCTTAGGTGTCTCCTAAGTAATTTCCAAGCCCTACCTAAAGTACATTACTATTCACAGTCAAAAGGCCTGAATAGGAAAGGGGCTACACAAGATAACTGCTAGCATAAACTCATCAAATCGAAATAACTAATACACTAATTCTGATTTCAATGACTTACTGTGGGAGAGTATTGAATCTGCTGAACTTTCTGAAGTTGCAATAAAAATTCATAAAACTTTCATAAATCTAAAAAATTCAGTTGTGAATTAGAAGGTGAACCAAATGTTTGCCTTCTGAAACCTGGGATTAGTACAAGAAGTAAAACATGAAACAACAAGAGCAATATGGTTCGTAACATTTAAAGAAGCCAAAATATTGTTATTGCCAATACCAAAAAACACATCGTGCAGACACTCTTATACTGCAAATCAGGTAAATGTGAACAAGTGATGGCATATATTGCAATTACAAAATAATAGATGCAGAAATTGCTATCAAGGTGCTTATTATTGACAAATAAAGAAATGAATCTCTTCTAGAACTTGTTCCTATACAGATAAAAAGCAATCAAAGTATTACAGTGATCAGTTCTTTCGTAACTAATTTGATAATAATATAGGACCAGTAGTACCATATTCTGAATTCACAATAAACATCCTTGGCACCACATACCCTTGGGTTTAAGAAAACATGTTTACAACTGCAGAGTGCAGACGAGTAGTGATAACAATGACTAATCCAGTACTCAACACTCAAGAGGTAAGCTAGTTAGAAACTCTCTCTCTCTCTCTCTTAAAAGGATGGTTCAGCATGAACGTATACTAGAAATCACATATGAAGCACACAACAAGATGAAGCTTCCATAACAATCATCTATAAGTTAGATATCCTAAATAGACTGTTGGGAATAAGTGTTCCAATAACTTAAGACATACAATTCACATACCAGTCAGGTATAATTACGAAGACATTCAAGGAGAACCCATACATTGAACTCAACCCGGTTCATCCATTCCACACCCACCCAATCAAGAATTTCAAGGAGGAGGCTTCTAAAAAAAAGCTCCAAACTTGTAGTATTCAACCTATGCCAATGATAAAAAGCAACAAACTAGTGTACGTGCGGGTTACAAATTACAACTCATAACACTATATAATTAGTTCAGAATGCAAAATTGACATGAATAATTTGCAGCGCTTCATATGATTAAAGCATAATGTAAATCCTTTAACTGCAACATCCGCAAATTGGTAAAAAGAAAAAAAATAACAATAATGATATACCCTTCTGTTTTCATCCAACATAAAGCAAATAACAATAAATAAAAGCACATAAACTAGAGAAATGCCACGCATAGATGGAAATGAACAGTGTTATTGTCAAATTCAGCATATCAAAATTTAACCCAAAAAAAGGACCCCACCCCATAAAATTCAGTAGAGAGAGAGAGAGAGAAAGAGAGAGAGAGTTGTGACCTCAAATATTGGAGATGAAGAAGAACGTGAGTAAGCTGAAACAGAGGAAGAGGAACAATGGAGGGGCAGAGCAAGTGCAAGCTAAAGGAAAATGCAAACTTTGAAGCAAAGTGGGATGGAAGAAAACACCAGTGAGTGATTGAAAATATACCTTTCATTTGGGTTTGGGACACTGTCTGACTTTCTAGAAATTATTGCATGCTTTTGACCAGAATAATTGTATTCTTATTTTTATTATTAATTTTAAATTAATAATTTAAAATTTATTTAAATTTAATGATATTTTTTTTAAAACATATATTAAGTCTACTGTCTTGATCAAAAAAAATATTAAGTCTACTGTAAAAGTATGTTAAAATTTTTCGTGACTGTGAGTGTGCGCTTGTGTTTTTAATACGAGAATTTATTGTATATTCTTAAAGTATTATATTAATCTAATAAAAATATATTACATATTTTTTATAAGTATATATGTGGGTTGATTAAAAATTAAAATATTATTAAATTAATAATAATGATTATAAAACTATTCTAAATCATATTCGGAGAGTATTTCCTACCTCGCCTCTCACCTGAACTCCGTGCACTGCTCCTTCAACCCACCACACAAATCTTGCCACATCATGGTTAAAAAAAGAGAAAATTAAAAAAAAATTAGGTAATTCTCTTTTTCGATCAACGAAAATATCTATTTGGTTTGTCACTGTCCAAAAAGTTCCATGAATGGGAGAACAAAATTATACAATTCTGGTCACATTCTTTCGATGTTTTAAGCCATGTTTGGCAAAGAATGGAAAATATTAAAACTATAAGATCATGAGAAGAATTTAAAAAAATCATAAAATATATTTATTTCCATTGTGCTTGATAAAGAGAGTGAGCAGGAAGATTTAAGGGACGGTATAAAATAATTAACGGCATCTAAAACTTCATGAGAGGATGGAAAATAAGTATTAAGTGTTAGTATTAAGACTGTCTGAAACTCAACAGCATAGCATATAATTTTATCAAAAAAAAATTACAGATATTATGATACAAAGCTATTAAAACAAACTACATATTATTTCCGACTATTTTATTTTAAACTAAATAAGTTATTTTCATCTCAATTAAACATATATCATATAATATATTATCTTCAATTTTTAAGACTCTTTATCAGCACATAAATCACAAATCATCCCAAGGGGGTGAAATACAAGAAACCAATTAATAATAGAGTCTAAACTACTAGTAAAGAGGAAGGTGAAGTGCTCCTGAGCTGTCATAACTGCGCTTTTGATCATATTTATGACCTACCAACCCCTTCACGATAACATAAAAACAAAAGGGGAGGGGGGTAAAGATAATGAGCTTCTAACTATCACCAATAAAGAAAAAAGAAAAAAAAAAAAAAAAAGAACAAAGGATAATGAGTCCTACGGACGAAACCAAAATGTCACTTGGTTATTATATATTGTTGAAATGATGATTCATTAATTGCGTAAAACATATTATTTTATTCCATCAAAGTTAAGGCATTAGTAGAAACAAACATGATTAAGGAGGAGTAATTCGAAGGAGCAAGCAGATTTAAACTCAGCAATTGAGTAGTATTTGTAGTGTTAAAGATTTGAATTTGTGAAAAAATACTTGTAAAAAGAAATAATCTAAATCCTCTTAATAAAGACTAATTTTACACTTTAAAAATGTAAAGATACTTTGTAAGATAAAAAAATAAAAAAACATGACATTGGTTATGATCAAAGCTAAGACAAAAATAAACTAAATATAATAATTTATTGAAGTTTTTTATAAAAAAAATATTAATTGAATTGTTGAACTATAAATAATTATTATATTTATTTTGATATTTTCTTTTGTATATTTACAAATTTTGTCATTTTTTATGTATATGTTTTTTAGCATTCTGGTGAGAAGTGACAGTTGAATTAACGTTGCTTGCAAAACTGGTATAGTGAGAAATTAATACATCTTCCTGTAATAATTTATCGAAGTGGAGTGGAGACTACAATAGCCCCACTTTATGTTACCTAATATTGCGTTAAGAAAGGCTTTAGAAAATGACACCTACTGGCTGCTATTACTCCCAGCCCAGGTGGCTAAGTCCGACGCCACTGGTCCAACCAGCCAACCTGACTTAAAATTAGGCACATCAATATGTATCTTAATATGTTTCTTGGTTATTCACCGAAAAAGAAAATGTTTCTTGGTTTGATGTTTTTTTGGTGAGCATGTTTCTTGGTTTGATGAGTAGGATTATGACATTCTGTGCATGTCTTTGGATCATATGATATGGCATAGCATATAATGCTGTTAATGATGTCTTCTTAGCTAACTTGCTTTTTTCTTACAATTCAACTCAAGTTAAAGAAAAGGGATGCTACCACAGTTTAAGGTTAGGATATATTACATTATTAAATTCAAAATTCATAGTAATAATATTTTAAAATCTTAAAATCGTTACTTTAAAAATAATTTTACTTAACTATTATTTTTAATTTAAAAATTAACGTTGCAACAATATCAGACCAAAAAAATTCTATTAAGAATAACTATTGACAGTGTGAAATAAAATGATTTGACGTTTACCAACTAAACCAATTCATTTTGGTATATTTTGCTAATTTTTTTAATAATTTAATAATCCTTTTATAAAAAAATAATTGTGATATTCAACTCTTAAATTATAACTATCTATTACATAAATAAAACATACTTTTTTCTAGCAACATAAATTAATGATGTTTGATACCTATATTTATTTTAAAATATTTATATAAAATGCAAATAATATTGAATTAATGTAAAATCTTATGAACATAATAATGCACATGATAAAAAATTTAATCTGATTTTAGTAACGAAATTATCCTAAAGGATATTTTCTTATACTCAATTATTATATATATTACATCTTTTTTGTTGGTATATATTAACATTGATTTTATACTTTGCAACAATATATTAGTTAGAGGTGTTTATGAATCAATTTGAATTAATTTTAAGAAGAAAAAAACTAACTGATTTAATACAGTTAATTTTTTTTATATTATTATTTGATTAGTTTGATTTAAATTGTAAAACTTAGTTAAGGAGAAAGAGAACACCACAAAGGAAAATATAATTTGGGTCGGCTTATTTGTTGTTGCTATTAGAGATGTTGTAATTGCTTTTAGAGATGTTATAATTATTGGAATAGAATGATAGTATGTTAATTTTTTTTATTTATTTTGACTTGATACTTTGATAGTAAGTTAAATTGTTAATGAAAGGTAAAATTGGGAAAAATGCTATATAAATCACATTTTTTAAAAAAAATCACGAGATATCTCTTTATGTTCAGTCCATTTGAACCACTTATGAGACTAATCTCTTTTGATCGCTAGAGCACGAGAGTTATACGGTCTTCTCACAATAGTTACTTTCTTGAGATTTAAGTCATAGATAATCAAAGTTACTTACCACATCGACTGCCTTTTATGGGTATCACATTTATTCCTTTAACTCTATTTTATTCCCTTATTTATTTTCAATGTTTTAAAATAAATAAAATATCATTAAATGAGTCCTCATTTCTTTTCTTTTCTTTTTTTAAAAAAGATTCCTTCCACTCCATTTCTTTCCTGACTCCCAAAAGGAAGTTGATGACAAAGTGTTTTTTTATTTTTACTTTTTATGATCTTGGTTAAACTTTAGTTTTTTACCAAAAAAAAAAATCACAAAGTCTCCATTCGCAACATATTTTACAAGAAATAAAAATTTATCTATCTTTTGAAAAAAATACCTTGGATTGGACATATATATATAAGAAGAGAACGGAAATAAAAATTTTAAGTGAGATAGGAAAATCATATTAACAGGTTTTGGTCGAATTGTAAGGCATATTAACCCTGGACCAAAATATAATGATGGAAAAGAATACTGGACAAGGAAAACATTGATGGATGAAAAAAATTGCAATTGTTAAAGCTTGGAATAGAAACTAAAGTAAGTCTGATGATTGTATATTATTTTCAACCATCTTACTTAAGGAATGAAATCATTTGTCACATTTTCTTGTTCCATTCCCTGTACCTGCAATTGAATGATCAACTCGGCAAAAAAACTTATATCTATCTTAATTCGTAATAATTTCTCTCTTAATTATCAATTATTTTTAATAAGTTGTCAACATTCAATTAGAGAGACAAAAAAATGAAATGATAAGTAGGAAAGAGCCGCATCTAACACCCACCTTCATCTTCTCCAATTTGTTGGAAACTCCATTAAAGGACCCATTGGTGAGCTAGGGCGTGAAATTTGGGACAAAACCAGGAAAGCTCAATTTTGTGCTCTCCCAACCTTCATTTCTCTTTTGTTTAGGTATGAACTCCATTCCTTACTTGTTTGAGGTTATGATTTTGCTTTGAGAGTTGTGGAATACCTCTTTAGGGAATTTGAACTCTTGGGGTTTTTTGGGTTTTGTAGAGTAGCTTATGCTTGGTAACATGATTTTGAAGAAATGCTTGGAAAAGTGCTCATAATGATTGAATATGAATTTAATGGGTTGTTGTGGATGAATTTTTATGCTTTATTTGTTAAATTTTCTTGTGGTTTTGGGACGATTGGAAGATTTCTAAGGAATAAAGTTTGGAAATTTGGAAAAATTTGTTTGGCTTTCATAAATGAATTGTTTAAGGTAGTTTGAACTTGATTTAACTTCGTAAATGTCTTGACAATTTGTTTGAATACTTGATAGGTGTGGTGAGTTTTGAAGTTTGCTCTAATAAGACCCTCACTTAATTATGTTATCCTTGTTGATTTGAATTGAAGAGTTGGTTGATTTGAACTTATTGACTTGTTATCCTAGTTAAAGAAAAGTTTGACAAGTGGTTCACATGGTGGATCTTTAATTCGGAAAAAAGCAAGTTAGGACTTTTGACCATGTCAATTTGATCACAATATTCTTACATAATATGCTTTGTGAATAGTTGCTCTCTCTTTTGTGCTCAAACTCTTACTCATAGTGTAGTATGTTGGATATGTTGAGTTGAGTAATAATTCACTAATTGTGGTTCTTCTTTTGTGTAGGAGTATCTCTCTCTCAATTAACCCCTAATAAGAAGCGAAAGGAGACAAGAGAATCTAGATGAGAGAAGGGAACAAATTGGGAGAGACGCTTGGAACCTTAGAAGAGAGGAGGAATCACTCGACCTTGGAAAGGAAGTACTTATTAAATTCAAACTAATTTAAATTGATTTTAATTGAGTCGAATTTTTAATTTTTGGTCATAATTTTTTTCCCAAAAAAGGCATGCTCAAAATCTTTATCATTTTTTTCATCATAAAAGATAACTCAACCTATTTAAACAATAAGTAACCCTCTTAAACAGCTTATTTAAAAATCAAATAACCAAACATTCATCAAAATGATATATTCATAGCATTGCCTTATAGTCACATAAATAATACATTCACCAAAATATATAAATCAAAATCCAATGTCATTCTACTAAATTTTGGTTTGATTTGGTTAGGATCAATTTTCAAAATTGAAACAAAAAACAATCAAATCCAATTTTTATTTTTTTTTCAATTTTTTATTTTAATTTTGATCAAATTTGTTTAATTTAGGCACTCCTAATAATAGTATTTCAATATGGTTTCGTTTAAAATATTCCTAAAAAAATTTTAAACATTAATGCTCTATGTGATAATAGTCGTTGATTCTATGAAAAAATATATCAAAGACTTATCTTTATTACTGGTAACTTCTATAACGGGAAAACACTCATCATTTTTTACCTCACCTCACCCCACCTCACCACTATACAGCAGCCACGTTAGCTACCTGACAAACCAACCACCAACGTTGGAGAACATTGCCGGAGCCGGAGAACAGTTGTTGTCAACGGAGAACAGTCATGGCTTGCGGTGGTGACTTGTTCAGGTGCGCGTGGGGACTCGACAATGGCTGTGTTGGCAGAGGCATGGGTTCAGTGGCGGGTTCATGACAGTTCATAGCTGCTCACGGTGGTACGGTTCATTATGCAGGTCTCTATTTAGTTTTACAATAAGTGAATGGTTCATTACCTATTATTACAAGTAAATTTTAAGGAGCATAAATGCTCAAAATCATTTTCGAAGCATGTTAAACATCATTCTCAAATATTGAACAGTATGTATTAATATAGTTTTTATTTTTAAAGTAATTAAAAATATAATTAAAAAGCATTTTGTATTGAAAATTATTTAAATAAATTATATTTTATTTAATTTTTATTATGTATTTATATAAAGTTTTCATTCCTATTATATAGGTATTAGTTAATAGATTTTTATTTATGAAATTATTAAAGATGTAATTAAAAGAAATTAGTAGTAAAAATATTTACTAAATTAGCTTTCGATTAATTTTATAACATATACATATAAAGTTTTCATTCTACTTTGAGAAAGATTTTTCTTAACTACCATTCTCAACTTGAAAGTGAATGAACAATTTGTTGTATTAAAATAATAATTGATGTATCTATTTTTTATTAATATTTCTAACATTTTTAATTAATTTATATGGTACAATTGATATATATATTTACAATTTTTAAAAACACATTTCTTGTAAATTATCTAAACAATTAAACACTACAAAAAAATTATTATTAAATTTAATTTTTTTAAATTAAAAACTTAGCAAGAAAAAACAATCTAAAAAATTGACAAATAAATATTAATCAATACGGAGACATGACCATAAGTTGAAAAAATAGGAATACACATTATTTTTACTTAAATAAAGCATTGTATAATTCTAAATTAGAAAAGGAACCCGATAAAAAGAAAAAAAATATTAACTTTTTTTTTTATCTATTTTTATGGTACATTTGATCTATCTAAACCTTTCTTTTACCTAATTTTTATGGTACAGTTGATGTATCTATTTACAGTTTTTAAAAACACATTTCTTATAAATTATTTAAACAATTGAACTCTACAACAAATGTTATTTTAAAAATTATTATTGATACCCAAACTATTAAATTTGATTTTTTTAATGATATTTATTAAGTCCCACATTGGTTTAATATATGAGTAAAAAATCATTTATAATAACTTAAGCAACCCTCCTTCTTGAGTTAGTTTTTGAAGTACAATTAGGTCCAATTATTCTAATATGATATTTGAATTTATCCTAATTGAATTACTCGTAAATGTCCAATCATACAAACTTCACACACTCCAAAAGTCTAGTCCTAAACGTGAGGTAGTGTATTATGTCTTACATTAATTAAATATATGAGTAATGAACCAATTATAATAACTTGAGTAATCTTCCCCTATTGAATTAATTTTTGGGGTGGAGTTAGATCTAGTTATTTTTAATAATATTCAATCCTTTTTTATGTTAAAAACGTAGCAAGGAAAAGCTAAATTTCAGAACTTTGCAAATAAATATTGATCAATAGATAGAAAGTAGAGAAGATAAAATATTGAGAAAGAAAATGAAAATAAATAATAAAAGAAAATACAATTACATAAAACCATTTTTATATATGTACTGAGATATTGATATATGTTATGTTACTTTCATTTTATATATTTTAAATCATCCTCATAAATTATAAAAATAAATAAAATTTTTATAATAAATATTAATTTAAAAACTAATTATTAAATATTGACATAAATATCACCCACTCCTAAGGCCCTGCCAACCTTTTTCCATTCTCATTCCTTCACTTTTGCAATTTAATATAAAATAATAATATAAAATAGCCTCTTTGGAGGAAAAATGAGACTTTAGGAGGGAGCATAGTTTTTATAGATATATAGAAATGAAAAGTGATATTATCGCATTATAATTAAGTAAGAAAAAATATAAAAATGTGATATAATTAATAATATTAAAAAATTATATAAAAAATTATATAAAAAATAATATAAAAAGATCAGATTTGTATAAAAATGTTACTTTCACAAATAAAATTTATACAAAACTGTCATAGAGGGTGAGGTGACTAACATATAGACGGAAAGGAAAAAGTTTGACTGGTGTGATAAATGAAAAGTGGACATTGTTTTTGTTACCTCACCCAAGTATTCTGTACAAATTTTGCTAGTGAAATAACATTACCTTTAAAAAATGGAAATGTTTTATGTAAATTAAAATATGTATATTATATTTATATTATATATTAATATGAGAGAGATATTAAATTATATTGTATATGATTGTAGTATTTTTGTGATATATAAAATAAATTTATGAGTAAAATAAATAAAATTAAACACATTTTAATTAAATGAATAATGAGATTATTTAAAAAAGGTGTGTCAACCGCGAAAATAGGTATTATTCTTTCTTTAAGAACACAATAAATTATGTCCTTGTAGAGTTCAAACGCATAATGCAGTTGCTTTAGTGCATTTTCTTGCCTGCCTTAATGTTCCTACTTATCACACCTTTCTGTTTTCAAGGTTGACATTGTTTGGTTGAAGCTAATAATATGCTTGTACTACTCTCATCCTCATGTTTTAAGAGTAGGAACAGTCAAGTCCAAACGCAAAGAATTCAATAACCCTTTTTGCCAATTGAGTGGTTGGATTTAGCAGAATGGGACCGATTTAAGTGCGGCACCAATATCCAACACGACTCGTGTGACAATGCGATGGAAAACAACACCTACCTTGTCCAAGAGATAATGAAAAAAGAATAGATGTTCTGATACGTGTTTTTTATATGACAATTGTTATGTGAAAAAAAATAAACACAAAAGCTCTAAAAGATGATTCCATTAGTGGATGTTCTCAAAATTTATGAAGCCTTATTTAAAAAGAATTTGTGTTTACTCTCTTGACATAACTGTCTAAAAAAACATATACGAAACGATCCATACTCCATTTTAGCTTTCTTGCAGTTAGTTTATAAAAGTGTAAAATGACTTAACGTCTATAAGTGGAAAACTTTTAAAATGTTTTTAAAAGAATTTAGAGTATGAATGTTCTATGATTCTTTTCTATTGATTTACAATATTTTTATATCTATGACTGAGAATCGCTACTTGCAACATATTCAACAAGTTATAATATCAAAATTATTAATTTATTGATTTATCTTTAAAAAATAAAAATTATATAAAAAGTCTAACTTTATTTTTTTTATTCTTTTTTTTCTCTTATCTTTCTCTCTCCTTTCTTTCTACTTCTCCTTCTCCATCTTCGTCTCTGCTTCACCATTTCTTGCTCTTTTTCCCCTTGAAGTTTCAAATTTTGAGATGAGATGTGACAGTTAGTGGTCAGCGGCGAGTGATCAGTGACAAATGAAACTTGTGAGAAGGGAAAGACGATGCCACTCATCACCTCCCAACCTCCATTTAGTCGGAACCACCGTCGGAACCTCTCCACCTATTGGCAGTCTAATCTAGTGTAAAGACGTAAGGATTGTTAAAATCCTTTTTGAGACAACTTTTTGAGAATGGAAAAAGGTTTGTTAAAATCGACAATGTAAAGGTCGCTATCCACACGCACGTTATAAGGATCACTTTTGCTGGAGGAGGAACTGTAATGAACCAAACCAGCTTGCACACTCGAAGAACTGAGTTATTGGAAGCTCATTCGCCAAGTCCCAATTCCCAAACGTCGGTATTTGCCCACTTCTCTTCCATTCCTATAATTATAAATGAAATACTACAAATCCATCACATAACGCAACACATCAATCATTAGTGATGATCTATCTAAAAGAAAAAAAGGGAGATTGGAAACAAGCTTACATCAATTTTTGATGTGCGAAGTGAAAATGAAATAAATCAAAGCAAAAGCTTAAGCTTGGCAAGACCCACAGAGAACCAAAACCAGAAGTCAATGCTTGTCCTACAAAAACGGTTGGGGTTTAAAAGGAGTGATGAGAGCAAAAAAGTTAAAGACATGATGGATCCGGGTGGAGGCTCAGACTCAAACTCAAACATGGGATATAAATTTCTTGTTTATAATTTAGAGAAAAAGAATATGAAAAAGTGAAAAGCGAGAAGAGGGAGAAGAGTGAGTAGGTTAAAATAAAAGCCTTTTTACTTATTGTGAACATCTAATTTTGTCTGGAGCTTTTATTAAAAGAAAAAAAGAAAAGGGACTCAACTTTAACCAATTGACTCATTATCCAATCTATTGACCAAGTATCCAGTCCATAATTCATTATCCTACTCATTAATCCATTATCCAACTCAATTGGTCCATCAACCAATAACCTGACCCATTAACCCATTGATCCATTCTAATACAACTCAAACTCATCATAAACAAACTTATCATAATCAAATCCCATCAGCTATCCTAAACTTATCTTAAACCAATCCTAACACTCATCCCAAATTAATCTTAATCACACTCTAACTTAAATACTTTAACCTAATCACCTTCTATAAAATATATAACCTTTCACTTCGACCGGACTTACCTCAACTTACACACTTCAGCCTGCAATTAATATCCTAGCCTTAGTTTTTTTTAACGTAGCAAGCCCCCTCACCATCAATTTCAACCTTTTCACCATCTTCCTACAAAACCACCAAATAGCCAACCTTTACATCACCCATCATCACCATTTCACCATCACCATCTTTGTAACATCCTAATACTAAAATCCTAGTATACTTGATATATACCTGGATGAACAGTATTAGTTATGCTACTTCTAACTTATTCATAAACTAATCCATAACATTTATACAAATAAATTATCATGGAGAGCCTTATGGAAACAATATCCACTTATATATATAACTTTTCACTATAATAATCACACGTCAAGTAATGCAATGATATTATGATGCAGAATATGAGGTATGATTATGCTCAAACAAGAATATGTGATGGTGTAAGTGCAATGTCATAAATAATGTCATGAATCTCCATATCAGAGATTTACAATGTCATGAACTTACTATTCTTCTTTATGGTAGGGAGGGAATATATAACCTCCTATAACCTACCATCTTTCTTTCTGTGGATACAATGTCATGAATATGTTATTCCTCTTTACAGTGGGGAGGGAATATGTTACCTCTTTAACCCACTTTCTGAACTGTGAACTAACTTTTTTCTCAATTTTCCTTGCCTTAACTTTTCTTAGAAATGCAAATGTATAAATGTATGAATGTCTGTGCATAATGTGGTGTTATGCCTAACTCTTGCATAACCACTACATAATCTCTATACTTGCACTACTAGCTCTACCTCTATGAGAGCATTCATGCAACTTTAAATATACTTCTCTTGGATATTCTAAGGTTCACACCTTTCTAATTCTCTACTAGAGTGAATACTATTATGCCTACTAGCATACTTATCTTCATTGCACCATCTCATCACATCTTAAGTGATATCTAATGCAACACTAAGTTGCCTAAGGTGCTACTAAAAATTCTAATGTCCAACTTTCTCAAAAACACCTCGAATCTTACCTAAAAAAGTTGATTTTCAAGATTGCACTAAACATGCATCATAACTTCTAAAATTCTGAAATTTTAGGGAGAACTAGCTTTCTCTCATATCTTTCCAATGCCACAAACCTTGCCTCATTTGGCTAAGTGTAGCCAAAGTTATGCGACATTTTGTAGAGGTCAAAACAGAGCATTCTCTGATTTACCCATTTCTGACCTAACTTTAAACTGAAACTGGGAATAAACTACATGTGGGAAAATTCTGAAATTTTTACCATATGAAACCTTATGTCTTAGCTTTCAAATGGCACCAGTTTCATGTCCATACAATATCAAAGCAAGAAATTAAGTAATCTGGTTTACTGACTGCCAGAATGCCTTTTTCTGCAGAATTTGCCTTGGATTCAAACCGAAACTAGTATTGATTGGCTTGCTCAATAATTCTGAAATTTTTACCACATGAAGCCTTATGTGTTGGCTTTCAAATGGCACTGGAATCAAGTGATTCCGATATCTACAGCTCGAGTTATGCAGCAAATATCGCTGACTGCTCACTGGATTCTGCAGAATTCTGCAGAATCCGAAAATGGTTCCTTTGGAACAATTCTCAATTCGAATCATTCAAGATCATTTTCTATGTGATTTCTAACACCAATCTAGGCTTCTAAACTTGTTGCAACTCTTTTACAACCTATTAATTCTCTTGGGACATAGATCTGGGTCCAAAATCACATAACTTTAACTATTCTTCAAATCCATTTTCTATGGATTCTAAGGTTGTTCTTGAACCATAACTAGCCATCTAGCATTATCTAAGCTTAAACTATCCTAACCTAGTTCTTGGAATCAAAAACCAAGTTAAGAACATGAATTTGACTATCCAAACCCCTGTTTCTATTCAAAACCCCAAACTATATTCAAGGATAATCAAAGAGGGAGAAATGAATAGAAATCCCCTTACTTCTTGAAGACTTGAAGCCTTGAACTTGATCATTGATCTTCCTTTTCCTCTTTTCCCCTTCCCTTCTTCTTCTCCCCTTTCTCCCTTTTCTTTCTTTTCTTTCTTCTTTCTCTGTTTTTCGGTTCTCTGCTGAGGGAGAAGAGAGAAATAGGGGGTGGGATATGGAGGGAATTAAGAGAAAAGATTAACTTTAGTTTCTAGACTGAAACTTATATCTGCTAAGGACACCTGAATTGTGCTAATTCAAGTTTCCCAGCTTCCAACAACTTTAGAATAAATCATAGGATTCATCTAAATTATTGTTTCACCATTTTCATAATTTTCTATATCTGCTGCTAGTCATTCGGTATTCAAATGCACAACCAATATGCCTAAAAATATCAAACTGACTCTGATTCTCTTGAAACTTTTACCACATCTTACTTGGCTTATTTGTGACCTAGAAATAAACTCTCTATGTTTATTTCTTTCAACTTAGCAACTTATGCTATTATCTGAGTCATTTTAAGCTACTTTTCAACTTCTGTGTTGCAACTAAGTGCATAAACGAACTCAGTTTATCACAAAACTTCAGAGACATGTTAAACAAGTAATATATTACTTTTGTAACTAATTACAAGCCTAACATGATTTTCAGGATGTTACAATCTTCATCAATAACTTCATCACCTTCAACACATCTTCAAACCATCCTCCACACACCAGCACTCAAACTCGCCACCATCCAGACTAAACTCATCATCTCAACCCGCAGTGCCGCTCACCATTTCTGGAACCAAGCTTGACGTCATCCATGAGCCCAGTCACGCAGCCATCTGCTACCCGTTCCGCATCGCAACTCGCATCAACAAGATCTGACCGCGACACTCAGCCTGCAAGACCCACGACCCTGCTCTCGCAAAATCACGCAAAAATCCCACGTCTAGACCATATCGAGCGGAGCCATCTAGTCGTGTCGCTGGATCTGCACGATCCGCTCCAACCGGATTCGAAACCAGCAACTTTCAAGCTCAACCCACGACGCCCGTGAAAGCCACCAGTTGCCGTCCCTGTTGCACGAACCAGTCGTCGGCACCGCCCCATAGGTCCGAACTACCGAAACCTGTGTCTAGCCTACCTGTCACCGTCGCTTCACTGGTCCTCTAGCCGCCGTTGCTCCTTCACCTGAGGCACCTCACTTCTACAACTCTCAAAGAAGAAGAAGACCCCCCTTAGGTTTTTTGTTTTTTCCATAAGCCCCCATTTGATTTTTATCTTTTTTTATTTATTTTTTTAATTCCTATTAACTTTTTCTTTTTTTGGGTTCTGATTAGTTTTCCTTTAGTTTTAGTTTTTTTTTATTTATTTTTTTTCTTTTTTTGGGATGTGGACTTATAACTTATTGGGCTCTAAACAAGGATAAAAAAGGAAACCAAAATAAGAATAAAAAAATGATGATGAAATTAAAAAAAGTAATAATTAAAAATAATAATTAGACATTTTTCTTTTAAAAAACAGGATTAACCGAGTTGTGACAGTTTGTTAATCTTGTAACTATTTTGGATCATCTGAGTTGTGACAACCTAATGATTCAAATTAATTCAATAATCAGTGGGTGACGTCTCTAGCGTGATGCGAGCTTCTCCTATTCAAACTTTAATTTGATTAACAGAGTCGCGACGAAATGTGAATTCAAATTTTTATAAAAAAATAAAAATAAAAAAAAATTCTTTAAATAAAATCAACTAACCCATACTTATTTTCTAAAGAACTACGTGACTTTGAGTTTCTCATTACACCTAAGGGTACGTAGGAGCAGAATTTTTATTCTATCAAGCCAAATTTTAAATCTTCACAAATTACTTGTTTTTTTTAATAAAAAGAATAAAATAAATATATTATAAGATTACAAAGTTTTGCATAACTAATTTAGGGTAACTATTTTAGGACTGATGTATTAGGGGTGTTATGGGTTAAGTCTCCACCATTCTCTATGCATAACCGACTCCCGAATCCAATCTGGTTCCAAAGGTTATTTTCTGAAAAGGGTTTTCTAATTTTTCCTAATTTAAATAAAATTGGTAGCGACTCCTAATATTTTATTTTGTTCGCCGTTCCCGCCGCGATTTCGGTCACGACAGATGACGACTTCACTGGGGATGGTTAAAAGTCAAGCCCATATAAGTTGGTTATGCAAAATTTTGTAATCTTTGTATATTTGTTTTGCTTTTCTTGGTTTGTTTCTCATTTTTTAAATTTGTTGTTTATTATTTTGTTGATTATTTTGTTATTTAAACCTTAGGATAGAGAATTTCTTTGGATTTTTTTATTATTTTATTTTTGTTATTTTGCTTGTATGCTTTTTACACCCACCGCACATACACGTTTATCACACACATTCGAGTGGGGTCCTATACCCGGGTCTGAGTGAAGCCTAAGTTAGGTAGAGATTGCGTAGTGGTAGTCATTTTGGATGTACATCCTATTTGGTTATTGTGAAAATCTCATTTAGAGTGTGCCTTTTTCATGAATGTCTTACACCTAGTGGTTTACCAACTATTTCGTGGGCAACATTCTGAAATAGAACTTGGCTCTAGATACCTTTAGAATAGAAAAGCCACCCAATGAGAGTTCTCACGAATTAGAAAGACCCATAGATTTTTATGATATAATTCCTCAATTTGAGGCAACCCCTTAGGATACGAAAGGAGCATACTTCTTCTTTATCTAATTATTCATCCTTCTTTCATGACATTCCTAGTATTCTAAAAATAAAAAAAATAAATCATGCATTTTCATGGCATCCGTAGCATTCTAAAAAAAATTCATTCATTTTCATGGCATACATTTTCCTAACATTCCTAGCATTAGCAAAAAAAAGAGAAAAAAATGTTTTCATTTCATATTATACATCTCATGAATCTCATTTATTTCATTTCATCTCATTATTTTTGTTTGGCGTTACCATGCTCAGCATCATTGCGTGAGCAAGGAAAAAAGACACCAATCAAACCCGAGTTCACAACACAAGGGCTCGAATAAAGCTTGCAGGTATGTCAGCTGAGAACGAAGGAAGGAATCTGAGTATGGAAGTAGGTGAGATGAAAAAAAGGATGAATAAAATGACAGAGTCTCAGAGAAGAATAGAGGAAATGTTGTCGGCCATAAAGGAGACCCTCACTTTGATGGGGACAACCAGAGGTATAGGAATAACTGGGGCACACTTGCAACCACCAAATATTACTTCTATGAGGACAAACTCTGGAGCCACCAGTGAGATGCCTTTTGTAGGAGAAACATCAAATACTACATCACTAGTTATTCCTATCGAAGAAGGGCATCGTTCGTCAGAGGATACTCGAAATGAAGTCCATGGTAATGTTGAATTCACGTGGGAACCACCGCATATGTCAATCCCGACATCAACGGGATTTCTTACTAGTACTGGTCATGCGGTCATTCAAAATGATAAGAGGGATGAAGAATGGATGGAAAAGATAAAGGAACAAATCAAAGCAATTAAGGGTCCTAGCACCTATGGTCCCATTGGGATAGAAGAGTTGTGCCCTACTGCTAACGTTATCATCCCAAAGGACTTTAAGGTTCCAGAATTTGACAAATATGATGGGAGCACCAACCCATTTTTTTACCTAAAATCGTACATTACCAAAATGTCAATTTGGTTAAATAACTGGAAGTTCCTTATCAGTTTTTTCCATGAAAGCTTGACTGGGCTTACTTTAAAATGATGTATCCAACAAGACCTCTCTAATATCTCTTCTTGGGATGACTGGACCTGTTTATGGGTCAGTATCAGTTCAACCTGGAAACAGTCCCAACTTGAAAACAGTTAAACTCAATGCAGAAAAGAAATGATGAATCTTTTAAGCAGTATGCACAAAGGTGGAGAGCCTTGGCAGCTCAACTTCAACCCTCATTAACACTGTTTGAAACGTGCTCATATTTCTTGGGAACCCTGAGAAATTCTTTTATCAGAGCAATAGCCGGAGTAGCTTATAAAGATTTCGTTGATTTAATCGCTACTGGGAAAAGAATTGAGATTTTATCCAAAGTTGGGAAGTTGCCAATGAGCACTACAGAGGATATCACTACTAAGAAAGGATTTCAGCCAAAAAAGAACGAGCCTGAAGTGAATTATGTCCAGCATCATCAGACCTTCAGAGACCTCGATATTCCCCACAATACCCAAGTCATCAGCCATCATATAACCCTAACCTTCATTTGCCATACCATACACTTACACCTCCTTATTACCCTCCACACTAAATTATATCAACCACAAATATCACCTCAACTCCACAATTCCAAATCAACAATATTCCCATACCATAATCATATGCACCAACTCGCCTAACATATACCCGATATCCACCTCTACCTCCATAAAATTATCCAAATCACCTATAACCCCGGCCAAACTTGCAAAATCAAGGTTGTTTTCGCCCCCAAAACCTACCCCATTTCCCAAGATTGTCCATTTCAAATACAGATATTTTCCAGAGGCTGTTTGATGCTCACCTCATTTTGGGAAATCCTGTACGTCCCTTAGAACTACTATTCCTAGCGGGGTATAATCCGAGTTTAACTTGCAAATACCACATGAATGTCGTAGGGTACTCAATTGAAGATTGTGAATCCTTCAAGACTACAGTAAGGAAGTTAATTGCTTATGGGAAGCTTGACATTGAAGAAATAGTTGGACCTAGTATTGTTAACAACTCTTGAAGTGATAATTAGTGATGTTAGACTCATGTTAACTTTGTTCAAATATTAATGTAATGAATTTGCATGGGTACCTTGTTTCCTTTCATCACTTTGTCTTTCTTGATAATTATTTTCTTTCATTTCTTTAAAGCGTCTTCCTTGGTAATTCTTAGTTGGCTCCACGTGTGTAAGTGTCTTTGCAAAAGAAAAAAAAAAGAAAAGCAAAGAAGTAATCATTTGGTTTGCACAATCTTTTTGTCTCAAAATTAAAGTTTTGAAAATAAACAATCATAATTTGAAAATGAAGATTGACCCTTTTTTTCTATCTTTTATAAAATTTCATCATTTTTATCTCTTGTTATCCCTTTTGAGCTTGAATTTTTTTTCAAAAAAAACCTGAATAAGGATCACTCCTATACTAAGGGATAACATGAAACAAATGTTGATTGCAATGATGAATGTTCTGAAGTATAATAGAAAAGAAAAAAAAAGGTGAAAGGACAAAAAGTAAAAATAAAAAAAATGATAAAAAAAAGGAGAAGGGAAAGGATGATGAAAGAAAATGAAATGAAATATAAAAGAAAAGAAGAATAATAAGATAAAAGTTTTTTAAAGTGGAAAAGTAGTTGATGAAGTCTAATTCTGAACAATGATCCTTAGTCTCATTCTAGTTTTAAACACTTGTTTGAGCCTTATATATTCCTTTTCATAACCCATAGCCTTGGCCACGTTACAAGCCTCAAAAAGTTCATTCTGATCAATGAGGAGTTGTTGTCATTTTTGTTAATGTAAACACCCAATTTTACTCGGGTCAAATAAAAGTAAAAAATTAGTATTTGTTCTTTTTCTTGACCAAATAACTTAATTATGTTTTAGCTCATTTTTTTTTTCTCACTTTGTCTATTTTATTTTGAAAAAAAATAAAAATAAAAATAAAACATACAAATAAAATATTTTATAGCTTGCTTGTCACACACTCACTTTCACCACTACAATACACAATCTCTGCACACACACTCACTTTCACCACTACAATACACAATCTCTGCATTTTCACTCACTGTGCACTCTCACGTTTCACACACACACACACACACACAGAGTATTTGGTTTTTGGAGTTTTTGCTGGCTTTTACAAAAGAGGGAGGAGATCACACACAGGAGGGAGGGGACGTGATTTTTGGTTTTCTCCACTCTCATTTTCATCTTCATCTTCAAGCACACTCACCACCATCTTCAAGCTCAACCACTGCTCGGACCCAGCCAGCCCACGCAAGCTCACCAAGCACCAAGACCGCACCACCAAAGACCCGGTCGTCGAAACCCGCCACCCGCCAACCACGAGTGGGCGGCACCAGCCAGAGCCGCACCCTCGCGACGGAACTCCACCGTGAGAGCGCGAACCGCCGCGCTCTGCACCGGATCTGTTCCACCAGTACCAGACCAGACTCGTCCGAACTCCCCGCCATCTGCAGCCCCTAGTCGCGCTGTCGCTCCTCCACCAGAAACGGTACCAGATCTGATCCCTCGTGACCCGAGACCTCCAGATCGGATCTCCCAGCTGGTCGCACGTCCCGCTCCGGTCGCTGCCTCGTTCGAGCCCACTCAGTTCGCCACCGCAACCCAACCCACCAGATCCGATCACTGGACTGCTGCCAAGCTCCGCGAAGCGCCGTCGAACCAGTGACCCGCACCAACGCCGACACACCGAGCAGCAATCCAGGACCGCAAACCGTCGCTCATAGCGCCGCCCGGAACGAGCTTTGTGGCTTGCCGTTCTCCGTCGTGCTCTGGCCAACACCCTCATTGCCCAGCATTCTTTTTCCTGCGGAACCAGAGGTTTTGAGTCTCACTTTTCTCTTCCTCATTTTGTTGCTTTGCTTCTTCTGTTTCCTAAAAGCACTTTGTCTTCATGTTTTTAGTTTGTTTTTGTAAATTTCAAATTGTAACTTTTTTGAATCATAAACCCAAAATGACAAAAATTGAAACAATTGGGCTTGGCAGCCAACCCACGTGGGTTGGCTTGTTTGTTTTTTTTTTAAAGCAAAAAAAATAATAATAAAGGAAGATTTGGTTGGGAGTAATGAGAGATATAATTTTTTTTTTGATTGATAATCATTAATAATGATAATAAAAGGTATGTATTTGAGTTTATTTGTTTTTTAGGATTTATTCTTGTTTGGTATTATATATCTTGCTTGATAGTGTGTTTTATGTCATGTATTGAGTTTAATGGAAGCTAAAAAATAAGGGAAGTAAAAAATAAAAAAACAAATAAAAATCTGAAAATTGTTAAAAAGTAGAAATAATGTTGCCTTTTGAGTTATTTGATTTGTGTTTCTTACGTTGAATCTTGTTTTTTTTTCTTTTTTTTATTTCTTGGCTCATGAAAATTTATGTTTGTCTTTGTACCTTTAAAAAAAAAGAAAAAAAACATAAAAATTAAAAAAAAATAAATAAATAAAATAATAAATTTAATCAATGCAATGATTAACGATGGTGATTGAATAATGTATGTTATCTTCAATGTCGTTTGAATCATAAGGGTTTATTGAAGAAATTAACATGCTAACTCAACTGTCAAGTAAAGAATGATTTTCATTTCAAATAATAAAATTTTCTTTTCAAAAATATTTTAATTAAAATCAATCAACCCGCAATTATTTTTTACAGAACTACGTGACTTTGAGTTCCTCATTGCACCTGAGGGTACGTAGGAGCAGAATTTTTATTCTGTCAAGTCAAAATTAAATTTTCACAATTTGGTTTTTCTTTTCTTAAAAAAAATAATAAAAAAATAATAAAAAATTAAATATTTACAAAGTCTTTTTAAAATGGGTAAAATAAATAAATTTGAGATTTTTAAATTTTTGCACAATTGACTTAAGGTACCGTCTTAAGACCCGGTGTGTTAGAGTCTTTGTGGGATTAAGTTTCCACCTTTCCTTAACCATAACCGACTCCCGAATCCAATCTGGTTCAAAGACCATTTTCTAAAAAGGTTTTCTAATTTTTCCTAAATTTAAATAAAATTGGTGGCGACTCCATATTTTTAATTTTTTTTAAAATCACGCTGAAATTTTTATTTCACAAGCGATATCGGTCGCGACAGATGGCGACTCCATCGGGGGAAACTTGGAGAGTCAAACCTGTTTTTGTTATTAGTTACAAATTGTTAATAATCTCTATTTATTTATTTTACCCATTTTGTCCTTGTTTTTGTTTTCTTATTTGTTTGTAAATAGATTTTATTTTAGTTATTTTGTAAATATCTCGATATCATTATTCGTATATATATATATATTTTTACTTGTATATATTTTGTGATTTTGTGATTAATTATTGAAACCCTAGGGTAGATGATTGCTGGCTGGCTGTTGTATATATGCTTTTGCAGGTTAGGTAGTAATTTTATCTTTTTGTATGAGTTTGTATGCTCCCTCACACACGTCACTATCACTTACCTCACACACTTTTTGGGCTCTATACCCGAGTCTGTGCAAACCCGAGGAATAGGAGGGGTCTCGACTTTTGTTATTGAGGGGCTTCATGCTCACTTGACATTGGTTGGGACACCACTCAGATTGTTACCGGTATCATGGACTAGTCATATTGAGAGGGTTTATCCCTACTTGTGATTAATTCATGAATTGGATCCTTGTCTTTCGAGATAAGGGCAATCTGGGGACCATGACTTTTAGAGGTCTAGATCTGTCCTAAAAACCTTGCACTGATAGATTGAACATAGTGACTGTCAAAATTAGAGTCGTGACTTTAAGGAAATCCAACCTTTAAGTTTCACCTGATTAGGGCACAAAGGGAGCGTGCTTCTTCTTTATTTATCCATTTCTCATGTCATTCATTCTTGCATTTCTTTAAAAAAAATTAAAAAAAAACCTCATCTTGCATTTTCTTGTCATTTCCTTGCATTCCAAAAAAATAAAAAAATATACCTTGCATTTTCATAGCATTCTTAGTATTTTTTTTTAAAAAAAAAATCATGCATTTTCATATCATTCATAACTTTTTTTTTTAAAAAAAAAAACATATGCATCATCTTGCATTTTCAAGGCATTCATAATATTCAAAAAAAAAAGTGTTTTTAAAGTCTATTCATTTCACCTTATGCGTCTCATGCATCTCATTCATTTCATCTCATGCATCTCATCTTATGCTTCTCATGCATCTCATTCATTTCATCTTATGCTTCTCATGCATCTCATTCATTTTATCTCAGTCTTTGTTTTAATAAATCAAACTGGTTCAGGAACCTTTGTGCGATCTAGGAAAGAAGAGACCAATCAAACCTGAGTTCGCAATACCAGATCTCAGATCAGAATGGCTGTAAATAATCTTGAGATAGGAAGAAACTTGAGCAGAGAAATCGATGAAATGAAAGGAAGGATGAAGGAGATATCTGAGAATCAAGCAAGGATGGAAGCAATATTAGAAGATGTGAGGGAGTCTCTCCGCTTAATCAGTGGAAATAGAGGAATACGTGAGCAACCACCTCAAATGATAACAATGGGCATGCCTATTGGGGAGGGGTATCGCACCTTGGAAGGAGCTCGTGGTGAAATTCCTGGTTATACTGGCCCTACATGGGAACAACCTTATGTGTCTGTTCCGGGGCAGGCGACATTTCCTTGCTCTGGAAATAGTCGTGTCATGACTGAGAAAGATGAGATGAAAGAAGAGTGGATGGAGAAAATAGAAGAACAGATCAAGGCAATCAAGGGGCCCAACGCTTATGGACGTTTTAGAATAGAAGATCTGTGTCCTACCACCGATGTCTTAATCCCTAAAGGTTTCAAGATTTCTGATTTTGCCAAGTATGACGGGAGTGGTAACCCTCGGTTTCATTTGATCAGTTATGGAACCACGATGGCGATTTGGTCTAAGGATGATAAGTTCCTCATTAGCTTTTTCCACGAGAGTCTTACAGGCCCTGCTTTAGAGTGGTATCTTCAATTAGACCTCTGTAAGATTTCTCGTTGGACGGAGTTAGCTAATTTATTCATGGATCAATACAAGTTTAATCTGGATGCAGCTCCTACTCGAGAACAATTGAGCTCTATGCAAAAAGGAAGTGAGGAAACCTTCAAGCAGTATGCCCAAAGGTGGAGGGTTCTCGCAGCACAAGTACAACCACTGTTGACTCTAATAGAAATGTGTTCATACTTCTTGGGGACTTTGGGAGCTCCATATATTGAGATAATGGCGGGTGTTGTGTATCGAGACTTTGCTGAATTAATAGTTGCTGGGGAGAGGATTGAAGTTCTGGTAAAAGCTGGCAAATTGACAACCGACAACAATGAAGTTGGTTTTGAAGAAGGATTATTCCCCTAGGAAAGGAAAGTGGGAGGTGAGCTACATGCAAAATCAAAACCCTTCACAACTCCATTTTCCAGCGTTTCATTCTGTCTATACCAATTGACCTCCAGCGATTTGAAACTTCTAAACAGCTGATGATCTGAGACGTTAATTGATGTGATTGCCATCTTAGATTTTTATGATGTTAAATTCATTTTAACTTTCTTGAAGCATTAATGTAATGGATTTGCATGGATCTCAGTATGTCTTGTTTCATTTTCTTATGTCTATGACACTCATGTTCATGTCACGTCTTTTTTTTTTATCATTCTTTTCTTTCTTTTACTTGTCGTCTTTTGGTTCGGATCCTATGGATTTCTCATTCTGAAAAAAATTTGGTGGTCACGAGGGCCATATGTGTAGGTGTTATTTACCAAAAAAAAAAGCAAAAAATAAAATAACAAAAAAAGAAAAAATAAAAGGGAGTAGGAAAGTCTTCACTCGGCATGTACTGTCTTTTTGTCTCAAAATTAAATTTTTTGAAAATGAGCACTCAAGATTTGAAATGAAGATTGACCAATTTTCTTTATCTTTTACAGGAATTCATCTTTTCATCATCTCTTGTTGTCCCTTTTTGAGCTTGAAAGTTTTCTTCAATTTAACCCTGGAGAAGGATCACCCCTACACTAGGGGTTAACACAAAGTGAAAATTGTGTTTTTTCTGAAAAAAGAGAAAAGAAAATGAAATGAAAGAGGTCACTACAAAGGTGAATTATTGAAGTAAAAAGAAAATGGGAAGAAATGAAGAACAATAAAAGAAAGGTGTGTTTGAAAGCGCAAAGTCAGTTGACGAGGTTTAGTTTTGAACAAGGATCCTTGGTCCCATTCAACCCTTAAACACTTGTTTGAGCCTTAGATCCTTCATTTCATAACCGCTAATCCTGGCCACGTTACAAGCCTTAAAAAGTCCATTCTGATCAATAGAGGATTGCTGCATTCTCATTAACTTTAATTTTGAGACAAAAAGTTCGTGCTGTTTTGAGTTTTCAATTCCTTGCTCTTAAAAAAAAAGAAAAAAAAAGAGGTGCTTGCTAGTCCTACACTGGGGCAAATTTCTTTTCGGTTCAATTTGACCTACACTGGGGTAAATGTCTCTTTGGTTCAATTTGGTCTTGCATTAGGACTAGTTTCTATCCTGTTCAAGTTGACTCCAAACTGGGGCAATTTTTCGTTTCCCTGGTTCAATTTGACCTATGTTATGGCAAATCTTTTGGTTATTAGGACGTCCGCCCTATTCAATTCAGTTCTAAACTGAGGCAAATTTCTCTTTGGTTCAATTTGCCTTGATGTACGTGCTCGGCAGAAGCCAACTAAAGATCTTTTTATGAAAGTTGAACCAATCCATACGGAGGTGACACCTTTTCGAATCTCATATCTTTGTTTGTGTCTATCCTTTGTAAATAATCCTTTTGTGTAGTCAAAATTTTAATTCCAGTTTGGAAGTTGTTCACTTGGTCGTTTTCTTTGTTGTGCTTTGGAATCCATGCATGTTTGTTACGTAATACTTCAGGTAAGATGAATATGAGTACAATACTATGATTTGACCATCTAATGGTAATCTCCAGATGAACAATTCAGATCAAAAGGAGCTTAGAAGTTTCGATTGAAGGGGAAAATGATATCTCAAAGGGTAATCCAAAGACAAGAGGTACTCGAAAAAAAGATATGGAAGTGAGAGCTTTGAAGAAAAGCATACCACAGAGGTCATCCAAATTAAAAGTCAAATTCCAGGTCCGTGGCCTGGTGACGGTGCCAAAAAGATTTCAAGTCCTTTGGTTGATGGTTTTACAGAGTTCCAGGTCCATGACCTGATGGTTGTGTCAAAAAGAATTTCCAAATCGTTGGCTTGATGGCTTTAGAAAGTTTCAGGTTCGTGGCCTGCTAAAAAATAAAGAGAGAGAAGAAAAAAGAAAAAAAAGAAGAAAAAGGTGGTCAGAAAAATGAAAAAGGAAATGAGAAAATCTAGGGAGTCTCACCGACAAAAGTGCGATGAAGAAAAACACATGGATAGAGGGTTTGATTGGTCAAACCTTTCCAGGATCTCCATTGGTTAAGATGACTTTGAATAAATAAATGAAAAATTGAAAAAAAAAAGAAAAGGAGAAAAAAAGAAAAGAGGAACAAAAAGAAAGAAAAGAAAATTTAAGTCAATGCATTTTAATTTTCTCGTTGGCTTGTCATTTCCAAATGCATTTTAAGTTTACATTGGCCTGAGCGATCGCTCCATGCATTTTAATTTACATTGAATAGCGCATGATCGGCTCTTTGCATTTTAATTTCCTGTTGAGCGCATCGGCTCCATGTATTTTAATTTCCTGTTGAGCGCATCGGCTCCATGCATTTTAAGCTTCTGTTGAGCGCATCGGCTCCATGCATTTTAATTTTCTGTTGAGTGCATCGGCTCCTTGCATTTTATTTTCTGTTGAGCGCATCGGCTCCATGCATTTTAATTTTTTGTTGAGCGCATTGGCTCCATGCATTTTATTTTCTGTTGAGCGCATCGGCTCCTTGCACTTTAAATTTCTGTTGAGCGCATCGGCTCCATGCATTTTAATTTTCTATTGAGCGCATCGGCCCCATGCATTTTAATTTTCTGTTGAACGCATTGGCTCCATGCATTTTATTTTCTCGTTGAACATGCGATCATCTCCTCTGCACTTTAAATTTCATTGAGCGATCGGCTCTATGCATTTTAATTTTCTGTTGAAGCGATCGACTCAGCATTTTAATTTTCTGTTGAGCGCATCGGCTCCATGCATTTTAATTTTATGATTGAGCGCATCGGCTCCTTGCATTTTATTTTCCTGTTGAGCGCATCGGCTCCATGCATTTTATTTTTTGTTGAGCGCATCGGCTCCATGCATTTTAATTTTCTGTTGAGCGCATCGACTCCTTGCATTTTATTTTCTGTTGAGCGCATCGGCTCCATGCATTTTAATTTTCTGTTGAGCGCATTGGCTCCATGCATTTTAATTTTCTGTTGAGCGCATCGGCTCCATGCATCTTATTTTCTGTTGAGCGCATCAGCTCCTTGCATTTTAATTTTCTGTTGAGTGTATCGGCTCCATGCATTTTAATTTTCTATTGAGCGCATCGGCTCCATGCATTTCAATTTCTTGCCTTGTTTTGCATTTGTCATCTTTTGCATTCCCGAGCAAAATTTGAGTTCATATCTTCATTTGCTTCTTATGTTGATAATATGAAAAATTACAATTTTTCTTATTATCTCGTAAGAAACAAGTAAAGAGGGGTAACTGTGAACACCCAATTTTACTCGGGTCAAATAAAAGTAAAAAATTAGTATTTGTTCTTTTTCTTGACCAAATAACTTAATCATGTTTTAGCTCATTTCTTTTTTCTCTCACTTTGTCTATTTTATTTTGAAAAAAAATAAAAATAAAATAAAACATACAAATAAAATATTTTATAGCTTGCTTGTCACACACTCACTTTCACCACTACAATACACAATCTCTGCATTTTCACTCACTGTGCACTCTCACGTTTCACACACACACACACAGAGTATTTGGTTTTTGGAGTTTTTGCTGGCTTTTACAAAAGAGGGAGGAGATCACACATAGGAGGGATGGGACGTGATTTTTGGTTTTCTCCACTCTCATTTTCATCTTCATCTTCAAGCACACTCACCACCATCTTCAAGCTCAACCACTGCTCGGACCCAGCCAGCCCACGCAAGCTCAGCCGCACCAGCACCGCGCCACCAGCACCAGTCGTCAGAAACCCGCCAGCCCGCCAGCCACCTTAGCTGGCACCGCAGCAGAGCCGCACCCTCGCGATGGAACTCCACCGTGAGAGCCGCGAACCGCCGCGCTCTGCACCGGATCTGTTCCACCAGTACCAGACCAGACTCGCCCGAACTCCCCGCCATCCGCAGCCCCTAGTCGCGCTGCCGCTCCTCCACCGGAAACGATACCAGATCTGATCCCTCGTGACCCGAGACCTCCAGATCGGATCTCCCAGCTGGTCGCACGTCCCGCTCCGGTCGCTGCCTCGTTCGAGCCCACTCAGTTCGCCACCGCAACCCAACCCGCCAGATCCGATCACCGGACTGCTGCCAAGCTCCGCGAAGCGCCGTCGAACCAGTGACCCGCACCAACGCCGACACACCGAGCAGCGATCCAGGGCCGCAAACCGTCGCTTATAGCGCCGCCCGGAACGAGCTCTGTGGCTTGCCGTTCTCCGTAGTGCTCTGGCCAACACCCCCACTGCCTAGCATTCTTTTTCCTGCGGAACCAGAGGTTTTGAGTCTCACTTTTCTCTTCCTCATTTTGTTGCTTTGCTTCTTCTGTTTCCTGAAAGCACTTTGTCTTCATGTTTTTAGTTTGTTTTTGTAAATTTCAAATTGTAACTTTTTTGAATCATAAACCCAAAATGACAAAAATTGAAACAATTGGGCTTGGCAGCCAACCCACGTGGGTTGGCTTGTTTGTTTTTTTTTAAAGCAAAAAAAAATAATAATAAAGGAAGATTTGGTTGGGAGTAATGAGAGATATAATTTTTTTTTTGATTGATAATCATTGATAATGATAATAAAAGGTATGTATTTGAGTTTATTTGTTTTTTAGGATTTATTCTTGTTTGGTATTATATATCTTACTTGATAGTGTGTTTTATGTCATGTATTGAGTTTAATGGAAGCTAAAAAATAAGGGAAGTAAAAAATAAAAAATAAATAAAAAACTGAAAATTGTTAAAAAGTAGAAATAATGTTGCCTTTTGAGTTATTTGATTTGTGTTTCTTACGTTGAATCTTGTTTTTTTTCTTTTTTTTATTTCTTGGCTCATGAAAATTTATGTTTGTCATTGTACCTTTTAAAAAAAAAAGAAAAAAAAACATAAAAATTAAAAACAAATAAATAAATAAAATAATAAATTTAATCAATGCAATGATTAACGATGGTGATTGAATAATAAGTATGTTATCTTCAATGTCGTTTGGATCATAAGGGTTTATTGAGTAGCTTTAGTCTTAATCTCAACCTGCTGCAAGAATGATTTTAGTTTCAAACAATAAAATTTTCTTTTCAAAAATATTTTAATTAAAATCAATCAACCCATGATTATTTTTTACAGTAACTACGTGACTTTGAGTTCTTCATTCTGACTGAAGGTACGTAGGAGCGAAATTTTTATTCTCAAGTCAAAATTAAATTTTCACAATTTGGTTTTTTCTTTTCTTAAAAAAAAAATAAATAATAAAATAATAAAAAAAATAAAATATTTACAAAGTCTTTTTAAAATGGGTAAAATAAATAAATTTGAGATTTTTAAATTTTTGCACAATTGACTTAAGATTGTCTTAAGACGCAGAGTATTAGAAGTCTTGTGGGATTAAGTTTCCACCCTTCCTTAACTATAACCGACTCCCGAATCCAATCTGGTTCCAAAGACCATTTTCTAAAAAGGTTTTCTAATTTTTCCTAAATTTAAATAAAATTGGTGGCGACTCCATAATTTTAATTTTTTTTAAAATCACGCGAGCTGCTATTTCGCCGCGATATCTGTCGCGACAGTTAACTTTAATTTTGAAACAAAGATTACGTTCATCTAAGTATTTAGTTCATTGCTTCTTAAAAAAAATGAAAAGAAAAAAAAAAGAGACTTACACTAGGGCGAGTTTCTACCCTATTCGAGTTGACTCTACACCAGGGCATTCTTTCCCTGGTTCGATTTAATCTAAACTGAGGCAATTTTTCCTTTCCTTGGTTCAATTTGCCTTAGGCAAATCTTTTAGTCATTAGGAAAAGTCTTGGTCTTACTCAATTCAGTCTTAGACAGAGGCAAATTTCTTTTCGATCCAAATTGGCTTAATGTAGATGTTCAGCATAAGATTTTTTTTTTGCCATAATGTCTAGTAGACAACTAAAGATTGGTCTCATGAAGGTCAAACCTATTCGTATCGAGTCAACACCTCTTTGGATCTCATATCATCATTTGTGTTTTTTTGTGTAGTCAAACTCCTAAGACCAATCTAGAAGTTGTTTACCCAGTAAATTCCTTTTGTGTCGTACTTCTGAATTCATGTTTGTTTGTTATGTAATATTTCAAGTAAGGGGAATAAAAGTACAATATCATGATTTGACCATCTGATGGCAATCCCCTGATGAACAATTCAGATCGAAAAAACTTAGAAGTTTCAATTAAAAAGGAAAATGATATCCTAAGGGATAATTCAGAAATAAGAGGTACCCGAGCAAAAAAGGAAAAGAGCTCAATAGGTTGAAAACCCGAAAGGGCAGTTTAAACAAGAGTTAAGACAAATAAATTGAAATTGCTTAAACTGGGGTAATTTTATTTGCGTTCGATTGGCTACACAGGGGCAACTTGGTTTGCATTCAATTAGCCACACTGGCAAAACTTCTGAGAATATATATTGAAGGAAGTAACAACAAAGACAGTGATTGAGTCATCAGGTCGTTGCAAAAAATCATTGATTAAGGAACAAATACTGGGGCAAAATTTTTCTCACAAATACTTAGAAGCCCTAAGTAAGAATTCACAACAAGGGATGATCATCTCACTTCTCAAAGGGAGAGATAAAAAAAATTAAAAAAATGAAAAAGAAGAAAGAAAAAAAAGAGAGTCAAGAGGATTCCAAGTCAACCGAAAGGTCTGACGAAGAAAAGCACGTGAACAAAAGTTTGATTGGTTAAAGCTTTCAAGAATTGTCGCTGGTACAAATGCTTTTTAAAGAGCAAAAAGAAAAGAAAAAAGAAAAAAAAAGGGAAAAGAAAGAAGAGGAAAGAAAAAAAAGAAAAAAAGATTGAGAAGAAAAAGATCATAAGTCCATGACTTATGACTTACTAGCACAAATTGTTTATGCATGTTGAGTGCATCGGCTCCATGCATCATTAACCACACCAACTCCATTCATTTTAAGCGCATCGGCTCCATGCATCATTTTGAGCGCATTAACTCCATGCATCATTTTGAGCACATCGATTCTATGCATCATTGAGTGCATCGATTTTATGCATCATTAAGCGCATCAGCTCGATGCATTTTGAGCGCATCGGCTCCCTACATCATTGAGCACATCGGCTCCATGCATCATTTTGAGCACATCGGCTCTATGCATCATTGAGTGCATCGACTTCATGCATCATTGAGCGCATCGGCTCGATGCATTTTGAGCGCATCGGCTCCCTACATCATTGAGCGCATCGGCTCCCTGCATTTTGAGTGCATCGGCTTCTTGCATTTTGAGCGCATCGGCTCCGTGCATCATTGAGCGCATCGACTCCATGTTTTTAAATTCTTTTAAGCGCATTGGCTCCTTACTTTTTAAGTTGTTTTGAGCAAACCAACTTCTTGCATTTTGAGAGCATTAGCTCCATACTTTTTAAATTTCTGTCAATTATCGACTCTTTGCATTTCAAATCCTTTTTGAGCGCATCGATTACATACATTATAATTTTTGAGCGCATCGGCTCCTGTCATTTACTTTTGAGGGCATCAGCTCCTGTCATTTACTTTTGAGCACATCAATGCCTGTCATTTGCTTTTGAGCTCACCGGCTCATGTCATTTACCTTTTTGAGCGCAACGGCTCATGTTATTCAGATTTCTGTCATTTTACCTTTGAGCGCATCGTTCTTTGTTCTCACATTGTTTTTGTTTCTCCCGTACAAAATTTGAGTTCATTTCTTTACTCGTTTCTTACCATGATAAAATGAAAAGTTACGGTTATTCTTTTTATCTAGTAAGAATCAAGTAACGAGAGGCAACTGTGAACACCCAATTTTGTCCGGTACTTTTATTAAAAGAAAAAAAGAAAAAGGACCCAACTTTAACCAATTGACTCATTATCCAATCTATTGACCCAGTATCCAGCCCATAATTCATTATCCTACTTATTAACTCATTATCTAACTCAATTGGTCCATCAACCCATAACCTGACTCATTAACCCATTGATCTATTCTAATACAACTCAAACTCATCATAAACAAACTTATCCTAATCAAATCACATCAGCTATCCTAAACTTATCTTAAACCAATCTTAACACTCATCCTAAATTAATCCTAATCACACTCTAACTTAAACACTTTAACCTAATCACCTTCTATAAAATCTATAACCTTTCACTTCGACCGGACCTACCTCAACTTACACACTTCAGCCTGCAATTAATATCCTAGCCTTAGTTTTTTTTAATGCAGCAAGCCCCATCACCATCACTTTCAACCTTTTCACCATCTTCCTACAAAACCACCAAACAGCCAACCTCTACATCACCCATCATCACCATTTCACCATCACCATCTTCATCAACAACTTCATCACCTTCAACACATCTTCAAACCATCCTCCACACACCAGCGCTCAAACCCGCCACCATCCAGACTGAACCCGTCACCTCAACTTGCAGCGCCGTTCACCGTTTCTGGAACCAAGCTCGACACCTTCCGCGAGCCCAATCATGCCGCTATCCACTACCCATTCCGCATCGCAACTCGCATCAACCAGATCTGACCACGACACTCAGCCCGCAAGACCCACGACGCCACTCTCACAAAATTGTGCCGAAATCCCACGTCCAGACCGTATCGAGCGGAACCACCAAGTCGCGTCACCAGATCTACACGATCCGCTCCAACTGGATTCGAAACCGACAACCTTCAAGCCCGACCCACGATGCCCGTGAAAGCCACCAGCTGCCGTCTCTGTTGCATGAACCAGTCGTCGGCACTGCCCCACAGGTCCGAACTACTGAAACTCGTGTCCATCCTACCCGTCGCCGCCGCTTCGCTGGTCCTCTAGCCGCCGTTGCTCCTCCACCTGAGGCACCTCACTTTTGCAACTCTCAAAGAAGAATAAGACCCCCTTTAGTTTTTTTGTTTTTTCCGTAAGCCCCCATTTGATTTTTTTTCTTTTTTTATTTATTTTTTTAATTCTTGTTAATTTTTTTTTGGGTTCTAATTAGTTTTCCTTTAGTTTTAGTTTTTTTTAATTTATTTTTTTTCTTTTTTTGGGATGTGGGCTTTTAACTTATTGGGCTAAGCTAAAAAAGGATACAAAAAGGAAACCAAAATAAGAATTAAAAAAATGATGATGAAATTAAAAAAGGTAATAATTAAAAATAATAATTAAACATTTTTCTTTTAAAAAACAAGATTAACCAAGTTGTGACAACATTGTTAATTCAGAACTATTTTGATCATCCGAGTTGTGACAAACCTAATGATTCAAATTAATTCAATAATCAGATGGGTGACGTTCTACAAGCGACGCTTGCCTTCTCCTTTTCAAACTTTAATAGAGTCACGACGACCTGTTAATTCAATTTTTTATAAAAAAATTAAAAAAAAATATTTTCTTTAAATAAAATTAACTAACCCACACTTATTTTCTAAAGAACTACGAACTTTGAGTTCCTCCTTATACCTGAGGGTACGTAGGAGCAAAATTTTTATTCTTTCAAGCCAAATTTTAAATTTTCACAAATTACTTTTTTTTTAATAAAAAGGATAAAATAAATATATTATAAGATTACAAAGTTTTTCATAATTAATTTAGGGTAACTGTTTTAGGACGGATGTATTAAGGGTGTTGTGGGTTAAGTCTCCACCCTTCCTTATGCATAATCGACTCCCGAATCTAATCTGGTTCCAAAGACCATTTTCTGAAAAGGGTTTTCTAATTTTTCCTAATTTAAATAAAATTAGTGACGACTCCTAACATTTTATTTTATTCGTCGTTCCTGTCACGATTTTGGTCGCGACACTTATGAGTTATGACAAAGAAAGGTTACAGAAGCAGAGACAGTGAGCTCTCCACCACTCTCATCCTCACCAAATCCCTCCTCTATGCCACTGCCTCAGCTCTAGCCTTTCCCCTTTGCTCGACCTGTTACTCACACCGGTCATCAATTACCTTTTTTCAACAAGCCACTTGTCGCTGGCTGCTCATGTATTCAAACTCCGAGCAATCGAGTTGACGCAAAAATGATTCGTTTCAAACGCAGAGGGGGCGAGAAGGGGCTGAAGACGGAGGTGGTGTTGGCAACGATGGTGACATGCGGTAAGATGGAGAAAGTGTAGAGATAAATAAGAATGTTTGACTGAATGACTAAAATTAAAAAGAAAAGAATATAAGAAGTCAAAAAATAAATAGTACAAATACTTTTAAAAAATATTCAAAATTGATAAAAAGTTAATAACAATTCATCTTCTTTATTTTCAGCTATAGATTTAAATCTCTTCAAAATTAATGACTCCCAAACTTAAAGCATCGAAACTCAAAATTTTTTCAAGAATATTGTAAACGTCACCCTGCAAGCGAGCCTAATTCAACCTTAATTTGTTTAAATAAAACAAACTTAAAACATCTAAGCTCCAGTCGATTCCGAGCTTACATTTGGTTCAAATAGCAAATCTTCAACATCTCACACCAATAATTTCCTCAACAGATTCCAATAACTTTATCCCTCACCAAAAAATAAATACACTATATGTTTAGCAATAGCATCACTCATGTTAAAAAACATAATATTCTCGGAAGTAACAATATAATAATATCAACATATTAGTGTTATCGATGGTTACTAATAACTCTAAACTATTATCCATGGCTGCAAGCAGGAATATGATTGCAGGAAATGTTTAATATGTTGTCAAAATGTTTTAGAGCAGCACTGGCATTTTATGATTTGTAATTATAGATAAAATATTAAAATAAATAAATAAAAGAGATTAATTACTTATTATTTAATTAACAAATAATAAATATAATCTATATTTTATATATAATTATTAATATTTATACACAAATAAACTTACACACAAAAATTTTAAACCAATTATGTCTTTTTATTATAAATAACTGTATATACAAAAAAATTCAATAAATTTCAACTAATAATACTTACCTATACTCATAATTTCAAAAAACAATTCAATTAACTGAGTATAATAAATAAAAGGAAAATGATGTTATTATATTATTTTTTATCTCACATCCATAAGATGAATGTGATTAAGTAAGAAAAGTGATAGAAAAAGATAAATATGATGAATTATATTAAGAAGAGTGTGAAAAGAGATATACACTGTTTGTGATAAGAAAATTAAAATTATAAATAAAAACCTATAGAACATCGAAACTCCAGAACATTTCAGAATCATATTGGTTAATATCCTATTATTGCAATAGCTAAAAAAGCAAATACCAAATACCAATTTACAGTAGTATTCCACTAAACAGAACAGAAGACATCACATAATAATAGCTGTTTTGCAAAATAAAATATTCAGAATATCATAAATTCACAAATACGAAAAAGAAAGAGCACCCACACAAGCCACGACATACATGAATGACAGACGGACAGCACTGCGTTCCTTCAAATTCAGGCGTCTCCGGCAGGCGAAGGAGCGTAATCGTCGATTGATTTAGGTTTAGGTTCAGGGTCAGGAACGTCATCGGGGTCACGGGTCGGGTCGGACTTGTCGATGGAGGAGCGGGTCTTGTCAAGGAAGGGTTTGAGAGCGAGCTCAATTGCGAGCCACGCAAATGCTAGGGCTCCCACCACAAACGCTGCTTCTTTTGCCTTCCCCATCGTCGTTCGTTGCCACGTGTCGTTCCGTTCCCCTTTTCTCTTCTCTTTTATTTATTTGATTATCTTCTCTTCTTTGATGCTGATGCTGAATTTATGAAGGTTGTGCGTGCTGGTGGAGGATTTACCCAGTACCACAGCTTCCCAATCCACCCCCCTCGTGTTGAGTTCACAAGTTAAGGCAAGTTGAAGTCGACCACTTGCTCATTTTCCCTTTTACACGTAATCACTACTGCATAAAATATGAACCATTTGAAAATGACTGAAAACGTCCTTGTACATCAAACAAACTAATGTGAAATAAAATTCATAATTAATCTAGATGACATAGATGGTTATAATACATAAATGGAAAAATAAAAGTAGTTTAACTTTTAAAATTAATTTACTTATATGTAATATGAATTCTTGAGCATAATAATATTGTTTTTATTTTACATTTACAAGCATAAAAATGAATCCCATTCTCCATTTCTTTCTTTATTTATTTTTTTTCAAATTAAGAATTCATGCTCCACTTCTACTTGTGTAAAATAAGGGACAAAATAGAAAAACCTTCAGTTTTCGAAGAACCGAAACTTAGATTTGTAGAAATAATAACACTCACCATTATCCCCTTTAATTTATTCTAGACGTAGAAAGAAGTACTCAAAATAAAAGTAAGGTGTTTAAATTAATAAAAAAAAAGATATGGAAATTAATTAATGTATAACTATCAAACACTACACAATACATCAAAATATATATAAACACATTAAATTCTGTGATATCACCATATCTGTCTTAGTGTCCTGAACTACCAGCCGGATCAAGCACTCCAGTTCATTTCAAAATCTTTACTAGAGATATTGCATTAATGTTGAAGAATATACTATAAGATCAAATCTCGAGTAACTGGGGGCGTTAAACCTCGAGTAGGTTCAGCCAGTAATAAAACGACGTATGCCTGTCTCAAATATTTTGTTTTTCCCCCTTTAAAAAAGGTGTCAACTTCAAGGTCCAACATATGCCATAAAAGTCTTAAATTAACACATAACCACCACTACAACAAAGGGAATCATCAGTACTTCCCTTTAACTTCTTCACCTTATCCCACAAACTACACATATAGGCAGTTTCTTTCAGTTTAGAGGTATTAGGCATTATCCAACAGGAAGGAATTATACACTAGAAATTGAAAGCACTGATGCAAGATAATAGCAACATTGTCAAAGCCAACGTGACTAATTAACAATAATACTCCTTTGATGTCTTTAGAACCGCCCATAAAATTTCCCTACAATAAAGGTATACAACCAAATGCCGCAAAAATTGTGATATGAAACTTAACGGCCACGACCACGGCCACGTCCACGTCCTCTCCCCCGCCCACGCCCCAAAGGCTTCCCTGCAAATGAAATCAAAACTATGAAAACCAGAAATCCCTAGATAACAGCTATCATGAACATAACGGGTTTGTATGAAAAATATTGCAGTGACAGTCAAATAATATACAGTACCAGCAGTTGGCTTCTTCGGCTTGACCCTAGGAGTTTCCTCAACCAGTAAAGTCTCAAGATTCAAGCTGTCAGGAAGGATATAATAACGAATGTTGTTGCCTCTCACACTGAGATGATCCATAGTCACTGGGTTTTTCCCTTTCAGGGTCAGTTTAACTGTTTTCAAATGTGTATTCATACTGATATCAACACCTGTAGTATAGCAACAAGTCCAAGGATCAGTACAACTAAAGCTTCAAAACACTTCTCACCCCATCCCCCCCCCCCCCCCACAAAAAGAAGGCTGTGAGAATTGAAACACTAAATGGGAAGCTCTTTATTTAGACATGAGCTGATATGTATTCACTAAATATGAGAAAATTCCTTGGTGCTTAATTAGATTTTGATTGAATAATAAGGAAGAAGCAATATACTGCCCAATTATAATAAAATGATTCACTATCCTCAAACCATGTTCACTTTCAACTAATTACAAACATTACATAAAAGAAAGCTATAGTGTTCACTACTTATTCGTGAAGCTGTGGGTCACACCTACGCTTCAGACATTCCAAAATTTAATACAACCAAAGATAACATATATATATATATAAAACTTACAAGTTTCCGATTTATGTGACTAAGTCAAACTAAATCCAGATGGTTGTTCAAAAGAAAATTCCACAACAGAGACTGCAGGGGGTTTAATCAGAAGCAATGGAGGAGAATGGTGTATTTCAGACAAGTTTGGCCTAAGGTAAGAAGTACAGCAGTACAGGCTGAACTGGGGGTCTGTATCACAGAATAGAAAATGAATAAAGGATACGCTTCAAAATGATGCAGATGCAGTGAGGGGATTCTAAATTACGATAGTTTTAATAAGCATACTTGTCCCAAAGGCTAGGGGGTTGATTACTGCCATATAACAAAATTTCAATTGATTTGCCACCCAAGTGAGCTATCTAGACTCAGAGTTCAAGATGCCTCTTGCCAAAATGTCTGTTTCGGTACAAATTTGAAGGAGTTAACAAGAAATTGAGTGATCAGGGAAACAATTAGAGTGGGTTCGTAAACTTGTGAGGTGTGTGTAAAAATGGACTTGATGCAGAAAATTTATTATTATTTAAGAATAATAGATATTTTTCTACTCAAGAGTCATCGTTCATTGTATTAAGGTTTAGAACTGCTAAAGAGTTATGGTTTTGTGTAGTTAATTAAGTATAATTATGGGTCTAATTAATTAAAAGTAGTCTAAAAGTCAGTCAAAAGTCATTAATTAAGCCACTTAAGAGTCCAGTCAGTTCTAGATGCATATTGGGTCTATAAATAGTGATTCCCTATGTAATTCTGAACAGAGTTGAGAATAAAAAAATTTGAGAATTAAGTAAAGTATTTCCAGAATACATCTTCTGATGTTTTCTTTCAACTTCAGATTAGATTCTGACAATATTATATTCTCATCCAAGGAGGTGGACTCCTCCCACATATACCCTTTATTCCATATACCCACCAACCTATCTTCATAATTTCCTTTCCCACCAACCCATAATTTAAATAAATTCCTGGGCTGTATCAGTTTGGTATCAAAGCAGGTTTTTCAGGGACTACCTTCCTCTCCTATGGCATCAAGGAGTGGCAGAGAATTTCAAGGCGGGCTATTTTGCACTCCAATGGGAACATGGAGTGGAAGAGAATTTCGAGGCAGACCATCTTGTGCTCCAAAGGTAACATGGAGTGGGAGAGAATATCGAGGCAGATCATATTGTGCTCCAATGGCAAAACAGAGTAGAAGAGAATTTAGAGCAGGACTCTGATTGTGAAAGAGATGAATTGCTGCTGCGAATTGTGGAAGACATTCATGATCTATCTAATCGAACTGCAAGTTTAGAAACTTGGAGACTCCAGCCAAATGCTCCAAAAGTCAATACCAAGAAATTCTGATTTTAAAATAGTAGAAAGTTCAAGCAAGCAAGATGATGATGAAGTTGCAAGAAATCTGAATTTTTCTGAAGATGAAGAAGTCAAAAAGCAAGAGGATGTCGAACGAACACCTTTTAAACAAGATGAAGATGAAGTTGCCAGAAATTTGAATTTTTGTATAGATGAAGAAGCTGCAAAGCAAGAAGATAAAGAACAAACACCTCTGAATTTTAAAGGAGTGAAACAAGTGACAATGGTGATGCAACACATTACTGCAACTCCTAAGGATTCTATTGAGGATAATTGGCCTCGAAACAACATTTTCATCACTAATGTGAAGTTCGGAGATCGAGTACTAAAGTTATCATCAATAAAAAGTGAAGGATCACAAGCAAGACAATCAGCAACAAAAATTGTGAACGCATTGTTATTGAAGCATTTAGAAGCAGTTAGAAGGAGAAAGTAAGACTGTAGAATCTCTCATCAAACATTATAGATCCATTGAAGATATTGATGAAGAACAAATCATTCATACACTTACTAAGGTGTCAAAAGCAATTTGGGATACCGAAGATTTTCTCAATGAGAGACAAGGGGAATATATGAAATTTCTTGTCAATTGGAAGAAAAGGAAAAAGAAAAAAAAGGAGGACTTGGAAAGTACTTGGATTACTACAGGTGACTTTGGAAGTAATAGTCCAAAACTATTCAAAACATATCAAGATTTTCACTCGTCAAAGACGAGTTCTGTCCAGGCCAGGAGAATTATGCAGAAAATTTATTATTATTTAAGAATAATAGATATTTTTCTACTCAAGAGTAATTATTCACAGTATTAAGGTTTAGAACTGCTAAAGAGTTATGGTTTTGTGTAGTTAATTAAGTAATCTCGTAATTAGGGGTCTAATTAATTAAAAGTAGTCCAAAAGTCAGTCAAAAGTCATTAATTAAGCCACTTAAGAGTCCAGTCAATTCTAGAGACATATTGGGTCTATAAATAGTGATTCTCTATGTAATTTTGAACAGAGTTGAGAATAAAAAAATAATTGAGAATTAAGTAAAGTATTTCCAGAATACATCTTCTGGTGTTTTTTTTCAACTTCGGATTAGATTCAGACAATATCAGATTCTCATCCATGGAGGTGGACTCCTCCCACATATACCCTTTATTCCATATACCCACCCAACCTATCTTCATAATTTCCTTTCTCACCAACCCATAATTTAAATAAATTCCTGGGCTGCAACAGGACTAAGACAATCCTGATGGCTTGGTACAGAGCTAGTGAAGCATCCATGGCTTCCTGTAAGAGGATGAGATGGGAAATCTCATAAAACTTAGGATGCTCTTTCACAGCTCGTGGTCTTCTCACTGTTTCTATCTGTCCCTCATGCAAATCCATGCAGCCAAATATATAGAAAGTCTTAGTCAGCATGAGACAAAAGGCATTTATTGTTGGGATTGTGACATGGCATCTTCTATTGGGATACGGCAGTCTGAAATTCTAAGACATTAAGGATTTGAATCATTTGATGATGACAGGATATTAGCTATTTTTGGGAGTGACAGAACTGTTTCAGGTGAATCTAAGTATTATTTGGTGTTAGTTAATAAAAGATATGGCAAGCTAAGCTGACAAGATCGTTCTTTCCGTTTCAGCGTCCTAGGCGTCATGGGACACGCATCGCCCATCTAATGGTTACCATGGAAGCTCCAGATCTCGAGGCCTAAGACACCTCTTGGAGTTTTCGTTCACCCAAGGCCTTCCAAGCCACATATTGGGTCATAATTCCCAGTCCCAAAGCCCCCATGTCTAACCAAGGCTTCATCCTCTGCTCCCTGCTTAGCTCATGCTAGTTGTGTCCCCGTTTCCCATTTTACCCTTCTTGGTTTCATTCTAACTATCTAGTTCAAAGAGTACTAGGTCCAAAACAATGTCAAAAGCAACAAACATCTTCCTACCATGGTAGTCAGAATCGTAAGAATTGCGATTCGATCCTTACGATTTGATGCGAGTCACTCCTCCAACGATACAGATCGGTTCCTGTATCATTTTCGTCTCTGAATCGCACTACGAATCGGTTGATTCGCAGTGGAATCGCAAGAATCGCGAACCTGCAATGATTCGTGCGATTCATGCAGGGACGGGTCACCAACACGGAAACGGGTAGCGAATGCAGAAAATGGGTCGCACAGAGCAGAAGCTCCAATCCGGGTCGCGCAGAGCAGAAGTTCCAGAACGGTCGAGCATGGAGAAGTTGCAGAACGCGCAACCAGAAGCAGCAGAACCGGTCACGAAGCTGCAGAACGAGAAGCAGGAAATGGGTTGCGCAAAGCAGGAAACGGGTCTGGTTTTCGCGACCCGGTTCTGAAAATCCATTTTTGAGGGGTTTTTTTTTGCAATTTTTTTTATGGGCTTGGAGGGAAAGTGCCGAATCTTTCCCTCCCTTCAATCCCAAACAATAATACTAAATAAACAATACCTAATATTGGTCCCCACACACTCTGCATCTCTCTCCCACATTTTGTCACTTTGCCCTTTACTCCTTTTCTCCCCTACGAAGCTCTGCTTTCTTTATCTCTTAAATGCTGCTGCTGGTCCCCTTCGTCTCTTTTCTTAAGTGTTGCTGCTAAGATTCACTTGGTCCCCACATTTTGTCACTTTGCCCTTTACTCATTTCCCCCCCATGAAGCTGCTTTCTTTATCTCTTAAATGTTGTTGCTGGTCCCCTTGGTCTCTTGAGTGTTGCTGCTAAGATTCGGTTGGTCCCTTGGTCTCTTAAGTGTTACCTTTTTCTCTCTCAAGATTCGATTGGTCCCCTGTTGTTGTGTGTGCTGCTGTGCTATTTTTTGGTGAGGTGCAATGGGTCAAAATAAGAAAAAGAAGGAAGTTGATGTCACATGGAATCACTGTGAAAATGTTCCACCACATAGACTTTTAGTTAAATGTAAGTATTGTTCACATACTTGTTGGGGTGGTATTGCAAGGATGAAGCATCACCTTGCTGGAACAAAGGAGAATGTTAGTCCATGTACATCAGTTCCTGATGAAGTCAGAAATGTTTGTGAAGTTGTTAGAGAATAGAGAAAAAGCTAAAGAGGCAAATAACCTACAATGTTTTGAAGAGAATGCAACTTAAGATGCTAATGCCAAAAAGGGCACAATGGACTCATTTGTTAGCAAAGGGAAAGAAAGAACTTCTAAATCTACAAAGCAAAAGACAATGAATGAGATGTTGAAAGATAGAGAGATGGTAATTGAAGACATTTGCAAATGCATTTATGGCAATGCTTTACCATTTAATTTGGTAAGAAGCCCATTGTTTGTCCAAATGTTAAAATCAGTTGGTGAATATGGAAGGGGTTTGAAACCTCCTACTTATCATAAGCGAGAGTTTCTTACTTGAAAAAGGCAATTGATAACATCCAAAAAAAATTAGAGAAGTACAAGAGTGAATGGGAGAAATGGGGCTGCACTTTGATGTGTGATGGCTGGACAGATGGAAAAGGGAGGTCACTCACCAATTTTCTAGTTAACAATCCAAGTGGGTCAGTTTTCCTTAAATCTATTGACACTAGTGATGTGATCAAGGATGCTAAGCAAATGTTTGATTTATTGGATAGCATTGTGGAAGAAATTGGGGAGGATAATGTGGTGCAAGTTGTGACAGATAGTGTCTCTAATCTTGTGGCAGCAGGGAAGATGTTAGAGGAGAAGAGAACAAAGTTATTTTGGTCCCCATGTGCAGCTCATTGCCTTGATTTAGTCCTTGAGGACATTGGGCAGCTTCCGGTATTTTATAATGCTATTGCAAATGCAAAGAAAATCACAACTTACATATATAGGCATATATGGGTCCTAAACTTGTATAGAAAGCATTCCAAAGGAAGGGAATTAGCTAGACCAGCAGTCACAAGGTTTGCAACCTCTTATCTCACACTAAATTGCATCATGCAACAAAAGAATACTCTCCGATCTATGTTTGCTTCAGAGGAATGGGCTACTAGTAATTATGCTAGTAAATGTGAGGCTAGGGAGGTGATGAACATAGTTTTATCTGATGCTAGATTTTGGAAATCCATCCAATATTGCTTGAAGTGTGTGATTCCACTTGTGAAAGTGTTAAGGCTTGTGGATGGTGACTCAAAACCCGCCATGCCATATATTTATGAAGCCATGGATAGAGCTAAAGAGCAAATAGCTGAAAACTTCAAAAAGTAAGAGTCAAGGTATAAAAATGTGTGGAAGATTATTGATACTCGTTGGGATTTACAACTGCATAGGCCTCTCCATGCTGCTGCCTACTATTTTAAGTAAGTAATTTCATTCGTTTAAGTTTTATGCACTTTAGTTATTTATTTTAGAGACTAAGTTACTTTGGCAATTAAAAATTGTCTTATTTCTTGTTTTATTAGGCTCTATTATGACAAAAACTTCAATGCGGATAGTGAGGTTTTAATTGGGTTATATGAAACCATTGAAAGAATGGTTCCAGATAGAAGGACAAGATTTTTAATTGATCAACAACTTGAAAAATTCAAGACAGCTAAGGGGCTTTTTGGAATGAGCATGACAATAGATACTAGGGACAAAAAGCAACCTCGTAACTTACCAAGACTCTTTTATCATCCAAGAGTCCAAGATGTAGTTTTAATTTGTATGTTTGCTTTTGTTTTGATAGGTCTTTGGTGGGAAAGTAACGGTGGAGAGGGTAAAGAGTTGCAAAAGATAGCCATGAGAGTTTTGAGTCTCACATGTAGTGCTACTGGATGTGAGAGAAATTAGAGCACATTTGAACAAGCGCATACTAAGAGAAGAAACCGCTGGGAGCAGCAAAGATTAAATGCACTTGTGTATGTTAAGAATAATCTTCAACTTGAGATGAGACAAAAGTCTAGAGAGGAGAAGGGAGATACTTATGATCCTATATGCTTATCCGATATTGAATCGGATGATGGGTGGATTACTGAAAAGGAGGATCCTTGCTTACCAATTGATGCTTCATGGATGGATATACATGAGGGCTTCACTTTTGAAGAAGGAGCTCCAAGCAAGAAAAGGAAGAGAGGTATTTGTTTAAACTTAAAACACTCTTAACTCTACACTAAAAATTAAATAATGTTGTCTTACACTCTTTTTCTTTTATAGGTCCAAGAAATTTAAATACCAAGGCCAATAAAAAGGGAAAATCTATATCTATAATAGGAGATGAGAGTGAAATTGAAGAGATTGTTGGAGATGCGGAGGAAGAGGGAGAGCATTTGACATCAAATGATGAGGATGATCTAAGTGACGTTGATCTTGGGAATGATGAACATTAGATTATGTATAGGTTTATATTGGTTTATATCTACAATGATGATCATTGATCTTGAATATTGGTTTATATTTCAATTTTTTTGGCTATGTAGTGAGTTATTTGACTTCAAAATACTAATATCTAGATGTTTTTAATATTTTTTTATGTGAAATACTATTTTTAATTATTGGTCATGAATCTTACGATTCATAATAAGATTCAATTCACGATTCGGAAAATAGGTCTTCCGATTCACGATTCAAATCCCGATTTGACAACCATGCTTCCTACTGTTCCAAGTCTAAAGTTTAAACAGTAATAGCTACTATTTTACACCAAACATTTTAAATAAATTTATTAAGAAGAAAACAGGGACAGTACAAATAAGGGGAGGACAAGACATTATCCATTAGGGGTGCACATGGGTCCAGGTCGACCCGAGCAACCCGACCCGACCCGACCCAATTTAATATTTCTGGGTTTGTTCAGGTTAGTTCGGGTAAAACCCGATTAACCCGTCCATTAATTGGTTCGGGTGACGGGTTACATAAGTCGACCCGATTACCCGATTAAAAACAATGTCGTTTTGGGATGATACGTTTATACCCCCTTCTTTCTTACCCCACCCGAGCGTCTGGACAACATTTCTTTCTATCTTTTCTCCTCTGTCATTTCTCGGTCACCACTCACCACCACCAGAATCCCTCCTCAGTCCTCCCCTCTCGGCCCAGCCACCACCTCCACCGTCGTGACGAGTTCGTGACACGGTGACAGCCACCACCTCTCTTCCTTCTTACTGCAAAATCCTAAATTAGAAACCCTAGGCACCACCCCTTCTCAATCTCAACCCTCTCTCACCAGAAATCCTCCTCCCTTCTCGGCCCAGCCACCACCGGCGGCGACAAGTTCGTGACAGTGTCTAAGAGACTGTGTCTGCGGTTCTCGGCGTGTCGAATGCTAAGAAGTTGCTGGAGCTGAGAAGGTCCACACCCAGAAGAGCTAGGCCTGTGGTAAGAAATTATTTGGAGTTGAATTTGTTTGGTGCATTTTGGTTGCTGAGTTGTTCAGTAGTGTTTTCTTTTTTTTTTTTTGGAGATTCTTCCTGTGCCCTTTGTTTTTATGAGGTACCGGAACCCTAGTGATAAGTAGCCGATATTTTGTCATGCATCCCACTTAGTTGAAGTGAGACACATAGTTGAACGAGACACAAAGTTAAATTCTAGCTATTGATTGTGAAGGGGTATCGATATCAGTATATCACAAGAAAAAAAAAAGAAGGGTACTGGAGAAAGAAACCTTCAATTTTTGTTGTGTGGGGGAGTTTAATGGATACTTATTTCAATTGATGGAGCCTGTGATGCTATTTAGTGAACTAACAGTTTTAGTGATTTTCATTGAGAAAATTCCTCTTTAAATAAAAAATGGAGGACTAATTCATGGTAGTTTTGCGATTTATTCCATGTTTGACTTATCTGTGTAGTTACCTGAGATTTTTATTTTGTAAAACAGAGAAGTAGGACATTAGAAGTCTGTGTACTTTCTGTCTTTCTCAATATGAATTCTGTTTTTCACAGTTTCACCAAGGAAATTAGAATCTGTTTGAAATTCAAAGTTTGAGGAGCATTTGTCTCGATTTTGTTCACTTGTTGGGCTATCAGCATGTGTATTGTTTATTGCAAAATTTGAGTGTGTATTGAATGTAAGAATGTGAGTGATGTGTGACTCATGTTTATCTTGTAAGAAGCAGAAGCAATAGCCTATCTATGAGTTAGTATATTTATTATTTAAAATGACCAAATGACTATTTAATTTGAAATTTCTGAAGTATATGGTCATTATCAGGAACACCCACAAAGTAATTAAGTAGCTGAAAAAGTTGGTGTTATTTTTTTCAACCCGTATAAGCTTTCTGCCAATAGCCAACAGATCGGTGCTATTGTCTTAATCAGTTGATGGTCACATTGTCATTTCAGGTTCTTAGATGGGTTATGTTATGGGTTCTGGTTTTGGACTTTTGGGTTTGGAGGTGTTAGCATTTTGTAGATTTGCTCAGTTTACTATTCATTTGTATTCAAGCTTTTTTTCTATAGTGTGCTTTATGCTTCAGGTGCTGATTGTTTTCCAGGAAAATAATTATGGGTTTTCATCAAAATTCCAGCTTTACATGATTGACGATTGCTTTGCCTGATTTTGGTTAATACTGTAGAGTGTGATGTTGTGAGTTTTGTGACTGTTTTTAATTCTGTTTGGTTGCTGAGAAAGCGTTGGAAAGTGGAAAATGAAAGGAGCAGGAGCTTAAATTATGGCTCTTGGTTTTTAATTTTATTAATTATCTTACAATAGGCCTACTGCCTAGTTGAATTAGTATTATTTGCATTAGTGAAGTCTTTTTGTTCCCCTTTTCTGTTTTATATTCTGTTAGCTGTATCACAAATAGCAACTGAGCTAGCTGTCTGTACTGTACGTGCTTCTGTTTTTTATTTCTCTTTTGATCTCTCCTCTGTTTGAAAATATGAGCAACCCAAAGACCCGACCCGAACCAACCTAATTGTAATCGGGTTGGTTCGGTTCGGATTACTTGAAAATTTTTTTGAAACACAATCCAACCAAAACCGACCTTAACTAATTGGTTTGGATTTTTCTTTCCCCTAAACCCGACCCGACCCGACTCGTGTGCAGCCCTTCCATAACAGAAAAAGACAAGAAACAACCCATTCATTATGTAAGGTATAACTATGAAGAGAGCAATAAGTAAAACATGAAAGAAATCATGAATGTAGCAAAGCTGTTCAATCTCTCTGCCATATCAGAAATGGCAACTTCCTTTGAAAAGGCCTTGAGCAGAAAACCAAAGAAAAGCCACAAAAATCAATCATATCCTATAACAAGCTTAGGTGCAAAGGGATACTTCAAAGTTCAAATATTATTAATCTAAACAAGAAGCTACCTAGGGGCTACTAGCACACTTTATGTAAAAAAACTGTCAATAGATACAAAGAAGCAGAAAACTACCACCAACTCCGTGAAACAAAACATCAACATCTGCTCCCAGTAAATTAGGATAAAAAAAAGGATTTCAAATCATATTAGTTATGTTGTAAGTTGTAAACCTATCACGCTGATAACAGAATTCCCATCTTATTGTCTCTTAGAAAATGTCAGGGTAATCAGATATTCATCTTGACATGACAGGAAGTTGATAACATAGGAATTACAAGTAAAGAAGTCAGATATCAAACGAAGAAATCTTTATGGAAGTTGCAAATAAGTAGAATCGGAAAAATATGAAGTTAAAAGATGGATCTTATTTCTTAGCACCCCAAATAATATTTCAAGTGATACATGATTATGACTATTTTTTTTTTTGGGATAATGAATTCTTGATTATGATTAACCTACCTAGATTAGCAACACAGACACTTCAGATCATATTTCATATGGATGAAATTAATAAGATTATCCAACAGATTTCATTAGAATTCAATCCACATAACTCTAAACTGTCATAACCTCTTATATTGATGTGTTATATGGCCTACTAGCCTATAAATAAGAGAAAGAGCTAGGGCCGGTGTCACAGGCACAAGTACATGTACTTATTGTGAGATGTACGATTCAAACTAGTAAAAGAAGGAGTAAAAATTTTTATAAACAACAAAATTTACCTTCAGCTTCACCTTTCTATAACAGAATGACATCTATGAAATCCACTGGTTACAGAGCCCATGAGGTGAGATTTGACAAAATCCCATTCATATGTCACTGATACGTGAAATCTCATCATTTAAATACTTTACAAAAGAAAAAGAACTATTGCAACCTATTTCTTTTTTTTTTTTTAAAAAAGGATTAAAATTTTAAAATTCTGGTAACACTTAGAGGATGCTGCCAAAAAGTGCATTAGGTTTAGCAATTGGGAAGCCAGTGAGCATCCCTGCAATATTCCACAAATGTAGGTACTAATCATATGTGTTAAAGCGTGAAGCCAGCCTAGGGTTTAACAAAACCAGAAGGTGAAGAACAATACAATCTGAAAATAGTGGAAGAGTGAAAAAAAGAACCTAACCTGTAATGGTGCCATGAACAATAGTACCGTTCTTGAGCTCGATTGATACAGTTTCGTTGTTCAACTTCATCAGAAACCTGCTCGAGTTTTCATACAAAAGTTTTAGCTTCAGATTGTAAAAGAAACGTAGTAAACCAGAAAAAGAAACACAGAATGAGAATTGAGAGAGACGAGTAGACAACAAAGGAGAGACCTGACGAGCTTCATGGTGGCAGGGAAGAGAAGGAGTAGATGAAAGCACAGAGAAGACTCGCTAGTCGCAGCTCAAGCACGAGAAGGGGTTTTGGGCTCCAAAGTCCAAACGACAACTCAGTGCAAGAAACCCACCGCTAAAAAGAAAAAATAAGGGTTAAATTAAAGTTTTCATCCTTATATTTTATATTTATTTTTAATTTAATTTATATATATATATATATATTTTTAAATTAGTTTTTATATTTTATATCTAATTTTAATTTGATTTTATATATTTTTAAAATTAGTCTTTATATTTACAAATATTTTTAAAATAATTTCTACCATTAATTTTTATTATAATATCATTATAATATCATCAGTTGATTAATAAATAATATTTTTTATTTAATATAAACTCATTTAAATACTTATTTTTTATGTAAAATATCAAATAAAATAATTATTCATTTTAATAAGTATTTATTTTTTATAAATATTCTTTTATCTAATAAATATTTTTTAAATATTCTTTTTTTATAAAATATTTAATAGGAATTAAATTAATTATATTAAAACAAAAATTAACAGTATGAACAATTTTAAAAAATTTATAAATATAAAAATTGATTTGAAAAAAAAAAAATTATAAAGATAAATTAAAAATAAATATAAATTAAAAGAACTAAAATTTTAATTAAAAAATAAATAAAAAGGAAATTAGCAGTCCTAAAACAAATTATATATTATAAATATTTTAATTTTTTTCAATGTTCTATAAATAACTTTTAATAAGTTTTTTTTTTGTTATACAAGAAACTAAGAAGGAAAAAAAATTAGGACTTAATAAACATCACACCTATGGAGTTAACTAGAAGAAGATGAGTCATAAATTAATAACATATCTTGTCAATCTTAATAATTTGCTTAATTATTATTATTTACATAATGAGGATGAACTCTTTATAAAAAAAATAATGAAATAAATAAAGATGTGTTTTATATATTATTTATAATTTAATAATATTTTTATGATAAAATTATTGAAAAATCGATCGTTGTTCAAAGTTATTTTTTAAATAAATATTTAAATTATTTGAAGAGGAAGTAAACTAATGACAAAAAAGATTATTAGCTTAATTAAAATAAAATTTCAAAACAATTAATTATTAGCCTAATTATTCATAAGATTTAAATTTGTATGATTTGTCTAAATATCGAATTAGTCTTCTTAAATAGGTCATGACTTGGTCGGGAACATATGACTTCCAATTTTGTCATGTGTTATCTCAGCCAATAAGTAATTACATTACTTTCTTAACATGTGACAAGTAGAATAATTAATATTCTGTCATATGTCATCTTATATCGTCATTTTATGTTATATATGATTTAATATGACAACATGAGATATGCGATAAATAAAATGTCTCATGTACTAAAATCAAATAATAATTAAAAAATTCAATAACCAAATAATAAAAATAAAAATGAATAAGAAAAAAATTACAACTTCTCAAATAAGTAAAAATAATAATCAAAATATTTTATATGATTAAAAAAACTTATTCTATCTCCAAAAGGAGAAATATATTATTTTTTTCAATACAACACTAACATGTCTGTCAATGACACATATTCAAATGCTAAAAACTCAATAAGTTAAAATGTTGATGTAAACTCATTAAAAAAATATTAAAATTATATAGGGAAAAAAGAACAAAAAAATGTAAATGGAATGAAAAAAAGAAAAAGAAAGATAAAAATTAAACTTACAAAAAATAATAATTTACATGAATATTTTTTTATTTTGTTTTATAAAATTTTGTCACACATTTTAATTTTGAGACTATACTTACTTAAGGTACAAGAACTTCTCTTTCTAAGTATATTTTGAAACTAAAAATATTTTAATTTTGAAACTAAAAATATTTTAATTTATAAATATTTTTTAAATATATAAGTTGTTTTATAATATTACATATTTAAATTATTTAATATTTATATTAAAATAAAATATTTTCATGAAAATATTATATATTTTAAAACTAAACTTATAAATATTTTTTTATAAATTATTACATATATTTCAATTAATAAAATTATTTTTAATTAAATTATATTTATTTTTATAATTTAATTGTTAAATTTATCTGTGCATCCCATAAGTGAAAAATCTAATACAGATCAAAAGAAAGTAACACACAAAAAGGTGAGCATCACTGAAAACACTACGTTTTGCCAAATAATTAGCAAGTATTTTATTTATGCAATGTAGTCAGTAAAAATGAACTTTCCAATTTTGACGAAGCATCTCCTTCGCTAAATTAATGATGCAAGCAAGAGCATAAAAGTAGGAGATTTTATTCGTGACAACTTTTAACGTATCTAACGAGTCAAACTTGCAAATAAGCTTGCAAAACCTTCTATCCTATGCAATTTCCAGTCCCTATCGATAGCTTGAATTTCAGCAACCAGGCTGGAGGCATGCACAATGTAACCAGAGTATCCTACATCTAAGAACCACAGCCATCACAAAAGAGATCGCCCATGACAACTCTACCTGGATTTCCAAGAGAGCTGCATCTGTATTTAGCTTGATGAAATCCCTGGAAGGTAAACACCAAGATACGAGATGTTGAGGTTTTAAAGCACAATTCTTGTTGTCCCAAATACTAGTCAACAGGTTCAAAGCGCGACAAAAAAATTAGACCATGAATCTAAAAGCTTTGAAAAATCCAATCAGCAATATTTGACGTAGAGAATGATGTATCATACTTTAGTCCCAACCTCAGCTTGGTAATTTTTATTAGTTGTTAAACTAAACTGATAAGCGATTTTAGGAGAGGATAAAAGTAATTCTTAAGAAAATAGTGTTGATAGGATTGTCTATTTAGTAGCCAACTGTGATGGTTTTTTTACCAAAATGTTTTCAATGAAAAAAATATTTATCAAAATGTCATAATTTTTAAATTATTTATCGGAATGTCATCGTTTTTGTTATGGTAAAATTTTTTATTTGTTGTTGTGCCATATAAGATACGCCTGAAGAGATGACGTTTTCCACGTGAATACGTCAACACGCGTGGTGTTTACACGTGGAATACGTCAAACGTGATGGCGTATTCCACGTGTAAACGCCACGAGTGTTAATGTATCCATGTTGGATGCATCATGCGTGTTGGCACATCCTTCATCACAACCTATATAAGCACATCTCCTCCTCCTCTCACGACCATTTCTCTCATTTCTCAAATGTTCACCTTCTCTCTAGCCTTCCTCTCTCTTTAAACTCTCTCCCAAACTCTTATTTGACTGTAACTTGTGAGAAATACTTTTTTTGACTATATATGTAAGTATTTTTATCATCTTTTATTATTATTGTTATATTTATTGCTAAATTTTTTTATTGTTAGAATTATTGTTTATTTTTGTGTGTTTTTATATTAAATGTGTATTGTATATCTGTTTTATTGTTAAAATTATTTATTATTGATTATTATTATGTATTGTATATTTGTTTTATTGTTAGGTATTAGGTTTTTAGAATTTGTTTGTAAAAATTTTAATAGTTTTAATATTATTAGGGTTTTTGTAATTTTTTGTTGTTTTCAATTGATTAAAATTATGAGTTTATTGAAATTAATCAGGCATAAAACAAATTTGTTTCAATTGACATATGTGTTGATTGATTTCATATGTGTTGTGTTGTTATTATTCAGAAGTTTAAGATGACCAAACACATTGTTGTTCTCATTTACTATAATGGGAGAATGTATGAAGGTGAAAATAGTCTAATGTATGAAGGTCATCGTCCTAAGTCTATCATGATTCAACGTGATACAACTTTTGAGCTTCTGAAAATAAGAATTCATTTAAAATTAATGTTCCAAGAAAATCAAGTTGTGTCCAATGTTGTGTATAGATTCCCATAATGGAGCAATGTACTGAAATAGATTTAGAAGATAATGAAGACGTTGCTTGCATGATAGATTGCTTTGATCAGCATCCAAACTTAACTTGCATGGAGTTATATATCGAGACAAAAACGAGTGAGCATAATGAGCATATTGGAGCTTCTTCTGAAACAGAGTTACAAGTTGATCCTTCTAATCTTGTTGAATCATCAAACTCTATCAACACTCAAGTATCTATGGCACATACTGCTATCTTAGTACAATCTCAGGAGGTCGGTACATCTACAATACCTGAAGGGAGTTCATTTAGGTTGGACTTTGAAACTGATAATCTGCTTATGACATATGCATTATCTGACACAAGCGATGATGAATGAGAGATGCCTAAGAGTGAAGATATAGACACTAACTTAGAAGAAGATCAATGTAACCCTAAAGTAAATATACAACAACTAGTCCATTCATTGGTAGTTGCTCTTGAATTTACATTTGTGTCTCCATGCTCTCAGTTTTTTAAAATCATTTGGGATGCGCTAAGTACACCTGATAATCTTCCTAAATTAGATTCTCGTGGTGTTTGGAGTCCAGATGAAGAATTATATGTTGGTTATAATTTCCCTTTAAAGATGCTGTCTGTAACACCCTCCATAGGGTATCACATTTTATACTAAAAACTTAAAATCTAAAAAAAAATCATTTCATAGAAGAATTGAGTTCTAAAAGATGGATTTTTAACTTTCTTTTCATGGAAATATAAACTTACCAAAAATTTTAAGAAAACAGAAATTAAATTGAATTGATTAATACATATATTATAAATACCACAAAATATTCAATATAAAAATAAAACATTTAACTTACAGACTCAGAGAAACAGTAACAAACCCAATGACGGGTACTACTAATAGCACGGTAACAACACTAACGAGAAAACCCAACGTACATGATTCGTTTCTCCACCAACTGCATCACGTTGAAACTGAGAAGATCACTCCTCGACGCCGTCACCATCTTCAGAATTTTGCCTCCAATGGGTCTAAGAAATTTGCTTCGTCTACTATACGAATTTAAATAAAACAAACACAACAAAACAATACAGTAAAGAGGTGAATCCCTTTTCACCAATACCAAGATTTAGATGTGAAAGAATAATACGAATGACAAAGTCATTCCATACACACAGATATCACAATTATAATCATGTTATCAATTTACAAATAATTCTAATAAACACATGTTATAATAAAATGAATAGCAATAACATTACCGTGATAGATATAATAATGGATACAATTAAATCATATAGTCACAACATACATAATATCTCAACAAAGTGAATATAAATAACCACATAAAAATGCAGATCACATATGCTAATGTAATGGTACGTATAGATAAAATAGAACAAATAAATAACATTAAAATGTATAAAACATAAATATATGAAATGTGACTCAACCCTACTCCATGGAGCTAAAAATACGACATCGAGAGAAACGACCCGCAAAATCTATTAAACCGCGACCGCCCAATAACTATTCCGCATTGTCTCACGTTAGCGTCTATAGCCCAAAAATAGCATAGTGGTGTAGCACATTGTCATATGTCGTGTCACTACAGGCTTGCACTAATAGACTTCACAAGATCTTGATTAAGTATAATGCGTGTCGAGTCCATTAGTGTGTTACCGCTACTACGGCCTGCAGGAGGAGCGACCAATTAACCCATCCACAAATGAATAATCTGCACACTAATGTCTCCAAGTTCATTCAAGTTGAACCACACTACGCTTATCACACCGACAACACGATGTTATTCATCTCGTCAATCAATCCACCAATTATCAACCAAATTGGCACAAATGCATGATGAAAATTACCAGAATACCCTCAATGGTATTAAATATCCGTATTTACAGAAATGTCCTCAATGGCTTGCCCTCAATGGCAAAAATTACAAATATGTCCTCACTGGCAAAAATTTCAAATATGCCCTCACTGCCAAAAATTACGAATATGCTCTCACTGGCAAATCGCATATATATATACAGTACGTCCCACTTGACAGTATATGTATCTCAACATATCCGGTCCACCACTTTGGCCCGACAGTAAAAATTTGCGGTTCCAATTAATCGCGTAGAAATTTTATCGCATTTTCACAATTCCGTCGTTTTTACAAATATTTTTAAATCGCGTAAATATATTTTGCTGTTTTTGAATTCGCGTAGAGTTTTTCAAACGTTTTCTCAATCATGTAAGATTTTTAAATCATTTTCTTGTCCAAATTCCTTAAAAATCACTACAAAAATAATATTTAATACATTTGAACTACGTAAAATATTTTTCATACCGTATACATTATATTGGATATCTTTTCTATCTTATTTGTTTATTTTGAACAAAAATTAACAGTATTTTGTTTAGAAAATGTATAACAATGATTTTCTAAGTTTTCTGTTAAAAATCCTTTTGTTTTTATTACAACCAATTAATTATACTTTTAAAAACTACTAACGTGCTTCAAAACACAAAGTGAGCTCTACGTTAGAAATTTTACAAAAGCTACTGTATTTTCTTATAAATGGTAAAATCCTTAGTTTTAACTAATTAAACTTAATCCAATCGTCTTTATTCCTCAAAACTCATTGTAATAAAATTCTTTTTAGTATTTATTAATTCTCTTTGTTTAAAAAAACAACTTTAGAAATCATAAACACTTGGTTTTGGCATGTTGGCCGAACTACACTAAATCTTGCCATTTGATCTTTAAATTCATTTTCTTGTTCGAAATCAATTTGTATCTTGTCAATTTTTCCTAAGTTAATTAAATCACTCTTTTTAGAAAATTGTTAAAAACATTTTGGTTCCCTTTTTGTATTGAGGCCGTGAGCCTTGGATTTGTGTTCTTTGGAACACTCATACAAACCTTACATGCTATTCACATTTTATAACAATTATCATGCATCTATAAACACATACCATATATTAAAGCAATTATAAAACACATACAAAATATCAGAGCAATCATAAAACACATACTATATATTTTAAAACTATAGACATACTTGCACACAAAATCAAACACAATTAGGAAAAACAATAACCAACCAAGTGAATGAATCCTTATGGATTCTTCACTACAAACACATTCATTCCTCACCACCAACACATGGCTGATGAGGGTAATCTTCCTCTTACCTCTTGAAGAAACCTCCAAAGCTCCTCGTATGCCTCTTTCAAGTAAACTTTCTCCACCAAGAGTTTCTTGAAAATCAAAGAAAACATGCAATATTAATACCTAAGTCTCTAAACTAAAATAATCATGGATTAAAATCATGATTAGAACTTTGAAATGGATAGAAACATAAAGATTAAAGAACCCTACCTTCAAGGCTTTAAACTTGAGTTTTGAAGAACAAGATAGAAAATGGATAATTCAAGCTTAGGTTTCAACTACAAAGTAGCTTGAGATGAAGTAAGGAAGCAAGATATAAGGTAGTTTAGAATTATAGAAGAGTGAATGATGGGTTGGAGGTGGAGGCCGTGAGGTTGGAGAAGAAAAGGAGAAAGAAAATTTGAGAGCTTTGCTTGTTTGATAGCTTTGGAGAAAATGTGAAGACTTTGAGTAAATGAAACAAAGTCTCCTATTGACTATACATAGCCGTGAACCATTTTGAGAGAAGGAGATAAATATTTTTGGTTTTGCTTTCTCCAAATGCATGGTCGTAAATGCATAGAGAAATAAGAATGAATTGAAGTGTTGAAATTGCCTTCCTAAAGCATGCATTGCCGTAAATGCATATGAAGAGAAGTCACCAAAATTGACTTTGTCTTACTTGGTTAATTAATGAAAGATGGTAAGAATTGAATTGTAATATTTGTTTCACAAAAGGTTGCTTTGCCGTGGAATGCAACAAAGAAAAGCAATCAATATTGACTAGTCTTCATTTTGTTCACTTTAGGCTCTTCTACGTGAATTTCACAAAGTGAATTGGCTATTAGAGCAATTTGCTCTCCTCCTTCACCGTAGAACCAATAAATTTCAAGAAGTCCAAATTTGTTTAATAGCTTGTTTCCTATTGGTCCTTAAAGAGTCAAGCCATTATTCTTGACCAATTTTTATTGGTTGAATATTTACTAACTTGATTCCTATTGGTTGCTATTTTTGTTGATCAATTTCTATTGGTGCACACTGTATATTTTCTAATATACTTTAACTAATGAACAATAATTACTGTTTATAAAGTCAGTATCTATTGTACAATGGGTAATAAAATATACATATATTTTTACCTTGCTCCAGATGAGTAGCAACTATTGTTGATCATTTTCTACTGATTGCCCTTAATGAGTCACAAAGCTAGTCGTCAAAGAGAAACTTCTAGAATATGTGACTCACTACGATGAGTCAGCATGATGAGTCAGCGTAGATATTTTCTAAAACAGGTGAGTCAGCATGGCGAGTCACAGTGCTGAGTCACTGACTGAGTCAGCATGACGAGTCATCAGCTGAGTCACTAATGGTGAGTCGTCAGGGAAGCTTCTGGAACAGGTGACTCACTGCGGTGAGTCACAGGGCGAATCACCGTTTCTGGAACCTTCTAGAATCTGCTGAGTCACAAGTGCTGAGGTGTCACGCCACGTGTCGAGTTTCTATTGGCCCTTCGTGATGAGTCACAGCCACCAATATTGACTAGTTCCTCATTGGTCCACGTGTAAAGCATTCGATGACTAGGCGCGCTGACTATGCGTCTTTTAGAACAGTCTGGAACATGTGAGTCACTAGGCTAGTCACCTAGGTGAGTCACCAACGATGAGTCATCATCTAGAACATTCTAGAGTGAGTGACTAGACTTGCGTCTAGAATCATCCACTAGATATTTTTCAAGAAAAATATCTTCCAATGAATAATAAAACATACCCCGATTTTATTTGTCAGATAAAATCGCAGGAAAATAAAACTTCAAAAACTGTTTCCGGTTTCGGGTTTAGTAAGTTCCCATTCCGAATCAACAATACAAAACTTTCTCGACTAATAAAATTTTTATTTTTCCGGACCGCCCCGAGCCCACATTCAAATTTCAAAATATCGAAATATATTAAATATTCAAAATATATCAAAATATAATATAATATTCAAAATATCTCAAAATATCTCAAAATATCCTAAAATATCTTAAAATATCTAAAATATAATAAAATATTTAAAATATCTAAAATATATTAAAATATATTAAAATATTCAAAATATCCGAAATATCACAAAAATTCACAAAAATCATATTAATTGTGAAACTCATGAAAATCAAATTAGATTAGTAAAAATAATTAAGGATTGAGAGAAAGAAATAAAATACGAAGGCTTATATATATACCGCCCAAAATAATATTAAAATAATCAAAAACGTAAAAACTCCCAAAATTTCTTAAAAATCACATAAATCATAAAATTCACAGAAGTCGAGTCGGATTATTCAAAATAATTCAGAATCGACCAAAACAAATAAAATACTAATTTTTGGGACGTTACACTGTCAAGTTGGCCCTGAAACATTATTTCATTATTCGACATCAGAATTACAAAGTTGAGGATTCTGACATATAGCAACTAACTGTTAAGTGTCCCGGATGTGCTGATGGTTGTAATTGGGGGTTAGGGCCATTCAAAGCAAGAAATCAAACATATAAGAAATTAGAAAATATAATGGACCTCACAGCTGTGTCAAACCAACTATGTCACAAGATCGTCATCTGCGTGTTAGACATGCTAAAAAATTCGAACATATGGACCTATGTCAGTGGATGCTTCCATATTTATAGCAGACTGGCTTCATAAGGGTTGTCTACATGGGGTATCACTACTAAAAATTTCTGATTTAGAGACGCAATTTAGAGATGAAAAAATTTTTGTCTTTATTAGAAACGGAAACAGAGACGAAATTGATGAATTAAATAGGGAAAATAAAATTTAAAATTTAGAGATAAAATTTAGATACGAAAATGATCCGTCTCATAAATTTTCATCTCTATTTGGTCAATTTAAAGTCAAATATACTTAGAGACGGAGTTTAGAGATGAAATTTATCCATCTTAGATTTTTTCGTCTCTAATTCAGTCTCTATTCGATCAATGTGATATTTTAAAAAGTCAAATATGTGTAGAGACAGAAATTTTTCCATCGCTAAATTTTTCGTCTCCAATTTTGTCTCTATTTAATCAAATAAGTGTTTTAAAAAATTAAAATATATCAAAGACGAATGTATTCCGTCTCTAAATTAGATATGGAGTGATATTTTCGTTTCTAATATTTCTACCTAATTGCAACTCAGATCTCTCATCTTTCAGTTCCATCTCTCATTTCTATCTCACTACAACAACTTTGTCCTTTGGCAAGGGCTGAAAAACGTTGTCATTGGTCAAAAACTGTTGCCTAAAGTCTATGGCAACGCTTTCCAGCCCTTGCCAAGTCGTTGCCTCTTTTGCCATTAGATCTAAATCTCTGCTAACCATCGATCTCTCATCTCCATCTCTTATCTCTCTCATCTCTCATCTCCATCTCTTTCTCTCTTCTCTTTTACACCCCCAAATCTCCTAATACAAAAACTCAACACAACAACATAACACAACAACATAACACAACACACATTCTAGGGTTTTGCCCAAATTCTTCGTTCTCTTTGATGTGGGTTTCATTCCATCAATTCGATAGACGATGATGGAAGGAGCGAGCAACAGAGGGATGTTGTACCATGAGGTACAAGAGTCGAAGTTGTGCGCCATGCATTGCGTTAACACGGTCCTCCAGGGTCCCTTCTTCTCCGAATTCGATTTGGCTGCTCTGACTTCTGATCTCGATCACAAGGAGCAGCAGTTGATGCTACCCGTTCTCTCATTCGGTGATTTCCTCTCTGAAGAGTCCCACAATGTCTCCCTCAACGACGATTTCAGCATCCAGGTTCCTTCCTTCAATTCCTTTGTCTCTCTCTGTTAAAATAATTAAAAATTTTATGTAAAAATTGATGTTTTTCGTGAGCCGTCTGATCTCGTCCTCTCCCTCGAATTCATAAAGGCACACGACGCAGCTCTCCACCAGGTCGAAGAACTTGACCATCGATAGGATTTCTCATAGCCTTAAGCTCTGCTACATCCATACTTTAATGGAACTTTATCTTGTGATCTCCAATTTGGAGTACTAAGTGGTCAAATTCTGGGGCATCTTTATTAATAAGTTGCATAGTTTGCTCTTTTTTGTATTAATTAGTTGTAGTGCTACCTATTTCACTGCTGATTGTCCTATGTTGTCTTTTGAACATGCTTGTTGAGTAAGGTTGCTAAAGTTATATTTTTGCAGCCATTTTTTCTCTGAAATAGTAAGTAGAAGCCTTACAAGACCTTGACCAATTGGTAGAAATATTGATATGTTTGCTTTGCACTTTACCTGGATGGGGCGAGAAAAATGTCCAGGTTCAGAAGTATTTTCTTTTGGAACTTTAATGATTTATTTTATCGATTAATAATTGAAGATTTTAAGATAGTATAAGAGGTCCCTTAGTGCTTGTAATTTCCTTGAGCGGTTTCAACAACAGGTTGTTGAAGTTATTACTCATATAGCTTCAGTTGCAACTAAATTTCCAAAGAAGTGTGTTGTACTTTGCCTTTTGGGTGGGTATTGTGGTTTGATTCAGCTTTTACCAAAAATAGTCAACCTTGTTGTGAAATGGAATATTAGTATTGTGATTCAGCTTTTGATTTGTTATTTTATTTATGAATGATTATGATTTGCTACCTCATTTTCTTTTCTATTTTCATTTTGATAGGACTTAGTGAACGAGTAGCAGATATTAAGACACATGCACATACTATAAAGTGCCTTACTACTTTCTCTGAAGCAGTTGTTCTAGGATTCATTTTTGAAAGAGTAAGCATGGTTGCTATTTATGGGCATATTTTCTAATCATTGGGCATAAGTGTGTTCCTTGCTTGTCTCCATAAAATTTATGAGCAAGGAAGGGCATAGTTAATTTTTATTTTCTCTTTGAAAAGAGTCACGTCATAAATTATGATAATTTAGGAGCTCATTTTGTGATGTCACTGTTTTAATTGAGTTGCCTTGCCACAATCGAATGTCATTATTCTAGTTGCTCACATGTATAGTGTTGCTAACTATGTGAACATTTATATGGAAGGTAAATTTACTTTTCAACTTTTACTTGTTTGATGATTATCTATCGCTAATTATATGAAAATTTATAAAGTGAATTTGACTTGGATCTGTACGACTTTGTATAAGGTGATTGGCGGAACATGCATTTTATGGCATATTCACATGTTTTTCTTTAACCAATTTTTCACTATTTAAGCAATCAGATAAAAATAGGTGGTTGCATCCATAATTAATATCTTATTTGTAGAATTGCATAATTTCTTGCCATTATTAATATTAGATTTTTTTTTTTTGTTGAAAGTTGAAACATTATAGAAAGTGTCTCATAGTAAAAAAAAATGATTGTAGGAAATGGGTTTGGAGCTATAGGTTGCTAATATTGTATGTTTCTGAATTATATAATCAAAAGAGTAAATGGACTTATAGCTGAATAAGAAGTTCTAAAACAGACTTATATCTGTTATTGAGCAAGTATTTTACTTTTATAATCTATTTCTGTTCTTAGGACCTTTGCTGGAATTTGTATGAAATATAGGTTGCACTGTTTTCTTTTTTATAGCCTTGCTTCTTTCTTTTGCTTATCTTTATGTCTTAACTAATAATGTTTTAAAAACTGATATTTGTATTGTAGATGTACAAGATCATGAAGGATCGAGCATAAGAATCCTAAGGTTCTTAGTGAGGGGATTTTGTGGATGGTTTCTGCTGCTGAGGATTTTGGTGTATCACATCTAAAGCTTAAGGTGTATTATCTGAATTTACATGTTTTTGTAAATATGTTAGTTTTGCATTTTTGGTTATGGAAATTTCTTGTTGAAGTTTCTAAGTTTTGATGCAATTCCCATTTTGCAGGATTTAATTAATTTTCTTAAAGAAATTGGATTGCAGTCAAGTGCAACTGCTACTAGAAATGCATCAATTAAGCTCTTGTGTGTTTTGCATAGATTTATTGGGCCAGGTGATGTTAACTTTCAAATGTCCATCTTTTGTTATTTCATTGTTAAAGGTTCTAATGTTATTTGCCTTGCAGACATTAAAGGGCTTCTTACTAATGTTAAGCCTGCACTGCTCAATGCCATTGATACTGAGTATGAGAAGAATCCATTTGAGGTATAAGAAGAATCCATTTGATGTAAGTATCATGATTTCCTAATGCTCTCATTTTGTTTCTTGCACCAGGGGGCATCTTCAGCTCCCAAGAGAAATGTCAGGGCATCAAACTCATCTTCATCTGTGGTGGCTGGTGGGCTAGATGGCTTGCCTCGTGAAGACATTAGTGGAAAGATCACCCTCTCCTGAAGAGCTTGGAAAGTCCTGATTGGAAGGTTTGGTTGATAAGATCTAGCAAATCTTTTCATTTTTTTAAGCTTGCTTTGGATTTTCAATAATTGAGGAAGTATGTTATTTAGGTTTTAGGGTGCATTTCTTTAATTACTTTGGTTATTAATATGATGATTATTCTATCATGGATCAGTTTATTATATGACATGATTGTGAAAGTGTTAAGTTGCTTTGACTTCAACTCCATCTTTTTCAAATTGTGCTTGTTTAGTAGTGATGGGCAAATTTATAGTATAGTTTGTCTTTCTTTGCTAATCTTGACTGTGTTCTAAAATTTAAGTTGGTATTATTTTAAATTGCTATGAGGATCTGTAGGTATAACCTTTGACCAATTTGATGAGCTGGCTTTTATGATTGCACTAAGCAGATTAGCTTTTGTGGCTTCTCCATGGAAAGCTTGGAGTCTCAGATTATAATAATGCTCTGAAGGTTTCACTTAATAAGCTTTAGTATATTGGTTAAAGAATTGGTCAACAAGCTCAACGAGTAGCAAGTTTTGGAGACTGTTCTCCTTACATATCTCTATGTTGCTCATTCACCAATTATCTTCTTGCATAGCCCAGTTATTGGTCATATTTTATTCTGATACAATATTGTAAATGAAAAAACTCTATGTGGAGAGAAGACTAGTTGTATTTTAGAGATTGTTAACTTCTTTCAGTGATAGTCATTGTATTTTTAGACATTATATTAACTTCTTTCAAATGTTAACAAAGTTGTGAGCTCAACATTATGCATACTTTTTTTTTTATAAAATAAAGGCATCTAGTTATGGTAAATCTCAACTAGATGCCTTTTTTTAAATATTTTTTAAGATATTAAAATGGATTTAGAGACAAAAAATTTATCTCTAATTTTAGAAACGGAATAGTGTCGTCTCTAATTTAATCATTATTATATTTTAAAAAAATTGACAATATATGTCTCTAATTTAGAGACGATTTTTTTTTATTTAGAGACAAACATTTTCTGTCTCTAAATTAGAGATAGAATTAATTTTTCCGTCTCTAACAAATCAAAGACGCCAAATTTAGGGACGAAACAATTTTCGTCTCTAATTCTGTCTCTAAATATTTAGAGATATAATTTTACACATTTAGAGATGAAATTTATTCTGTCTCTAAATCTGAAAATTCTAATAGTGTATTGGATATGCGATCACTCCTTAATTACAACATTGGTTGAGAGATGGCGGCTCGAGACACATATATTTTATATGCCTACTGGAGAGTGTATGATCACATTGGAGGACATAGCTATTATCTCGATACTTCCTATTGACGGCGATGCAGTTACTGGTCATACATCACGTCGTGATTGGATGCAGCTATGTCAGGACTTGTTGGGATCACAGTCAGATGAGTCACACGTATCAGGTGGACGTATCGATATGTCGTGGCTTTGGAGCGTATTCCGTAGACAACTTACTCAGGCCGATGAAGTTGATTACATGATGCAGTGTGCACAGGCGTATATACTTCGGTTGATTGTGGGATTGTTGTTTCCTGACCATTCTAGTAGATATGCCCACATGATATTCCTTCCCTTGTTGGAGGACTTTACCGCTATCAAGAAATACAGTTGGGGATCGGCGGTATTAACATACTTGTACAAGGAGCTTTGCAAAGCCATAGATTACAACGTGCATAAGATTGAAGGTGCTTGCATATTATTGTCGTATTAGGCATGACACAGATTTTTACCTTTTGTCCCTACACTTGTAGATGATATTGATCTTGTCCTTGTGGGTACCTATACTACTAGTCATGGTTAGCAACGTCCATTGATATTTCAATAAGTTTCTCAATATATCATTTGTTTATATTAGTTTGTTATATATTATACTTGCGTTGACATCATATGACTTTGACATTTAAATAGGTGTCATAAACATAAGGTGTTGACTAAAACCCCAATGGGGGTGCTCCTTTATTATCGCCGATTCTTTGATCAACTGAAGAGTGATGAGGTCAGAATTTGTTTACATTAGTTTAAATAACTTACTTTGTCTTGCTTTCTAATTCTTTGTACACATCATTTTGCAAATAACATGGCAATCCTATATGGATGAGATATTGACTTCACCAGCTTTTTGTGTCGCTGGTAAAGATATTATACTAGCAGTGGTTCCACTCATCTTTTTCCACATTGTTGAGTGGCACCAGCCAGATAAGGTGATGCGTCAGTTTGGTCTAGACCAACCTATTCCACGAAGACCGCACTAACTTGACGAGTTGCACTCGATTACTTTGGCAGGAAGACATGAGGAGGATTGGTGAACCACACACCTTGCACACATAGCCATCTAGGACAAGTGGAGGGAAATATATGTTACTGGAAGGCCGTTGGAAGCTCCCCTCACTTCGCATTCTAAGTACATGCACTGGTATAGACGAATCACCAGACGTTGGATTTCTCGTACTGGTGCATCTATTGGGTTTGTGGTAAGTTACCTACCAATATGTTATGCTATTTGCTAAATGTATTTTGTATTAATTGATGACATGTGTTATATCTGTATCTTAGGATGACATTGCAGAGAACGTCCATGCTTTGGCCAGAAACCCTAGTTTGGGATTTAGTATGACTACCCTTCTACAGTCCATGGAGGATATCTTATCGTCAGTAAGGGAGCATGATCGCATTACATTGGATCAACTTCGTCCAGCTCCTCCTGCATATGATATTCTAAGACCATCCAAGCAATCCGATGAGTAGAGGACGTGTCATAGAAGTAAAGGGTTAGCGAGTACTCAGTCACAACTACGACCTTCAAAGTACTCTGATTCTTCAGGTATGCCTAGGACTCAGCCCCCACCCACTACTATTGCTACTTACCCATCATCTCAGCCACCACCTCTATCTTACCTACCATATCTCGGTTATCCACCATCTACAGGTTACCCACTATCCACAGCATACCTATCACCTACTTATACTTACCTACCACCATATCCTTTGACATTTACCCTTACGTCGTCATTTCCATGGAGGATATCTTATCGTCAGTAAGGAAGCATGATCGCATTACATTGGATCAACTTCGTCCAGCTCCTCCTGCAGATGACATTCCAAGACCATCCAAGCAATCCGATGAGTAGAGGACGTGCCGTAGAAGTAAAGGGTTAGCGAGTACTCGGTCACAACTACGACCTTCAAAGTACTCTGATTCTTCAGGTATGCCTAGGACTCAGCCTCCACCCACTACTATTGCTACTTACCCATCATCTCAACCACCACCTCTATCTTACCTACCATATTTCGGTTATCCACCATCTACAGGTTACCCACTATCCACAACATACCTATCACCTACTTATACTTACCCACCACCATATCCTTTGACCTTTACCCTTACGTCGTCATTTCCATATTCACCGTATATGGGTTACCCACCATATCCTCACTCATCACAACTAGGACCTTCTTCTGATCCCCCTCACAAACCACCACATTCTGACCCTGACTCTTCTTATTGATGTAGTTATTGTACTTTAATTAATTTATTATCCTTTTATTACATTTGCTTAATTTGGGATGACTGTTTGTATATGTGTAAATGTTTATGTTATGTTTATGCATCTTATATGTGCTAAATTGATATGGAAATCAAAATATATATAAATATATTTCATTATACAGGATGCAATACTTTTGAGACCTTCTAATTTTTAGGGGATATTTTCTCGAATTTTTCATAGAATCGGAATGTTTAAACTATTTAGATTATTTGATTTTGTTAGGCTCACTAGGCTGGTATTCTAGCACATGGACCAGTCATGATATTAAGGGTGTGATCAACTTTGATTTTCAAAATTAATTTTGAGTGTAAAAATTTATTGCAATACGCTAAGGGTCCTCATCACTACTCATGACTAGATTTGGTAAGGTTTAACTTGATAATTTCATATACCTAATTTTCTAAACCTGGACTCGACTTTAGATTTAAATGCGTCAAAACTTGACCTAATTGAGATTAGATAAAATGTATTAGTTTTAACATTAGGTATAATTGAATTATAATATTTTACAAAATAAAAAAATTAAAAAAGATTTTATTTATACATACTAAGAATGATTTGAGTGTAAAACAACTTATTTTACACGTCAATAAGACTCACATGGCCGCGTGAGAACACGACATGGTCGTTTGAGCATAACAACACATATTTGCACTTTAAGTGGGACACGACCGTGTCTCAAAGTCCGTGTCTCAAAGTCATAAGCTTCAATTAAGTTAGACATGGCTATATGTAATTTGGAAGCAGAGGCGTGTCTAGATACGCCAACACGCGTGGCGTTTACACGTAGAATACGCCAAATGTGATGACGTATTCCATGTGTAAACGTCACGCGTGTTGGCGTATCTACATTGGATGCGTCTCGCATGTTGTCGTATTCACGTGGAAAATATCATTTCCTCTGACGTATCTTACGTGACACAAAAACGAATAAAAAATTATACCGTAACAAAAATAATGATATTCTAATAAATAATTTAAAAATTATGACATTTTGATAAATATTTTTGTCATTAAGAACATTTTAATCAAAAAGCCCAACTGTGATAATATTTGAGAGATCAATTTCAGACTAATGCTTATTGGTTAAAGATTTTAAAATTAAAAAAACTAAACTAGTAAAATTTAAACGTAAAAGTAATATTTTTAAAAATGTAAATATTTTAATTATATTTAATATATAATAATAAAACTTAATTTTGATATTTATACCTTCTCACCGTACCAAATTTGTCAAATAATTATTTAATTTTATTATTATAAAAAAATAAATAGATGCGCATTTTAATACTTGTTAAAGATGCTAGCTAATAATTATAGTAAAAATGAAAAATTTATATTTCCCACCATAATTTTTATTAAAATTTCAAAAAAAAATTACTAAAAATTAATTGTGTCTCTCAAAATTTTTTAAAAATCAACAGGATAACAATGCAAATGTTTTATAAAATTAAAGAGAAAATTTAAAATGTAAAATATAGTGATAAAACATAAAAATGTTAAATAAATGAATTTATTTTTTAAAAAAAAGAGAGCGATAAAACAGGAAAAAGGGAGATGGGGCTATGTCGGTCGGTTCCTCCAGGAGAGGAAGACGCAATATCTGACCATATGGCTGGGTTGGGGGCAGATCTTTGAACTTTAACGTTGAAACTCTCGTCTTTCGAAGATCGATTCTCCTTATCTCTTCCTTCTCCCTCCAAACCAAAACCCTAATCCAATTATTTACTACTTCACTCTCCTTCTCTTTCTCAATCCATAACTCCCATGAGCTTTCACATGGTAGATTCCTCCTTTTCAAAACCATAATTCTCTCTCTCTCTCTCTAGCTCTTTTATTTTTCGGTTTTGTTACTCACAACTTAAATCTAGCCATCTAGGTTGACCAAGCATCATGACTAGTGCGAGAAATCAACATCGGAGAGAAATTAAGTTTATTGTTGTCTGCTAAAACAATGTCCTTCTTTCACCAGCATCAAAGACAACGTGTTTTCACAGTTTTTGGGATCATTATTGATAGATGTATCATTTAACATTTTCAAATTTAATGTAAGACAGTTTCCCAAATTCATTGTGGCACATGAAAAACTTCACTACCCTCACAAATGCTTTCTTACCTAACTTTTCATTTGTAGAATTATCAATATACTCATGATAGTGTTTTGTGGTGTTCTTTTGCTGTTGACTTGTATCAATGAACTTCACTATGCAAAAGTGTGCGTGCACCTTTTGCTTGTTTTCAGTTACACATGTACATGGAAACATAATTATTGCTCTTCAGTCTCGTTCACCTCATTTTACTGCTGACAATCTTATGCATTTTATTAGATTATTGATGAATTGTTATCACTTGTCATTTTGTCAAGATAACTTTCTATGCTGTTTCTTATTATGAGTTCTGTTTATGCATCAGAATAGTGAAGAGACACGCAGAGGTTTGAAAAGAAAGCCCCCACAGATGGATCGAGGGCAAGAACAGAGATCTTACAATACGAATTCTAGACCTTATGATAAGAACATGCTTCCTTCTGGTGAGTTTTGAATTATTATTTTTATTATTATTATTATACGATACACAGATTTAGTTGTCTAATATTGAAGACTATTACGTGGTGCTGACATATTGCATTGTACTTTAATCATATTATAGTGTAAGAACGTTGTATTTTTCTTTCATTTAATAAAATTTGGCATTGGAAGAACTTTATTTATTTATTTATTCTGTACATGCTAGAATTGTATGGAAGATGGTTGTGTATGTTAAATGTCACAAATTTTTCAATATGGGTGATGATTTTGTGGTATTGTTAACTATAAACTGTAGGAATTGTAATAGGTAGGTGTGGCTCATGGCCCTCTTTTATAAACTAGTACTTTATCATTTAGATATTACTTTTCTAGTTGGGATTTTCTTATGTTGATTACATCCTTTCAAATGATTATTGCTACTCCTTATTTCCTGAAGAAGACATTTTTCTTTAACTAATTTGTCATTTTATTTTTGTGATAGAATATATGCCTGGTTTTCCTGTAAGTTCTTTTCATAGTTGGCTTTGTGGTACAATTTTCTTTATGTACTGGTTCAAATGTTGAAATCTTTTTTATTGCTCTTCATGCTTATAATAATTTTACTACTATTATATTGTGTGTTTTTTTTCTTAGTTTTTTATTTTTAGTTGATCCTATATTGCAGGTTGGTTAGACTGCCCAGCACACGGGCAAGAACTAGGATGCATAATCCCTTCAAAGGTTCCACTTGGTGAATCCTTCAATGATTACATTCCAAGTCAAAAATATACTCCCAAGCAAGCAATTCTTCAACAAAGAGTTTTAGGTAGAGAAGTAAGTACACCAAATGCACAGTGGCCATCAATTTACTCGGTTAAATATGTTCTGCTTTGGGAAGCTAAGTATATGTTTTCTAAGTATATAAAGGAAGATAATAGTAGATTTTGGTGTATACAAGCTGTTGATCTCATTATTTAGGTCCAGTGATGGGATGGTGTTGTTAAATCTTTTTATGTGACTGATCTTTTCCTTGGGCCAAAGTTCTGTAAATTGTATTTTTATTACTTTCAACATTTAAAGGGGGCTTGTTGTATTGTTCACATCTGTCACAATGTATTGTGCTTTACATGAATTTGGTGTTCCAAGGAAGTTTTATTGACAAAAGGCAGCTTAGATTTCAGTATAGGATTTGAGAAGAAAGATATACAAACAGGAAGAATGAGGATAATAAGTGTTTATATTTCGTTTTTGTGTGTTAACAAATAAATACAGAAAGAGGAATAATCACTGAAAGGGCCAAATTTGCAAGTTGCAACGTAGTGGGGCTTACACATGTTCTATCTGTTAGCTGAATAACTGAACCAAAGATTGAGGGAATAAGATAACAATTTGAGCAATTTTAGAGTATCTTTCGTTGTTGTGATTTTACATTATGATGTTCCATGCATAACATGTCTGAATACTTTCTGCTTTACGGTCTTGTATAGAAATTTGTTGTATCCGGCATCATAGTGCTGAACTCTATTAACTTTGCAGCTTGGTTTAGTGATTGATCTGACAAATACTAATCGTTACTATCCAGTATCAGATTGGACAAAAGAAGGGGTTGGTCATGTCAAGGTAGCGTACGATCTTTCATGCTATTGTTTATGAAATGTTAATATTGCAATTGAATTTTAGATTTTTTGACTTGCTTGTGGCAGATAAGATGCCAAGGAAGAGATTCTGTACCTGACGATGAATCTGTAAAAAAATTTTGCGATGAGGTAGCTTCCATTTGTAGCATTGATATGTGTCAACTGGGCAGTTCATGGGCATTACTTTTACTTATTCTGTTTATTAATGCTCACAATTTGATAGTCAAGTATTTGGTTGTTGTTAGCGTTGCTAGGAATGGTGGTACAGTTCCTGATATCTCACTTGAGGTTTTATGATTTATACATGTTAGACATTCTTTTTAGGTTCTGGAATTTTGCTCCCGAGGAACAAACACAAAGAAATATATACTTGTACATTGCACACATGGGCATAATCGTACAGGTTATATGATTGTTCATTTTCTTGTGCGTACGGAATCAATTTCTGTCACCGAGGTGGGTAAAATCTTGGGGCTGTTCATAGTTTTGTTTTCAATACCTGCTTGACTCAAATAATTGATGTGTTGTGCATATTTTGTGCTTATTATCTTACAGGCAATAAATAAATTTGCTTGGGCACGTCACCCAGGAATTTACAAGCAGGATTACATTGACGCCCTATACATTTTTTATCATGAAAAGAAGCCTGAAGATCTTATTTGTCCTCAAACCCCAGAATGGAAGAGACTTTCTGATCCTGATTTTCATGGTGTGGCTGTCCCAGCTGTAGACAATTTTGGAGATATTCCTCAGCAGGTACATACACCTTCTTGTTGGCACAGTTTGTTTTACTTCGTAGAGGATATGATTTGCAGTGCTACTGCTGGGTTGAATTCCTTACTTGGTGTTGAAAGAGAGAAAAGAGAGAGACATATGAAGAAACCGTGTGTTTCAACTACACAACGGAGGCTGAATATATACTCAATAAGTAATAATTAATTACACAATTTACATGATGTGGGACTAACAGTTGTACTACTAATTACACCTAATTACACCTAATTACATATGTTTCCAACACTCCCCTCAAGTTGGAGCATATAAATCATATGCACCAAGCTTTTACACAAATAACTTATTCGTGGACCTCTCGGGGACTTGGTGAAGACATCTGCTACCGATCATTTGAGTTGACAAAGTTTGTGGTGATGTCTCCCGATAGAATCTTTTCCCCCGATGAAATGACAATCAACCTCAATATGTTTGGTCCTTTCATGAAACACCTGGATTGGAAGTTATATGCAAAGCGGCTTGATTGTCACATATGAGTGTCATTTTCATAACCTCATCAAATTGAAGTTCTTTGAGGAGTTGTTTCAACCAAATGAGTTCACAAGTGATGAGGCCATAGCCTTCGGTATTCTACACTAGATCTTGCAACTACATTTTGCTTCTTACTTTTCCAGAAACTAAGTTGCCTCCAATGAGTACACAATACCCGTGTGGATCGTCTGTCAATAGGAGAACCTCCGCCATCAAGATCCGAGTATCCAACGACCCGAGTATGTCCTTTATCTTCATAGATGAGGCCTTTTCCGAGCTGCTTTAATATACTTTAGGATGCGAATCACCGCATCCCAATGTGCATCACAAGGTGAATTTAGAAACCGACTTACCACACTAACCGCAAGGAGATGTCGGGACGAATGTGCGGTGAGGTAGTTCAGTTTTCCAACTAACCTTCTGTATCTTCCTGGATCCGAGAATAGCTCCCCCTGATTTGGTAAAAGTTTAGCATTCGGATCCATAGGAGTGTCGACAGGCTTTGCATTCAACAGACCTGTTTCCTCAAGAATGTCCATGGCATACTTCTTCTGTGAAATTACTATACCATCATTGGATTGTGCCACCTCTATTCCCAAGAAGTATCGAAGTTTGCCAAGATCTTTGGTCTGAAAGTGATGACCAAGATATTGTTTTACCTGAATTATGCCATGGTGATCACTGCCAGTGATAACAATGTCGTCGACATATACAATCAAATAAATACACCCTTGAGCTGAATGGCGATAGAAAGAATAATGGTCACCTCACTGCGTGTCATACCAAACTGCTGAACTACAGTACTAAATCGGCCAAACCAAGCCCTAGGAGACTGTTTAAGGCCATACAAAGATTTGTGAAGACGACAAACTAGGCCAGAAGACTCCCCCTGAGCAACAAACCCTGGTGGTTGCTCCATGTAAACCTCTTCTTCTAGATCACCATGGAGAAAAGCATTTTTGATGTCCAACTGATGAAGGGGCCAGTGGCGAATAGCAGCCATTGACAGAAAAAGTCTAACCGAAGCCATCTTCGCCACAGGCGAGAAAGTATCCCCATAATCCAAGCCAAAAATCGGGTATATCCTTTGGCCACCGACGAGCCTTGAGGCGATCAATCTTGCCATCAGGGCCAACCTTGACCGTATAAATCCACCGACAAACTGACCTACCACGTACTTCCCGGAGGAAGAGGAACAAGTTCCCAAGTACTACTTCAAGGGCACACATCTCATCGATCATAGCTTGTCTCCACCCGGGATGAGATAAAGCGTCACTGGAGAGTTAGGAATAGACACGAAGACAAGGAAGAAAGGCAAGCATAATGCGAAGAAGATAGGCGATGATAACTCAAATTAACATAATGAGGAGAAGGGTTACGAGTAGACCGTATACCTTTCTGGAGAGCAATGGGAGGGTCGGGAGGCAAAGGTTTGGGTGGTAAAGGAAGTGGTACCGAGGAGAGTCCACATTGACCTCTCGCAACTTCGGTGGAGTGTGTGGTGGCCGACGATGATAGACCCGTAAGGGACGAATAGTAGTGGTGGTGTGCTCAACATAGGGGCCTGAGGTGCGATGACTCAACAGAGATAAGAGGAAGAGGGACGGGTAAGACCTCGAGAGATAGGCTCAAGAGTCGATGAAGGAGACCGGAAGAAGGGAACAGACTCAAAGAAGGTAACATCACCGAGATGAGGTAACGTCGAGATCGGGGAAAACAACGATAACCTTTTTGGGACCGATGGTAACCAAGAAAAACACACTTAATAGATCGGGCGGAAAGTTTATCAAGACCAGGGAGTGAGATTATGAACAAAACAAGTAGACCCAAATATACGAGGTGGTAGGGAATGCGAGAGGTTGATGGGGATATAAAATAGAGTAAGGGACCCGGTGATCAAGCACGTAAGAGGGCGTACGGTTAATCGGATAACATGCAAGAAGAACTACATCGCCCCGTGCGAAAAGGAACATTACCATGAAGTAAAAGGGTCCGAGTTGTTTCTACGAGATGTCGGTTTTTACGTTCGGAACCCCATTTTGTTGAGGGGTATGTGCACAAGAGGTTTGGTGAAGAATGCCATGAGAAGCCATAAAGGATTGAAATGGTTGAGACAAATACTCACGGGCATTATCACTACGCAAACTACGTATAGGAACACCAAATTGAGTTTTAATTTCATGATAAAAGTTTTGAAATATGGAAAACAACTCAGACCGATTTTGCATCAAAAATAACCAAGTGCAGCGAGAGTAATCATCAATGAAGGTGACAAAATATCTGGATCCTAGAGTAGAAACAGTACGACTAGGACCTCAAACATCAGAATGTACTAAAGCAAAAGGAGAAGACGCTCGATTGCTGATTTTACCAGGAAACGGACTACGGGTGTGTTTTCCTAGTTGACATGACTCACAAGGGAGACTAGACAACTTAGAGAGGTCAAGGGCACCAATTTTTGGAGTTTAGGAAGACTAGGATGACCCAACTGTGCATGGATGGTGAGAGGGGAATCCTTGACAAGTAAAACACGAGAGGGGTTGGAGAGCCGGTAGAGGCCATGGGACTCACATCCGGTGCCAAGTATCCGTCCCGAACTCCTGGCCCCGTAGAATGACAGTCTTTAGTAAAAGTAATCATACAATCAAGAGAGCGGGTCAAACGACTAATGGAAAGCAAATTAAAAGGAGACCCGGAACATAAAGGACGAGAGTCTACCGAAAGGGAAGGGAGGGATAGGTAGTGCCGATCCCTTGGGATTGAGACTTGGAACCATTTGCTAAAGTGACAAAGCAGGCAAATAACCATTGTGAGAAAGGTTGGAGAAAAGAGTCTTATTATCGAAATATGGTCGGTTGCACAATCAAGAACCCAAGTACCAATGGATGGGGAACGAGAGAGACAAGCAAATGAAGTACCAATATGTGCAACAGAGGCGGTGGAACGGAGATCGACGTTGCTCAAACCACTTCGAAAGTCGGCATGGCGGTTGTTGTTGAGTAGAGAAACCGGAGGACTTACATTGTGCAAACCACTTGTAAAAAATCTGCATACTCGGCCTTCGGGCGTCCTTAGAGCTAGGCGAGGAGGTAGAACTAGCCATGGATCGGTATGCAACAACCAAACAAGACTCGAATGCACCGAGTCAAAGGGGGTCGTGACAAACGGTCACGAACACAAAAGGCGAGGGCGATCCGCACGAAGAGAGAAAGGCAATCACGGCGGTACAAACGGCGGCCGGTGGGGGGTGGCTCACGCGCGGGTACAAACGGCGGTACAAACGGCGGCCGCGCGGGTGGTTTTGGCGGGCGAAGGGTGACGCGTGGGGGCGCGTCCCTGACGTTGGGGCCGGGCTTCGGGGTCCCGGCCGGCGGGGAGACGGTTCCAATGGTGTGGTCGGCGGCCGGAAAAGAGGCGGCAGATGGCGGTGGCAGCGGCGAACAGGGAGAAAAAGGGGCCGGAAAGACGTCACGGCAAGGGAGAAAGGTCGGCAAACCGGAAGGGAAATACGGTTGGCCGGAAAAATTTTCACCGGAGAGCAGTGGGCTCACCGGGCGTGCACGGTTATAGGATTGCCTCTCTTTAGGCTCTAGATACCATGTTGAAAGAGAGAAAAGAGAGAGACATATGAAGAAACTGTGTGTTTCAACTACACAACGGAGGCTGAATATATACTCAATAAGTAATAACTAATTACACAATTTACATGATGTGGGACTAACAGTTGTACTACTAATTACACCTAATTACACCTAATTACATATGTTTCCAACACTTGGATATATGCTTAGAAAGTAACTTACTACCCACAAATTTGTTTGTGCATGAGTGTGCCAGTTTAGTTATGCTCTTTTACTTTATGTTTTATTTTTTGTTGAAGAGCATCTGATATGGCCTGTAAATAGAATTGGCTGCACTCTTTGTATCTTTCTGTCTTATTTGTTGAGACTTCAATGTATATACTGATAACAGAACTTTTTATTTGCTTTGATCTGGAATTTTGAACTTTAGTCTATTCCCCATCCCTAAACAAGTTTTTGTCACAACTAGAGAGGAAAATTTGCATCAAGTTATGTAATTTCCCTTAAAACTATATTGTTACAGAAGATAATTGTACTTTATTTTGTCATTCATCATCTTTCCTGGCCTTTTTGTGTGAACATCTTGTCGTTTTTGTGTGGCTTGTATTTTGATATGCAGTTTTGTGAATAACAGGCTATGAGATTAATTGGGGTCATGTTAATTTTGAATTTCTTTCCTCATATCACTTTCATTGTTCGCTTATGTTAGTGTGCTCTGTTGAAATCATGAAAATTCTTTAAGAAACTTTAAATCACCACAACTTATTGCTGGGAGTTATATGTTTATGTGGATTTTCCTTATGTTTGGTTTGGTATTCTAGGAGAACCTCGTGAGGAATGAAGTATTGACAAATGATGATGTTTTGGGAGATCCCATTCCTTCAAACCAGCTGCATACAATGCAAGAAACTTGTTATCAATTGCTCAAGTTGGGCACAGGGGTGGGTTTCTGTAGTGCCTTTTTGTTTAATTCTGTATATTTTTCTTGAATGTGACTCAAACTCAACATATTTTGGATAATCAAGTGTGGAATGAAGGTATGCTGTCATATGAAGGGAACCACCCATAGCACGCTTAATTTTTTGTCATATGACACTTAAACTTCATACTATGTAGTCTATGTTACTCTCACTTACCCCTTTTTACTTTCTTTTGTCTTGTTTTGTTTAGACAATTGTTGGGTTATCTCATGGTAAAAGCTAGTAACATTATGCTTTTAATTTATTAATATACTTGGAAAACAATTATTTTTCAATAAAACCTTTTTTTATCCATTCACAAAAATAGAAAATATGACAATTTGGCAGGAATGTTGTCAGATCAAAGAATAGTCAATTGGCACATTGGTGGTATTGCTAGTTGTGCTCAAAACCTAATTATCACTTATTTATGCATCTTTGCTCCTTTCTTTTTTACTATTGGCATGTATATATCTATTGTAAATTTCTACGCTATAAAATTTCTGAATTCTGAGGATTCAAACTTTTGCATATATTTGTCATTTGATCTGCATGTGTGATAATCCTATATTTTAGGTTAACAGTTATCTCTGGAATTTTTGAATTTCTTGAGTGTAGACTTCGTCTTTTTAAGCCTTCAGGTGATGCTCCAACGTTTCATAAGGGCCTTTGGCATTCCTTTTATAAACGAACTTCTACTTATTGTGAAGAACAAAATGACCATACACAATGAGATGCTAATAATTTATTGTTGAAATGAAGTTGGTTGCACAAAAATATTGTGGATTTTGAAATTGTAGAATAATAAGTATTAAACTGTCTGCTGATATTAGCAACCCCACCAATGCATGATTTTATATTCTATGGCTTGGCAACTTTTTGGAATGTATTAAATATTTGTATGTCTTTGGTTTCAGGATAAACGAATTGAGAGAAATGCTAGGAATTTAAGGATAATTTATGCTAGGAATCTAAGGATAATTTTGGTCTCCATCTTTTATGTGTAAAGTGATTATGTAGGCATCATTGTGGTGCTCAGCTAATGGATTAGTTAAACGTATTTTTCTGGGTGGTCTACAGAGAGGTTGACAAGCTTGGCTTAGTTGATGTGTACTTATGGGATAAATTGATTTTTTGGCATAGTTGATGTCTGGATTTTGTAGTTTATTGTTTCTTTTAGAATGATTTCTTATGCTTTGCTGGTTGCAGCTATATTTCTCTATTTCTCTTCTCTAATAACACTTGCCATGTTGATATTACAAAAAATAAAGTTATGCATAATCTAGTCATCTAGTGTAAGGGGTTTTCATTCTATTTGACATTTGCCGTATATCGATAAAATCCAAAAATAAGTTTGAAGCCAAATAATTATTTGATTTGGAAACATTAGTTTTTAATACATAAATTTATACCATGAATTGATTGCATTATTTTTGGGTACTCAATTTTGATATTATCTCTTTTCAGGGAAGAGGACGTCCTCAGTTTCCTGGATCACACCCTGTTTCGCTGAACAGGTCCAATCTTGCTACATTTTATTGCATTGAGAATTATATTTAACTCTAGGATGGACTAGTTAGCTATTTTACTGAGAGATGGTCATCATCCGTTTTTCTATTAAGTCTAAAGAAGTAATAACACCTAGAATATTTGTGTTCTCAATTGTCTCAACATGCTTTTAACTGTTTAATTGCAAGTTTGCTTCACTGATACATTGGAAAAGAACATCTTGTGCTGTTGATAAAATTTGTTTAGCAGCATCATTTTGTAGAAGTTTTCAAGTGAAAATGTCATTGGTAAAATTGGTTTAGCATCATTTTTGCAGAAGTTCTCTAGTGAATGGAGTGGCTGGCATTTTATTTGCTACATTAGAATTTCTGTCTATTTTTTATTCCCACCTTATGTTTTGAATAATAACAATTGAATCTGATGAGGAAGAGGGGATAAATTTGTAATTTAAGCTGCTGGAGAGCCAGTTGACCCCAAGAACATATGCTGATTAGAATTTTGGTACAAATATTTAGAAGGTTAACAGTGTCAATATCTTTCTCGTGCATACGTGGATTTGCGCATAGACCTCAAAATAGTAATAACTCATAACGGACTCAGCAACATAACAGGTTCTTACTAGAAGGGAAAAAATAATTCTTACACCAGGATGTCAACAAAAAAGTCATGGTTCCATACTATATTGAATTTCCATTAGTTTTATTTTGGCATAAATTATGTGTCAAAACTATCAGTTCCAGATAGTGACAAATTTGCATAGACTAAAATGATAGATAGAGTTCAAATTCCAGATTTCTATTCAGTGTATATTTTATTTTAGCTTGAATCAGTTCCACAGATTTCTTCATCTATTATCAAATTATACCCTATTCATATTAACAAGATACTTTTTAGAGTAAATTACTCTCATCCCCTGTATTTGGCATTTACACAGACATTCTCTTTATTATGAAAACTTACACAAAACTCCCTTTGTATTTATAAAATATGATACAATTAACTACAAAATGCTGTTTGACCTAACAGATTTGCTAATTGATCTGTTAGCTAATGGATGTTTTGTGATCAAACGGCATCCTTATCCTTGTTCAGTTATTATATGTTGAGAAAAAGGGGAGAACACATTCATTTGATGCAGTTGAGTTTCGAGGGAGAGGAGAATAATTGACTCATCTTTCTATTAAATTTTGATTTTAAATCTTCATCTTTGTTAATCTTCTACTTTGGTTTTGTCAGCTGACATCAGGTCAATTTGTTTTTTGTAGGGACAATCTGCAACTCTTAAGACAACGATATTACTATGCCACATGGAAAGCTGATGGGACACGATATATGATGCTGATTACTTGGGATGGATGTTATCTGATTGACAGAAAATTTCTTTTTCGAAGGATCGATATGCGGTTTCCTTGCAGATACTTGAATGGGGTATATTTGTTTATTCAATTTACTTTGTTGCCAAGTGAGATTTGTATGTCTGGATATCAGGAAGATTAGTTGCTTAAATTTTATTTCAGATTCTCTAATGGGTAATTCTTAATATATATTTTTTTTACTCACAACCATTTCAAGGGTACACCTGAGAAGAATCACCACTACACATTACTTGATGGGGAGATGATTATTGACATGGATCCACATACTCAGAAGCAAGAGAGAAGATACCTCATTTATGATCTGATGGCAATTAATCAAGTCTCTTTGACAGAGGTACAGATATTGGTTGATAGCTGTAGGATTATGAATGAATGCATTAGAGAGAACGCAGGGGTAGCACTTATTGTGGAAAAGATGGTAGAATCTTGCCTTAGGTGGTTTGGACATGTAAGGAGAAGACCCTTAGAAGCCCCAGTAAGAAGAGTAGATCAGGTGGAGGATAGTCTAATAGCTAGAGGTAGAGGGAGACCAATAAAGACTATAGGTGAAACAATTAAAAAAGATTTAGATTTGAATGACATTTTTGAAGACTTGGTTTATGATAGGGCACAATGGCGTCGTTTGATCCATGTACCCAACCCCACCTAGTGAGAAAAGGCTTAGTAGTTGTTGTTGTTGTTGCTTGGTTCATCCTATACATCCTACTATATGAAATATTGGAATTTATATTGGTTGACTCTTGTTTATATTTTGCAATTTTTTCCTCTAATTTTCGGTCAGCCAAAAAATAAATCATATTGCAGATAAGGTATTTGAATTTATCACTTAATTTAAGTATCTCCTAAAAATCCTGCATGCAAATGAGAACCTGTAAGCTTTCTAGTTGGATTCGGAACTACCTCTGATTCTTGGGCCCTGAGTTTGTCTGAAAATTTGGAATCACAGGTAATCCATATCTCTGGTTCTTGCTAGACATTGGAAATAGTGAAATAATTTGTAGCATCGTATCAGAGCAGCGGTGTCTAGTTGTAAACTTGTAATTAGGTAATACAATAAGATGCTATTCAAGAAAATATAAAAACAAAAAAAAAAAAGAGATAAAATACAAAAGAATGTATGTCTGGATCCTTGTAAGTCCCTGGATCGATTTTTACACATCTGCTTGACAGACTTTTGACCTGACCATTTTGGTCTAACTCATGCAGCTGCCATTCTATGAAAGGTGGAAATTGCTGGAGAAAGAAGTAATTGAACCTCGTAACATGGAACGTGAGGCTCTTTCCAAGAGTATAAAACCTTATTACAGATATGACTTGGAACCATTTAGTGTATGTATAATGGGTATTTGCTATTCTGTTTTCAGAAACATTTTGCAGTGGGATTAGCTATTTGTTTATACTTTTGTATTTTTGTTTCAGGTGAGGAGGAAGGGTTTTTGGTTACTATCTACTGTGTCAAAGCTCCTCGATAAATTCATTCCACAACTCTCACATTCAGCAGATGGTCTCATATTCCAGGTAATTAGTATCTCTAGAAGACTGAACCTCCCAAGTTGAGCTTGCCTGTGTAGGATAGTTGAATCGATAAACACTTGGTTTTTAGGAAACACCTGGTCTTTGAGGATACTGTACTGAATTGATGCTCTAGTTAGCTGTCCAAATTTTTCAGTTCTTGTTTCAACATAGTTGTTTCATTATTGACTATTGAGCAGACTCTTTTTTTTTTTTTGGCAAAAAATACTCACTGACTTACTGAGAACATACTATCAGAAATATGCGTAGATGCTATCTGGTTGATCAACTTGTCTGTTTTATTGACGTCGTATTCTATCAGGGTTGGGATGATCCATATGTCCCTCGCACACATGAAGGTCTTCTGAAGTGGAAATACCCTGAGATGAACTCCGTTGATTTCCTCTGTGAGGTTGTATAAGTACCTTTCCTCAAGTTCTGAAATTGGTTTAGTTTATGTGGCATTAACTCTCTCTATCATGATAATCTAAATATGTTGATGATATCTTTATTGACAGGTGGGAGCTGGTGGTCGTCCCCTGCTCTTTCTGTTTGAACGCGGAAAGAAGAAGTTAATGGAAGGGAATAATGTTATTTTTAAAGGTAATAGGCCCTCAGTATTATTTTATACCATCATCAATGTTATTAATGCTATTATTATTATTATGACAACTACTTACCTGAATTAGAATTACCGAATTTTTGGCCATACATGATTTGCCTTTTGTATTGAACTATATATATTCCTTCAGCAAGATTCCAAGTCCAAGGGAGTCTGTCTACACTATAATATAATTCTGGTGGACTAAACTGAATTTTGTATTTGTAAAAATCAAACCATAATTTTATATTTTTTTTTTGCTCTAAATCATTTTCAGATGCATCAGATATCTCTTCCTATTCAGGGAGGATCATTGAGTGCTCCTGGGATCCTGTTGAGCATCACTGGGTCTGTATGCGGATCAGAATTGACAAAGCTACTCCAAATGAAATCAATACCTACAGAAAGGTTATACCTATTATCTTTTCCATTCTATCCCGCTCTCTTCCTTAGGTTGTTCGTGCTTTGGTTTAATTAGTTCTTGTGAAAAACCTGTTAATCAGTTTATTTTGTAAATTTTCTGACACAGGTAATGCGAAGCATAAAGGATAACATTACAGAAGATGTCCTGTTGAATGAGATCAATGAGATCATTCGTCTACCCTTGTATGCTGACAGAATACAAAGGGATATCAAGGCTCACCAACATATGGTCTCTTCACGGCGCAAGTGAGTGATAATCGAAGCGAAGCATGTCCAATGTGGTACGTTAATTGAAGAGCAAGCAGGACTGCTAAACGAAGTGCCAGCGGAGCTGTACATTTTTGTTGCCATAGTTCTTATATTTGTGCCAGGCCATTGTCAGCCTCAACCCTCAAGTGCCTCAGAAAAGGGGTTTAGGTTCTATGATTTTGTTTGGCTAATAAGGTTTTGGTCGCAGTTGTATATTAGTAATTTTGTCTATTTTCAAATATATTTTTTCTCGTACAGCAGATCACGAGTTCCTAAGATATTGTTGGAAAAAGCTCAACACAAACGGCTTTGATAGGGATACAGTAATACAGGATTTCATTAGTTTGTACGGTTGTACCAAATTTTTTTTTTTCAAGAAATAGAATTTTATTATCATATTGGATAGACATGCCACTCTCTGACAGCTTCAACTCGTTCCAGTTTTTACTTTGTTTTGCGCAAATAGTGAAAAGTACAAAATTGTCAGTGCACTGCCATGTACCGAATCGGTTTCTATTCACTGTTCCGTTCTATCTTTTTTATCCATTGAATTCGCTGTTTTTGTGGCTGATCTTAAAATACATCTAGATTAAAAAGAAAAAGTTTTATTTTGATCTATTTTAGTATAAAATTATTTTATATTATCATTTAATAATGTGTTGTTTTATTATTAAGTGTTTATTATTAGGTATTTAACTCTTGAAAGATTCCCACAAAACAAGCAAAAATTTGGATATTTAACTCATAATCTGTACTTTTGGGCTGAGGTTCGCATACTTATAGTTTTGCCTTACGTTTTGGAGAAAGATAGCAGAACTAATCACTATGATGGTTGGGCTCTAAACAGTTTACAATCATACAATGCAGACCTTGAATCATATTTCTTTTGGGTTGAGACCTGAGAGTAAAAATTAACAAAAACACTCCACGTCACGTTCTCATTCTGCAGAACAAGCTCAATGGTTGGCACCGACCACCCCAACCGTGTGCTCAACACATTCTTTCTACTAAAGCAAACTTCAAAGGGTGCCACAGGAGCCACCCTCGTGATGTTCCTAGCAGCAGAAGCTTTCACAAAAGCCTTCGCCACAGCCTTAAAAATAGAACCCTGCAAAACAGTGTAAGGGTTCACCGTACTAATCTTGGTTCCACCAAAACCTTCTTTATCTATGGTTAACAAAGTGTTGTTAACTTGCACCACCTTGTTATCGATTCTGATGGATTTCACGCCAATGAAATACTCAGTGAAAGCTCTCCCTTTGAGAAAGCAGAAGCTGTGCTCACAGGGTTGATGAAGAGTGGCGTGAAGGTGAGTGACTTTGAAGCATCCACGTTGGGAAGGAACACGTAAGGCCCATCCATCACCGAAGAAAACAACACCTTTTGAAGAAGATAAACAAATAGCGAACTTCTTGTGGAAGCTGAAAGCAGAAGCAGAAGCGAACTGCGAGGGAAGAGCGATTCTTGTTCTTCCTAAGCCAGCCATGCATGACGGAAACACCATTGGAGTGTGGATGCATCTTTTGTGACTGAGATAATTAGGGCTTTGGGTCTGAAAGATTGTTGAGAGAAAGAGCGGGCAATGAACAAGAATAAGAGGAGTGTAAGGAGATGTTGAAAGTTCGAATTAGCCGCAGTCATAGTCATATACATAGGGATCCAAAAAAATATTCCGCAAAAGAGTTGAAACATATTATGGCTGAAAATCATAAATTATATTATTAAAAAAAAATTAGTAAATAAAAATATATTCACTTTTAAATTATTTAATATACTAAGATTAAAATATACTATTTTAATTAAGGATAAACATATTCTTATTTATTCATTTTAAAAGAATATTTTTCTTTCATTATATAAGAAGATTTATAAATAACGTGGGAACTTTTTTACATCATGATTTATAAGCAAAATTAAATTTTTATATATATAAATTTTTAAAAAAAGAAAGAAAGTGAAACTAAAAGTAAGAGGAGTTAGAGATTTATTATATAAAGATTAAAAATTAATAAAAAAATGAGTTAAAATTGTAATATCAATGTATATAAAATAATCATAAATCACACGTCAAATGAATATCAAGATAAACTCTTTTAACTTCATCATTTTTATCTTTGGTATAATTATATTGACATTTCCGATGTTAGTGTTTATAATAGTAACACTCTTTTTATTTGAGAAATTACTCATATTTTTCTTACTTTGTATTTTTAATGAAACTTTGTGTAATATTTGTACATAAGATGAAATGTATATATAATTTTGTAAACAAAAAAGATATTAGAGTATAATAATAATATATAAAATCAGAAATATACTATAATTTTTAAATAAGAGTGTAATATAATAAATATTAACTTTATAAAAGATTAATATAATTATTTTTTTATTTTTTAATAAATTTAATTAAATTATTAATATTTAAAAAAATTAATGAAAAAAAAAGAGCGATGCCATATACGTTCCCGTATACATAGATATAGAAGACACGGGGAACTTGAAATGAACGTGGAGTGATAGTGGTAAGACACCTCTTTTTATAGAGCACTAGTAAGTGTGATTACTACTAAGTTGAAAATATTTGAATATACTACATTTGAATAAGATGATTATCAACTAAAAATTGAATACAATATGATATTCAAATATTTTTGCCAACAATTGCAAATGATTTGTTATTGCCTTCAAAATATCTGAATACTACAATACCATATTTGAATATTTTACTTCCAAAAACATACTAAAATAGTAAAGTATAGACTTATAACAATAGTTTCAGACTGTAAAGCGTCTGAAACTAATAAAACAAAGTAATCACAAGTCAGCATACACAAGTGAAGAAGCTTCATAAACTTGTGACTTGAAATTGTATCATATAATATTTTTAGTGTTTAGGATTAGCAAAACAAACATATACCATTTAGTTGAGTATCTATCATCACTTCAGCATCTATGATACGTTCTCCACGTCATTTCCTGAGGAGTATCATCTTCCTTCTTAATCGGAGTTCTTTTTTATTTCGCTTAAGTATCTTTTGAACCTCAATTATAACAACAGAACTAGCACAACCTGAAATGTAGTCAACCACAGTGCTCATTATATATAATTATATATTTGAGGCTGGATATTTATCATAACCTTTTTATGTCCTTCAATGGATACCTGTAGTATTTTTTGCTGTCTTAGGAACTATTGGTTGGACATCTTTTGCATAGTTAGACAAACCACAATGAGCAATTGAACACTCACACCACCTCCATTCATATTTGATAAAGATATCTCCATTAATGGATGCCTTTTTCTCTCTTTTTTTTTTGCAGCTGAGCTATTTGAAACCTCATTCGAAAATGCATTTAAAAGGTGTTAAGAGATATTAATACCTTTCTTGAAATGCTTCAATACGGTTATGTAGTTCTCCACTTTAAAAGACTTTCATATGTGCATATTTTAAATATTCAAATTATACATTTAAATATGTTCATATCAATATCCCACACTTTTTTCGAGTTAAACTATAGATTTGATAAGCATACCACTATTAGAATAAATGAATCACATATTTAGATATTTTTAAATCAAAAGTTACACAATGTCAGAATCATTTTCAAATTTTTCAATACATAGAGTAGAGTAGCAGTGTATGAGAAAAAAAAAATCAACAGAGAATAGATTACCACTAAATAAGAAATAAAAAATTACAGTAGATTGAAAAGAAGATGAAATCTATTCAAATATTTGAATTATAGATTCAAATATATTCATATCAGTAGCTCACACTTTTTTTTTAGTTAAACTAATATTTGAATATTTTCACATTGCATTTGAATATATTTTATGTTAGTAACTATAGACTTGATACACATACAACCATTCAAATAAATGTATCTCACATTCGAATATTTTTAAGTTTGTATTTACACAATGTCATAATCCTGCTCAAACATGAAAAAAAGAGTAAATTGGTGAAGAAAGTGAACTAAAGGTGTTAAAATGTGCATACCTTTCTTGAAATGCTTTAGTATAGTAGATAGAATATCAAGGTTATGTACCTCTCCTTGCATTTAAAAGACAACAAATTTCAACACTAGTTAAATCTCAGATAAAGAAAGATATTACTAGTATATAAAACATGCATAAGCTAATCTTTATATACCCTTCTTTGAAATGGTTGAATATTGTAGTTGTCAATCTCGAATGTTAGGGGATAATAAATAAGAGGAGTTTGCGTGCAATAATTGAAGTGGAATAGAGGAGATGAAAAGCAAGAAGAGATTGGGTGCAGTAATCAAATAGCAATAGGAGTATATGCTCTGAATATAATATTCATTGATCTCACATGATAGGCCAAAGATTTCAATTTTTTCATCAAATACAGCAAACCCATATCTATCATACAACAAAATCCTCTGATAAATTTTGGACTAAACACCAAAAAGGAAAACTCTGGACTTATGAGAGATGGTAAACAGTGGTTTCATAAACCAGATTTTTACCAACCCAGAAACTAATTTTGGAATAATCTTGATCAACAACATGCTTGCATCACTATTTTATAATATATGATAAACAGAAATGGAATAAGCTTATGAATATAAGTTGAAAAATATAAATTGAAAAAGTTGAAAATGCAATAAGCTTCTTGAATAATTGAAAAAGCAATAAACTTCTTAATCCACAAAAAAGTTATCAACTTCTATGACTTGAAGAATCGTTTAATTCAAATATATAAAAGATATATTAATTCAAATAACTTATGTCAATAGAAAAACGTTTACGAAGACAATTCCAATATTAGAATAAATTTAGTCATATTCAAATTATTACGAAAGTTATAATCATCAATTAGGTATAATATTCGAATACCATTAAAGCATATTAGAATATTCTATAAACCCATTTTGCTAACCTAGTAATAGAATATTGTAAACTCATTTTGTCTCACCAATTTTGACTTTTGTCTCACCAGTTTTGAGACGGTTCTTTCAATTGCCAAGAATAGTAATTTACGAACTATACAAAGGGAGTTCTTCAATTAAAAAAAAAAGACACTAAAAAATGAAAACCATTGGAATGGTGAAAAAAGTAGAAAACTCATCTTGCAAATGAAACCAGAAAACCACAATGTTCAGAATCCACAAACCAGATTTGGCTCAGGTGTAGCCAGAGAGCGAGTATGGATTGAAACATATTACACTCTCAAGCAAAACTCTCTTAATTTAAAAGAACGAAGTGGATTGAATCTGAGAGTTGGTGTTATGATAAAAAAAATATCAGGTGGGACCTCCAATGAACAGGTGGCAAATGATCCGGACAAAGGGGGGACCGTACAAGGGGCTGTGAGGAGAAGTAACAGAATCACACAGAGGCCGTTACGCCTTAGGGACTGAGAAGGGGATATTTGATTGGGGGAAATGAAACGTGGGAGAGGAGAATAGTAAAAAGAATTTTCCTCCTGTACTGTGATTACCCCTCCCTCTGAGTGTTCTCTTTTCTTCCTTTTCCTGCTGTCATTTTTCTTATTTTCTGCATGTATTGGAACCCCTTGATAATACTGCTCAGAGTCATTAATATTACAATTTCCTGAACACTGAGATATACTATCACTTTATCAGATTCTGCTCTATTTCTGTTCTGCTGTTGCTGATATTTCTGCAGGATTCATTCCATTGGTGCTTTCGTTGACTTCTGATGGCGGAGAACACCCGAATGAAGGATATGGCCGCTGACATCAAACGAGTCTCAGACGCACTCGAAGCTCATGATCACCAACAAAAGGCATCCCAGCAGCGTTTGGAACGAGTGGAGACTACCTTAACATCCATTCAACGCACCCTGGATACCATCACCCGTGCCGTCGATCACCTCGCTCCTTCTTCGCCGATCGGAACTCCGAGCTCAACCCCTCCACTCCGTCATGTGAAACTGGATTTTCCTAAATTTGATGGATCTGATCCGCTTAATTGGTTATTTCGGCAGAACAATTTTTCGCCTATTATGATACGCCGGACTCGCAGCGACTTCTCATCGCAGCTGTGCACCTTGAAGGTTCTGTAGTGCCCTGGTTCCAGATGTTACAAAAGGCAAATCAGTTGCCGACGTGGGCTGATCTCTCTAGGGCTGTGGAGGAGCAATTTGGGCCGTCCCAATTTGATTGCCCGAGAGCCCAACTGTTCAAACTTGCTCAAACGGCTTCAGTTGCAGATTACTATAGTCAGTTTATGATCCTTGCCAACCGAGTGGATGGCTTGACGGACGCGGCATTGCTGGACTGTTTCATTAGCGGACTGAAGGACCCAATACGTCGTGACGTCATCGCTCAGGCCCCGCAATCGCTATTACGGGCCGTCTCACTTGCCCGTCTTTTCGATGAAAAAGTCAGTTTGGGTATAACCACCATTTCTGCGTCTCGGCACAATTCGTTCACCGCTCCAGTGAAGTCATCTTCCCACTCCGTTCAATCCTCTACCTACACAACCCCTAAATTGACGCCGCCTTCTTCATCCGCACCACTCCTGCCCAAACCACTTACCAAGCCTTTACCTCCAATCAAACGAATGTCACCAGCGGAGATGCAAGTACGCAGGGAAAAGGGTCTTTGTTTCACCTGTGACGAGAAGTATTCTTGGACCCACAAATGTCCTAACAAGCAAGTGATGTTGATGCTGTACGACCCAGATGAACCGAGTGATGCTTCTTTTCCTGATTCTGTTCCTACACCAGATCCGGAAACTACTGATGATCCTCCACCGTCACTTCATCATCTCTCCCTCCAAGCTTTTCAAGGCTCCCCTGGTTGTGCTACTATCCGATTTCAAGGATTCATTGCTGGCAAGTCGGTTCGGGTACTTCTTGATGGCGGCAGCTCTGATAGCTTCATTCAACCTCGTTTAGCACACCATCTCCATCTCCCTATTGAACCCGCCCAGGGTGTGAAGGTCATGGTGGGAAATGGTCACTACCTACAAGTTGAGGGCATGGTCCGCGAACTACCACTACATATCAGTGGTCATTTAATTCGTTTTCCTGCTTATGTGTTGCCGGTGTCGGGAACCGACGTAGTGATCAGAGCTTCATGGCTTGCTACCCTGGGAGCGCACATTGCAGACTATAGCTCGGGGTCAATTAAATTTTATGTTGATAATTCCTTTGTGACCTTGCAGAGCGACAAATCCTACATTCCTTCTGCTGCTCATTTTCACCATCTCAAACGTTTTTGTGCGACTGATGCTATTGCTGAAATGTATACTCTGTTTTGTTTCTCCTTGGCATGTTCCACAGGGGAATCCTTAGATATACCAGTTGATCTGCCTGAGGATTTAGCTGCTCTATTATACCATTATTCCTCTGTTTTTGAGGTTCCTCGCGGTTTACCTCCACCACACACTCAAGACCACTCTATTCATCTCCAAGAAGGGGTATCGATGGTCAAGGTGAAGCCATATCGCTATCCATTCTCTAAGAAGGATGAGATTGACCGTATGGTCATAGAGATGTTAGAAGAAGGTATTATACAGCCCAGTACTAGCCCTTTTTCAGCCCCTGTTCTCTTGGTTCGCAAGAAAGATGGGTCATGGCGATTTTGCACTGATTACCGGGCCTTGAATGCTGTAACAGTGAAGGACTCGTTCCCCATTCCTACTGTTGATGAACTGCTAGATGAATTGCGTGGCTCTCAATTCTTCTCTAAACTGGACTTACGATCGGGATATCATCAAATATTAGTTAGTCCAGAGGATCGCTATAAAACTGCATTTCGTACACATCATGGGCATTATGAGTGGCTTGTAATGCCTTTTGGCTTGACGAATGCCCCTGCCACCTTCCAAGCTCTGATGAATGATGTCTTTCGGCCATATCTACGCAAGTTTGTTTTGGTTTTCTTCGATGATATCCTGGTTTACAGCTCAGCTTGGGCAGTGCATCTTGATCATCTGTCCATGGTACTTGCTTGCTTACAACAACACCAACTTTATGCCAAGCTCTCGAAGTGTTCTTTTGGCAAGACCAGACTTGACTATTTGGGCCATATTGTCTCTAGGCAAGGTGTCGAAATGGACCCATCTAAAGTCCAACCTGTACGAGACTGGCCTTGTCCTACTTCAGTAACTCAGTTACGGGCTTTCCTCGGCTTAACCGGCTACTATCGTCGGTTTATTAAAAGTTACGCTTCTCTTGCTAGCCCTCTTACAGATTTGTTACAGAAAGATAGCTTTCACTGGTCACCAGCAGCCCAAGCAGCGTTTACTTCTTTGCAGCAAGCTTTGACCTCTGCCCCGGTATTATCTCTCCCTGATTTTTCGAAGCCTTTTGTTGTTGAAACTGATGCTTCTGGCCAAGGGATTGGTGCTGTGTTATCTCAAGAGGGTCATCCCATTGCTTACTTCTCCAAGAAGCTCTCTCCTAGAATGCAGAAACAGTCTGCTTATGTCCGTGAGCTCTACGCCATCACAGAGTCTGTGGCTAAGTTTCGCCACTACCTTGTTGGCCACTACTTTATTATTCGCACCGATCACGGCAGCCTTAAACACCTTGTTGATCAGGTTGTTCAGACTCCAGAGCAGGAATCTCTGCTACCCAAGCTTTTAGGCTTCAATTACTCCATCGAATATAAGCCCGGACCTACTAATCAAGCTGCAGATGCTTTATCTCGCTCCTTTCATATGGCTCTATCGATTCCTCATGCATCTCTAATGGATGACATCAAATCAGCAGTCTCTTCTTCCACTTCCATGCAACTTCTAGTCCAGAAATTTCAATCTGACCCGGCTGCCATGCCTTATCATACACTGAAGGATGGGTTGATTTTCTTGCGCCACAGGTTACTAGTACCAGCTGATGATTGTGAGCTTATCAGAAAAATTCTACAAGAATTTCATTCTTCTCCCATTGGTGGCCACACTGGTTTTCTTCGTACCCATGCTAGACTTGCTACTTATTTTTTTTGGCAAGGTATGCATCACGACATTCAGGAGTTTATTAAGCACTGTCAGGTTTGTCAACGTGCCAAATCTTTGCAAACACATCCTGCTGGCTTGCTAAGTCCTTTACCAATTCCTAACCAAGTGTGGGAAGATATTGCGATGGATTTCATCACCGGCCTGCCATTGTCTAAGGGCTATTCAGTTATTTTTGTAGTCATTGATCGACTCTCGAAGTTTGCCCATTTTGCACCTTTACGGTCAAATTTTACAGCACCACAGGTTGCTGAAATTTTCCTTCATACAGTGGTCAAACTGCATGGGGTACCCAGTTCAATTGTTTCTGATCGCGATAAAGTCTTTACTAGCTCATTTTGGCAACACTTGTTCAAGCTACAAGGGAGGTCCATACGGATGAGTTCTGCCTATCATCCGCAAACCGATGGACAATCGGAAGCTCTTAACAAATGTTTGGAAATGTATTTACGTTGCTTTGTCTCTGAACATCCCAATTTGTGGGTCTCATTTCTACCATGGGTAGAATTTTGGTACAATAGCTCTTTTCAAACATCCATCGGGATGACTCCGTTCAAGGTTCTATATGGTCGGGATCCACCAACCATCATCCCTTGTTCTGTTCATGATGACACTCCCTTTGATGTCCAGGAGAAATTGGCTCAACGTGACCATCTTCTCGCCCGACTCAAACTTCACTTAGCCCGTGCTCAGGCCCGCATGAAGCTGAATGCTGATAAACATCGCAGCGATGTTGAGTTCAAGGTTGGCGACTTTGTGTTTGTGAAATTACAACCATATCGCCAACTTTCCTTACGACTACAGCGACATCAGAAACTGTCCATGCGCTATTTTGGCCCCTTCAAAATTCTGCAGCGCATTGGGGCTGTCGCCTATAAATTAGAGCTCCCTTCAGATGCCAAACTTCACCCAGTTTTCCATGTTTCATTGCTGAAGCTGTGCAAGGGCGATCCAGGAACCCAGTACCTTCCCTTACCACTGATTACCACTCCGGAAGGACCACAACTTCAACCTGTGGCAGTGTTAGAGACTCGCTACATTCGTGTCCAAGAGACTTGGATTCCTCAACTGCTGATTCAGTGGGAAGGCAATGGGAACTGCACTTGGGAGTCGCTGGCCTATGTCCAAGATCATTTCCCTCAGTTTGACCTTGAGGACAAGGTCCATTTTGATGGGAAGGGTAATGTTATGATAAAAAAAATATCAGGTGGGACCTCCAATGAACAGGTGGCAAATGATCTGGACAAAGGGGGGACCGTACAAGGGGCTGTGAGGAGAAGTAACAGAATCACACAGAGGCCGTTACGCCTTAGGGACTGAGAAGGAGATATTTGATTGGGGGAAATGAAACGTGGGAGAGGAGAATAGTAAAAAGAATTTTCCTCCTGTACTGTGATTACCCCTCCCTCTGAGTGTTCTCTTTTCTTCCTTTTCCTGCTGTCATTTTTCTTATTTTCTGCATGTATTGGAACCCCTTGATAATACTGCTCAGAGTCATTAATATTACAATTTCCTGAACACTGAGATATACTATCACTTTATCAGATTCTGCTCTATTTCTGTTCTGCTGTAGATGATATTTCTACAGGATTCATTCCATTTGGCTGCCTGCATTAATTGTTTCTTTATGGTAAAGAATATGGTGTTGTAAGTTTAGACAAAGCATATATGTGACAAGTAAAGGTCGTCAAAGATGTAATCCAAAAAAAAAAAAGGTCGTCAAATATGGCAGCCTTATATTACTCTATTGGAATAATAAAGGTACCCACAAATATTTACACCTATATTATCATATATTTATATAATTTTTATCAAAGTTTTGAAAACAGAACCAATCATTAAACCAATGAAGAGATTGATTCACAATTTAATGTGGTGGTTGAGAGCTTGGTCATGAAATAGTTCAAGTCTCCAGCATATAACATTCTCATATTTTTGGAGAAAGGTCTAAACCAGTCATCAGTTGAACCATGTCTGGTTCAGCTAGTTTAACAGTTCTTTAACTGGTTCTTGAACTACTGATTAGTTTGGTTTCATCCGATTGGCTGGTCCGAGATCTAGTTCTCTGAACTTTTGTTTTATTATTTGATTATATCTAATTTCATTTTTTTAATATTTTATGTATATATATATTTTGATTCTATTACATATTTTAAATGTAAGTTCGATATGTAAAGCATACGAATGTGTAACTAGCATTTTTCGCCTAATTACATCAAAGTAAAGATAATCCAGAAAGTAGGTGCGTCGTGCTTTCATTTTATTTTTAAGGAAAATAGTATATAGATACTATAAACTTTGACTCTTTTGTAAATTAACATTATGAACTTTAAAACTTTTTCAATTAATCTCTAAATTTTGACTTTTTTACAAATTATCACCATAAACTTTAAATTTTTTTCAATTAGCCCTTGAACTTCAACATTTTTACAAATAGTCATCACAAACTTTAAAACTTTCTCAATTAATTCATAAACTTTAATTAATGTCTTAATAGATCATTCTGTTTAAGTTGGATATGTTAATTCACTAACGATGATATTGTATAATGTCTTATTCGTTTTAACATTAATTATAAATTATTTATTAAAATTTAATTTTAAATATATTTTATTCATTACAAAGTACATAAAAAATAAATTTATTTTAAAACAAATTTTGTTTTTATTTATTTTGTAATAATAAAATGTATTTATAATCAAATTTTAATAAATAAATTAATAAATAATCTAGAATTAATATTAAAATGGATAAGATGTTATTTCACAATATCATCGTTAATGAATTAATATATCCAAATTAAACAGAATGATCTATTTACATATTAATTAAAGTTTAGGGATTAATTATGAAAATTTTAAAGTTTGTGGTAGTGATTTACAAAAGGGTCAAAATTCAAAAACTAATTGAAAAGATTTTAAAATTTGTGGTAGTAATTTATAAAAAGATCAAAATTTAGGGACTAATTTAAAATATTTTAAAATTTATGATAATAATTTATAAAATACAAAAATTTAAAGTGTCTGTATACTTTTTTTTCTATTTCTAATATCAAACATGCATTCGATCACGTTTTAATTACATTAAAGCGGAATAATATAAAGTACTGTAATAAATATACTTTTTTAAAGGTAAAGCAGTATTATTCATCTGATAAAGGAGGAACAAATCTCCCTTAAGTACGTGTTAAGTAAACAAATGCAACCTATAGTACTGCATCAAAGAATCTAATGATCAAGACTTAACATAAGCTTAGATTGTAGAAAGAAACTTAGGGCTTTGATAATTTGACTTCTTCAGTACTCAATTGAAAGATTTGACGTACGGTAGAAATGAAAGTAATGTTTGTTTAATACAAATTGAAATGAATTTAAGTTAAAAAGATATTGATTATTTTTTCTTATTTAGCACATGAAAGTTATTGAATGTATTCAGTAATTAATAACTATTTCAGTATTTCTTTGTTTAAATCACTAAATAACAATAATTTCTTTTAATTTAACCTTATTTATTATTAAATGTTATTAACTTTTTAATTTAGTTTTTACTACCTAAAAGTAATTTTGAACAAAAATAAATTAATTAAGAATTTTTTTAATTTTACTTCGGCAGTTGGCCAGTAATATTTAGTAATGGAGATTAATATATATTTATAATTCAATTCAATTCATTGGAACAAGGGGTCACTTGTTTGTTTGTTTTTTTTCTTTAAATTAGTCCTCACCACTAATCAACAATACCAGAATCGACTACCAACAAATAACATTGCTGTTATAATTTTGATTTTTTCTCTTCGTTCCAATGGAAAGGATGAACACCCCTTCCTCTCTTTATGCCAAACAAGCTAGAATGCAAAGAAAGATGGATTTGAGTGAGAAACATGAACGAAATAAGAGAGCGAATTCAAGTAATATTTGAATTCTTCAATATGTCATTCATTCCTTTATTTCTTTTGTTCTTACTCTTCTCCTTCTTTATCTACACTGTTCTCATTCTTTCTTTTTCTTTTCATTCTTTATGTTTATTTCAAAATCTGACTTCTGTACCAAATTCATAATAATGTGGTAATTTCAAGTTCTATTGTATACATTTTTTTTTTAAAAAAAAGAAATTATCTTGGGTTAATTATAAGTAATGTGTTCATCACCTTCAACGTTGGATAAACTGCATTAGTTATACAAGTATTATATATTCTTACATTACGTTAACCTGTTTTATATGCAATTGTGTTTATCTTAAGGTGTTCTGTTATATCAAGTTGTCTAATTTTAGGGTATAATTGAGAATTCATAATTTAGTTAGTTATTTGACAGTGTTACACGAAAATTAGAAGCAATTTACTGTCTTTTCAAATTACAAACATGATCATTTTATAAGCTATCTACTATTGCAATTGGTATCTTATGATCATACTTTATTCAGAATCTTTTCATTTCGAAATGGTAAGATTGTATTATGATATTTCATTCTTTTTGTCCTCATATAGGTATTAGAGATAAATATTTCATTTAGATGATTTTGTTTACTACTATTATCAAAACTCAATTTTTTTTTTTTGTTATTTAGCTTTTATATGTTATTAGTTTGTATATTTGACTTCATTGCTTTTTGTTAATAAAGTCTCAATGAAGTACTATAACTTGAAGATACTCTTTATATTTCAATTATCTAATATGACTATTTTTATTAATATAAATTAGTTATTATTATAATTATTGTTCTTATTATTAGTTTTATATTAAAATACAATAGAATTATCAATTCCTGATATTTGGAAATTTATTTTATTAATATCCCTATTTAAATAATTTTTTTATTATTTATACATTGCACGAGTTTAAAATACTAATATATTTATAATTCAATTCAATTCATTGGAACAAGGGTCACTTGTTTGTTTGTTTTTTTTTCTTTAAATTATTCCTCACCACTAATCAACAATGCGGGAATCAACTACCTACAAATAACATTGTTGTTATAATTTTGATTTTCTCACTATATTTTTTTATACTATTTTTTACATTATTGTCACATATTATTAAGATAAATATTTATATATTAATATTTTTTTCTCACTTTAATCACAATTATTAACAAATAAAAAAAAATTGTATAAGAAAAAAATAACACGAGAATAACATTTTCTTTGTTGTTAGCTGTTAAGGCCCCATTTGTAAGAGGAGCAGAAGTCCACGACAATTTCAAATTTTTTTCATATTATTTTTTATAATACTATTACATATCATTAAGATGAATATTTATATATTAATATTTTTTAAATTTAATTAAAAGTAATTTACAATAACATTTAATTACAACTATTAATATATGATATAAAAATCAAACTCAATTGTAATGTCCTAATTGTTTAGATGTTAAGGCTCCATTTCAAAGAGGAGCAGAAATCCATGATGGGCTTCAAGTCTTTAGGCAGCTTCAAATACGCTTGCAGAGAAGCTTTTGATAGACTTTAATGAACCTAATTGGGTGTACTATATCTTAATATGGGTGGGTGGGTGGGTGGGTGTTATTTATTTGGTCCATCAATGGGGTACCTGTTCTCTGGGAGTGGGGCTTAACATAACTATTTTGCATTAATAATTGTATTCGTAAAACCGTAATTATGCACCCAACCCAACGGTCCAACACCAGCCACTGCTTCTTCATCATCCTTTACCTCTCCTCAAACCTTCAACTTTCCAAAACCAAAAAGATGCCTCTTCCATCACCACATTCCCTCTGCACCTTCTACTTCTTCATCATCTTCCTTTCTTCCACCCCTGCTCTCCAAATCCTCCTCGTGGCCCCCATCTCAAAAGACTCAACCACCCAACTCTACACCCTTTCTCTCTACCTCAAAACCACTCTCCACCCTACCACACTCCACCTCCACCTCGGTTCCTCCTTCACTTGGATCCTCTGCGACTCCACCAACACCTCCTCCTACAACTACATCCCCTGCAACTCCTCCCTTTGTGACTCCTTCCACTCCAATGTCTGCTCCAACCACTCCTGCGCCCTCTTCCCCGAAAACCCTCTCACCAGAACCACCCTTCTCGACACCGCCATCATCGACTCCCTCGCTTTACCCACCTCTGACGGCTCACTCCTTCTCATCTCCCATTTCATCTTCTCTTGCTCAAAACCCCCCTTACTTCAAGGCCTAGCCCACAACGCCACCGGTCTAGCCGCTTTGGGCCGGTCCAACTACTCCCTCCCTGCTCAAATCACCGCCGCATCTTCCTCCTCGCGCTGCTTTGCACTTTGCTTACCCGGTTCGCTTTCTACCCCGGGCTTGGCTTTTTTCGGCTCGACCGGACCGTACTTTTTTAATTCCAAAATTGACCTTTCCAAATCGCTTGTTTACACCCCGCTTATCGTGAACCCGGTTGGGGACACCGTCGTCGCCTACAATGGACAACCGTCCGATGAGTATTTCATCAACTTGACCTCGATTCGAATCAACGGTAAGGATGTTCCTGTCAACACGTCGATCTTGACCGTTAATCAGAACGGCTATGGTGGGACCAAGATCAGCACCGCTGAACCCTACACCGTTCTGGAAACTTCTATTTACAAACGCTTCGTGGAACTTTTTGTGAATGAGTCTAAAGCTTTTAATTTAACGGTGACGGAAACGATTGAGCCTTTTGGTGTGTGCTACCCTGCGAGTGGCTTCACGGAGACGCGCGTTGGACCCGCGGTGCCTACCGTTGATCTCGTTATGCATAGCGAGGATGTGTTTTGGAGAATCTTCGGGGGGAATTCGATGGTGAGGATTGAAAAGGAAGGGGTGGATGTGTGGTGTTTGGGTTTTGTGGATGGTGGGACCCATAGGAGGACGCCCGTTGTGATTGGAGGGCATCAGTTGGAAGATAATCTTGTGCAGTTTGATCTCGAGTCAAATAGATTTGGGTTCAGCTCATCATTGTTGCTCCAGGCTACCACGTGTGCTAATCTCAATATCACTACTAATTTTGCCAATTACAGAAAATAGTTCCAAACAAAAAAAATTGGGATTGGCACTTGTTTGCTATATAGTTTACAATATAATATTATAATATAGTAACCTTAATACATTGTAAGTACTAGATTTTGTAATTAAATAAGTGCATTTATTATTTATGTAAAAATAGTGAGGATTAGATGGGGAAAAAAAAATCCCATTAGAGATTATTAGGAATCATTATTTGTATCTTTGAAGGGATTAAAAAAATAATGACATTTGTTTCTATATGATCAAAGTTTGAAATTATGTGATTCAACTCAAACTAAAAAGCAATGACAATCCATATCATTATTATTCATCTCAAACAAGTATGACTAGTATAATGTAATAAAATTGAGAATGCTGTCATCTTAATATCTCAATACACCTATTAAACTTAAACGAGATGACATCTATGGGTGCCAACGACTTATTCTGCAATACTAGGAACAAGACTAGACCAGAAGAAACCCTTCCATCACCGTAACAGCCTTCCCGCGCAAAAGTACCCTTTGGTTCTGCTCATCAAGATGAATTTTGAGAGCTCCCCCTCTTGGTGATGCCTGCCCAAATGTAACTTAACAGAGTTGGTAAAACAATGACAAAGATAATCCCAATGAGTCAAAGGAGAGTACCTGATAAGCATTGAAATCACACTTCTCCAGTTTCTTGCTCCAGTAGGTTGCTAAGCCACAATGTGCATTCCCACAAACAGGATCCTGAAATGAGATTATTTAACATCATCTCATTAATTCTATAATATCCTTCCAGGTTCCCATTCTCTACTAACTGATCCCAACAACAGTGGACCTTGTAAAATTAGGCAGTAATAATATTTATGTCTAGATTTAAAGTTTTTATTTAAACAAGTGAATTGCTTGTTTTATATTATCAGGCTGAACCCCACATCAACTACCATCTAACACATGTAACAAAGCAGTAGTCTGTAGGGTAAAAAACAACAAGAAAAAAGAGAATTAGCATGTTAAGGGATTATGCAGTTCGAAAATTGCATCACTATTATTGAGTTCAAAATCAAACTATGTACTTTACCTTACTTACACCTTCTGTCTTCATTTATTGCACAACTAACAAGACATAGCCAATGCAACTGGAGGAACATTATATAATAGTAAGAATATCACAGCTACTTACCTCATTGATTCCAGTTTTTGGGCAGAAGAATCGACTGTAGAAGTCAAATCCTGACTCTGGAGGAGCAACCCCTGTAACAATTATCCCCCTTCCAGGACATTTAACTATTGCATCAAGTTGTGGCTGTATTTCTGCAACAAATTTTCCAGACTCGACTACAACCTAGGAAAAATGATAAGCTTCATGTTAAGCATATTTGAAGTGCACAAATTACTCAAAACACATATTTCTTCTTGCTATTTTGCAGGTAAGAGTAGAGTAGCATGAGATATATACTGTTCTTTTTCCAAGACTCAATCAGGTTAGTATATATGTATGGAGCATCCAAAAATAAATAAGATGATAATATGGTTCTTCTCGCCCGTATCACAAGTATATGATGTTTTCTGGGAACTAGTAATTAAGCTGAAACTAATGTGAATGAGACAATAATAATAATAATGGAAGATAACAGAATTAGGAATTACAAATAGGTCATCTCCATTTTGTGTCTTCTTTATATCAATTATAGAAGCACCCTTCACTGCCAATGCCTCAGAAATTTGTGAAATCTCAGCAGAGTTGAATTCTGTAATAGGGTCAGCAGGAAAATTCAATTCAATGTGAAATCCATCCTGAGTTCCACCACTTTGCAAGTCTGACGAGGCACTCGTGATACTGATCGCTGGGATTTTTTTGGCAGTCAATACTCCAGATAGCGTCACAAATTCAATAACATTGGAATCCACTAGACCAGATGAAAATAATGTGTGTGAAGCCGCTAATGTGGCATGGCCACAAAGTTTAACCTGCATAAGATCCCCCATAATGTTGATAATTTAGAAAAAACCCTCAATCAAGCATTTGCTAGTCGTTCAGTATAATGCTATAACATAAAGTTATAAACCATGCTTCATATTTTAAAATTTTAATTTGTACAATATCTAAATTCCATAGACAAGCTGAAATACATGTTTGGTTTTTATTAATTTTGAGAAAAAAAAATCACTTTTTTTTTTAAAAAAAAAAGATCTTTAAGCTATTTTGAATACAAAATAAGTTAATCCAAATATTAAATTAATCATGTAGCTCAAAGAATACCATCCAGTCTCTCAAAAATTATTTAAGAGTCGTCCACATTATGCGAAAGGAAGCTATCAATTATCATGAACATATTCAGTGTACCAAAAAAAAAGTTCAGTATTCAGCCAGGGACAGACCCAAGTTATATGTTACGGGGACACATGCCCCTATTAAGTTAAAAATGAATTATTATTATATAGTCTTTATCATTTATGTTTATATAATTTTACAAGTTAAAAATATTTATTTGCACCCACTATCATTAACAATAAGTAATTGATTTGATATTTTTATTTAATTATATTTATAGAGATACATATTTGATAATATTGATAATGAAAAAATTATTATTTGCTTACAAAATATGAAAATATACAAGAAAAAATATTAATTAGTCTTTAATTAATTTTATGAGTAAATATAAATATTTTTTTAAAAAAACATATATATATTGTCTTTGACTTGCCCCCAATGTTAAAAATTTTTGGGTCCCTCACTGAATTCAGCTAACAATTTATCCACATATTGTACCCATTTTTTTTAAAAAAACAAAATCAGTATTCCCAACTTTCCTAATAAATATATATGACATTGACAGAAAATACTGACTCAGATTACTGTCATGTGAAAGTAGAATTGTCACATAATTATTGAAAACAAGTTTTCTTTTTTTTTTTTTAAGAAAAAAGAAAAATTTGTGGGGAAAATTGACCTCAGTAACAGGAGTGAACCATCTAAGAGTGAAACGGGGATAAGAGCTTCCACTAAGCGAGTTAAGGGGGTGGTTGGACTCAGTGATCCTGGTTAAGAAACAGGTCTGGGAGATGTTGAACTCGGCGGCTACCGCTTGCATCCATGCCTCGTCCTTCTCTTCCTCTAAGAAACACACCGCCGCAGGGTTCCCCTTGAATGCTGACTCAGTGAACGCGTCCACCTGCATGCATATCAACTCAGACTCAGAACACAGCCATTGATGAACTTAACTTATTCGCAAATAACTTAGTTGTACATCACACACTCACAGTGAAATAAGAAGCATACCACTGAGTAGTTGACAGGTTTGTTTGCCATAGACACACGAAGAAATTGACAGATTTTCTGACACGAAGAACAAGAAGAAGAAGACACGGGATAAGGGTTTCTCTCAACTCTGAAATCTAGAGTAAAAACACTGTCAACACAATTCAGAGTTAAGAGGGACCACAAAACTCGTGGATTTTATTTTGTTTTGCTAATAAATGGATTTAATTTTATATATATATACACACACGCATTAGAAAAGGTCTCTTATTAGAAAAATATTTTTCGTAAAATATAAGATGAGTTAATTTTGTTCATTAAATTTTATATAAAAATACTATTATGTGTATATAAGATATATCATGTCATATTTATATATATAAAATTCTCTCTGATGTAATAATTTTTTGTGATAAATAAATTTAATAAGATTTATTAATTCTCTCTTTTCAATTTTTTGTGTGTATATAAATGTGACATGATGTATTTTTATATATACAAAAATATTTCTCTTACATAAATAATTAAAATTATAATATAAATACAAATAATTTTTTTAAATAATCATATGATATTTAATTAATTTTTAATCTTAATTATTCATATATAATTATATAATTAAAATTTATTTTTTTCATATTTTCATAATACATTTTTTCACAATATATATGTCTTTTATATATATATATATATATATATATATATATATATATATATATATATATATATATATATATATATATATATATATATATATATATAAATGTTAGTTTTAAATGTGTGTCAGAATTTATGCATATTTATATATATCTCAGAATTAAGGTATATATATATATATATATTAGAATTAGAGTTAAATGGTGTATATAATATCTATATATATATGCCAGAATTAGACTTAAGGTATATATATATATATATATATATATAAATACTGGTTACATACATTTAAATTAATATCTCATGTATATTTGTTTATGTGTTAAAATTAAATTAAATGTGTGTAAAAAATAAGGTGAACTTAATTATAATTAAATGATAAAAATTATAGAAATATAAAATATTGTGAGCATAAGTATATGTGAGTATTATATATATATATATATATATATATATATATATATATATATATATAAAAATCTTATTATGATGAGAGGAGTGTTTATTATAAAAGATGAGAAGAGTAAATATTGATCATTGGATCTTACATGAATAGTCAAGATTAAAATAAAAATGTATGTGATTTTTTAAATGGTGCATACGACCTTTAAATAACTTTTAATCTTGATCATCCATATATGGTTGTATGGTCAAAATTTACTTTTCACCCTCTCATAATAAAAATTCATCTCACTTTAGATATGTCACACATATATATATATATATATAAAAATACAGTTTATATAATTTCGGACAATGATACCGTATATTCTTTTCTCTCTAATTCCAATATTATTTTTGTTGAGTTATTTCAAATAATATATACTAAAAAATTTTAAACTAACTTGTACTTACTGTTTAGATTTGTTACACTCGTATATTTATTACACAGTTCAACTAAACTTGAATGCTAAACTTGAATTGATAAATATGAAAAAAAAAGTAATTATAATAATATTAATTTAGGTATAATGTTTAATTAGATATTTGTAATTGAACAACTAACTTTATAATTATAATAATATTAATTTGAATAGTGATACATGTGTTATTTGTAGATTTCAACCCATAGTCACTATAACAGTAAATAAAAAAATCACTTTATGTGCTATATTTAAATTATTGAAACATGCATGATTTAAATTTTAATTATATTTTATATAGAATTGACCACTAATTGAAATGTAATAAATTTAATTTGTTTATTTAAATTTAAATTATAACCCATAAACAAATAATCAATTATTATTATAATAATTGATGAGAATCAATTTGAAATGCAATAAAATAATCGTATTATTTTTAAGCAATAAAATTATTGTGTATAGAAAAGTTATGAGTTTTTGAATTCTAAATTTTTGTGTATATCAATTTTTGTACGTGTCAGTTATTAGTAAAATCGTTTCCTTTCAATTTACACATTATTCTTATTGAGCTTTATCTATTATCTAAAATATTTTAAATTTAATTTAAATAATATCCACTAAAAAGCTTTAAATCAACTTCCCTCAAACTTTCACATTAGTGCGTGTTTGAAATAACTGTAAAAGTTTAATTATTTTAATAATCAAGTTGTGAAAGTTTAATTATTTTAACAATCGATTATGTTTGGATATGTTAGTTAAAAAATAATTTTAAACTAATCTATTTCATTTAGATGATATAAAAAAATAATTTTTATACGTTAAATTACCAAAATAGGTATAAAATAATTAAATTATTTGATTGATTAAAAAAATTATTTGATTGAGGACAAAATAATTGTTGATACTCAATTTTGTCCATAAAATTTTTTTCTTGACCTATTAATTTTATACTTTGTCTTTTTTTTTTTTACATGTAAAAGAAAAAAAATAAAAATCATGGTAATCTCGGTTAAAAGAAAAAGAGAAATATGAAAAAAGGGGAGCAAGAATGATCTGGTCACGTATGGTTAGCAGAAAGGAAAAAACCATTACAATTTCTAACCATTGGTTAGAATACATTTATCTGCTACAAGCCTGCAAGCCCAAGGCTCAAGAAGCTCAAAAATGGTAAAATCACAGACATTGAAACAATGTAAAAGGTAACAACTCAAAGAAGATGCATGAAAATGGAAACATCTACGTCTGCAAGTAGCAACTCTATCTGCTACCTATGCTAGTTTCATTGGGTTTGCAGATTTGGTTTTACGCTTACAAGAGAGGGAAAACAGGAAGCATTGGGGGGTTCTGGGGGGCTTTTTACATAGATCAAACAAACAGAGAGATTTTGGATTTTTTCGGAGGCCTTCAACCAAGTAATCTTCACTCACCACTCTAAGCTACCACTGTTCATCATCAACCTCCAACCTCTATCTCCGTAGCTACCCCACAACCATTCACCATCTTCACTTCACCTTCCTCCACCCACACCATTCCACAAGCTTCATCTTCATCACAACCCCATCACATACAACCTCCACCATTAACAAACCTCCATCCTCACCCACACCGAACCGCACCGTTGAGCCCGAGCCACCACCACCACCTTCGCCCAACTGAACCCGACGCCGTCGCACCGGACTGCTCGAACCAGGCGGGCCCAGACCCGTCGCACCCGTCAGCCTCGCCCGAACCGCTCCGATCCCGTCAGATCCAGTCCAGATCCGAGCCACACCCACCCCCAAGCTCGACGCCGTCGAGCTATATTCCCAGATCCGACGCTTGAGCAGCACCGCTTGGAGGCCGTTCGTACACAGCTCTGGAACTACCCAGCCGCACCACCGTTCGCAGCCCAGCAGTTCGTCGTCGAAGACCACTGCAATCCGTTGTCCTCCCTGTGCGCCAAAGCCGCGCGTCGTTGCGGCTCTCCACCACGCGTCGTCGCGGCTCTCCACCGCGCCGCTGGAAGCCGCCGCAGCAAGCCGCACCGCCAGAAGCCGCCCAGATCCCGACGTCGTCGACACACCAGACGCACCGACAAGCACTGCACGCAGATCCGACCACCTCGGGACCTGCCGCTGCACGGCCTGCCAGATCCGACCACCCGCACTGTCGAGCTGGTGTTCCCCCACTCCTTCGCGTTACCTGCGTGTATGACCACTCTGAGACCTCACACTCAGTTTCTTTTTTTTTTCATTGATTTGCTCGTGTCTCACTGTGTTGGTTTGCTGAAACTATCTATTCTCATTTTTTTTTTTGATGTTCTGGTAACTTTTAAGTCATGTGGTTTGAAATCATAAAAAGGAAATAATATGCAAAAGAATTTGGCTCAGTTGAAACCCCAACCCATTCATACGTGGTTGGGCTTATTTTGGGCATAAAAAAAAATAAAAAGTTTCGGATTAGCTTCAGGTGGCCCATAAAATATATATATATATATATAATTTATTTATTTATTTATTTTTAATCAATGTAATGATTAATGATGTTGATTGAATAGCAGATGTTATCTTCAATGTCGTTTAGATCATAGGAATTTATTGAGTAGCCTAGTGCTAACTTGAACTCTGTGCAAGACTTATTTTGTTTTCGAACAAAATCCCTTTTCAAAATCTCTTCCTTACTTAAAATCAATCAGCTCGCACTTATTCTTTAAAGAACTACGTGACTTTGAGTTCCTCATTGCACCCGAGGATACGTAGGAGCAGAATCTCTATTCTGTCAAGCCGAAAAAATAATTTTTCATAATTTAGTTATTTCTTTTTCTTTCCTTAAAAAAAAAATAAAACAAAATAAAATGAAATGGTTACAAAGTCTTTTCAAAAAGGGTAAAATAAAAAAATACTAGAGATTATTAAAATTTGCACAGCTAACTTAAGGTACCATTCTTGTAACGGGCAGTGTAGGGTGCTAACACCTTCCCTACCTGTAATTGACTCCCGAACCCAAACTCATTTTTCAAAAGACCAGTTTTGCCTATTTTAAGGGTTTTTCTAATGTTTTCCTAATTAAAATAAACATTGGTGGCGACTCCATTGATTTTTAAGTTTTTAATCTTTTTTGGTCGTCCCGTCGCGATTTCGGTTGCGACAGCTGGCGACTGCACTGGGGACATTTAGAGAGTCAGGCCTGTTGATGTTAGTTGTACAAATTATTAATAATCTCTATTTATTTATTTTACCCTTTTTTGTCTTTGTTTTCATTTATTTATTTATTTGTGAATATTTTTTATGTAAATATTTGCTAGCATTATTCTGTGTTTTTTTTATTTACTTGTATATATATATTTTTGCTTAATTGTTGAAACCTTAGGATAGATGATTGCTGGCTGGTTGTTGTATATATACTTTTGTAGGTCGGGGAAGTAAATCAGTCTTTTTAATTTTTAATTTTTTAACAGTTTTGTATGCTCTCTCACACACATCACTATCACTTACTTCACACACTTTTGGGCTCTATACCCGAGTCTTTGCAAACCCGAGGAATAGGAGGAGTCTCGACTTTTGTTATTGAGGAGCTTTATGCTCACTTGACATTCGTTGAGACGCCACTCAGATTGTTACCAGGATCATGGATTAGTCATATTGAGAGGGTTTATCCCTACTTATGATTAATTCATGAATTGGGGCCCTGTCTTTCGAGATAGGGGCAATCTGGGGACCATTGCTTTTTAGAAGTTTAGATCTGTCCTGAAAATCATGCACTGATAGATTAAACATAGTGACTTCCAAAATTAGAATCATGACATTAAGGAAATCTAGCTTCTAAGGTTCCACCTAATTAGGGCACAAAGGGAGCATCCTTTTGTTTATTTATCTTTTTCTCATGACATTCATTCATGTATTTTTTTATGACTTGCATTTTTCTGTCATTCATAGCATTCTTAGAAATAAAAAATATGAAAATTTATCATTTTGCATTTTCATTCATGCATTTTTTTTATATAAAAAAAATCAGTTCTAAAAAAGAATCATCATCTTGCATTACCATGACATTCATAACATTTTTTTTTAAAAAAAATCCATATCATGGCATTCATAGCATTTTTTAAAAAAAATAAAAATAAAAAAAATCAGTTGCATCATTAGTCAATACTTCGCATACATGCATGTTGTTTAGTCCATACTGATAATTGCATACTCATATTATATTTCCCCAAGCAGAAGGGTAGACACTAGTAGAAAGGCAGCTTTTCATGACACCCTTACAAGACTTGTTCCCAAGTTAGGATCATGGATGAAAGAGAACAAACTCAAGAGCTGAGGAATGAGGTGAATTTGCTTAAAGATCAAGTGTCTAAGATGATGGAGATGCTACAATCCATGGAAGGTAGAAGGAACACAAATGGGAATCCCTCAGTCGCGGACGAAGGACGTCCGGCCGCACCTCTTCGCCCTTCTGGTTTCTCTCCAACTTCTATGCAATACCAAGGCTTTAATCCTCAAGGAGTTGTGATGCCACTCACCGTTTATCCAAACAACACAACTCAACCCTCAATCACCAGTTCTCAGGAAGTTCAGATGCCAAGCTCCCTACCATATGGCCTCCCTTCCGGCTTTGTACCACCACAGGCTATCAATTCCCCTGACAGCAATAAACCTGCTTTCAATCCATTGAGCACAACTCAACCACATGCCCATTACTTTGGTATCAGTGGAACCCCACCATTGCAACATTTTGTCCCCACTTTCATGTCACAATACCCTTTGAATTCTTCTGCTGAAAACTCTCAGTCCAAAGAGAAGTTGAAAATCCTAGAAGAGAGATTACGCGTCATTGAAGGAGCATGTTGTTATGGTATCGGGATGCTTTCTTGAGCTCTGCCTTGTTCCGGGCGTGGTGATTCCTCCGAAGTTTAAAATCCCAGATTTCGACAAATATAAGGGAACCACTTGCCCAAAGAACCATTTGACCATGTACATCTGCAGAATGGCTTCCCATGCTCATGATGACAAGCTGTTAATCCACTTCTTCCAAGATAGTCTAACTGGGGCAGCTTCGAATTGGTACACGCGTCTTGAGCGTGCCCATATAAGGAGTTTCAAGGATTTAGCTGATGCCTTTGTAAGGCAGTATAAATACAACATTGACTTGGCACCAGATAGAATGAAACTACAAAGCATGTCTAAGAAGGATGCTGAGACCTTCAAGGAATATGCTCAAAGGTGGAGGGAAATAGCTGCACAAGTAGAACCCCTTTTGTCAGAGAAAGAGATGGTTGATATGTTCACCGATACACTTCACGTACCATTCTATGATCATATGATTGGGAATGTGTCATCAAATTTTTCAGATATCGTGATAATTGGTGAAAGGGTTGAAAACGGAATGAAAAAGGGAAAATTGCATCAAATGGATGATGAAGAAACAAGTTGAACTGGTTAAGGGTGAACTTCAAGCCGAATGGATCGATGGGTTTTCAGGAAAACTCATAGATGACAACGATTACCTAAACAGTAGTCCAACAAGCAGTGTCAGATGTTTCTAGGCATGCTTATCTTTGATAGGAGCGAATGTTTGGAGTGATCAATCAGGGGTAACCTTAGAAAGTTCAACTTAGTGGCGATTCATTTTGATTTTGAACTTATGTAAACTTTCTTGAAGCATTGATGTAATGGATTTGCATGGATCCCTCAGCATACTTTGTTTCCTTTTCCTATGTTCTTGGCATTCATGTTCTTGTCATGTCTTTCTTGTCTCTCTTTCCTTTGCTTGCTTTCTTTTGGTTCGGATCTCATGAGGCTCTTGTGCTAGAAAAATTTGGTAGTCATGAAGCCCACATGTACAGGCGTTCCTTGCAAAAACAAAAAAAAACAAAAAAAAAAGACTAAAGGAGAGGCGAAAAAAAAAGAAAAATAAAGGGAGCAAATAAGTAATCACTTGGTGTGTATTATCTTTTTGTCTCTAAATTAAAATTTTTGAAAATGAGCATTCAAGATTTGAAATGAAGATTGACCGTCTTTCTTTATCTTTCATAAGAATTTTTTTTCTTTTCATTATCTCTCGTTATCCCATTTTGAGCTTGAAAGTTTCCTTCAAAAAAATCCTGGACAAGGATCACCCCTACATTAGGGGATGGCATAAGACAAAGGTTGATTGTCATGGTTACTATTTTGAAGCATAATGAAAAAGAGAAAATGAAGAAAAACTGAAAGGAATAGAAAGTAAAATGAGGAACAACAAGAGAAAAGTATATTTGAAAGCGCAAAGGCAAGTGACAAAGCTTAAAGTTTGAATAAGGATCCTTTGTCTCATTTAACTTTTAAACACTTGTTTGAGTCTTTTATCTTTCATTTCATAACCATTAGCCTTGACCACATCACAATCCTTAAAAAGTCTATTCTAATCAATGAATGATTGCCTTCATTTTCACAAGTTTTAATTTCGAGACAAAATGATTGCTCCTAAAAAATCTTGGTAGACTGAAAACTCGCAAGAACGGTCTAAAAAAAAAGAAAAAAAAAAGAAAAAAGAGACTTACACTAGTGCAAGTTTTCACCTTGTTCAAGCTGACCCTACACTGGGGCAATTTCTCTAGCTCGATTTTGCCTACACTGAGGCAAATCTTTTAATTCAATCTGGCCCTACACTTGGGCAATTTTTTTCCTAGCTCAGTTTGGCCTACGTTGGGGCAAATCCTTTGATTCAATTTGGCTCTGTATTGGGACAAGTTTCTACCCTTTTCAATTCAGCTCTAAACTGGGGCATTTTTTTTTAGTTTGATTTGGCTTCACACTGGGGCAAAACAAAAATCTCTTAAGTTCCCCACTGGGACAATTTTTGCTGTCAAATGGCTTACAATGGGGCAGGTTTGTTCTCAAATGGTTTATCTTGAGACAAATTCTTTTTTTCGATACCTTACACTGGGGCAGGTTTTGTGGATACCTGATAAAAGAATAGTCATGATGTCCAGTTGTCAAGTAAAGATCAATCACATCCAAACTGGGGCAAAAACCCTTCTGGCTTTTGTACTATTCCATTTCTTGTGTTTTTTGTAAATGCCATTTGTATAGTCATACTCCCAAAGTCAGTCAAGAAATTACTCAGTTAGTAAATTTCTTTCCTGTTCCACTTGTGAATCTATGCATATTTGGTACATGATGCTTCAAGTTTGGTGAACATGAGTGCAATAATACAACTTAACCATCAGATGGTATTTTCCTGTTGAACAACTCAAGCCAAAAGAACTCCAAAATTTCAGTCAATGAAGGAAATGACATCCTCAATGGATAATTCAGATTGAAGTGTGTCCAGTGGCATAGGAATCTTTGGAGGAAGAAAGTCAGAAACTTTTATGCAAGCCACATCTAATGAAGAGAAATTTGAAGATGAGACTGGCGATGATCCCCTTTTCCAAGAAGCGTTTGGCTCATGGCTCATTGCACAAAGTTCTTGGGCTCAAGGCCCACTGCATAAAGTTTTCTGGCTTAAAGCCCTTTAAGAGCATTGATGAGAAAATGAAGAATAACTAGGCAAATCGTGAAGCAAATTTCGCTACTGTTCAACTTTATCCTACTATGGGAAAAAGTTCTTAAGGGTGTTGTGGAACCAAGAAGCGATCCAGCTAAAGCTCTGATGTATCAATTTATGTTTACCCAATTTTGTTTATGAGAATCTCTATCGTAGGACATCCATTGCATCATGCATCATCTCAAGCATTATATGCACTGTCCTCAAGCTTAACATCCATTGCATTATCATGCATCCATTGCATCAAGCATCAACTCAGGCATCATATGCATTTATAAAAAAAAAAGCAGCAAAAGCCTTTCTGTAGCTTTTCGGGTCCTCGCACCCATTTGCCTTTAGTTTTCGGGTCCCCGTGCCCGTTGCCTTATCAATTCCGAGTCCTCGACCCTTTGCCTTTTCAATTCCGCGTCCCCGCACCCATCTACCTTTAATTTCCAGGTTCCCGTACCCATTTGCCTTTTCCTTTTCGGGTCATCGCACCCATCGTTTTAAGTTTTTGCCAAGCTTCGGCGGATACCCGACTCCACAAGCTTTTTCCCTTTCCTGTTTTAAGTTTTTGCCAAGCTTCGGCAGATACCCGACTCCGCAAGCTGCTTTTTCTCTTTCTTGCTTTAAGTTTTGGTCAAGCTTCGGTGGATACCCGACTCCGTAAGCTTTTTCCCTTTCCTGCTTTAAGTTTTTGCCTGCTTTAAGTTTTTGCCAAACTTCGGCGAATACCCGACTCCACAAGCTTTTTCCCTTTCCTGCTTTAAGTTTTTGCCAAGCTTTGGCGGATACCCGACTCCGCAAGCTTTTTCTCTTTCCTGCTTTAAGTTTTGGTCAAGCTTCGGCGGATACCCGACTCTGCGAGCTTTTTCCCTTTCTTGCTTTAAGTTTTTGCCTGCTTTAAGTTTTTGCCAAACTTCGGCTGATACCCGACTTCGCAAGCTTTTTCCCTTTCTTGCCTTAAGTTTACATTGCTTCGACGGATACTGACTCCGACAAGCAAGCATTTTTACCTTCTGTTTCACCACTTCGACGGCACCCTACCCCTGCAAGCTTTTTTATCTTTGTCATTGCTTCGACGGCATCCTACCCCGCAAGCTTTTTATCTTTCTCGACAAACTTGACGGGCACCCTACCCCGCAAGCTCTTTACCTTCTACACACTTGACAGTGCACCTTACAGCCCGCAAGCTTTTTTATTTCTCAGACAAACGGCACCCTACCCCGCAAGCTCTTTATCTTTTCTGTCAAGCTTCGACGGGCACCCTACCCCGCAAGCTCTTTACCTTCTCGCAGACAGCTTCAACGGGCACCCTACCCCGTAAGCTTTTTATCTTTCTGTCAAGCTTCGGCGGATACCTGACTCCGCAAGCTTTTTACCTTTCTGTTCAGCTTCGACGGGCACCCTACCCCGCAAGCTTTTTTATCTTTCTGTCAAGCTTTGACGGGTACCCTACCCCGTAAACTTTTTACCTTTCTGTACAGCTTCGACGGGCACCCTACCCCGCAAGCTTTTTACTTTGTTTTAATGACAATTCTTTTTACGTCAATCTGCTTTCTAAAAAATGCATTGAAAAAAGAAAAGGAAAAAGAAATGAAATTTTCATGGACAAAATTGAATCAATTCCTTTGCTTCCCATTTATTTTAAATGTAAAGCAAAGGGGGGCAACTGTTGATACTCAATTTTGTCCATAAAGTTTTTTTCTTGACCTATTAATTTTATACTTTGTCTTATTTTTTTTTTACATGTAAAATAAAAAAAATAAAAATCATGGTAATCTCGGTTAAAAGAAAAAGAGAAATATGAAAAAAGGGGAGCAAGAATGATCTGGTCACGTATGGTTAGCAGAAAGGAAAAAACCATTACAATTTCTAACCATTGGTTAGAATACATTTATCTGCTACAAGCCTGCAAGCCCAAGGCTCAAGAAGCTCAAAAATGGTAAAATCACATACATTGAAACAATGTAAAAGGTAACAACTCAAAGAAGATGCATGAAAATGGAAACATCTACGTCTGCAAGTAGCAACTCTATCTGCTACCTATGCTAGTTTCATTGGGTTTGCAGATTTGGTTTTACGCTTACAAGAGAGGGAAAACAGGAAGCATTGGGGGGTTCTGGGGGCTTTTTACATAGATCAAACAAACAGAGAGATTTTGGATTTTTTCGGAGGCCTTCAACCAAGTAATCTTCACTCACCACTCTAAGCTACCACTGTTCATCATCAACCTCCAACCTCTATCTCCGTAGCTACCCCACAACCATTCACCATCTTCACTTCACCTTTCTCCACCCACACCATTCCACAAGCTTCATCTTCAACACAACCCCATCACATACAACCTCCACCATTAACAAACCTCCATCCTCACCCACACCGGAACCGCACCATTGAGCCCAAGCCAGCCACCACCTTCGCCCAACTGAACCCGACGCCGTCGCACCGGACCGCTCGAACCAGGCGGGCCCAGACCCGTCGCACCCGTCAGCCTCGCCCGAACCGCTCCGATCCCGTCAGATCCAGTCCAGATCCGAGCCGCACCCACCCCCAAGCTCGACGCCGTCGAGCTACACTCCCAGATCCGACGCTTGAGCAAAGACCGCTGAGGCCGTTCGTACACGCCTGGGAACTACCCACCGCACCCCACCACCGTTCGCGGCCCGGGCGGTTCGTCGTCGAAGACCACTGCAATCCGTTGTCCTCCCTGTGCGCCAAAGCCGCGCGTCGTTGCGGCTCTCCACCGCGCGTCGTCGCGGCTCTCCACCGCGCCGCTGGAAGCCGCCGCAGCAAGCCGCACCGCCAGAAGCCGCCCAGATCCCGACGTCGTCGACACACCAGACGCACCGACGAGCCCCGCAAGCAGATCCGACCACCTCGGGACTGCCGCGCCGCACGGCTTTGCCCGGATCCGACCACCCGCACCGGCGAGCCGGTGTTCCCCACTCCTTCGCGTTACTGCGTGTATGACCACTACGAGACCTCACACTCGCTTTTTTTTCATTGATTTGCTCGTGTCTCACCGTGTTGGTTTGTCGAAACTATCTATTCTCATTTTTTTTGATGTTCGGTAACTTTTAAGTCATGTGGTTTGAAATCATAAAAAGGAAATAATATGCAAAAAGAATTTGGCTCGGTTGAAACCCCAACCCATTCACACGTGGTTGGGCTTATTTTGGGCATAAAAAAAAAAAAGTTTCGGATTAGTTTCAGGGCCATAAAATATATATATATATATATATATATATATATATATATATATATATATATATATATATATATATATATATAATTTATTTATTTATTTATTTTTAATCAATGCAATGATTAATGATGTTGATTGAATAGCAGATGTTATCTTCAATGTCGTTTAGATCATAGAAGTTTATTGAGTAGCCTAGTGCTAACTTGAACTCTGTGCAAGACTTATTTTGTTTTCGAACAAAATCCCTTTTCAAAATCCCTTCCTTAATTAAAATCAATCAGCTCACACTTATTCTTTAAAGAACTACGTGACTTTGAGTTCCTCATTGCATCCGAGGATACGTAGGAGCAGAATCTCTATTCTGTCAAGCCGAAAAAATAAATTTTCATAATTTAGTTATTTCTTTTTCTTTCCTTAAAAAAAATAAAACAAAATAAAATGAAATGGTTACAAAGTCTTTTCAAAAAGGGTAAAATAAAAAAATACTAGAGATTATTAAAATTTGCAAATGCCTAACTTAAGATCAGTTTTGTAACGGCAGTGTAGTCTTAACACCTTCCCTACCTGTAATTGACTCTCGAACCCAAACTCATTTTTCAAAAGACCAGTTTTGCCTATTTTAAGGGTTTTTCTAATGTTTTCCCAATTAAAATAAATATTGGTGGCAACTCCATTGATTTTCAAGTTTTTAATCTTTTTGGGTCGTCCCATCGCGATTTCGATTGCGACAATAATATTTACATATCACTGTTGGGAATAATCCCAACAGCTTTTAATCAAACAGCTCAAAAAGAAGATGGATTGCCAAGAGCTTATTTGGCCCAATATAAACTGTTGCTTTTTTCACATTTGGTTGCCAAACACGTTTCCAAAATGGCAACAACTTTTTTTAACAAAAAAAGCTGTTGGATGAAAAAAATAATCCCGTCCAAACATGCTCTTATTCTTATTGAGCTTTATCTACTATCTAAAATATTTTAAATTTAATTTAAATAATATCTACTAAAAATCTTTAAACCATTTACCTTCAAATTTTTACATTATTCTTATTGAGTTTTATTTACTATATATAAATTATCTTAAATTTAGTTTAAATAATATCCACTAAAAAGTTTTAAACCAACTTATACTTTGATTCTTATCTCTTTTAATAATACCTATCACTTAAGAAATCAAATTAATTCATCTAATTCTCAACTAACTTTATTTGTTGAGAATAAGTTTGCTATTTTTTTTCCTTCAAAGAACAATAAGTTTGTCATTTAATCAGATCCGTTATTATTTAATACTCAGCAAAATTTGAATTTTAGTTATATTTTAATTTCAATTAATTTCTATTTATTATTTATATATTTTTATTACACAATCTTTTATATTAACCCGTGCAACGCATAGGTATAAAGCTAATTTGTTTTTTAATTGTGAGTCTTTTCCCTAAATAATAATAATAATAATAATAATAATAATTGGTTTATTTGATCTAAATTCAATTGAGAATTTTTAGAAAGCAATTCACGATGATCTTAATTGCGTACATGTATAGATTCATTTAAATATGGTTGCATTTAAAAAGGTTTTACTTTATTTTAAATTATTTGAATTTCTGGTTTTGCATTTCTAATTTAGTTAATTTATTATTCTAATTAAATATAAAAAGGAAATTATTAAAATAAAATAAATTTAATTCACCTTTAAATTTTAATGTACTCCAAGTATGTAAATTAATTTACAATTCAAATTATATTTTTTTATAATGAATTCTAAACACAATAATTAATTCCTAAATAAAATCTAAAAAATCAAATTAAATCAAATTTATATTTTATTTTAATTTTTTGATGAAGATCAAATATATATTTTAATAAGCACAATATTAAATAACTTTTAGAAAAAAGTTAGATGCACATCTAAAATGATATGTATCTCACATCCATTTATGTAATGTAATTTGAATGAAAGTGTGTAAAAAAATAAGATAAAATCATATGTAATTAAATAGTAAAAACTTTATAAATGTGAGATAATATAAGTGAAAATGTGTGTGGTTAAAATTACTTTAACTTTTAATGGTCATTTTAGTACATGTCTTATTATGCAAAATCAATAATCATTGCCAATAAACTTTTTAACTCAATTAATACATGCTACATGCTTAATATCAATGATTTGAGTCTTAAAGTCACTAAAGAAAAATACAACAAAAAATAAATAAAAATAAAGAAACAGAAGAGAGAATGAATGAGTTATCATTCTTTATATTTGATATCATCTAATAAAAAAAAGATAATATTTCTTTTCATTTGTTTAGTTCAGTCAAAAAAAAGAATGAAAATACATATAAATAAATGAAAGTGTGTGTAAATATTTGATGAGACTCATAAAAATCTTCTTTTTCTATTTTCATTTCTTCTCATTCCTTCCCATGAAGTAAGGGATGAAAAATTGTGGAAACTATGAAAACCTTTTCCTCTCAACAAATATCTTTCTTTCCACCCATGCTTTCATACTAAACAAGAGATTATGATTCCCTCTTGATAGTGAAATAACATGAGATGATTTTGTTATAGAGAAAAAAATATAATTTATCTAAAATAAAATTAATAGACCCTATAATCTAACATAATACATCTTTACATAATAAAATTTGTGTCTATTTTTTTTTAATAAGATAATCATGCAACATGAAGGGATTCTCCTCCGGCCCTAAACAAATGAATAAAGAACAATCATTAACTCTCTTCCTTACTGTTATTCTAAAAGCTCATTCCTAAGCCCTTATAACAAGTTAAACTATGAAAAAATAACTAAATGAATAAAACAGTATATATCGAGAAAGAGGAAAACACGAAAAAAAAAATTATAGAGTTTATGCTTATTCTCCACCATGGCAGAACTTTACCGAAAGGTTTGGATTTGGAGGGGGCGAATAATGGGTTAAAAAAATTAGGAAAAGGATAATTATAGAATTCTTTAATACGTACTTACCTTAAAGAAAGCATTTTTATTGATTCATCAAGTCAACAATAAAATAAAGATTTATATACAAAAACCAAAAATTTATGATACATGTGAAGCAACAGCTTCTATAAATTAAGACTAAAAAAGCATAGATAAAAAAGACTCGGAGCTAAAACTGTATAAACATTTATATATTCATTCACTTAATACCGCTATTAGATTTCAAAAGTAAAATGAAAAAATCAAAAAAGGAAAAATTAGAAATGACTGATTGAGAATACTCAATTTGACTATAAGGGAGGACTTGAAGTTCGTGAAATAAGTTGACTAAAAAGAGTAGGCCAAGGGTAGTTAGAGTTACATGACTCTATAGCCTTCTTTTAGTATGAAACAATTTAAGAAGTTAATCATATTTTCAAAAAAAATTAATTTTAATACATTATTAATATAAAAAATTTATATTATTATTTAATTTTATGTTGATATTTATTTTAATGAGTTTGATTATATTAATATAACTACATGAGATGTTAAATTTATTAAATAATGTGATAATATATTATTAAATGTAAGTATTTTTTTTTACACTATTATAACATCAAAATTAAATTTAAAAAATGGGGGCAATTACCCCACGGCCCCAGTAAAGATCCGCCAGTGATTATTTATTGCAATGTAATTTTATCATATAATTAAAAGATTTCGATTATTTGATTTACTAAAAATTCAATTGAAAGTATAAATATAAACCTTTAAGGATGATATTTGTAATTATTTTTTAGTTTAATTGGCATGCACCTTTAAGGATAATATTAATAAATATTAATGTAAATTTTTTTTATTAATAACACATATCATTTAATTCATTATTTTTATATACTTTTTTATAACTAAGATTTAGGATAAAATAAACAATGGTATCAAATAAAATATATTAAATCGTACACTGAGAAAGTTTTGGGGGCTGAGAGAAAATGACCATTGCCTTGTACACCTACACTTTTAAATGGCGCCATTTGTATATTAAATAAGGCAATAATGTAAAATAAGAAATATTTTATTCTTTTATTTAATTTTTTAATTTTTTTAATTATTAAATAAAAAAATTAAATATATTTTATATTATCAAAATATTAAATATATTTATTTTTTATTTAATATTAAAATAATTATTAAAAATAATTTATAAAAAATATAACATTACTCGTATAAAATACTAAAATGTTACAAAATAAGAAGCATAAAGTGCAGATTTTTTTTTAAAAAAACATAAAGTGAAGTCTTTGGTGCCACAACCGACACGTCAATTAATACGTGACACATAAAAGATGTGGGGTTTACACTTTTTTTTTTTTTTTGAAAACGGGTTTACACTTTTTTAATAACTTGTTATATTACATCTTTGTATAATATTATTTTGACCCATGTAAAATTTCAATTTTTATAACTTTTCTCCACCTTTCATCTTCAAAACCCATCATTTTCAACTCAGACAGCAAGCATCTAGAGCTCCATCCATGTAACACTTTCTCTAGGGTATCACATGTTTGACTCTCGACTCATAATTTGAAAAAAAATTCACATAAAGTTTGAGTTATAAAAAGTGGGTTTTAAAATTTCTTTCTTGTTGAAATATAACTTACTGAAATTTATATGTAATACTGAAAAATATATATTGAAAAAGATTCATATACAATATTGACACTAATTAATATTTCACAATTTAAAGAGAAATATAAAACTAACAAACTCTTTTTTTTTAACAAGAAGAAATCCCATGACGGCCTTACTTAATAACACAAGACAATACTAACGTTAAAACTTATCATACTTATTCTCATTGTGTAGATCCATTGTTGCAGATCGACATCCGTTTCTACATCGTCTTTGTCAACACCGCACACCTTCGAGTCCGAATGTCCACTCCTTATTGTTGTCACCCATCTCAAAGTATTCATCGCCTCGCGTTTCAAGACAAACTCGATCCTTCTATTATTTGATTTTAACAGTACAGACACAACAAAATAATATAACAAAGAGGTGAGATCACCTACACCAATATCAACATGGCAGCACAGAGATAACACAAGCAGCATATCATACAGATAGATCATATCACAATTATGACCATGTCATCAACATTAATCAACTATCATCATCCAATCATTTATCAGTTCAATTATCATAAGCAATAATTACGATAATGCCCTCAACATTGTTTAATTATCATCATCATCATCCAAGTATTCAAAACAATTGTCATAGCCAATATTCATCAATTAATATATCACATAGATATAAATGTCGAGATTATGCACAGCACAAAGACTCGATTTTTCAAAAATAACTCCATGAAGGTTTTCACAATTTCTAGGAGAATCATCAATTTTTTAAATTTCAAAGACAATCTTCATTGTTGAAAAGAATCGTGTTCTTGTTGGGTATCGTCGATGCGTTAAAGACAAATGATCGCATCGCTAAGTGACACAGGTAGACTTCGCTACCGTCCATTTGATCACCGCCGCGCTCGACGCTTCAAGATCCATCATAGACTTTCACTATCAATTCTCATTCCTCTTCAACCACAAGGGTCATATACAATGCACGAATATATCAGTGCAACTCCAACCCCAAAGGGCCAAATCTTTTCAATTTCAATAGTTCAATGTATCATATGCCTCAGCGCATGTTTTTTTCCAATGCATGTATAATGCACCAAATCTAATCACAGACATCTCTTTCCAATGCATATAAATTGTACCAAATTATACTGTATTTTCAATGGCAAAATCATGTTATCACATTTTCATAGTTATAAAACACTTTCGTCGTGTTTTCACAAAATCGTAGACATTTCATTACGCTTTCACAATTCCAAAATATTTTTGTTACGCTTTCAAAATATCGTAACACTTCTTTACATTTTCAAAATGCCTCAACTCTTCATTCAGACTTTTAATCACGTAATAATTTTTCAACATTTTTCTCAATCAGCGTAAAGATATACGCTTCTCAAATCCCATAATATTTTTTCATTGTTTCAAAATCGCGTAACTTAAAAATCATCCTTTTAAGTCACAAATCATTTTCTTTCATTTTCAAAATATTTAAAACACTTTTCAAATCACATAATGATTTTTCATTATTTTCACAATCACGTAAAAATAATTCATCACTTTTCCATCACGTAGTGATTTTTCAATAAGTAATTCAAATTACGTAAAATATTTAAACGTAATTCAAATCGCGCAGAAATATTTCAACGTATTTAAAATTGCGTAGAAATATTTTACTATATTTCCAAACACTTAAAATATTTTATCAGTATTTCAAACCACGTACTTTAAAATTATGTTTTTAAGATAATAAATAATTTTTTCACCACAATTTCATTATAAAAATATTTCAACCTTCAAATATTCATTTTTCAACTTTTCTTAAAATAATATAACTTTATACTTCATGTAATATATTTTCTTACTCAAGAAAATCGTTTTCACATTTCTTTACTCAAGAAATCCTTTTCCAACATATAATTCATAAAATTATTTTTCCATTGATATAAATCAACGCTTTCAAAACTTAACATTTTCTAACGTACTTTCAAAACTCAAAAATAAGTTATATGTTAATAATTTTTCAAATCACCATTATATTCTCTATTTTTCTCAAATCACTTCCAAAATCATTCTTCAAAATAAATTAGAGTTCAAACATGTTTAACCTCTCTTTGTCTTTCATTTACAAAATTCTCTCAAGTGATAAAAACACTCGATTCCCTTTCCAAATTCCTTAGTATTAAATCAAGTTACGTTTTCATTTTGAAAATCACTTTGTTCATAAAAATCAAGACATTTCAAGCCTTTAAAAAAATGTGGACATGACTATTGAAACCATCAAATATTTTTCCTTTTAAATTGATATAGTTTTACACAAACAAAATCATTAAAAATCCTTTACAAAAACGTAAGACTCATAGTCTTTGAAAATCAAATCATTTGTTCATTTCCATTTTTCACTTTCTTTGCAAATCCATTTTCACTTTCTTTACAAATTCTTTTTCACTTTCTTTGCAAATCCTTAAAATCATCATCATATTTTCATTTAAATCTTATGTTTAGTAAAACACTTAAAACTTTTTACAAAAATAAATCAATAAAAATCCTTCTAAAATCGTGTTTCATGTACTTTTTTGAAAAATAAACTCTTTATTTATTTTCCTTGCTTTTTCTAAACATCCATTTTCATCATTCAAGAAAATATTAATTTTGTGAACACCTATCTTGAGGTGTCTTAACCGAAATTCACCATGTTTCTGGGATCAAAAATTAATTCCTTGTTTTTGAAAAATTTCAACATGAACCCTAATCAAGCATGATCAAAACCGTAGCTTTTCTTGGCCATTGGGACCAAAATTAATTTTCTTTCCATCATTAAATCATGGCATATACATACATATACAATATATATATATATATATCAAAAAAGCATGTCATATTATCATCAATGCATAGTATAAGCATACTATCAAAATCATAAACTCATGCAAAGCATATTAAACATAAAAAGCAATTAATCAAAACTCATAAACACATATAAATTATTACATGACCATGGATATGAATCCTCACATGGATTCAACACCCATCAAATATAAGACCATCTCTCACCACCATGCTTGGTTGGTGAGATAGATCTCCCTCTTACCTCTTGAAGATCATCAAAAACTCTTTGTTTTGCTTCTTTTTCCAAGTCCTTCACCGCCAAGAGCTTCTCAAATACAAAACAAAATACATAAAAATTAGTATACTAAGCTTGATTCAGAGGAACCATGGATCAAACATGGTTTAGATCATGAAAAAGAAAGAAAAAATGAAGTTTCCTTACACTTCACCTCAAAAACCTTAGAACTTGCTATTGGAAAAACTCCTTGAAAATGAATGATTTAGAGAAAGTCTCCAACATGAAAGTTGCTTAGAATATCATGTAGATTCAAGATCTATGGTTGGATGAAATTAAAAGAGATTGGATGGTGGTTTTGAGTGTCTTGACCGAATGGTTTCTCTTGAAACACAAAGATGGAATTTTTTATTTTTGATAGAAACTTGAAGCTTGGATTTGAAGCCCAAGATGAATGATTTTGGAGAAACTCATAACTAGAGATGTTCTTAGAATGGTGTTTAGGTTTAGAAAATCAAGTTGGATGAAATGATAGAAATTTGGATGATGGTTCTAAGGTGCTTGACCAAAACTTGCTTGGAGAAGAGAAATGGAGAAAACTTGGAACTTAGCTTCTTGAAAATGTTTAATGATGACCAAGGATGGCAATAATGGTCTTCAAACTTTTTCTATGGCCTTAACGCCTCTCAAAACCGTGCACCCCTTTCAAGTCATCTCCTAAGGATGCTAATAAATCAATTATGAGTAGTTTGTTTCCAAAAAGTAGTACATGGCCATATGATATATGTGCTAAGTCATCAAAAATTGACTTACATTTATTTAGCTTCTTGTAGGTATAAAGACAATAGCCAAATGAATTAATTGAATTAAATTTGTCCCCTTTAACTATGCATTGCCGTAGGTGCTTCTTCAAAAGTGCTAATAATTCAACAATGATGTATAATTGACCAAGACCACTTAATAATGACATAAAGTTTTCTTTAGCTCCAAAATCAAGCTCAAAAATCGTCCCCCCCTTCATTCTTGCTTCTTCAAAGTTGTCATCTTTTTCAAGCCATTATTTGAAGTCTTTCTAGCCATTGATTAATTCAATGGTTAGGATTTAATAGACTTTTGATTTTAGAAGACTTAATCTGCAAGCCATTAGATCTTTCTTCTTTTTAAATTCTAAATTTATTAGATGTGTCTCCAAAATGAAGGGTCAAGATTACTCCTTCTTACTTTTAATCCAATGGTCATAATTAGTTTTTACTTTTTAAGACTAATTCTCCACCATTGATTAAATTTACATCTAATGGTCATAAATGATCTTTGTTACTTTACAAGACAAATCTCCACCCTTGATTAATTCTAAATCCAATAGTTCTAAATGGTCATAGCCATTATATAAAACTAAATCTCTACCCTTGATTTAATCTCCATCTAACTAGTTATAAATGATCTTATTCACTTTTAAGATCAAATCTCCTCCGTTGATTAAATCAAGATCAAGTCTCCATCATTAATTAAATCAATGGTGGATATTCAAACCATCACTGTTGACTTAAGCAATATAATATTTATTTTTATCTGCTAAAACCCCACGAAAGAATATATTTACTGTATTTTTATCCTCCGATAAATAAATACAATCAAAAATACAAGATAAGAAATTTTCTAAAAGCTGTCTCCTGGATTCAGTTTAGTAAGATCCACTGTCTCAATCAACAAGACATAAATTTTTTACATGCGTAGTAAAATTTTTGCTTTGTGAGACCCACCTGGGCCCACGTAAGGTCACCTGGGCCCATATACACCCCCTGGGCCCACAAACAATAAAAAATTTCATAATCATCCACAAAAATCACAAATATTAGAAAATGCACAAATATCAAATCAGATTACGTAAAATAATTATCTAACGGTAAAAATTAAATTACGTAAAGTTTTCTCCGGCCCAAAAATTTTTATTTACTTGACACCTGAGTAAATCACTCAAAACGATCAAATACTGTTGACGGAATAAATAAAATAATTTTACAAGATGTCAGAAATTACTAAACAGTAAAATTCTGTCAACTGTCAAAATTACTGTTTAAGAGATAAGAAATTTTGGGATGTTACAATCCATACACCTCCATCTACCATTTTCATTTTCTCCTTCATAATTTCTTGTTGATTTCACGGAGACTTTTATAATACTCTTAACGAAATATTAAGCATGGATGCTTTCAATAAAATTATCTATTATAACAAGTAAAAATTTTGATTTTTTTTCTCTTTAACTTTCTCATTCTCACTGTTCTCCTCCTTCTCTACCATGTCGATCGAAAAATGGTGACATCATCATCGAAAAATTGGTTTGGTGATTGAACATAGCAAACTGAGTTGCCGAGAAGGTTGTTGGAGAGAAAGCTAACGTTGTTGTTGTTCTCATGCCGACAGGAGATGTCTCCGGCGCCAATGGAACAGAGGCAGACTTTTCCGATGTCGTTACCCATGGAAGAGTGTGCAATAATAATGTAGAGTTTAAGTTTTGAGGTTTAGGTATTCCACCGAAGAGTTAATTTATGTTATGTTTCACATAAGAGTGAAAAAGACTGTGGTGTGCAAGAAAAATAATGTATGATGAAGTAGAGAAGAAGATGAAGACAAAAACCAGAAATGAGAGAGAAAAATAAGGAAAAAGAAAGAAAGAAAATAATGTGTGATAAAGTTAGAATTTTTTTGTAACTTTTTTAACATGTTACACATAATAAATCTTAGTTATAGATGTAAAATTTTTACAAATCATTAATAAAAAAACATGAAGTATCCATGCTCTAAACTCTTTCAAGAATATTTAAAACGTTTCCTAATTTCACATATCTCTTTCTTCAAAGTTTTCTCTTTCTTAGAAAATCTCATTCATTATCATTTCACAAAATCTCATTTATTTTCACCCTTCCTCTAGATCTTTGTTGGTCTCCTCCTCTTCGCTTGGATCCAACGTTGTGGTGCTCTAATCTACGCCATCTAATCTGCTCTCACCTTTCTTTGAGTATGCTTCAATCAGAGTTGTGCGTGTTTCAAATTTTGAATATGTGTTACAGATTCCGATAACACATTCTATATACTTATGTTTGATGCTAAGATTTCATCTATTACGTTGAAGCATCAAGACCAATGTCATTTATCAACCTGTATATCTTTGTGGTCAAAGATCTCTTTTAATTATGATGTTGTCTTCTTCCTTGCTACATCAAATTCATTTTTGCTCTTGGTGCATTTCGTTCCTGTGGTGGACAATATGCTACATCTTCTTATAATTTGAATAATATTAGTTTAATATTAAAAAAACATTTATTTGTACAATTATTAAAAAAAATGTTTAATTTTAAAATTAAAATAAAAAATATTGATTTGAAGCGAGAATGAGATAATGTAAAGGAACAGCAATGCAAGAACTTTCACTGGATAAATTAGGTATTTTTGAAAAGTAGCAAAGCAATGTCGTAATGCTCAACCCATTTTTTATACATTTTTTAAAAGTAGCCAAGCAACCTTAGTAACTTTCACAAGCTGTTGCTCCTACAGGCCTCAAGTTGAATCAAAATAAGCAATGCAATAACTTTAAAATTGAATAACTAAGTTACAAAAAACATGAGTTCAACAACTTACAATTACATAATAGCTTGTGAGAAATTGGACATAATGTTCAACCCAGATAGTGTTTCATCATAAATCACATTACCAAAAAAACGAGATCTGAAAGTGAGATGAAGGCAACGAGAGAGAAGAATAAGAGGGTAGAGATAGAGGGTTGAGATGAAGGCAAAGAGGGAGAAAAGAGGGAAAGAGAAGGGGACCAAATGCAAAACTCTAGAGCTATCAAGTCAACCTCCTGTATTGGTAACCGGTCATTATTTTAAACCATTGAATCAACGTAACTTTTATTTACTGATGCGATTTTTTCACTTAAGCAATGACACTAGTACCACAAGTAGGGATAGCAACCGGCAGCACGGGAATTGGTAACAGTCTCCTATCTTTCGTCTTTGCGGATAATATCCGTCTTTATATCCATATGAATATTTGTTTATTATTTTTTATAAATAAATAGATACTTTAAATAATATTTGTGGATATTCAATAAATTTAAAAAAAAAATTAAAAAATATATATAATATTTTGATAATATTTAAATAATAATAAAGTTTTTTTAATAATTTTTTATAAAAATATTTTAATAATTTTATTTGCGAAGATCTGAAAAGACGAAGAGAATCACCCTCGTCTCTGCTCTGTTTATTAAACGAAAAATAATATAAATGAATATTTATATTCACAAGAGAAATTAAACAAATATTACTTATTTCCGTCACGAATATTACTAATTGATACTCATACCCGCGGATAAAATTGCCATGCTTAACCACAAGTGACACCAAAGTATCCTCCGAAATTTAAATATAAGCTTCATTCAAATTTCTTCAACAATTTTTTTATCATGTACGTTTCAATTAAAGAACTTGCATATATATGATCGTCATATTGTAACTTGATATTTTTTTTTTTGACGGGATATTGTAACTTGATATTGCCTTACTGAAATTTGATTATGAAATCAAGTAGTTTCTTAAGTATAGTTTGTAGCATCACAAACTTAGTATAAACATAAATTGATATATAAAATTAATATATATAGTACTATCGGTTACAACAACCTAAGGGTTACAATTGGCATTTCATTGAGAGTGCCAGTGAGGATAGATAAATAGTACAAAAGTGACCTGCATGCACGTATGCGGCTGTAACAGAGCAACGGAAAGCAGAGCAGAAACAGAGCACGCTCACCTTCTCCTACCCATTTCTCTCTCTGCAACTTTCTCTTCACTTTTTCTTCTAGTTCCACAAACCCTATCTGCATCGATTGGTAACTCTCTTCTCTTTTCACTCTTCACCTTCCTCTTTTTCATTTTTGTTGCTGCTTGCTTCCATTATGCTACTGCTTCTGTGTTCCTCTACATTGATTTTGGCTCAACCTAATTCCAACTTCTCACTTTTCATTTATTCCCATTATTTTACTTCAATTTTTATCTTACAAGTTTTCATTTTTTCCCCAGAAAATTATAAGTTTGCCTTTCATTTTTTTTTATATTCTAAAATGCAAGAATTTTTACTTATTTGCTTTTTAGATATTAAAAGAGAGACCTTTGGCTGCCAAAGTGTTCTGCAATCAAAAGGATCTTAGCAGTTTCTCAATTCCTTGCTTTCTTTTCTGTTTGTAGTTGGAAAAGCTCTTTCATTTGCAAATTTTTTCTTCAAGATTCGTAGTTATTATTTTTGCTTGTTATAAGTTGGTGTCCACAACAGTGTTCAACGTTTGTGACTGTGGCTATTTGTTGTAGCAATATTATAGGTATTAATGGTGTCAACTTGGTTTAAATTAACCCATCTAATAAGAAAATCACGTTCATTTCTTAACATGTTCATTGCAATATATATATTTAGCTTGCAGATAATATAAATTCAGAGTACTTTTTCACGTGGGTGTAATGGAAGGACAAAGTAGCCAAGAGAACCGTCTGCAGAAAATGTCCTTTACCACCTGTGGAGGAACCAGTAGCCATGTTTCTGGTTCAGCTGAGGATGATCCAAACATAAATTTTGTTGTTGCATCTGAAAGGAGGGGGAGCCAGTGGACTTGCATCCCAAAACTATCTCACAATTATGTTGAATATCTAGCAGAATCCTCAGCTTATCTGCCAAAGACTACAAGTGAAGACATGATTGGGAGCAATTATCCACCAGTTGGCAGCATAAACAATGTTAATGGGATGGATGGAACTGACAGAAACTTCTTTTATAACAAACCAGGAAAAGCTTGTGGCTTTAAAACTACTGATTCTTCCACTGAAGTAGACATTAGGAAGGTAAAGCCCTTCAATAGAAAAAAACTGGAATATAGTGAAAATTATTATTGTATTTCAGGCATATAAATTCATAGATACCCAGATATAGTTTCAATCTTCATGCCCTTGGATGACTACTCAAATTGAAGATTTTAATGTGTGTTTTCAGCAGGTGGGGTTTTGGAGACCTGATGATGGCGAGGTACGCCAGGAAGCAATTCAATTTGAAAGTACTCAACATCATCTTCTCTATGCTGAGGTCAGTTAATGCTTTACCAGCATAAATATATCTGAATTCAGATGGATTTTGGGGATGTGACCATTAATTTCTTTTTTAAGATTCTTCATCATTCTGAAATCTGAAATTTCTAATAATAATTTCTATTTATAATTTTGTGATAGAGTCTTGCTTCATGGACAGCAGAATCAATTGGAGATAAGCATAATGTTTCACGACTTGATCCAATGTTAATGGTTGATGGTGCACCTGGGTTCCTTCCCAAACCTGGATGCAGTTCATCAAAACAGAAAACATATGCCGTTGACCGTGTAAGTAAAACTTGCCACTATTGGTTTTCTCCTTACATACCAAAATCATGCTCTACTCGAAATGCAGATATATGATATCAGCACCATGTCCTTGTCAACTAACAATTTTGGTTTCTTTTAACACATTTTAACTTCCTTAACCATGCATTCTACATCATAGCAACGCCGGCAACGTATTGCTGATAATCTCAAAGCCTTACACGAATTGCTTCCAAATCCAGCTGAGGTAATCTGTTGCTTGTTTAAGAATGACTACTGCTGTGAAAAGGTGGATTTTTAATTAGTAAGTTATCAACTAATCATTAGTCAGTGTGATGTTCCCTTTGATGCCTTACCTAATTTCAAACAGAATCACCAGAAATGGTAATCAAAAACTTCAACTTCAAGTGTTTCAGTATGCACAGAAACAGTATCATTATGATGTATCATCTGTTCCCTTGGAATGTTTTAATTGTCAAGTTCCAGTGAATAAATGACTTCTGTTGGAAAAGGGGCCCAAGGGGAAATTGACATGAGGAATATATCAATTGGCATCAGACATCTCACTGCTAAGGAAAAAGTGGGAAAAGAAAAGAAAAAATTCTATGTTGTCTTGATTGGTAGATTCTGCTTTAGGAATACACCTAAGAATGAACAGGTCGTCTCAGAAGGAAAAAAAATCTTACATAAATGAAAACAAAACATACCTGTCAAAAATCTTACTTTTGGTACGGTTTTAATTTCTGAGTAATACTTAGGTAGCTCATATATACTGAATTTCTCAACATTTACATCATCAAAATGGATTTTAATTTGTAGGGTAGTCAAGCCTATGTACTGGACGACATCATTGACTATGTTAAATATCTGCAGCTTCAAATAAAGGTACCTCTTAACTATTAATCTTCTCATCTATTGTGAATATGTGCTCAGGCAGTGTCATGCATACTGTACCAAGTGTGCTTATGATTATTGTTGTTATGTTACATGCATATTACACAACATTTAGCATATTTTTATTTCTTTGTTAACTGATCTATAGCTACGAGGCATCGGTTAATTTATCTCTTCTTGTCAAACTACTAGGCTACTAGCATATAAATTCATATTTAAGTAATGTATTGTATATTTGTATGACATCGTTACCTTACACATGGGAACTTTTTCTTGTTGAAACTAGCATGAATTCAGACACTGAGCTAAGGAAATTGTTACTTGCAGGAACTAAGTGGAACTAGATTGCAAGCTGAATCAACTGCTATACCATTCGTTTTTCATGAGGTATATACCTGTCCTTAATTTTAGGAGAAGATGTGCACTGAATCATTAAGAATTCATGTGCTTGTTCAAATTATGCCCCATGGAAATGTTTCCCCTCCACAGTGTCGAATCACTGATTGGAGAACCTTCCATTTTGTTGATTTGCAGGGCTATGGCCATTATATAGACCAACAGATGCTCAATGAACCCCTTGAAGAGATGATGGGGAAACTACTTGAGGAACATCCAGCAGCAGCTAGTCAGCTGCTGGAGAGTAAGGGTCTTTTCCTGCAGCCTTTGGCTTTGATTGAAGACTTAGGCCAAGCTATGCAAATATTTGGCGGGAGTGCACTTGTCTGACTCATGCTTTGTTTATTTAGTCATTTCGATTTCCTTATGGTCATATCCATGTTCAGCATTTTGATCACTTCTACAGCACGCAAGATATGAGAGACAAATTGACAGTAGCTGATTAGCAGTAGTATGACTATCATTTGAAGCCTACTATGTTTGAAAAACTAATGAGACCATGGTTTTTAAATGAATGTGGCCATCTGCTTTCATTTCCTATAGAAATCTTTTCAACTCAGGTTTGGCCGTGTTATGAAATTAACAGAAGTAAATTTTGTTTAAAAAACACTTTTTATTTACTCAAAATTTAGAAGTATTTTTTATGTGACAGTGAAAAAAATCTATTGAAGGATAAGACTCGTACCAATGCCATTAATCACATCTCTCCAACCAAAGTGTGATACAAGCCCAAACCCCATCACAAAAAAATGAGCTTTCTGTGTCTTTTCCTATGTAGATTGACTACAATTAGTTGCAACCATAACAGAAACAACAATGTTATTCTGCACATTATAAGAACGACATGCGAATTTGCATTGGCATATCACATATAGTTTGCGAATTTGCATTGGCATATCACAAATAGTTTAAGGTACGTCAATAACGAGCTAAACCACAAGCAATCCAACTCTCTAATTCTTTGGATTAGTTGAAAATTTGGAGATTCATTTGAGCACTATACTTTAAACTCTAGAAGGAAATTATATTTTAGACTAATCTGATTAATTAATGTGAACTCTACCTCAGTCTAAAGATTCAGGCTATGGCTTATTACAGATAGCAAAATATGGGAAGAAATATTAGATGTAAATATATGTTATTTTAATTTTGTTTTAAAATTAATATAGTATAGTTTCAAAAATCAAATATTATTTGATTTGTGCTACTATTGATATTTTGAGTAAAATCATTATATATTGTTTGACTCTAAAACCAACTTGGGTAATATTGTAGTAACTATAAGAACATGGAGGCATGTCACCCAAACTATAGATTCTATTTTTCTTGGAGTAACATCTATCAATGTTAACCTTAAAATTGGATTCACTACTGATAATATAGAGACGGATGTATATTCACCTATGAACTAGGATTGTCGGCCAAGCGAAATTGAACTGTAGATTGAATTTGGAAGTTGGAAGCCACTTACTTGGGAGACAAAAAATGAGGTACTCAAGGGATAAGGGCCGTTGGTACGAAGTTTGATGAATTCAAACAAGAAATCATTGCGTTATTCCATAGGAATCTCTAGACACATTGCCACTGGTAACCTTCGTTGTCAAGCACGAAAATCACTCTGTCAATGTCAATCTTGAAGTTTCCAAGTAGTACTGTCCTTATAGTTTTATCAGAACAAATGTTGTTTGCTAAGTTCGAGGTTCTTCTATTTCACATTATAGTTTCATCATATTCCCATGGAACACTGACGACACTAATCAATTTTGTCATTATGAGAAACGCGTGCACATGAACAGATCAAATAACTAAAGGTTAATAACATATTTTTTTAACACTTCTATTTATACATATTTTATTATTAATATAAAAACAAGTATTCTTAGTATTTTTTTAATAATTTTTTTAAGTATATAAAATAGATCAATAATAAAATAAATGTTATAATAATAACAATAATTTAATTTTTTTCATTAGATAAAGTCGACTACATAAATTAAATGAGAAATATCATTCAAATCATTTTTTTAATTATTTCACTTATAATTTTTTTTGTCTCACTTTACCTCTAGTTATTGAACTATCTTTCATTTGATTTACTCTTCTTATATGAGCTTCTAATGGTCTTCTTATTACATGTCTAAATTACCTAAGTCAAGATTCTCTCATCTTTTTCACAATAAGTGTTACTCTTACTTTCTCTCTAATACATTCATTTTTAATTTTATCTTGTTTTGTATAGCCATACATCCAACGTAATATCATCATCTCAATGACACTGATCTTATGCTCTTGTTGACTTTTATCGTCTAACATTCAGTACCATACAATATCGCAAGTCTTATAACTGTGCAGTAAAATTTATCTTTAAACTTAAGAAGTACTTTTCTATCACAATAATAAAATAAATGTTAAAAAAATATTTAAAAAAATGTGTTACTAATATTCATCTAACGTATATATACGATATGGTGCGATGGGTTCTATCTTGTACACATGCGTAACTAAAGGAATGCATTTATACTGATTGTGTTCCTAATTGCTCCTCAATTTTTAAAGTTAAGAAGAGTAAACCTACCTATTTGTTAGAATACACTATTATTTAATTGCAATTAGTTACATATATTGATTTTTTTTTAATTTTATGTTTTGGTCTGGTGAAAACTACATAATTAGAGGTATATTCAATCCCTAATTAACTACAAAATTTTATTAAAGTCAGTATTTTAATCCTGAGATATCCAAAATAAAAAAGTACAGCACAAATTCTAATATTTCTAATTTATATAAAGTAAGAAGAATAGTTAAGCCTATCTTGTGGGATAGGATACGTGGAAAAGCTGTTTTAATCGCTTGATGCTAGCTAGCAGAAAACCTTTATACGGTACATAAGAGAGAAAAATTCAAGACAAAAAGAAGGGAATAATAAGACCTTATCATAGATTATATAAATATATTCTTTGCGCAATTTGCTGCTCTAGCTACATAGCGCACTAAAAGAAAGAACCTACTATGCCTACAGGAGAAATTATTGTTTAAATTTAAAATATTTAATTAAATACATTAGTCTAATTAAAATTTAATATTTTTATAAATTTTTATATTATATAATTAATTTTATAAATATTTATAAAAATATTAAATCTTAATTAAAATAATATACTTTACTGTAGTATTGGGGATTTAAGTAAAATTTTTTCTGGTCGCATATGCCTTAGAAATACCATACGACCTTGAAGAGCTAGCTTTCTTGAGCCTCTTCAGGACCAGTAACATTTCTATATGGCATAAAGCCACAACATATAAATATTTGCAGAATATTTATCATGACCACTAGCTTATTTTCTAGTTTACTGTATATATTGATAATTCCTACTACTTTATTTTATAATCTTGAACAGATCGAGGCAGAGAGTGATAGTTTTGATCCCTTTCGGCTTGCCTTCGCTATAAATACTCCACAAATCTTTGTTTTCAATCTCAATTTAGTACTGAAGTTCTTTTGCAAGGCTTTGAAGATACGTGATACTTCCTAATCAAAATTCCCTCTACTTTATCCCAATTGATTCTACATTTTCTTACTTAGTTGGTTTTCTTGCCCGTTAAGCACTAAATTGGGTTTATTATTGGATCACCATGACCATCTCAATGGTGATGTGCAGACCAACACAACCACTGATAAATGTTCCTTCTTCCAGTGGCCAAAAACTGAAGAACGTGAGGCAGAAAGAGAAGGTAGTTTTGGTCATGGGAGCCACGGGAACCGGGAAGTCTAAGCTGTCCATCGACCTGGCTACATGTTTTCGATCAGAAATCATCAACTCAGACAAAATACAAGTCTATGAAGGGCTTGACATAGTCACAAACAAAATCACCAAGGAAGAGCAACATGGGGTGCCACACCATTTGCTAGGAACACAGGAACCCAACTCAGAGTTCACAGCCACTGATTTCTGTGACATGGCATCACTTGCCATTGAATCAATCACGGGTCGTGAGCAGCTTACAATCATCGTGGGAGGCTCCAACTCCTATGTTGAGGCCTTGGTAGACAAGTTTGGGTCAAGGTATTCATCTTATTGTAAGATTTATTAGAATTTAATTTTTAATTTATTTTTATCTTATGTAATTTATTTGTTTATATAATAAACACCTTTCTCTGACTCGATCTCATTTAATTAAACTAGCCTTTATTCAAAACGTCTTCAGATATGATTGGTGTTGTCTTTGGGTGGATGTGTCAATGCATGTTCTTCATCCATATGTAGCAGAACGTGTTGATCACATGGTTGATAACGGACTGGTGAATGAACTGAGACCATTTTTCAATCCCAACGGTGATTATTCTCGAGGGATAAGAAAAGCCATTGGTGTGCCTGAATTTGACATGTATTTTCGAAGTGAAGCATTCTCAGATGAAGAAACAAGGAAGAGGTTACTGTATGAAGCAATCAGTGAAGTGAAGGGGAATACGTTCAAATTGGCATGCAAACAACTGGAGAGGATACATACGCTCCGAAGTGTTAAGAGATGGAAGATTCACCGCCTGTGTGCCACGCCTGTGTTTCGAAAGCATGGCCAAGAAGCAAATGAAGCATGGAAGAAGCTGGTGGCGGAGCCAAGTGCCACGATAGTTGCTCGATTTCTCTACAGTGCCACCACTGCCAATGTTGTTTCTGGGCTTAGAGTGCCAGTTTCTAAGAGTGTTGTAAAGTGTAATTTGACTTAATAGTTTAAGTCCTTTCATGATGCGAAGACTTTGTTTTAAGCCACTATGAGTAGGTTGTGGCTGAAGTAATTTGTAAGAGACTACGAGATTAAACTTCATCAGTATTATAAATTTTTTTAATAAAAGAGTATATAGAGTTACTTTTAACTTTCACTTTTTTATAAATCATCACTATAAATTTTTTAAAAAAATTTAATTAATTCATAAATTTTAACTAATAATTTAATAAATTTTTCTGTTAATTATATGTTAAATTATTAATAGAGATATCACGTGACATTATTTTATTTATCTAAACTCATTAAATTTAGATCATTGATTTTTTTATTTATTAAAACCTATTTTTTAATTATATTTTACTCTTAAAATTATTTTAAAATAAAAAATGAGCTTGGATGAAAAAATATAATTTAAAAAATAATGGCACAAATGCTAAGTCAGAATAATCTCATTTTTTGTTTTAAAATAATTTATTTTTTTATTTAATTTGTTAAGAGTAAAATATAATTAAAAAAAAGAGGTTTTATTGAATAAAAAATCAACGATCTAGATTTAATAAATTTGAATGGGTAAGATAATGTCATGTAATATTTTATTAATGATTTAATAGATAATTAATTGAAAAATTTATTGAGTCATTAGTTAAAATTTATAAAATAATTAAAAAAATTAAATTTATAATGATAATTTATAAAAGACTAAAAATTTAGAATGACTCTATATTTTTTTTTATTTTTTTTTTGCATAAAAACAAGTGTATATTAATCACACTCACATAACGTGAATCTTATTATGGGATGGGTCTTGCCTGATGAATGTCTAAATACATTTGTGTCTATACAAAATTATTTCCGATGCTAAAATAGTATAAATAAAAAAAGATGCTTTTTTTAAGAAAAGAGTGATTATTTCTTGTTGTATCTTATGGACTAAAATGCATGATAATCGTATGGTCTTATTTAATCTATGATCTATGGGGCATACACGTGCCTTGTGTAGTGAAATTTGACTTATATAACTTATTCGTCGTGGTGTCATGATCATCATTATCGTTATTATTAGAATAAAATTTAGTTCTAATTTTTTTTAAGTCTTTCGTTTAATTCTTTTAATTATTTTTATATGTCTATTAACTTAATTATATGGTTGAAAATAATAAATAAAAAATAATTAAAAAGGTTAAAGAAAAAAAGTTAAAGATAAATTTTGTTCTTATTATTATTGACATGTAATAGAGTAAGGTTTGATTCTGTAAAAGTAAAAATTAAAAATTAACCATAAATACCTTTACTTATGATAGCTTTAAACCTATGAAGTATCAATATTTTAAAATAATTATTGTACCATTTTTTAATGCGTATTGCATTTGATATTTTTTAAAATATTTTTAAATACTTTTATTTTATATTATTTTAATTAATTTTAAATTTTTTATATCAATATAAGTGAGATATCATAATGATTAGATAAATGATAATATTTTATTTTGTTTACAATGATTAAATTTAACTTATTAAACATTAATGTCTTTATTATTATTTAAAATTTGTGTTTTAATGTTAATATTATATTAATTTTATATATTATATATTAATCATATCATGTCTTCCAATTTTTAGAATTTGTTATATCCACACATCCGTGTGTCTATCGTATTCGTAAGCTCTATTTACCTTTGTGCTTCCTAGCTTTAAACTTGTTTGTTTTAGCTTTTGAACAGTATCCTCAAATAGCTATTTGTTGGGAGAAATTCTAACATGTTCATGCAGGAACAATAAATGAATACTCTAAGAAAACTTTTATCGTTAATTTAAGTTATTTTGTTTAAGTTCTTTATATTTATCTTTTTTTTAAATGTCCCTAATTATTTATTATTTAAGAATATCAAAAAAGTATTAATTACTTTTTTTTTTTAAGTTTACCCCATTCTTTATTATCACAACTAAACCTATAACTATACATAATTCATAATTAATGAAGTGAGAGAAATGATAAGTTAATCACATTAAACTATATTTATTTATATTTAAAGTTATTTAATATTTAATTGTATCTTTAATACTTGTTCAAAACTTTAAAAAGATAAATATAAAAAGACAGAGGACTTATAAACAATACATGTTTTGATAATTAAAAATAATAATTAAAATAAGTAATTTGTTTATATAGTTTTAGTTAATTTTAATTTTGGATTTTATAATTTTTTTATATTTTTTAAATCATTTACTATATTTTTACTTATTTAGATTTTAGTTCATACTATTAAAGTATCTATCTTTATATATTTTATTCATTTAAGTTTTTATTGCTATAAATTCTTTTTATTAAGGTATTAGTCTACATTTTTTCATGAAAGATTGATTATTATAATTTTCAAGATTTAATGGTATTAAATCCAATATAAGAATATAAATATTATTACCAACATGTTTTCACGTTATTATTCTTGCTTCTATCACATTAATACCCCATTTTTCTGCAATTAAATTATCTTATTATACAATCCTACTACTTAATCAATATTTCTAAGTAGTACAATCGAACTCATTTTTTAAGATTATACCAAAATGATCCTAATATAAAAATTATATTATCATTTATAATCATTTTATTGTATTATCGATAAAAAGATTCATATATAGAATATAAATAAAATTATATTAAAATTATTCTCTTAAATCTTCACCCCTATTTTTAAAAAGTATACCCAACCAAGTCTTAATGCAAAAAAATTATTTTCTTTTATAATTATTATTTAATACTATTAAATATTAAATATCTAGAGAAAAATTTATTAATGACATTTTGATATAAAATTATATTACAAATTAAATATTTAATTTTTCACTTTCGTTATCAAAGTTACATCAAACTAATCACTAATATCAATTTTTATCAAAAACAAAAATGATTCTTAGGTTAATAAATATTTCAGTGACAATTGAAAAGATATATATTTGCTAAAATTTACAATAATCTATAACACTATTACTAAATAATACTCAATGTGTTTTAACTCCTTAACATTATCTAACTTATACATTTAGTTCATTCAATTTAAGTAGGCTAAATAAAAATAATACATTAATTAAATCAATCATTTGACATTTGGTTTCTTAGGTTTTTTGACTTTTTTTAATTCATTTTCTTTGTAATTTTTTGTTTTATTTTTTATTTCTTTTTTTGTTATGTATATGTGACAATTTTTTTTACACGTGTCAATATTTATTTTAAGTTGTTATATAAAATGACACATGGTAGAAAATTAAGTAATGTATTTGTCACGTGTCAAAAGCTTAATGTATTTACTAATTGACTTGAATGAAATTTGACATAATTTTAGGCCATGTATTTTTTATATTAATTAAAATTATTATTAATTATATTGATTATATTTATTTATTGATTGATTATATTTATGTATATGTGACAATTTTTTTACATGTGTTAATATTTCTTTTAAGTTCTTATATCGGATAATTTTTTAAGTAATATATTTATCACATGTCAAAAGTTTAATGTATTCACTAATTGACTTAGATGACATATGACAAAAATTTTAGACCATGTATCTTTTTTTTCTATATTATATTTATTATGAAGTTCTTCCTAAAATATATATATAAAAAAAAAAATCTTGTTGGTTGGAAGGAGAAAATTGATTTTTGAAAGAAAAGTGCATAGTGCATTTGTAAATATGTAAGCCAAACCTGCTCTTTAAATGGAATAACAACATGATGTGGTCGTTCAGAGATTTATTAATTGGGTTTTTGACAAGCATATTTATTAAAGAATTTAAATTAAAAAGTTTTGAGCGAAAATAAAATATTTAATATATTAAAATTTTAAAAATAATCGTTTTAAACATTTTATTTTGGTTTCATTAAGGACATTTGAGCAAAACTCTTATTAATTTTCATTAGGTTTTATTGAGGAATATCTTAAAGGTTTGTTAAGAAATAATAAATAAAAAGTATTAAATGAAAAGTATAATATTTTGAATTAACGACACTTGTATTAAATATTGTACTTTTTAATTTAATATTTTCTATTTTTGTTTTATTAATAAGTATCCTTAGAGCAATAGTTAAAAAATTCCTTTCATATTATCGTTGGACTTTTTTTTTTTTTTTTTTGGTTTTTTTTCCCTCATAGTATTAGTTTTTATTTTAATTCTTGAAAGTTTTTTTTTCTTCCATTTTAAGCTTCATATATGTACTTACTTTCATTGTGGTCTCTCAAAATTAATTTCTTTCATTTTAATCTTTTACAAATGTACTAATTTCTTCCATCTAAACACTTGCATAATTAACGTAATTTGTGACTTAGATCGAGGGACTAATACATCTAATTAACATCCTAAATTGAAAGAAAGTGACTTTGAGTAGTCAAAATAAAAGTAAATAGATTTGTAAAAGATTAAAATTGAAAAAAAAAATCTAACACTTAGAGACTAAAATAAAAGTAAATACATTTGTGAACGATCAAAATAAGAAAACAACTTTAAAGAACGAAAATGAAAGTATATATATATATATAAAGGCTATAAAAGTAAATACATTTGTGAATGATCAAAATAAGAGAAAAAAACTTTAAAGAGACGAAAGACCCATATATATATATATATATATATATATATATATATATATATATATATATATATATATATATATATAGGGACCAAGAGACCCATGTATATATTTATGTTCCATGGAGGTAACGCCTATTAACACTCTCCCTGGCGGCCTTACTCTATTTATCCACATAACATTGACCATGATATAGTGAGTTTTGGTTTGGGGTATAAATTGGTTTGGATAATTCGATCAATCCGACTAACTCGAATAGAACTAATTAAGTTAGTTTGGATTGATTTGCGTATTTTGATTGGTTCGGATAAAATCCGAATCAATAAGAGCTTAATTAGTTCTATTTTCGGATTGAGAATTTTAAATTCAAATAATCACCCGAACCAAACCACTATTGTACGTACAGAGACATTACACATATGCGTTTTCATTTTCTTTACCAAAATCGTGCCTTTCAAATTTTTTCCCAAATCTGAATCCTAACCCAGGCTCACCCTCTGCCTCACGGCCCTCCCCTCGTCGCTACTCGGCTCGCCGTCACCCCTCGCCGCCTCCGCTTGCCGTTGTCGTTGGTCGGCTCGCCCTCCCCCCTCGCCCTCACCCCTCGCCGCTGTAAGTTTCCTACTTTTTTTCTTGGGAGTAAACGCATCTCGAGTAGCACTAGAAAGTCTTTTTTTTCCTGCATGATGTTGTTGTTTAATGTTTAGTCACAATTTTTAAATGTGTGGAATGATTCTACTCACCTGCGCAAAGCTCATGTGTACGTGTCGTGTTTAATGGATCACTAACTTGGAGCTGAAAAAGTATGACTGCCACATGCTGATTCTTTAGATGTGTCTAGATAAATCATTTTACGAGGGAGCTTTGCACATGAGCCCGTTTTGTGTAGAGGAAAATGTTGACCCCATTTTGCTTTCTCCTATGAACCCAATCCATCATATTTGTTTGATTTTGGTACTCAGTACTCACTAACTCTACTTTTTATTTCTAGTGGATTTGCATTAATCTATTGCTCACCCAAGAGGACAAGCAAAGATCTTCTTAAACCTGTTACTCTTTCCGATCCCTCATAATTATGCTTTTGAAGGTGATAGTTTAAGTATATTTTTTATAACTTCCTTTTTTGTTTCTATTAGAACTAATGTTTGTCGCTGATGATTTCTTTCTCCATTCAATATAGTTTTTGTTCGTTTTTTGAAACAGTTGCTATTGCATAGCCCTTCCCCCAAAATAATCCATTATCATGCATCATAATATTTAGTGTTTGTGTGTCTTAATGTGTGCGTTGTAACTTATTTATATGTGTCTACTGCCTAGTTTTAACTGGACTCTTGTATGCTATGGAACTAGCATAAATTGAGGCATTTTTTTTCTTTTGTTTTGAAATGAACATTTTTGGAATTGACATAATCGGAATTGCAAATATGGCACAACCTATACTTTTAACCAGTATACCATCACTTGTCATTTTCTCATGTTTCTCACAAACAAATAAATTACACAAGGCACTTTGACATCCTATTACTAATATCTAGTTAATGTCTCTATCTTTAGTATCACAATCTAATAGACTGTGTTCCTAATAGAAGCTTGCCTCTTGAATATCATTCAAAGCTCTTTAGATTTTTGCATGCTTCATACTTTTAAATGTCTACCGGTTAACAATTACACATTCAACTATTGTGAAGTTGGACAATTCGAAAAACATTTCCTTTTGTTTAGTGTTCATATCAAATTTCATTGTCTTAATCTAGAAAATGAAGTTGGGTCATTTATACACATATAGTCAAGTAACTTTATCCATTGTTAGAAATTTCAGTTGTTTGTCATATATCATTACTTTCTATACCCAACTTGTCAAATTGAAGTACTATAAAGATATAAGTGCTATATGATACTAGTGATGTTAACGAATGAAGACAAAATGGTCACAATAATTAACAATTAAAGTGATCCTGATTTTTTCATGAAAGTGATTTAATTTTATTATGTTCTATTTTTCTATCGCCTATTAAAATTTTTTTTTTTACTATTTTAACATTTTATATTTGATATAAACATGAAATCTCAAAGATCAATGATCGTGCGACTCAACTTGAAATTGAATGTTCATTACTTGATAGAAGAGTAAATATTAATCTATGTTCTAATATTATTTAAAATTTTAAATATATTATATATATTTTTTTGTATTATATGTATAGTTATTTAGTTAATTTTTATATTAAAAAATAATGATCAATCCGATCATTTGAATCAAATCAAATTATAAATATTTAATTCGATTGAATCAAATTTTATTATCAAAAAATAAAAAAATTAAACTAAATTAAATTAATTAATTTTAATTAATTCATATTTTTTTTTCTTAAAATTTAAATCAAATCATCCACTTGCACATTTAATTGTAGCTAGCATTATTTGTTTTATTTGGGTACTAAGCCCCATTAGCATAATAGATGCTTTACGACTGAGGTGCTGCCTATGGATGCCCCACGTCATGACAAGGAAAAGGAAGGATGGGGGAAAGGGAAAGGGAAAGGGGAGTATATGAGGAGGTGATCAAATCGTTCCTACCAATCACAAAATAACAATGTCATGCCAACTGAGTTCAAGCTCACGGGCTAGCGTCTATTTACTGACAAATTTTTAAGTGTGAGTGATTTATCATGTTATTATTTAAGTATTTTATTTATTATTTAATATATTTAAAAAATATTATTAATAATTAATATAATTTTATAATAATTTTTATTATTTTATATATATTAAATAATAATTTAAATATTTATAATAAATTATACTTACTTAAAATTTAATCTTATTTATTTAATGTTGTTTTTAATTTGTACTTTCTTTACGCGAGAATATTTATTGTTATTTATTTGTGTTGATTCTTATTCTTACTTCATTAATTTTTTATTAAATTAATTAATTTAAATTATTAAATTAAAACAAGTCAAAAGACTTAATAAAAAATTAATAAAATAAAAATAACAATAAATATTTTCTCTTTTGTATATATCTCTTCATTTATCTTTTAGTTTTATTTTTTTTATTTTTAAATAGTGCATCGGTTACATCTGAAATGAATGGGGTTAGTCAATATCAACTTTTATATTTTTTGACTGGCAGTATCAACTTATTAAAGTGGGTGTATTAGCATTATTTCGGCGAATTCTGCTTTTGACTTTGTTTAGTGCATTTTATTTGATTTATTCTTTTAGTAGGGATAATAATAATAAATATAAATTTGTTATATATATATATATATTATGATTTTTTTTAATATATATGGACATACTTTTTAAATTTGTACATAAAAAGTTTTGAAATAACTTCACATAAAAGTGGACATGAATTTAATGACATAAAAATTGTGTATAAGTAGAAACACTTTTTTTTTAGTACAATAAAAAATAAAAAGGCTAAGAAACAAATAAAACACCTATCAACTCAACTATAATTGAGCTTTGAATCTCAGAAGAAAGGTTAATCAGGTCAGATCAATCACGTCAAAACAAAAGGTTGTTCAAAAGTTTTAAAATATGCTTCTAAAAATACGGCTTCAGTTCCAATCATATGATGCACTGAAACCTAAAATTCGGTGTAAGTGTCACATCATAATAAAATTGAAATTGTGTGAGTACTGAGTGATTTTAGAAAGTCTAAAAATATGTTTAAACACACACAGCAGTTACGGCTCTTTCCGTACATTATATGCGGGCCAACCTCACTTCCGACTCTTTTTTTTAAATAAAAACATTCGAGATACTTGATAACTATAAGAAGGCTAAGGACAAAAAACCTGCATATTCATTACCTTAAATAATTGATTATATTTGTTTATATTGTTGAATCAAAATAAAATTATATTATATATAATTAGATGATAACGATTAAAATTACTTACTAAGATTTTAGTTAAATACTTTAATTAAATTTTAATTTTTTTTAATTTTCCAAGTCAGAGAATGAAATTTGGACCAATAAATAATAAAATAAATTAAATTTTTAACTGTCAAATTGAATTATTAGTTTAAACAATGTTATCTTTTTTTAATATTTATCAACGTACGTTAGTCTAAATAAAAGAAATTTAAATTTTTAAGTATATAATTTTAAATTTATTTTTTAAATTTATGTATATTAAAATAATACTATTAAAAAGTCATTATTACTTAAGTATCAAAATGTATTTCGAAAGATTAATTTTTTACAATTAAATAGGAAATACTCTAAAAAACTAAAAAAATATTTTAAAGCAAGCTTTTGGTTTATAAGTTTAGATGATTAATTATTGTAAACAAGTTTAAATGATTAATTAATTTAATTTTCATTAAAAAAGAATTTAACATATATTTTTATCTCTTATACAAAACTTCTTTTGAAATTGGGATAACGGAAAAGGAAAAGAAACGAGGTTGAGTCTATAATATCTTGTATTTCATCATATAATAAAAACCATGATCAAGTCCCACACAACTCATAATATTTATTAGAAAAATGCTAAGTAGTCTGGATGGATGGCATTACGAAAATTGCCCGGCTAGTGTTAATATGGTACGTCTCACTTAAATGGAATCTAGTCAACAAAAAAGATCTACTTGCATTTTCTATTTGTCTGGGATGAGACGAGCTACTTTCTTCCGGGCTACCTACCATCTCTCTATTTATTAAGTCCTTCCTTATCTTACTTTGTTGGTCTCGTATATATATATATATATGAGAGGTCAATTTATATCAATATAAGTTTATTTTTTTATATTTATTTTTAATCAAGTAAATCTATTTTCATTAATTTATATTTTAATGAAATACTTTCAACTATTAGATGAAAGTGAAATTAACGATTAAAAATAGATGTAAGAGAAAAAGACTTATATATTAGTGAACGGATCCTCCTATATATATATATATATATATATATATATATATATAGTCAAAATGTAATCATTTAATATGAACTATATTCATGAAAATGCAAACTCACTACAGTTACATGCTAATAACAAAAAATAATAATTGAAAGTTTAAGTAAAAAGATAAAACAATGTAAAATAATATATATTGTTTTAGTTTATGTTTAGTTTGTTGGAACAAACATTGAAGGAATGAAAATGACAAATGATGTGTTTTTTTATACTGACTAATCATGTGTTTTGTACCTATTGTAAAAGAAGAATAATCATTCCCTACTTAATGCCCATATATCACATACGAGAATGATCACTTTTTTCAAATTAGAAAGAATGCTTATATTAATGTATGTGTTGGTCTGAATAGAAAGAGTTTAGATTTTTTAAAAATATGGTCTTAAATTTAATTTTAAAATTTATGTGTATGAAAATAATATTGTTAGAAGAAATTTCTGTTTTAATATCTGATTGTATTCTAAAAAATTAGTTTATCACTTATCATGTTAAAATACTCTTTAAGAAAAAGAATGCTTATTTATCAAGCCATCGAAAAGACATGCAAGTATCATTCTACCTTGTTTTTTCTTGAAATAAAAAAATTAATGCAATTATCATCCTAATTATCACTTTGTTACAACCACCGCACGTTTTTGTTGTTAACTTGGTACCATTGACCTTACTGCTAGCGCTACCAAAACGGGCTTTGGCCCCTAGGCTAGCCTGTATAACTCGTAAATTTGCACGTTCTTGGACTTTAATTAGTGGGCCAACTAAAATGGAAGCCTACATGACAACATGAATAACATTTTTTTTAAAATAAAAAAAGGGCCGAAATAGGTTGGTCTGCAATCTTAGTCACTTTCTTTTTTTTTTTTTTTAAATGTTATTATCATTATTTTGAATATGTATTTATATTATTATTGGGTTTATATTATTAATTTATCAGAATATAGATGTGTAAAAAATAATGTTAAATAAGCCATGATCAGATAATGATAACTTTGTAGATAAGAGATGATATAGTGTAAGTATATATATAACTTTATTTGATTTCCAATAGCTACTATGGTTTAAAGTGGCAATCTGAATTTATAATCCGTTTCTCATCTCTGTAGTCTGTACCTCACATGGGAAAGGGAGATAGAACTTGGCTACTTTGTGAAAAGTAAATTTATACATGGATCTCCAAATGGCTTATGTACATTTAGATTCTTTTCTTTTAACTGTTACTAAAGGTCATATAATTTGTTGTCATTATTATTATTTGGAGACTAGAAACTTCTTTATGTTGATTTATTCATATGGGATTATGGGAATACTGTAGCTAAAAGCACCAACCTGCCTACAAAAGAAGAAAGACCAATCTTTCTTATACGAAGTGCATTTGATTTTGTCTTCGCTTATGGATGGTGTCATTATGGAAAAGGGGTGTTATTATTTTCAAGCAGAGAAGGAACTCTTGGCAAGAGGATGATAATGATATGCACGTGCCGCACCCCATCGTTGTTGAATAATGAGTACTAATGAATGGGAGATAAAGAGATGATTCATCAATGGAACTTGGTTTAAAAATAGTATAGTTTAGGCCTTTAGCCAATGACTTTATATTCTAATCACATCCAATTATAAGGAAAACACCGAACAATGAATCTTTAAGGCTCACACTTAAATGCCTCTTTTCTTTTTTTTTTTGGGTTACAAAACGCCTCTTTTATTAAAAAAGAAAGTGAATACATATATGAGAAACTACACCTAAAAGTCAAAAAACTGAGGTAGTACTTCTTATTCTATTCATTAATATTAAATATTAGTAAATATAAATTCACGTAATAAATCTAGTTATATATATATATATATATATATATATATCCGGGTATATTTAATGAGAAGAATTTTTATTGTGAGAGGATGAGAGAAGTAAATAGAGTTTTTATTGTGAGATGATGATGAAGTCTTGACCATACAACCATACATAGATGATCAAGATTAAAAGTTACTTAAAATTCATGTACTTAAAAAAATCACATGCATTTATGTTCTAATCTTGACCATTTATGTAAGATCCAATGATCAATATTTACTCATCTACCTCTTATAATAATTACTTTTTATCATAAGATTATATATATATATATATATATATATATATATATATATATGAATAATTAAAACCAAGCCAAAGCTCACTTTGTTCCCAAATTCCAACCTCTAATGGTTGGAGTAAACAGCAGCTAGATAACAAGACTAGGAACTTGAAATGATAATTAGAACGTTAACCTTTAAAACCAAACACAAGATTATGGATTCTTTTCCACTACTAGTTAACTTTCCTGGTATCACACACACAAGGCAAGTTTGGCAATCAAATTGGTGCACCGCATGAGTAAGTGACATCACAGTCTTCTCCAATGTGGAGTGAGTACTGATGCAAAGGTTTCATAAGGAAAGGAGGCAAGTGAGCCAGAAGTTCACACACACATTGGCTGTCCACTTCCCTGGCCCATCGGCAACAGTCCTCTTCCTCAGCGGTCTGGTGGTGCCTATGCCTGTGTCCATGCTTGTGCCCTTGGTGTCTATGATGGTGGTTTTTGTGCCCCTCATCATCATCAGGAGAGGGTGGTGGGGAAGGTAGGGGTTCAGGTGGGGACCAAGGGGTGAATGGCAACCTTGCACATGCATAGTTTGCTAGTGCAAATTGAGATGCACAAAGTGGGCGTGGTGTAACAGCTGGGGACCTGATCTGGCTCTCCATCTTTGGCACTAGTGCCAGGAATGTCACAGCCAGTGTTATTAAATTGAAAATCTTGACTCTTTCCATCTTGTCTCTTTCTCTCACTGGCTAATTTTCAATGTTCATATGACACCTTAGAACTGCTTATATACTTGCAATTATTCATAGGGTTGTTTCTATTATGTAGTTTTTCTGGTGAATTAATAGCAATTATAAAATGTAATTACCAAGAGAATGAGTTGAAGTCTTGTTTAAAATTTCTCATCCGTTTTGTGTGATGATTTTTTAGGTGACGTGTAAATTATTCTAAATTGGGTTGAACTACCAACCTTGTTCCTGAAATTACTCCCACAATGGTAAGGAGTTTAGTTAAACGGTGTTTGAGATAATGCACAAATTATAACATGCAGAACTTATGAGGGAGAACGCACTTCTTTGACAAAAATTCCTATATATATATTAGGAGATAAAAAGTGAGAGAAACAATATCTCACAAAGAAAATAAGGGACAACCTTTTTAGAAACAAATGTTTTTGTCTGCTGCTCATAAGCTATGTAGTCATGCTTGTTACAGGTGTTAACGTTTGAGCTAGGTGGGCATTTCTGCTTTTAGTCTTTCACCCACAAACACTAAAGGATAATACTATATGAACAACGCTTGAGTCTTGAGGAGACAAAAGAGACAACATATGTGTAGAGCCATTGGATTGCATGTGAATTTGTAGGAAAAAAAATTTGATGTGACATTACATTGATACAGAGGTAAATCTAATGGTACAAAAATAAATGTGTGTTTTTGTATATGTGGTGTTGTCTACATAACATTACACAAGCTATAAAGCTAATACTTTCCAGCTCTTTATCAAAAAATAGATGTTATTTCACAAGTCACAACCTTTAAACGGAATAGAGATGAACTGAAATATATGTTTCACTCAAAACAATTGGGAACAACAATACCTTAAAGTAACAAGCATGATGCCCAGAGAAATTCAAGTTCATGACACCTTTCCAGAGTTTGTTTCTAGCTGTTCCTGAAACATGGTAGACAATTATTTCATTGCTGCTCTGAGAAGGTGATTTGGTAGCAGAACTTATCATCCTAGAATCCAACTCATTTCTTCCATCCTTAGCATATAGATAATTTGTTTCTTTCACTTTGAATTACCACAAAAAGTCCAACATTAGATGTCTCCTGCAGAAATTCTGAGTTTTTCCCATTTTAGTTAACTCCAATCTTATATATTGTAGGCTTAGTGTGTCACCAATAGGATAATTTAAAACACAATGTCATTAAATTACTTACCATGGTCAGATAATCAGAAACTTAAGTTCATTTACAACCTCCTTCCTTGTTACAATATGAAAGCGAACTCAGAGAAGATTCAAACATTCACCATGTAGTCTCATTTTGGTATTTTATAAATTATAATGCATTCCATTGGTTCCCATGTAGTCCCCTATGGCCTTCAATGATAGTATATCATTACATAGCTGAATTCTGCAGCATGGACAAGTTTAAGATATAAGCGCATTCCACCAAGATGGGGTAAGTTGAATTTTAACTCGAATTCCATTTTTTTTTTTCAAGGAATGTAACACCTTGATTTTTGTCATTTCCAAATCAAGTTAACTGTTAACACACGACTGCAAGTAGAAGGGCATATTTTTTAAAAAGCAAGCCTTATCTGCGCTACATACACTAAATTAGTGTCAACAATATACACATGGACAGCAAATTTTGATCACTAGATAAACTACTAAGTCCACGGCAACCCATCAGTTTTTCTAAAATAATGCACGCATCTCAACACAAACATATGAAGTGTGGAGTATTACCCGCCAGCAATGGACAAGTTTTTTTTTTTCCCTCATAAAATCTGCCATTTTTAAAAGCTTCTCACATCCACATGCATGTTTTAATCACTAGCTTCCAGGGCCAAAAGTTTGTTGAAAAATTAGGTTTATGATTAGGGAATTAGGAAAAGGGAAAATAGGCTGATAATATTATTGAAAGATGTTATGTGATCCAATATGATATGATGTGATACAAAACACAAAACAATAATCTTTATTTATATTAGACCTATACTCTCTCTCTAATCAAATAAGAAAATAGATCAGAAAATATAATGAGATTAAAAAATAATTTTTAAGAGACTATTTAAAATATTTTAAAATATTATAAGATACAATCAAATATTATGAAATATTTTTTAGATATTATAATAATCTCAATCTTTTCTTGTCGCCAACTCAACTGTTCTACTCTTTGCCGCCAACCCTCCTCCTCCAATAAACAAATTTATCTTTTATCACAAGCAGTGGATCCCGACCAATCAACTTATTAAGGACATATAGAACATGCTTAAATGGCTTGTAAAAACATCCTAGATTCATCAGAAAACTTACCCAGTATTAGCAATGGAATCCTCTGATATGTAATGAAAAGAGAGAGCAACTCATGAAAGGATCCAATAATCCAATTGTCCTCTTCTCCATCACTCTTGAACAGGCCAATTCAGAAAGATGAATACCAGTTAGCACAAAAACTAAAAGGGCCTTACATCACAACTCAGAAAGATGCAAACTTTTACTTAAACGGGCCTAAAACTCCAACGGGTTCAACACACAATTGACTTCACCTAAGCCCAATACAACAAAAACAAAAAACTTCTACAATTTCTTTCCTACTAGATGTGGACCCGCGCATTGCGCAGGCCTACAAGTTTAATTTTTTAGTCTATGATAGTTGATTTTGTGAGAAAAAAAAAAGTTTTGTTTTTTAGAGGATTGGTTAAGATTAGATGTCTCACTTGTTAGTATAACTCTTTTCGAAAAGATTAGTAGTGAACCAAACTCAAAGTATTGCTCATAAATGTTTACTGAAGAGTCATGTATTTCTTTTGAGGTATGTTGTGAGTAGGAATAATCCTTTCATTGTTACACTGACTGGTTTGTAGTAGTCATTTGTCGACAGTTAAGACACTATTTTCATATTTTTTTATGGTGTAAAATCTGCCCTCTCTTAAGAGGGGCTTGAATTTTTAAATAAGATTTTTTCTGATAGCTGCATGTAGAGGTGTTCCCTGTGAAAAGTGATGTGAAGTAAGTGAGTCTAGTTTGTTGTAATGAACTCAAGAATTGCTATAATGAACTGAAGACCCATATTTATGGGAAAAGATATTGTTATTATTCGATAAAACCCGTGCTATGTATGAAGTATGGTGAGTATGTATTGTTTACCTTTTTCATTAAGAAGAATCATTTCGATATAGATGTGGTTGTTCTCATTTTGTTGGGCAAACACATTCTATAGGCGAACAACACAGACTTTGAGAAATCAATATTCACGATCTGTATAGAGTTTTCGAAGATAATGGTGATATATTATTTGAAATTTAGATTTTTTTTTTTAAATGTGTAGTAAGGAAGGAATTGAGAAATTGGTTGTTAAATTTGTGTGTATCTGTGTATATATATACTTGTGGCCAGCCTCTGAATGAAAATGTCTAGTCATTTATATATCTGTGTATCTGTGTGTCATAACACAGTATTTAAGGTTTTTTTTTTCTGTTATACGCTGCTTCATTGGAAATATATTCGTCTAAAACATAGTGCCGCCATTTTACTGTGTGCGTGTCTTTTGATTTTTGTGATTGGTTAGTCTAACAATTGATTTAGGAGTAAATGATAAGTAAATAAAAGGTTTAATTATCTTTTTAGTCTCTTTAAATATAATTATTTTTTATTTTGGTCTTTTAAATAAATTTTTGATATAGATTTTGTCTTAAATTTTATATAGTTGAAATTAGTTTATGTTGTTATTTCATCTCTGTTAAGTAATGAAGTGACAAACAACACTCCATGTCAACTTGCACTTGTCTTTATCTCAATTCCTTTATGTCACATTGATGACAAGTCATCAACTTGGATCCCACGTCACTTCTTTTTTCTCATTTTCTTTCATAATGTGCAACAATCCCTAATTCTCTCCCCTATCTGGTCGCCATCTTCGTTTCGTGTCAATGGGAGACTCTCCCAAGCAGATCAGCCCAGGACACTGCCCTTCTCCAGATCTAATAATAGAGAGACAGTCAGAACATCAAAGTCTCCTTCTCAATACCAACACATGGAAATGCATATCAATCAAAAACCAATCATGAATCTTAGACAGTAACTGAACCAAAATCATAATTCACAATGCAAATTTCACAAGTTAAAAAATGATACTATGACCTATCGAAAGCACTCTAAATCATCAAATGCTTATTCTCAACCTTGCTAAGAGAAATAATCAAATCAATTGGAGTGAAATAATCATCACTAGTTGGTTTTTCTTTCTGTAATCCACCTCAACTACAAAATCTATATATGAATTTAGACTACATGATGATGAAATCGATTTTTGTCAATAAGCAATTGGAGTGAAGTGCAACCAAATCATACCAAAAATTAAAAAAATCAAAGAAAATATTGAATCGTGCATATCATTTGAGTGAAATTTAATGAGTTTTGGAGATAAAGGTAGCAGATCAACTATCAAGGAATAAAAGTGGAAAGTGTGCAGTGTGAGAGTCAACAAAAGATCAAAGCGGTTATGAGGAAATGCAAGAAATAGAGAAAAAGGAATGAATGAATGCGTTAAAAATTTGTAGAAATGGAAAGATGTATGAGAGAAATGAGGAATACCTTTAGAGACTGAGAAGCGAAAGAGGAGTGTGATGCATTGATTGGTTTCATAGGTAGAAGAGAAGAGAAGAGAGAGAGAGAGAGAGAGAGAGAGAGAGAGAGAGAGAGAGAGAGAGAGAGATTTGAGCCTTAGTTAGGAGACACAGTGTGCTTTTGTTTTTTATGTTTTATATTTGTGTGTTAAAATCTTGATTTTCAAGGATACGAAGTGTGTGTGAGTGAGGGAAAGATACTTTCACAATCTTGCCGTCATCGTCATTGGACAAGACCTCGGATAACTCGCTGCCATCGTCATTGGACAAAATCATTGAGGGAGGGGGAGAATTAGGACTTGCTGCACATTCGAGAAGAAAAAGAGGAAGAAGAAGTGACGTGAGACTCAAGTTGATGACTTGTCATCCATATGATATAAAGGAATTGAGATCAAGACAAGTGATAAGTTGGCATGGAGCGTCATTTGTCATTTCACTACTTAACAGAGATGAGATAGCGATAGAGACTAACTTTACTTGTCTTGAAATTTAAAGAAACCAAAATGAGATAAAAAAGAATTAGAGGGACTAAAACAAAAAAATGACTATATTCAAAAGGACTAAGAAGATAATTAAACCTAAATATAATTATTTAATCATCATTAGCTGGTAATATGTTTTAATGATAAGAAGGTAGTTGTAACGTTGAGGTGTAATTGTATGAAGGTTTAGAAGTTTATAGGTGTGAATATTAAGTAAGGTTAATGGATATGGGAATCTTGTGGAGGCGCATTTCTTCTCATTGATAAGGTAATTTATAGGTGGTAAATGCTGGTGGTTTTATGTGAAACATAGACCTTGTTGGCAGCATAGAGGAGAAGCCCGAAAGGTAGAGGAAGGGAATGAAGTGTAGTGTATGACGTGGATGGAGGGAAGACTAAGGAATGGACCACCACGCAAATTGTGGCAATTTGGAGGAATGTGAATGCTTAATTTAACATGCTTAGCGTGTTGTTTTTGGATGGAGTATTTTAAAGAGGTAATGTATTTTTATAGGGAATTTAAAATTCTTCATTATAAAATATTTTGTTTAGATAATTAAATAAAGAATTTTGAAGAATTTTAATTAAGAATTTTGTTAAACAAATCTAAAGAATTTCAATTCCCACCTAGTGGAATTTCTAAAATCCCTATTTTCTCCCCGTCATTCTCCTTTTTGTCACGTTCTCTCTCTTCTCTCCTGTCTCAATCCGAAGCTCATCAACCTTCCATGGCTGAAGCTCAATCTTCCATAGCTGAAGCTCATTTTTATCAACTCAATCTCACTTTCTCAAGCTCCATAGCTCGATTTCACTCTTGTTCACTCTCGATCTACTCTTCTCAGCGAACCACAACCGCGACCACCGCTACTTCCATCCACGCCGCACGCCACCACCGTCGCGCCCAGATCCACTACAAGTCACCCATCTCGAACCAAACCCACCACCATGGCACCTCCATCCACAGTTGTCCCCAAGAATCAAAGCAGCCCCTTTGGTGTTATGCAAACACTAGGTACACAAATCACACTTTCATCGTCTTTGAATATATTGATTTTGTTGATTTTAGTTTTGAATCTTCTTGGTTTTGTGTATGGCAGTTATTGCATTTGGTTCTTGCTTGATTTATATCATCTCTCTGGTAAGCTCTCTCTGATACTTGTGTGATTGTTTTTGTGATTTTCAGTACATTTGTAGGGGTGGTGTAGTTTTCTATTTTTTTGTGTATTTTCAATGCTTTTGTAACCTTGGTTTTACCTGGTTAAGATGATCATTTTTAACCTTGTCGAGTTGTCTTTTTAACCTTACACTAACATGATCATTTGACTATTAAGATGAGCTCATATGTCGCTATTTATGCATGATTTATGCTAAATTATATGCATTTTGGGTTTGTGCTTGAACCCTTGGCTTGTTTGGTGATAAGAGTAATAGGTTTTTGTGTGGATCTGTGGTAAAATGAAATATGTTGATGGTTTGTATTGGCTTGAATCTGTAAATGATAATTTTTGAATGATTTGTAGTGGTAGATGTGCTTTTGTAGTTAGCAGCTTTTGCATATCACCAATTGTATTGTTATACCAAATTATAAGATCAACTTAAATATGATTCACCTTGAAGTCAATATGTTTACACTGTGATGTGTTTAAACTGCGATAAAGATTAAAGCTTTGTTGTGCCTCTGGTTTAGCTCACTATGAGTGATTATGTTCAGAGTTTTGACTTTTGAGTGGTATGCAATCTTCTTTCTCCAGTTAATTTCCTGCGTTAGATAAGAATTCGTTTGTAAGGCATGGATTTGATGTTTTTCTATCTTGTTTGATTTTGGTATTCTTGCATGTCATATTTAATTAAATGTGAATTGAATTCCTACTATTATGTGAGCTTGTTGTTGTTTTTTTGGGAATTAAAATGCTTTAGCAATAGTTTTCTGAAAGTAATCTTGCATGTCATCTATGTATGTAAAATTTGTATTTTCCAAATGGACTGACATAAAGAAAAGAAAACTGTGTCTATCAATGTGTTTGTATTTTCCAGATGGACTGACATAAGGAAAATACCCCATTAATGTCTTTAGTTATGATCATAATGTTAGTAGTTGTTAAATCAATGGTCATATGAATTAACATTTCATTAAAATCCATTAGAGCTTGTTGTTCGAACTTAAATGTAAGAATGTGACTTGAACTAATATATCAATCCTAATTATATCAACATGTGGTCTATTTGAATGTGGTACAGAAAACAGATTAAAAAATGCTGGTCCCCTATTAAAAAACGGGTTAAACTAACTAGTATTAAGTTCATTCATACTTTTGGTTTTTAGTAAAACAAATGTCAAAAATAAATTAAAAGGAAACATAGGCTTGATAGCATCATTTCTGACCAGTAATTCACTATATGCACGTCTTTGTTTTATTATCAATTTACTGAGTGATAAGATTAGTTTGTTTATGATTAAAATAGAATATCATTTGTGTTAACTTGGGAATTGCATATTAATATCAAAAGAGAGAAATTTACATACACTTCTTATTAAGTGTATAAACCAGATTAGTGCGCTTGTTTATCCCCACGTATTATCAAATTTGGCTAATTATGATATATCATTCCCTTGTTTAGATTAACTTGGGAAGGTTAAAGTAAGGCCAAACTATTATTGTTCTTGTTTTGGCTTCCTTATAGTTGTAGCTTCCTTATTTGAATTAAATTCTATCCATTTGCTATTTTGATCAATTTATATGAACTAGGTGATTGGATGACAGACATATGTATTTTTGTTTGTTTCACACATTCATTGTAATTTTTTTTCATTTCTAAACTCAGAAACCTTTGGTTGTGGTCAGGTTGTGCATTTTTTGGTTTGATAACTATTATGGAGTCATCCAAAGCAAAAGACAAGACAAAGGAGAAAAGAAAGATGACAGAAAGCAACATTGAGAATAAGAAAGTAAGGCCCTGATTGTTCTTGTTAGCCAGCATAATCACTGTTAACTTCTCATTCTTGAGACAGTTGTCTTTGTTTCCATTTATGAAGAAGTAAGGTTCTGATTGATTGAGTTTGAAGACTATGTGGCCATCAGAGAATTTTGCATAAGGTGAACCAGTGTTGCAACTGGCATAGTCTTCGCTCTTTACATAAAGCACTAAGTCTTAGCTAGATTGGTAGTCAAACACTGCAACAAACATATGTAAAATTTAAAATGTTAAGTAAATATTTTCCTTTATATACAATTGAAAGTTTTGCACTCTTTATGATCATATCGCTTATTAGAAAATTTTGATATTCTAGCTATAAAAACTTTATGCACAATATAATGTTGTCATCCTTTGGAGAAGTATTACATCGAGCAAGAACATGTATCTAAAAAAATCTTTTAAAAATTTCAATTAGGAGTAAGAGGAAGATTTTGGATCCACCAAGAAAAAAAGGTAGAAAGAAAATATTTTTTGATTTAGTTTATAATAAATTAAGATATATATTTTTGTAATGAAAAATAATAATAATTCCAGTAATCCAAGTAGAAATATGTCATTCAATTTAGATCTAATTAAAATGGTCTCAAATTGTTTTTCCTTCCCCTTCTTAATCATTTAAAAAAAAAATTGATATTCCAAGTCTCCACTTGACTAAAATATGAGTCCAACTATCCAAGTCTTTGTATGCGAATTTTCATGCAAGTCTAATATTGTAAATGGTTCTTAAGAAGTTTATCTTAATGAGAATTTATAAAAATGATATATTAATCTTTTTATTTTATAAAAATAATATATTAATATTTTCATTTTATGTAGATTTTTTAATTTTTTAAAATTTATATTTTTTTACTATGAATAAAAAAATATTATATGATATTTATTTTGTTTTATAAAATTTTGTATTAAAATCTCAATTTTACAAAAATATCTTAAAAAGAGATTTTTCAAATGAAAGCAATTGAATTGCTTTATTTAAACAAAGAATTTGAAATTCAAGGAAATTTAATTGTTTTATCCAAACAAAATATTTTACAAATGAAGACAATTGAATTGATATAATTAAAATTCTTTAAATTTCAAATATCTTGAAATTTCAAAAGAGGGAGGATCAACTTAATTAAAATTTTTTCTTTAAGATTTTTCATCTAATATTACTTTTAATGAAATCATTCAAAATTAAATGAAAATGAATTTAATGATTGAAAATGAGTGTAAATCAAAAAACTACTTTGATGTGGCATTTCTACCTTATCAAAACACGTGTAATTTGATGTGGCATTCTTTCAGCCTTCATAGTCGTTATCACATCGATTTTTTTTTTGGGAATATTTTATCACCTTGATTTTCAGTGAAAAAAAAACACTCAATTAAAGGTCTATTTGGTATGTATGATAGGATAAAGTGTGATTGTATTAAATCTAATAATATAAGGTCTGATAGTATAAGACTTGATAAAATTTTAATATTATCCAATGTGTTGACGTGACATTGTATAAGATACTGTGTTATATATGATAATACCCCCAAAATCACATATCAACCACCACTCCACATCCCTAGTACGTAGCCACCATCTTAACCCAACACCCAACCACTTTTCCTCTACCTTGCTACTTCCACTACCACCATTGCCTCCAATACCCACCAGCAGTCTCTACCTTTCTAAAACCCCTGATCCATCACCACCCTGAAACACCAACAATCAACCATTGCCCACCATCGCAATCCTCCACACAAGCCTGAGAACCAGCAAACCTAGACACCTAAACTTCAGACTGTCAGCCACCATCACCAACCAAGCATGTGCCTCCTCTGAGCTGCCTACTGCATCTTCGTCGTCCTCTGCCGCGCTCCTCCTAGACCCACACCTCTTGCCTCTTGCCTCTGTTCCAGAGCCGCAACCTGCTATGCCACCACTACAAACCGTCTTAGTCACCGTGAGACTCCTCAACTTCATGCCTCTGCTCAATCCTAAACTGCGCATCACGTTTGCTAGTCATCCCTTCTTTCCCCTTTCTTCTACTATTTCAGTTTGAATGTGTTTTTTAGATTTTGGGACCTCTATTCATCAAAACTTAATTAAGTTTAATCTCACTCTCAATACCTGATTAAGTTATATATTATTTTAATATATAAAAAAATATATTAAATAAACTTATACAATACTATAATTATATTAAATAATTAATAAAATTATAATATATTATATAAATTTATCTTATCAAATTTTATACATCATATCAAACATGGCATAAAAGTTTAAAAATGCAAACATACATTAATATGACTTTTAGTGACAATTAAAGAGTGGAGACGTTGACAACTTGTGAGGACAAAGGAGGAACTGCTTCATAAGTTGACACATAAATGCTGAGGTGGTTAAAGATGGGAAGATATTAAAGCTGAGATGGCAGCTCTTTTCATGCTGAGGTGGCTTTATGGTTTCATCTTCATCCTATAAATATTTGTGACACCAACGTAATCAAGACACCGATGCTTATGAAAACACATGATCGAAAGCCACAATTACTTACCGATGATACGGTGGAACCCATTTCCACAGAGAATGGTAGTTGGTTCTATAATCGCTAAAAGTACACGCATAAATAGAATTGGATATGATGAAAATGATCATAACTAGAAGGCACATTATGTTAAGTAAATATTTATCATTGTTATTTAATATGTAACCCTCCTTTCATGCTCATATACTGAACTCAACTCACACTATCAGTCCTTTTTTTTTTTTATCTAATAAAAATATGTTTAATTTTATTTAAATTATTTATAAAATTATTTTATATGTTATAAAAATAATGCTATAATCATATATAATATAATATTTTGATTTTTTCATACAATATACTTTTATTCAAAAAATAAAAAATTAATCTGTTGTAATAATATTAATTTAAAAAAAATGATCACTTCTACTTATATTTTTTTATACACATAAATCAAAATTAAATTTTTAACTATATAGTTAAAATATTTAAATTCATTATGAGTTAAACCAATATAAATTGATATATACAACATGACATCTCTGTCGGATTAATATGTAACATAAATAAGATATGCATAATCTCACGTACACTCTTTTTGTGAGTAACATAAGTATATGAACATGTTGTTTGTTGCCTCTAAACCTTGGTCGGAGGATGTTCCCACTTGATCACATCATCGTGTCCGATGCCGAGGATATTCCCTTCGGGACTCTCTGGTGGTTTGTTTATGCCGGAATCTCTTGCTTTCTTGTTCTCTTCGCTGGTATCATGTCTGGTCTCACCCTCGGCTTGATGTCTCTGGGCCTGGTTGACCTTGAGATTCTACGGCGGAGTGGCTCCTCCACTGAGAAAAAACAAGCTGGTACGTATCACTTAATTTTTGATTTGATACTTTCTATTTTTGATTTCTTAACAAGTGTTTAGCCACTCGTTAGAAAAACCTTTTGCTTTATCTCTCCTTTTGTTCATTGATTGTTCAATTTTGGGTTGTGTGCAGCTGCTATTTTGCCGGTTGTTCAAAAACAGCACCAGTTGCTTGTAACCTTACTTCTTTGTAATGCTTGTGCCATGGAGGTATTTCCAATTTTTGTTCATTAGAAATTCAAAGTATTGTTCATTTTGCTGAAATGGGTTTGCTTTTAACTATCTGATTACTGTGCATAATAGAGTTCTTACTGATTAACCACAATGTTCATATATGATTTTTCCCCCCAGGTAATTCTTGTTCTTTTTAAGTAAATTATACTCCCTGAACACTTTAATTATTGACCTTTTCTTCAAAGGTTTTTTTTGGGTGGGGGGGGGGGGGGGGGGTGTGGATTTTGCTTGTTCAAAGGGTTTAACCAACAATATTCCTCACCCTTTCAGTAACCAAAAGATACAAGATATAGTACTTGGAATTTGGAATCAATAATGTTATTTGCACACCATTTTCATAACACCACTTCCTTTTAAGGATTTAGGATTTAATTTTGATCGAACTCTGGTGTAAAAAATATTACACTGCTAGAGTGCTAGTAAATCATATAATGGCAATTATTTAAAGATGGTAAAAAGTTTTGCTACAAGTGAAATGTTATTGTTACTCCAACAATATAGCACCTTATTATTTATTAATTTATTGTGTTAACAGTGGATTAAATTTAAACTCCTACTTAGTCATATTTCTCTCAGTAACTGTTACAAGAATATAATGTTAATGAAGTCGGAACTTCAGGTGAAACAAATAAAAGAAAAATCTCTGTTCTGAGTATTTGGGTCAGTTGAATAAGCCTATAATTAATCTATAACGTCATTCTGAACCTTCTACACACCTTGATCATCTCAACATATATTGAAAATTTGAAATATATGTGAAATAAATTGAATAACTTTTAAGGTATAGTCGCTTTGGCTCTGATGGCACCTTATTCCCCTCAAAGAACAAGAATGATGATCTTAAATGAGAAAAGAGCTGAAAAATCCAATGTATAACATAGATAAAACCAATAAATTACGTTAACTTTGCTTTTGTTTAGCTGATATTCTAACAACTAATCATGGATTCTTCTTTTTTGCATTTCTTTTCTTGCTGTTTTGATCTGCAGGCACTTCCAATTTACCTTGATAAAATTTTTCACCCTGTTGTAGCAGTAGTGTTATCTGTAACTTTTATTCTAGCTTTTGGTGAGGTACAATATCTTTTCAATCCAGTTTTCATCATACACAAGTATTTAAGCAGGACATTGCACTAACTGTTAGAATGCCTTGGGCTTAGGTTATCCCACAAGCTATATGCTCAAGATATGGGCTCTATGTTGGTGCAAATTTTGTGGGGCTTGTACGTGTCCTGATGATCATCTGTTATCCAATTGCTTACCCTATTGGAAAGGTAAAGATTATGCTTGTCTAAAATTGTAACTTTAATTGAAGAAATTATATTAACATTCATCACATTCTAATATAGTAAAGGTGACAGGCAACTTCACCAATCAAAAACTTTCCCCAGCTGAACTTTGCTTCTTATAGCATATATGATTCAAATGATTTAATGAATTCTTTGTTCAGATAGATCATTCTTTGAGTTTTCCTGCTTTCATTGCATCCTTAACCTCATGCCCTGTGGTTAAAGGGTGGTGTTGGGACAATTTGGGTTGGTTTATGTTAAACCATTCAGTACAATCATATTAAGCATTTTTTTTTTTTGGGAGGCATCTGCCATACAGTTCATAACAGTGGACATTTTGGTCAATATATTCTCATCAAATCATGGCTTTCATTGAGCTTATACTACACCTTTATGCTTCCAGGTTCTGGATGTTTTACTGGGACACAATGATGTACTGTTTAGGCGAGCACAACTGAAAGCCCTTGTTTCAATCCATAGCCAAGAGGTAATCTGTTTGAATCACCACATGCATTTTGTACAGCTTCCTATTCAAGTTGAGTAACCACTTGGATTTCCCTGCAAATATGTTCTAATAATAGTATTCTAATTTATTAACATATAGAAACAGATTGTGATAACATACTATAAAGGAATGTTGCTAATGTTACCATGACAAATTTTCAAGTATCTTCAATTCTTTTCCATCTCCCTTAACTTCATTTTCTTGACCATTTAAGGCTGGTAAAGGTGGTGAACTCACACATGATGAGACAACAATTATCAGTGGAGCACTAGATCTCACTGAGAAGGTAGCTACTGATTTGAAGAAAAGCTTTCTGATAGCTTTATCTCTTGCCATTTATCTGTAACAAAGAGTTGAACAGTTTCCATTTCTTTAAAGACCCTACATCAGAATATATGAATGTCAAGAAATTTGCATATAATGTACCTAGGAAAGTAAAAATATATGGTGCCGATGTGACAATTTATACTACATAAATCTATGATGTATTGGCTGTGTATGAAGCTGTAGAATAAGACTCTAGCATATGCACGTAAGTTAGAAGGGCATGCTGTTTTTGGAAAAGAAGCAACTGTCATTTGACTTAATTTCCAAGTTTGAACTCTACATTTGTATGTGTGGCCCTTGCTTCATCATCCATGTCAGTTCCTTCACTATGCTAGCTGACATGTTCTGATGGGCTTAATCAGCTAGGTTCTCTTTATTGTCTTTCTGTAACAATATCAATGATAATAGCTGTCTCTGGAAGTGTTATAATTTTACTTCTTTTTCCAGGCCCATCCACTGTGTCAGTGTCAAGATAAATTTAAAATACAGATGTATCTACTATATTGGATTTGTTCTATAATAGAAAATATTTCTACATTGTTATGCAGACTGCAGAGGAGGCTATGACACCAATTGAATCTACGTTTTCCTTGAATGTTGCTTCCAAATTGGACTGGTGCGTTTGCTTCTGTAAGAGTTTCTGTTCAGATCTATATAGCTGTCACAGAAGGTCCAGTAATTTTTCTTTGATGGAAACCCCGGAAGGAATCCGGTATATTTGTATTATTCAATATCAAAGAGGAGCTGATAGAGCTCTTACAGAGAAAGGGAACGATAACCAGAGCCTAAGGCTCCTATCCAGAGAGATGCTCTCCTAACAATATCAATACCAAAATACATCACAAAAAAATACTCATTGCTCCTACTGTCTTACTAATGCATGATTCATTTGGATTCTCTCCCCTACAAATGCAGTAACAGAATGTCAAGTCATGAAACTAATTCCCTCTCTCACGTGGACCCTCCTTCTTTCTTCTAGAATAAACCCTCCAAATGTTGGGCTTCCTATGATTCAGGTCCAGCACCTGATCCAAGGCTTGGTCAGTCACTGTATTGGGCCCCATGGCCCTATCACTGCCTCCTCCTGAAAGAACAGCCTTGTCCTCAAGGCTAAAGTGTGGGAATTGACTTTGGAGCACAGATTCATCTTCCCAAGTGGTGTCTTCAACTGCTCTGCCCTTCCACTTGACCAGCCACTGTTTCACTGTCCTCCCTGCTTCATTAATCTCCCTGCTGGCCAGCACACTCTCTGGTTCTTCAGTCTCACTCAACTCTACTTCCATACCTTCAGGTAGAGAACTTTCAGCTGAATAGTTACCAATTGCTTTTTTGAGTTGAGAAGCATGGAACACCGGGTGAATTCTAGATGATTCGGGCAACTGCAGCTTATAGGAGACAACTCCCAACCTTTCCAGAATTGGAAATGGTCCAAAATATCTGGGAGCCAATTTCTGATTAATCCTCTTTGCCACTGTTTGCTATCTGTGGGGTCTGAGTTTTAGGAAGACCCATTCTCCAACCGAGAATGATTGATCCTTCCTCTTCTTATTTGCGTATCGCTTCATTTGTTCCTGTGCCTTGGCCAAGTGGTATTTGAGTTGTTTCAAAGCCTCATCACGGTCTGAAAGGTCCAATGCCACTGCCTCAACTTTAGTTTCCCCCTGTAGAAACCGCACCAGAGGAGGTGGCTTCCTCCCATACACTACCTCAAATGGGGTAGTTCCTGTTGATACATGATAGGTGGTATTGTACCACAGTTCTGCCCAAGGCACCCAATAGGACCAATTTTTCGGTTGTTCTGATGTGAAACACCGCAGATATGCCTCCAAGCACCGATTGACAACCTCGGTTTGGCCATCCGTCTCCGGATGGTACAAAGAACTCATTTTTAGGATAGTACCCTGTAGTCGGAACAACTCCTTCCAAAAAAGGCTAATGAAAAGAGGATCCCGATCACTAATAATGGACTGTGGAACCCCATGCAAGCGCACTATCTCCCTAGCAAAGACCTCCGCAATCTTCCTAGTTGTATAGGGATGTTTCAGAGTGATAAAGTGGCCATATTTAGAGAGGCGATCCACTACCACAAGTATTGCCTCAAACCCTTTTGACTTCGGTAAGCCAGTGATAAAATTAAGGGAAATGTCCTCCCAAATCTGATTGGGAACAGGCAGCGGCTGCAATAAGCCCGTAGGAGAGGAAGCTATGTATTTTTGCCTCTGACACACATCACAAGACTTCACAAAATCCTGGACAGCTTTCTTCATGCCAACCCAATACAAATTTCCAGCAATCCTCCGATAAGTTCTCAGAAATCCGGAATGACCCCCTGCGGGTGATGAGTGAAACTCCTCCAATAATGAAGGAATGCAGGCTGACTTGGAGGAGATAACCAATCTGTTCTTATAGAGTAAAGTGTCATGCTGCAAACAAAACCCAGGCCTAGAGTTTGCCTCACGCTTGAGATCTACCACAATTTGTTGTAACACAGGATCCTGTTGCACTTCTTGTTGCAGCTCTTGATCTTGCAGCCATATAGGAGAAGAGACCAGCATCTTCACTTCTCCTTCCTCATATATTCTTGACAATGCATCTGCGGCTTTGTTCTCAGGACCTAGTTTGTAAACCACTTCAAAGTGATAGCCTAACAGTTTAGCCATCCAACATTGCTGGTCAGAAGTGGTGATTCTTTGTTGCAACAAATGACGTAAACTCTTTTGATCAGAATATACTATAAAGTTCCTCCCCAACAAATAATGACGCCAATGCTGGACAGCCAACACTAAAGCCATCAATTCCTTCTCATAAGCAGACTTAGCAAGGTTGTTTTTGGAAAGAGCCTTGCTAAAATAAGCTATTGGTCTGCCACGCTGCATTAATACTGCCCCAACCCCTTTCCCGGACGCATCACACTCTATTTCAAATGGCTGTGCAAAGTTGGGAAGTGTCAAAACTGGAGAGGTGGTGACTGCCATCTTTAATTCCTCAAATGCTTGCATCGCTTCAGACCCCCATTGAAACCCATCCTTCTTAGTTAATTCTGTTAGAGGCTTGGCAATCTTATCATACCCAACTATAAATTTCCGGTAGTATCCCGTGAGCCTTAAGAAACCTCTTACCCCCTTGACATTGTGAGGGATGGGCCATTCAAGGACACTCTTGACCTTCGCAAGGTCAACTGCCACTCCCTGCCCGGAAATTATATGGCCCAAATATTCCACTTGGTGGCTGCCAAAACTGCACTTCTGTTTGTTCGCCACAAATTGATTATGCTGCAACACCTCCAGAACCCGAGTGAGATGAGAAATGTGAGTAACCCAATCAGCACTATAGACTAAAATGTCGTCAAAAAAACCCAGCATAAACCTTCGAAGAAAGGGCCTAAAAATCTGGTTCATGGTAGCTTGGAAAGTTGCAGGTGCATTAGTTAGTCTAAATGGCATCACTAAGTACTCGTAATGCCCTTTGTGAGTTTGAAATGCTGTCTTGTGCACATCCTCTTCCCGGACCCTGATTTGGTGATAACTGGATTTAAGGTCCAGTTTAGAGAAATAACAAGCGCCATGTAACTCATCAAGGAGTTCATCCACTACCGGAATAGGGTACTTGTCGGGCACTGTCACCTTGTTGAGGGCCCTGTAGTCAACACATAAACGCCAAGTAGCATCTTTCTTTTTTACCAAAATTACCGGGCTGGAAAAAGCACTACAACTATGCCAAATCATATCTTGTTGTAACATCTCTTTCACTTGTTTCTCTATCTCATCCTTATGATGATGAGGGTACCGATATGGGCATACACTCACAGGGCCAGCCCCTTGCTGTAACACAATTGAATGGGCAATGTCACGGCTTGGGGGAGGGCTTGTAATCTCCTTGAAAATGATAGAGAACCGGTTCAAGAGCTCCTAAAGTTCATATTTTTGTAGAGGGGACAGCAGTGACTCATTTTCTGTTGTTGTATCATCATCTACAGACCACAACATTCCATCCTTACCTCCATTCATTCCTTCCAGCAAGCTGCGAAAAGAGGCTTGTGACATAACTTTAGGGAGCTGTCCACGTAATTCCACATCCTTCCCTGCCCACTGAAAATTCATGGTCATGTCTTTCCAATCCATTAACACCTTCCCAAGCGTTTGCAGCCACGCCACACCCAATATCATGTCAATACCTCCTAAATCCAGCACATATGCATCCACCCTAATGGAGGTTATACCCCTTTGAATTGTGATTCCCGAACATATTCCAGTTGTGGTGACCCTGTGTCCATCTCCTAACCGGATACCCAATGCTTTAGTGTTAGAGACCTTCAGTCCTAAGGCTGATGTCACTTGCGGTGAAATAAAATTGTGGCTGGCCCCACTGTCCACTAAAATAAAAATGGACACTCCTTGTAACTTCCCCTCCAATCTCATGGTTTTTACTTCACTCACAGAGGCCTCAGCAAACCCAAACAACCCCATAGCTTTGCACTCTAGAGTCCCCTCGTCCTCTTCCTCATCATCTTCTTCTTCCTCATTGAGTGTCTCACCATCACCCAATATTATTAACCGCAACTGCTTCTTTGGGCATTGATGGAGAGGATGGAATTTATCCCCACATCGAAAGCACATATTCTTCGCCCTCCTCTCCACGAGCTCATGATACGGCAAGTGGCGCACCCCCTTGCTTCGATTATTTCCCCATCGGAGGTCCCCCTCTACCTGACGAGCACTTGACGCCAACGACTCGGAGGAGACCTTTTGCGGCATCTCTACCAAGGTGGTTCAAGTCCTACCCGTGCTCGGGTCTCGGTGGCTCGAGTGGTCTCGGGGTTCCTTGAAAAATTTGTTAGATTGCCAACTCCGCCCCGTCTTCTCACTCGTCTCTCCCAACTCCGCCTCGATGTCGCGAGCCAATTTCATCATTTGGCAGCGCGAACATGGGTTGAACAGTCTCACCCGACGTCGAATCCCTGGGCACAACCCACCCATAAAATACCCCATGTATTGCTCCTCTAGAAGGCGCTCTACCTGAGACGAGATGAGTTCAAACTCCTCAATGTACTCGTCGACTGACCCCATTTGTTGGAGGACAGAGAGCTCCTCGAATGGGTTATCAAATTTTTGCCCCCCATGCTCGATCAAGGCACGCTTCAGTTTCTCCCACAACAAGTCGTCCTCCGTCGCTCTTAGCAGATTAAACCAATGGATTGTTTGGGCCTCCATACACAGCCAAGCGAGCTTAATCTTCACCTCCTCCGATGTACCCTGAACCTCGAAGTACGTCTCTGCTCGAGTGATCCACCCCACTGGGTCAGACCCATCGAACATCGGCAATTCAACTTTCTTCGCCGACATTCGAAACTCCTCCATCTTATCCTTCCGCCGTGGCGACTCTTCCTCCGACGAGGAGGAATCGTCGTGAGTCTCATCCGTCTTTTTCTCCAACATCTTACTAACCTCCTGAAGCAGAGACTGCTTCAACTCCACGAATGTGACCCAAAAGGCTGATTGAAGATCACCGAGCCCAGCCTCCAAGGTCGTGAGTCGTGCCTCCAATGCTTCCACTCTCTCAGTCATCTTAGGTGGCATGGACAATTCCGGCAATGCTAGCGCTACCTCGACGTATCCGGCAGGTCAGACCAATGATGGAAACCCCGGAAGGAATCCGGTATATTTGTATTATTCAATATCGAAGAGGAGCTGATAGAGCTCTTACAGATAAAGGGAACGATAACCAGAGCCTAAGGCTCCTATCCAGAGAGATGCTCTCCTAACAATATTAATACCAAAATATATCACACAAAAATACTCATTCCTCCTACTGTCTTACTAATGCATGATTCATTTGGATTCTCTCCCCTACAAATGCGGTAACAGAATGCCAGGTCATGAAACTAATTCCCTCTCTCACGTGGACCCTCCTTCTTTCTTCTAGAATAAACCCTCCAAATGTTGGGCTTCCTATGATTCAGGTCCAGCACCTAATCCAAGACTTGGTCAGTCACTGTATTGGGCCCCATGGCCCTATCACTCTTCCTCACATCTGCTTGATAGATATTATTTTATAAGCCTATATCTGGCCGTAATTGAGGTTAACCAAAGTATTGTGGATCACTTGATGGTCAGTCTTACCTAGATTTACCTTATCTGTCTTGTATTAAACTGAACTTGTGTATTTGAATTTTATTGTTATGCTCCATTTGCTTCCGCATCAGATGTTCATGAGTCTGGTGCGGAAGTCCCACGTTGGGTGCTCATGAGCCTAGTGTGGGGTTTATAAGGGTCCTAGGCTCCCCTGCCTCATGATCTAGCTTTTGAGGTGTAATTCTCCTAGGATTCCTGTAACATATATGTGTAAATATTTTTCTCATTCTTTTTCTTGTTTCATGATTAACATTCCAGTCCTGACTAAAATTTCTCTATTGTCTTGAGTCCTATTCTCTCTATGATGGAATTTCTGCATAGCTTACCAGAAATAAGAAGGCCAGCTAGTTACTTTTCTTTCTTATGACCTGTCATTGAGCCTACACACATTTCTGACCATAAGTATGTATATTTAAAGCTGAAGTAAACTCAGATTTTTTTCTGCTTTATCACAGGGAAGCAATTGGGAAAATTCTTGCACGAGGTCATAGTCGTGTCCCCGTATATAGTGGAAACTCCAAAAATATAATTGGCCTCTTACTAGTGAGTGTGATTACCTATAGTGTATTCAAAATGCTTGAAAAATAAATTGTTTTGTTGGTACTGGCTGCTAAAAACAGTTTGCCACTTTGCTAGGTAAAAAGTCTTCTTACTGTAAGAGTTGAAACTGAGACTCCAGTTAGTGCTGTTTCCATCAGGAGAATTCCTAGGTTTGACCAATTGTGTCTTTCTATTTCATCTTTTCTAATTTATCAATTTAACTGAATTATTATTCATAAATAACCCAGGGTTCCAGCAGATATGCCTTTATATGATATCCTCAACGAGTTTCAAAAAGGAAGCAGCCATATGGCAGCTGTAGTCAAGGTTAAAAGAGAGAGAAACAACCCTCAGGTTGCTGGTGACATTGAGAAATCCAAGGATAACGAAGACATCAAACACAATTCTCAACTAACTATGCCATTGCTAGCCAGGTCTTCTGAAAAACCAAAAAATGTTGTTGTCAATATTGACAAGCCTCCTAGGCATGCTGCAGACCAACAATGTCAAACAAATGGCACTGCAACAAATAGTATACATCACTTTCCTGATAATGTTGAAGATGGGGAAGTTATTGGCATCATAACCCTGGAGGACGTTTTTGAAGAACTCCTGCAGGTAGCCTCTACTTGCACTAGTCACATCTTTCATGTGCATTGTTGCCAGGCTCCTAGGGAATTGGAATTATGGATTATGTATTATCATCCCTTAAGGCTTATGTCACTTAGGTGGGGATTGTTGTGCTTTATTGGTGCAACAAAGAAAATACAATATGTTGCCCATAGAATGAAGAAATTTTGCTGATATTTTTCATCCATGCAGGAAGAAATCGTGGATGAGACAGATGTGTATATAGATGTACATAGAAGGTGATCTAAATTTTCTGGTTTTCTTTTCATCCCTATCTCTCTTTATTTTCCACGTCTCTTAAATGTTTACTAACTAACTGAATGTGGAATGCATGATGAGTTTGGCAGAATACGTGTAGCTGCTGCTGTGGCAGCTGCTTCATCTGTGGCTCGAGTTCCATCTGGACGAAAGATGGCAGGTCACAAGGCCTGTAGTAAGTTAGAATCATTTTTCAGTTTCTATGTCTCTTTCTCTCTTGTATAAAGTTTAAGCTTGGAATAGAAAGCTGACCATTATGTTGGGGCAGTTTGTATTGCATACTAAAACATACTTATTTTGTCAATTGCAAATGTAATTTGAAGTACATTACTATTCTACATTAATTAATAAGACATGTTCTGCCAGAGTTCAAGTGAAAGATGATTTTGAAAACATCGGAATATAAATACATTGCATGCTATAGATTAAGTTTTGAGCCCAAGTTTTCCACTACTTTTCCTTTTCTGTGATATAGATATTCTACTAGTAAATTTCTGTGAAATTGTGCTAACTGCCAAGTCAATTTTCTAGCTTCTGATGCAGACCTTCATGTGTAATTTACCATCAAAGTCATTTCAAAAAGGAAAAATCTGTCTCAATTAATTACTTTCATGAAAGATCTTTCAAAATACATAAATTATATTGAAGTGTTAGATGCTTCCAACCAAACATACAGTTCTGATAACAATTATAGCACTATTATATGATTGCTGGAATGATATCATGCAAATATTTAGATATCTTATATTGAAATAATGTTGCTTTCCTTCAGGGGAATCAAGCAAGCAGGTGAAAGTTTGAAGAAGGAGAATTCCAGGATCTCTGATGGAACCTCCGATCAGGCAACTCTTCCTGTCTAGTTGTGTGGCCACTGCCACTGGTGCGGTTTGATGTTAGGATGGCATAATACAGCGTGAAGATATAGAACATGTTTTTTTTTTTTTTGGACTTTATATGAAATGGTAGGTGTGAACACCTAATTTTGTTCGAGGCATTTTGTAAATAAAAAAAATATATAAAAAAAAGTTCAACCCATTGGTCCATTAGCCCATGTGCCCATAATCCATTATCCTACCCATAACTCATTATCCAATCCAATTAGTCCATCAACCCATAACCTGACCTATTAACCCACAACTCATCCTATAACAATTTCAGTACTCATCCAAAACAAACTCCATCACTCCTCCTAAACATACTATAACTCAAACTTATCCTAAACCAACTCAAACACTCATCTTAAACAAACCCTATCAGTAGCCTTAAATAAACCCATCCTAACTAAACCCCATCACCAACCCAACGCTCATTCTAAACAAATCTAAACATTCATCCTAAACTAATCCTAATCACACTTTAACTCAAACACCTTAACCTAATCCCTCCTATAAAAATCCATAACCCACACCTTACTTGGGACTTTCACTTTGACCTTCAGCACACACTTTTAACCTTGACCTACAGATTTCAACCTCCACCAAAATACCTCTCCATCACCTCTCTTATACGAAACTGACACCCACAAACTGCTCCACACCGTGTCGCAAGCCATCCGTCACACCGCACTACCCACCCATGTGCCGCGCAGCAAATAATCCATGCGCCGCACCGCACAATCTGCAGCCTAGACTGATTGCCGCTCACCAACCCGAACCAGCTTTCCACCGTCGCCGCTAGCCTTCATCTTCCTTGCTCCTCTATTTTTTTTCCTACAAATACCCAAAAAGAAAGAAGCAAAACTCCTTTGTCTTGTTTTTCATAAGTTTGTTCTTTTGATTTCGATAGTTTTTTTTTTTAGTTTTAAGTGAAATAGGCTTGTAATTAAATGGGCTAAGCTATATATATATATATATATATATATATATATATATATAAAACAATGGTAAGACTATAAAGTAAAACTATAAAAATAATTAATTTTTTTTAAAAAAGAGTGAAATAAGATTAACCGAGTTGTGGCAAGAACATTGTTAATCTTGTAACTATTTTTGGATCATCCGAGTTGTACAACCTAATGATTCAAATTATTTTAAAAAATAAATTACTATTTAATAAAGATTCAAAATTCATTTATTATTATTATTATTATTTTATTTTTTTCTAGGTAATTTTAGATTTAAAAAATCTCATTTAATAGTAATAAATTCAATAATCAAATGGGTGACGTTTAGTGTGACGCGAGCTTCACCTATTTAAATCTTAATTTGATTAACAGAGTTGCAACAACCTGTTAATTCAAATTTTTATAAAATAAAAAAATTAAATTTTTTCTTTAAATAAAATCAATCAATCCACACTTATTTTCTAAAGAACTACGTGATTTTGAGTTCTTCATTGCACTTGAGGGTACGTAAGAGCGAAATTTTTATTTTGTCAAGTCAAATTTTAAACTTTCATAAATTATTTATTTTTTTAGTTTTTTTAAATAAAAAAGATAAAATAAACATATTATGAGATTATTAAGTTTTGCGTATAACTAATTTAGCAGAACTGTTTTAGGACGGATGTTTTAGGGGTCTTTGTGGGGTTAAGTCTCCACCCTTCCCTATGCATAACCGACTCTAGAATCCGATCTGGTTCCAAAGACCATTTTCTAAAATGGTTTTCCAATTTTTCCTAAATTAAATAAAATTGGTGGCGACTCTAACTTATTTATTTTGTTTCGCCGCTCTAGCCGCGATCACGATCGCGACAGATGCGACTCACTGATCTTTGAGAGTCAAGCTTATATATTTTTGTTGTATAAAATTTTGTAATCTTTGTATATTTGTTTTACCTTTCTTTTCTTTTCTATTTATTTTAATTATTATTGTTATTAAAACCTTAGGATAGATAATTTCTCTTGGAATTTTTGTCTGTTTTTGTTTTTGTTTTTTGTTTTGCAGGATGCGGGTAGTCTTTAAGATAATGAAGGTTTGTAAGCTCCCTACACCCATTACACCTACACATTTATCACACACATTCGAGTGGGACCCTATACCCGGGTCTGAGTGAAGCCTAAGTTAAGAAGAAGTTGTGTAGTGATAGCCATTTTAGATGTACATCCTGTTTGGGTATTGCAAAAACCTCATCTAGAGTGTGCCTTTTTCACAAATGTCCCACACCTAGTGGTTTACCCACTATTTCGTGATCAACATTCTGAAATTGGACTTGACTCTAGAGACCTTTAGAATAGAAGAGCCACCACATGAGAGTTATCACGAATCAGAAAAACCCATAGATTCTTATGATAGAATTCCTCCGTTTGAGGCAATACCTTAAGACACGAAGGGAGCGTACTTCTTCTTTATATAGCTATCTTTTTTTTAAAAAAAAATAGCATCATGCATTTTCATGGCATATTTGAAAAAAAATAAAATCATGCATTTTCATGGCATTCCTAGCATTTAAAAAAAATTAAAAAAATCATGTATTTTCGTGACATTCCTAGCATTCTAAAAAATAAATAAAAAAAAATAAAAAAATCATGTATTTTCATGGCATTCATTGCATTTTTTTTTAAAAAAAATGTTTCCATTTCATTCATTTCATTTTATGTATATCATGAATCTCATTCATTTCATTTCATCTCATTATTTTTGTTTGGTGTTACCGTGCTCAGCACCATTGCACGATCAAGGAAAGAAGACACCAATCAAACCCGAGTTCATAACACAAGGGCTCGAACAAAGCTTGCAATAATGGCAGCTGAAAATGAAGGAAGAAATCTGAGTATGGAAGTAGATGAGATGAAAGAGTCTCAAAGAAGAATGGAGGAAATGTTGTCAACCATGAGAGAGGCTCTCTCCTTGATTGGGGCAGCTAGAGGTATAGGAGTAACTGGAGCACACTCACACCCGCCAAACATCACTTCCATGGGAACAAATCCTAGGGTCACCACTGAAATGTCTTTTGTAGGAGCAACCTCAAATACTACATCAGTAATGATTCCTATCGGAGAAGGGTACCATTCATTGGAATGTACCCGAAATGAGGTTCATGGTAATGCTGAGTGTGCATGGGAACCACCGCATATGTCTATCCCATTGCCAACGGGATTTCCTGCTGGGACTGGTCATGCGGCCATCCAAAGTGACAAGATAAGAGAAGAATGAATGGAAAAGATGGAAGAGCAAATTAAAGCAATCAAGGGCCCCAGTACCTATGGCCCCCTTGGGATAGAAGAATTGTGCTCTACTGCAAACATCATTATCCCCAAGGACTTTAAGATCCCAGAATTTGACAAGTATGATGGGAGCTCCAATCCTTTTTTCCATCTAAAAACTTACATTACCAAAATGCCCATCTGGTCAAAAGACTGGAAGTTCCTCGTCAGTTTCTTTCATGAAAGTTTGACTGGGCCTGCTTTGAAATGGTGTATCCAACAAGACCTTTCGAAAATCTCCTCTTGGGATGACTGGGCAAATTTGTTTATGAGGCAATATCGGTTCAACCTGGATACAGTCCCAACCCGAGAGCAGTTGGGAACACTGCAGAAGAAAAATGAAGAAACGTTCAAGTAATATGCCCAGAGATGGAGATCTCTCGCAGCACAAGTGCAACCGCCGTTGACTCTGACAGAAATGTGCTCATACTTCTTGGAGACCTTATGAGCTCCTTATATTAGGACAATGGCGGGAGCTGCGTATCAAGACTTTGCTGATTTAATTGCTGCCGGAGAGAGGATTGAAATTCTGGTAAATGCTGAAAAATTGCCAACTGGTAATGATGAAGATGGTTTCAAGAAGGGGTTTCCTCCTAAGAAAAGAAAGCTAGAGGTGAGCTACGTGCAAAGCCAACAACCTTCACAAGCCTGCTACCCACCATCTTACCCTGCCTACCAAGCCTCTGCATATAACCCAAATACTTACTATTCTTATCAAATACCTGCACCTTCTCATTTACCTGGCCTAATCGCTCTTCCCATGAATACACCTCGAATCCCACAACTTCAAATTAATAATGTTTCCGTACCCCAACCATATCGTCCAATCTATACCCAATACCCACCTCCATTTTCACAAAACTTCCCAAATCACCCACAACCTCAGTCAAACTTTCAAAATCAAGGCCGCTCTCGCCCCCGAAAACTACCCTCTTTCCCAAAACTATCCATTTCAAATGCAGATTTATTCCAAAGACTGTTTGATGCTCACCTCATCTCAGGAAATCCTGTAGGTCCCTTTGAACCACTATTCCCAAAGTGGCATAACCCAAATTTAACTTGCAAATACTACATGGATATCCCAGGACACTCAATTGAAGATTATGAATCTTTCAAGACTGCAGTAAGAAAGCTAATTGCTTGTGAAAAGCTTGATATTGAAGAAGTAGCTGGACTTAGTATTATCAATAACTCAATTCCTAATCATGGTGGAAGGAATGAAGTAAATGTTATGTCAGTAACTCGAAACATTTGAACAATGGGAGATCTGAGGTTGTTAATTGAAATGATTGCCATAAAATAGTTTATAATGTTGGACTCATGTTAACTTTCTTGAAACATTAATGTAATGAATTTGCATAGGTGTCTTGTTTCCTTTCATTTTCATCCCTTTGTCTTTCTCGGTATTTATTCTTTCATTTCTTTAAAGCATCTTCTTTGGTAATTCTCAGTTTGGTAGTTGTCAATAAATTCTGCGTGTGTAAGTATCTTTTGAAAAAAAAAAGGGGGTCAAAAAGAAAAAAAGAGCAAAAAAAGAATTACTTGGTTTGCACAATCTTTTTTTCTCAAAATTAAAGTTTTGAAAATAAACAATCATGATTTGAAAATGAAGATTAGTCATTTTTCTCTATCTTTTACAAAATTTCATCATTTTTATCCCTTGTTACCCCTTTTGAGCTTGAAATTTTCTTTAATAAACCTTGGACAAGGATCACCCCTACATTAGGGGATAGTACAAAACAAAGGTTGATTGTCATGATGAATGTTCTGAAACATAATGAAAAAAGAAGAAAAGGTGAAAATGTCAAGAAGTAAAATATAAAAAAAATGAAAAAAAAAAGAATGGAAAAGAGGATGAAAAAAAATGAATTGAAATGGGAAAGAAAAAGAGAATAATAAGAGAAAGGTGTGTGGAAAAGCAGTTGATGAAGTTTAATTTTGAACAAGGATCCTTAGTCCTATTCTACCCTTAAACACTTGTTTGAGCCTTATATCTTTTTTTTTCATAACTCTTAGCCTTGGCCACGTTACAAGCTTCAAAAAGTCCATTCTGATCAATGAAGGTTTGTTGTCATTTTCGTTAACTTTAATTTTGAGACAAAGGTTACGCTCATCCAAGTATTTAGTTCATTGCTTTTTTAAAAAAAAAAAAGAAAAAAAAAAGAGATTTACACTAAGGCGAGTTTCTACCCTGTTCGAGTTGGCTCTACACCGGGGCATCCTTTCCCTGGTTCAATTTAATCTGCATTGAGGCAAATCTTTTGGTCACTAGGACGAGTTCCTGCCTTATTCATTTCTGTCCTAGACTGGGAAAATTTTTTTTTAGTTTAATTTGGCCTTACACCAGGACAAGTTTGTACCCCAATTGACTCGGCTCTAAACTGGGGCAATTTTTCCTTTCCTTGATTCAATTTGTCTTGGGCAAATCTTTTAGTCATTAGGATAAGTCTTAGTCCCACTCAATTCAATCATAGATTGGGGCGAATTTCTCTTTGGTTCAATTTGGCTTGATCCTTGTCCATAATGTCAAGATCGTTCTCATGAAGAGCAAACCAATTCATATCGGGTCAACACCTTTTACCATCGTTTGTGTCTTTTCCCTTTTTATGTAGTCAAACTTCCAAGATCAATATGAAAGTTGTTCATTAGTAAATTTCTTTCTGTTGTACTTTCAAATCTATATTTGTCTATTACGTAATACTTCAGGTAAGTGAACATTAGTGCAACATTATGATTTGACCATCTAATGGCAATCCCCTGATGAACAATTCAGATCGAAAAGAACTTAAAAGTTTCAATTAAAGGGGAAAATGATATCCCAAGGAATAATCCAGAAATAAGAGGTATCCGAGCAAAAAAAAAAAAGAGTCTGAAAAGGCGATTTAAGCAGAAGTTAGGGCAAATAAATTAGAATTGCTTAAACTGAGGCAATTTCTTTTGCATTTAATTGGCCCCATGGGGCAAATTTTTTTGAAGAATTAAGGAGGAATTGAAGGAAGTAGCAACAAAGACAGCGATGGAGTCATCAGGTCGTTGCAGGAAATCAATGATCAAGGAACAATACTGGGGCAAAAATTTTATCGCAAAGACTTTATTGAAGAAAATCCTCTCACTTCTCAAAAGGGGAGTTAAGAGCGAAAAAAATGAAGAAAAAATAAAAAAATAAGGGAAATGAGGTCAAGAGGATTTCTAAACGAGTAAAGTGTCTGATGAAGAAAAACACATGAACAAAGGTTTGATTGGTCAAAGCTTTCCAAGGTTAGCATTGGTCCGAATATTTTTACATCATCTTGCATTTATAAGGCATTAAAATAAAATTAAAAAATAAAAAAAAAAAGGAGAAAAAGAAAAAAGAGAGAAAAAATGAAGAAGAAAATCTTTTCGGGACGCAGATGCCCATTGTCTTTCTTTTTCGGGACGTAGATGCCTATTGTCTTTAATTTTTGGGACATAAATGCTCATTGTCTTTAATTTTCAGGACGCAGTAGCCCACTGTCTTTTAAATTCCGGGACGCAGTAGCCCGCTGTCTTTAATTTTCGAGATGCAGTAGTTCATTGTCTTTTAAATTTCGGGACACAGTAGCCCATTGTCTTTCGGGACGCAGTAGCCCATTGCCTTTAATTTTGGAGACGCAGTAGCCCACTATCTTTTAAATTTTAGTACGCAATAGCCCATTATCTTTTAAATTTCGGGACGCAGTAGCCCGCTGTCTTTTAATTTTTGGCACGTAGATGCCCATTCTCTTTAATTTTTGGGACGTAGATGCCCAGGGACGCAGTAGCCCATTGTCTTTATGCCATTTATCTTCGAGCGCATCGCTCTTCGCCTTTTGTTCTCGCATTTTTTTTTCTTTCGAACAAAATTTGGGTTCATTTCTTTACTCGTTCCTCACTATGATAAAATGACAAGCTACAGTTATTCTTTTTATCTAGTAAGAAACAAGTAAAGAAGGAAAACTGTGAGCACCTTTGTCCGGGACATTTTGTAAATAAAAAATATATATAAAAAAAAGTTCAACCCATTGGTCCATTAGCCCATGTGTCCATAATCCATTATCCTACCCATAACCCATTATCCAATCCAATTGGTCCATCAACCCATAACCTGACCCATTAACCCATAACTCATCCTATAACAATTTCAGCACTCATCCAAAACAAACTTCATCACTCCTCCTAAACAAACTATAACTCAAACTTATCCTAAACCAACTCAAATACTCATCTTAAACAAACCCTATCGCTAGCCTAAACAAACCCATCCTAACTAAACCCCATCGCTTAACCCAACACTCATCCTAAACAAATCTCAACATTCATCATAAACCAATCCTAATCACACTTTAACTCAAACACTTTAACCTAATCCCTCCTATAAAAACCCATAATCCACACCTTACTTGGAACTTTCATTTTGATCTTAGCACACACTTTTAACCTTGACCTACATATTTCAACCTCCACCAAAATACCTCTCCATCACCTCTGTTATACGAAATTGACACCCACAAACTGTTCTACATCGTGTCGCAAGCCATCCGTCACACCGCGCTACCCACCGCGCAGAAGCCGCCGCAAAAACAGCGTCACATCGCCGCACCACACAATCTGCAGCCAGACCTGATTGCCAGCGCTTCACCAACCCGAACCAGCCTGGCCACCGTCGTCGCTAGCCTTCATCTTCCTTGCTCCTCTGTTTTTTTTCCTGCAAATACCCAAAAAGAAAGAAGCAAAACTCCTTTGTCTTGTTTTTCGTAAGTTTGTTCTTTTGATTTCTAATAGTTTTTTTTTTTGTTTTAAGTGAAATAGGCTTGTAATTAAATGGGCTAAGCTATATATATATAAACAATGGTAAGACTACAAAGTAAAATTATAAAAATAATTAATTTTTTTTAAAAAAAAAGCGAAATAGGATTAACCGAGTTGTGACAGCTTGTTAATCTTGTAACTATTTTTGGATCATCTGAGTTGTGACAACCTAATGATTTAAATTATTTTAAAAAAATAAATTACTATTTAATAAAGATTCAAAATTCATTTATTATTATTATTATTATTATTATTATTATTTTCTTATTTTTTTCTAGGTAATTTTAGATTTAAAAAAATCTCATTTAATAGTAATAAATTCAATAATCAGTGGGTGACGTTTCTACCGTGACGCGAGCTTTACCTATTTAAATCTTAATTTGATTAACAGAGTCGCGACGACTTGTTAATTCAAATTTTTATAAAATAAAAAAATTAAATCTTTTCTTTAAATAAAGTCAACCAACCCACACTTATTTTCTAAAGAACTACGTGACTTTGAGTTCCTCATTACACCTGAGGGTACGTAGGAGCGAATTTTTTATTTCGTCAACCCAAATTTTAAACTTTCACAAATTATTTATTTTTTTAGTTTTTTTAAATAAAAAAGGTAAAACAAACATATTATGAGATTATTAAGTTTTGCATAACTAATTTAGGATAACCGTTTTAGGACGGATGTTTTAGGGTCTTTGTGGGGTTAAGTCTACTCCTTCCCTACGCGTAACCGAAATCCAATATGGTTCTAAAGACCATTTTCTAAAAAAGTTTTCTAATTTTTCCTAAATTAAATAAAATTGATGGCGACTCTTAACTTATTTATTTTGTTTCGCCGCTTCCGCCGGGATCACAGTCGCGACAGTAGGTCTAGGATTTTGGAAAATAAATTCTAATCTTTGAATTTTTTTTTCTAAAGCAATTTTGTTTGAATCAATCGTGCTTCATGTCTATCATAGTTATGTTGCTTTTTCGCTGAAGTTCAATTTTGTTGCATACAATTTCATTTCTCTCATAATTTCTACAGTATTATTACTATCATTTTTATATCTGGGATTAAATATAGTATGCCAAGGATGATGGTAGTGGTGTCCAAAAACTGGCTAAGAAAAACTAGGCCATGCAAAATGCTTGTTTCTCTTAACTGACACGTGAACTATTCTATATCATCGAGCCACTCTAGTACTATTAGAAATTCCAAAATAGCTTTCCTTTCAAGTCTTTTTCTTTGCTTAGTGTAAGTATTTTTCCACTCTGCTTTTATATTAGTATATGTAAGCCAGATATATGTGGAAAATTTCAATCCAAAAAAAATGACCATATCATTCAGGTCTTGGATATGTCGACTTCATCAATTGAGTAATGGAGCATGAATGAAATCAAAATGTAAAATGTTTAGTACACTTCTTTAAGAATTGGTGACATAAAGAATTAATGGAACCGTTTTTCAGTTGGGATTAAATTTCTGAATGATAGTAAACAGGGTCTTAGAAATGAATTGAGCTTTGATTCTACTGCCATAGCCTCCTCTTTGTTGGATAATAGTTCAGGCTTTTGTTTTCCTTGGAGCAAATTCTTCTTCTCTTTTACAAATAAATAAATAAGTAAATAAATAAAAAAGAAAGAAAGCAAGAAAGAAAGAGCATACCATGAAATATTATCAGCCAAAACAATATATTTCCAGCAGATGCGCAGACCATTTTTTCAATAAAAGATCTTGCCTCCAGATTTAGTTGCGGAGTCTGTCAACTATGAAGTGCTTACTTGATGAAGCAAAAAATATCACTGATTAGATATCTTGATTGTGTTTGAAATGGTTGAAGAGATTCAAATAAAACTTTCTTGAATCCCCCTTCACTTAGTAATCTCACTTGACTGTCATCCCTTCCTTAGAAAAATTCCCGGAAGAAAAAAAAAATCCTTAATCTTCTAAGTACATCAATGATTTCAGCATGCCACTAGTGCTGTGACTGATAATATTAGGAATAATACTTCTAACACATATTTATGATGCACATCACTCTACATAGGAGGTTGCAAAATTATAATGTAAGTATGCAAAAATTATGATAAAATCAGGTATAATTAGATGATAAAATTTATATAAATGTGAAGTGATCTGTACGTAAATATATATAATTAGCATTATTCTAATATTAGAATAATCTATCATTACTACCAATTTTTGTTATACAAAAGAAATGAAAAAAACAGAAGAGAAAGATCATTGGAGGAGAGGAAAGAGCAGTCAGCCCACGTCTTGAGTGTGGGTTTGGTTGCTCCAGTACTTGGATTGTGACCAAAGAACAGGTTGTCGTTTTTAAGACCAAAAATGCCTTCGCCGTAAGTGTGATTCTATAAAATGCTCGAGTTCCTGTTTCACACTGTGAAAGATCTTATTTTAAATTTTAATGATAATCACCAGTCATCTTAAAAAAAATCAAAGGCTAAAAATCTTTTATGTACTGGATGGCATCAGATTCCAAGACTAACTAATTGGGTTGTTCATTGCACAATAAAAGTGTCATTGGCCAGTGGCCAGTCGTGGAATATCGTTGAAATTCCATTATGTGGACGACGTCATAAGCTGCGGAAGTTCTTCTAGATTTACTCTACACAGAAGTCAATATGTACTTAGCAACATGGATTTGGAACTTCTCTTATAAACTCTACTAGTCCCTCCTGTTGAAAAGCTTTGTTACTTAACATGACGAAATAAGATCTAGTAAATATCTCAAAAATGAAAGGTAAAATGCACATGAATCCGTCGACGACTTCTTTTTTTTTTGTGGTAAATTAATCCATTGACTTCTAGTTCACTCCATTGTATTAATTTATTCCGTAAGACACTTATATCTAAATGATTAAGGTATGGTCAACTTTCTGACAAGGCAACAAGTTTTCCAGGAACATTGAGAAATCATAATTTTATACTTCTAGAAAATCAACTCCCTAACTTTGGTGTAGTGGCTTGACTTTAGCATAAAACTTAAAAAAGCAAAGACTGATCTTCTAAAAAACAGTGGGTGTCACGTCAAAACTACAATCAATATTGAAACTGATGCCTGAGGCTGAGCCTACAATCAATTTACCAAAGTATCTTTAACTTATTTTCTATATATGCTAGTTTGTAATAATTTACACATTCAGCAGGAACCGGCCTGCTTCATCTAGTTTCTTTACGTACCTACCTCCTAACATACAAGCTTCTGTCTAGGAATGGTTAATCACCAAAAATTGGAACCCCAAATTCTGCTTGACCAAAGCTGTCTAGCTTATAGCCATTTCCTAAACATGCAGTGGCACCAAGCACTGATAGTTTACTCATGCCAGCACAAGAGTAAGACAGTGCATCTCCATATAATGTAAAGCCGAGTCCTCTGCTGCCTAATGTACTTGGAACACCGTCCCCATGACCGAAGCTTTGAACCCCTCACTGAGAATACACTAGCTGCCATTTGCTCTATACTTCAAACTTAATTTGGTAGGTGAAGTTATTCAAGATTTGAAGCTGAGTTTGTGATAGTGGTACTCAAGGGAGAAGATGAACCATATATATAGCGGGAGAGGTTGAAGATATGAAGGAAGCCAATTTGTGGTGGATTACATGTTGTGGCCCATGGTAGTAGAAATGGGACATGTCCCACTGTCCACCTAAGATGACTGAGTGACACCTATGAGCTTGTCTCCTTTTTACCAAACCCACTTGAGAGGGACCTCTCATCCACTTCTACTAAGGGTCTTCCTTGTCCCCCACATGGGTAATGGCTATCCCTTCTTTACCTTCGGTCATTCTGTGGGATATGCTTCTGCATCTACTGAACTGCTGTAGTCTACTACTATGTATGTTATCTTCTATTTTGTTTTATTTTGTCAACTGATTCCATCAAGATATGATCATAGGACACCCTTTTAGCTACAAAAATGAATGACCAAAAAATCTGTCATGTATAAAATAAGTTATTTATCATCAGTTGGTTGCTAAAGACATATTCTAATGAAATATCAACAACTAAAGAAGTAGGCTATTATTCAGGAAAAAAAAAAAGGATGTGGCCTATTTAAATAATTTTAATAAAACACAAAAATTTGTTGGAAGTATTGCATCACAATTGAAAAATTGCGTTACTGTAATAATTTTTTTTTGTCATAATAGTGTAATAAATTTTTGAAAAAATACAAGAGTTAGCTAGAAGAATTGTATCACATTCCGTACCACAATCATAAGAAATTCAATGTAATACTTAAGTTATGAGACTCTCTCATCTAATAGACTAATTTTTTAAGTTAAGTTCTTCTTATGAGTTTAAGTCATAACAATTAATGTTTTCATTGAGAATTGGACTATAGAAAATGCTACTTATAGGTTGGATTAAGGTGCAATAGTGAATACTAATAGATAAGTGAAGCCACTAAAGGGGAAAGGACTATTATCGGGTCAGTATTGAAAGAGTGAAACTGCCGTGGACGTCAGCTCTTAAAGTAAGTGTCAATATATGTTATGAATCTCACATTAAGTAAATAAAAAAATTTAATGTAATACTTAAATTATAAGACTTTCTCACATAATGAATTAATATTTTGAATTGAGGTCTCCTCGTAAGCTTTAAGTCATAATAGAGGGAGGGACCTTAGGGAGCTGTTACCCCACTTTCAATTTTTTTCATATACATACTTAATATCTAAGTTAATGCTTCCCCAAATAAGATAATTCAGTATACTTATGTTGTGTGATGGGTTGATTTGTTTGACTTAAATATGTAGTCTCTAGTCTTAATTCTTAATATTAAAATTCTGGCTCTATCCCAACTATAATAGGATATTTTTGTAAATTTACTTTGTGGAGAATTTTTTTAAACACTACCACTAAGTTAAAATTGTGTGAGCAAATTTGCATAATATATAGAAGGAGGGACTTTTAGGGAGATGTTACCCCAACTTTCAAATTTTTTCATATACATGCTTAATATCTAAGTTAGTGCTTCCCCAAATATAAGATAATTCAGTATACTTATATTGTGTGATGGGTTGATTTTGTTTGACTTAAATATGTAGCCTCTATAGTCTCAATTCCTAATATTAAAATTCTGGCTCTATCCTAACTATAATAGGATATTTTTGTAAAGTCACTTTGTGGAGAATTTTTTTAAACACTACCATTAACTTAAAATTGTGTGAGCAAATTTATGCAATTTTCTATAAAACAAAAAAATCGTTTAAGGCAATAGTTGCTTACTTGCATGTCAATATTTTATCTTTTAATGTTCTTTTTATCTCAAATATTTAAATTTCCAAAAATAATAATATTATAATGTTCTTATTTTTCATAATATACAAGACTGGTCACAATTAGTAAATTATCTTGCATAACTATTTGAACATTTTCTTTCAAGAAAGTACAAGAGTTGGATAGAAAGATTGTACTTCACTGTATCTTATTATGGTTCATGATATTATAACTACGATACAACACTTTTATCCAACTTTATTTTCTTAAAATTTTAGATACTATGGAATTACCCAAAAAAAAAAAAAAGATACTATGGAAGTACATTACGCTACGTTGTTTAATAATTGTGTTACAATACTTCTACTGATCTTTTGAATCCTGTTAAAAAGTCAAAATTATTATAATATGTTACTTATTTAAAAAAAAAACAATTAGGATACAACGACTTAAACTTTGTATAGGTTAGTCAAAGATACAAAAATATCCTATGCAGTATTCATATATTTTTATCTAACTTATATTTTCTTAAAAATAGTATGGAATAACTCAAGGGTTTGGTTAAGGATGTGTGATTCTTACATTGACTATTCGAGCTAAAACCTCAAAGTAGCATACAGTAGGCAAAAGCAAATCCAAAAATATCTTTACATTAAAAAAACAATTAAAACAATACTAGATATATGATGAAACAATACTAGTTGCGTTCCATGGAGCTAAAAGTTTACATACGATTTTACTAAAAATATCATCAAATTCAAACTTTTTGCAAATGTCTAACCTTTGGATTGATAATAATTAATTCAACTACTCAACTATGGATTCTGACAGAAAAGTTATTAAAGATTAGAACAAACATAAAAGAGCATAAAAATATCATAAAATGTTTTTGCTTTCTTTTCTTCCTTCTTCTCTCACATAAAATATATATTCATCTGTTTGTTCTTTTTCTTTTGTCTTTTCTTCTCTTGATTAGAGTCTTCATCTTCTTCATTGTTATAAGCATCAATTCTCCTGCTTGTTTACTTTTTTCATACTTTCTCTCCCGCCTAGAATATATATATATATATATATATTATTTCTCCAACAAACCGCTAATTATTGAGTTTGAACAAGCTGATTCAGGTACACGATGCTTGTGGATTATGGACATCTCTTTTTGTACCCTTAGATATACATTTTTCCATCTCTGTAATGTGAATATAATATATCTAACATGTTTCTTTAGCAAGAATCAACACCATCATCAATCACAAACTTTAATATCCTCAATGAAAGACCCAATGAAAACACAACACTTTTACAAGAAATTTGATGTACCACACAACTAAAAAAAATCTTCACAGCCTTGAGATTTTACATGAATATGATTGTGGACTGAGAGAATCTTGGGCACTCAGAGACTCTAATGATAACGCTACACATAGTATCTATCCTCCTCATGTTGTTGTTGAATATAAGAAGACATGCATTTGCACACGAGGCAATCATGTATACTCAATGGAGCAATAACTTGAAGACGCAGGCACAGTAGAGTCCACAGTCACGTGTACTGTGTCGCTGCAAAGCAGAACCAAGATGTTGTCATTGTCAACCTAGCTTGCCGGCCATATATCATTGCCAGCAACCATGAAACGACGTCAAAGGTTTCAACATCCTTCATATTCACCTCATGTTCATGTTCATGTTTCATGCTTACAAGAAACAGAAACTAGAATATCTTCATACTTCAAAGGTTGTTCTCAGTTTGCAAGCCCCACATAGGTTTGTCTATGGCTCGAAAAGTAGACACGCTGGCCTATCACTGGGCCAGAACTACATGACTTAGTGGGTTGAATCCGGTACACCTGTAAGATGGGCTTTGTTCCTGGGCCATAGTTCTCCATTTGGGGCCCGGCCCACGTGCACGACTCTGTCCTGATTTTGAATGTAGGGCAGGATGTTGGAATAAGAAGCATTCGTCGTGACTTACCAAAGAAAAAATAGGAAAGACTATGTTTGAGAGTTTCGAAGATATCATAATGAAATAAAATAGAATATGTTAAGGAATGAAATGGAAGAGAAAATATTACTTTATTATTTGATAGTTTAATAAGTTAATGAAGAAAGAGAATAAAATATTTAAGTTATTCTTTTCTTGACTCCAAATTAAAAGGACAAAAAAATAAAAGTTTTGAATGGTAAAAAAGAGAACATTGTGAACTATGAATATAATATATCTAACATGTCATTAAAATAACTCCCAAACACATTATTTTTAAATATTGTCATGTTATTCTTTAGGATTTTTTCTCTTGTCATCCTCACAAATATAACTTAACTCTTTTCTCTTCCTCTTTAAAAAAAATCTTTTAAATACAGAACTTTTTATTAGTACAATTGATATAACTTTATTTCCATAATACTGTTGAGAAGAGTTTTTACTTAAGTACTTAATTGTATCTCAAGAGATTAGTCTCACCTATTGAGTGATGATACTCTAAGAAACTAAAAAAATATATATATCACTAATTACGTGACATGATTCACTCAATGTCATTGTTGCTATCTTAATCAGTGACATGATCATTCACTCACTGTCATTATTGTTATCCTCTTAACTTAGCTTAACCTTTTAGAATTTATCTTGGGAGGGTTTGGCTAAACGAAGCTTTCATGACCTTATCTCAATAGGACTGGAGATTAAAAAATCAAAAGGGATAAGATGTTTGTGGTGCAACAGTGTGATTGCATAACCCCTCCGGCACGTGACAGTGACACCCCCATTTGCGGAGGTGGAACTTAGTGCTGCAAGTTCGCACTTTGATTACTCCCCTCCCATTAAAACAATTGCTTTTACCCTGTGATGGTTTAATTTTTTTTTTCTTTTTAATATCCAGTGTTCTGTTAGAATTTAGGCATCACAACTGTTTGAACTGTAGACCAAGTAAAGGGAATCATAGAAGAGATTTTAAGGAATACGAAGCATTTCATAGAAGCATATGTTTGCCTTTCAATGTGTAAACATTAGACGGGTAGCTTCATACTGTTTTGCATGCGGTATTCCAATAGGATAGATGTTTTTAATCCGGGTAGTGATAAATTATGGATTTTACTCCTCTAAATTAAGAGGTAAATGCCTTTTAGAAGGTAAAGTGTGAAATCATAATCATTAATAATAAATTCAAGAGATTAGAATTTTGCAAAATGCATACACTTGTATAATAAATCATACATGTATGATCATTTATTTTTTTACATCAATGATTATAATTCTACATTTTTTACTTTCTAAAGTGCACCCTCACTTTAGAAGTGTCAAATCCATGAATTATAATATAGTATAAACATTTCATGTCAATATGTGTGTCATCCATCATTTACAAAAGCTATAAACTTGTAGCTCAAATGACACCAAGTCCTATTCAGGAATCGTTTAATCCTGGAATCAAGTAATTTTCCCTTCACGTTAGCCTACCCACCTCCTCTCCTTACCAGGTCTTCAGACCTTTGTAACAAAAAAGAAAAGAGTTGCTCCACCTAGTAAGCATTGTGCTTTGTTATTTAATTTTGTAGGGTAGAAGCCTAAAACCTGCTGGCTTCGGTTTTGTCCATACTGCCATGCTAGTAAATTGATCTCTCATATATATATATATATATATATATATATATATATATATATATAGAGAGAGAGAGAGAGAGAGAGAGAGAGAGAGAGAGAAGAAATCACTATTGCACTTCCCAGCCAAAATAACTCACATTTCCGTTTATGTTTACATAAACAAATAACAACTCAAATCAATTTCCGTGAATCAACTTTGAAATAACGACTTATATCACAAGGCCAAAACAGAATTTTAATACAAGAACAAACAGGCATAAAATCCTAGACATGAATTCGTATAAATAATCACTAGAAGAAACAACATCTACCAAATATACATTCTTTATGTTTCAATTATCTTCCACACGACCAAATATACATTCTTTTTGTTTCAATTATCTTCAACACGATAAATACTTTGAAGTGATTGTACAGTCTTTCAAGCCTCCCCCAATGCCTTCTTGATGTCTTTCTGTAAAGACAACAACGAAACAACTTGTGAGTCAATAATGTCAAGTTTCAAGAACATGCATATATCAACATTTTTCACATTTGCATACCAAGCCTCTAGTTACATACCAAGAGCAACAACAGAGAGAGAGAGAGAAAGAGAGAGAGGGAGGGAGAGTACTTCAATGGCCAATGGTGGGGTGGTTGAACCAAAACGCTGGATGACATGCCCTTCCTTGTCAACCAAAAACTTTGTGAAATTCCACTTTATCCTAGACCCCAGAAACCCAGATTTCTGTGCTTTAAGGAATTTGTAGACAGGTGCTGCATCTCGTCCATTGACACGTACCTGCAAACAAAAAGAAATTGAATGCATATGGTTAACAACCCATTGCTAAAATAGATCGGAGATTACCGGATAGTACAGCCAGATTTAGTAATATAGCTAAGAGATGCATAACTCACCAGAGAAACAAGTCAAGAACAAACAGATGCATCTAAACTCTTAAGAGCATTCCTAAATCATCATTTGTATAGATGAACACAAACATTTAGATGCAGGACATTATAGTTCCACACCCCCAACATGCTTTCCAGTTGGCATCTCTTAATCACTTTGGAAGACTAGATGCCAAGACAAGAACAAATTTTCCTATCTCTTTTCCTTCTACCTATAGGTACCTTGGTTTCCAATAATTGCCTTTTCTGATTGTTTTGGTATCAGAATGTTAACTGCCAAAAGATTTAGACTGACTGCTGTTGCTCACACTGTTCAATGTTCACAGATAAAACGCTCCTCCGCATTCTTCTACCCTCTGTTAGATTAAACATGAAAGATAATTAACGATGTTAAAAAGCTCCTCCTCATGACTTATGTTTTCTTCTCTATTAATTCCCACCACAAGGAGAATATCATCTAAACTTTCCACAGAAACATCTTACACTCTGGGCTTATTTGACAAGACACAGCATCGCTTTATATATATATAGCTCTAGATCCATTCCACACAGTTGTTAACCATCCACTAATGACATCTCACATAATTAATTTCCAGATAGCTCTAGAATTCAACTGAGTGAAAAACAGCACTTTTTGTCTCAATGCTCCTATAAATTTTATTTCAATCAGATCTTAAGTAACCCAAGGTATATGACATTGACAATATTCATATTTAATGAGACAACCAGTTCTTTAAGTTCAATTTCCAATAAAATTAGGCAATTTTTAGTGTACATGCCACCTTGAAAATAGCAAGCTCAAAACTCTAGCAACTCTACTTGCAGGGTTGGATAAACATGTCAGTAAAGTATGACATGCAGCAGGGATGTTGGAATTCATTGATCAACTTAAAGCACATAACCCAATCTGTCAATAACTAATTAATACACAAGCAAAATAAACAGTTCAAAGTTTAACAGAACTGATGCCCTTGTAGCTGCACTTTTTTTTTGGGTACAATGGTGACATGGAGGTTTGAACCTATGACCTTCTGCAAACTACCCAAACCCCTCACCACAAGCTCACTCTTGGTGGCTTTCATAGCTGCAGATATGAACCTAAGGTAGAGCTTGGATGAGTTCAACAGTTCTTCATGTTGTCATTTAGTGCATCTCTCACCAATGAAGGTTCTATATTTTACAGTAAACTAACTTAAAGAGAAGTCATCTAAGCCAATTATAATTCAATGAGGTGCACACTCACGGAACATTGAGTCACAGGAAAACAATAACTAGGGTCTGACCTACAAACAGAGACAAACTCATCTTTAAAACAGTTGTGCACTTGTGCATGTAACAAGGTAAGCAGATGTGATCAGTGTAGCAATCTTTTAATACTTGTCTAATTGTCTTGCACTATTATGATTAACTGGAATAAAGAGAAAGAAAACGGAGAGGATTTGACTTTGGAAAAGAAGAAAAACAAGCAAAGTTCTAAGAGTTCAGAAAAAAATCCATACACAGGAAATGTAAAGTATTCTTGCAAAATTTGACTTGAATCTTGCTATGGAACTTATTTTTTATGCTGCAGCTTAATAGCAATTAGATTTAGCATCATACCTAGCCAAACATTCTAAAATACAAGTAGGATGCAATAAAGGGGTAAGAGCTCTGCCTCAGTGGCCACTATACATGGTTCCTAAATTACAATGCAGTTATCTCCATATCTTTATTCATTTTTCAATTTTTTTTAAAAAATAAAGAAGAAAAGTTATCCTTTTCTTTAGTCAAGTCGTTAAAAGAGCAAAGCTGTCTTGTTCGGGGTGGATATTACTAAAGGGAACCTGACCTCTTATACCTTGATCATAGTTATAAAGGATCCTATATGGTATTCAGTAGGGATCAGAAGCAATATTGAGTTTATCAAAACTAGCAGAATTGTTTAGACTTATGCAATAAGAAATCTTCACATTTAAAAAAATAACATAATCATCACTAAGTAACTTAAAAAACTACTGGAAAAACCAAACCAATAAATCACTTTATTATTGTCTTTTCATTCATTTTGGAGTTTCCTACGTTCATTAATAAGCTCAAAAATATCCAGGTAACAACCATCCCACAGAAAAAAACGGTAAAGGATCCAAATAACCAACACAAACAACCAGCAACATACCTTTCCAAATATGGGATACTCAGCCTTGTATCTTGTACAGGCAAATTCCTCTGCCTGCTGGCTAGTCCCAGGTTCTTGCTTCAAAAACTGGTTGCATGGAAATGCCAATATTTCAAGACCTGAGATCAACCAACAAAAAAATATCAAGTGTGATCAAATATCTTTTAGACCCATAAGCCTAACTAAGTTTAAAATGAATTGGTCACTGCAAAGACACAAATTTATAATTCAAGAAGAACATGCAACAACAGCTCTGCAAGCCTCAAAAACATACCTTTGTCCTTGTATCTGCTGTAAAGCTCAGTTAACTGGGTGTAATTGGAATCCGCAAATCCACTGTATTTTGAAACCCCATAAATTTAATTAGCTAACCCATGAACAATTACAGGAGGAGGAGAAGGAAAGATTGATTTTTTATTGTAAACACAATAAGTAAGTTGCATTAGAGAAGGAAAAAAACCATTTTGAAGCGACGTTAACTACAAGAAGAATTTTCCCCTTGTAGGTGCTGAGGTTCACGTCTTTACCCTTGGCATCCTGTGCCAAACCAAGACTAATTTGTTAAGAGATTTCCATATTGATCTCTAAAATCCAATGATAAGAATAGGGTTTTTGTAGTTGAGACTGAGAGAAAGTGTCTACCTTGACCGTGAATTCATGGATGGATTTTTCTGAGACTGAAAGTGAAGCACCCATTTTTCTCGCAGCTTTCCCTTCAAGATGTAAAAGACACTTACAACTACTTTCTCTCTCCTCTCTTTTCTGATTTAGGGGCTAGACTCTTCCGCAGTGTTAAACAATTTATAGTATTCTCGTTCTCAATTTTGATTCAACTCTTATGTTGTTAGACTTAACAGTATATACGTCTTTTTTATATTTTATTTTATTTAATATTATTTATTATATATATTTTTTATTATTTTTATTTAATTACTTCATTTAAAAATAAATAAATAATACATATACTATTAAAAATGTGATATCACTATCTTTTTTCATTTTGATTAAGTTTGTGGTCCAGCAATAGCGCATAGATAAATTTCATATTTTTTATGATTGAAGTTGAGAAAGTTTCCCAGTCAACATTATTTTAATTGATTAACCAAAAATCCAGAATTTTAAATCTACAGTTATCAATATCTTAGTAGTAATTTTTTTTCCTTTTTCTAAAATGATCACAACCAATCAAAATAATCATTGCCAAGCACTTCTTATTATTTTAACTATTGACTGGTCACCTTACACCCTGGAATCATAACATGGCCGCATGATCTTGGAATTCTGGGTTAGGAAGAAATAAATTTGAGTTCTAACAATAGTTCTCCCTGGAATTATATGGCTTTTTAGTACACTACAAATTCAGAACAATTTAAGTGTCATATCAATCATTTACTATTATTATAGGATAATAATAAAAATCAAAATTTTCAGATGGCGATGGATTATCAGCTGACTGGATTATTAGCTAATGTAATTTTACATAGCATACTAGGAACTAATTAATTTCCATCGTGGCTTTTGCTAAACATGGTTAATCATAATCACTTTTTTCTACAGAGAAACAGAATATATATATATTCTAGTGAGAAAGTTACACCCCAAACTGTTTATATACATATTTACATCATTTAATAACATTTTATAAAATATGTTTTCTAATAATCTAATCAATAAAAATTATTTCATAGATTATATAACGTGTGATTTTTTTTTCAAAAGAAAAAGAAATAAAAGTGTAATCGGATAGTTAATTTATATTCTTAGATTAATATTATTATACTACATTGATATTAAGATATAAAAACTTATTCATTAGCGTAATGAAAATTCTAATTTGCACCTATATTAGTTTTTAATTTACCAATATATCAAGGGCATTGCTACAGTGTGATCTCGAGTTTTAAACACTTGTGAAGTTGTATTTTTTAAATTTGTTAAAGCAAATTTTACATGCATTTCTAAAATTTTGAATCACCAACCAATATAATCCTCCAACCAATGTTTTAAATGTATGAGAGATATAATTGATGAAAGTGAATCTAACGGTTAAAAATAAGTGTAATTTAAAAAAGACTTACACTGGTGTAAGTCGATCCCTCCTCATATATATATATACACACACATAAACCTATTAACATAAATTAAAAAGGAATATAAAAAAAATAAAAGTCACAATTAAAACCCATACCAAAATATATATGAAACACTGTGCTGTGAACTGTGGTGCACCACTGGTCTATATAGGCATATGTATATGAAAAATGTTAATCTTACACTCTTTTTTAGGGGGGTGTATTACTATTTACATCTTTTTTAAGGGATGTGATTGAGTGAGAAAAAATAATAAAAAAAATATGTATAATAAATAGTATTAAATGAAGTGTAAAAATAAGTATATACATTGATATAAAAATATAAGAGTTGTATATATATATTAGATCTTGTATAACTTTCCAAATATAAATGGACATAAAAGCCTCGTACATAAAGTAAATGGGCTTAAAGCCCAAAACACATTAAATAAACCTAACCCTAAAATCTCACATTGTCTCATTCATTGCAGCCGCAGGCTCTCATCCAACGCAAAGCTTGAAGACTGGAAAAGGCAAGGAGGAGAAAGGTGTGGTTAGTATGTGAACGTGGCTGTGCATCCCTGTAAAAAGACGCATCCGGTTTTCACAAAACCACTCCAGTCCAAACGGTCCGGCAGTTTTACCAGTTCATCCTATTTAATAGCGATTTTATGACATTTTCAGTTTTTTTTTTCCCTAACCGGACTGCTGATCTCGAACGCACAACATTTCATATTATTTTCCTCCATAAAAATAATTGCTAAAGATGACAAAAACCATTTTATGAAGTCTCGACGAATTTACATGAGAGACATTTAAGTCAATGACCATTTTTCATTTCTGTCCTCTTATATTTTCACCTTCACCATAATTGATTATAAAGCCACTCGATACTTTTTTCCTAGCACTTACACACAGGAACCCACACTTACCTTCCCTCCAATTAATTGAACAGTTGGCATGAATGACAGACAGGCAACCATCTCTTTCATTTGTTGATTGTGGGGAGGAGAAAATCATCTATGTAATTATATATAATAATCCTTGCACCTCTTTTTGAGATTTAGACGGAATTAATGCTCATCCGATTGAGATACATTGGATCTTCCATGTGATTTCAGAGGACACAGACTAGTTATCCCAAAAAGAATGGAGGCGCACTCAAGTGACATAGGTTAGTTATCCTAGAAAATTAGAATGCTATTGCTAACAGAAAGTCATGCCCTTAATGATTTGGCAGACTTGTATAGTTGAACATGCCAACTACCTGAAAAATTCCAACGAGCCACAGATTGGCAACGAATGCCCCACGCGTTTTTATGTAGGGCATGGTTTTAATGTCAGCCATCAAATCACAGGCTGCACTGCATTCACAACTTGTATGAAAACAACGCATTTCTCAGCCCAAAAAAAAAGGCAAACAATTAAGGGTAAGTTCTTTCATATATTAAGAGAACAATTTCCAAAAACAGCCCCTAAAAAAATTTATATATGTATTGATCTAACATCTATAAGGGCTTTCATGAAATAAATTATATAATTTGGAGCAAAAATTTTTGATGCATGACAACCTAGATAAGTTACAGCTCTCCAACAACTCTACAATGACTTCCTGCTCTGCATTCTGCAGAAGAGGCTACAATATATATACAAATCTAGCAGATTATGACCATTTCCTGTGCAGATTCTGCTTAACTCTCCAAACATTCTTTAATGTACAGAAAGATGGAACAAAAGCCACCTCTCCAAAACAAAGCCAGAGCCCACGCCAAAAAGTGGGTCATACCTAACATTCAATAAGTGATATTAGTAACAACAATACAGTTTTAAGGACAACTAAAGAGGCCTGCGGATTGACAGAAGCATACCAGCCTTCATTTCTTGGTAATTTATGTTCACCTTGGCGGCCAAAAGCTTGGGCCTGAAACATAATTATCTTAAACCCTACTATTTTCAATTTTCAAGTAATATTCCAGAACTCAAAAGGAAAGAAGCAAATCAACAAATGAAAAATTTCTCATGATAGACGAAAATTTGTCAACAGAGGGGGTACATACCTCGGTTTGCTACTGGAATTGCATCTTCAAAGGGTGGTCCGAAAGGCATGGACTCCCTGTGATTCATTGACTGGGGAGGAAATCTCCACCCATGACCTGGTAATCTAGTTGATTCACATGGATGACAACCATAAGGGGCAGGCACACCTTCGTCATGATACCGAGGACCTGGAGGCAGAAATCCCAAGAAAGATAATTATTAATATATGAATATGCACAACCAAAGCAAACCCTGGAATGGCGACACCCCGCCCCTGACCCCAAAAAAATAAATAAATAAATAAAATGCATGCATCATCAATTATCAGTCTTACCAGAATAAGGCGCAGGAACATTCCATCTCTCTCGGTAATCATATGGAGGTGGTCTTAATCTCTCGTGAATGTTATAGAAGTTCTCTCTCTTCATGCTCTGCATAAAGTGATGTCTATTGGAGTATGAAGGGGGTGGTGGAACCTCCCTCTGAGGCTTCACACGACGTTCCTCATGAACAAAAGAAAACTGATTGGATGGCACATGGTGAGGTGGCTGTAACGAGTAACCTTTATTGTGGATAGTAACACCATCAGAATTCCGGAAATTAGCTGGTGGTTGTACCGGGAAAGTATTAAAAGAGCTAGTAGACTTCGGTATCTGCATCTGCATGTCTGTACATTCTGGGACTCGATAGTGCACGGCATCACTGATAGGTTGGCTATTTCTTGGTGCAGCCAAGGGCTGAGCCATAGAGTGGAGTGTATTGTCTTTCACAGTCTGCAAATATGAGCCCAAGTAGAAAGGAAGAAGTTTATAACATTAGTTGTCACTTCTTGCTGTCACTAACTCTATTGAGTGTAAAATCCCAAGCAAAAGCTGTGAAGAATACCTGTGAATCCGTATAAACTTTTGAATCAACTGCTGCGTGATATGGATCAGAGGAAGCTGACATAAGGTGCAATTTAGGAGGTGGGGGTGGAGGTAAAGGAGGAGGAGGTGGTGGTGGTGGAGGGGATGGTGGCGGGGGTGGGGAAGATGGTCGCACATCCTGTGATAGAGGAGGAGCAAAGGACAGAGGAGGATTCTTCTCAAACTCTCTGGCATTTCCTCCATCAACATTACAAATTGAATTCAATTCAACATCAAAAGAGGGAGCCACATCTTCCATTTCGAGCTCACCATCAACATCTTCCAACACATGCCTGTGTTTTTCAACTGCATGAGCCGTTTCTTGCATGTCATGTGTTTCAGAATCATGCTCAGGCGTGACAGCCTCAAAGTTCCCTCCATCAGAATCACTCCCTTCATCTTCATCTTTAAGCATTCGGGGCATGCAAAATCCAGGTAGCTGAAAACTTGAGTTGCTGCAAGAACAAATGCAATTTAAGTAAACACACACCCAGAAGTGCGAGAGAGAATAAAGTCAAACTTTTTATACTAACAAATTCAAACCTTCCATATTCGTCGACAAGCATACCCTCCATTTCTCTAACAGGGTCATCAAAAGCCCTCTCTGTTCTTAATGAACGTCGTGAGAAGACACCTGCAGAAGCTGAACTGCGATATGAGTCCAGCTCCCGGATATGATGGTGAATAACGGATTCTGGTAGGATTCTTCTCTCCAACCACAGCCTTAAAACCTACACAATTGAGATGAAAGGTTAACAAGAATAATGACCCAAAAGAGAGATGTATGAGAAGACTAAAGAGCATACATGTTTAATTTCAGTAAGTAAGAAACTTCATTAACTTGCCTTAAGACACTGCCTACGATTTTCTTGAGCAGCACTTCCAGGAGGAGCAGCAGCAGACAATAGGCGTGGCAGGACTACTTGCATAGCAGATGGATATACTCCACCAACATCACCTGGAAAATCAGATATAACTTCAACATCAACAGATACTAAATGCATATATTCTGATATATTTTCAACATCAACAGATGCACATGCAAATATTCTTTCTTTTCTTTTTGTCAGCAATTCAAGAATCACCAAGTAATAAACAATTACCTTTCAAACCTCGAGAACATTGAGCAATAGAGTCAACAAGAAAAAACAGATCCACCCTCCGATGCAGGCTTGACTCAGTTTCCAGATTGTGGACAAGAATCTCCACCACCTAGAATACACCCCAAAAGCCCAACCCCCAAAAAATGTATATATCATTTAAGAAAGGACATGATAAGCTGTTATAAGGAAGGTGCAACAACTTTGTATAAGAAGTAACTGCAAAGAAAATTCAATGGTTTTAACTCCCATCAAGGTCTAGAAGATTTACATCAATACATACATGTGCCAACTTCTTAGTTATACTCAGACAAACAAATTAAATCAACCGCCTCTGTGAGACTGGAATTCCAAAAGCTTTAACCTAATTCACACATTATATATTCCCACTTCTACAAGAACATCAAAAGCTACATGATTGATCTTAGTGCATTTCTTTATGCTTAAAGAGGCACCAGCGATGCAGGTGTTAACTGTAATGAGAAAATCTGGTACGATTGCTTTTTTTCTTTTTAAATCTTATTATAAAATTGAATGTAAACTGATTTTAAACTGTAATATATAAAAATAATGATTTGAAAGTTTAAGTTCCATAAAAGTAGAAGTGGTTATAGGTAGTGGCTTCAGCCTTTCTGTTTAATTTCTGATAACAATTTTGCACCCTCTATTTAGTTATAGTAAAAACAAAGTATGGAACATTTTGGGGGGAAAAAAACAAAAACATAAAAACAAATGGGGGGAATCTCCCTTCAAAAATAGTATAGATAAAGAAACAGCAAACAAGTCATTTAAAAATTCACTTGTTTCAATTTTCAAATAGTAAAAAAAAGTGACAACCTTTCGAGAAGTGTGGTCTCACTAACAAAGAACAAGCTTTCATCATGTAACTATAACATCCCACAATTTCCCAGACCATATAACTTTGATTATCCGAATTTGAAGTTAAAGATGTCATAAGCTTGTGAGTTGTAATTATAATGATTTTACAAGCACTTAACCCTCTATCCTCTCCTAAGACCCAGACACCCCCCCCCCAAAAAAAAGTTTCTTTTTTTACTTAAATGCCCAAATGAAGAGCAAGCTGAATGATGTGGAAAAATAATCCAATAAGCAAAGAATACAAAAGACTGACCCAAAAGAAAGGGCAGGTTAATCTCAATACAAGCAAGAAATTTATTCTACCAAAAAAAAAGGTATTCTGACTAAGGACTCTACAACAAGCACAACACAATCTTCAAGATCCAAGCTAAATTGTTGGTCTTGACAACCAAATGCTCCCTCTCCTATAGAAACCCAAATTCTACCTAGACACAATATGGTTAATATCAAACGAAGTCTCCCACATTCAAAATTATAATGCACAAGCACACAACTTCAATCGTTTCCTATCAGCCTTCTATTTACATCCTGTACCTACAGATTTTCAAAAGAGCAAAGAAAATCAAGGTCATCTTGAAGAACAAGGGCAAGTGAGACATCAAAATTGTTCCCATGCTCAATACTCATACTAGTATCCCATCATTCCATCATAGTTGAAGCCATACTTCCAATAAGTTTTTCAAACATAAGCAGAAGAATCGGAACATTGTGATTACCAAGAACAGAAACTAATTATATATATATAAAACTAGATTGTTTCTTTTTTTGCCTCACTGAAATTCTGCATTTTTCTTTTACTTATTGGTAATAATACATGCACCTGGCAAATTTAGATTGCACGAGCTCACTGTCCAATTAATACCATAAGTAGTTAAGTAGATAAGGTGCCCACACATCCAGAGGTCATGGATCAATTTAAATTTCTTAGTTAAAATCAAGAAAGCTAACAAACTTGAAAGGTAAAACTATGAAGTCTCAAGAAGCATAAATTGGATATACCCCTTGACAATGAAAGCTAGTACAATATAATTCCCTTATTTTACAACAACCAAGCCTTTTCCCGCTAGGTGGGGTCGGCTACATGAATCAAACGACACCATTTGACCTTATCATAAACCAAGTCTATCATAAACCTATCTTTTCCCACTATTGTGAATACTACTCGATTGAGTTTAGTTTTACTTTTATCCTGGCAAATGCATCTGTTTAGGATTTCTTTTTATTTTTTAATTTTTTTTTTGGAGCAATGTGATTTTTGTGGAATAAAATAAGGGGCAAGTGTAAAGAAATTTAAAAAAGAAAAAAGAAATCCTAAACAGATGCATTTGCCAGGATAAAAGTAAAACTAAACTAAATCGAGAAGTATTCACAATTCAATGATTAAGTATTTTCTACAGATGTAAGGGAAGAAAATAAATTTTGTTAACAAAAAAAAAACATCATATTACCTTAGCTGCAATGCCAAACTTTGCACAGTCAATAGCTATGCGTGTTGCTCGACCAATACTTTCCTTTGTCCTTGTCAATGTCCCAAGCATTGCTTCAAAGTACAACAAAGCAGCATGTCCTGCTTCAGTTGACTTCCCCATCGATCTTGATCGTTGATTTGCCACATAACCATCTTTCCATCCAACAACAGGACCAGATAAAGTGTGCTTCTGGTGTACATCAGGGCTGCAACTTCCATTTTGAAGGATATTACTACTGTCTGATGTAGAAACATTGCAAACTGATGTATTTGGAGGTGATCCTTGTGGAAGGCAACCTCCCCCATCAGTAAATGATGGGCTTGACTGGATGCCCAAAGTACCCTTTTCACCTGAACAATCATTCGATATTGAAACAGAATTCATATCCTCCTCTTGTCCTTTAAATTTTACCGCTTTCACAACCTCATGCCTGAAATGAAAGAATACACATGAGCTTTCTTGAACTGAAAGAAATGCAGCATAGATCACTTTCACTAAACAATTGTTCTCTTTTCATATTCACTATCATTAAAAGATTGATTGATTAAAATATATGTTTATCCTATTCAATTCTGCCAAACTGACCCCCCGCTATTTGAGTTTAGGTTGGAATACACAACTATTTACACAAGTATGATCTAAAGTTCATCTTATCAAATTCTATAATGAACGTTAGTCATAACAGAGAAGGGGAAAGTAGGAAACTTTAATGGTTTAAATAAGACTATAACTTATTGCACTTTTGGATGAGCTTTTTTGTAAAACCCAAAAATATCAGCTTTTTTTTTCTAAAAGAAAAAATTATTAAGAAGAATAAAAAGAAATACAAAGAGCTTTTAGAATAGGCTGAAAACAGCATTTTAGTGCTTTCTTCAGCAGCTTAAATTCTAGCTTCTCCAGAAGAGCTTCTTTCTTTAATAATAAAATAATAATAAAAGTACTTTTCCAATAAACAGGCAGTAAAAATGGTTTGTTTCTTTCATTATTTTTTTCTCTTTTGCTACAAGGATTTAGGTGGTTAGCAACTAGTAACTGTAGCAAACCAGAACTAAGCTTACTTGTCATTAAGTTTGCTGCTGTCACCAACTGCTTGCTTCAAGCACTGAGAATCCTCACAAACAACAACCTTGTCCTGAGGCACATTAATAATATTTTGAGGTAACAATTTACCACTTTCTTCAGCACCTGCCATAGGATCAAGACTTAATCCATTATGTTCTGATGTATCAGATGCATTTGAATGGTTCTCAGGCCTGATATTGTCATCATCATTTGGTGGCAATGATGGACCTGGTGAATCTTGATTGCTTCCAACTTCACAACATTTCACATCAAGATTAGGAGAATTTTTTCCATGTAACTGAATTTGTGAATCTGTTTTAGCAGTCTGACAAACCACAGAATCACTAAGATCATCACCAACTTGGTCTCTAGCACCAGGGAGAACATCCTTGCCAGTTTCATGTTGTTGGTACTTGGTCAACTGCTTATCCACTTCTGTAGATAACTTATTCTCTGTTGAAATCATTGGATTTGAACTGGTTGAGAAATTATACACACTGATATGAGAACAATCAATGCCACAAGAATCCAAACCTTGCAGTTCTAGACCATTACCACCTTGATTATTAATGGTCATAGAAGGACATCTCTTGATGGCAGATATACAGCATCTACCACTTGATGTCATTATAGAGGATGATGATTCCATGCAAGCTTGACCTTCTTCAGCAGCATTGGCAGACATAGCTTCTAAAGCACGATGGAGGCGTTTAGATGGAGGTAAAGCAGCTTCACCAACCATGGAGCAGCCAAGCATTTGGTCTTTCTTAATTTTACAAACCTGAGACCCACTTTCAGAACACGGAGCTAATAACTTTGAAGGAGAAACATTAACCAAAGCTCCATTCAATGCTGATGAGTCTACATCAGCAGGGCTACCATTTTCACAATTTGAGGATGTGATTACCTGCTGTGGAGAGTTAATAATATCTTCCTTACAGCTTTTCTCTTGATCTTGTACAATGCTATTGAGTTCTGCCTCTGTGGATGATGCTTTACCCATTCTGACTCTAGCTCGTTTTAACAGGGGCAAGTGTTCATCTCCGTCTTGCTCAGAGCACCTCTCTTTTGAATTTCCACACATATTCTGTGAACTTTGACTGGCATTCTGAGCACCAGCCTCTTCCTCTGGTCTAATGGTAGGCTTGGTAGCAACATTAGTTGCCCTCTTCCTGTTTGGTTTTCTTTTCTTCTTATTAACTACACCCTTTATTTCAAGATCAAGCCCTTCGTTCAACTCAGATTCACCTTCAGGGCACTCAATAGTCTCCGAGCGTTCAAGTATAAAATTAGAATCTATTGTACTTCCCTCATTTAGGCTAAAGGCATCAGACTCGATTGTAAGAATTTCAGAACCATTGTCCTCCATGCTACCATTGGAGGCAAATGCAAATGAATCAGTATCATCACAGCCAAAAAGATCAGGTGATTTCCTGATACATTTATTCCTTCTTACAGACACATTTTGAGTTGCATCAACTGATATGTTGCCAGAACTATTTCCACCATCATTTCCACCATCACTACAAGGTCCAACAAAGTTTTGGACCTGTGATGAGCTTCTAGATCTTTGAACTGGTGCATTTCTCTGTGTTACATAGACCTGCAGGCGCAAGTCTGCAGATCTTTTTCGAGAAGAGTAAGTTACTGGCAAAGGTGATTTTACAGACGCAGTTGCAACAACATTAGCAGTAGGCTCCTCCAATGATGCCTCCTTATTATAAGATTTATCCCTCAGTGCAACAGCTAAGTCATCCTCAGCTGCACAAACTAGCTCATCATGTTTGTCAGTCACAGAATTTGAAGATTTCATTTGTGAACAAAGTGTCAAAGGAGCATCCGTCTGATCCTTTAACCCTAAGTTGGCAGATGGGTCAACTGGATTTGAGACATTTGCATTAGCAACTTCAACACCAGTGCTGGTTTCATTAACTTGAGTCTCTCTCTTTAATTTTTCATAACTATCAATAATCTCCTGTACTGCACGAACAAAATCAGCACCCTTTCCCCGACGTTTGACAAGAGACTGTTTCTTCTCTTCAGTAAACGCTTCAACATCGGCAGGATTGCAGAAAGCTCTGCACAACATAATACCATTTCAAAACTAAGACAACTTACAAGCTGAACAAAATTCAGGCTTGTACATGGGTAAACAACTAAATGCTAAGAGAGAGCACAAAGCCATACTTTAGTATTACTCAAACTACCTAACATTCCACATTGCAACACATATATAAGAAGTCTTACATAAGGCCATCGCAGTTAGCTTAAAATAAATAGAAATGCAATTTTCAACGCCTCTTGATATTATCATTCCTTCCCCCTTCAGGTTGGTGTAAATCACTTCCTTCCCTTATTAAGTAGGAATGTAGGATCCAATCAACATTCAGTCACACCATTAAATATATCTAGTGAATCTTGTTTAATATTTAAAATAATTAAAAACGAACTAGTATTTCCCAAATTACATAAATAAGCCTCCACTTTAAAATACAAGAGACAAAAGGTTATGAGGATCTCAACACAACATAAAAATTAAATCCACTTTATAATCTAGCACTTAAGCTGAAGAAAGTGAACCTGACAATGGAGATATATCAATATTCTCATATCAGAGCTGCACATACACCAAGATTGCTATATTCTCACTGCATGTTCAACCAGTTTATAACTTCCTAGGATATCAACTCAGTAAAAAACCAGAAAAAGTGCCTGTTAGATAAATAGATTTTTACCTTTGGTCTTTTTACTTTTAGTAGTTTCATTACTTTGTTATTCATTTGTAACTTGTACAGATATAGCTTTTCTTTTACTCATATAATAGAAATAAAAAAGAAGGGCCTATAAGGTCACAACTTCCATCAGCATGGTTTCTTCTTTTCTTTCCTTTCTCTTTCCTCTCAACCATCAATGTTTACATGGTATCTAGCGCTACGGAGGAGAAAACCATTGCATTTACCCACTTGCCCACTGCAAGTGGTGAGCATTAAATTCATACCCACCATTATCACAAAGTGGTGGTGACTCCCGTCCAGTTCCAACCGTGTGTACAGTGCACCCACGGCTGTGATTCTTCCATCTGTTCAAGATCTTCATCGTTTCAAGTGAACTCGACCTCAGGGAGATTCAGAAGGCTCTGATCAGCCAGAACCCAAAAGCCCATCTTCATTCGCCGTTGGACACACCGCCTCCTTCCCTACGTGTGACTGTCATGTGCCACCACATCTTGAGCGCATGAACAAAACGCGCCACTTTGTTCGAGTTCTGGCCTTCTCCAAACCTCTTCTCAATGGTTTTCCGGCCTGATTCAGCCACCTCCAGCCAGATTAAAGTACTATCATTTCTCCTTAAAATCCTCTCTTGTTTGTCTCTCTCTCATAGTCACTGACTAAACCTGAAACTGAGTTGGATGCCAAAAATGACACTTCTAAGAGTGAGACTCCTATTTTCACTAGCTATGTCTCTTCTGGTATCATCACTGACATGGGCTTCAGACATTTAGCTATGGCTCTTAGGTCAAGATATACTGACCATTTGACAAAGAAAGTTGAGGATATTCCATCAATTGAAAGGCCTAGATGGGAGAAGATTGATGCTCAATTATGTAGCTTGATGAAGCAAACCATTCACTCGTCATTGAAACAAATCTTCCGCCTTCACATCTCATGTTATACAGTATGGAAGCAGACAAAGGAACTTTACACCAATAACATACAACGTACGTACACTGTTGGTTCTGATTTTATGTCTCTAATAGCTCCCCACAAACTTGAAGGACATATGTCAACCTATCTGGGAATAATTCAAGCTACTCTTTCAGACTTCAACGAGTTGTTACCTCCAGCAAATTCTCCAGAAAAATAATATGAACAAAGAAGCAACTTCTTCATGCTCCTAGCACTTTATGGTTTGCCATCAGAATACTCAACCCGGGATCAGATTTTAGGAAGCACTGTCGTTCATACTCTCTCACAAGCTTTTTCTAGCCTTCTCAAAGTTGTGGGACCCTCCACATCACAGCCTTCTGCTGAAGTTCTAGCACCTCCAATTTCTGAAACTTCAACTCTTGTCTCCCAAGTGGATAATCGGGGACGCGATTGTAGAAATCAAGGAGGAGGACGTATGGGCAATCGCACTCATCCAAAGTGTGATCATTGCAAGCGGATTGGTCACACTATGGACCACTGTTGGATATTGTATGGGAGACCACCTCTAATTGCTAATGTTGCTCAGACCATCACTCTTGACACTTCTGAAGGTTCAAGTCACCGGTCAACAACTCAACCATCCCAGCCTGATGAAGAAGATTTTCTGAAGTGGTTTGAAGCCAGACAGTCCTCTACATTTGTGACCTTGATTGCACACACTGGTAACTCCGTTGGTTGCATCTCCCAATCACAATCCCATGGACCTTGGATACTAGATTCTGGTGCCTCAGATCATATCTCTGGTAACAAACATTTGCTTTATGCTCTTTCCTATCCAACACACCTTCCCACTGTTACCTTAGCCGATGGCTCTCAAACTCAAGCTAAAGCAATTTGGAAGGCTAATCTTATGCCTTCATTATCTGTTGACAATGTTCTTTATGTTCCTGGTTGTCCTTATAATTTGATCTCAATTAGTTGTCTAACTCACACCCTTGATTGCTTAATCACCTTCACTAAAGACTCTGTTCTTGTGCAAGACCGGAGCTCAAGGAAGATGATTGACACATGGTATGAGTCATAGGGCCTTTACCATCTCTCAACAACCTCCAATGTTTTTGCAGCCACAAAGTCACCCAATGTTATTCATGCTCGTCTTAGACACCCAAGTATCTCAAAACTTCAGATGATGGTTCCTAATTTGTCAAAGTTGTCTTTTTTGGAGTGTGAATCTTGCAAATTGGGCAAACACACTCATAGTTCCTTTCCTAGTCGAGTATGTTACTGAGCCAAATCTCTTTTTGCATTCACACTGATGTATGGGGACCTTGTCGTGTTATCTCAATATTAGGATATCAATACTATGTAACTTTTGTAGATGACTATTCAAGGTGTACTTGGTTATACTTAATAAAAAATATATCAGAATTATTCTCCACTTTCCAGACTTTTTGCTATGAAATCCAAACTCAATTTGGAGTTACCATTTGCACCTTAAGAAGTGACAATTCCCATGAGTATTTTTCTACACAGTTCCAATCTTTTATGGCATCTCAGGGAATTGTTCACCAATCCTCTTGTGCACACACCCCTCAACAACATGGGGTTGCTGAAAAGAAAAATAGACACCTAAACGAGACAACTCGTACACTCCTTATTCATGCTAAAGCACCATCTCGTTTTTGGAGTGATGCAATTCTCACTACTTGCTACCTCATCAACTGAATGCCATCATCGATTCTCCAAAACAAAATTCCTCACTCCATTATTTTTCCTACATAACCTCTTTATCCATTACCTCTTCGAGTCTTTAGGTCTACATGTCTTGTTCATGACCTCACACCAGGAAAAGATAAACTCTTTCCTTGATCACTCAAGTGTGTCTTCCTTGGATATACTCGATCACAAAAGGGGTATAGATGCTTTTCTCCTGACCTCAAGAGATATGTGATTTCTGCTGATGTTACTTTCTTTGAGTCAACCCTCTTTTTCCACTCAATCTCCTCTGAAGAACCACCTATTTCTGAGGTACTCCCTATTCCTACTCTTATTACCCCTCTTGAGTCTGAAGTTGATCCAACTAATCATATAGACTCGATACCGCCGTCACCACCACCATTATTGACCGTCCACAGCAGGTCCAACCTTCTGGACAAACCACTATTGATGCTCCTAAGACTGTTGAAGCCACAGCTGATGACTCACATCCTATTCCAACATTATCACTCACTGCTTCAGACCTTCCAAGTGAGTCTGATCTTCTTATTGCTATGCGCAAAGGTATTTGTTCTTCTTGTAACCCTTTTCCTATTTATGCTAGCTTGAGCTACAATCGTTTATCTTCACCCCATTATGCCTTTGTATCCTCCTTGGATTTTATGTCTATTCCTAAGAATATAGGTGAAGCTTTTTCTCATCTAGGCTAGAGACAAGCTATGATTGAGGAGATGTCATCCCTTCAAACCAGCAGAACTTGGGATTTGGTTCCCCTTCCAAAAGGCAAATCCGTTGTTGGTTGTCGATGAATTTACACTATTAAAGTAGGTCCAAATGGTCACATTGATCGCCTTAAAGCACGATTAGTTGCTAAAGGCTATACTCAGATTTTTTATCTTGACTATGGTAATACATTCTCTCCTATTGCCAAAGTAGTATATGTTCGTCTTTTTTTTTATCCATGGCTGCCATCCGTCATTGGCACCTTCACCAACTAGATATCAAAAATGCCTTTCTCCATGGTGAGCTACAGGAAGAAGTCTATATGGAGCAATCGCCAGACTTTATTGCTCAAGGGGAGTGTTTTGGACATGTTTGTCGTTTACAAAGATCTCTCTATGGCCTCAAACAATCTCCCCGCGCCTTGTTTGGTTACTTCAGTACTGTGGTACAACAGTTTTGTATGCCTCACAGTGAAGCAGATCATTTAGTGATCTATCACCATTCATCTCAAGGATATATTTATCTAGTTGTATATGTTGATGACATCGTTATCACAGACAGTGATCATCATAGCATTTAGCGGCTTAAACAATTCCTCTTCAATAATTTCCAGACAAAAGACTTGGGCAAACTTCAGTATTTCCTGGAAATTGATGTTGCTCAATTTAAGGATGGTATTTCTATCTCACAACGAAAGTATGCTTTGGATATACTTGAGGAGACTAGCATGCTAAATGCTAAGCCTATTGATACCCCGTTGGATCCTAATGTCAAACTTCTACCAAATCAGGGGGAGCCCTTAGTTGATTCAGGCAGATATCAGAGACTTGTTGGGAAATTGAATTATCTCACAGTAACTCGACTTGATATCTCTTTTCTTATGAGTATTGTTAGTCAGTTTTTGAACTCTCCATGTGACAACCATTGGGATGCTGTGGTTTGGATTTTAAGATATATTAAAGGAGCACCAGGAAGAGGACTCCTCTACTATGTACTTATTGGAGGTAAACTGATTTCTTGGAAAAGTAAGAAGCAGAGTGTGATTGCCAGATCTAGTGCTGAAGCTGAGTATAGAGCTATGGCTGCGGTAACATGTGAGCTTGTCTGGTTAAAACAATTACTCAAAGAACTTCAATATGGAGATGTTAAACAGATGACCGTTGTTTGTGATAACTAAGCTGCTTTACATATTGCCTCTAACACAATCTTTCATGAAAGAACTAAACATATTGAGATTGATTATCATTTAATAAGAGAGAAGGTTCTTTTTGTTGACATTGTCACAACCTCTGTCAACTCAAATGATTAGCTTGCAAACCTTCTTACAAAATCTCTTAGAGGACCCCGAATTAGTTATATATGTAACAAACTTGGATCATACAATATATATTTACTCCAGTTTGAGGGGGAGTATTAGATAAATAGGTTTTTTAACCTTTGGTCTTTTTACTTTTAGTAGTTTCATTACTTTGTTATTCATTTGTACCTTGTACAGATATAGCTTTTCTTTTACTCATATAATAGAAATAAAAAAGGACCTATCCAGTCACAACTTCCATCAGCATGGTTTCTCCTTTTCCCTCCTTTCTCTTTCCTCTCAACCATCAATGTTTACAGTGCCTAATTAGTTTCCATAAGCTTAAGAATAGGCATGGGTGAAGCTAAAGGAAGGATGAGGGGGAGTATAGTGAGAAAAAATTGAGAGGGGGTGGGGATTTTAATTTTTTTTTAAAAAAAAACACATTTATAATTCATATTTAAAAAAATCCCCCCCAAACTGAACTACACTCACCCCTGGGAATAGGGTACACAGCAAATGATTAACTAAATCTAGAGTCCACGTTTTACAACAGAAGCAGGAAAATTATTGCAGACAAAAAATAGACAAAGCACCACAGAAACCAAAACATTGGGGACACGAACATTCACAATTACAAAGCCTGACTTGGGATCAAATATCTAAAACATTTCTAACCAATAAAATCAACAGAAGCACTACTCATTAATTGCACGTCACACCGACTTGCATCATAGATATTACTACCACATTTTTATGTAGAAATTTTGCAGGACATTGACAGTGTGCATTTGGCTAAACTTTGAAACTTCAAACTTTGAAAACAATCACTTTTGCAAGACTTGATTTTGGAAAAATCAGTGCTATGTTTGAAAATGTTATCTGCAAAATTCTGTCGGTGACAAATAATAAGAAAAGGATGTTGAGGTACTTCAATTTATACAGGGTTTTTAGAATTATAAGAAATTTTTAAGCTTCTATCAACTAGAATTCAACCAAGGATAATATTTGCTTATATTATAATCCACATATTAAAGTAGCTAATAAAGCCATTTCGTGGTGCTATAGCACCAGGGTGAGGCTGGGCAGGGCGGAGTGGCCTCTGGCCACTACAGGAGCTCCATCAAGGAGCGTTTCCATGTCGCACCAGTCACGGCTGAGATAGTGGCTAATCGCGACATGAACAGCAGCAAGTCACAGCTTCAGAGACGACATCTCTGTTATTTTGTTTTTTAATGAAATCTCCCTTTTACACTTTTACCCTTACTTAAACTTATAAAATCTCTATTTTACCCTCTCTTGACAAATTTCTATTTACCCTCCCTTAAACTCAATAATGTCTATTTTACCCTCACTTAAACCCTCCTGCAGACCTGCTTCCGCCAGTGGAGGAGTTTCTGGTTTTCCAATAGACCAACACTCATCGCACATGGAGACCAATTGTTAGGGTTAGCAGCCTCTCTTCTTTCTCCCACAAATCCATTGCGCACATAGAGCCATCCATATGGATTTTGCACCCTTATTTCGTCAGAATTGCAAGTTTGCAGCCTTCTGTCCTCACAAACGCAAGTTCCCATCCCTGATTCAGTTTCATCCCAGTAGCCCACAGCTGTTTCGTGCAGCTTCTTGATCTGTTTCAGCCTCTGCACTCTCCATTTCTCAGCCTATGTTTCAGCCTTCTCCGGCCAAGCCCACCTCTGTTTTGTTATGCTTTTTATTGTTATTGACATTGTTATTAGTTATGTTTTAGATTAACGATGATTGTGTCTTTAAGCTATGACTTTTGAGGATTAATTATGAATATGTGTAATAGAAATTATTTGTAGTGTACCTGCTATCTTCGGTATAAAGGACTCAGCTGCTCTGCGCCGCTATCCGGGATTTACTACTATGATATATAAAAAAAAATGTTCCCTACAATGCCACATACTATGGAAAATATAAGTAAGCTTCCAGGTTATTATCCTGGATTCCATTCTTTGAAACCATGGAAAAGGAGGAATTATATAGGTTTAAGACAATAATTACAATGGCAACAATGAGATAGAAGACAAAGTTATTTTGTCAATCTCAAGTGACAAGATTGAACTTTAAAGCTGAAATCCTAAATAGAAATAACAAGGGAGTGATTATTTTCACCTCATTTCTTTACAGTTAAAACTCATGTTACTGATATAGAATTGTACTTATAAAAGGAAGTGCAGAAAGCATGTTAACAGCTCATGTTTGATTCCACATTTGAATCAAAGAGAATCCCGCTTAAGGTATCATCTGTGCCTTGAAATTGATGCCAACATGTTTGGCAAATTTAGCACACAATCATATTGGGTCATCCCAACATGATTTTGGGTGCAAAATTGAAAAGAAACATTTTGTTGCTTCTCTGGTAGAAAATCAGTTTGGAGGTATATTTGGTACATACTTAAAATTTAACTATTTAAGGGTGAAAATTTCAAGGGAAATTTTTTTAATGGAGTAAAAGCTTGATTAAAATTTATTTTTCACTTTGTTTGGTATTCTTAGAAAACGTAGAGTAACTCTTAACCGATGAAAACACAGAAATAGAAATGGCAAAATGAGAGAGGCTTTGAATTCCACTTAGAGATAGACAAGAATCCTTCAAATTCCACCAACCACCACTAATGACCACCAAAGCTTTTCAAACTTTTGTATCTCATTGCTTGATCTCTCTCTTCCAAATTCTGTCTCCCTTCTGCCTTCATTGGCCTCATCATGGTCTCACAGCACAGCTTCCTATGGAAGAATCAAAGTGGTGGGAAGAGCTAGTGTTGCAATCAATAATGAATCTGCAAGTGGCTACAAAGCATGGCCGGTAGGTGGTAAATACGCATATGGCCAACATGATTTTTTTTTTAGGAAAAGAAATTCATTAAGAAAGAAGAGGATTACAAAAATAGGAGGATAAGATATCCTCCACCAGAAGACTATAAAAATATAAAATTACAAAGAAACCAGCAAATAAAACTCAAGAAAAATAATGCACAACAGCAGCCCAATCTCTATGCAGATATGAAATGGCAATCCCCTTAAAAAGACCAAGGGCAGAGCACCAAAGAGAAGCCAAAAACCTTATTCTATCCCACAACATTTCTAAAGACATCGATACACCTTGAAAAATCTGAGCATTCCTCACCAACTAGATGCACCACAAAATAGCAAACACTGCACAGTTTCACAAAATCTTGACCTCTTTTCTTCTTCCAAACCCTTTAAACCTTATTGTCAACAAGGTCTCTATAGAGTTAGGACAAACCCAATCTTCCCCACAAACACCAAACAATGGCAATGTCGTATTCAGAATGGCCAACACGATGAGCATCGTCTTCAGAATCTTTCTCTCCATTTTTGCTGACGACAGACATAAACAGTGACAATGTTGTCTGCGAAATTATAGGAGAGGAATGGATCATCGGGAGAGTGTGGGAAAATTTTACCCCAGCCTATGATGAGGTAAGATTTACCCCCTAAATTAGGGAAGATTTTACTCCGTGAAATTTTTCCCTCTTTTTTTACTCCTTAACGAGACATGTTTTATTTCTGGAAATTTTTTGCCCTTAAAAGTTCTCCCCTTGTTACTCCCTTACCAAACATAGCCTGGGTGCACATTATAAAAAAGACCCTTAATTTTTTTACAATCTGAACCAAACACCCTTGTTTTGGTAATTACACATCCAAAAGTAATTTTTATTTTTATAAACACTATCCAAACAACATAAATCACTTCACTGCAAACCCACTTATCAGCAAAATCAAGTATGCAAAATATAGTCCAAACACAAGTGTGCGTTGGCAACGCAATTCACTTCGCTGCAATATGCCACAAACCAAGATCAAACCCCTAAAAACTAAGAATAACTGAGATAAGAACCCTTAGTGTTCATTTTTTTCTCCTTCTCTGCATAAATAAATAAACCAAAAACTAGCAAGCTAAAATTGACACCAAAGTAATCGCACATGTATGGTCTGACTCTCACAACAAGAATCATGCCCTAAAGGTAAAACCTCATATAAGCACAAAATTCATAACTTCTGAGAAAATTTATCACAGAAGAAAATCTTCTAAATGTGGTTACAACCATAATATATACCATGCCATAAAGGGCAAGCTAACTGAAAATAAGCATCTCATCAACAAGCATTATCATCACAAGTAAGCTATGATGATTGAAACCATCAGGTTTTACCTTGCTAAAAAAAATATTGAAATAGACAATGTACTCTCAAATAATTCAACTGAGCATGCAAACAGAAAGCCACCTTGACATATGAACACTATTATATCAATACCTGCCTAATCAAGGTGTTAGGTGTCCTTGAAAGAATGGTAGTATAGAAGGAAAATTATTTATTAATACCACAACCACTAATAACTTTGCAAAAAATACCAAATCAGTGAGATATCAATGAGAATACCACAAGCAAATCTTACTACTTAGCATGATATCCCTAGCCCAAACAACATGACATTAATGATATCATGTATCTAACGAAACTAAGCTTCAAGTAGCCTGGTTATTAAATTTAAACATGTATATTTGATTCCTGAAGTTATACAACACACTATTGCCATAGGCATACTAACAGCAATTCAACCAAATGAGACATGGATTTGAATACATACATTTGTTTGGTTCCAAAGAAGTAAACAAATACTTTCTTGCAATCAGTGGAGTAACCCCACCTCTCCGGCTCACTTACCTGCCACCATCAAAGAACTTGATCAGCCAAATAAAATCTCCATGACAAACAAGAAGGAAAAAAATGAAAATTAGTGAAATACATAGTGGCTATAACAAACATATAAGTTAGATATGACCATATAAAATGAAAGGCACAAAAAAAAATATATATGGTCTCTAGTCACAGCTCTAGGTTGTTTAACCGAGATAACCAAGGTCAGACCCAATACCTAAAAAAAAAAAAAAATAAAAAATAAAAAAAACACACACACACACACAACAACAACAACAACAACAACAACAACAACAAAAACCTAATTAATACCAGGGAAACCCTTTACGCTAGACCAAAATACAGCTGAGGGGAAAAAAAATGTAACATGCAATCCAAGACAAGACAGTGACAAAAGGGTGTTACTGTAAACAGTACAATCAACCGAAAAATACAAACTTTTACTAGAAATTGGCAAGTGGCACCTACTGTGGCAGGCCAAGCAGGGAACCCTTTAACTTTGGCAAGCACAAGATCGCCGACCTTCCATTGCCGGCAAGCGGCAGCAGCCGCCGCTGCTTTGCTGACGCCCTTTCTGCGACTAGGCGCCATGAGAGTAACTCACAGCAGCAGCTACCGCAAGTGATTTGAGCTGAATCGAACGACCAAACTCAAATGATATGTCAAATTCGCTAAATAATCGAACCGCTTGGTACTCTATGAATTTTCTGATGGAATTTGCTGGCATTGAAACACGAGAGGTCACGGAAAATCCAGAAACGGAAGAGAGGAGCGTGATGGAGGCAGTGTGGGAAGGGAAGAAACCCTTGAGAGAGAGAGAGAGAGAGAGAGTTGAAGAGTTTTTGTGGAATATTATAATAAGGGGTACTTTTTTCACAGAGAGATATTACGAGCTAGTTAGGTGAGGTGGAAGCTGACCTAGGATAGGGTGCGCAGGAAAGGGAGTCTGGGTTCATACATACTTTCAGTGAAGTAGGCTAATGTGCGCTGTGTGCTCACTAACTCCAATGCACAAATATTTCACAAATGTTATATTCAATCATTGGTTGAAATTAATAATAATAATAATAATAATAATAATAAAAAAAAAAGAGAAGGAAAAAGAAAAAAAAAAAAAAGTGGATGATTACAATAAATTATATAAAATTTATAAAAATAATTTGCCTATGTGTCGTTACTTTTTTGAAAATATCCATGTTGAAGGTAAAAAAGATAAATAAAATTTGTACACTAAAATAAAATATGTTAAGAAATTACTAGAGTTGCCAGATGAGTTAGGTTTAACTTAAACTCAGTTTAATCAGCTTAATAACATATAATAAATTTAGACGTGATTTAATAAGAAAAATAAGTATAACTGTCAAAAAAAAATAAGAAAATAAGTATACAAATTTAATATTTTGCTTTTATGTTATACGTTATTGCTTGTTTGGATTATGTTTCTCTCATCAAAAACGGGAAAATTTGACTTCTGGAGACACTTTTACTAGAAGCAAGTAAATGATTTCTTTGGTGAAACTTGACTGCTTGTAAAATCTAATACAAACAAGCTGTTACATTAAGAGTTATGTTCAAAATTTGTGACTCAATGACATTTACTTATTATATACTAAAAATAAAATAACGGACACTCATGTTGTTAAGATTCAATATTGATTGGATATATAAATAAAGTACCTTTTATAATAATTTAGAGAAATCTTTTTTCTTGAGCTAGCTTTTGCAATTTAGTTAGGCCTAGATTGTTTTCAATTTTGATATAGTGTAAAAATCTATCTCCATCTTGATATTGGGTCACACTGCGAACTTTACACTCAAGATGTTTTGTCATGGGTGCGGGAGGTGTTAAGATTTCATATCGACTAGTAGGGGTGAAAATGGGTCAAGTCAAGTTAGACTTTACTTTAAATAAGTCTGACATATTTCTCAAATGTAAGGTATGAGTTTGGCTTATTTACCTAATATAAGTCAATTTTTAAGACATAACTTGAAAGTTTATTTAAAGATCTATTTTACAATAAAACTTTTGAATATGTCAATAGACCTATCTCTAAATAAGTCAATGAGATAGACTAATGAACCTATGCCTTTATATAAGCTAATGAACTTAGACTTTAAAAACATTATATTATTTATAAAATTAATTATATTATATAAATATTAAAATTTTATAAATATATATATAAAAAATCAAATAAGTTGGCCTACTATGCTTAAAAGACTTTTTCAAATGTTTAAAATTTAGCCTATTAATTAAATAGGTTTTTTAAAAAACATTAATCTAATTTTTTTTATTAAACGAGTCAAGTCAAATTATGTCTTAAATAGGTCAAGTTATAGGCTTCCAACAAATTATTTGACTTATTTTCACTTCTACTTGACTAGGTATATGGCAAAAGTACACCTTATATTGACTTTGACAATTCTCCAATTTAAGTTAGTTTTTGAAGTTAAGTTATGCTCAATCTATTCTGAATTCTAATATAAGTTCAAATTTAATATGTATGTATATTATTCACATAAAAAAGTCTAATACAAGTATATTTAAATATATATTAAAATTTAACATTAATACACATATATAATTAGCTTACGAGTTAATAAGTTAAATACGTAAAAAGCTCAAATTCAACTTATTTTAACAAATGAGCTCAAAAATCCGAGTCTAGCTTAGTTCTTTAACTTGTAAGCCTAACTTAGTGAGTTATTAACAAACCGAACCATGACTAACTTATGACTTACTCGGCTTATTACCAGCCACATTAGTCATGTCGATCCTCTTATAGTAATTTACTGGCTTAAACTATTGCCTTTTTAGGCCTTATTTGGCTAAAACTTTGGCATGCGAATATTAAACCAAATTGGTAAAATGGTAAAATTTTGGAATCACAAACAGCTTATTCATTATCTTGGCAAGATTCGCGGTTGATGCAACAAAAGGAAGCATATAGGAGAGCTTCTCTACTATCAGCTTCTCGGTATTATTGAATCGGCCAATTGCCGCTTTTTGAAATTAGCTGCTTTTACCAATTTTTGTTTTTTGTTTTTTTTTGTTTAACCGCTCAAGCAATTCTATGGTTAAACCACGACCAGTGTGCTATGAAGTACGGCTATGAAGTACGCACAAAAAATAGAATGCTGATATGATATGATATTGATACAACAATACGATAACATCTAAAATAAAATATAATGCCCCCCTCCCACATATATACATATACATGTCTCAAATTCTGATTTAATGTTTTTATGGGCTCATAATTAAATGGGCAAAAAAAAAAAAAAAAACAACTCAAACTATCGTTATAATTTAAAGGATCCCATTAGTCCATCATGGTTATACTTAAAAAACATAAAAGAAACAACTCAAACTCCTGCGTTTTGACTTTAACATATTCTTCCTCCATGAGTTAAAGCATGTTTGTTTTATAGTTGAAGATTGTAAACGTACGTTTATTTTTTTTGAACGGACCAAATTTATGTTTGGCTTATTTTTTTTTACGTTTGCAACTTATTTCCCCCCAACCCACGTTCACAAAGGTAACAATATTTTGCTTCTACGTTCGTTTTATCCGTTCCAAATTTATCTCTCTTTTTTAACCTCTGCTCCCTTCTACGTTCACTCCTTCCTTCTCGCATCGTTGGTTCCGATCTCCACCGTTGGTTTCGATCCGCACCACTGGTTCCGATCACACCACACCGTATCACTCTTCTTCTTCTTCTTCTTCTTTTCTTCTTCTTCTTCTTCTTCTTCTACCGATGCTCTTCTTCTTCTTGACGAACCGCAACCAAAACCGTACTGGGATCGAATCGCAAGATTACAAGAAGAAGGGGATTCGGCGGTCCCTTCCCGGTTGCCTCTGGAGACGACACGCAGAAGGATGATTCTGTCGACTCCATTGTTGTTCCTCTACCGATCTGCTCTGCTCCCTGCTCTGCTCCCTTCTTCTTCTTCTTCTTCTTCTTCTTTCCCTTCTTCTTGGGTTTCATTCATCTGCAGCTGTTATGTTACGGTTCTATGAGGTGGGTAATCTTGGACTTGGGCTGGCCCCATTCCTTGATGGCCTTTGTTGCTTTGCCTCTTTTCCTAACTTTGGTACTTCCACAACCACCATGTCTTGCCTTGCATCCAATGAAGGTGCCATATACTCACATATATTGGGATTCTCCTTCAGGATCTCTTCCGTCAAGTGATTCTGTAATATAAAATAAAATAATTAAATAAAATAAAAGGTAATATTAATATTATAATATAAACTCATACCCTTTTTAGTAATTTTACATTTAAAAGTGATTTTGATTATTTTCATCCCAACAACATTCATTTTGTCAAACTCACTTTGGAAACAAAAGTTCCCAAACATAAATCATGTTACTACAAACTCACTTTCAACCAAACTTAAGTTTGCAAACACACTTTCAACCAAACTTAAGTTTATCAACTGCAATCCAAACACACACTTAGCTACCATTAGCCTCCATCCCCTACAACTTAGTGTTTCATCGTGAAAGAATAATCGTAATTTTGACAACAACAACAGAGACGACAATAGTAACCTCAACCGTAAAAAGTGTTGACAATCTAGTAAAGGCAGTAATGATTCGACTACAATAGCAACAATAGGAATTTCGAAAACAACAACAACCCAATAGTTTCAATGTCCAAATGTATCGTCACCAACTCCCACCAGTGTTCAACCATCTTGCTACTGCATGTGTGCCATAATAGTGTGCTGCAACCTTTTTTTTTAAGAAAAAAAAAGGAACAGAAGGAGTACGAATCTAGTGTGTCTGCGTCGGTATTAGACATGACACATCCTAAGTATTGGAGGGGAAGAGAGTTCATCGTATCAATACTTCATAGCCGGTGTGATGCATCTAGTTTTTAAAACATTGCTTTGGACTTTTGGATTAAAATAGAAGGCATATTGTCCTTTTTCTTATATGGAAAATGATTTTGCTCAACATCTTTTCACACCACTTTCAAACCCATATAATTAGTTCATGCATATATAAAATATTTCAGGTGTTACAGCCAACCAACCATTGCATATAAATCAAAATCAATATAAAATTTACTTAAAAAAAAACAATGCACAAATCTTAGTGTCTAAATAAAAATTATTGAATTCATAAAAATAAATAAAAAATAAATAAATGATATATATATATATATATATATATATATATATATACACACAATTCAAGGTTCCTTTTAGGGAAACCTTGGACATGTGTCACATTCACATACCCTCATTTTTCTCTATTTTCAAAACCCTTTCCTCTAATAGTTTGTAAAACATTAAATTTCAAGATCACAAATTATTTAAGAAAATTAATTAAAAATATTTAATAATATAAATTTAAAAATCATAAATGACTTTTCTAAAATTACTTTAATGAATTTAATTGCTTGCAAAACCAATCAAGTTTTTCCTTTATTAGAATAAATAAATGCAATGAATTTGAATTGCCAATCATGTTCATTAAGTAAATATTTATTTTAAAAAAGCAATCAATATAATCAGTATAATATATATATAAAGAAATATATATGGCTTAAAATTTTGTTATATATCATCAAAGTCAATTAGTAAATGTATTAAATTTTTGACATGTGACAAATATATTACTTAATTTTCTCAATACGTGTCATATGATATAAGTAACTTAAAAGGAATATTGACACGTGTAAAAAAATTATTACATATGTATCAATATGATCAATCAATCAATCAATTAATATAATTAATCAATAAATAAAATCAATTAATCAATATAATTAATAATAATTATAATTCATATATAAAAAGAAAATACATTTCTTAAAATTATGTCATACTTTATTCAAGTTAATTAATAAATGCATTAAACTTTTGACATGTGACAAAAATATAATCAATTAATCAATATAATTAATAATAATTATAATTCACATATAAAAAGAAAATACATTGCCTAAAATTATTTCATACTTCATTCAAGTCAATTAGTAAATACATTAAGCTTTTGACATATAACAAATACATTACTTAATTTTCTACCATATGTCATCCGATATAACAACTTAAAAAATATTAACACATATAAAAAAATTACCATATATACATAAAAATAAAAAAATAAAAAAAATTACAAAGAGAAAGAAAGAACAGAAATTATAAAAGAAAATGAATTCAAAAAAGTCAAAGAACCTAACAAGTCAAATACCAAATGATTGATTTAATTAATGTGTTATTTTTATTTAGTCTACTTAAATTGTATGAACTAAATATATAAGTTAAAGAGTGTTAAGGAATTAAAATATATTTAATATTATTTAGCAATGTTGTTATAGACTATTATAATTTTTTATAAATATATTTTTTCAATTATTACTAAAATATCTAACGACCTAATTTTTTTTTATATAAATTTGACATTAGTGGTTAATTTAATGTAACTTTGATAATAGAAGTGAAAAATTAAGTATTTAATTTGCAATATAATTTTATATAAAAATGTCATTAATGAACTTTTCTCTAAATATTTAATATTTAATAATATTCAATAATAATTATAAAAAGAAGATAATTTTTTTTTTTGCATCAAAACTTAGTTTGATATACTTTTAAAAAATATGGGTGAAAATGTAAGAGGAGAATTTCAATATAATTTTATTTGTATTCTATCTATGAATCTTTTTATCTAATGATACACTAAAATAACTATAAATAATAATATATTTTTTATATTATGAATCATTTTGGTATAATATCAAGAAATGTGTTCCGATTGTACTAATGAGAAATATTGATTAAGTAATAGAATTATATAATGAGATAGATATTAATTGTAGAAAAATGAGGGACCATTGTAATAAGAGCAAGAATAGTAACATTGAAATATGTTGGTGAGCAAGATAAGAGTAAGAGTATGCAGTTCTCTTAAACTTTGAACTTTTTGCAAATCACAATCACAAACTTTAAAATCTTATTAATTAGTCCATAAACTTTAATTAATGTCTTAATAGATCATTATGCTTAATTTGGATTCATTAATTCATTAACAATAATGTTGTATTATATCATTTTATTTGTATTAACATTAATTAAGAATTGTTTATTAATTTATTTATTAAAATTTAATTTTAAATATAATTTCTTCCTTACAAAATAAATAAAACAAATTTGTTTTTTAAAATAAAATTGTTTTTTATTTTTTTAAGAATAAAATATATTTAAAATTAAATTTTAATAAATAAATTAATAAAAAATTATTAATTAATGTAAATACAAATAAAATGATATCATATAATTTTATTATTAATGAATTAATGGATCCAAATGAAACATAAGGATCTATTAAGACATTAATTAAAATGTATGGACTAATTAGGAAGATTTTAAAATTTACGGTGGTGATTTACAAAAGGGTCAAAGTTCAGGAGGTCTGCATACTCTTTTCCCTTGAATTTAATATCATTAAATCTTGAAAACTATAACAATTTTATGAAAAATATGAATCAATACCTTAATGAAGAGAATCTATAACTATAAAAACTCAAATGAGTAAAAAATATAAAAATTGATACATTAACAGTATAAACTAAAATCCAAATGAGTGATAAAAAAATGAGAAAAGAGTATGCAACTCCCTTGAACTTTGATCATTTTACAAATCACCACCACAAACTTTAAAATCTTTTTAATTAGTCTATAAACTTTAATTAATGTCATAATAGATCTTTATACTTAATTTGGATTCATTAATTTACTAACAATAATACTAATTATATCATTTTATTTGTATTAACATTAATTAAGTATTATTTATTAATTTATTTATTAAACTTTAATTTTAAATATAATTTTTCCTTACAAAATAAATAATTTTTTTAAATAAATTTATTTTTTTAAATAAGAAAATATATTTAAAATTAAATTTTAATAAATAAATTAATAAAAAAATTATCAATTAATGTAAATACAAATAAAATAATATCATATAATTTTATTATTAGTAAATTAATGGATCCAAATTAAATATAAGAATTTATTAAGAAATTAATTAAAGTTTAAGAATTAATTAACAAGATTTTAAAATTCATAGTAATAATTTACAAAAAGATCAAAGTTCGGAGGTCTGCATACTCTTCTCCCTAAAAAAATTAATCCAAATGAATAAAAATATAATAAATAATATAAAAATATTAAAAGAACTATAAAATCCATAATTAAAATTAAATAAAATTATATAAAAAATATTTATTTTAATATTTTTTAATTATCTCGTGCGTTATATAAATACAAAATACTAGTTGATTAAATATCAAAATATAACTTACATTAATCTTTGGACATGTGTCGCATTCACAGGCACCCTCCTTTCCCTCTATTTTCAAACCCTTTCCTCCAATAGTAAATTTGTTGAAACTTTAATTTCAAATTACAAGTTATTTAATAAAATTAATTAAAAGAATTTAATAATTGAAATTTGAAAATTATAAATTACTTTTGCTAAAATGACTTTAATGCATTTTTTTTATTGCAAATCCAGTCACGTTTTTCCATTATTGGAATAAATAAATGCAATGAATTAGAATTGCCAATCATGTTCATTGAGCAAATGTTTAAAAAAAGGCAATTGATTAAATATCAAAATATAACTTATATTAATTATCGTGTTATAATTGGGGCATTACCATGTATAGACATTCCAAATGTTAATCACGTATATAACAGTTGCTAATTCTTTATGTTAATCAATTAAATATATAATCAGCCAATCAAACATTAATCAATTAAGGTGCCGATTCTCTACTATAATCAATTAAATATATAACTAACCAATCAAACGTTAATCAATTAAATGTATAAATAGGTGTTGAGGAAATGAATTTCTGTGTGTTACAAAGACAAGCAAGGTTGAATCATATCGCTACTTATTTTCAACATTTTTTAAATTTTTGTTCCTGTCTCTCATTTTTCAACAATAATGGTTATGTCTTGGTTTCCATCTTTTAATCAAAATCAATCCTCAGAAATAGTGATATAGAATTGAGGTTAGAGTTATTTGTCAAATGCTTTACTAAGGTTTGATTTTGTATTTTAATTTCTCTATACGTGTTTATTTTGTTTCTTTTGTTTTTCTTTTGATTCTTAATTTTTTTTATTGTTAAATGGCTAAATTGTTTCTTTTTTCTATTGCTACTTGCTAGATTTTATAGGTAAATCTCTAAGGTTGTGTTTGGAATTAATAAAAAAGGAAAATGATTTGATTTGATTTGAATTGATTTGATTTGATTTGATTTAAAAATTAAATTTTGTGTTTGAAACTTTAAAAAAAAAAAAGGATTTGAATTGATTTAGAAATCAAATTTTGTATTTAGAATTCATTAAAATGAGAATTGATTTGATTTGATTTTATTATTTTACATTTTAACTCTTATGAAAGATTGTTAGAGGTAGTTACTAAAGGTAAAATAGTCTATTTATTTTAAATCAAATCAAATCCTAACAAATTCTATCAAAATTGATAGAATTTTTAAAACAAAAGAAATGAAATCCAGAATTTCTCAAAACATTCAAACACAAAATTTAATTAAATTTGATTTACAAATCAAATCATTTCCTATTTTTTTACATTCCAAACACACTCTAACATCTACGAGGTATTTCTTTTAGAACTCCTCTCTTCCTATTCAAGTTTTTCATAAAATTCCCTCAAACATTACTAATGAGTTGATATATGAGATCAACCATGATGGATATTTTTTGTTTTGTTTTAGTAATAGTTGTATTTACTTCTTTGCTTCATTTTACTTTGTTGTATCTTTGCTTTCGTGTTATAGGGCTTCACTCTTCTTTTGCAAGTATGAAAATTGTTTTCGTTCCTTTGATTATTATTAGTTTGCTCTTATCCTTTCATTTTACTTTGTAGTATGTTTGTTTTTGCGTTTTTAATTTTGTTTAAATTTATCCCTCTTCTTCATTCATTTTAATGGTGATGATTATGGGATTAAGCAAATGGGTAACAAAACAAGGAGTGGAGAGGATAGCGGAAGAGATTTGGAGGACCTTTTGTCATGGTTGAGGAATTTGTTACCCCATCAAATGCAAAAAAATAAAATAAAAATTCATGAATACAACTTACATAGATAGCAGTGAGTTTGGCTCCACCGACAAATTTCTACTCCACACATTGTGGCAATGCTAGCAGACTCCAAAAGATGAGCATGAATAAAATTTGGATGAAATAGTTGTGGTTCATAGTATTTTCTTTTTCATTCCAATACTATATTACTAGAATAAATATTTTATTTTTGGTTGAACGTTTCACTTTGGCTCATATTAGTATCGTAGAGAATATCGTAGAGAAAGAAGGGCTACAATCAAGGGTAGCAAAGAATGATTTATAAAACAAAGTTGGAGAAAAGAGACGATATGATTTTGCCGTGGTAACATTTGAAAAAAAAAAAAAAGCGTGCCTTCTTCTCAATAATAGTGGACCGTAGAATAATTATACTAGAATGTTAGTATTAAATTTACACACGTTGTACATTACACAGCCTTAGGCACGCAAATGAAAATATATGTTAAGAACCTCAGTGTATAGAGGTTTTCAATATAATTTGGAAGAGAATTGCATATATTTGAATTTAATTTTTACGTACTAATTGCTTAACGACACACTATCAATTGTTTGGATCTACACATTTTATCTTATAAAATTTTATTTATTTTGGTTTCAAGTGGTTAAAATGTTGTTAATTAATGTTGGTTTATCAATATAGATTATTATTTTTTATCAATTTTCTTTTGACTGGTCATATCTTTAAGATGTTTAGTTTCATGGATTTAATTGTTATTCCATTAAAATGTGAATATTAAACTTAACATTAGGAGTGTGTTTGGCATTGGGGTATTACATAGATGAAATTTCAAAGGGGTAATTTTTATAAAAAAAACTTATGCTTGGTTTACCGAAAATAGAAGGAGAAATTTTATAAGAGGTTAATATTTCTCTTCATTTGTGGGGTAAATCTTACCTTCATTGTAAGAGGGGGTAATTTTTCTCTTTCTCTCCTTCGATCCCTGGATCTCTCTTTTTCTGCTCTTTCATCGTCTCGACCTCTCTTCCTCGTTGCTCTGTTTTCGTCTCAAAGAGTTCTCTCTCATCTCAAGCTCATGCTCTAGCTTTCTCTGTCTTCGTGACTCACTTTCTCTCTAGCTTCTCATTCCTCAGTCCTTCCCTCACGTTCTCCAACCTCTGGTTCACTCCCATAATGGTCCTCAACAGCTTCCTCTTTACCTTAAGCTCATCCCTCTTCCCCTTCATTTCCTTCACCACCTTGCATACCTTGGCGTCAATTGGACGGTCGAATATCAGCTGTTGAATACCGGAGATGTCGTCGAAGATCCGGCGAGTTTGTGAAAATGCATCATTGCATAAGGGGAAGTGGTTGGCGAAGTTGTCATGGCGAGAGAAGAGGTAAGACTAAACCTAGGACCTGATTTGCAAAGAATGGAACCTGAAGCTTTGAACTAGGAGGCAGAGATCGGGTACAAAGAGAAAGGAATTAGGATCGAAGAGGTTTTGTGTGGAGAGAATATCCAAGATTTTTTCTTTTTTAACTAAAATTCTTATTTGTTACTGCTAGATAAATAGTTGTTTATTTATTATTAGTATAGGTCTTCTTTGTAAAGTTGTGTGCAATTGTACTAACTTGTTGAACAAGCTCACTACTTTGAATAAAATAAGAAGAGGACACAGTGACAGAGAGAGGCAGTTTTTCATTCCAAAAGCTATGGTTTATCTCTTTCTTTTCTATCATTATCAATATGATATCTAGAGCTTAGAAAAGATAAACCCTACCTTCTCAAGTGCTTGGCGCACTGCCAACAATAACCAAAATCCCAAAAGCTCCATTACCCACCGTGAGACAATACTGGTGGTGATTCACTTGGTTGTGTCTGAATATGACAAAATTATCTGTATTTATATTTGCGGGGATTCGTAAGAATTATTTATAATGTAATAGAAGATGGGTATCCATTTAATAAATGAGAATGGAGGCGGAGATTATAGTATCCGCTTTCACAGATACTTATAAAATTAGATTAAGATATTTTTTTATTAATATATATCATATATTATGATTTTTTTTATTTTAAGATGAGATAAAAATACATATATTTTTATTATTTTCAAATAAATTTTTTATTAAATGAATCTATAATGATAAAAATTGTTGAAAAAAAATATATACTATTTATATAATAGTTATTTATGTAAATTGATTATTACAAAATATAATTAAATTTAGTTTGTTATTTATAATATTCTTTTAATTTTATAAAAATATTAGATTGTTGAACAAAATTTTAGTATGTGGTGTTAAAATTTATTTTATTTATATTTTTTTTTTTGTAACTTTTATATTTTATTTTAAATTATTAACTACTTCAGATATCCGTGAATATTATTTACTCACGAGGATCATAAACAGGTACCTGCGATGAAGGCGGGGGCGGGGAAAGCACTACCCGCCCCGCCCCATTGTCATCCCTAGTTGTGTCTTATACTAGCCACTTTTCCTCAAGTTTTCATGTTCAGAGCAACTCCACAACGCCTCGGAAATGTCCAATCGACAAGACACTGGAAGTCCGTCGTCAATACGCCACACCATGCGCTTTCACGCGCCACATGCTTCTCAACATGTGAGATTCACTCGCGCCACACGCTGTCATGTTTTCAGCGTGTAAGTCGTCTTCCACCACCCAAAAGACGCCAAGGACCTCCTAAATCCTTTTTTCGGCCCCTTTTCACCTCTCTTTTTTGGCCTGTTTGAGCCATATTTAGAATCTTGACCTCTCATTCATTTTATTGTTATAGTTGAACCCAAAACTCTTGAAACAAAATCTATCCCAAAGACTGCTCACACTTCCAAAACCGAGGATTCTAAAGTGGAACATCCTATTTTCACAAATTATATTTCATCTATTATTTCTACTGATAAGCTAGATGGGTCTAATTATACCACTTGGGCATCAGACATTGAACTATGGTTCTAGGGCAAGGATACACCAAACACCTGACTAAGAAATTAAGCTGAAGATGTTCCTGAATTTAAGAGGGAGAGATAGAAGAAAATTGATGCTCAATTATATGATCTGATAAAACAAGCCATTCACCCTTCTTTGAAGTAAATTTTCAAACCCCACACTACTTACTACAAGGTGTGACATCAAGCAAAGCAGTTGTATAATAATGATGTGTAGGTATGCAGCGTATGTATGCGGTTTGTTCGAACCTTGTGTTTCTTATTGCTCCTCGAAAACTTGAAAGCTATATGTCCAATTATTTAGGAAAAATTCAAGTTGCATTATCAGAGTTCAATAAGCTTCTACCTCCAGCTAGTTCATCAAAAAAATAGTATGAATAAAGAAACACTTTCTTCTTGCTTCTTGCACTCTATGGGGTTACCTTCTGAGTATTCTACTATATGTGACCAGATACTAGGGAGCCCTATGGTTCCTACCTTGACACAAACATGGTCTAGCCTTCTTAGAGTGGTTGGACCTGTTTCTGCCTAAACTTCCTCTAGGATCTCCAATTCTTATGCGATTGATTCTTCAGCTCTTTTTTCTCAAACCATCAACCGTGGATGCATTGGCAATAGCTAAGGAGGAGGTTGTTCTGGTAATCGTACTCGCTCCAAGTGTGATCATTATAAAAGGATCGTCTACACCATTGACCATTGCTAGATTTTACATAGAAAACTAACTCAAATTGTCAACATTGCTCATACCAGCAATTCTGATATACCAAAAACTTCAAGTCAGAAACCTGCCTCTCGACTATCACAAGTTGATTTTGAAGAGTTTCTAAAGTGGCTTAAGTGTAGACAGTCATTTGAATCTATGACTTCAATTGCTCATATCAGTAATTCCACAATCTGCATAACTCGGTCACCATCTCTTGGCCCATGGGTACTTGATTTTGGTGCCTCTAACCATATTTTTGGTAACAAACACTTGTTCACCACTCTCTCTTATTCACATTTTCCTATAGTTACCTTAGTTGACAACTCCTAAACTCGAGCCAAAGGGATTGGAAAAGCTAATCTTATACCATCACCTTCTGTTGATTTTATCCTTTATGTTCTTGGATGTCCTTTCAATTTGTTGTTTATTAGTCGCCTAACTCATACTTTAGATTGTACTATCATATTTACCAAAGATTCTGCTCTTGTGTAGGATCGGAGTACGAGAAGGATGATTGACACAGGTTGTGAGTCATTTGACCTCTATAAACTCTCTACATCAACCAGTGCTTATTCTGCTTTAGAGACTCTGAGTCTTATCCATGCTAGATTAGGACATCCTACCATATCCAAACTTCAGAAGATGGTGCCATCTTTGTCCAAGTTGTCTTTTTTGGAATATGAATCTTGTTAACTTGAAAAACACATTCGTAGTTCATTTCCCAATCATGTTTGTAATCGAGCTAAGGCTTCTTTTGTTTTGGTTCATTATGATGTATGGGGTCCTTGCTGGATTATATCAATATTGAGATATCAATATTTTGTTACCTTTATTGATGATTATTCACCATGTACCTACTTGTTTCTAATGAAAAATATATCATAACTATTCTCCATCTTTCAAGATTTTTGTACTGAAATTCAAACTCAATTTGATGTTTCTATTCATACTTCAAAAAATGATAATGCCTGTGAATATTTTTTCACACAATTTCAATCTTTCATGAGCTCTCACAACATTATTCATCAGTCCTCTTGTGCCCACACCTTTCAACTAAATAGGGTGGCTGAAAGGAAAAATAGACATTTGCTTGAAACATCACGTACGCTCCTTACTTATGCCAAGAAACCACTTTGTTTTTGAGATGTTGTTCTTATATCTTGCTACTTGACCAATCGAATGCCTTCTTCCATCCTTCAAAATCAAGTTCCTTACTCCATTATCTTTCCAAACCAACTTCTTTACCGTGTTCTTCGTATTTTTGGATCCATTTGCTTTGTCCATGATCTTATCTTGGGTAAAGACAAGTTAGCTCCTTGGTCACTTAAATGTGTTTTTCTTGGTTATTCTCAGTTACAAAAAGGGTATAGGTGCTTCTCTCTTGATCTTTGAAGATATGTTGTTTCTACTAATGTCACATTCTTTGAGTCTACTCCATATTTTGGTTCAACATCATCTACAGGCCAGAATATCTCTAAGGTACTCTATCTTCCTTCTCTTGCCATTCCTCTTGAATCAAATACAGTTAATTCAGTAGATACACCTATAGTTAAACCACCACCTTCTCTACCTTATGCTCAACCATTGTTAACCTATCATTATCATCTATGACCTGCACAACTTCTTGCACCGAGTCCCATTAATTTGTACTCCTGATACCATTGAAGAAGTTCCTGATGACTCTTGTTCTGATCCAACACCCTCTCCAGTTGCTCAGGAATTGCCAAGTGCATTTAATCTTCTTATTGTTCAACGCAAAGGTATTCATTCTACCCGTAACCATTTTCCTATTTATACTGGTTTGAGCTACCATTGTTTGTCCTCTTCCCACTATGCTTTTGTATATTCCTTATCCTCTGTGTCTATTCCCGAGAATACATGTGAGACACTTTCTCATCCTTGTGGAGATAAGCTATGATTAAAGAAATGTTTGCTCTTCAATTGAGTGGTACCTAGGAATTTGTTCCACTTCTAGAAGGAAAATCTATCATTGACTGTAGATGGCTTTACACTATTAAGGTTAGTCAAAATGGTCAAATTAATCACATTAAAGCTTACCTAGTTGCAAAAGGTTTCACTCAGATTTTTGGCATTGATTATGATGACACTTTATCTCTGGTGGCTAAAATGACCTCTATTCGATTATTTGTCACTATGGCATCTATTCGTCATCCGACTCTTCATCAACTTAATATCAAAAGTGTTTTTCTTCATAGTGAGTTGCAAGAAAAAGTCTATATGGAACAACCACAAAGTTTTGTTGCTTATGGGGGAGTCTGGTGAATTATGGACTCAAATAGTTACCTTATGCTTGATTTAGCCATTTTAGCAATATTGTGCAACAGTTTGGAATGATTCATAGCGAGGCAAACCATTCAATCTTTTATCGCCAAGCCTCTTAGGGATGCATATATTTAATTGTTTATGTTGATGACGTTGTCATTACAGGAAGTGATTCTCTTGGTATTCAGCAACTTAAATAATTCTTCTTGCAACACTTCTAAACAAAATACTTGGGAAACTTTAATACTTCTTAAGAGTTAAGGTGGCTCAATCTAAGAATGATATTGCAATCTCTCAGCGAAAATATGCTTTAGACATACTTGAAGAGATTGGTATACTAAATGCTAAATCCATTGACACTCCAATGAATCTTAATGTTAAGTTTTTACCAAGATAGAGGTAGCCTTTAGCAGATCTTGGCAAGTACCAAAGACTAGTTGAAAAATTGAACTATCTCACAGTAACTTAGCCTGATATCTCTTTTGCTGTGAGTGTTGTTAGTCAATTCCTAAATGCTCAATGTGATAATCATTGGAATGTTGTGATTCACAATCTATGATATATTAAAGAAGCACCAAACAAAGATCTTCTCTTTAAGGACAAAGGGCACACTCACGTAGTTAGCTACTATGATGTAGATTGGGTAGATTGTCTTCTGATAGGCGTTCTACTTCAGGATATCATGTGTTTATTGGAGGGAACATAATTTCTTAGAAAAGTAAGAACAATGTGTGGTTGCCAGGTCTAATGCTAAAGCATAATATAAAGCCATGACTGCAGCAACATATGAATTTATCTAGTTTAAACAATTGCTCAAAGAGTTACAATTTGGGGATGTACAAATGAGTCTTATTTGTGATAATCAAGCTACTCTACATATTACTTCAAATATAGTCTTTCATGAAAGAACAAAATATATTGAGATTGCTTATCATTTCATAAGAGAAAAAATAATATAAGGTGACATTGTCATAAGCTTTGTTAACTCAAATAACAAGCTAGCTAACATTCTTACAAAATCCCTTAAAAGGACTAATGATAAGTTATATATGTAACAAACTTAGAATATATAATATATATGTTCTAACTTGATTGGAGTGTTAGATAAATAATTGTTTATTATTATTAGTATAAGTATTCTTTGTAAAGTTGTGTACAACTATACTAGCTTGTTGGATAAGCTCACTACTTTGAATAAAATAAGAAGATGACAGTGACAGAGAAAGTCACTTTTTCATTCCAAAAGTCTTGGTTTATCAATTTCTTTTCTCTCATTGTCAATAGTTACCAAACATTCTTATTTTTTTAGGGATAAGAAAATTTACCCCTTTAACATTTATTCCATGAAAAGCTTATTTCTCAAATTTTACTCTCTTGAATTTTAATTTTGTACCAAACATATCTTAGGAGAGAAAATTCAACGTGATAAAATATAATATATATTTATTTGATAAAAAAAAATGATTCAACGTTATTTTTATTACAGATGTATTAAGGGAAAGTTGTATTTGTACTATATATTTGCATTTATAAAAAAATTCAGTATTTATACTATATATTTGAATTCTCCATGAAAAATTTGCAAACATATATTCTTTTAGGTTGGGCCTAAGAGATCCTTACAAGGAGGATCGGGAAAAGAGAGATAGAAATTGATTGTTCTATTGGGGGGTGTTAAACCCCAAAAAGAATTAGCAAACAAATATCCCAATCAAGCGAACTATATTTATGGAAACACATAATTTCTTTACTTTGAGATTTTGTATTTTGTTCAATAAGAATTTGTTATTTATATACTATCTTTTAAGTTTTTATAACATTTTGTTTATAATAAAACTGATTAATGTTTCTAATTATTAATGGATTAATGTGGCATATTAGTGATTGTATGAATTTAATTTTATATTTAATTTGTAAATATACAATTTATATATTTTAAATCATTTAAGAAATTTTCCTCTTTTAATGAATTTTTAATTATTTTATAAAATTGTGCATCTCACAAGTACAAGTACTAGTTTATGTAAAATTTATACTTTTAATTTTTACACACCAATTAGTCTTATAAGGCTACTTTTGATACATTGTATGAGGAAGATCTAATAATATAAATAAATATTATCAAGCCTTAAAAAGTATTTGATACATTCACTTAATAGTATAGTTAAATACAATCAAATCTTTTTTTTCTTTTTCGACTATATATACTACTAAAAATCACTTAAATAGCAATGGAATTTAGCGAAGGAAAAAAATTCATTGCTATTAGCGACAGAATTCGAATTTTATGAATCAAACTTAGCGACGAAGAAATTCCGTCACTAAACTGCTTTATTTGTTAAAAGATAAATGTTTTTATTTAGTGAAATATATAGCGCCGGAAATGTGTTCCATCGCTAGGTTCTTTATATATAAATAAATGAAAGTTTTCTTACCAAAATGTGCAAGACAGAAATTGAACTTGCAACTTATGGTAAAACAAACTCTTCATTTACCACGAAGTCATGCTTAGTTGTGATGCTTGTATTTGTATGTTTTATAATTTATAATTAAACTAATACTTTGATTTCTTTCCCTCCCACTTTTTCCATTCTATCTTATTCTTGGTCTGCCCTAAATTAAACACTTTGCTTCCATTTCCTATTCCTGCAGATCAAACCACCCTACGGCAACACTTTGCCCCCTTTGAGCCACCACGGAACCTCCATTGCTAGACCTTGGCGCTACCGCTCCTCCCCACTGCGAGATTGCTCCTCCCCACTGCTTCAAGATTTGTGCTTCGTTTGTTTTGCTTCTTTCTTGACCAGAGCTTTATCAATTACAGGTGAGGTTCTATTTACATTAGCGGTATTCTCTTAGTTTTATCTGCAAAATGCTATACTTGGTTAATTTGATAAAAAATTGACATTTATATAAATTGCATCATGTGATATTTGTCTTCTATATTCTGCTCATCTTAGTTTTATAGCAATGCTTTAGAATCTGCTTTACGAAAAGAAGAAACAAATTCCCCTTAAAAATATGTGTTGATAAAAAGACATTAGGCATCAACTAGTCATTAATAAAGATGTTATGGTGCAAACTTTTGAAGCTTTTCAACTCTTATAAAAATGATAAAATTAAAGAAGGTAACTACTGAGGCACTGAACTTTGGAGCTTGAGTGCTTTACTAGGGTAGTTTATAGCTTTTCACTATGATTCAGGTGGGGATTCTTATTAGATTCATCATTAGAAAACTCTAGTATGTGGCTTTTGATATTGCCATATTACTAATTAAAGACGATGACAATTAGTATTTGAATAATAAAAGTGCTCAGATTCAGAGTAGTAGAATAGTTTTTGCATGTGCATTTCAGTATTTGCAGAGTGAACGGGACTATTATATTGTTAATATCATTATTACAATTTTCCTTTGACCTGCTCAATCTATTGAATACTATTATTTTTTCCTTTTCAAGTCATAGAAGTTAACACAATGCAAATATAAACGAATAGTAAATAAGAAGGAAAATCTTGGCCCACTCTTGTAATAACTCATACTCCAAAATATATATTTGTAGTTTTGTACTCATGTGAACTAAATTTATTCAAGAAAAAATAAAGAGGAGAAAAAAGCCCATGACTCTTGATAAGAATGAACAATTGGTTGCATGACTGTAATGTAATTTGGAAGTATTTGATTTAATGCATTTTTCATATTTATCATTAGAGCTCAATGCCTTAGTCATGATTTGAAGTGTCCTGTTTCCTTCTACTCAATTTGTACTGTTGTGCAAGTGGCTTGGTTTGGACAAAGAGTTGAAGAGGCTTGTAGTTGAAACCACTGCAAATCAGGTAAATTGCCTCTTTTTCACCTTCCACCTCCAACACCCTTCCCTTTTTTCAACATGATGCCAAAAGACAACATGGATAAGCTATAGCACATAAAAAAATGTTAATAAATGAAAATAATCTAGTTGTTTTGATTTGGATGCTATTTCTGGCTTTTTTAAGTTAATTTTGTATTTCTGTTGCATATATTGTTATACCATTCAAGATCTTTTAACGGTATATTGCTATTATCAATAGTCTATATTCCTTAATTAAATCAAAGAGATTCAACAGTTAAGTATACATAGAAAGCTTAAATAACAAATATCATATATTATCAATAGTCTATATTCCTTAATTAAATCAAAGAGATTCAATAGTTAAGTATACATAGAAAGCTTAAATAACAAATATATATATATATATATATATATATATATATATATATATATATATATATATATATATATATATATATATATTTCATGTTATCAAGTGTTTTTATGCTAAAACAAAAATTGATACTTTCAACCTATACTAAGTATTAGCTTTTTCATTGATAATTTATGGTGATTTGCAGTTTTATACTAAGTCAATACCTAAGTTGTAAGTCCATCTGTCATGTAATGAAAAAAAATATACCACTCTAAGTCAAGACCTAAGCTCTTAGTCTATATGTCACGTAATGAAAAATATACCTTGTATGTCATTAAAACTACTTTTCAGTCTCGAGATTATGTTTGCTTTGCAAGCTACAGAATATGGATAGAAGTTGAGAGATAGTATAAAAACAAAAATTAAAAACAATTTACAGGCAACAAAAAAAAAGATTTACTTGCCCAAAAAAATAATTTACTTGCCCAAAAAAAAAAGTTATGGTCCTATTTGCAGTCTTGAAAGTTAACTTTCTCATCTTGGCATGAGCTTCCTAGATTGTACTTCTAATTTGGTTACTTGATGTTATTTAATAGGATTTTTAATACTTCTAAAATGAAAATTCCTGAACATCGCAAGTGGATGGATAAAAGGATATGTCCTGATAAGTATATTACAGATGAATTTATAGAGGGGGTTTTTGAGTTTGTTGAATTTGCCTATATCCAAGATCAATATAGACTAGAAGGGAAGTTGAGGTGTCCTTGTAAAAAATGTAAATGTAGGCAGTACTTTGAAGTTGACGACGTCAAGGTGCATCTATGTAGTAAGGGGTTTATGAGTAACTACTACTACTGGACTAACCATGGAGAATCAATGTCTCTTATTCCTATTGTAGTTTTTGACGATTCATACTATGGAGGTAGTGGGTTGAGGGAAAACTTCAATAGGTATGAGCAAATGATAATGGATGCTGCTGGACCTTCAATTGGTACTGACATTGAGTAACAATGATTTGGTTATGTTGAATAAATGAGTGAACATCCTAACCCGGAAGCCAAAATTTTTTTTTGATATACTGATAGCTGCAAAAGCTCCCTTGTATGATGGTTGTGAAAATTACTCTGAATTGTCAGTTGTAGTAGAAGCTCTAAGTATCAAGTCTGACTTCAATAACTCTAGGAATTGCTTTAATCGGTGGGTGGATTTCATGGGGAATGTGTTGCCGAAAGATAATCGAATGCCTAAAAATTTGTATCGTGCAAAGAAATCAGTAGAACGACTAGGGCTAGGTTATGTTAAGATTGATTGCTGCCCATCGGTGGATGGATTTCATGGGGAATGCGTTGCCGAAAGATAATCGAATGCCTACAAACTTGTATCGTGCAAAGAAATCAATAGAACGACTAGGGCTAGGTCATGTTAAAATTGATTGCTGCCCAAATGGATGCATGCTTTACTATCCTTCTGAAGAGAATCTACAAAGTTGTAAATTTTATGGTCGGAGCGGTATAAAAGAATCAGTAGAAATAGTAAGGTTAAAGAAACTATTTTGAAAAAAATGTGGTACTTTCCACTTGTCTCAAGGTTGCAAAGACTTTATTCTTCAATACAAATGGCAACTCTAATAAGATGGCATCGTGAGAGTCGGAGGGATTCAGGTTCCTTGTCTCATCCTCGTGATGGAGAAGCTTGGAGATGTTTTGATGAAACATATACAGAATTTGCAGAAGATCCTCGAAATATGAGATTGTGTTGTGTGCGGATGGGTTTGCTCCATTTGATAAAACTGGTAAGACTTATTCTTATTGGTCGGTAATAGTTACCCCGTACAATCTTCCTCCTGAAATGTGCATACGGAGAGAATTTTTGTTCTTGAGTGCCATAATTCTTGGCCCTGTGAATCCTAAAAGTAGAATTGATGTGTATTTGCGACCATTAATAAAAGATCTTAAAAAGTTATAGAATGAAGGTGTTCTGACATATGATGTGTCACTCAAACAAAACTTTATCATGAAGGCAACTTTGATGTGGACGATTAATGACTTTCCTGCATATGGGATATTATCTAGATGGATAACAATGGGAAAATTGGCTTGCCTGATTTGTATGGAGAGATAAAAAATATTCACACTTCAACATAGCTGCAAAACTTCATTCTTTGATTGTCACCGACAGTTCTTGCCAATTGATCATGCCTATAGAAGGAATAAGAGTGTGTTTAAGAAGGGATGTGTTGAAACTGTAATACCCCTGCCTAGGTTAACTGGTGAGGAAATGTGGAAAAGGGTGAAACATTTTCCTAGCATTGTTGAATCTGCAGGAGAACACATGATTGGGTATGAGGTTACTCACAACTGGACCAAACACAATATATTTTGGGACCTGCCATATTGGAATGCAAACCTTCTCCCTCATAATCTAGATGTCATGCACATTGAGAGAAATGTGTTTCTCAATATTTTGTACACAATTATGGATATCAAGGGCAAGACAAAATACACTTTTAAAGCTAGGATGGATTTAACAGAATATTGTAGACGAAAGGATATAGAGTTGCAGGATGTTGGAGGTGGAAAACTAAGGAAATCAAAAGCACAATACACATTAACTAAGCAACAAAGGTTAGCTGTTTATGAATGGGTTAAACAACTTAAGCTACCAGATGAGTATGCTTTCAATTTAGGTAGGTGTGCTGACATGAAGGAAGTGAAGTTATTTGGTATGAAAAGTCATGACTGTCATATATTCATGCAGCGTTTACTCCCGATGGCATTCAAGGCTTTGCCGAAGTTCATTTGGAATACGCTTGCTGAATTTAGTAAATTATTCACAGAATTGACTTTGTCATTATTGAGAGATAATAAATTGCATGAGATGGAGCAGAATATTCCAATTATTATGTGTAAATTGGAGCAAATATTTCCTCCAAGCTTATTTGACTCCATGGAGCACCTTCTAATCCATTTGTCATATGAAGCAAAAGTTAGTGGTCCTATTCAATATAGATGGATGTATTCCTTTGAAAGGTGAATTCACTTATCTCATTCTTTTAAATGAAATTCTCATAAGAGTATACAGGAAATTTTTAACTAATCAACTCAATTTTCAATTATTAGGTTTATACGTACCTTAAAAGATAAGGTCACAAACTCATCTAAAGTCGAAGACTCCATTTGTGAAGCTTATCTAGTGGAAGAGACTTCTACCTTCGCATCTTATTCCTATCCACCTGAAATCCCTTTTAGGAGAACAAGATTGCCATGTAATGACGATGGAGGTGATGAAAGTTCAACAAATCCACCATTGTCTATTTTTAATTATCTAGGATGCCCTGCTGGAAAACGTAATTGTACTACCTTAGATGAAAGGGAAGTAAAAGCTGTCAAATTATATGTTCTTTTAAATTGTCCTAAGGTGGAGCCTTTTTTAGAGTAAGTTATCGAGCATATGCTAATTACTCATAACTTGTAATGATTAATACAAATCTTACGTGATCTATGATCTGTATGCAAAATGTATGCAGAAATGTTAAGAGAACTTGTCCCTGACATAAATGACTCAGAAGTAGACAAACAAATTTCCACATCGTTCCCCTCATAGTTTAAAGAACATGTATGTTAGCTTATTTTAATCATTTATAATATCACTTGCTAAGCTAAACTAACAAACAATTTCACAATATAGGTTCTCGATTCAAGTAACATGATTGAAGACCATCTTTTGAAGAGTTTGGCATGGGGGTCACTTAGAAAAGTCAACAAATTTATAACATATTTTGTAAATGGTTATAAATTCAACATAAGGTCTCAAAGTCATGGGATGAGTACGACAAATTATGGTGTATGTGTTAGAGGTGGTGGCTATAAGATGATGAAGAATGATAACTATGGGGTGCTAACTGATGTTGTTGAATTGTCCACTCTCAATCAAGGGACAAAGATCAAAATTATGGGATTGTTGAAGTTAGAGAGTCTAGGAGATATAAAAATTATGATCCTTTTGTATTGGCACAACAAGCATAGCAAGTGTACTATACAAAGTATCCTGAAGGCCAACAAGGGTAGTTATGTGTGATGAAAACCAAGGCACGTAGTATAATTCAAGCTTCAGAAACTAAGAAGCCCGAAGCTGATGATCCGTACCAAGAAACTGAAGTCCTTGTAATGCCTATGATAGTTTCAAATGATGATTTTCAACAAAGTCTTGTTGATATAATTGGTCAACCAGAGGAAGTTGAAAGAGAGTCTTTAAATCAAGTTGATTCAGAAGAAGAATATGAAGAGGTAGAACTTATAACAGAGGAGGAGGAGGAGGAAGAAGATGAAGAAAAAGAAGAAGAAGAAACATTTTTTGATTAGCTTAATTATATATCTTAATTTGTATTATTATGCCTGTTTGTGAATTTCTTCAGCTTATTTAGATGCATGCTTGTGAATCTCTTTAATTTTAACTTTAGTTACTTTAATACATGTGCTGGTTCTCTTAGTAACTTTAAACAAAATTAATTGTAATATTTCTTTACCACATGTATATAGATGGCAGATAACCATACAAGTAGAAGTAAAGGTAGAGGTAGAGGTAGAGGTCGAGGTACCTCTCAGGCATCTAGCTTACCTGTCCCACCTCTACATCCTCCCACATCTGACTTACCTACCCCACATCCACATCCTCGCACATCTAGCTTACTTACCCCACCTCCACATCCTCCTACATCTAGCTCACCTGCTCTAACTCCACTTCCTCTTACATCTACTTCATCGGCCCGATCTTAACATCCCCGCACATCAACTATTGCACCTAGCTCTTCTTCAGATCCCCATGCATCATCCTCTATTTTGCCACAGGTTCCACCCCCGGGGACCATAGATCTAGATGGCCTTATGTGGATTAGGCCTGGACTAGGAATGACATAAGTACTTGTGACTTGTGCATTTTAATTTCATATAATCAATTTTGTTATACGTACACACTTTATGAATCTTTTTGTTATAGGTTTGAACCTGAAGTTGGACCACCTCATGTAATCTCAAACATTATGAAATTTAAGTTTGAAAGAGCTTGGAAATCTTATCGCGAGGTTGATGACAAAGTTAAAGAGATGTGGTTTGGGGTAATGTATTTCTAATTGTAGTTATTACTATGTTGATAAGACTAAAATTTTAAATTATTGCGATAGAATAATTATTGTTTTTCAATAATGCAGAAAAAATATAAGTGGTTACCTGAGGATGATAAACGTATCAAAAAATCATTCGACCATAAGGGATCTGAATTGCTAAAGAATGCATTCTTCAAGGTTCGTCACAATCAAGATAAAGGCAATTGGATTCCAATTCATGTACAGGAAGAGTTGGAGAGACAATGGCGGCACGATCTGAAATGGTTGGAGAAGAAGAGCAAGAACACTCCGAATAGAAAATCTGAGGAGGGATTATCAAATCATACTGGAGGCTCAATTCCTGCAATAGCGCATAAGAAGAAATTGGTGAGTAACTTCCATCAAAATTATGATTCGAGTTAATTAGGTTTGTCTTAACAAAATATTATTTTTCCTTACATATTTCCAGAAATAACAATTGAAAAGAGATCCACGGCATTGAGAGCTATTCACACGACTCACACACACAAGGGGAAGTGAATATCCACCAAAGAAAAAAATATTGCTGTAAGTATAAATGCTATAATTAAATTTTAATATATGGTTAAGTCAATTTGCAAGCATAAATATTTATTAACAATTGCATTTGTCAAGATGAGTACCAAAAACGTATCAATGAGAGATACTCATAGCAGCCATCGGGAGAAGAGACTATTGACATTCACTCTGACAACAACATCTACTTGGATGTTGTTGGAGGCATTAGTAGCAAGAAACACATCTTTGGCTTTAGATTTGATGCTGCTTTTCATGCATCATCTTCCTCTGCATCTGTTGAAGGTTGTTCACAGTCGGAAATAGAAGCGATGAGGAGTCTGGTTGCAAGTCTTAATACGCAGGTGGTGGAGCAGAGAAATTTAATCGCAAAACAGGGAAACTTAATCAACACAATTTTACAACGCTTGAATGCATCTACGAGTGGCTCACAAGTTACAGGCAACGGTCACGAGGATGAGTTACTTGGTGATGGGGATGAAGATGAAGATGACATAGAAGAGGATGACTATGATCTTTTTCCTCCTGATGATTGATACATTGTCTTTATGTTTGATTTGATAAAGAACCTGTATAACTTAATTTATATTTATCTTAATCTTTTGAAATATTTTTATTTTGACTTTTTAAAATACTGTGGTATGACATGATAATGATATTTTTAAATTTTGGAAATTTGTTGCTTGATTTTGGATTGGATTGTTGTATTGTGTTGCATACAGGTTTAAATTGTATAATTAGATTGTTTAAAAATATAAAAAAATAATTTAAAAAATTTAGGTCATTAGCGACGAAAATATTTTCATCGCAAATATTTTTGTCGCTAAAATAATAATATTTTAATTATTAAGAAACTTTGGTCACGGATTTTAGAGACAAAATTTTATTAACTAGCGACGTAAAAAGTCGTCGCTATTTAGTCACGGAAGTATATTTCCGTCGCTAAGAAATTAGCCACCAAGGATTACGTGACGAAATTTTTTTTGTGACAGATTCTGTTGCTAATAATTATAGCGACAGAATTTAATGGATCAGCGACGAAATTTTTCCGTCGCTATTGAATTAATTTTTAGTAGTGATAGTCATATAATACTATCATCTCTCACCACCTAATATGACTTGATAAATTGTTCATTCAAACCCTACTTTAACTCCATATCTTTCACTTTAAAGCATCCAATGATATAGCCGCCATTCTCCCATCACCACCATCATTGTCAATCACTACTCTTTATTCATTGCCATCGTTGTCAGACAGTCATGCTCATTGCCTTGCTCATCATGACATAGTCATCGTCATTTTCCATTATTCCCACTGTATATGGCATCAAATAGTCTAAGTTTGAAGAATGGAAAACATGATTTTGAGGACAATTTGGGTCTTTTCAATTAGGGGTTTTCATAGGACGAGTTTGGTCAAGTTTACTCTAATCCAAACCTGACATGATATTTTGATCAGATAAATTTTTTAAACTTGAGCCTGGCCCCAACTAAAGACCAGGCCAATATTGAGTCGACCAAATATTTAGATAAATAATATAAATTTGGACATTATGCATAAGTCATAAAAATTTAGAAATAAAAAACTAGAACTAAGAGAAGTTTTATAATATATAATTCAAAATAAATTATATCAATATAAATATATTATCATGTTATGTAAAACATGTTAATTCAAGTTAAGGAATTTAATTATTTACCACTAATTATTTAAAAAATTATAAGTTTTAAAATATTATATGACATCGAAGTTGGATTAGGTCAACTTAAAATGTAACCTAAACTTGAATATGTTAAGTCTAAATTTTAGAACTCAAACTTGTCTTAATTTACTCTACACTAGAATAGGTTATCGAATAATTTTTAGGTGGACACAGGTTATCAGGGTAGGACAAGTTTTGAATGCCTGTACTTCTACTAACTGCTTTTAGCCACAAGCCCACAAAATGAAGTGTTAAAAATAAAATAAATTTTCTCTAAATTATTGTAAAATATTGTGTTTCAACTCATTGATTTTCAATTGAACGGAACAAACGTATATATATACATATCAGTAACCGAGCTTATCTACTCCCTTAAGTCTATCCTATTGTAACAAACTATACACAGTATTTGAATTTATCCTCTATCCTAATATAACAACTTCTGATCGTATCTATAACAAACCATATCTAGAATTCTTCACTCCCCCTCAAGTTGGCGCATGGAGATCTATGATGCCCAACTTGCTCAATAGGAATTCAAATCTATCTCTACCCAAGGGCTTTGTGAATATGTCTGCCACCTGCTCCTTTGTCCAAATCTTCATGGGTTGTATTTCACCAGATTGGACTCTTTCCCGAACAAAGTAACAATCCATTTCCACGTGTTTTGTTCTTTCATGGAAAACTGGATTCATAGCAATATGGAGTGCTGCCTGATTGTCACAAAACATTGATGTGGGACCTCCTTGAGATACTCCCAACTCTTCTAGTAACCATCTTAGCCACACCACCTCACTGACTGTTGCTGCCATGGACCTATATTCTGCCTCCGCCGATGATCTTGCCACCACTGTTTGTCTTTTTGTTCTCCATGATACGGGTGAACCTCCTAACATGATCAAGTAACCCGTACATGACCGTCGTGTGAGGGGACAACTTCCCCAGTCTGCATCACAGTACGCTTGCAGACTCAGGTTACTTCCACTTGGAAACAATATCCCTTGGCCTGGTGTTACCTTTAAGTATCGCAATATTCTCTCCACAGCATCCATGTGTATTTGTTTAGGTGTTGTCATGAACTGACACAAGGTGTTTACTGCATAAGTAATATCCGGCCTAGTCACCGTTAAATACAGTAGTCGCCCCAACAACCTTCTGTATCTCATTGCGTCTGTGTTGGGATCTTCTTCACTCACCCTTAAATTGTAATTTTGTTCCATTGGAAATTTGCTTGGCCTACAATCCTGCATCCCAGTTTCCTTGAGTATGTTCAGGACGTACTTCCTTTGACTGAGAACAATTCCTCGCGATGACCGTGCCACTTCAATTCCCAGAAAGAATTTCAATGGCCCCAAATCCTTGATGCTAAATTTCTCATCAAGATACTTCTTCACATTCTGCATAGCTTCTTGATTGTTTCCTGCGAGGATGACATCATCTATATAAATTAAGGCTGCAAGGAATGTGTCTTCATTACTGAAAATAAATAGGGAATGATCTGCTTTAGACTATTTGAATCCAATCTTCTCTAGTGCATTGGTGAACTTTTGGTACCAATTTCGAGAGGCTTGCCGTAATCCATACAACGACTTCCTTAGTCTGCAGACTCTTCCTTCACCCTCTTTTGCAAAGCCTTGGGGTATCTTCATGTAGATTTCTTCATTCAAGTCTCCATGCAAGAATTCATTGTTCACATCTAGTTGATGGACAACCCATTCCTTGCTTGCTGCTATGGCTAGGAGACAACGCACAGTCACTAACTTTGCCACTGGAGCAAAAGTTTCGTGAAAATCCTCCCCTTCAATTTGAGTAAATCCTCTTGCCACGAGCCGCGCCTTGTAGCGCTCAATCTCCCCATTTGGCTTGTACTTGATCTTGTATACCCACTTCGAATCTATGGTGTTCTTCCCTGGTGGCAATGTCTCCAATGTCTATGTCCCATTGTTTTCAAGTGCCTCAATTTCTTTCCTCATTGCCTCCCTCCAGTGCTCATGTTTTGCTGCCTGAAAGAAGTTCTTTGGCTCATCTTGTGACGAGATAACTGCCAAGAAAGCTAGATGTGCGCGGGAAAATTTGTTATAATTGATATAGTTAGATATAGGGTGTACCACCGAGTTACCTGCAGGTGGGCTGGATGAGGCGTGACTAATGGAAGGTGGCAAGTCTACTTCATAATCCTTCAGGTGAGCAGGGAGCTGTCTGGCCCTTCTACCATGCCTTTGTTCATCATGCTTTTGATTATTTCTGTCATTATTTTCAGCATCATTCTCACACGGTTCCACTAACTGGATATCTTGACCCCTTTTATCACCATCATGTGTCTGCTTTGTTTCAACTTGCTCATCCTCCCAAGGTATGATTGTAATTTGTTTCTCTTCTTTATCGCGTTCCTTGGCTTCTCTTTTAAATGGGAATTGATCCTCAAAGAAGAGAACATCTCTGGACACATGTATTTCTCCACTAGTTGCATCATAGACTTTGTAGCCTTTCTGCCCTGTTGGGTAGCCAACAAACACGTTGGCTTTCCCTCTCTCATCAAACTTCCCTTCTCTTTTATTTTTCAACACATATGCCAAACAACCAAACACCCTCATCTGCTCATAATCTGGTTTTCTCCCAAATAAAATCTCATACGGAGTTTTATTGTTTATTATCTTTGATGGCAACCTATTGATGATGTATACTGCTATGAGTACACACTCACCCCAGAGTTGGATGGGTAACCCCGAATGAAATCTCAACGCCCTTGCTGTCTCAAGAATATGCCTGTGCTTCCTCTCCACCACCCCATTTTGTTGGGGTGTGTATGCACAAGCTAGCTCCATTACTATCCCTTTTCCTTATAAAACTTCTGCATGTTGCTGGATGTGAATTCCAGCCCATTGTCTGTTCGTACCCTTTTAATTTTTGTCCCAAACTGCATCTCTACCATGCATATAAAAGATTGCAGGTAGCGTTCAACCTCGGATTTGTGTTTCATCAAGTATACCCATACTCCTCTACTGAAGTCATCAACAATAGAAAGGAAATAATGTGCTCCACAAGTTGATGCATTAGAATAACGTCCCCATATATCACAATGAATCAATTCAAAAGAACAACTGGATTTTATTGAACTAAGGGAAAATGGCAGCCTTGTTTGCTTTGCCCGAATACAAGAGTCACAAGGCATTTTATTTTTAACTAGTCTAAAAGATGGTTCGATATGTGTCATCTTGCTCTCTGATGCATGGCCCAATCTCGCGTGCCATAAACCTTCATCCACTGACTTGCTCACCTTCATCGCCACTCCTTCATCCTTCATTGGCTCTGTTACCAAGTGGCTTCCAGTACTCAAGAGGGGGGGTGAATTGAGTAACAAAAACTTTTGCAAAAGCCTTAAACAAATACTTTGCTCAATATAAATTTTAAAGAATGTGGAAGAGATGAGAAAAGGAAGAACAATTAATAATTTAAATTGCAGGGATCAACAAATAAAGTGCATAAAATAAAAAGAATAAGGGAGGGAAAACAGTAGCAGATTTATCCCGGTTCGACCACCAACCACTTGTGGCCTACGTCCCATCCCCGAAACACGGTTCGAGATTTTTCACTATTCAAAGCAAGCTTAAACAACGGTGCTTGCAACCTTTACAATACGGAGCACTTTTCACACACAGGGAAACTCTACCCTTGTGCTCAAGCCTCAATCAAACAAAAGGGATACCTCACCCTTATACAATCCTTGGGGATACCTCACCCTCAATATACGAAAACAGAGATAAAGAGATGAAATGAAACTCTCACTAAGAGTAGATAAATACAAATTGAAGTGCTAAAGAGAGTACATTTTTCTCAAATATCTCAAGAGTTAAACAATTATAAGTTCGAAAAAGAGAGAATAAAGCAGAGCACGTTTTCAAGCAAGCAAAAATGATCTCAATGTTCAGGGGGTTTTCAGAGAAGTCCCAGGCCTCTATTTATAGAGCTCGTGGAGAGAAATGGCCGTTGGGAGCAATTAATAACGTTTAAAACTTCCTGATTCTCGTATGGAATTTGAAAACTCAACTCTGATTCTCGTGGGGTATTCGAATGCCTGAAGGAGGTATTCGAATACCTCTGTCAAAAACTCTTTTAGAAAACTGATTAAGTTGGGGTTATTCGAATACCAGTCAAGGGTATTCGAATACCTCATTAAAACAAGGCATATTTCGAAAACATGGTATTCGAATACCATATGGGGTATTCGAATGCCTCATTTAAAAAGGTTCATTCTGAAATTAAGTTATTCGAATACCATATGGGGTATTCGAATGCCTCTGTTTTGGCACAGCAGAAAATTTCAGTTACGAATCAGGTTATTCGAATACCATATTGAGGTATTCGAATACCTCAGTTAAAAACAGTTCAAAATCCTTTCCAAAAAGCTTCGAAATGCTTGTTTTTAACCTTTAAAACATTTGATCTTTTAAGAACTTCAGTTTAAGTTATTTTTAATCATTTGAGATATTTAATTGACAGCTCCATACATGATAGATCCTAAGTCCTAAAGCTAATCTTTAAACACTTGGACTTGGTCTTCTTATCATCCTCATGTTTGTTATCATCAAAATACATCTTCATTGTTGCGTACCAAACACAGGCTCAAGAAGGTAGAGTCCATCTTGATGCCTACCCACTCCAATCAAGGTCCTCGAAGGTAAGTCCTGTATCACACAATAATCAGCAACAAAGGTTAGCGCACAATTATAATCTCTCGTCAGTCTACTAACGGAAATAAGATTGCATTGGAAATTCGGGATGTGCAACATGTTGTTCAGTTCCATCCCATTGGAGAGTTTTGCCCTCCCACCACCTTTTACGGACACACGCGTTCTGTCAGGTATTCTGACAGGTTGCTGATCGCGAATGTATCTGTCCTTCAAATGGTAATGTGTTCTCGTGGCCCCGAGTCAATCACCCAAGGTTTATCAAACATAAGGTTACCCGCCATATTCACGCCGGGACCTCCTTGTTGCGTTCCTATCACTGGCTCTGCATCCAATTTTAACTGCTGCACGAGCCTTTCATATTGTTTCATGGACAATCCTGGAACTGGACTCGCTTCGGTGCTCACTTGGCCTGCCTTAGGTCCGCTCCTTTTCTCATTCCATGGTCCTCCTCTCTCTCTTTTGTCACGACCATATTTCTTCCAATCAGGTGGATAACCGATGATCTCATAGCAATCATCTCGAATATGCCCTATCTTGTTGCAATGCTCGCATCTGGGCTTGTCATGTTTTCTACCACCCCTTCGCTTTGTTCCTTCTCCGGAAGGTACAACCTGAGTCTGAAAAGCTGTCGTTTCAGCCACTGATTTATGTGTGGCTGAGATCACCCGCTGTTGTTCATCCTCTGCAACAAGGTGGTAAGCGTGACCGAGGCTGAGCTTGGGTGCCATGCTGAGAATCTGCGTTTTGACCGTGCCAAAAACGTCATCGAGCCCCATGAGGAAGTCATACAGCTGCTCCCTCTCTCGCATCTCCGTGAGGCGTTTCTGCACGTCACATTTGCATTCTCCACAGCTACACTTGGGCCAATGTGCTATGGATTGTATCTCATCCCATAGTCCTTTTAGCTTGGTGTAGTATGCGGGTACCGAGAGTTTCTCTTGTCTTAGTAGCGTAATGGCTCTTCGCAGCTCATACACCCTTGGTGCACTCTCTTTGGCGAAACGCTCTTCAAGCTCGATCCATATCTCTCGAGCGGTGTTTGCGTACCTCACGCTGTTTCTTATTTCTTTGTCCATGCCACTCTTCAACCACCCTTTGACCATGGCATTGCATCGCATCCAATGCGCCAAGTTGGGTGAATCGACTCCAGGCATAGGAATCGTTCCATCAACAAACCCGATCTTATTCTTGGCGTATAATGCATTGCTCATATCAGCCACCCATTCTCCATAGTTTCCATCACGAAGTGGTTCGCTGACAAATACTTGTCCTGGGTGATCAGCAGCGTGGATGTAGTATGGCGACATAATGTCCATACTCCCTTCATCACGTGTGGCCTTCATTTTGCCGTCTCCTACTGCCTTTTTTTCTTCGTCCTTGAAAGGCAGAGTCACGTCGGACTTACTTGCTTCAGCCATGATGAAGTTAACTGCAGAATCGGATCACTCAACCAAATCTCTGGTACCATGTAAAATATTGTGTTTCAACTCATTGATTTTCAATTGAACGGAACAAACGTATATATATACATATCAGCAACCGAGCTTATCTACTCCCTTAAGTCTATCCTATTGTAACAAACTATACACAGTATTTGAATTTATCCTCTATCCTAATATAACAACTTCTGATCGTATCTATAACAAACCATATCTAGAATTCTTCAATTATAAAAAGAAATATTGAAATAAAATGTTGTTTCCTTGTTAATTTGGTGTTATAAGGAGATTGCATACATTCCCAAATTTCACAATTGGCATGGCCCTCGATCACTAATTAGTTGAAAGTGGTCGATGGTGTATTCGTGTGTTTATACTTTATACACTCAAGCTCTTGAACAAAAAAAAAAAACTTTACACTTTGAAAATGAGGTGGCTTGAACAAATGATAAATATATATATAAAAAAGAAATGAATATATGAAGGACAATTCTTTTTTTTTTTCAATAAATTTTTTTGGTTTATTTATTTATATAAAAAATTAGTAAAAAAAAACATAATTTCTCTTCACCATTTTCTCTAGGGATGTCTGGTAGGTTTAGTTAGCCTACGAGTTCGTTGATTTTATGATGCAACGAGTAAAGTGTAACAACAATAACATATAGTTGAAAGAAACTTAGCGAAACTGTTTATTCAAAATACGATGATAAGGACTCAAAACAAAGGTATTTAAAGATAATTAAACCCTAGTTAGAGTCACAAATTATAAAAATAAATGATGAAAATTAAGTGAAAATAGAAAATAGCCGAAAAGAATGCTAAAACAACATTTTTGGGATTGTATATGACCTCAAAAGTTATGTCCAATTAAAATTAGACTAACTGTTTGAGCTTCTAATGATCAACTCGCTTCATATAGTCAACTGCTATACGCTTTGCGTCATTTTAACCTAACCCAACCTACAAAATATGGATTGGTCGACTTAAAAAACACTCCAACTTGCATGATATAGATCAGGTTGCGGGTTTGGAAAGTACCAACCCATACAAGTATTTTATGTTTTTTTAAAATAAAAGTTGTTTAAACCATGGTGACATTTCATGTTGCATTCCCCTGACTTTTTTTAGTGTTAGTTAAGTTTAAGTGTAGACATTGTGGTCACATTATTACATTAAGAATGTGACTAAGAAAATAAAGATGAGAAACTCATAAAATATCTAACGGATCATTGTGATAAAAACTCAATAAGTTGCTTAAACGATAAAGAGTATCATGAGAAAATTAAAAATGAAGTAAACGAATATATTAATCCATATACTATATGTGATGATATTGATTTTAATTAGTTAATGTGATTTGTTATATATACCTTTTAGGACCTGTTAGTTTACTTTAATTTATTGTAAACTTGTATTAACTTAATAAGACATATTATATTTATTTAACTTGTTTAAAACTTATTACGTTTGTATAAGACAACTGATTATGTGACTTATTTGTTAATTTGATATATGTATTTTTTAAATTTTAATGTAAGAAAAATATATTATTTTTAATTAAGATATATTATGTGTGTGAATTTTTAATTTTATAAAAATTTATTTTAAGAATAATTTTATTTTTAATATATGTCAAACTTACAAATTTAATTCAATCTAACTCAATCTTAAGTAGGTAAGTTAAAAAAAATATTCTCGTAACTTCTAACCTGATCTACTAATCTAACCTACAGGTCAAATTTAAAAAGAAAAATGCTAAACATCACGACAGTTGTTACACTAGACATCACACGAATCCATGTGGCAGCATTTATATAGAGGTCCTTTTTCACTCTTATCTCACTTTTATATCCCCACTTGTCTGAGATTAGTCACAAGACCTTTCGTCGGTTTTCCTAAAAAAAATATTCGTATGAAATAACATTCCTCATTTAAAAATATTATAAAATTCACTCTAACTCACCCACGTAACCGCCTAATTTTCCCGAATTGACGAGAAGTACGGTAGCAGGAGCTGTAGGAAGTAGCAAATCCAAAGTCCAAAGTCCAAACGTTTAAAAAGGTAGGGGCAATGACCAATGAGACATGGCTCCGAACCTTTTGCCGCCAAACTCTGTCGCTCTCTCACTCTCTGCGCACCGTACGCTCCACATTCTCAAAGAGCGGCATTTCTCTGAAAATGAAAATTCAGTTACCATTTCATTCGGAACAACCCCTTGCCGCCTACTTTCTCTGTTTGGACACCGCGAAAACGAGATAAACCAAAAGAAAATTCTGCTTTGTGTTCTCTAGGTTGATCAAGAGCAATCAAGAAATTTTTTACTCTTGAGAATCAATTCCCAGTGTAATTGTTTGGTTGAATCGAAAGCCTGCGGTTTCCTCGATATCAAGGAAACTGCCGCATCTGCTCAAATTTTATTTTCTCGCAGTTTCTCGTGTACCAAACATTGCTAACCATTTGGAATTCATTGGCGGATGAAGATTTCTGCTTTGAAATTGTCCTAGAAAAGTATGTGTCCATACTCCATATTGCACGTCTCAATCCTATTTATATTAGATTTAAATGTTTATTTTAAAATTTTAGAAATGATGATGTGATAATCATATCATTGCTAGCTCTTAAACAATCATTGGAAGATCACTCTGGTTTGTACGATCGTGAGCATGCTAAGTAAGACAATAGATGATGAAATGAATAGGTTTCCTTAGTTGCTTTCGTTGTTTCCTGAATCTTGTTCTGGTTCATCAAGGAACTGTTGAATATATAGAGTGACTGAACATTGATGCCTGTATGGTTTTAAATTGCGGTCCACAATCGCAATTGCGGTCGCAATATTACGATTTTAATAGTCTCCACAACCGCATCACGATCGCAATTGCGGTCGCATCAACCGCATTTTCCTACAATTGTCCGTAGTATTGCAATTTTAATAATCTCCGCAACTGCAACCGTAACCACAATTTAAAACCATGCATGTACCTATACACCATTTCTAAGTTTTGAATGGTGAATTGTTAATTTTTAATGATCATTGTGGTGTGGAAACTAGATACGGCAGCATGTGTAATTCAATTCAGTGCGAATAATGTTAGAATGTTACTCTTCTTAATGAATTCCTTTTTCTATCAAAAGAAAAAAAATGTTAAAATGTTACTGAAAATAGTATGGCATGCTAGTTGGAATTTGGAAAAGCCAGTTTCACTTGTTTCTATATGATGAAACTTGATGCAGATTAAGTGCATCAAAGTCAGAAGAAAATGGCGAGTATTGGGGATATTTGTGTTTCGGCAGCCATCAATCTCTTGTCTGCGTTGGCGTTCCTGGTGGCATTTGCAATATTGCGGCTTCAGCCCTTTAACGATCGGGTCTACTTCCCAAAATGGTATCTGAAGGGGATAAGAGGCAGCCCAACAAGTTCCAACTCATCTGTAAAAAAGTTTGTTAACCTGGACTTTAGGACCTATATTAGGTTTCTGAACTGGATGCCTGCAGCATTGCATATGCCAGAACCTGAGCTTATTGATCATGCAGGGCTTGACTCAGCCGTGTATATTCGGATTTATGTTCTTGGGTGAGTTGTACACCAAGTTTCTAATTAAAACTCTACACACAAGGATATACTTAGAAGACACAGCATTATCTGGTCTACTGTTATCTATTTAAATATTTGATCTTATGTTCCCTTTTAATGCTTATTCTTTTCTCTGATGGGAATACTCATATACAGCATCAAAATATTTGCCCCAATTACCATACTTGCTTTTATGGTTTTGGTTCCCGTTAACTGGACTGGGAAAACATTGGAGGCACCGGCAGCCAAGGATTTGACATTTAGCGATATTGACAAGATTTCAATATCAAACATTCCATTTGGATCAAAGAGGTGAGATGATATCACCTTTTGACACTGTTTTCCTAGCTCTAAGTCTCTCTCTTTTTCTCTAACACACTTAACGAATTGATGGAATTATTGATTGCAACTTTGATATTTGTCTCTTTAGCAAACCAAATAAGAGTACACTAAGAGTATCAATATTAATTGAATTAATTGCTTCTTCTGTTTTTTTCGGTTATAATAGGTTTGCAGACTCTTCGTATCATGAATCTCATGTTTTGAAATCTGAATGCTTCATACTTTACGTTATGAAATTCCATCTCATTTTCTTCCAGGTTTTGGGCGCATATTGTTATGTCATATGTCTTCTCATCTTGGACATGCTATAGTCTTTACAAGGAATACAAGCATATAGCAGCGATGAGATTGCGATTTTTGGCATCTGAACGTCGTCGTGCAGACCAATTTACTGTAAGTTGGTCTCATTTTAACCGAGCTGTACTCTTCGCCGCTTCAACACCCTTCATAGATATAAACATACAAATGCTGCCGATTAATGTTAAAATTAGACTGCTTTGGAGTTTAATGTGTTTCGTAGTTTGAAAAGCTGATTCAGTGATGCCTATACCACAGAACAAGAAATACATTTGAAACTCTAAGCTATATCATTCGACAATCACCCATACGAAATAAGAAAATAAAAAAAGATTTATGAGATGTATATATTATGTACATGTGCATATATGCATACGGATAAAGATCATCATACACTTTTTTTAGAGGTGTATGCACTATACACACCTTATTTAAGAGTGTGTGATTTAGTGAGAGAAAGTGATAGGAAAAAATATATATGATGAATGATATTGAGAGGAGTGTAAAAAGCGATGTGAGAGAAAAATGGGTAAGAAAATCAGAGTTGTATGCATACATATGCAGGGTAAATGGTAGTAATACAAGTCGTTGTTCACTCGCCTGTACTCATGACAATAGTGAGACCAGTCAGATTAATTGCTGTACTCATATGCATACATAAATATATATATTCGGGGTAAATAGTAGTAATAAAGTCCAAATGGAATGAGTCAGATAAAATATCTGCAGTTAGATTTTCTAACATGAGGGGAAAGAGAAAGCACAGTTGGACTCAGATTCTGAGTAATTAAGCTATAAGCTTTTGCAAAACCTTTCATAAATGAAATTCGGAATCAGTAGAAACACAAACACTCATGATAAAATTGTTCTTTCTGACCCGAGACTTATCAGTTCTCTTCTAATTGTAATTTTTTCTTTTCTGGTTTCTGCAGATCATATTTTTGTTCTCTTCTTTGTATGTGTTTAAGGAGGACCTCAAAGCCTTTGCATTTGTGGTGCTCTATCACCTATGAATATATTTTCTTGCTGATATGTAGAGAATGACTATTCATATTTGCCAAAGTTGACCTTATCAGACCATATGCGACTCTATATGCTAATATTTTATGGCTGACTTACCATTGTATTTCTTTGACATGTTATGATTTCCCTCAAAGCTCAAATATTGCTGGATCAGTGGATCCAACCTTGAATATTTTTTGTTTTGGGGATTTAGTTAAAATATTGATTCCATTTCTTCCCTTTAAAAATCATAAAAAATATCAAGACATGGAATCTAATCCTATGAATATGATGGTGTGTGTGTGTGTGTGCACGTGTGTGCACAAGTGTGCATGCCAATGTGTGTGCATGGAGATATATAAATAATTGGAATTTCTAGTCTTTCTATTTTTATGTCATGCATTCTACAACTAAATGTGATGCAAAGTCTTTCAGCTTGTATTTGTTTAATGAGACATTGACAATCAGCTTTTAGTGTCATTGTTTAGTATTTATAGAAGACTTGCTTGTGAAACTATCCTTTTCAGATGTTTGTCTTCTAAGTTGTATCTCATATTCTCTTTTTTGTGCCACTTTCCAAGAGAGTTTAAAGTTGTAGCTTTCATTTCTCTCTTGTATATTTGCATGCTTTCGTTCCAGTTATTGTAAGAATTGAGCTAATAGCTGCAGCCAATTTCCAGCTGTCTTGAAGCAATCTGAATATTGGTTCTTAATAACCACTTTGATTTTTTAACAGGTCCTGGTGAGGAATGTTCCCCCAGATCCCGATGAATCAGTCAGTGAGCACATCGAACATTTTTTTTGCGTCAATCATCCTGATCACTATCTGATGCATCAAGTATGTTGCTTAATTGCAACTACATATAGTCTGGCAAAGATGTATACTGTTTTTTGTTGTTTTGTGTTGGGAATTACTATATCCCCCCTTCTTCACGTGCTTATATAAATACTTACAATTGGAGAAAATATCATAAACAAATCATATACAAAATTTAACATGGTTCAGCTCAACATGCCTATATCCTACGGATGAGAAGAGATCAAAATCACTAAGAAAAATATTACAATACAACTTTTTCACGAAAAAGTTTCAAACATTCTCCCATTACTACTATTACTACAATTTTGCAGAGATAAAGTTGCAAACTCTTTCCCACCACTATTACAAATTTTATGGACAACGCTGCAAATCTTCTGCCAGCACAACTTTTATAGACAAAGTTGCAAACCCTCTTCCACAACATTACTCACAATTTCTTCTGTCATTCTTAAAACCCTAGCAATTCCCCAATATAAGTATTTATAACTTACAAGAATTTGCTTGACAAGCAACAACTCCCACACTCTCCTTATCATGATAAGGACTATCCTATTATTAGTTTCCTATTTAAAAACAGATATCTCACTTATCTTTGTAACTACAACTCAAAAATAAGAATCTAACAATAATTATCTAGATAAGAATTCGGGTCAAACACAATAATTTGATTCATTGCTCTTCACCTAGGAATTAGGAATTGTAATTTACTGAGGTTTTCTTTAACTGATTGAGGACTTTCTGTATGAATCTTGAATTTATATTACTTTTGTGATTTTCTCTGGTGTAACGAATGATTCATTTCTTCTGAATTATTGATAGGTTGTTTATAATGCAAACAAGCTTGCATCAATAGTTGCAAGCAAGAAGAAATTGCTAAACTGGTATGTTTACTACCAAAACAAATACGAAAGAGATCCTTCAAAGAGGCCAACTACTCGGGTAGCTTTCTCTTCATGATCTACTATCAATTTCTTTTCTTATAATTTGAGCAGATTGAGGCCCTCTTTTAGCTTGTCCATTTTCATGAGAATAACCATAAGGTGATATCAACTGATAACCTTTTATGTTTCACAATTTGATTTCTTATCTATATAGACAGGTTTTCTCGGTCTCTTGGGAACTAAAGTTGATGCTATTGATTATTATACTTCAGTAATTGATGAGTTGAGCAAACAAGTAAGTAATGATTTAAGTGTACAATGGTTATGTCAGTGTCACCTTCCTTAGTGCTTTCTGTATATACTTTTTTGTACAGATTTTATTATCCAGTCATTTATGCAACTCTTCTCACTTATTTATAATATTTGTGAAATAATCAAATTATGGTAATTGGTTTTCATTGTTATGTCACTGGATATAATGGGCTATGCTTTTAAGAGTTCAGGGGAGTTCAAAACATTATGTGTTTTTCTCTTCATCCTCTGCTCTAATTTTGCATGCTAAGTTCTGTTACACTATTATAGAATTTGTTTGAGTATACCGAAGAATATTACTTGGTATTGAATATCTAACGACATATTAGCAGAAGGTCAATAAATTGCCAGATCTATATTTGTCTCGCAAATTAGGTTGGCCAGCTCCTAGTTTTACATGGCACGTATGGTTTCAGTTCTCTCTTGCAGTAACTCATAAACTGAACATATGGCTAGTCTATTAATTGACAATAATCTTAGGAATGGTGGCTACTTGAACTTCTAGTTGTCATGATATGATATGATATGTATGTTAATAGCAAAGATTCATATTACACCAATAGGGCATGATATGTTAGGCTACAAGAGGAAAAAAGTGAAGGATAAGAATAAAAAGATACATGATATCAATAGTCAGTTCAGAACGGATTAGAGGCAACTGTTACTTGTGGTTAAATTTTCCCATTTGCTTTTAGTTGTGTGTGTCCTCTTAAAATCTCTTCATATGGGGCCAATCCCTTCGTGTTCATTTCAAGCAGGAAGAGGAAGAAAGAGAAAATGTTACAAGGGATCCCAATGCTGTTGTTCCTGCAGCATTTGTTTCATTCAAAACCCGATGGGGGGCGGCTGTGTGTGCTCAAACTCAACAAACTAGTAATCCTACCATTTGGCTTACAGAGTGGGCTCCAGAGCCTCGGGATGTCTATTGGGAAAATCTTGCGATTCCATATTTTGACCTCAATATTCGAAGATTGCTCATTTCTGTATCTTTATTTTTCCTAACTTTCTTCTTTATGATACCAATAGCAGTGGTCCAATCTCTAGCCAACATTGAGGCCATTGAGAAGGTCCTTCCTTTCTTGAAGCCAATAATTGAAAAGTAAGTGCTTTCAATCTTATACCAGTTAATCAATATACTAATTTTGAATGCTAAATTGCTAATTGATTCCTCGCTGATTCCCCATTGCTTATTCTCTAAACAGTATGGAAAACGTTTTCTTTTTCCTTTGAAATCTAATGTGAAGAGAGTCATAAAATTCATTTTTAATCCATCAAAAGAGGTAGAAATGTGTCTGAACTATCAGTAAATTTGAAAGTTATAACAATAATTATAAAGAACCCAATGTTTTATATGGTGATTCTCTTGAGAGAGATAAATATAGCAATTTGATAGTGAAGGGCATTGCAATTTAAGCGGAATGCAATTTGATACTGAACGGAGGGAGTAGTTTACTTTTCAACCCCTATATTCCTACATCATTTTTTAACACAACTTTCTACACTTAGTTAATAATGTATAAATTCATGATTAATCACGTGTATTAGTTGGTTAACCAGTAAATCTAAGCTTCAACCCTAAACTATGAATTTACTCATTAACCAACTAATACACGTGATTAACTACGAATTTATACATCATTAATCAAGTATAAAAAGTGGTGTTGAAAAGTGATGTAAGATGATTATTTTTCTTTCCTTTTTCGATTGCTACAAGAGTAATGTTTATCTTACGCCCATTTTCCTATACACCACTTTTAACAATTTTTTGTAATTAATTATATGTATTGGTTAGTTAACTGAAATCATGTAAAAAGTAGTTGAAACTTAGATTTATTCATTAACCAATCAATACACATAATTAATTATGAATTTGTATATTATTAACCAAGTGTTAAAAGTTGTGTTTGAAAAATGATGAAAGAATACAGGGATTGTTGCTACAATGGAATGCATAGTGTCTTATAGCGTCATTTTGTGGAGTAATGGCTTTGGTTTCACGCCCTGAGTAACTCGTTGCAGGCCAGCTGTCAAGTCTGTTATTCAAGGATTTCTGCCAGGGCTAGCATTAAAGATATTTCTTATTATGCTTCCAAGAATTCTCATGACGATGTCCAAATTAGAAGGTTATACATCGCTTTCGTCTTTGGAACGGAGGTCAGCTTCCAAATATTACTATTTTGTTCTCGTTAATGTGTTCCTTGGGAGCGTTATAACAGGAACGGCATTTCAGCAACTTCAGCAGTTTATTGACAAGCCCTCTACAGAGTAGGCTCTGAGCTTAAGTTTAGATAGCTTTTATTTGGGCATCCATATTGGCCACAAGTGACGTGGTGCTTCTATTAATATTTGCAGGTTCACAAAAACTGTTGGCAGTACAATCCCCATGAAAGCCACATTCTTCATCACATATATAATGATCGACGGTTGGGCTGGAATAGCTGCAGAGATCCTCAGGTTATCTCCATTAATTACGTTCCACCTGAAAAACACATTCTTGGTGAAGACGGAGCAAGACAGGGAGAATGCTATGGATCCTGGTAGCTTGGAATTTGCTACATCTGAACCTCGCATACAGTTATATTTCATGCTGGGGCATGTTTATTCTCCTGTCACACCTTTTCTTCTCCCCTTCATTGTAGTCTTCTTTGCTTTTTCCTACATGGTCTTTCGGCATCAGGTGAGGTCTGGATAGAGTTTGCTGCCATGTTTTGTTGCTTATGAACTTAGTTTATTATTTGATTGCTTCACGTAATAACATTGCATTACACCTCTTTTTCCTACATAAACATATAAGAGTAAATATCATTCTGTTTCTCATTATGCTTGATTTGCGCTTCTTTTTTCTTGTCACAAGATCATCAATGTGTATAACCAGCAATATGAGAGTGGAGCAACGTTTTGGCCAGACGTCCACCGTCGAGTAATTATTGGCTTGATTATATCTCAACTTCTTCTTATGGGATTGCTAAGTACAAGAGGTGCAGATATGTCGACTCTAATGCTTATTGCACAACCTGTCTTGACAATCTGGTTCCACATATATTGCAAAGGGCGCTTCGAATCAGCATTTGTAAAATTTCCACTAGAGGTTGGTTAAGCATGCATACATATATTTGTGTTAATTCTTTCTTTATGTATTTGTTTGTTTATTTATTTATTAATTTATGTTAATCTGAGAGTAATCATTTATGCAAATTAACAAGATGGTATTTGGTTTGTGCATATTTGTCGCCAGTAATAATTAAACGATTTTTAATTAGATGAAGTTATGGGAGCCAGATATTAATGGTGGTCAGGTATTAGCCATTTCAACATGTGATACTTATATATCTGGGATTTGATGACAGGATGCCATGGTGAAGGATACACTTGAACGGGCTGTTGAACCAAACCTGAACCTGAGACTCTATCTTCAGGATGCTTACTTACACCCAGTTTTTAAGGGCGGTGAATTGGAAAAACCAGCGATCATTGATGATGAAGAGGACAATCCACTTATTCAAACAAAGAGAGCTTCTCGTCGGGGTAGCAAGCCAGAATCTGATAATGAAGCCGGCAGTGGCGGCAGTGCCAGCAGTTACTAAGGTACAGTTGCCATTTGAGATTCCAGGGAACGACCATGGAGTAATTACTCATGTGAATGAGAATCAACCATTTTCAGTAGAAACTATAAGATGCAGCAAGCAGCATGCCCAAATGCCAAAACCAATTGCATCATTCATACCCTTTGATATATTTCCTGGCCTAAGTGACATGTTCTGTTGCTCTCAATTGCCCTCGAAAATGTTGTTTGTTGTTCGAAAAATATTTTTTTTTAAAATGTCTCTATGTATTTGTTTTCTTGTAATTATTATAGAAAATACTGTGTTAATTTTTTTTTTGACGATAAAATACTGTGTTAATACTTAATAGACAGTCAGTGAAAAACATATTCATTTGATTTGATTCACCAATGCAACAGAAACAATCATCACAGGATGAAAATTAACTTATTTTTATAATAAAAATTTTAAAAATGGAGGTTTGAGATTTTATATACATTTTAAAAAGAAATTATGTTTTACAACATTTTTTATATCGATTTGTTGCACAAATAATTGGTTCTTGTACTTGTATACACGACGAAACTCTTGTATAGATAGAAATTAAGTCAATTTTCGTACAAATATCAAGTTGCTTCCAGGAAAAAAAATCACATTTGATAGGCAGTGATAGTGAGCCAACGGTTAGGAGTGAGAGTTGAGAAAGGAAAGCAAATAAGTATAATTCTCCAAACAGTAACAAGTAACCGACCTCATCACAACAAGCGTTGTGCGTCCCTGCAATGATACACAACTCAAGGACTAGGAGAGTGAACCACACAACACTGCCTCTTTCTCATTCTTCCTCCTCACTCAACTCATCTTCTCGAATATTCGGTTTCTCTTCACTCCGATATCGTAAGTTTCCATCACTTGAATTCTTGCTCTAATCTATATCTATATGTGATCGATTTCCTTGCGAAACATATATTGTAAGAAAAATTAAAATTAGGTAATCATGATTTGTCCAATTCAATGCTCTAATTAGCAATTACTGTTATTGCGAACACAACACAGCACTTCCCAAATCCATTACCATTACGAATCTCCTTCCTGCCTCTTTCTGCTTTGCGGATTCAATTGATGGCGAATCTTCTGCCATCATTCTCGGTGAATCCTTGCAATCCGTATAAATACGGAACCAAATGGTCTTGCTTTCACAAATCCTGTATCCAAAGGAAACACCAACTTGTTAGTAGAGGATTGCAAAATCTCATTAACCCCTTCTCCCAGAATCTCACTCCCAAATTGCGCGCCACATCGCGATTATCTATTGAGGAAACTGAGCAGCAGCAAGTCACTACCTTTACCCAATCCGAAGATCTGAAAAGGGCATTGGCTTATTTGTTTAGGACAGAAATTGGTGGTGGATTGGTGAAAGTTTATGTTACAAAGAAAAACATTAGGTATTCTGTCTTGATTGAGGTTTCTTCCTTGGAGTTAGGCAGCCAAGGGGAAAGACTGGCGTTGTGTTGGGGCATGTATAGAGCCGATTCATCATGTTTCGTGCATTTGGATTCGATAAGCTCAAATATAGATGCCGGAACAGGGATGAATCTGAGCCCGTTTGCACAGACTTCTCTTGGCAAGTTTGTACTTGAGTTGGAATTTGATGCTAAACAAATTCCCTTGTACTTGTCATTTTTCTTGAAATCATTGTCAGATGCTGGCTTGGAAATCAGAAGCCACAGGAAAACAAATTTTTGTGTGCCAGTTGGTTCTCTTCCGGGATATCCGGCTCCTCTAGGTCTCTCTTTTAGTCCTGATGGTACTATGAATTTTGCCATTTTCTCAAGGCATGCGGAGAGTGTGGTTTTGTGCTTGTATGATGACACCGGTCTAGAGAAACCTGCTTTAGAGCTTGATCTGGACCCTTATGTCAATCGATCAGGTGATATTTGGCATATCTCATTTGAGAGTGCATGGACTTTTGTGAGCTATGGTTATCGCTGCGGAGGGGCTCTTCTTCAGAGAAACAAGGATGATGATTATGCTGAGCACATTGTTTTGGATCCATATGCTAAGATTATTGGGAATTCTTATCCTCATGGTCATGCATCGGTGAAGAATCTTGGACGGTTGGGCAAGGAACCTGCTTTTGACTGGGGTGATGATTATCATCTGAATTTATCCTTGGAAAAACTAGTGGTCTATAGGTTGAATGTCAAGCGCTTTACGCAACATGAGTCCAGCCAATTTCCAAGTGATTTAGCTGGGACCTTTTCTGGTTTGGCTAAGAAGCTGCAGCATTTTAAAGATCTGGGTGTGAATGCCATTCTGTTGGAGCCGGTTTTCACATTTGATGAGAAAAAGGGTCCATATTTTCCTTCTCACTTTTTTTCTCTAATGCACATTTATGGGCCATCTGGGGGTCCTGTATCTACTATCAACTCTATGAAAGGGATGGTTAAAACTATGCATGCCAATGGGATAGAAGTTCTCATGGAAGTTGTTTTCTCCCATACTGCTGGGATTGGTGCTCTGCAAGGAATTGATGACTTATGCTACTATTATGCAAATGGAGTTGGTGATTTAAAGATACAGAGTGCTTTGAATTGTAACTATCCTATAGTGCAAAATTTGATTCTGGATAGCCTTCGGCATTTGGTAATTGAGTTTCACATTGATGGCTTCTCTTTCATAAATGCTTCACATCTGTTGAGGGGGTTTCATGGAGAATACTTGTCTCGACCTCCATTGGTTGAAGCAATTGCTTTTGACCCAGTACTCTCGAAGACTAAAATCATTGCAGATTGCTGGGATCCCCATGACATGATAGCAAAGGAAACTCGCTTTCCTCATTGGATGAGATGGGCTGAAATAAATACAAATTTTTGTAATGATGTGAGAAACTTTTTAAGGGGTGAAAGTCTTATTAGCAACCTTGCAACTAGACTTTGTGGGAGTGGGGACATGTTTTCTGATGGACGAGGCCCTGCATTCTCTTTTAATTTCATTGCTAGGAATTTTGGATTTTCTCTTGTGGACTTAGTCAGCTTCAGTAGTAGTGAGCTAGCTGCAGAATTAAGTTGGAATTGTGGAGAAGAAGGACCGACTAATAACACCAGTGTCCTTGAAAGGCGACTCAAACAAACCCGTAATTTCCTCTTCATCTTGTTTGTGTCATTAGGAGTACCTGTTCTGAACATGGGAGATGAATGTGGTCAGTCTTCTGGTGGTTCTCCTGCATATGGTGACATAAAATCTTTCAATTGGAGTGCTTTGAAAACAGGTTTTGGTAAACAAACCACACAGTTCATTTTCTTTTTAAGCTCATTGAGAAAGAGGCGGAGTGATCTTCTACAGAGTAGGAGCTTCTTAAAAGAAGAAAACATTGAATGGCACGGAAGTGACCTGGCTCCACCAAGATGGGAAGACCCATCCTGCAAGTTCCTGGCCATGACTTTGAAGGCTGAAAAAATGGAGTTCCCAGAGAGCTCTGTATCTTGTGATATATCAGGAGATTTATTTATTGCTTTCAATGCAGCTGATCACCCAGAAACTGTATTTTTACCCCTGCCTCCAGAAGGGATGTCATGGTACCGTTTAGTTGACACGGCTCTTCCATTTCCTGGGTTTTTCTTGACCAGTGGTGAATTTGTCTGTGAGCAGACAGCAGGATTGTTTACTTATCAAATGAAGTCTTACAGCTGCACTTTGTTTGAGGCAATCAACTGTAGCAGTTAAAAATTACTTTCCTCAGCCCGAGACCTCCCTCCTCATCTTCTCTGTAAATATTGTCATTACAAGCAATTGCCCTCTCATTTGTAGATTTGTAGATTAATTAATATGATATGATAATAAATTGTTGAGAATATGTACTAGGCAATGTGTATTGGAATCCTGTGTAAATACTCAATAGTTTCGTTGCAATGGTTTCTTATGTTCAGAGATGGAGGGTTCAGTTATCCTACCCTACCTGATATCATCTAAACAATAATTATTCCACACCCCATCAAGTCACTACGGCAAGCTTGGGATTGTCATCTCTATCCATTCAACTCAGTGAGTGATTGTTTTATTAAATTTTTTAAGGTAAGAAATATTGTAGATCAGTCGAGCATTTCCCTGGATCATTCTGTACTCCACTCTGTTCTGAACGAACCTCTTGCAGCAATGTATTCACCTCACTTACGGGGATTGAAGTGGTGCTCGCTATGGGCCTTGAACCATATAAGATTGAAGAGAAAACTAATAATACAAGGATTCAACCATATAGTTTACATGCATTTGGGGATTATGATATTCACATTACATATATCATCTACAAAAATAAATCTCACTCTCATAGTAATCAAAAGATAATGCTAGAGATACAACTTCTAGAAAAACACACACAATCAGTGTGAAAGCCATTTGACCAGTGTCTCTTATTATACTCATTATTTTAAGTAATCTTATTTATTTATTTTTTATCAAAATTTAATACAATCATATTAACAGTTTCTGCATAATAATAATAAAAAAAGAACACAACAATCATATTGAATTTATGGTATATATATTTTATAGAATTTACTATTAAGTTTAAAGTATACTTTGTGCTTATCATGTTTATAAATTTATGTTCATCTATTATTTTATATTCTATCAATTTATATTAAAACTAGTGTAGAATATAATTATCAATCAAGTCAAAAGATCTATCACTTAATCTCATATTTATATATAAAATCAACATCGTGACAAACTAGAATTCATTGCATGGTGGATCATGTTTTCATTGTTCTGTGTGATCGACGTGATAACCATCCTGATTCCTGACGAGTCTTTCTACCTGCAGAAAGGTATACCAGATGGAGTAACATTTTTCTACTTCTACTGATTGAAAAATCAAAAGAATACCAACATCCCTTACACTTACAGCCCAAAAAGTTAACAAAACATGTATTAATGAATGAATTGGTAGGGTACTTCCCAGTTCTGACAGATTAAAATCTATGTTCAAGTTCAATTATCATTTCAGCTGCTGCACCCATGACGCCTATGCCTCCTATTTCTAAAAGGCGAAGAGCCAACTCATGTTCATTAAACCGTCTTAATCCCCTGCTCAGTCTCTTCAACATTTCCACATCAACTTCCTGGACCCACAATGGAGTGCAATCCACCATCAAGCTCACAAACCCTGACACATAGGCTCGCCAAGTAGCACAATGACAACGCAGTGATATCTCCCTGTCCAGGGCGCTTGCAAGAAATTCCAAATGCAGCCTAATAACCTTTGCCCGTCGTTTTGATATAGGTGAACAATGGTCAATACCCCAGGTAAATGCCCCACTAAGCATAACAAAAAATGCCAGCGCATAACCTCTAAGCATAGCAACCAAAACTCCAGATTCTCCACCATCCGGCTCCAACATAGTAGCTGATAAAAACCAGGAAGGCAGAGTCTCTTTTATCAAAGATTGAACCAACTTTGGTCCACCTGATATCCAAACTAATGAAGCCCCGAGTAGAGCGGCATGCTTGACACGTTGCATGGATCTGGCAAGAGAAACTTGTCCATATTTTATTCCATACTTGGTTTTCTTCAGTTTCTTTACCTCCCCCTTGGGTAACTCACTACTTGCTATATCTCTAACTGAAAGCATTAGAATAGACACAATCTCTTCAGCCAAGAACGTGATATCTCCAATAGACCGGTACACTTTTAAGTAAAGAATCCCTGGAGCAACTGGACAGATCCCACCGGATATTTTGCAACCAAAGCCATGACCAAGGAGGGCACTAACACCACTATTATTATGAAAACTGGCAGATCCAAGCCCAAGGGTGGATGTGAAGCAACTTTTTAGTAGTTGAACTACAGCATCCCTGTTGTGGTGGAAGACAGTTCCGGAAGCAGTGAACACAAAGTAGTCGTTCCAATGCTTCACCTTCTGGACCCACAAAGAAGCTACAATGGGCATGCAGGGCCAGGGGCAACCAGAAGTAAGGGCTTTAATAGCTGGGGCAATCAGGACAAGTAATCGCTCAGCGGCTTTGTCAAGTTTATATGTTATTGTGAGGCTTACAAAAGCTGCCAAAGGCAAAGGAAGTGTAGCTGGAGAGTCCGCATCTGCTTAGAGGGAATTTAAAATATAGTGTCAACATAATGATTAAATGAACTTTTTTTTCCACATACATTGAAATTAAAAACCAAACTTTGTCCACCACAAAAATAAATGCCTGCATGAGTGGATATTCATCGGTCAACCATACAGCTAGTTGACTGATTCGTCAAGGACTACTCTCCTAAAGGTTATTGATCTTTGTAACAATGGCATCTATGGGTTAATCTTTCAACAGAACCCAAAAAAAAAAAGAAAAAAAAAAAAGGCACAATTAGAGTAGAGACTAAGATGAATTACCTAGAGCAAGGCTTGGGACATCAACACCTGTGGCTGCTAGAATTTTCTTTATCTGTTGCTCAACAAGGGATAAATTTGCAGCAGGGCTAGGCCAATCAATTCCATTCATAAAAGCTGGCTTCCATATGCCCCTTGTAACTTCAGCTGAAAAGTAGCTTGCAATGGTAACCAAAGATGCTGGAAGAAAATCAGCTAGAGCTTTGAGGCCTGAGATAAAAAAACACATAGAAATCAAATTACACAGCAAACAACCTAAATAAAAGATTAGAAGAATCAGCATTAGCAACCCAGTGTTTATTTCCCAAACATATGAATTCGATATCAAGATATATCTAATAAAAAAAAAACTATTCTATGCCACATTAAAAAAGCAGCATGGGCTACTTAAGAGAATGCAAATTCTTAAAAAAGCAGGTGGTGGTCTAGGACAAAGTTTTTAATTATGTGAATGATACTCAAAATTCAAGTTTATTAGATCAGCATTTTAGTATTTTCAATGGTTGCTGGGCTGTAATTGCAACCCTGAAAGGCTCTTGCTCTTGCTATTTATAATAATTTTGAACTTAAAAGGCATCTAAGCATAGCTTAGGTGGTTGGAGTGAGTGGAGGATTAGGCAGAACCGTAGAAGTCTCATGTTCAAGTCAAGGAAAAAAAAAGAAGGGGGGGGGGGGGCATAACAAACTCCCATTGTACAAAAATAAATGTTGTACAAAATCAATATCACTTTTGAGTAAAACTCATTTCATTAGGTGGATTGGACTTTTACAAGGCATTCCCCACTCCCACTAAACACCCCGATTTAGTACGCCAAATAGAGGTGCTGACGGTGAACTTGCTGCTTATCCAATCCTTGGCAACTTTTGGTCAAATGCGGTTTGAAGTCTCTTCTTCCTTGGTCAAATATTCCTACCAGCTCTTCAGGCAGATGATTATTCCAGCCGTCTTGTTGAGTTGTCTTTCTAGCAATGCTCATCTCTCTAACGTCTCCAGCATCCCTGAATTGCCTTTCCAGCCATCTTTTATAGAGCCCAATTTATAATTTGTATATATATATTTTTAAAGTGTTTATTTGTAACAAGCTTAAAACTTAGTAAACTTTAACTTGAGGGAGTGTTAGAATATCTCAGAATGTCTTGAGAGTATTTTAGAATATCTTAGCAAATCTTCAGAATATATTTGTAATATTTTAGAATATTTTTAGAATACATTGTGGAATCAATTAGTCATCTAATTGAGACAATCTTAGGAGTTGTTTCCTAATTTTATTATATTTCTTGATTTGTTTCTTTAATTAATTACGGTTAGTAGTCTTATTGTATTAGTTAACTTGCGATTGTACTATTATTACTACACTAGTACTTGACCTAATTATTAGTATAAATAGGACTACTGTGTTAGTATGTTGTAACATATTTGTCATGAACTAGCTCTCCCAAAAGCTTAACCTGTTAGGTGAAGGAACATGAATGACTTTTATTATATCTCTAATACACCCCCTCATGCAAGAGCGCTTTAGGCTTAAAGCGTGGACAATGCATAGGCCCATCTTTACCATGTGCTGAAATTCAACTTTTATTTAAAAGAATGGGACAGCAAGGATCAAACTCTTGACCACTTGGTTATAGAAGCTTTGATACCATGTTATGAATTCTAAAAGCTTAAGCTGCTAGATGAAGGCATATGAATGACTCTTATTAATCTCTAGCAATATTATTACACTAAATCAATCTTTCAAAGTCTCTATTTTCTCTTTTTCTCCTTTCCTACCTAAATCCTATAATTCCACCAGCTCTGGCCAAATAAGTATTGTTTTGAAGTTCTAAAAATAGTTTTTTCAGTTATAACTTTCAAACATATTTTCTCCTTTTGAAAACTGTTTGAAAGATACTATTCCAAATACATTTTTTTTTGTTTTATATTCTTAAAAACTGTTTGGTATTTTTATATTTAAAACTGTTTGAGAGAAAGAGAGAGAACAGGACAAACATGCCTCACTTTTCAATCTCTACATTCAATTGGAGCTATACATCATATTCAGCTTTTTGCGAATTAAATTATTCCAAGAGTCATATGTCTTACTCAATCTCGACATCCTCACTCCACATTTTCTGACATTCTTACATTTCAAAGCATCAGTGCCTCATTATAATCCTGACTCAATATGATAACATAATAGGTTAAAAATTGTTAAGGCAAATAGAGAACTAGGCAAACCTGTAGCCAGTTCACGGGTAGAGAGTCTTCCATGAGCACATGCTGTCAGAGCAGCATCCAGCACAAAGGGAATAGCTTCAAGGATATCCCAGGCAGGCACGTTTAGGTTCATTAGAGCATCATCATCCATTGCAGACCCAGATGAACTGCTGCTTCCTAAAGACTTAGGTGTCAAAGGCTCAGCACCGTTATTTATCTTCCTAAACATCATGCTTAATAGAGCATCAACAATCTGATGAACAGGCCCACCAGGCACAAGACCAGAACGGATTGAAGCAATGCATTCTTGATGTCGCTGATACCAAAAGTTCAATTTTGGAAAGGAATCCATAAATATATATTCTATGGGATAACTTATAATTTTTGACATTCTTTTAAGCTTTATTCTATCCTTTGCTGATCTTCCAAAAGATGCCAATTTACAGTTCCGAACCAATAAAAGGTATTCAGGACTAATTAGTGATCCAAATGGTGGAGATGCTGCATCCCTCCTCACATGTTCAATAGGTGGAAGATCAAACCGCCAGAATCTCAGCAAAAGAGTAAATGCATTAGAGAACACCTCATGATAAGAGAGTTCTTCTCCGGTTGCAAGAGTCTGTGAGGCATCAGGATCACATGATCCAAAAACCTCACATATTAGCATTAGACTTGCCGCAAGTAATGGAACCTGAAAGTAAATAGCAAGTTCACAACATATATCAGCAAACAAGATACATGCAACTTCTGCAAGTTCTCTTCCACAACACCCCTTCTTTCATTAGTTTTGGAACTATATTTTATTAAAACTAAGAACTGAATTGATGATAGGGCCCTCCTAGACTAGAAAAACAAACACCTCAGAAAAATCGTCCCTTTTTTCAAAAAGAAAAAGGGTAGTTGACAATTACATCTGTGAGTCAGAATTCAAGGATTATTTAAAACAGAACATACCAAACCATGTAGGGAGAAAATATGAACAGAGTCTACAGACGAAATTCCAGTAAGAAGGACGTTTAAAAATGGAGCTTGGCTGATCAAATGGCTTTCAGTCCCAGAGTAATTAGGAGGAACTAGAGGTGAGAGCAATTTTGTGATAAAAAGAATGGTGTGCTCCTGCAAACAAAGATAATCATCATCATAAACCTAAAATGAAAGAACAGACAAGTTAAAGAAGGCTAAAGAACTAAGCAAGGAAAAAATAGTAGTCTTTCTGGTAAAATCAGAAAGCCAAATGAACTGGTGTCAGGATTACCTGTACATTCCATCCACGTACTAGAGATGCCCCACACAGAATGGTAGCAGCAGATAACTTTTCTTCATCTGAACCATTGATTGCAATTTCATATATTTTCTCAATCTCTGCTAAGCTTCCATCAAATCCATGAGCTTAAATTCAGTTGCCTTACCTCTGGTAAATTTACAAAAAAGAGCATCTAATATACCTGGCTTCAGGAAAAGAAGGGTGTATCCATAGTCCAGGTATTAGGCAATACTTTTGTTTTTTTTTTTTATAAAAAAAGAAATATTATTAGATGAGAAGAAGAGAGTACAACGAAAGAGGATAAGGAATCCTCACAAAAAAAAAGAAAAAGAAACAACTACAACCTATGTGGGAAAATCCAACAAGGCATGTCAATCCCTTTGCATGTCTACCAAAGAAACACCACTAAAAAGACCATGAGTTGAACACCAAAGGGATGCCAATAGAGTAACCCCATCCCAAATGAAGTCTAGAGTCAAAAAAGAGTCCTTGAAGATTCTAGCATTTCTTTCCAACCAAATACACCAAAGAATAGCATAAACATAGTACTGCCACAAGATCTTTGCTTCTTTATGAGTACCAAAACCTCTGAACTTGGTAAGGAGAAAAAGATGCAAATCTATCGGGCAAACCCAAGACTCTCCAAAGATCTCAAATAGTCTATTCCAAAGATAATTAGGCAATACTATTGTTAATCAGACAGCTGCCACTTTCACACACACATGATAAGTCACCATAAGTGCGTGTGCATATCTAGTATCTATAAATTATAAACCTATATTTCGTCCAAAAAACAAGAATCTCCTTGTCTTTTCCAGATGAATTAAGTCTTTTTATCCAGGAACTATGGGAGCAATAAAGGCTATAGGTTAGGTACTACCCTGGCCAAGCTGTATTAAGGAAAGGTGTTCTATGATGTTAGGCACCCACCACAGGGGAAGTAACAGAATTGGAGGAAATTCTGTTATGCTGGATCACGTGGGAAGCAAGGTGGAGAGAGGGAATTAGAGGAAATTCTGTCAGAGAGAATATAAATAGAATAAGGATGGAAGAGAGAGGAGGTAAGAAATGAGTAAGGGAATTGGCGGGAGAGAACCAGGCCTCTCGAATGCCTGGATTATCCTTGTATTTTCTTTTCTGCTCTTGTAATTTGCTTCAGTTTCATACAGAGAGTCACAGACCCCTCTGAATTCTGATATCACAATGATATCAGGTCAGTAGAGGCGAATACACACATTATTTCAGCTGTGTTTTACATACCCGATCTAGTTCCTATCAATAACAACCTTTCATATATATAGTATATAGGGAAAAGAATATAGAGACTCCTTAAACTTTGTCCTTTTTTCAAATCACTACCACGAACTTTAAAATCTGCTTAATTAGTCCTTAAACTTTAATTGATGTCCAAACAGATCCTTATGTTTAATTTGGATTTGTTAATTCACTAACGATAATATTGTATGGTATCATTTTATTTGTATTAACATTAATTAAAAATTGTTTATTAATTTTTTATTAAAATTTAATTTTAAATATATTTTCTTCCTACAAAATAAATAAGATGCTATTACACAATATCATCGTTAATGAATTAACATATTCAAATTAAACAGAAAGATCTATTGGGATATTAATTAAAGTTTAGGGACTAATTGGAAAGATTTTAAAGTTCGTGATGGTAATTTGCAAAACGGTTAAAATTCAGGAGGGCTGCATACTCTTTTCCCTAGTATATATATGTTATTTCCATATTCATTGTATATTATGTATTTTACTTACCACATTAATGTTTTAATATATTATATTTTAAATATTCTATTAAGTATTATCATAATATCTACATATTTAATTTACATTAAAACCATAAAATACATTCATATGCTCGCCAATGAGTGCATGTTTGCGAGTGGCAAATAAAGAGAGGGAGGGAACAATGATGTGAGGATGAATATATTTCATGCTAGTAAGAATTCTATATAACTTTTTTTAAAGAATTAAAAAAATGGTGAGGGTGAGCCTTGGCAAATTGGTAAGGTTGCTGCTTTGTGACCTGGTGATCACGGGTTCTAGTAGCAGAAAACAGCCTTTCCGCTCATGCGGATAAGGATGCATACATCTAACCCTCCCGAGACCCCACAATGATGGAAGCCTCATGCACTGGGCTGCCCTTTTGAATTAACAAAAAAACAGTGCAATACCTAGTTGGCAAGTATGCAGAACTGCACAATAAATATTTACATGATATTAAACATGAAAGTGATGAAACATGAGATTCAGCAATGCATTCCCAAAAAGTGCAATTCTGCATGGTGTTGGCTCACACAAAATGAATATGAAGTAGGGTAAACTCTTCAGAAAAAAACTAGCTTTTGTCTAGACAATATCTAGAGATAAAAGGGGTGGGAGATAAAGAATGAAATGTACATGGGGACTTGTCTTCAGATCTTAAAATTCAGTTCAAGAGAGGAAACTCTTTCCAGCAAACTAAATCTGATTTCCCTGTAGCAGCCTTAGAAAATTCCTTTATATAGAATGAGAGTTCTAAATAAGTAAGTCAATTGTTAAATCCTAAACCTTTAAAATAAACTAAAGAAAAATTACAAATAAAACCGCTAAAATATTCATACTACTGAAGCATGAACAGTGTTCTAGGTCAGTAGCATGAATGGCAGTAAACAAGGCTTTTCATGAAGTTGCTGGTGAAATACATAAACACAAATTCAATTCAAGGTGAAAAGATAACCAGGGAGTAGGAGATGTAGTCAGAAAGAAGACCAAAAAAAAGGATGGCTAAAAAAATAAATGACCTAATATCCTAGGTCACTGCTGCTTTGCCATGTTGGAAAAAGCAGCACTCAGGAAAGGAAAAATAAATAAATCTATATTTGAAAAAACACAACCGTCTAAGTTAGTTGCTTGAACCAATCACCTTCCCCAAATCTTGTTTGGGAGGGGGGGGGGGGACAGCGCTGGAATGATATGAGTCAGTAGCATACCTGGAAGCTGGAGTTGCAACTAAGACATTAACCAATGCAGGAGTTAGCTGTGACCCCTTCATCAATGAAGACCAGCCAGCCACCTGGCTAGAAATGCTACAAGGAATTTGATTGCTGCATGTATTCACATAGCCAGGCCAAATATAAGCTGATGTATCAAGTAGATTTCTTGAGATGCAAGCCTCAACAATTAGATGCCGTAAGTTACCAGCTGCAAGGAAAACACAAAATATGACAAACCGTCACTCTTACACCAAAGACATAAAAATAGGAGCCCAAAACAAACATATGCAAAGACTTATACGAGATAACCATACATGAAATCAAATAAACAGAAGCGAACAGGCAAAAAGAGCATTGCTTGACAACAATAATATGATTAAATTCCATAGAACTAAGGTAAAGGTGCAACCAAAACACTATTGATGGATAACATAGTGATGACCAAGAGAGAGAGACAGAGAGAATTAACATAATTAAATGAAAATTAGCAAAAATTGACTGTTTGTGCATGGGGAGACCTACATTGTTTGTTTGGGGGAGGCAAGGTGGGGAACTTCCCAAAACATGTTACTCATAGTTCTAGATTGATAGTTATAATTTTTATAAAGAGATGACTGGCCCCCTCAGATTTTCTCTCTTTCCATAGATCCCTTGGATTATTTTAACTTTGGTCCCCTCCAATAGTTTAGTCCTAGCTTTGCCTCAGTTTGCACATGCCAATAAAAAGGAAATCTTTTCAGATTCAGATTACCACAAGAAAAGAAATTACTCACAACATTTCATGGGCAAGTCATTCATGCTCATATATTCCAAGTACCCACTACCAACAGGGTTTCCTGATAATAACATAATAGCCTTGGCAGCAGCTTGATTGGCTTCTAAAAGAACAGATGGAGGTGGAGTCAGTAAGCACTCATAATCACCCAATAGCTGTAAGCTGGTAACCAATTCCCCACGACGCTTCCCCAGAGCCTGTTTATCTTTCCTCTGATTTGTAGGGCTACGTTCAGCTTCTTCAATCAGTTCGCCTTCTTCTTCTTCAATAATATTAGTGACCACGAGGGTTGTAACACTCAATAACATACACAAGCAAGTATCAAGGCGATATGGGCCTTCACTTGAATCCCTCTCCTAAAATAACAGGGAAAATGTAAGTGTCGTTATGTGAAGATTATGCAGACTACAGAGTCCAATTGCAAGCAATTTCCATTTTCCTTATTGATGATTGACTATATCTATATTAGATCACCAGATCATAGTCATACACAAGAATAAATTCATCAAGCAATTTTTCCCAAAGAATTCATTAGCTCCCCCATCCCTTTTATTGGATCAATTCCTACCCTTTGAACCAACCGCAGTGCTGCAACCCATAAACCCAAAAATGTATTGTGCCATGTAGTGCCATTAATTGCATGTAAAGCCTTCACCAAACCTGCAATAATAACTTCAAATAAATAATACTGATTTGAGAGGGGGAAAAAAGAAAAAAGTTATCCATTTGAAGTGTTCAGTACTACTCCTACTCGAAAGATGTCATTTGGATTGTTTTTCCATGTCAGTATCCTCACATGGAAAAACTTGAGATAACTATTCACATTTGTTTCCCACCATTTTTAACATTTTTTATAGAAAGTAATAGCGGCAATTCTATTTGTCACAAGGCAGGTGTTTGATTCTGTAACATCCTCTTCCTCTCTCTATATTTTGCTATTTCTCTTGCTCATTCTCTAGTCTTATTTTTCTCCTTTTCATTTGCCAGAGAAGAGAACGCCATTGCTGCTGCTGTGGTTTGGTATGATTCAGGCACTCCATATTTAGATGGAGCTAGAAAGTGTCAATGTTATTAGGCAGCGGAATATTAGCTTCTATTTGTTAGAAATATAAAACCAATCTTTTGCCTTCACTTAACAGCTTAAAACTTTTAGGAAAGTTGGTCATCGATATGGTATCAAAACCTACTTGACTAAGTAGTTTAGAGTTTAATCATTGCTGTCTCCATTCTCTAATAAAAAAAATGAATTTCATCACAAGGTAGAGTGAGCTTGTACATTGTCTACGCTTCAAGTCCAAAGAGATCTTATGTGAAGGGTCATGTTAGAGATATAAAACCAATCTTGTGCCTGGGTCATTGATATTACTCTTTTAGATCTTACCTTTGACTTGAATCAGAAGGTTTGGCGAGGTTTGTACATTAATTTTATTCAGTGTGTGTAAAACCATGTTTTTAGAAGGAAGTTCTAGAAACTATATGCATCATATTAATTTCTGAAAGGAAACCCAAAAAAAAATCCTGGAGACTCAAAATATCTGTGCATGGAGAAAAACTATAGAATCAGAAGAAAGAACAAACACAATTATAAAACCAAAACTGGAAGAAAAGGAAAGCTAGAACAGAATTTAGAGCAGTTAATGCCCAGGCCCTTTCTGCTGAGTTCACAAGCTAGTCTTAATGCTAAACTCCATTCTCAAGGACGAGTGCGGAAGTTCAAACTATTTCACAATTCACAGTCTACCATCTCACTCCATCACAACCAATGGACTGTACCTCTGGTGGAAGAAATAAAAGTAGAAAACGATGATGCAGTAAGTTTGGCCATGTCAGAATACTGATGTGGAAAAACAATCCAACCAGCATTTTTTGAGCGGGAATAGTATTGAGTATTCAGTACAATAGTAGGACTAGAAATTGTCCCCATTCCAGGTACACTAAAAGCTGGAAGCATTGTTGATAATGATTTCTTATATATATATATATATATAGGAGTTTACTTGTGGAAGTGAAAAAGTCATGTCTTATCGAAGAGGAATTAGTGTCGAAATACATTTTGTGGCAGTGAATATAGGAAAGAACATGAAGTCAAAGAAAAGAAAAGAAAAGAGGTGATCTGACTTGACCGCATGGTCTTCAAGTTTGTGTGGCTAAGAATATAAAAAGGCTGATCAGTGAGATTGAGCATGCATGTGGGGGCTTGAACCCTCCACCACTGAAGAGAAAAAAAATGAGAGAGATTTTGTATGTGAAAGCTGCCAGGTAAAACACAGGGCTGGTGTGCTACAAAATTTGTGTTATGTGAGATTTGGGCATATTGGGGTTTGGGTTAGTGTGAGATTTTTGCGAGGTTGATTGATTATCATTTATCGATTTTAATAGTGGATGTTTTTGTGGAGCCGTGGATGTAGGCAACTTACAAACCACGTTGCATTTCTTACATGTTGATTTTCTGTAAGTTTTCTTCTTCTTTTTTTCTTTTTGGGTTTGATTTTCTGCTTTGTGGAGGAATTTCCCCTAACATTATGATTAAAAAAAAAAATCAATCATACCAGTAAGAATTTCAATAGCACTAAATGCTGCCACTTGCCCCCCATCCATAGCGTTTTCCAGGATAAGATCAATAGGAAGCCAGAGTGAAGTCCAACTATCACCATAATATTGACCAGCAAAAGATATCTGAGAACCAGCAGCAATGACTACATTAGACTCCAGCTTAGATTTTGGTTTGCATTCATGAGATACAGCCTCATGGATATTTTCCGTCAAAAGCAAAAGGGTCCCTGAAGTAATATGTTTCAAAATCCTCAAAATTGAAGAGTTTGATGCAAGCAGCTGCAGTTGGTGAATGAAAGATCCCCAATGTGATGGCCTACAAAGATAACTTTCCTTCAATGAAGGCTCCAAAATCTTAATTGAGATTCACTCAAATGCATATTCATCTCATAGACGCAAAGAATATCAGAATTAAGTTCTTACAGGTTTCGATGAATTAAGGAAAGGATCCTTGAAGTCATTTTGTTTTGCAAAAATTCTGCAATGATCTCAATAGCCATTGCTGTATTTGCCCTCTGCAATCCCTCCATCGGCTCAGTTTTCTTTTCACTGAAGCAGTCAGAAATATCAATATCCATATCATGTGACCGGCTTAGCCATCTAGGCTTTTTCTCTAAAGCATGATCCAGTAACCCTTCATCATCTAATGATGCTTCAAGTAACTGCCACACAATTGAAAAGACAAATTCAACAAGAACAACTCCCGGCTCACACACCTTTTGGCTGTATACTTGGGAAAGCTGTAGAACATCATCAATTGATTTCATAATCCTGTGATACCATCAGTATGAAATGTCATTATTAGTATTCAGAAGTACACAAGGAACCTTCCCCCACCCCCTGAAAAAGAGAGAGACAGCGAAACATACACACTAAAAAAAATGGAAAGAAATCACTTGAGCAGATTTATGTTCTCTTTATGCTAAAATGTTTCTCTAGATTTACAGTCTCTTTTGGTTGCGACAGGCATAGGATTTAATTACAAGCACCAAAGCAAGTAATTGCCAACAAGTTAACAAGTCTGCAGTAAAAGACAATAATATAAATATCTCTTAGCAAATGATAAAATGTAGTCTGAGGAGATAAAACTGAAGTCTAAAGAAAAGCCAAATCTTTGTTTTCCAACAATTCACTAGATGCAACTTTTTGCATATATCCTTGAGATATTGCCCAAACATTACCATACCCATTATCTATATAGAAAACAAATATATCTCATTCTCAATGCAATATATCGCGCTCTAAAATCTTATCCCTTTTCATGAGGTGGGTGGTTTGAGGGACAGACAATATGTTAAAAACAGCAACTTGTGGCTTCAGGTTGACAGCATAAAGCCTACATAATAACGCTTTCTAGTAGCACCACACAAAGTTAACAAGATTTGCTTCATTTCTTTTACCCAAATAGCTTACTTTAGCACCATAAAGAAACAAGATATTCATAACAACAAAGCAATTTCCTTTGTGGGCTTGCAAATAGTCAGGACCTAAACATACTCATTAAGTATCAATAATTTATTAAAAATCAGCAAACAGGATAGCAGATGCTTTTGTTTAGTTATGTCAGCATCATTCAAGGATGATCATTGTATTCATAATTAAGGGAATTTTTCAATTATACAACCCAATTCCTTTACTTGACATTTTAAATATTTCTGTTCTCTTCTAGTCGCTAAACTCTTTTCATAATGAACCTTTAGCGCATAAAATAGACAGGAACATAATATACACCAACCTTCCAACAATATTAAGAACTAGGATTTTTAAAACTACGGGATTTACCAAGACATGAAGGTTCTAAATAACATTTTAAATATTCCAGTGCTCTTTTGGAAGTTAAACTTCTACAATGAATCTTTAGCACGTAAGATAGACATTAGACAGTAACATATATACACCAACCTCCTAACAACACAAATTTCTAAACCTATAGAATTTACCAAGACATGAAGACTCAATACAACATCACTGGCTAGAATCGGCTTTGGTAGGATCAGATTAGTTCACTTCGGTTAGAATTGAACACCCCTAATCACTCGCTATCTTATGATATGGTAGTTACAAGTACATTATATGGTTTATATTCAGACCTATATAAGTCTGAACCTTAATAAGTGAAATCGTCCTGCATATTGTTTAAACCTAGTGTACATTTTGCAAGAAACATACAAAAGGTGAAATTAGTGTTTTCCTATGGTACATAGATCACACAGTATGTGAGAATATTTAAGGGAATTTAAAGAAATGAGTATTCCATCTGTAAACAATTCCTCGGAAATAAATAATGATATACTAGTTCCAAACAGGTGGAGACAGCCCAAGGGCATTCAAAGTACATGAGATGGGTACAAACATTCTTCTAAGTATTTAAAAAATCTCTTGTAAATCCTTTTTTCAGTTTTTCATTCAAGATTGAACTGCTCAGAACTTTTCTTCATCCAAATCGTTTTGGGAGTTTAAGGCTCCCTAAAAGGTACAAAATACTCCAAAGGACATTCTGCTATAGACTCTGGTAAGCCCCATAAAGCTATATTTCCCCTTATAATTGGGTTGTGAGTTTAATAGTTATTTTGCTCCAATCTCTCCTATACCCAAAAAAAAAAAAAAATCCCCGAAGATTTAGTTACAATTAGAAATAAACTTTGTATAATCTGGCAGTGAGCTGTATTTGTGAGCTTGCACTGTTTACAACTGCAGTGAAGGCCAGAGTTTTTAAATACAGATTTCTTCCTTTAAACCTTTTATGGGATGAAGTAGTCTTTTTGGCTTCTCTGGGGTTTTCACTCACCTATGGCTTTTTAAGGGTGTATCTTTAATGGATTTAGAGAGGGGGGAGGGGGGTGGCTGAAGAGCTTTTGTGAGCTAATGTTTTTCCTTTTTTTTGGCAGTTATAGGAGGATTTCTTATGCTCCTTCTTGTCTTCTTTTTTATAAACAAATCCTTCTTTTATAAAAAAGGAAAAAGAAAATTATAATAATAATAAAATGAAAATAGAAAGAATATCCAAAATGCTAAAACAGGAGCTAATACAACAACATTTTTGTGCAGCAAATTGAGATGGAGTTGGAGCTCACTTTTCATAGTTTGGACAAGTGATATGAGACACGAGTGTAAAGGCATTTCGCTTGAGGAGTTCCATATACAGTCTGTAAGCTGCAGGGTAAAGTTGTCTGCATGGAACAACCCTGCACTCATAATTTAAAAAACAGTGAAAGTAAATTAAATTAATTTAACCAGTGAAGAAATTAAGTAAATCTTAATCAGTGAAATGACTAATTAAGCTCGGCTCGCTACCAAAAAAGCACATTCAAGAAAGAAAAAAGATATCAATTAGCACGAAATAAACCTAATTCGAAATGCGTACAACAGATTAATCAACAAAAACACATTAATCCAAAGACCATAAAAAAGAAAAGAAAAAAATATATATATATATAGAGAGAAATCAGAGAAGAGGAAAAAAAAGAAAGAAAGAATGTGGAATTAGGGACCTGGTGGAGAGAAGGGCGAGGAGGAGCAGGGGAGGGATGATGTTGAGAGAGAGGGCTTTGTCGAGAAGCTTCCATGCCATGGGGCAGTGATTGTCCCAGAAGAAGTGAGAGACCAAGCGATGGGCCAGCTCGACGGAAGGGAGGGAGACGGCGACGGCGGAGGAGTGAAGTGTGGAAGCGACCTCGAAAGCCCACAGGTCAGGATCGGTGTTGGTCTCCTGAGCCAGCTTGGTTTGGCGTAGGACCAAGTCCCACAGGCTCAGCTCGGCCTCTGTGGTTTGCGAGGGAACCGCCATGACCATGGATACTGTGGAAGAAGAAGAAGAAGAAGAAAAAGAAGAAAGTGAAATTGAAAGTGACTGAGAAAGAAAGAGCAAGGAGAACGAGAAGGAGACTGACGAAATTCAAAGCGCGGAAAGTTCTTATGTTTGTGCATGGGACGGTTCGCCCCCGTAATAATAATTATATTATGTAGACAATTATTTGTTATATATATATATATATATACACCAGCGATTTTTATCGGTTTATATTTTTTTTGATTTATATTTATTTTTAATCGTTAGATCTATTTTTATCTAATAATGATATTATTTTATTAAAAGAATCATTAAATAAAAGTGAATCTAACAGTTAAAAATAAATATATTATATAAATTATACTAATATAATTGATCTTCAAATCGTATTTATTATCTAATTAAAAATATTATTTTATTAAAAATAATAAAATAAATTTAATAACAATTAAAAATAAATATATATAAAAAAAAATTATACTAATATAAATTATTTCTCTATCTATGTATAATATATATATATATATATATATTTGAGAAATTCTGTTTCTCTTGGCCTTCTTGTGTTGTCCATTCACCAATCCAATAGTCCCTCCCCTTCCCCTCTACGTTTCCACGTTCAAATCTTTCCATATTTTCTCCTTTTCCTTTTGCCTCCTTGCCTTGGGATGGAAATATTATATGGGATCTTTTTTATTGGTATTCATTATGTTATTATGAAAATTCTATGCAGGATTTTTTTTTTTTATAATTTTACTATAAAATAAAATGTGCCTTTTAACATTGGAGATATAAGTTTTTATAAATTAATTATTAATTATTAAATATAAGAATTACTAGAATCATGAATAATTAGTTGGTAATGAATTGATATCTATATCTATATATTCTATATGTTATATAAAGAAATAATTTTTGTTAGTGAAACTGTGACAAGTGGTATTACTGCCGTGCAACATCTGCACTTTATAAAAAAATCTAGCTAATGACTTCATATTTTTCTTAGGAAGTGTCATTATTTTTTACAAGTGCCATTATAAATGTAAATTATTACATATTAAATATAGAAATGATATTTTGCCATGTATCTTTTTTAATTCATTTTAACTTTATAATTTTAGAAATAATTTTATCACAAATTATTACATACTAAATACATAAAACATTGTGTGTAAATATCAAGGATTTTAGGAAATAATCTTATTTGATCATATTCTCGTATCTACATAACACTCTTCTACCTATTAAGTTATTAATTGTATCACTTTATATTTGAAAGGATTAGTATCATAATATAAAGATATCATGAAAAATCAAAAATAAAATAAACACTCTTCTGCGTACTACAGTATCAATACCATAGTCTTCCTATCTTTTTTTGACTGGGTCTTCCTATCTTTCTATATTCCTATACGTTATTAATGTTGAATCAAACAACCTGTAATCTAGGTCATTTCTTAATTATATTATCTTGTGTGTCACACAATGTTGACTTAATTATGATAATATTATTGTATAAATAATATTTAATGGATTTTGTTAACAATGGTTAAAGATACTAAAATAAAAAGTTTGAGATAAAAATAAGATATTTAACACATAAAAATTTAAAAAATTTTACTTTTTATTTAAATTTTTTTATTTTAGTATCTTTAACAAATAGAGCACTTGTTAATCATGTTCATACTTAATAATATAACAATACATAATTAAATGATAATAAGAATATTTCTACACTTATAGTAAATTAAACTTATTTTTCGAACTTCACTAATAGTACCTTGTGGTTAGGAGTATGTCATCATACATTTGAACGAGTAGTGACGGATCTATAAATTTTTGTTAGTGGAGTTAAATCTTTTTATTTTATCAGATGAATAACTTTTATTTAAAAATTGTAATATTTATTACATTTTTTTATATGTAATATTAATGTGACTATTATTTTTTTTAATGTGTATTAGTACTAGTTTATTTAAGAATTTATATATAAACTATCTAAGATTGATTAATAATTCTGTATATAAATATGACTCTATGTAATAAAATTAAAATTTATTCAATTAACTTTATATTTAGGTAAAACTTATTTAAATTTTGTGGAAAATAAAAATGATATATTATTGATGGATATTTTTTTTTTAATGAGGGCATGTGCCTCTAAACCCACCAACGTGGGTACGTTCCTGCGAACGAGCACTAGTTTCATACTTAAAAATGTGAAGACCAAATAAAAAAATAAAATAAAAGAAAACACCTGTAACTTACCTTCCCTCTTTCCACATCAGGTTGTAGACCTCTTCTGTGGCAAAAATAAATAAATAAACTGTTATAACAATAATACTCTAAATATTTATTCTCAACATAGATAATAAAAAATATATATCATGGCATAAAGGGTAAGAATAATATTAGAATGGAAATCTTGACAAAGATATAAATTTTATTTTCTTAATTTAAATTTATATATTAATTTTTTATATTTGAAACTTTAAGATATATTTATCCAATTTAAAATATTTTCAAAACAATTACAAAAAAAATTCAAAACAATGTACCAATGTTTTTTTTTTCAAAACATAACAAAATAAAATTTCAAAACATGTTAAGTATGTGTTATCTTAACCAATTTGTTCTTTCTTCCCTTGGTTCTTTCATATTCTCATGGCAACTTCATTTTTATCAATAATCTCAAGATAATCAAATAAGGATCACGTGATAATGAGTTTTAATTACTATTACAATTCCATCTTATATATATATATATAGAGAGAGAGAGAGAGAGTTTAATTGGTGCGTACCACTTTATTTCAAAAAGATAATGAAACTTTTGTCGCTAAAGTTATAATTTTGCATGATGAAGAGTCTTAGTCCAAGTAACATCAAATTTGTTTGAAAACTGCCTATTTTGAAATTGAATTTCACTTCTATCTTATGCTAATATTATATGCAACAACAGATAACATCCCCCCCCCCCCCCGGGTCTCCCCCAGCAAACCCCAAAATTGCAGAACTGAAATTAAGATTTGACAGTTTAGCTAGTTGGCTTGCAAACAAGAGCAATCAAATTCTATTAGGGCATAAAATAAAGCTTTGGTGCAGAGCTAATTAAAGAATAGATAATTTAAAAAGAAAAGGCACAAGATGAGATATTACAATAAGTCTGTTTCGCAGGGTTCAAATGCAAAACTAAAATTTGGACTTTAGTGTCAAGGGGCTTATCTTCACAAGTCATTTATTAATTAACAAGAGGTTTCTTACAATGCCATGCATCTGGGTAGATATGGCAAATTTTGGAAGACAATATGTGAATCATCACTTCCAATATCTGATGTCCTAAGCTTTGTATATATTATGCATTATACTTGCTTTCCATTCATTGCCATATATTTCTTTGAATAGAAGCATAAGGGGAAGAAAAAAGCAATGCTGTTATACTAGTATCACTTTATCCCAGTAAATTTGGGCAATGCTTAGAAAAGAAATAAAAGGTAAAAACTATGCAGTTACACAGTCTTAACATTTGTAAAACGTTTCTTTCTATAGTAGGAATAATAACATCCATGATATTCCGGCCAACCGAATTGTCATATAAAGATACATTACAAGAATAACCAAATTAACCACCCCGAGCTTCTCTCCTTGTGGCATCATGCAGTAGTTCAATGTCCACCCCTTCCGGAGGCAATTGCACGTATCTCACCACCGATCCTCTGATGAAGCAGTTCCTTACAGAAAGCTGACATCAAATAGTAACATGTTATATGTAAACCCATCATAGTTACGTAGTCATCATAAGGGGTTCAACATGAAGAATCAAAATAGTATGAACAATAAAGGTAGTTAGGTCATATGCAAAATTAAGGGAATCAGATACAACAAAATTAACAGAAAAAGGACAGTTTATTTTTTTGCACGCAACAGGTGATGATTTGAGAAATTTGTATAAATCTCCATTAATTTTACAATTAAGTTCCTTCGTACCCAAAGCTACGTTCTGTAATCCTTTTGCAATGATATCCTTAAAGTGACCATTCCTCATTTATCTATTCTATTATAGCAGCATACCTTGGTATTTATCCTATCTTATTCGGTGTAACAATATAACACATGAACCTGACTATATTCATCTTTTCTTAATGGCATACCTCAATAACCTAAAGCTCAGGGTCATAAAAGTTAAATACAATGGGGCATTACCTTCCAACACAAAGCTATCAATCGAATATAAACTCCCGAATCCCAACGTACTTCCCAATTTCCAACAGTCTTCGAGATATGTTATAACCATTTCAATCTCTCCATATTTATGAATTATTAACATAACGGAAATAGGAAAGATGAGCATGAGCAGCCCCTGTCAAATCCCCAAATTTCTCCCACTATTGCTAGAATTATGCCAATTTATTGATTGTCCTACTCTGTCTAAATGTAGATGAAGTGAAAAATCATCACCTCCTTGAATAAAATCCTCTGAGCCTTAACATTTAGCATAAATTTAAAGTAATGAAAATAATTTATCAGAAGCAAACATATCCACACACACCTTCAACGTGCATCCATGTTCATATGAACACATGAACAGGCATATAGAAGAAGAGTGACAAAAAGACCAACCAAGAAACATGATGTTGGCCCAAAAAAAGAATCAAGAAACTAGACAATAGACAATATCATATTTAAAATTTCTATAAGAACCCAATAGAGCTATAAGATTCCAACATCCCTCGGGCTATGATTAAGTTGAAGAATGGTAATAAGAATATAATACAAGTCATGGTCAGTGTGAAGACGCTGGATTTAGAGGAGGGATAAGGATGGAAATAATTTTTGTGTAGAGGGCAATTTGGTCATTTGTCCTATATGTAAAAAAAAAGCAATCAAAGTCTTTTAAAGACGTTTCTCGTCTTTTAAAGACGTTTCTCTACTTTTAAAGCAAACGTCAGTGATGGATTATAACATTTAGTTCATGCGACTCTCCAGGTATGCACCTCACTTGGTAGCCACGGAGGAGCTACGTGTGCAGCAGTTTATTGAGGGCCTGAAAGGTTATTTATTCAGGCCAGTTACAGGGCATGATGGTATGACTTATGACCAGGCCTTGAATAGGGCTCTAACGATTAAGCGTGGGAATAGAGATAGGGGTGGGACCTCCCATGACTCGTGTAAGAGGTCACGCTTTGATACATCGCGTGGTGGCCATCAGGGCCATGGTGGCGGAGGTTCTAGAGATGATGTTTTTCAGGGTCGTCGAGGACAGCAAAGGGTTCGACAGCCATTAAGCACTCATGGCAGCCAGACAGCTAGCACAATTCATAGTCGAGGTGTTTCACAACATCAGAGGCAAGGTCTAGGGGGTGTTATCATTGTGGTCAAATGGAGCACTTTGTGAGAAACTGCCCTATATTAAATTCTCAACCTTCTTCTAGTAGAGCTTCAGCACCAGTGGCTCCAGGGACACAGTTTGGTGGTTCAGGGATACGAGGATCTAGTAGTGCTCAAGAGGGTGGTAAAAGACCAGGAGGCAAAGGTCTGGGACAGGTTGGTAGAGGACAGGGACAGGCTGGTAGAGGACAGGCTCGTGTGTTTGCCTTGACTCGTCAGGTTGCTCAGGCATCTAATGCTGTTGTGACAAGTATACTCTCAGTGTGCTCTCAGGATGCACGTGTTCTGTTTGACTCTGGAGCTACGCATTCCTTTGTATCTCGTTTCTTTGCTTCTCATTTTATGATAGATCCTTCACCTCTAAGTGAGCCTTTGATAGTAGCTACACCTATGGGTGAATCTTTGTCAGCTAACTCAGTGTATAGATATTGCGAGATCTTGATGGGAGATAGGCTTTTGTTAGTAGATTGGGTAGTGCTGGATATGATAGATTTTAACGTAATACTAGGCATGGACTGGTTGGCTTCTTGTCATGCTACCTTAGATTGCCACAGTAAAGTGGTGAGGTTCTATATGCCAGAGGAACCAGTGTTCATATTCCAAGGCGATCGGAATTGGTCACCAAGTAACCTGATTTCATCAGTTATGGCTCAAAATTGTTGAGAAAAGGTTGTTATGGTTACTTAGCCATGGTGAAAGACATTAATATGTCAATGGCAAGCTTGAAGCAGGTTCCAGTGGTGTGTGAGTACCTTGATGTCTTTCCTGAAGAGTTACCAGGGTTACCGTCTGATAGGGAGATGAAGTTTTGTATAGATTTGCTTTCAGGCACTCAACCAATATCTATACCCCCATATCGGATGGCTCCAACCGAGCTTAAGGAGTTAAGGGAGCAACTGGAGGATCTACTTGATAAGGGTTTCATTCGTCCTACTTGTTCTCCTTGAGGTGCACCAGTGTTGTTCGTAAAAAAGAAGAATGGTTCCCTTCGCTTGTGTACTGACTATAGGCAATTGAACAAGGTGACAGTGAAGAATAAGTACTCTCTTTCTCGCATGATGACCTATTTGATCAACTTCAAGGATCCTAATGTTTCTCAAAGATCGATTTGTGATCGGGGTACCATCAACTGAAGATAAGAAATGAGGACGTTCCTAAGATCCGCACCCGCTATGGTCACTATGACTTTTTGGTTATGTCCTTTGGTCTTACCAATGCTCCTGCAGCTTTTATGGACTAGATGAATCGAGTCTTCAAGCCATTCTTGGACCACTTTGTGATAGTATTCATTGATGACATCCCAGTGTATTCCAAGAGCAAGGAGGAGCATGAGCAACACTTGAGATTAACCTTACAAACATTGAGAGAACATAAGCTATATGCCAAATTCTCTAAATGCGAGTTTTGGTTGGATAGTGTGGCTTTCTTGGGACATGTGGTGTCTAAGGGTGGAATAAGCGAGGATCGAAAGAAGGTAGAAGCAGTTCAGAGTTGGCCAAGGCCCACATCGATAACTGAGATCCGTAGTTTTCTTAGACTAGTTGGGTATTACCGTCGATTTGTCAAAGATTTCTCCAAACTTACAGTTCCTTTGACTAGGTTGACATAAAAGCAAGTTAAATTTCAGTGGACTGATGCATGTGAGCAGAATTTCCAACACCTAAAGGATTGTTAGACCTCAACCTCAATCTTAGCATTACCTTCTAGTGGTAGTGGGTATGTAGTTTATTATGATACTTCAAGAGTTGGTCTTGGTTGCGTGTTGATGCAACATGAGAGAGTTATTGCTTATGCTTCTAGGCAGCTCAAGAATCATAAGCAAACCTATCCTACACATGACTTGGAGATGGAAGCACTGATATTTGCCCTCAAGATTTGGATGCACTACATATATGGTGAGACAAGTGAGATCTACATTGATCATAAAAGTCTTAAGTATATCTTTCAGTAGAGGGATTTGAACCTAAGGCAAAGAAGATGGATGGAACTCCTAAAAGATTATGATTGCACGATCTTGTATCATCCAGGGAATGCGAATGTGGTCGCTGATGCTTTGAGCCGAAAGTCTATGGGTAGTCTTGCACATATAGTGGACGTTAGAGGACCAATAGTGAAGGAGTTTCAAGATCATATAGATAGTGGAGTGCAATTTGAGGTCACAGACTTGGAGTCATTACTAGCTCATTTTCAAGTTCGTTCTACTTTGGGGGATAGTATTAAGGCGGTGCAAAGTGTAACACCCACTGTATGGTATCACATTTAAGACTAAAACTTATATAATTTACCCAAGTTGTAAAGAATTAATCTTGTAACGATACTGATTATAAAATTTCATTTGCGAAAAATTTAAAATTAGATAAATAAATAAAACCATACAATACATAACTGAGTAATACTCACTTATAATATACAAAAATATAAAACTCGATTCACAAATAATTTACATACATAAAATTGTACTTCAAAAGTAAATATGTACAACTGTTACTTCAAAACATTAAACTAACCAAAGCTATAATTTCTAGTGAGAAAGTTCCTCAGAAGGATCTTCCTTAGTCTCCCCCGAAAACAAAGGCCTCAGGTTCTGCGCAGACCTAAAAATAGGTGTACGCGCAGACGACACCATAGAATTCTCTCTAGGGGTGTAAGAAGGAATACCCCACAAATCCCTCATGGGCATCGAGAACTCTAAATGTAAAGAAACAGTAGTTGACAAAATAGGGTTCCCATTACGGATCCCACTAAAAGTTAGGGTCAGCTCCCCAACATAAACAACACGATCCCTCTCCAAGTCTATAGTCCAAGCATCAGTATCCTCACGGAATTGCACATGCATAAACCTAATGATGCCTCGTCGATACGCCATAACATAAAACAAATAAACTATCTCAAATAGAATCCGGGTGATCCTGATTCATCTTCTACACCGTCTTTATTTAATATAAGCATACAACATAACATGAAGAGGTGAGATCCCCTACATCAATACCAGTACAACAGTATAGGAATAACCATAAACATACAAAAATAGCATTAACAGTTAAAATCATGTTATCATGTCACAGATAAAATAACAGATAAATATAGTTATCACATCAATATACTAACCTACTATGCATATGTACACCGACAAATTCCTACTCCATAAAGCTAAGCACAATTTTGGAGAGAATGATTCAGAAGATCTGTCTGTATCTCGTTAGCCTCAGATAAAGTGCTAAAATAGAATTTCAGCGTACGCAACATGGTTTACACAAGACAGTCTACACCAGATCGTGATTAAGGATAGTGTTTTGTCGAGATCATCGGTGCGTTGCACAGTACACCACAACCCAGTGGTGTTACCAACTGTCCACTTGTGGAATCCTCACCCCGACGCCTCCATTGATCAACTAGTGATCAACACTACACATATCGCACCTACACTAAGGTATATTTCGTCTACTAGGCAAACTTGCCTTTACCAATAAGACTGGCACATTTTTCAATGCATGATTTACACTACAATACACATACATACATTCATATAACAGTTTTTCACAAAAACACGCCATCAATTGGCGAAATTGTTTTCGAACATATCTGGGTCCACTACGTTGGTCCGACAGCAACCTGCTGTTATTTTCAATCGCGAAATGTTTTTATCGCGTTTTCACAACCACGTAATATTTTCGTTACGTTTTCAAATCGCGCAAGTATTTTCCAACATTTTCTCAACCGTATAAATATTTTCAAATGTTCTCTAAATCACGTATAAATTTTTGAACGTTTTATCAATCGCATAGTGATTTAAATCATTTTCTCAATCGCATAGTTTAAAAATCATTATTTTGAAAACGCTACAGGCTTTATTACTATTTTCCAATCGCGTAAATTATTTCTTGACTTTCTAAAATAAACCTTTAACACTTTTATATTTAATATACAAATAACTTTATTTAAAATACTCTCTTACTTTAAAATTCCTTTAAATAATATTTTTCACTATTTCTTATTAAAATTCACATTTCTTTGATTTAATCCAACTTTATAAATCAAAGTCTACCAACGTGCTCAAAAACCCAAATAGGTGAGCTATACATCAGTAAACCCAAGTTCTTTTGAATTTAGTCCCTTTCATAACTGAAATCTACTTTCCAAATTATTCCAAAAATTTGTTTATTTCCTTTTTATACTTCAAAATCCATTAAATCAAATTCTTGTTACTTAATCCTCTATGACTACACTTAAGAAAATATTTTTGATCTAGATTTTCACTTCTTGGCATGTTGGCCGAAAATCAAGTAGTGTTTCATCACAAAATAATTGTTCATTTCCTATTTCCTTTTTCTTTGAAAAATCCTTAATTCATTTACTTATTACCAAATCATCTAAATTCATACTTGATACAATATTTTTGATGGGTTTGCTCTAAAATATGTGTGAAGGTCGTAAGCCTCTAGGTTCTTTGGAACCAAAATTTCTTTCTTTTTCATGTGATTCACATCCTATATTACACATAAACTATCATGCTTCAACTATCACATATTCATGCATACTATCAAAACAATAAAAACATATTAATCAAAACAATCACAAAGCATGAAAACTTATACATACAAGTGAATAAATCCTTATATGGATTTTTCACTAACAACCAATTTCATCCCTCACCATCATACAATATACATGGTTGATGAGGTTAATCTCCCTCTTACCTTAAGAGAAGATCAATCAAGTCCTTGCTTGTCCTCTTGAAAATTTTGTACACCAAGAACTCAAACCCTAAAAATCTTTAAACCATACTAAAGTTACAAACAAGACTTGAAAACAAGAAAAGCATGGATCAAACATGGTTTAGAACTTTAAAATCAAACTTAGAAACAAAAACCAAGAACTTTACCTTGAAAGCTTAAGAACCCTAGCTTGTAAAAAAGGTAGAAGATGAATGATTTAGCTTATGCTCTTAACATGAAAGAGTCTTAGAATGGTATGTAGGTTTAGAAAAAAAGGTTAGATGGAATTAAGAGAGATTGGATGATGGTTTTGGAGGGTTTGGCCGTGACTATGGAGAAGAAAAAAGGAGAGACTTTTGTGTAATTTTCTTTATGTGAAAAGACGAAAGTGAAGATAGAAATGAAATCAAAACTATTGACCCTCCTTTTACCCCTTTGTCGTGGAGTGCTCTAGAAGAGAGGAGTGAGATATTTGTGTGTAGTTATCTTACCATAGAGATATTTGTGGAGGCATAGATATTTATTATAAGTGATAGAAATAAAATTAAGCCTTTGAACTCCTTCCTTCATGCCTTGGCCATGGAACTCATGGAAATGCGTGGTCAAAGTTTTCTTCCTCCAAATTTTCATCCAATGGTGCATCACAAAAAGGTCAAGCCATTTTTATTGACTAATTCTCATCGGTTCATTATAAGGAGACTAGTTTTTAATTGGTTCATCATAAAGATGTCATAACCATCAAGTTTGATTAGCCATTAAGATATTTTTCTAGTAATTATTACCCAATGGATAATAGCTACGGCTTTACAAAAACCAATGTCTATTATCCAATGGATAATAGTTTTACCCAATGGATAATAAAACAGAACAAAATTACTGTAAAGAAAAATTTCGAAAACAGTTTCCAATTTTCATAAAGATGTCATAACCATCAAGTTCGACTAGTCATTAAGATATTTTTCTAGTAGTTATTACCCAATGGATAATAGCTATTGCTTTACAAAAACTAGTGTCTATTGTCCAATGGATAATAATTTTACCCAATGGATAATAAAACAGAACAAAATTACTGTAAAGGAAAATTTCGAAAATAGTTTCCTGTTTCGGGTTTAGTAAGCTCCCCCGGCCCTGAATCAACAATCCAAAATTTTCTAGTCCCGAAATATTTTTATTTTTCCAGATCCACCTTGGGCCCACATATAACCCCAAACAATATTAAAATAATCAAAAACTCAGAAAAATTCACAAAAATTATAAAACATATTTATTCAGAAAAAAACGAAATTCAAGGTATTACGCAAAGTCAAGATCCTCATTTAAAGAAGATCATGGAAGAGGTTCGAGAAGGCAAGACTTCTGAAATGGTGGTTGACTCTGAGGTTCGAGAAGGCAAGACTTCTGAAATGGTGGTTGACTCGCTTGTGTGTTCCTAATATAGAGGCTTAGAGAAAGAAGATTTTAGAGAAAGCTCATCATTCCTCCTATACTATTCATCCAGGTTCCACAAAGATGTATCGAGATTTGAAAGAATTATACTAGTGGGAAGGGATGAAGAAGGATATAGCAGAATTTGTATTCAAATGCTTAGTATGTCAACAGGTTAAAGCTGAGCATCAAAAGCCTGCAGGTTTGCTTCAACAGGTTGATATTCCTACGTGGAAATGGCGAGGATCACTATGGATTTTGTGACAAGGTTGCCCAAAACCTTAAAGGGTTATGACTCAGCTTGGGTAATTGTGGATCGGTTGACAAAGTCTGCGCACTTCTTGCCTGTAAAAACCACTTATACAGCGGCTCAGTATGCTAAGCTTTATTTAGAGAAGATAGTATCTCTGCATGGAGTACCATTGTCTATCATTTCAAATCGAGGCCCTCAGTTCACAGCTCAGTTTTGGAGATCTTTTCATCCTGGTTTGGGAACACGATTGGACTTGAGTACTACTTTTCACTCACAAATGGATGGTTAGTCTGAGAGGACTATACAGATTTTGGAAGATATGCTTCGCGCTTGTGTATTAGACTTTGGAGGGAGTTGGGATCAATACCTACATTTGATGGAGTTTGCTTACAATAATAGTTATCAATCTAGTATTCAGATGGCACCTTTTGAGGCCTTATATGGGAGGCGTTGTAGGTCCCCTATTGGTTGGTTTGAGGTTGGAGAATCTAGACTTGTGGGTCCAAACTTAATTCAAGAAGCTATTGAGAAGGTTCAATTGATTTGAGATCGCCTAGTAACTGCTCAGAGTAGGCAAAAGTCTTATTCGGATCGAAGACGTCGACCTTTGGAGTTTGATGTGGGAGAACATGTGTTTCTACGTGTTTCTCCTATGAAGGGTATTATGAGGTTTGGTAGAAAGGGTAAGTTGAGCCCGAGGTTCATAGGACCCTTTGAGATTCTGGAGAGGGTTAGGCAGGTGGCTTATAGCTTAGCCATTCCCCCTAATCCTTCAGGAGTTCACCTAGTTTTCCATGTTTCGATGCTTCGGAAATATATTCATGATCCATCTCATGTCATTCAACATCAAACAACTCAACTTGAAGAAAATCTTAGTTATGTTGAGCAACCTGTGGCTTATAGTAGATAGACGAGTGAAACGCTTACGCTCCAAGGAAGTTGCTTCTGTCAAGGTTGTTTGGCGGGGACCATCTGGTGAAGAGATGACGTGGAAGCCCGAGATGGTTATGCGTGACACGTATCCGCATCTTTTTGATATACAAGGTTAGTAAAAATAAAAATAAATAAATAAAATTCGAGGACGAATTTCATTTAAGGGGGGAAGATTGTGAGGACGCTGATTTTAGAGAGGGGATAAGGATGGAAATAATTTTTGTCTAGAGGGCAATTTGGTCATTTGTCCTATATGTAAAAAAAAAACAATCAAAGTCTTTTAAAAAGGAGGAAGAACGAGACGTTTCTCGTCCTCTGTTTCTCTTCTTCTCCTTTCTCCACCAACATCCCACCTTTCCCTCATTTTAGCACCAAATCCTTGCACCCACTTGTACCAAGAGCTTGAGATAAGTTTCTACTCTTTTATTCTTATTTGCTTTGTGCCAAATCTCATTTTTTTCCTCAAGCTTTGCTATCTCAAAAATGGTAGGTGAGTATATTTTGGGGCTTTGAAGTAGAAATCTAAGAGTGTGGAAGGTTGGTTCTAGTAAGTGGTAATAGGAAAGCCACACCTTGATTTTTTTTTTCATGAGTTTCTTGAAAACCCTAAATCCTATAATTAGGGATTTTACCTAATCTCTTTATCCCTTTCTTAGTTCAACTCTAAATGAAATTTCTAGAGCCTTATGAAGTGCAAATTGCAATTATAGTGTAGTTAATTTATTTATTCATGGTGCTTGTTTTAAATTCCTAATAGCTAGTGGGTAACTCTAAGTTTTAAGGAAAAATGATCTCCTTTGAAGTTGCTTCTTAATGTAGGTCATTGTTTCATTTATCTTGACTTGTCAAAATAATTGTTTATGGCCAGATTCAGTGGGCACTACACAGCTTGATCCTCCAAGCATCGTGGGGACTGATTGAGTTGGTTCTTTGTACTTGTGAGTGGATAGTTTACACTGCTATATATTTTGAAATTTAAACATCTTGGCACATATTTATATCTATTCTAATAGCTTTGGTTATAGCCTCAAGCTTATATTTTGGGGAAACAAAATCTTTAAGTTAACTTATGATGATTTTGAATTTTTGTTATGAGAATTGAGCTATAAAGATTGAGTGTTGAAACTCCGCCTACTGTGGCAAAGAGATATAGCGGCATGTGTTCCGCCTTCTGTGGTAAAGAGATATAACGGCATATGTTCCGCCTGCCGTGGTGAAGAGATATAACAGCATGTGTTCCGCCTATCGTGGCGAAAAGGTATAACGGCGTGTGGTCTGCCTACCGTGACGAAGAGATGTAACGGCTAATGCGCATATAATATATGTAAAGAATTTGTTTAAGATATGAGATGAGATTTGCTAAGTAGAGTTGTTTTGCAAAGCTTAAATATTCAGGCTATTGCTTGTTTTCCTTTCTTGTTCACTATGTTTTTTTATGCCCTCACTGAGTCTATGTGACTCACCCCATTCTTTTTCCCTTAAGATTTGCAGGTTGTTGAGTAGGGGATTCCTGGGATTTGTTATTTTGCCCAAGAGTGTTTGTCTTTTGGTAGACCTTCATTGTCATTGCTAACTAGTATTACATGTCGACTCCAGTATTTTGCAGCTATAGGAGATAGAGTTTATTTCTTTCTTTTGATGTATATACGTATGATCACAAAGTCTTGATATGTCCTTTTTGTATAGCTGGCTCAGTTTGTACTTATGATTGATGCTAAATGTTTATGTTTGTGTTGGATATGGACATGTGTTTTTGACCAGATCTAAATAAAAGATGTGTTTTGTTCAGTTTTTAGAGGAAACTCTGTCGAATTTTTGGTAGCCCTAATGTAAGGTTCAAATTGTTTTCTTTAATTGATGTGGTATGGTTAGGCTTGCCAAGCTAGTTGGGTACTGAGTATCACTAGCTTATGCGCCGGTCTCGGCCTAAGAAAGGGTCGTGACAATCAGGTTAAGGCAAAAATCCTTCACAAACAGTAATTACAATCAACATTCGCACCATGAGCACACAAGCACATAGTTCTACTTATTCTCTGCTTCTCGTCAAAGAAGCATTTAAAAATTCCCTTAGGTTTCTATAAAAAAAAAAAAAAGAAGAAAATCCCCTTTCTCTACATTGCTATTTTTCTTCAGCCAAAGACTACATATTTTTAATAGAGTCTTTTCACTCTTTTGCAATTCACTATCCAAATCACATGCACAATATAATCATGATCTATAGCTAAATTCATATTTCAAAATTAACCAATCTCTGCCACACCAATACACAATTTGAATCCTGATTAAAGAATAATCTTATTATTTAATCTGCATGAGCACCTAAGTGCATAAACATCAATCAATAACCAGAATTAAATTTAAGAATACCAAAAGACATTCCTTATATATATGTTCTAATCTTGACCATGCAATTATACATAGATGATCAAGATTAAAAATTACTTAAAGGTCATGTAACCACTTAAAAAAATCACATGCATTTATGTTCTAATCTTGACCATTCATGTAAGATCCAATAGTCAAGATTCACTTCTATCACTTCTTATAATAAATACTCATCTCACCAAATACGCTCCCTATATATATATATATATATATGTCCAGTCATATTAGAGGTGCAAACACCTGGGTAAGGGAGAGGAAAGGTGGTTTGGCAGAGGATCAAACCTCCGACATCGACATTACACGAAATTCCTTGGCCCAGTGTGCCACTTGAGCAACAAGCTCGATGGCAAATCCTTATTCTTAATTAAGTAGACATTTTAGACAAATTTACTCAAATACCAATTATCTAGGTATCCAGAAGATCAATGGCTACTAGGCAGTCTGTAGAATCTTAATCCCTAATTACATATTAAAACCTCATAAACCCTACATCCGACACCAAAAATTCACATGATCAAACAACTCCCGAGTTTCAAATCACCAATATATAATACAACTAAAAAAAGTTAAAAAAAAATTTAAAAAAAAGAAAAAGAAAAAGAAAAAGAAGAATGGGGGTTAAAAAAGAGTAAAAAAGGCGTTGTTATTGTTTGGGGAGTAAAAGAATAAACCATAGAAAGAAAAGGAGAGAGAGAGAGAGAGAGGGGGGAAAACATACCATGTGGGGGTACTTGTCTTGATCGACAACGCGAGTGTTCTCGAGCTTGATGTTGAGGTACTGGTCAACAGAATGCAAAGTGCCTCGGATGGCCAAGTCGTTCTTGAGCTCAACGGTTACTTCTCTGCCCACCAAATCCTTGAAATACGAGAAGAACAACTACACCCCAAACCAAACCATTGCCACCCATCACAAACCGCAGAAGAAAAAACCACAAAATCGAAAGCACAGAACAGAAGAAGAAAGAAACTTTACCATTTTGGGAAGGCGAAGAACAACGGCGTAGAGAGAGTAAAATGGGTGTCGAAGTGGGAAACAAGTAACAAGGGAACGAGGGTAACTTTGCGCACCAGACAAATATATATAAGCAGACAACTATCTATATTGTTTTAGATATTTTTTTAATATTTATTTTATTATTAATCGTAGCGACTATTATTATTAATATTTTTTAATAATTATTTTAAATATATAAAATAGAACAATAATAAAATAAAAATTTAAAAAATATTTAAAAGACTGTACTATTAATATTTCATATATTAAAATTTATTCTTCTGCCGAAATTGCCCCCGCGTCAAATTGTCCCCGATAAATTGTCCTATAAGAACATATCTTAAAGGTTCTAAAATTGGAAGCATTTCATGAAAACTTGAGTTTCTAATGCATCGAGAATTAAAAAATATATTTTTTTTTTTTATATAAAACCCATGCTATATACGAGTGTAACCTTAGTAGTTTGGATTCGTAAGGATACTTGTGAGAAAAACACATGCTATTATACAAAATAAATAGCCTTTACAATGTTATAAGTTTGAGTTTGCAAACAAAAAAATGTAAAAATAAAAACTAAGACAAAAAAATATCAACATGCAGCTTTTTTCATTATATTTAAAATTTAATTTATTTTTAATGTAAAATGCTTGCATTATTATCTAATAATTATTTTATAGTTGAATCAATTTTTTTAAATTATTATTATCATTATCAAACTTTTTTTTTAGAATTAATTTTAAAGAAACAATTAGTTTTAAAGAAATATAAGGAAAAAAAACGATGTTCACACCGCAATTGTATTAGGGATGTTCAAATCTAAACAAATAAAATTAAAAATTGATAAAAAAAATTAAAAATTGATAAAAATCGAAATGGATCAGATTGATTTGAATTGATTTGAGAAAAATCGATCGATTCGGTTCGATTTTCAATTCAATTTTATAGAATCGATCCAAACTGAACTGAACCGATTACTTTATTAAATACTCACCTAAAATTACCTAAATGCCCATAACTACTCCTTCCCCTAAATCCCATTTTCTTCATTTTCAGACAGTAGTCCATTTCGGACAGCCTCGAACCCATTTTCTCAAACCAAGTAGCCCGCTAACCTCGAATCCACCTCAACCACCGTGCATTACTAGCAACTGTTAACCAGTAACTCCGACCACCACCTTTCCTACTACGCCTGCCATCTTCCTTCTCCAGATCTGCCATTTTCAGACTAGTGTTGTCACTGCCGCTCGCTGTTGTACGTCGTCACCCACAAGTCCACAACCTTGTCATGCCACCACGCCCTCTCTCCAGAACCCAGATTCGCCACGCATGTGCCACCAGAACCCAAAACAGAACCACCACCCACCCGTACGAATCCCACCAGCCACCCATACACACTGGTCAACACTCACTGCCGAGCCACCAACATGCAGTCATGGACCAACTCCTCCCTGATCAACCTGTTGGCGTCCACTACGTCACACTCGATAATGGTCTTCGCTACTACATTCGTTGCAATTCCAAACCCCCGCATGAGAGCTGCTCTTGCACTTGCCATCAGAGCTGGGTAACCCTAACCTCACCTAACCTCACGTCCCTCCTTATCTTTTCTTTTAAGTTCTAATTGTTCAATCAGTGCATTTTAATTATTCAAATTATTCAATTATACACTTTTGGAACGTTTTTAATTTCAATTATATTATTGTTGTTATGTATTGCTTTCATTTAAATTGCATTTTCATTATGTAGGTTAAAAACTGAATCATCTAATCCAATCCAAACCAATTAAAATCGATTTGATTATTAGAATTCATTCAATCCAAATCGAACCGATGATACTTATCTTGTTTGAATCGGATAATTTTTTGCTTCAAAACCTATCCAAATTCATCCAAGAACACTCATATCTTATACTTTATATGGTATAATAGAAAAAAAAAAAAAGAAAGAGAAATAAAATAATTATTCCTTATCTTATTTGGTATCATCAATAAAAATAAAATAAAATATATATAAATAAATAAATATTAAATTATTTATTACCTTTTATTTAATCTAATGAAATAAATAGAGTAAAGTATATTTAAAATAATAATAATAATAAACCTCCTCTCCTAATCCCTACAAAAGGGAAAGGAATAATGTAAACGCAATAGAAAGTAAAGGCAGATGAATCGCTTCCCTTTCATACTTAAGTTGATACTAATCAAATGAAGAAGGAACTCTCTTGCTTTCTTTTCCACCCTAGAAGGCCATACCAAACAGAGCCTGGGAGGATTCTGCAACAACCCCAACCACAAAAAAATTTAGAGTAGCTTAACAGGTATTGGCATGACGACATATTTGCATGAAATACAGGTAATTCTATCCGAAAATACCGCTCAAATGTTTAAGATGACTATGCTGCTAGATTGAAGAAACATGTAGAATATCAAAAGTAAAAGAATACAAAAACAAACGGAGTAGTGTAGTGATCAATACTTTAAGACAAATGTTTTCCAAGAAAAAGAAAAACTAGATATTACAGAAACATGCGTCAAACAGACCAGTTACAGCGCCAACACAAATTACATTTACATCACTTACACATGAATAAGCTAAGAAAATTAAAAATTGCCTCTAATCCTATAAAAGATCATCATCTCCCTCTAACTATGGCTCTCGCTATCTTTTAAAAAGGAGAGTAGAAGAGGGTTGTACAGAAAGCTGCTCAGTGTTGACACTAAAGCCTTTGCTTCACCCGCCTCCCATTTATGTCGCTGCCATCAAGTATTGCTTCATTCCTATGCTTGCACATGAAGTCCGAATGCTCAGTAAATCTAGCCACGTACTCCAATAGCTCAGTCAGAACAGATGGGCAACTTTCCTTCAAGTACTCAAATCCATCAGTTTGCATCACAGCTGAACAACCAAAAAGAAATACTTCAGTTAATAATCATATTTCTGGATGAAAAATAAAAATGTATGAACAAATTTGTTCAAATTGGTCCAGATAAATTTACCATAACAGAAATTTTCAGTGATAGCCATCTTATAAACTATCCTATGAGACGTTTTACAATATGAATACCAAATATTCCATCTCTATGTTAAACCCTGGAAGACATATACTAATTGTTATCTTTAAGCACTCCTTTGTCTTCTTTTTTGATAAAAAATAATATTTAGAAGAGGAAAAAGGAAGCACAAAAGCAAAAGTTAAATATTCACAACCCCTCCCTAAGAAAAAAGAAATAAGGATTCATGAGATTAACTGGTCATACAAGACTACGAGGTCAACTTGGGACAACCACTGAACTATATTAACATGGATAAATTAATAGTAAATAAAAAGGATTGCATTAAAGCAACACCAGATGAATCTGTCATAGCTTAGATTTTTTCATTCAAGTTCAAGCTGGAGGACATAATAGCGACAAGCATTACTGCCAATATTGAGCAACAAATTTAACTTCAAATCATAATTACCTACTGACTTTCAGGCTTTTTAATGTCACAAGTAACCCCCTAATCTTGCACTCTTTTTTTGTGAGGGTAAAGTAGAAGTTATGAGAAGAAAAACACACCTCTAATATTTTCAGAGGTGGCAATAAACTTGAGACAGACTGCTTTCAGCTGGAAACAATGGTGCTGCTCTGCCAAGGCTAAAGTCGTAGCCACAGTATTTATAGCAACATCTTCACAGAGACTGGCTTCACACATCAGCCTAAGCCTCTCTAAGCCATACCGATCAGCTGCTGCTAGCAGATGCTGAGCCATCAAGGTTGTTGCCCATGTTGAGTTCAACCCAGTAAGCTCTTGCATGTCAGGCAGCGAGTCCCAGTATATAAAATGAAGCAAGGCCTGCAAAATAGAGAAAATGCACAGCTGACAAGTCATTCAACATGCATATTGCTCAGCTTAATTTATCAAAGCTAATACTGCCACATTCTCATTAGGCACAAGCCTTTCATGTAATTGTTTGGAAACCACATGGAGTCACCATGTATTCCCATAATGTATTTACGAACAACATAACCATGATATTTCCTCCTCAGGATAACTATATCCAAAAGTAAAGAACAATAACAACAACAACAACCAAGCCTTTTCCTACTAGGTGGGGTCGGCTACATGGATCAAACGATGCCATTGTGCCCTATCATAAACTAAGTCTTCAGAAATGTCATTCAAATCTAAATTTTTTTAATAGTTTCACATATAATCTTTCTTGGTCTCCCTTTACCTCTAGTTATTGGACTATCCTTCACCTGATCTACTCTTCTTACCGAGGCTTCTAAGGGTCTTCTCCTTACATGTCCAAACCACCTAAGGCAAGATTCTACCATCTTTCCCACAATAGGTGCTATCCCTGCTTTCTCTCTAATGCATTCATTTCTAATCCTATCTTGTCTTGTATGGCCACACATCCAGTGCAACATCCTCATCTCCGCGACACTGATCTTATGCTCTTGCTGGCTTTTTAATGCCCAACATTCAGTACCATACAACATCGCGGGCCTTATAGCTGTGCGGTAAAATTTACCTTTAAGCTTGAGAGGGACTTTTCTATCACAAATCACTCCTGAAGCACTCCTCCATTTCATCCATCCAGCTTGAATCCTATGATTTACATCTCCCTCTATCTCTCCGTCATTTTGTATGATAGATCCAAGATACCTAAACCGTGTGACTTGTGGTATGATGTGGTCTCCAATTTTCACCGCTAAGCTAGTATTACCATGCTTCTTACTGAACTTACATTTCATATACTCCGTCTTACTCCTGCTTATACGAAAGTCATATTCTTCCAAAACTCGTCTCCATAACTCTAGCTTCCCATTTGTTTCCTCTCTCGACTCTCCAACTAAGACTATATCATCTGCAAAAAGCATGCATTGTGACACTAGCTCTTGGAAATGCGCAATAAGCACATCCAAGACCAACTAAAAAGATATGGACTCAAAGTTGACCCTTGGTGCAGTCCTAAAGTTATAGGGAAATTTTTTGTAACCCCTCCTTGTGTTCTCACACAAGTTTTAGCCTCATCATACATATCTTGGATTGCTCGAATATAAGCAATACGAACTCCTTTCTTCTCCAGAACCTTCCACAAGACCTCTCTCGATACCCTATCGTAGGCTTTTTCCAGATCAATGAAAATCATGTGTAGGTCTTTTTGCTTCCTCCGATACCTCTCCATCAATCTTCGTAGAAGATAGATTGCTTCCATGGTAGACCTCCCAGGCAATCCGAAAGTAAAGAAATCAATAAGAAAATATTTCACCTTCTGTTGCTATTTCTACTCAATTTTCTCTACATATTTAAGATATTAAATACATCTTTTATTATATTATTATGTGAAACATCAAAACATGTTTATTAACCTCAAAGATTAAAATCAAACTGTCATGTAGCACCTAGATAAATAGTACTCGTTCAACTTGGTAGATTTACAAGAATCAATTTCCAAGCAAAGCATATATTATAAAAAGTATCAAATAACTTCTTCCCATGACCAAAAGCCATGTGAATCTGCCAATTCTAACTGCAAAATAATACATTACAATATGATACAATACAAATTTTCTTCTAGTGCCTGAATTCATGTTTCATATTCAGCAAGAAGATAATAAAGCTTTAGCAATTATAAAGTCAGAACCAGCAGGAACTACTCTACCAAAGAGGAACCTAGAAACTAAGGAAGCACAAACAAGCTCATAACTATGATCAATTTATATGATAACTTGTCTTGTCTCAGGTTTTTTTTTTTTGGGTAATAGAAAGGTTCATATGCCCTCTCAGTCAACAGCCACCAACTGAATGATCGTCCAACAATCAATAATACTACCATCTAGGCAGGGATACCATCATAGTAGTCAATCCCGGATCGCGGCTATAGCGGTACAGTGGCCGATAGGGGATATAAATCAAATAATTTATGATACAAAGAGCATTTAATGAAACCTTAAAAACTGGAGCCTCCATGTCTTCAACTTTTATACACTGGGTATTCTGATCTTTCATAGGACCGAAAAGTTGGGCTCTGAAAACAGGTGAGCGAGCTGCTAGTACCAATTTATGAGCTGCAAAAATTTCTCCATTCACTTCAAAACTCACATCACTTCCTTTTCCACTTTCCAGCAGTTGGCCAAATTGCTGACCAATGTTAGAAGGCGGTATTGGTATGGAATATATTTTAGGGCCTTCCGTGCATGACCTCACAACACCAACGCTACAATTTACAGAGAGGCAATCATCTTTAAGGTAGTCTGATGTCTCTAGAGCTGTTCTCTTAAAAAACCGCTTGTAACCCCTGAAACACCCGATATCAAACAATTAGGCGCTTAACAAGCTGTTGAGATTCCCTTCTGATGTGTGTGTGTGTGTGTGTGTGCAGAAATTGTACAAGTGAGACAATTAATTTAAAAAATATATATCAGAAAAAAAAATGTGTTCTCACTGCATAAGAGGAGGATTCTAAAACAACCCCACCCACAAGTAATCTGAAGGCAGCTCAACAAGTGAGTATTGGTTTGATGACATATTTGCAATCCATAAAAGTAATTCTCTCAAAAGATATTTCTTATATGACATGAACCCTTCCCCCACCCCTCTCTCTCTCTCAAATTACTATTCCCTTCATCCCTTTTCCAAGGCATCCCAAACACATAACCGCATTTGTGAGAGCAAGGGAGAAAAGATTTCACCCCCTGCATCATTCCATAAAACCTACTCCATCATAAAAATAGCACAATCATTCGGCTACACCCTTCTTAACATAAAGACTTACCTTATTCATCAAAAGAAAATTATCACACAACTTGGCATATACAACAGCTGCATTCAGGATGAGATAGGCAAGCTAGGTACTTAACGTGAAAATTTAAACTGTCCCAACTTTATAAACTCTAAATACTTAAATTCAACATGTAAGTTGTAACCTATTACACGCAAGTTAAAACTTAGCCGAGTACCCCATATGATTAAAAATATAGTTTCAGACCATATTCTACGAAACGAATAAAATCAAGAAAAGGGGCATGGGGCTGGAGGGGAATCAAAATCAAAATTCAATTTTTAAATTAAAAGCGCAAAAAAATAAACTGATGCAAATTCAACCTACCACATGCTACCGCGGTATTTTAACGTATAAGGCCCGCTTTCCAGCGTCCTCTCGAAATGGCTATGCACCTTGTGCCTCTCCTTCCCGCTCTGATCCAAAAGGGTCAGCTCGAAAAGCGCCCTGACGTCCGTGCCTTCGCTGGCGAGGGCGATAAAGAGGGAAACGTAGGTGCCATTGTCCTCGACGCTCTTCCCGTCCGGGTAGAAATAGATCGCCCAATCGTACCCACCCACCGAGAACGTGTCCGAAGCTATGTATTTTCCAATCCCAATCCCTTTCGACAGCGAATACCCCGTGATCTTGAACTGGTGAGAACCCCTCACGGTTTCGGTGACGCACGTCGATGAGGTCGTTGATGGTGCTGAAGAGGGAGAAGGGGATGATGAATTGGTGGATGGCTTCGCGGTTTCTCGGAGAATCCTACCCATGCGCGAGCCACCGTAACGGAATCGACGATGCCTTGGAGTGAATTGTTCGGAAACGACGCCAATCGAGGGATTGGGTAAAGGAAGGAATTGGGATTCGGGCGGAGACGATCGGTGCGCGAGGGTGTGGATTGGACTATCTGAGATTCTGAGTTCGATTGAGTGAGAGGTTGATGAGAAAATCTAGGGTTCGGTTAAGGAAAGTTGTCAGATTCTGGGAGATGAATTTTCTAGGGTTTCGACTCAGAGAAAGAGAGAGAACGAAGCAGGAAATTCAGAAATGAAACGAAGGATAATGACTTTAACGTTAAGTATTCAACTCTTATATTCTTATTAGGGGTGTCAAAATGGGTCGGGTTGGTCCATTTGAAACATTCTATTCAGATTCGGGTCATTTTTTAGTCAATCTATTCGGACCATATAAATTTCGAGTTAAGATTTTGTCAGTCTATCTCAGTTCATTTAATCTTATATAGTGTTAAAAGAAATGAAATTAACTCAATCCATTCTAGCCAACCATTTTGAGATATATATAAGGTTCGGTAATAAGATTTTTCTTAACTCACCATCCATTTTGTCAGTTAATCAATCGGACCGTTCTACCATCTGATCTAACTCATTTTGACACCCCTAATTCTTACATCAAATAATACATATATTTATTTTAATACTTTATTTAATATTATTCATTCAACATATTTTTTATTATCATTTTCTTTTACTTAATTACATCAATTAAAAATAATATAAATAATACTAACACTTCTAAAAAATATATAAAATAATTATTTTTCTAACTTATGATAGCTAGTGCTGAGCCGGAACATGCTCTTCGTTCGATTGATTAAAAGTTTAATGAATTAAAATTTTTTGGCTTGGTTATTATTAACTAAATTGAATTTATTTTTATATTTAAAGATTCATATTGTTATATAAATTTTGAATTAATCAAGATTTAATGTGACTTTCACACAACAAAAGATTTATGCAAAAGAAATATGAATTTTTAAAATAAAAAAGATCTTTTATTAAAAATTAAGTATTTTGTTCTTTTTTTTATTAAAGATGAACAATGAGATAAATATTTTTGAATAAATGAAATTTTAAAAAAATTGAAAAATCATAAATTAAGCTTTTTTTAAGTGAATTTTTTATACTTTTCAAAAAATAAATTTTTTATACCATAAAAAAATTATTTAAATATTAAAAATACTTCTCTAACATTACATTTAGACATAAAAAAACATTAACCTTTTTTAAAAAATTTAAAAAAATTACATAAAAAAATCTTATGTTAAAAACTCAAACAAATGAGTCTATCTATTAACTTGAAAGCCAATTTGATATATGATTATTTATTTTTTAAGAATAATATAAATAATATTTTAATTTAATACATATTAGTATTTTATTTTATTTTTAGTTTGATTATATCCTTCTTTTAATAAAATATATGAAAAAAAAATATCGAGCTACAAAATCAAGCCCTATTACACACTTGTAAGTTACAAATTTAATAATAGTATAAATCCTTAAAAAGAATAATTAGGCTAAGGAACATCTAAAAAACTACTTGTAAATATTCTTCATATTTACTAAAATCTCCATAATATTTACAAGAGATATTTTATAAGCTTTGTAAATATACAGATATTTTAGAAGTTAAATGAGAAATGTTTTAGAGTTTTATCCCTATTACACACTTGACTATATCTCTACATTTTACTCTATTATGTTAAGTATGTCGAACAATTATAAATAGCCGAGATTCTATTAGACCAAACCATAGATAATTAAATAATCGGCTTCTGGATTGAATTTTTCCCGACAAGCACTCACTTACTTGAAGACTAGATTTAATATTAGCTCATTAAGTTCGAACAACTCGTGACTTTAAGGCAAACTGAATTCGAGCCAATAGAATAAGCATGATTTCTTATTTAGTTAAGGTCAAGTGTGTTTGGTTCAATTGTGAAAATTTTGATTATTTTAATAATCGATTATTGTATATTTGATTTAATTTTATGTTTGGATATATTAGCTAAAAATGATTTTAAATAATATATTTCATTTAGATAGTATAAAAAGAATATTTGTTATGCAATGAATTACCAAAAGAGACATAATTTAATTTAAAAAGTTATTTGATATAGGACAAAATAATATTTACATCTCAAAATAAAAATAATCTCAACAACTTTTTCAAATAATGCTCACATTAATAGCTTTTGAACAAAAGGTTGTTGCTGTTAAAAAAATTATATTAACAACTTTTACTCACTCTACCAAAACATGTTGCAAATGGTTGGTAAAAGTTGTTGGACGGCATATAAAAACCGAACCAAACATGCTATAAGTGCATGTTTAATTGGAATTATTTCCCAAACTAACATTTATTTTTGCTCTAAAGTTTTTTTTACTGATCATGGTATGTTTAAGTAATTCTATAACAGTTTTTGCACGAAATTCAATGTATTATAATAACTTTTTCATAATTTTGAAACTTATGATTTTAGATTATAATAAAAGCTTTGAGATGTAAATATTATTTTATATTCAATCAAATAATTTTTTAATTATTCTATATATTTATAATTTAATGCATAAAAACGATTCTTTTCATACCATATATATAAGCGAAACATATTATTTTAAAATCATATTTCAACTAATATATTTAAACATAAAATTGATTCTATTATAATTTATTATACAATAATCGATTATACAATACTCAATTATTAAAATAATTAAAATTTTCACAGTTGAACTAAATACATCATAAATTAAGCATGACTCGGCTCAGCTTGACTCGTTGTATGTTTGGTTGGGAATATTTCCAAACCAACAATTTTTTTTTTTTGCTCTACAATTTTTTTTCACTTTTTATGGTTCGTTTAGGTAATTCTCTAACATTTTTTACATGAAATTCAATGTATTATAATAATTTTTTTATAAGCTTGAAACTTATGATTATAGATTACAGATTATTCAAAAACTTTGAAATGTAAATATCATTTTATTCTTAATCAAATAATTTTTTAATCATTCTATACATTCGTAATTTAATGTATAAAAATGATTCTTTTCATATCATTCAAACAAAACATATTATCTTAAAATCGTATTTTAGCTAATATATCCAAATAAAAAACTAATTCTATTATAATTAATTATACAATAATCAATTATTTAAATAATCATAATTTTCACAATTGAACTAAATACATCCTAAATTAAGCATGGCTCAACTCAACTTAACTCATTTTCAACCTTAAATATAAAATAATTTTATATTTTTTCTTTTGACAAAAGAAATAGACGCACATCTACCTGTATAGGTCCAGACGCTTTACATTTACACTCTGTTTGTTTCAAGAGAAAATGAGTAGAAAGAAAATAAGAAGAGTGTGAACACCTAATTTTGTCCGGGTAGTTAAAATCTTAAAAAAAAACAAAAGAAGAAGAAAACAAAAAAATAAAAGTTAATTATGTCAATATGTGTTCTTTGTTTGTTTGGCTCATTTCCTTTTTTTTAGCCCCAAAAAAAATTTATTTGGCCCAATAAGTATTATAATTACAAAAATTTGGAAAAAAAATAAAAATAAAAAATAAAAAAACAATAATAAAGAAGAGAAGGGGCTGCTGTTCCACCCCTCTTGCTTTTTTTTTTTTTGGTTTTTTTCCATTTTGAGTATGATCCTAATTAGATTTTTCTTAGTTTTCTCCTTTTTTCCGTTTGCCACTAGACACCATGCACTGTACGCATAACAGAGTGCAGACCACGCTGATGGCTCCCCACCTACACAGCTACACTAGCCACTACATTCTGCAATTGCAGAACACTATTGTTTTTGCTCCCTACTCACTCTGATTTTCTCCACTTTTTCTACCAGCACTCACTCTCACTCCCATACACTCACATTTTAACTCATTAATATCACTCAGTCACACAGACATTTTGGATTAGGGGATTCACGTAGAGAACCTGGAGGTTGCAAAAAGGGCTCACACATTTTTCTTCTTCACAAGCATTCATTATTTTCCTCTCCACCCTTCATTCCCATCCATCATCCTCAACCCTCTGCCATCTCCATTTTCCATTGTAGCCACACACACCCACTCACCTTTTCACTCCTACACACTAATTTGTCTGCACTCTCACGTATAAGCTACAAGGGGATTCTTTCATTTTTGGACTTCACTCAATAAAAAAGGGACCACGTCCAAGCCTCCGGAGACCACCGAAAAAACCTCCATAATTACCTCCATCCTCACCACTCCATAACCATCTTCCTGACCACCCAAACAAACAACATCTCCACCCATCCTCTACAAACACAACCAAGACCACCTTCACCTTCACTCTCCACCAAGCTTCACCCCAATCACCCAAACCTCGTTCGGTGAACCACCCTTCTTCCTCATCCCTCCAAACCACTATCACCCTCACAACCCCTTGCGAACCATCAAGCCACCCCATCAAGATCCATAGCCATTAACCTCCATCACCTCCCACACCTTCCAATCTCCTCCACGTGAAGCTATCACCCTCAACCACCTCACCCTGTAGCAGTAGCCGCAAGCCACCAAGCTGCCACCATAACAGCACCGCGAAGCTCCAACCCACCGTTACATGAAGCCAACACGCCTAGCCGAACCAGAAACCACCACACCATCATCATCACCCCGCCACCGTCGAACTCTGCTCCACTCACTGGGACTCGCCAGATCTAAGACGCCAGTTGCGAACCACCGTGCTCGAACCAGAAGCTCGACGAAACCACCACACCCCCACCGTCGATCTGCTTAGACCCGTCGGAAAACTCACACTCAGCAGCACCCACACCACACCGGCGACGTCAAAACTGAACGCCGTGCTGTCGCTCGTGAGCCGGGTCTGACCCCCGTCCAGTCCCCCACCATGCCGCAACCGTCTGTTCAACTTGGAGGGAGTGGGTTTTCTCTTCTTCCTCTCGTTTCTTTTTTTCTAGAACCAAGATCTTGCTTCTTTTCATTTCTTTGTTTTTATTCAAATTTTAAAGTAAGGTTAATGTTTGTTTTGTCAATTTGCTTTAAAGAAAAAAAAACATTGTGTCTTGGGCTTGGGCTTAGTAGGTGAGCACCTGGATGTGTTCTCTAATTTAGGCTTCAATTAAAAAAGGAGGGGTCCAAAATGATAAAAATACAAAAAAAAATAAAAACGATAAAAAAAGGAATACAAAAAAATATATATAATTGAACTTTTTTTTGTGTGAGAAAATAAAATGGGACTAGCTGAGTTGCGACAGCTTGTTAATTCTGTAACTTTTAGAATTATTTGAGTTGTGATAACTTGATGATTCGTTTCTAAGCATAAGAAAAAAAATCAATCAAATGAGTTTTCGGAACAAAAATATTTTAAAATTAAAAACAATTTTGTTGTTAATATTTTCTTAATTGTTGATTTTACAATTTTCTTTAGAAATTAAATAAATAAATAAAATAGAATCATTAAACTTTATTGAGAAGAATAAAATGAGATTAATTGAGCTGTGATAGCTTGTTAATCTCATAACTTTTAAAATCATCTGAGTTGTGACAACTTGATAATTCATTAAAAAAATATAATAAATAGAAATAATAAAATGTTTGAACTTTGTTGAAAAATAATAAAATTAGATTAGTTGAACTATAACAGCTTGTTAATCTTACAGTTTTAAAAGAATCATCTGAGTTGTGACAGCTTGATGATTTTCCTTTTTTAATAACAAAGTCAAAGGAGTTTTCAAAATAAAATTCTTTTCAAAATTAAAAATAATTAACTCACAATCGTTTTATAAAGAATGACGTGACTTTGAATTTTTCATTGCACCCGAGGATACGTAGGAGCAGAATCTCAATTCTGTCGAGCCAAAATTAAATTTTTATAATTTATTTGTTTGTTTAGTTTATCTTTTAATAAATGGGTAAAATAAATATTTTCAAGAGTTATAAAAATTTGCATAACTAATTTAAGGTAACTGTTTTAGGACGGATGTATTAGCGGTGCTGTGGGGTTTAGTCTCCACCCTTCTTTAATCATAATTAGACTCCCGAACTTGAGTTTTTGAATGTAGACCATCTTTTTTTAGTTTTTCAATTTTTCCTAATAAAAATAAAAAATGGTGGCGACTCCCCTAATTTTTGTAATTTAAGTTGTTATCCCGCCGCGATCCCAGTCGCGACAATTGGCGACTCCGCTGGAGACTTTTGAGAGTTAAGCCTTTATAAGTTGGTTGTGCAAATTGTGACATTTAAATATTTGTTTTACCTTTTCTATTTTGTCTTGTTTTTCTATTTTGTTTAATTTGTTTATTGATTATTTTAATTGTAATCTTTGTTTGTTATGCAAACCTTAAGGTAGAGAACCTTTGGAAATTTGTGTTGTGTTTGCTTTGTTTTGCAGAATGTGGGTAGTTTTTAGGATAATAAAAGTTTATATGCTCCCTACACACACCGCACTTACACGTTTCTCACACACATTCGAGTGGGGCCCTATACCCGGGTCTAAGTGAAGCCTAAGTTAGGTAAAGGTTACGTAGTGGTAGCTATTTTAGATGTATATCTTGTTTAGTTATTGCGAAAACCTCATCTAGAATGTATCTTTTTCATGAATGTCCCGCACCTAATGGTTTACCTACTGTTGTGGTCAACATTTTGAAATGAGACTTAGCTCTAGAGGCCTTTAGAATAGTAAAGTCACCCAATGAAAGTTCTCACGAATTAGAAAGATTCGTAGATCCTTATGATAGAAATCTCCAAGTTTAAGGCAATCTCATTAGGACACAAAGGGACGTATTTATTCTTTATCTTCTCCTCACATCTTTCATTTTTGCATTAATTTTTTTATTTAAAAAAAAGAACAAATTTTTTCATCATGCATTCTTGTATATATCCATATTTAAAAAAAAAAGAAAAAAAATTCCCATTTAATGTTTTCTTTTTTTAAAATAAAATAAAACTTGAACCATTGCTCGTCCTCGAAAAACGCAAATCGCACAAACCCAGACCTACGAGGCGAGGACGCAAACTAAGGTACAAAAGATGGTCAAACTCAGAGAGAAATTTGGGTCGAGAGATGGATGAAATGAGAGAAAGAATTGATGCAATGGCAGAAGGACAATTAAGGGTCGAGAATTTACTGAGACAGTTAATCGAGACCCTTAGAACAACAAATGGAACCCCTACCGACACCGGAATAGATGCAAATGAAGGGAATAGTTCTATGAACAGAAGTCTTGAAGGGGAGAATAATAATGCAAAAGCTGCTCATGAGCAGCCAGTGAAGATATTCCTAAATAGTAATTTAGAAAGAGAAAAATCAAGAGATGAATTGATTGGAAAGATGCAAGAGCATATTAAAGCCATTCAAGGCCCTAACCTGTATGATTCGATGGGAATCGATGAACTGTGCCCAGAGGCCGAAGTTAATATCCCTAAGGACTTTGAAATTCTAGATTTCTTAAAGTACGATGGAAGCACCAATCCAAAGCTTCATCTGAAGACTTACATCACTAAAATGGTCATTTGGTCACGGGATAAAAAATTCTTAATCAATTTCTTTCATGAAAGCCTGACTGGGCCAGCTTTGGAATGGTCTATACAACTTGATCGTTCAAAGGTTTCTTGTTGGGATGATTTGACAAATCTATTCTTGAGGCAATATTGATTCAACATTGACATTGCACTTACCTGAGAACAGCTAGGGGCGATGCAAAAGAAACATGGTGAAACTTTCAAGCAATACGCCCAAAGATAGAGAATGTTGGTAGCCCAGGTTCAACCACCATTGACTTCGTCAGAGATGAGCTCGTACTTTATGGGGACCTTAGAAGCACATTTTATTGGGTTGATGGTAGGGGCTACCTATGAGGATTTTTCTGACTTAATTTTGGCGGGAGAAAGGATTGAGAACCTTGTAAGATCAGGTAAGTTACCTGCTGAAAATATAGAAAGTAGCTTTTCTAATATGGTGGCACCAGCAAGGGAGGAAGAGTCAGAAGTCAGTGCTTACCAAACTTCATACCAGGTTCCCTCACCGCTTTCATATGCCCTAACTCGCCCTATCTATACCAATCGCCCTCCAGCAACTCGGAATCTCTGAACAATAGGAGATTTGAGGCGTTAAGTGATGTGATTGCCATCTTAGACTTTTGTGATGCTTGAACTTATGTAAACTTTCTTGAAACATTAATGTAATAGATTTGCATGGATCTCAGCATTCTTGGCACTCATGTTCTTGTAATTTCTTTCTTATCATTCTTTTCTTTATTTGATTTCTTTTAGTTCGAATCCCATAGGACTCTCATTCTAGAAAATTTTTTGTGGTCATGAAGCCCACATGTGTAGATGCCCTTTGCAAAACCAAAAAAAAAAAGAGAAAATGAATCAAAAAGGAAAAATAAAATGGAGCAAAGAAGTAATCACTTGTTGTGTATAATATTTTTATCTCTAAATTAAAATTTTTGAAAATGAGCAATCAAGATTTGAAATGAAGATTGACCATCTTTCTCTCTCTTTCACAAGAATTCATAATTTCATTATCCCTTGTTGTCCTCTTTTTGAGCTTGAAAGTTTTCTTCAAAAAACCCTGGACAAGGATCACCCCTACACTAGGAGTTAACACAAAACAAAGGTTGATTACCATGGTATTTTTTAAGCATAATAAAAAGAATAGGAAGAAGAGGTGAAAAAGGCATGAAGTAAAAAAAATGATGAAAAACCAAAAAAATAAAATGAAAAGAGAGAAAGGAAAGAAAGAAGAAAGAAAATGAAATGAAATGATTCATGACAAAGGTGAACGATTGAAGTGAAAAGAAAAGGAAAAGAATGAAGAACAATAAGAGAAAAGTGTGCTTGAAAACGCAAAAACAGTTGACAAGATTCAATTTTGAACAAGGATCATTGGTCCAATCCAACCCTTAAATACTTGTTTGAGCCTTATATATTTCATTTCATAACCACTAATCTTGGTCACGTTACAACCCTTAAAAAGTCCATTCTGATCAATGAATGATTGCTTTTATTTTCATAAGCCTTAATTTTGAGACAAAAGGTTTTGCTCATCTAAGTATCTAGTTCATTGCTTCTTAAAAAAAATGAAAAAAAATGGGACTTACCCAGGAGCAAGTTTCTACCCTGTTCGAGCTGGCTCTACACTAGAGCATTTTTTTCTAGCTCGGTGTAGCCTACACTGGGACAATTTTTTTGGTTCAACTTGGCCTTACATTAGGACAAGTTTTCGCCCTGTTCAATTAGATTTCAAACTGGGGCAATTTTTTTCCTTAGTTCAATTTGACCTACGCTAGGGCAAATCTTATGGTCATTGGGATGTCTGCCCTATTCAATTTAGTCCTAAACTGAGGCAAATTTCTCTTCGGTTCAATTTGACCTAGACTGAGGCAATTTTTCTATTCGGTTCAATTTGACCTATACTGGGGCAAATTTCTCTTTGGTTTAATTTGGCTTAATGTAAATCATTGGTCATAATGCCCAGTAGGCAACTAAAGATGACTTTCATAAAGGTCGAACCAATCCATACTGGGGCAACACCTCTTTGAATCCCATACCAAGTTTGTGTCTTTTTCCATATACTCATCTTTTGTAAATACAATCTCTATAGTTAAACTTCTAAGACCAATCTAGAAGTTGTTCATTTCTTTCCTGTTGTACTTTTGAATTCATGCATGTCTATTACATAATGCTTCAGGTAAGGTGAACATGAGTACAACACTATGATTTGACCATCTAATGGTAACTCCCTGATGAACAATTTAAAAGAACTTGTAAGTTCCAACTGAAGGGGAGAAGTTATCCTAAGGGATAAACCAGAAATAAGAAATACAAAAAAAAAGGATAGAAGTGAAGATTGTGAAGAAAGCTAGGAAGAAGAAAGGGATCAAACTTGAAAGGAAAGATACTCAATGTTTGAAGATTCAAAGGAATTTGAAACAAGTTGATAAGCCCTAGTTTGCGAGAGCTTACACCCGGGTTTGGTGGATCAAAGTTTTTCGAGGAAGCAATTAGCCTCAAGTATACAAGTGAAAGGTTTTTGATTTGATGTTTTCAATCTATTGACAGGATCTTTAAGTTTTGAGCTGCAAGAATGAACAGTACAACATCTTTTCATGAGATAATAAGCTGCAACAGCTTTGAAAGTGACATCTTTGGCTTTCACGCCAAGCTTCACTATAAAAGAACAGACAAAGGTTTTTAAAAAATAAAAATAAAAAAAAGATCCAGGTCCATGACCTGATGAAGTGTCAAAAAATTTTTTTTCAAGTCGTTGGTTTGGTGGCTTTCACAAAAAAATTTAGGTCCATGCCTAATGATCCTTAAAAAAAAACAAAAATAACAATCTTAAGTCCTTGACTTGATGACCATGGCTTTCACCAAAAAAAAAAAAATTAGGTCCATGACCTAATGATATTTCCTAAAAAATAAAAGAAAAAAAAGAAGAAAAAAAAGAAAAGAAAAAGAAAAAGAAGAAGAAGAAAAAAAGAAGAAGAAGAAAAAAAAAAAAATCTTTTGGGTCAAGCTCATTGCCTTTTAAATTTCGGGACACAGAAGCCCACTGCATTTTAAATTTCAGGGCACAAAAGCCCATTGTCATTTAAATTTTGAGACACAGAAGCCCACTGCATTTTAAATTTCGGGACACAGAAACCTACTGCATTTTAAATTTTGGGACACAGAAGTCCATTGTCATTTAAATTTTGGGACACAGAAGCTCACTGCATTTTAAATTTCGGGGCACAGAAGCCCATTGTCATTTAAATTTTGGGACACAGAAACTCAGTGTCTTTTAAATTTTGGGACACAGAAGTCTACTATCATTTAAATTTTGGGACACAAAAACTCAGTGTCTTTTAAATTTTGGGACACAGAAGCCCACTGTCATTTTAAATTTTGGGACACAGAAGCCCACTGCCTTTCAAATTTTGGGACACAAAAGCCTAATGTCTTTTAAACGTCAATTGAGTTGTGACAGCTTTTGATAATTCCAAAACAAAAAACAAAGAAAACAAAAAAAACAAAAAAAAAATTCTTTTTATCAATAAACGTCAATTGAGTTGTGACAGCTTATTGACAATGCAGTGATGTCTCTGGCTTTACACTGAGCTTCACCCTGGTAGGATTAACGATGTTACGACAGCTCGTAAATCCACGTTTGAGCTCACTGGTTTTCAATCAACATCTTTGTCAGTTCATTCACATCATCTCATGCATTGTCTTTCAAATTCCAGGTCAAACTCACTGTCTTTTACATTCCGGGTGATAAGATCACCCAACGTCTTTGAAATTCAAAAGTAAAAAAAGGACTCTTTTTAGTCAATAAACGTCAATTGAGCTGCGACAACTTATTGACAACACGGTGACGTCTCTGGCTTTACGTTGAGCTTCACCGTGGTAGGATTAACGACACTGCGACAGCTCGTAAATCCGCATTTGAGCTCAATAGTTTGCAATTAGCATCATTTCATCACTGGACAAAATTTAACTTCACGTCTTTACTCATTTCTTACGACGATAATATGAAAAACTACGATCATTCCTAATATCTAGTAAGAAACAAGTAAAGAATGACAACTGTGAACATCAAATTTTGTCCGACTCGTTAAAATCTTAAAAAAAACAAAAGAAGAAGAAAACAAAAAAAAAAGTTAATTATGTCAATATGTGTTCCTTGTTTGTTTGGCCCATTTCCTTTTTTTAGCCCAAAAAAATTTTATTTGGCCCAATAAGTATTATAATTACAAAAATTTGAAAAAAAATAAAAATGAAAAAAAAACAATAATAAAGAAAAGAGGCTGCTGTTGCACCCCTCTTGCTTTCTCTTTTTGTTTTTTTCCATTTTGAGTATGATCCTAATTAGATTTTTCTTAGTTTTCTCCTTTTTTCCATTTGCCACTAGACACCATGCACTGTACGCATAACAGAGTGCAGACCACGCTGATGGCTCCCCACCTACACAGCTACACTGGCCACTGCATTCTGCAATTGCAAAACACTATTGTTTTTTCTCCCCACTCACTCTAATTTTCTCCACTTTTTCTAACTGTACTCACTCTCACTCCCACACACTCACATTTTAACTCATTAATATCACTCACTCACACAGACATTTTGGATGGAGGGATTCACGTAGAGAACCTGGAGGTTGCAAAAAGGGCTCACATATTTTTCTTATTCACAGGCATTCATTATTTTCCTCTCCACCCTTCATTCCCATTCATCATCCTCAACCCTCTGCCATCTCCATTTTCCATTGTAGCCACACACACCCACTCACCTTTTCACTCCTACACACTAATTTGTCTGCACTCTCACGTATAAGCTACAAGGGGGTTTTTTCATTTTTGGACTTCACTCAATAAAAAAGGGACCACGTCCAAGCCTCTAGAGACCACCCAAAAAACCTCCATAATTACCTGCATCCTCACCACTCCATAACCATCTTCCTGACCACCCAAACAAACAACATCTCCACCCATCCTCTACAAACACAACCAAGACCACCTTCACCTTCACTCTCCACCAAGCTTCACCCCACCACCCAAACCCATTCGGTGAACCACCTTCTTCCTCATCCCTCCAAACCACTACCGTCCCTCACAACCCCTTGCGAACCATCAAGCCACCCCTCAAGATCCATAGCCATTAACCTCCATCACGTCCCACACCTTCCAATCTCCTCCACGTGAAGCTATCACCCTCAACCACCTCACCTTGTAGCAAGAGCCGCAAGCCACCAAGCTGCCACCATAACAGTACCGCGAAGCTCCACCCCACCATCACACGAAGCCAACATGCCTAGCCGAACCAGAAGCCACCACACCATCCTCATCACCCTGCCACCGTCGAACTCTGCTCCATTCACCGGGACTCGCCAGATCTAAGATGCCAGTTGCGAACCACCGTGCTCGAACCAGAAGCTCGCCGGAACCACCACACCCCCGCCGTCGATCTGCTTAGACCCGCCGGAAAACTCACACTCAGCAGCACCCACACCACACCGACGACGTCAAAAATTGAACGTTGTGCCGTCGCTCGTGAGCCGAGTCCGACCCCCGTCCAGTCCCCCACCGTGCTGCAACCGTCTGTTCAACTTGGAGGGAGTGGGTTTTCTCTTCTTCCTCTCGTTTCTTTTTTTCCAGAACCAAGATCTTGCTTCTTTTCATTTCTTTGTTTTTATTCAAATTTTAAAGTAAGGTTAATGTTTGTTTTGTCAATTTAGTTTAAAGAAAAATAAAACATGCATAAACGGGGTTAGTGTGGTAGGCTTCCAGAGTAAAAAAAAAACATTGTGTATTGGGCTTGGGCTTAGTAGGTGAGGACCTAGATGTGTTCTCTAATTTAGGCTTCAATTAGAAAAGGAGGGGTCCAAAATGATAAAAATACAAAAAAAATAAAAACGATAAAAAAAGGAATACAAAAAAAATATAATTGAGCTTTTTTTTGTGTGAGAAAATAAAATGAGATTAGGCATTCTTCTGACAAATTGTTAATTCCGTAACTTTTAGAATCATTCGAGTTGTGATAACTTGATGATTCGTTTCTAAGCATAAGAAAAAAAACCAATCAAATGAGTTTTCGAACAAAAATATTTTAAAATTAAAAACAATTTTGTTGTTAATATTTTCTTAATTGTTGATTTTACAATTTTCTTTAAAATTAAATAAATAAATAAAATAGAATCATTAAACTTTATTGAGAAGAATAAAATGAGATTAATTGAGCTGTGACAGCTTGTTAATCCCATAACTTTTAAAATCATCTGAGTTGTAACAACTTGATAATTCGTTAAAAAAATATAATAAATAGAAATAATAAAATGTTTGAACTTTATTAAAAAATAATAAAATGAGATTAGTTGAACTATGACAGCTTGTTAATCTTACAGTTTTAAAAGAATCATCTGAGTTATGACAGTTTGATGATTTCCCTTTTTTTAATAACAAAGTCAAAGGAGTTTTCAAAATAAAAATCTTTTCAAAATTAAAAATAATCAACTCACAATTGTTTTATAAAGAACGACGTGACTTTGAATTTTCATTGCACCCGAGGATACGTAGGAGCAGAATTTCAATTCTGTCAAGCCAAAATTAAATTTTTATAATTTATTTGTTTGTTTAGTTTATCTTTTAATAAAGGGGTAAAATAAATATTTTTAAGAGTTATAAAAATTTACACAACTAATTTAAGGTAATCGTCTTAGGACAGATGTATAGGGGTGCTGTGGGGTTTAATCTCCACCATTCTCTAATCATAATTAAACTCCCGAACCTGAGTTTTTGAACGTAGACCATCTTTTTTTGGTTTTCCAATTTTTCTTAATAAAAATAAAAATTAGTGGCGACTCTCCTAATTTTTGTAATTTAAGTCGTTATCCCGCCACGATCATGGTCACGACAAGGAGAGAAAATGAGAAGAATATTTAATTTTCTCCCGTTTGGTTGTGGAGAGAAAATTGAGAAGAAAGAAAAAAAAAAGTTACGTGGGGTCCACCATAACATTTTCTCCGCTCAACAACGAAGAAAACATGAGAAGAAAAGAGAAGAGAAAATGGCTCAAATGATGGTTATACCCTTCTCTTTCCCCATGTCCTCTTCCTCTACCCCTGCACGACTCAAACTACTTCACCACGCGGATCTGCAGCTCGCAAATCTGCAACTTGCGGATATGAAACCAGAAATGATAGTTATACACGCGGATATGCAACTCGGCCATCGGACCACGACCCAACAGCCGCACGTTGTTCACCCACCACCCGAGACTACTGTCGCAACCTCCCCTGTCAACCCGCAAACTATGCGCCACCACCCAGTTGCTTCATCACCGCGACTCATAAATCATGTTCACCGGCCCAGATCTGCAAGCCTAGGTACCACTACGAGCCGTCAAACTAGATCCCGCACCTCTATAACTCAACGAGCAACCCCTCACCGTGCGTTGTCAAGCCCCAACCCAGCCGTCGAACCAGAGCTCTGCCGTCCAAGAAAATTTGAGAGGAACGGGGACGGGGACATGAACGGGAAAGTGGATAAACTCATAAACAAAGGAGGGGGAAATGGGGGAGGGAGGGGATGGGGGAAAAAAACAGAGGGAGGGATGGGGAAAAAGCATAGGGGAGGGGGGGCGAGGTTGTGGGTAGGTAAGGGGATAGGGAAATTAGAGGGGATGGGGCGTGGGTGTGGGGGGGGGATCCGATGGAAAATTAGAGGGGAGAATTATTATGTATGTAATAATATGTATGTAATAAGGATACATTTGTCATTTTAAATTATTATATATATTTTTTAATTTTTTAATACATTTATTATTTTCTTTCTACTCATTTTCTCTTCATCCAAACACACAAAGAGAAAATATATTTTTCTCTTCATTTTTTCTTCTCTCTATATTCTCTCTTTCCATTTTCTCTCCACATCCAAACAAAGCATTAAGACTCCTGTATGTCAACAGTAAACAAAAGCAACAAATAGTTTGGTTAGGTGGTGTGGTAACTTCTCTTTATGATTCTCACCAAAAGTTACCTTTTTTTTTTAAGATTTAAGAAGAGGTTAGAGATAATTTATTAATGCAAACAAATTTGTGTTTAACATATATGTAAAAAAAATTGTGTTTAATATATAGTATTTAAGAAACTAGATTGGACTGGTTAGTTTAACTAATTACACTATAAGCTAATTATATTTTCAATCTAATCATACTTTATTATAGTATTCAATTCAACTTTGATAAATCATTATTTTAACTAATTTAATTAATTGAATCATGACCTAAAACTCTTGCTAATTCAATTTTCCAAGAGCTCCTACTAATGCAATTTTCATTAAAATTTTAAAACATTTTGTTTAACAACTAATACTCTAATACTAATTCAAATACTCCTTACATACTTCTATATTATATATAAGGCATCACATTATACTCTAATCTTATGCAACCTTTTTTAATAGTTCAAGTCCTTATATAAACTATATCTACTATTTTTGTTTTTTTAGATAAACATCTATCTTCTACTTTATAAACAGGGAAATCACATTTTGATGGGAAAAGCTATTAACTTAAATTTTGTCAATACAGATATTCTCCCAATTTTTTTTCCAAATTTAAGAATTTTAAAAAATATCTACTAAAAAATTTAGATTTAGATACGGAACAAATTTAATCTCTAAATGTGTAAAATTCTATCTCTAAATATTTAGAGACAAAAATTACTCCATCTCTAAAATTGACGTCTATAAATATTTAGAGATAGAAAAATTAATTCTATTTCTAAATTAGAGATGAAAAAATTCCATCTCTAAATTAGAGACGGAAAAATTACGTCTTTATTTCCGTCTCTAAATTAGAGACTGATTTGTCCGTTTCTAAATCCGTCTCTAATATTTTAAGAAATATTTTTTAAAAAATAAGCATCTAGTTGAGATTTGTCACAACTAGATGCTTTCATTTTATGAAAAACAAATCTATTTTCCTATACATATAATTATCTAAAATCAAAATTTATCAAAAATCACAATAAATCATCAATCATTATAATTATCTAAGTAATTATAAAAGATATCAAAATAATTAAAAGTATATGAAGTAATTACAATATCTTATGCATACCATTAATTGTTATTATATTTTGCAAATAGACTTCTCTCTAACTTATACAATTATAAATAATGCAACTCAAAGTTAAATAAAATAATAAAAAAATCATGTTCCCAAAAATATGTTAGCAACTAAGAAATTGTTTTTACCTATACAAACAAGTTGCCAGGAAAGAGAAAGAACAGAATGATAATGATTAACTTAAAATAAATGTTGACATATACAAGGTCATTAATGATGCCACTAACAGACTGAGTTGCAAAATCTAGCTTATTGATCTTCGATAGATGATAGATCAAAAGTCTGCAAATCTTTTGCTAATAAAGATAACAGAAGCCTAAAATGAAGATGTTTAGAAGTTTGTATTAGAAAACAGAGACATATGCACTAAAATATACATTTCTCTCAAGCATAAGGAGACAAACTTTTCTAGATAAATAGTGTAGTTGAAAGTTGATAATATTCACCAGAATTGTCATGACAGCCTTCGTTTCATTTGCAAATATAGTTTTCTTGTCTTTTTTTTCAAAAAAAAAAAAAATAGCGCACAATTGTGTTTATGAGAGAGAACATTTAGATAATGATCAGTAAAAGCAATCTTAATTAGTACATCTTTCTGAAGTTGACCGAAAGTACAACACCAACTCGGGTTTTAATGTCAAGAATGATATTCGGGTTACCATCCCATTGCATCTCAAACTCCATAGTCACTCCATTAGGCCCACTATCCTCTTCAACAATTGAAATTCCTAGATATTTCCAGCAACATATTTCAGTAGCATCATGATATTATGGGGTGAAGAAAACCAACATCTTAATAAGTCAAAAACAATCGGTTTCACTCCGTTTAACTTGGTTATGAGTACCATGGGACACAGGAAATCCAGAAGCATGAGCATGAGCTAGAATTCTCATTGTTCTAGAATTTTTACATTATTAACTAATGACCTACCATCTTTAACCCAGTAGCAAAGTTCTCTACACACAGCACACAAGTACAAAATACAAGGCTACTTATTACTCATTAGACAAAACAGGCGAGATTCAAATTTAAAAGGAACAAAGTAGCTAACCTGTAAATTGTGGAGCCACAGTGCCAAGAATCAACTTGGAGAAGGTGAGAGAAGACAAAATAATAGGCTTAATTGTTCAAGAATGGGTTCCACATTACTTTTTATCAACTCAGACGCTGCCTAAAGTACATTAACATTTCCACATTGCATAAAAATCCAGATCCATAAATTCAATAACCAGTGAATATCTCAATAACTTGATAAATGAAAAAAAACAAAACAAAAAGTAGAGTACCTCATTAACATATGGCAAAATCTTGTCAAGTTGGCTGTTAAGCCAAGCTCACTGCAGATAATGAACAAAATAATATCAGAAAACATATCAAAATTGAAGGTGCTGTGAGTAAAACTTTTACTTAACTTCTGTCATTAAGGGAAATCACCTCAACTCCCAAATGCCAACAACCAGTAAAAATCTCATCAAAGATAACTGGAATTTTTCTACTCAGACACTCATTAACAAGTACACGCTGAAAAAGTGGATCAACCATATGCATTCCGCTAGCACCTTGTATAACTACAGAAAAGTCAGGCTCCAGATGAGATGACCAATCTCCAAGAACGAAGGTGCAATTAAATTAAATTAAATTAGAAGATCCAGAAGGCCACTAAAACAACTTAAAAAAGAAGACATCTTATAGGGACCATTTACTGATTGAGGTTGATTTTCTAATTTTGATGGCAATTATATAAGGCTAACCAACTTGAATTAGAACACTCAGCTGCTCAAGATGAAGAGTTCTATGTATAAACAAAGGTCAAATCAAGACCCCAGTCATGGAGTCCTTGTCATGCATCTAAATGCAAAGTGCAAACAACAATAATGTATAGCTCATAAAAGAGATAGAAAGGGAAACTTCATAGTTTATAAAGCTTTATACAACAAATCAGAAAATGCAGAGCAAAGCTTAAAGCACGTAATTATAAACAACCATAATATTATCAAGGATGAAAGCTGTATGAGGAGAGCTATAAGTGAAAGCTGTATCAAGGATGCACTTTCAAACCTTTAGGAGTCTTATATGCTGGTGAATGAATTCAAAAACTTTTTTGCAGGCAGTGAAAGGTAATTGTTAATACGTCCTAATAGATAGTGCATAGCAGGCAGTGGCAGAAAGCTATCTTGGAATTGAATGACAATTGGAAATGTCATTCTCCTAATGATCAGGAAATCTGTAGATTATTGCCCAAATAGCATTTTATTTAGAGATAGAATTGTTTCAGTCTCTAAATTATCTCTCTAAATTTATTTGACTTTTTAAAATTTAAAATTGATTATTTAGAGACGAAAATTTCTAAGACGGATAATTTCTGTCTTTAAATTTTGTCTCCAAATTATAAAATTTATTTTTCATCTCTAAATTATCAAATTCATCTCTATTTTCATTTTTATTAGAGATGAAATTTTGTCCATCTCTAAATTTTGTCTTTAAATTTAATTTTTCTAGTAGTAAAGCATCCCCACCGAACACAAATTTTTTTCCCTTTAGCTCCACCACTATAGATATCACACAAACACAAAAAGTAACCATTAATTTCTATAACTAAAAAGGAGAGAGAAAGAAAAATAGTAAAGGGTGAAATCTTGCTCTATGTAGTTTCTGTATAGGATAATAATTATGTAAGAGGGTTTTATTTTGACTATTCTCACATTAATTGTCAATATAATTTATCCAGCAAACAAAAAAAAATGATAAAATAGTAAAATAACCAACTTGCAGTTACAATTTGTTGAACATTTCAATTCTCCTCACTTTAAGAAGAATTATTTTTCTCTTTTCAATTTGTTTAAAGTGTCATCACTATCTAACTTTTAACTCTTAGCATATTATTACCTCTTTATCTCGATGGTATTATTATTATTATTATTATTATTATAAGCAGTCAAAATATATCTCTCCTGAGTATCTTTGTTTGAAAAATCATTACCCAACTAATTAATTTAGGATTATACTTTGAGTGTCATTTTTTTTTGGGGGGGTAAATGAAAGTTTAAGTAGAGGGAAAGTTCTCCCTTAAAATGATGAAAGCAAATTACCAACTTTAATAGTGAAATTATTTCAAATAATCGGGTTCTGAGGCTACTAACGAGGAAAGACTGCATGGGGATTGGTTAGTGGTTTCACGTAAAAAGAAACCAAAACCTCGTACGGGTGTGGAGCATAAAATTAGTGATTCTGGTGGTCACGAAAAAGGCAATAGATTTGATCCACTCAAACACTCAGTAATTTTTAGATAGATAGAATTTATTATAGATATTTAAATTATTTTTTAATATATATATAATAATGATAATTATTATAAAATTATATTAATTATTAATAATATTTTTATATATATTAAATAATAATTTAAGTGATTAAATAATAACACAGTAAATTATACTCATCCAAAAATTTATCCTCAAATACGTAGCCAATCAAAAATTAAATATCTCTCATTGCGTAGAGAACGGGGTGATAACGCGTCCTTCTACAGTGGTGAGCGGCGGGAACTCGAGTGATATTGACAATTCCAAAAAAGAAAAATACTTACTTAAACTTAAAACAACTAATTAATTAGGTATATTAAATTAATTAAAGTTTAATATTTTAATAGATATACCCAACTGTAATGTTGATTTAGACAAATATTTTTCTCCAAAAAGGGCTTCTCTTTCAATAAGGTGGGACATAACCTTAAGCGATGGTTGATTGATCCACGGTGCTTGTCGGGATGTAATAATCCCCGTGACCCTGGAGACTCTATGGGTGATGGTGTGAACCAAAATGAAGTTAATGAAGTGGGCCAGTTGATCCTGTAGAGTTCACTATTCAGCTTTTCAGACATGATGGCTGATTGTAACCTTCTTGATCTTGGTGCTTCTAGCTCTCGTTTCACCTGGCACAGACATAGTAAATGTACTAACTATAAGGCTAGAAGGTTGGATAGAGCTATGGCTACTACTAGCTGGAGAACGGCCTTCCAGGATGCTTTTGTTGAGAACTTAACTGGACTTTACTCTGATCACAACCCCATCCTGCTTTGCTGTGGCTCTGCCCGTCCCTTCAGATTTGAGGCAGTCTGGGTTTCTCACACAGATTTCCATGGTGTGGTTTCTCAAGCTTGGGATAGATGTGGTCATGATGTCCTTGTAGGTCTCCAGGAGGTGCGGGATGACTCTATTGATTTTAATAAGCATGTCTTTGGCAACATTTTCAGGCGAAAGTGTCGAATTGAGGCCAGACTTGATGGTATCCAGAGGAGTTTAGAGCTTTTTAAAACCAATTCTCTTTTCCAACTTGACCGCTCTATCCGTAAAGAATACAATGACATCCTCCACCAAGAAGAGATGTTGTGGTATCAAAAATTCAGGGAGCAGTGGATGAAATTTGGAGACAAGAACACTAAGTTTTTTTCACACCCGAACTATTGTTAGAAGGAAGAGAAACCGTATCCGTGGGTTTTTTCTCCTGGATGGAGTTTGGAGCACAGAAGATAGTATTTTGCAAGAGGAGGCTCTAAAATTTTTTAAATCCTTGTTCTGCTCTAATGATCAGGTGGAATCGAGCTCTCTTAAGCTGGAAAATCTTCCTCAGCTCTCCTCCGTATGAGCGGAGTATCTTCTAAAACCAGTAACTAAGGATGAGGTTCACAAGGCTCTTTGTAGTATGGAGTCCTATAAATCTCCTGGACCATATGGATTTCAACCCTTCTTCTTCAAAACGTATTGGGATGTGGTTGGAGAAGATATCCGGAAGCTTGTTAGAGAGGCTTTCTTGACTGGCAGTTTTGATCAGAGGCTTACGGAAACACTGATTGTGCTTATTCCGAAAGAGGACAAACGCCAGAACTTCAAGCACTTCCGTCCTATAAGCGTGTGTAATGTTATTTACAAACTGGTTACGAAAGTGCTGGTCAATAGGTTGAGACCTTTTATGAATGAGCTTATCGGCCCTCTTCAGATTGACTTTGTTCCAGGTAGAGGTACTGCAGATAATGCCATTATCGCTCAAGAAGTCATGTATCATATGCATAGATCTAGAGACAAAAGAGGAAGCAATTGACTTGGAAAAGGCCTATGATAGGGTGGATTGAGGTTACTTGTAGGAGACGTTGAAGGATTTCAGTTTCCCTCTTCCTATTATCAGACTTATTATGTTTTGTGTTCACTCATCTATGCTTACTCTCCTTTGGAATGGTTCTAAGCTCCCTAGTTTTGCTCTAACACATGGGTTGAGACAAGGGGGCCCGTTGTCGCTCTACCTCTTAGTCATGTGTATGGAAAAATTGTCATGTTTGATCACTAATAAGGTTCTATCTAATGAGTGGAAACCGATTCATATATCTTGAGGGGTCTTAGAAATTCGCACCTTTTGTTCGCAGATGACATTCTTTAGTTTACAAAAACTCATAATTCTCAGGTTTGCCTCATTTCTAGCATCTTAAATGAGTTTTGTAAGGCGTCTGGTCTTAAGGTGAATTTTGGATAAGTCTAGAGCTGTGTGTTCTAAGAATGTTGCCAAAATGAAAAAGATGAAATTCTCTCAACTTTCTTCCATTTACTTCACGAATGATCTTGGAAGATACTTTGGATTTCCACTTATTCAAGGAAGACTGAAGAAAGCTGATTTCAATTACATATTGGAAAAAATCAACGGGAGGTTGGCTGCTTGGAGGAGTAGATTACTTAACAAGTCAGGAAAGTTGGCTCTTGCTAAATCAGTGATTTCAGCTATTCCTATTTACCATATGCAAACAATGTGATTACCGCAATCCATTTATGATGATATTGATAGGACTACAAGGTCCTTTTTATGGAACAAGGCAGGTGCTTGTCGTGGCTTTCATTTGGTGAATTGGAATGTTATTTCTTGTCCTAAGAAATTTGGTGGTCTGGGAGTTCGGCCTTCTAGATTAGCTAATGTGTCTTTGCTTGGAAAACTTATGTGGCGTATTTTTAACAACCCTAACAAGGTTTGGGTGTCTATTTTGAAACATAAGTACCTCTTATATCAGAACCTGTTCCATCATAATGAGCCCCTGCCTCTGCTTCTTGTGCCTGGCCAGCGATTATGAAGACTTTTGAGTGCCTCAGAGAAGGGTTCATATATAGAATTGGGAAAGGAAATATTTCTCTTTGGTATGATAAATGGCTTGATGAAGGCCCCTAGTTGACTTTGTTAACATCTCAGATTTGGATCTGTTGGTTAAGGACCTTTGGGTAGAAGGTTCTTGGTGCTTTGAGAGGCTCGCAACTTGTTTTCCTGTTTCCTTGACCCATAAAATTTTGGCTATTCCCTTTTCTCCTGGTTCTGAGCTTGAAGATTGTGTGATTTGGGGTCCCAATGCCAATGGAACTTATGATACTAAATCAGCTTACTCTTGGTTAATTTCTAACTCTAGGCCTCTCCTTAATGACTCCATGTGGCAGTGGGTGTGGAAACTTCAAGTGCCTGAGAAAATTAAACTCCTTCTTTGGTTAATTCTTCATGGTTCTCTACTAACAAAACTTCTTCGGTTTCGTCGTGGCCTTCCTTCTAATCCTGCTTGTGTTAGACGTAATCATAAAGAGGAGGGTGTGCTACATGCCTCAGGGACTGCCAGGTTGCCAGCCAGGTTTGGGGTTGCCTGAGCTTTTTACAGGATGATGAGTTCTTGATTGATAATCCTGTACTATGGCTTTAGAAGTTTGCCTCAGGAAAAAATTACACATTTTTCTTATCTGCCATTCGGTGGATTTGGCGGCACCGTAATATGGTGACCTTCTCTGAGCCCTGTGCTGGTGTTGCTTAGTTGATCAGTCAGATTCGTTTGCTTGTGTCTGACTGCAACCAAGCTTGGCACGTTACTAATCCTCTAAGTCGCCTTCCTAGGCTTGTGGCTTGGCAACGTCCTAACGAAGGCTTTGTCAAGCTGCATGTGGATGGGAGCTGCTTGGGAAATTCGGGTAGAATTTAGTGAAGGGTAGTTTAGAAAATTAACATTGAAAAATAATTAATAAGGAGTGTGAATAGATAAAAAGGTATGTCAATATCCCTAACTCACATAGGGTAGATTGAGGTGGTAAGTAACCTTTCCCTAAAACAAAAAGGAAAATGATGTTATCATATCATTTTTTTTTGTATTACATCATTATTTACACTATTTTTGAATGATTATGATTAAGTTAGAGAAAGTGATATAAAAAAAGTGATGTAATTAATTATATGAAAAATAATGTAAAAAATGATGTGAGAGAAAAGTGATGTGAGAATATTATTATTGAAACAAAAATGCAAGTTTGAATCTCAAAAAAATAACTCGTATGGAGAAATCGCATAACTCTCTTACTCCAGTAGTCAATCGGAGATTAGTATCATGAACAATTCAAATGTGCTCAGGGGCGAATCTAAGGGGCAAGCATGAGTCTTGGCTCCCCTTTTTCACCAATTTATTTTTTAGATACTAATAATTTAATTTAATTTACTAAAATATAAATAAAAAATTACATTGCTCTTTTATAAAATTAGTATTTATTATATTGACACTCTTATTTAAAACTTATATTCATATTATTGATTTTATATATTATTATTACACTCCAACACTCTTCTTTGTTTACGAAATTGCATATATTTCTCCTACTTTATGTACAAATATTACACAAAGTCTTATTGAAAATACATAACAAGGGAGGTATGAGTAATTTCTCAAACCAAAAAAATGTCAATATTATAAGTGCTAGTCTCATAAGAGGTCAGTATAATTATATCAAAGACAAAAATAGTGAAGTTAAAATAGTTTAAAGTTGATATGTATTTGACATGTAATTCATGATTATTTTATATACATTGATATTACAATTTTCAACTCATCTTTTTATTAATTTTTAATCTTTATATAATAAACATATTAGTTCCTCTCACTTTTAGCTTCATCCTCCTTTTTATTAAATCTATATATATATAATTTTATTTTGTCTATGAATCATGATACAAAGAACAACTACTATTATAATGCATTTAATATTTAATATAAATATTTTTTTTATTTTTTTCACTTTATTCATAAATCTTTCAATATAATTAAATGAAAATATTTTTTTAAAGTAAGCAAATAAGAATATATTTATTTTTAATTTAAAATAATATATTTTGATCTTAACCCACTAAATAATTTAAAAATAAATATATCTTTATTTATTAATTTTAATTTTTTTATATTTAATAATACAATTCATAATTTTTTATCCCTTCAATAAATATTTTTTTATATTTGTCTCTAAATGTGCTACAGTTATGGAGATACATTGTCTTTTTTTAAAAAAATAAAAATAAATAACCCCACCATTATAGCCATTGTACCCAAAAAAAAAAATGATTGTAACAAAAAAAGAAATCACTTATACATCAATTCATTTATACAATAATAACCAAACAGATTATATTATAAGAACTTATCATCCATTTTTTTTAAACTGGACTTATCATCAATTTTATAATATCACACCTTATTCTATTTCTTTTTTTCTTTTACGTGCACCTTATTCTATTTCCTTATACCTTAGTAACGTCCCCCATAAAGTCACAATGTTTTATTACAATTATGAACAAAATATAGTTTAGCTGGTTCTGCTACTTCTTCTCCATATCACTGCATGGAATATGGCAGTGTGGCAGAGGAGTTTGGACAAATGTATATGCATCAATTAGGGCCCTCCGTGGCCGGTGCCTGTACTCACAACACCAACGCTACAATTCACATAGAGGCAATCATCTTTAAGGTAGTCCGATGTCTCTAGAACTGTTTTCATTAGAAACCGCTTGTAACCCCTGAAACACCCCCCATATCAAACAATTAGCATTTACCAAGCCACAAAATTTAAGTTCATTTTTATATGTTTATTATATTTATTTTATTAATTAAATTATGATATGTGTATATTTATTTAAAAAAGAATAAAAAATATTAATAAATACATATTATAATTTAATTAATAAAATAAATATAATAAACATATGAAAATAGATTTAAATTTTGTCCTTTAACAAAGTATTCAACTTCCCCTTCTTAGAACCACTATATATAAGATAGTATTTAACCAATCTAAAATCAAGCATTAACATCAATTTTCTCTCATATATTCAGCGGGGAAAATAAAAATTGTACTAGTGAAACAATTGATGAAAAAAAAAAATCATAAAAATGTGTTCACACCACATGATCTAAGGGAAGGAATAGTGTAATTCTAAAACAACCCCACCCACAAATAATCTGAAAGGCTGCTTAAGAAGTAATAGTACTGTTTTTTTTTTTACTGAGATGTATTGGTATAATGTAATGACATAAAGAAGTAATCCTCTCAAATGACACGAACCCTGCCCTTTCCCTCTTCTTTCTAAAGATTTCAGACAAGTCCAAGACCTTCACAAAACATTAAAGAAGTAGTTGATAAATTTTCATCCAGCTCAAATGTTCTCAGCCACATCTTTACTATTTTATGCCTCTATCATTTCTCTTTCCATAAAACCCACTCCATTAGAGAAATAACACAATCATAGGGAAATACCCCAGTTAACATAAGAGACTTATTTTATTTATCAGAACACAACATGGTACAAGTACAACAGATGCTTTCAGGATGAGATAGCAAGGGTATAGTTACTTCAAATGCACTCTTTAAGCGCAACATACATAACATTATAATTAAGGAAATTTCTATGGTACATGAGTGTACACTTAGGCTATCGAGTATCCAAAATGAATTTTATAATAAATATTTAAAATAATTAATAGTCAATAAAATATTTAACAACTCATTTTAGTTATATATTTTTTATTAATTAAATTTTAAATACTTAAATTCTACTTGAAAATATTGTATGTTCCTAAAGTAACAATAAATGCATGCTTATAGATGATCTTTACAATTAATTTTAAGTTTTTGAAATTTATGTGATATAACTTAAAGGGTTTTGTTGGTTAAAAAAACTAAAATAGAAAACTTTTGATGAAAACAAGATAAATGATAATTTTTTTTTAATTTCTAATGGAATGAATATTTTATTTTCATTAAAAACTTTTTATTTTGACTTTTCTTAACAAATCTCCTTGTGTAATGGCACTTATTAACAAAATCTTAACTTAAATCAATTGTAGACATCATATATGAGGATGCATTTATTGTTGTTCTAAGAAAATGGAATAATTTCTCAAACGTAACTTGTAACTATATGAGGAAATCAGCATCTTGTCAAGTAACATGTAGCATACACAAGTTAACACACATACTAAGATCGAAACCTAACCAGATTCTGTTTTTTTTTTTTAAAAAGGTCATGCAAATTGAACTTACCACATGCTACCGCGGTATTTCATCGTGTAAGGTCCACTTTGGGGCATCTTCTGAAATTGGCTATGCACCTTGTGTCTCTCATTTCCGCTCTGATCCAAAAGGGTCAATTCGAAAAGAGCCTTAATGCCCTTGCTATCGTCGCTGGCAAACACGATGAATAGTGATACGTAGGTAGCGTTGTCGTCGGAGTTCTTGCCGTCAGGGTAAAAATAGAGGGCCCAATCATGGCCACCCACTGAGAATGTTTCAGATGCTAGGTATTTCCCACTCCCGATTCCTTTTAGCAACGAATACCCCGTGATCTTGAACTGGTGAGAACCTTTCACTATTTCCACGATCGATGTTGATGATGAAGTTGAGGTTGTTGCGGATTCTCGGAGAATGTTATTGTCATCCATAAGCAAGGCACTATAACTGATCAGTCAACGATCAACGATGTCTTGAGTTGGGGTATGGTTTGGAGTTTGAACTGTTTGACTTCGATAAATGAATTAGGTGGAGATATGTTTTATAATGAGGGTTTGAACTTTGATATATGAGAAAACTTGTTAGATTATATATATATATATATATATATATATATATATATATATATATATATATATATATATATATATATATATATATATGTATATATATATATTGATAGGTTTTGCTATTCATTTAATCTCTTCATAGTTCGTATCTTTTTTTTTTATAGTACATAGTTCATATCGATTTATAATTTGTCTTTAGCAATTCCATTAGAAAGCAAATTACTAAAAAAATTGATTACAATAAAAAAATCGACAGAACTAGATGTAATTATAAATACATTTTTTTTAGTTCATACTATCTCATATCACGCATAAGTCACATAATTAGAGTGTTAGTGTAAAAAATGAAATAAAATTAATTATAATTAGATGATAAAAATTATTTAGATATAAAGTTCTATATGTTAGTAGTATTATTCATAATTATATGTTAATGGTGATATATTTTTCTTTGGTAAATAAACACAGATATAGCTTAAATAATCTCAATATATCATACTTATTATTTTTATTCTAATATATCATACTTATTAATTGATTAACAGAGTCACCAATAATATTGAATACCCGAATATTAATTTTCTTTTCTTCTTATGCTTGGCTTGAGAAATAAAATGAATAATAAATAAACATATTTTAACAATAGTTTTCCATAATAAATAAACGTGTGTATATAAAGAATATGAAGCGGACTACAAGCTCTGTTTGTCCTTTATGGGGCTCCACCAACCTGGATTCTCACGCACGCCCGTGCGTGCCATTGGCTGTACCATTTCGGAAGTTTCTTGATTAAACAAGTGGCTCTCTGTTTTTCTTTATTTCTTTTTTTGCCAGAATAAATGAATATATATATATATATATATATATATATATATATATATATATATATATATATATATATATATATATCTTCTTAAGCTTACTGGTGCCACCCAAAAATCTTCAGGGTTTGAGGTCCAGGTAGGGATAAGTCGATGGGGGTGTGACAGAGGCACGAAAGGAGGGGACTTTTGGTTACAGCAACTCGTTTATTTTAAAAAATGCTGCAGAGACTCTGTTTGATGGCTTCTCATGGTTACCCTCCAGGGCTTGTCGTACAGCATGAGCTGGGCAGCAATATGAAGGTAGCATCTGGTTTATGATGTCAAAATCTCTGCAAGTTTGGATATTCTGCTGGTTGTAGTTGATATTTGTGGTTGTTGACTTGTTGTTATACTCTAATAAAGGGCTGGTGATGTATCATGTTGTGAGTATGTTTTAACAACATCAATATTAATGAATGGTGTTATGCTGTAAAATGAGTATATTAACTGAGGGATTATGACTATGTAACCTTTGTATGAAGTATGAACACTATAGGGTATGTTTGGATGGAGGAGTTTGGAGGGGAGGGTTAATTTTTCATTTATAAATTTTAGAGAATTATAAAATTTTTATAAAAATGATGAAGGGATGATTTGAAGGTTACATGATAATCTCTCATTTCATTCCTATGATTTTAAAAATTCCTCAAATAAGGGAATGTTTACTTAAAATAGAAAATTCCCCCCCCCAAAATTCTCCATCCAAACATAGCCCTAGTTTTGATGGTGTTAAAAGTTTTACACTAACTAATAATGGATCAAAATTAAACTCATAGTAACATAACTCCATGAAGTCATGATGTTTTATTACAATTCTGAACTCTCAAGATAGTTTAGATGGTTCTGCTACTTATTGTCCCTGTGATTATGGCAGTCTGGCTGAGTAGTCTGGACAAATTTGTATGCATAATTTTTTAATTTGTCTCTTTTTATTTAAATGTTTGTTTAAGGCAGGGCTGTCAAACATTCTTGCCTTCTCCTGTAGCAAAACCCGACATTATCAGATACATGTCTCCTTGTCTTAAGCCAAATTCATATGAGGAGTCAAGGAAATTCCAAAGTGAATGGTTTGATTACAATCAGTTTGTCAGTGCTGAATTCTCAGCTCAAAGGCCCATGCTTATCGATGTCCAAGGTATGTTTGATCCAACCATTTTATGGTTAACTTTTTATTTAATGTTATATAATTGATTGATCATTCCCATGTATTAGTAGAACATGTGAAAAGTTCAAGTACAGTACTCCCCCTACCCACCTTGTGTTGTCTGTTTATGTTATGATTCTATCTCGTTTTCTCATAGACTAATCATGTGGAAATATAGCACATTTAGCTACACCACTTAACTTCTATTTGTTGATATAATGACCCTGCAAATACACTTCGAATTTCAACATTCTCTGATTGCTTCCTGTGTCTTGATGACATCCAAAATTAAATTGAATGTGTCATTATACCATTGGGGATGGATCGTGCTTGTCTCTGTTTATTGATTATGCATCTTTCTTTCACATGTTAATTTAGTGGCAAGATGTTAAATCCAATGACCAATAGATTAGACTAATCAGTGAAGGTTGGTTTGCTCTCTCAGATGTCATGTATTGCTATGTTGTTGTAAAAATGTGGAGAGCACATGATACAAATTTGGTTGATAACTTTTCTTGTGCCTGCATTTACTATGAGATGAATGCTTAAGATGACTTATGCGGCTAAATCCTTTGTGTTTTTATGTTATGGATCTTATTCTGAGTAACATTATTTATCGTTGGTTGCAGCGACCTGCCCAAATGCAGTACTTCTCGGCTTTGGCATTGTTGAACAATGCACTAAGCGTGATAAAATTTTACAGTTCCTAATGTCCGGGACTGCTGAAGCAGGGATAGATGGAGTAAATTTATCTTTGTTATCGAACTTGATGAATTGGCAGTTGTCAGGCATTGATGAACCTCAACAACCATTGTCACATCTTATCTACCCGAATAGCAAATTCTACATCCAGAAGCCTTTGCTGGATTTTGTTCAAGATTCAGCCCTTACTTCAAAGATTACAGTTCATCCAGATGGTCAAATCACATTTATGGGTACTGGGATTGAGATGAAAGATCTTCTTTCTGCAGTTGCTGAGTCGTACTTGTCAAAAAACTCACATAAGGGTGAAAAGCAGTCTATGCTTGTTCCACACTTCAGCAGGTATAAACATGTAGACCTGTTTAAACTTCAACCAATTACATGAAATTTTGACTGTCCAGACATCCAAAGGACTATTTGAATTACTTAACCGTTCCTTTTTCATAGTAGAACAGAATGAACATCTAATTTTCTTTGTAAACTATGTTTATCTTTGGATTAGCATCAACCATTCAATGTTAATTAGATATTCAATATCAAATGAAAAGCTTCACCAAAATATCCTTGCAAATGGTATGTCCATTCGTTAGTATATTGTCAAAATATTATCCTTTTAGATGTTGTCTTCTGGTAAGAAACTAGAGAAAATAGAAGGGACTTAAAATCTGAATTATCACCTATTACATCCATTAAGCCCCTTTATATAGCATAGAGAAACCCTACCAAATCCTCACCCTTAGAACAGATGTAGTCCTAACCATTTAAAATAACATTGCTAGAATATCTGTGCTATTGTAGCATAAACAGTACTTGTGCTACAGTTTAATTATAATTGACCCCATTGGACCTGCATTGACTACTATGCATATTTATATTCATGTAAGCTGCAGGATCAGATAAAAAAAGTATATATTGCTGTCACTTAGAAAAATTACTTACCTCTTGTTCCACTTGTCTTGGCGGGACTACAGTGTTATTTTTTTATACTTTTATTTGAGATAGCTGAAAATTTGATTACTGGAACAATAAACCTGTATTATCACTCACTGCATCGCTCTGTGTGTGGAGTTTACGTGTATCAGTGTATATTTTCATTTTTGAATCATTTTTTGCAAATAAATTTATTAAATTGTGCTATATAAATGCATGTATGGTAATTAATATAAATTAGTTTAAATCAATTGCTTAACCTGTGTATGCATGGTGATTCCTTGTTTTGATTGATTTTTCAATAAATTTTTTATATTATCATTATATTCTTCATTAATAGATATCACCTATCACTTTTGAATCTCCAGATATTACAGTCTATTATTATAAGTTTTGTATTAAGGAACTGACTTTTGCTTAGATTCTATATGGACAGGCTGAATATCAATGAAGCAGAGGCCAGAAGTCATTCCTCGGCATTGAAGATTCATTCTACCTTAACTGCTCCTTTAAAGAGGTACGAAGAATTATTGACCTGTTTTCTGTCTTTCGGATATGTTCTGATGTTGGTCAGTAAGAAAATTTGCACAATCATGCTATTTCTCTGCAAAACAAATGGAGCCTTTGTATAAGGATTTTTTTACCTAATGAGGGATTAAACATATGCATCACTGTTTTGCAATTTTTTTCTGCACACTATGAGATTATGAGAATAGTCCATCTAAACTGATTTTTTGAATACTCGTCTGATGAGGGAGGATTATCTTCTTGTAGAGTTTCTTTTAATACTGACATTATACATGGTTATGGGTAAAATTTTCGACATGATGATATAGAGGTATCATGTTCAATTGTTGGGCTGCATTATTGCCATCATTTAAGTTGGATGTATCTACCCAGTTGTGGATAGTCTCATCTACTGAATAACAATGCCTATAGTAATTTCTTGCTCAAGAAATATATAAAATTAATGCTTTGCCTTCTTTAGCAGTCCTGAGAAAGTCAAAGTCAAGCCATCACGAAAAAAGAACAAGAAAGTAGGCAGGGAGAGAGATCTCTACAAGAAGAACTACTTACATGCATGTGAGAGCCTTCTGTCCTTGATGGTTGACAAGAAGCAACGTCGTAAAACAGCAATTCTTTCACTGAAGAAATCTGGCCCCGAGCTTCCTGAGCTCCTGACACAATTTTCTGCTGGCATTGCTGGTACTGGCCTTGCTGTCCTGCTGTCTGTAATCTGTAAGCTAGCTTGTGGAAGGGTTACTTTTTCTGCATCTAAGTTATTCAATACTGGGTTCGGATTTGGGTTGGTTTGGCTTTCTTGGGCAGTAAATAAGCTAAGGGCTACAATTGTCAGCATCAGCAAGAATGCAGGAAAGTTAGGATTAAAAGAAGAGGAAATGATTCATGAACTGGACAAGAGCATAAGAGATATTTACTTCAGCGCTACAGCATTGCTAGCAGTGGCAGTGCTAAGGCTTGCTTGAGTACTATCTCCAAGGATGTACAATGTAGTTTGAAGAACTGTAAATGCCATAACTAACTGGGTAAAGCTCAGTTATATCTGGTTGGTTGGATGTCTACGGTGATGGCTTTAGGTGAAGCAAATAGCAAAGCAGACAGTGAGAGCTATCTTGGTTGGTATTATAGCGGCAAGACATATTGTAGTGTGTAATAGAATTTTGCAATGGAATCAATGAGCTGACTCTATTACTTTTCTGTTAAAAAATTAATAGAACAAAACCATCTGATGCTGGTCCAAGCATGAGGACTTCTCCCATATGACGTGAGCTACAAGACCCATCATTGAGCAAATATTTAGCACCCATGAACGGGTTTACCTAGCAAACTAGGAACATTGATTACCTTACTAAAGCGTGTTGAGGAGACACATAATGGAGGGTATTTCAGTCATTTTCATTTTTTAAACTCAGTTAATCTCGCAGTTTAGTGAGTAAACGTACCCGTATAAATGTGTAATGTTTAAACCTGATGATGTTTTCTATTCAATTATAATTCACTTTAATTCCTTACTATTACTTTTACAACCCCATTTCTTTAACCAATTCATCAACCATTCAACTGGATATCGGTTAATAGTAGAGGGTAGATATACGTATGTCCTACAATTCAGTCTAATATTTTCATGCTCTGGGGCAATGCAATGCCGCCCCAGGTCCTGCACATCAGTAACTGCAAAATATGACGATTTCCCAGTTAGTGAGACTATCAGACACATGATATCATAAACACACAGCTAACAAAATTATGTCTCAATCTATTTATATGTGAAACCAATAGATCTAATCAACAAGAGAGCTTAAAACAAAAGGAGCATTTTCTAAAATACAAGAGATTTGCAAAACTCAACATGTCTGTAAAACATAAAAAGATGATTCACAAATTATTTTTAATAAAGCAGGAACAGTCTGCAGAGATCAAGAGTTATGTATGTTGACAAATTTTGCACTACAAAAATGAATAATGAAGATGAGCTTCTCTAAAATATACTCAATGTGCTCAATTTCATCCAACACAATGCTAAATATTAATTGATCGCCACATGGTTTGTATTTTCAAGATAATAGTCAGGTCTCAGGGCTTCCAACCCCTTTTGCAAATGTGTAGACTAAAAGTTGAATCACAAAGCGCGCATATTAGCTCAGTACTTTTGACACCACACCTGCACCAACTGTTCTGCCTCCTTCTCTCAAGGCAAATCTTTGTCCTGTAAAATCAACAGCAAGCAATATATCAAAGTTTCCACACTGCCAGCACAATAATATTCAGTAAAAAGAATGAAGCAGAAATAGCACAAAAATAAATGGTGAGGATAACACTGCAGCATATGGATAAAGTATGTATGGTGCTTAGGTAAGTTACGGTGGATAGGCCGAAATGACATTTTTTTCAAATCAAGTCATACTGACCTGCTTCAAGTGGAACAGGTGAAATCAATTCAAACACTGCAGTAACGTTGTCTCCAGGCATAACCATTTTAACATTTTCAGGCAATTCTACTTTTCCAGTGACATCAGCAGTCCTCAAGTAAAACTGAGGTCTATAGTTAGAGAAGAATGCAGTGTGTCGCCCACCCTCATCCTTTGTGAGTACATATATCTCTGCCTCAAATTTCTTGTACGTTTTTACAGAACCAGGCTTGGCAATGACCTTTCCAATACAAGGCAGTGTTAGGAAAGTGGTTTCTCAACTATACTAGCTTGAATTCAAAACTCCACAAATTATAGTGAAACAAATACAGATAATATACAGTCTCTTGGATGATTCTAGAAGGTCTAACAAAACGGAAAAGCTTGATCATTGCAACTAACCTGTCCACGTTGAATGTCTTCACGTTTCAGACCACGGAGAAGAAGACCAACATTGTCACCGGCCTAAGAAAATGTAAAAACCCACATTAGTTTAATATATGCTATACAAATAGCCCTCGTAGATGATGACATGAAATAGTTACTCACTTGTCCTTGATCCAAAATCTTCTTGAACATCTCAACTCCAGTTACAGTTGTTTTCAGAGGACCACCCTACAAAGGAAAACTCAGTTTTAGAACCCACCATTACATCGCAAGTAGTTTACTACAACCTCTAATACAGAATAAATGAACAAAAGACCAATGCCCATCTAAGAACAAACCATCATCACTAATTATAATTGCAAATAAAAAATACAGAAGCAAAAGAAATAAGCAATTGGCAGTTTAATCAAAAGGAATGTATTGAGAATCAGAAAGCAGCCCTAAATCCAGGAAATGACTCAATGAACACACCTGCATTAGACCCAAAACCTCAACTTCATCACCAACTTTCACGATCCCTTGTTCAACACGGCCAGTGGCTACTGTTCCTCGTCCCTTCAACACAAATTAAACATATAAAACAGCTGAAGTGACATTCTGGAAATGATTTCTTTAATTATGATGTGCCTTTCCAATATACAAGAGGAAACCAATGCAGATTTTGTGAGCACTTAACAGCATCGAAGAATAGAAAATTTGATATCCCATCAAAAAAAAAAGAAAAAAATATGAGGCAACAATTTGTCTTTTAAAGTTCATATCCAATTGAAATTAGATAAATGCCACTGTGTTGTGTCACTGTCAACAGCAAGGCCCCACAAGACATGATTAAAAATACCACAAGACTAACAAATATTGTAAGAAAATTATATCCAAGCTCATCTTTACTTCAATGGCATTCTTCAAAACAATAATCTAACAGAAAAGAAGTTCATGCCTTTCTACCTGAATTGAGAATACATCTTCAATTGGCATTAGGAAAGGCTTGTCAAGCTGGCGAACGGGGTCAGGAATGTATTCATCTACAGCATCCATTAGTTTTAGAATGGCCTTTCTTCCAATATCATCATTTGTACCCTGTAAAGCGGACAATGCTGAACCTCTAATGATTGGAATTTCATCCCCAGGGAACTTGTAGAAGCTCAGAAGCTCTGCCAAATACGTAATTAACTTTAAGTTTTAACAAACACAAGGAGGACAACAAAAAGTTATGCACGGGTATTCTTTTCATAAGTAGGGACTAGGGAGGGAAGGTGAAGTCTTAGAGAGACACTCTACCACGGAGCTCCATTTCTACAAGCTCTAACAACTCCGGATCATCAACAGCATCAACTTTATTTAAAAAGCACACAAGAGATGGCACACCAACCTGCATAATACATTTGAAGATTTATGTGTACATTAATCTAGAAGCAAGAAAGCATCTCGATCCCTAAAAGTATGCTTGGATTATTATTATTTACAAACCACTTTAATAGAATACCTACTTGGCGAGCAAGAAGAATGTGCTCCTTGGTTTGAGGCATCGGTCCATCAGGTGCAGACACAACAAGTATACCACCATCCATTTGGGCAGCTCCTGTAATCATATTCTGCAGAACATACAATTATTCAATATGTGCATAGTTAAACAAGTGCAAAATTACAAAAAGAAAAAAACGTATGTACTAGAGTAATAGGCTGAATAAGCATTATTTTGTGATTTACACTTAAAGAAGGGCATCAGATAAACACCAGGTAGGTGCATTCAGGCATGCTGGAATGCTAAAGCCACTACTGTTCATAAGATATAGCAGTAATCTGAGAGACGCAGCCAAACCATGATAATTTCTGCTGCCTTTTTTTAAAAAAAAAATAGTTTAGGTTATTAACTAATCTACTTCCAACCTTAAAGTTGCTATTCCATTTTGACTAATAGAAGATCAAGCTATACAAGCACCGGAATACGTTAAATTCCACATTTAACAATAAAAGGAATGTACATAAAAAAATGAGAATCATCTATTAAAATTACTTAATTTCATTCCACCACCTTCACATATTAGTAAAACAATCCTAGGTATATAATAATTCAATCTTCTCTTTCACAACTTCACCACCCAGCTGCTGTTAGGTAATTAGTAATTATAATCAAGAATTTCTTTCTTGGAGAGATTAAATCAAATTTTAAGCTTACTTTAACATAATCTGCATGTCCAGGGCAGTCTACATGTGCATAGTGTCGTTTGACCGTCTCATACTCAACATGTGCCTGAAAATACTCAGAGTAGTGAGATAGAAAATAGTGCAATTCATTGCGTGGCCAAAAAGGCCTGGCTGAATGAATAAGTAATACAACTCCCAACCGTCGCAATTGTGATTCCTCTCTTCTTCTCCTCAGGAGCCTTATCAATTTCATCAAAGGCTACAGCCTTTGCTTTTCCTTCATCTGCTAGCACCTGATCAAAGGTCAGGCAAAGAACTTCATAAGCTAATTGAGTAAAGACTTAAGACTCTTTCTGCTTCATACCCATATTTGAGCTTATATTATAGTTACTTGGGAAAGCACCAGCTGGACCAAATTTGAGTAACACGGATTTGAATAATAAATATTGAAATGTAGAGGAAGTTGAAACCTTGGTAATTGCTGCAGTGAGTGTAGTCTTCCCGTGATCAACATGTCCAATAGTTCCAACATTAACATGGGGTTTTCTGTCAGCAAAACAACATCAAACAATACGAGGAAAGGGAAAAAGAACTTTATCTTCAAAGTTTAAAAGAACTTTCAAAATTTTCATCATAACTTTCATTTGACTAGTAAAAATTTGATTTTTATTTTAAAAAAATTATATATATAGCAAATAAGGCTTGAAAATGAAATAGGAAGCAGAATGTATGGTTCAGTAATATATAAATTTTTTTGTGGATTGCAAATTGCAATAGGGACAGAGTGAGGGGGGGTGAATGACTTACGTTCTAGTGAAAGTGGCCATGGATCTCCACCATGGATTGGAAGAAGAGGCTCTATCATTTGCATATGGGGGTTCAGAGAGAGGGGAATGAGATGGGAGAGAGGGTAGGCAGCGGGAAGAGTAGATTTGAGAAGAGAACGGGAAGAGTCGCCTGGAAGTAGAAGAACTTCGGAGAGCAAGGGTAGCCATTGGAGTTGGAAGGTGAAGAAGAAGCCCTAGGCGTGGAAGAAGAAGAAGAAGGTGCAGATTGCAGAGAGAGAGGCGAGGGTTTTAGCATAAACAAGACCCAAGTGAGTCACTTCAAGTTCAGGGTTTTACAACAGAAATGGGTACCCGACACAGACTCCAACCCGTAAAATTCGTGCGGCCCAATTTTTGCAACCCCCCAAGTTTATTTCTGAGAAGTACAAAAAAAAAAGGTAAGAAATAATAAAAATACCAACACATTTTCATCGCAATCTCATTATTTATCTAATTTTGATATATTTATTTTTTTTAAATTATTCATAAATTTATTTATATTTTATAAAAATATTATAATTATATATAATATAATTTAATATTTTTTTATATAAATCTATAATAAATATACAATAAACGCATTTTTAATGAATACCAAACATTATCATTTTCAATATAAACAAATTTATTACAATTTTAGATTGTAATGTTTTCTTAATCTTTTATTATTTTTAATTTCATGCATCAAATCATATTTTGATTTTTTTTTTATTTTGAATGTTATTATTAATAAAATTTGCTTGTACCCATAAAGGAAAGCAACTCTTGTGGATAAATCATATATATATATATATATATATATATATATATATATATTTTTTCTCTCTCTAGTTTAACGAAATTAATATTATATGCGGTTCAAATAGATCAAACTTGTGAAAATACTTAGTAATTTTATCAAAAAATAAAATCTACTTGTAATTTTTTTAAAAAAAATTATATTTTGAGTTTACTTGTAAAGTAAATATACGCTTTAGTCCCTAAATATTTTATAATATAACACTTCAATTCCTAAAAAAATTTGACAAACACATTAATCTTTTAAAGTTTTCAAATCATATCATGTTAATCATTTTCAAGGACAAAAGTATTATATCACTTTAAACTGTAAAGGACTAATGTGCTTGTCAAATATTTTTTAGGGACTAAAGAGTTATATTATGAAATCTTCAAAGACTAAAATGTATATTTATTCTTAATTGTATTATACTTCAGAAAATATAAAAAAGTTGTATACAAACATTTAGTTATTTTTTTTTGGAGTTTTTAAAATTCTTTCATCTGATAAGTGAGAGACTAATATTTTATGATACAATTAAGTGTCTAAACAAAAATTTCTTATAACTATTATTTTCATACATATAAATCTTAAAATTTAACTTAAAATTACACGTTGAAAAAACTTAAACTCCTTTTATTCAAACTAATATTAAATTTTAAGTTGAGAGCCCATAATTGTTTACAACCCTCTTTAATTTTTTTTTTTACTTTGATCAATATTTTTTTTTAAAAAAATATTAACAATCAACTTCCTTTTAATTAAGAAAAATCTCAAGTCAATTTTTGCTAAGAAATTGAGTTATGCTAGGCATGCGGGATTACATTGTCCAGAGGAGCTTGACTTTTCTTAATTGTATCCTGCCTAGGAATTTTAAGTAGTTGGAGCATACGTTTTTGTAGTCAAAATAAATGTGAGAGTGTGAACAATAATATCTTTTATCATCGTTAATTTGTAAAGATAAAAAATAACGAGAGAAGAATAATTTTATATTTTAAATATATTAATATTAAATTCACATAAATATTATTAAAAATAAAAAAAATATTATATGAGTATATTTAAATATTAAATTAAATGAGTATTATTAAAAATAAAAAATACTATTATATAAATTTTACTTTTTATTATTATAAATATAAATTTATTTATATATAAAGATAAAAATTATATATATAAAAAATAAAAAAATATATACATATATATTTATATAAAATTAAAGAAAAAATTCTAAGATGAAAGTAGGAGCATATATCTTCATTCCTTAACAAGTAAATCCATCAGTGATTGTATTATAAGTTTTTTTCAATTCTAGCAACACAAAAACTAAAATTAAGGAGTCAAATTAAAAAAAAAAACTAAAATTAAGAACTTTGTACCAAAAACAGTTATATGTACTGCCCGCCGGAAGGTGTGGCATTTCCCTAAGAATGTTTTAATTTTTAAAGATTTTATATCCTACTTTTTGTGAAAGATTTTTTTTCCCACACTTCTATAGTTTGAAATTAATCTTTTTATATATAAAGTGATACAGGTAGACTTTTTTGATAAATGAAGTGTTGTTTATGACTCAAATATTTATCCATACCTAAAAATTCAGTTCACTTATTACTTTAGTACGTAAAAATTGATAATTAAAAAGTTGAAGTTTGTTAAATTATTTTTTATGAAGGTAAAATATATGATTATTATGTTGTAAAAATATTTCTTTTAATAATAAACTTATTTTAACATAAATTTATTTATACATTTATACCAAACAACTGTTTTTTTGTTGTTGTGAAGTATACCAGATAACTGTTTTAAACACAATAACAATTTATCAAAAAATGAAATAAAAAAAATCTGTCTGAACTGACATCAGAGATGGAACAGCATTTTAACCCTAAAATTATTAATAGTTAAAAACAAAGATCCACCAAAAATTCACAACTCCACTGGTGGCCACAAGAATTTTGACAGTTACTTATGGGTGAACAATTTTTTTTGCTTCGAACTTGTGCTTTACACGACGACACGCACGATAGTAGTAACTCCCCACATCACAAAACTGTGCCAACGTTTCACAACTTTGTTCCTTTGCCCTTCTCTTTACTCCTTCCATCAAATTCTCTCACTTTCTCGAGCTTCGGTTTTTCCATCATTTTTGTTTACTTTCTCGAAGAAAGATACAAACTTTCGCAACACAATCAGTATCTAGATTTTTCTGCACTTCCCCTTTTGCCAAATAAAAAAAACTTTTCTCTCTCTCTTTCTTCTCTCATTGAGGGTCGTAATCTCCCAGCATTTCCTCATTATAGTTGCAATGAATCTTTTGGGGTTTTTATTCTATAAATTTTGACGATTTTGGGATATTTGCAATTGACTTTGCGAGCTGGTGATTGGAAGTAGTGTTGTTTAGCATTGAAGCTGGATGATGATGATTCCTTGGGGTGGAGTCAGTTGCTGTTTGAGTGCAGCTGCTCTCTACCTTCTTGGGAGAAGCAGTGGCAGGTAAGTAATTTGCTGTCGTTTTTCTTTCACCGAAACTAAGGCTTAAGCTAAAATTTGTGACTATTTTAGTGTAATCTATGCATAAGATTCACATAAGTGGCATTCTATGACATGTGAGGCTTTTTTTTTTTGGTGGTACAGGGATGTGGAAATTCTTAAATCTGTAACCCGGGTCAATCAGTTAAAGGAACTAGGTATGTGTCTTTATCGAGAGATTTTGTTCTTCTTATGCTTGCTGAAAAGAGTTGGAGGTATACTTATGGAAGAAGTTATATATTGCATTGTTGTTCTGAATAACATGGTCTGAGTCACGGATCTTCATATGCATGTTGCTCGGTTTATTTTTCTGTTTTCATAAATAATTGCATAAAATCATTTCTAAAGAATGGAATTAATTTTTATTTCTATTTTTAACCTATGGCATTGTTTCAGCGAGTCTTGTATTGCTATTTAAAACAGTGTCATGAACCATCTCTCCCAAAAAAGCTTAAGTTGTTGGGTAAAAGCAGATGAATGACTTTATTATATCTCTAGCACCCCCCTCACACAAGAGCGTTTGGGCTTAAAGTGTGGACAATGCACGGGCTCATTTTTACCATGTGCTTTTTTATTCAACTTTTATTTAGAAGAATGGGGACGGTAAGGATGGAACCCATAACCACTTGGTCATAGAAGTAAGAAGCTCTGATATCATATCATGAACCATCTCTCCCAAAAACTTAAGCTGTTGGGTGCAAACACATGAATGACTTTATTATATCTCTAACATAAATTCTTACTGAAACAGGTTAAAGAAAGTACAGATTAGCCCGTATAACATTAACAATCTCATTCTATCTAAAAAAAACATTAACAATCTCACTTTCCACATAGATAATGTAGGCAACTTAATTGGTGTTTGTAGAAATTCTTAAGTTTGATTTGTTTTTGACCGGTAGCTGCTAGAACTAAATTTTGGTTGCATTTGGCTGAAATGTGTTAGTTGGCCTTGAGATTGACCTTAGTTAGATTGCTTGCCAATATTTAATTGTCATGATATATTCACCCTTGTTGCTGAGCTTTAGGTTGGAAGATATTTTTCACAACTGTTGTACACTAAGTGACCAATTGATAGTACGGGTACAATAGTGGGAGCGAGCATGAATTTGTCAAAGTGTCTAATTGTAAAATTTTTACATGCAGGTGTGCGTTCAGTGCGTCTATATTATAATTATGTAGTTATGTAATATTTTTCAGATATTATATGTAAGTATAAAATGAATAAACCCAATTTTCTCATCTAATAACAAAGAAAATGCAGTTATGAGTTGTGTGAAATTAAAAAAGAAATATATTAGCCACTAGGTGAGGGCTAGTGGTGAATAGTTTGTAGGATGTCATAGGTTCAAATATGTGAGCTGCCATTGTACCAAAGAATATATACTAGGCAGCACCATCACGTGGGTCATGTCACAAATCACAATATCAGACCCTCATATTCTGCACTTTATGAAGAGTCTGTGTCAGGACTATCTCGTTGGAGTGGGACAGTCCAAAATTACATAGAGCACGATTTTCAAAACCGTGAAAAATGCAACTATAACAATCTCTAATCAACAAAAGGCCTGCCTGAAAATCTTAATTCGCAAATGAGTGGCCTCCTTGAAATGTATTCCTACCAATACTTGGTATTATGCAAAACTGATGTCCATTTTTATGGTACAAAAGATCAAGGCTCTTAGATGTGCTTTCAATTTAATTATAGTGAACTACTTGACTTTATACTTAATGATGCAAGCTGCGATGTTGTGGTGTCTGATCATGCTTTGGATTACTTTACTTTTCAGCACAACTGTTAGATGCTGAAATTTTTCCCTTGGTTGTTGCAATTTCTGGAAGAGTTGGTTCTGAAAGCCCAATTAACTGCGAGTTCAGTGGTTTAAGGGGTGTAATAGCTGAAGAAACGGTACATTTACATAATATTCTGAAAATCATGAATAATCTCATTTTATGAGGATTCTGCGTATCTTGTTTCAGTCCTTTACTATTAATATTTAACTCATTTTACAATTTTCTTTCTAGGCAGAGCAACATTTTCTTAAACACAGCGATGCTGGTTCCTGGATACAAGATTCTGCTTTAATGCTGTCCATGAGTAAAGAGGTTCCTTGGTATCTGGTGTGGAGTTGCCTCTCTTTCTCTAATAGACTTTTTATAGTTGTAATTATTATTGGTTATTGAATTGATGGGATAAATTTGCTTGTTTAACTTAATAAGGAAAACTAAAATAATAGAAACACAGAAATGATTTTGGTAGAGTGTATGTGTATGTTCTATGACTGAAAATCAAATTCACCTGAAGTAAATAGTTAAGAACTTAAGATCATAACTACTTCATTTTTATTTGTTAGGAAGATGCGACTGGTCGTGTGCATGTAATTGGAGCTCGGGGTGCTACAGGTTTTGTATTACCTGTTGGAAGTGAGGTATTTGAAGAGTCAGGTCGATCACTTGTACGTGGAACATTGGATTATCTCCAAGGTCTCAAGGTGGAAGCGTTAGTCGTTCATCCATCCATCTCCCTTCTTCCCCCCTCTCCCCTAAAACATTTAAAAGAAAAGCAGAAGCAGTTAGTTACTTATTTTGTAAACTAACATAATTGGAACCATCTTTTCAGATGCTTGGTGTCAAGAGAATTGAACGTGTACTTCCAATTGGCACTTCCTTGACTGTTGTTGGTGAGGTATGTTGTGATAGAAAAATTCAAAGCTTTTTACTTCCTTTCTTACTAACAGAATGGACTACTAGACTCTCCAATAATCTTAATCATCAATTGGTATTCGGGAGAATATAATTTATCAATACAGTTAATGATAGGATCCCTAAAATAACTAAAGTGTATGTGAGGAGGAAGAGGGGTTGCAATGTAGGGTATCAGGACCAAGAGAGAGAAAATGAAGGGCTATCCACTATGTAACTAACTGCTGAGTTGGCAGTAGGGAGGGTAGTGGGTGTGTGATTCGGTTGTAATGAGTATAAGGCTAAGGAGCAATGATTGTGTGAGGTAGGCTGGGACTTTTGGGAGAGACTAGGCACTCTCTAACTGCCTAGGCTATCTTTCTTTCTTGCTTTGTATTTTCATTTCCATTTTCCAGATCCAGGCATTGCTATCACCTTGATACAGGCCTGAAATCTGCAGTAATACAGTGAATTTTCATCTCTGTTCTAGCTATTTTTTGGGTATCTATCAACTGGTATTAGAGCTCTCGATCCTGGGAGCTCTGGATGGTCACTATGCGAGTTGCAAAGGAGTTCAAAGTGGAGAGCTTGGAGAAGAGTTTACAAGAATGGAGGCACGAGAGTCAAACATAGTTGAATGAGATCAAGCGATTGTTGAAGGGGAATACTTGAGATTACACCCGAGGTCGATGTTGATGTCGGCGTTCTCCAAACCGACAAGATGAGGAGGAGAGTGAGGGTGAGAGGCATGGTAGCAGAGTGGGCTCGGTTTGAATTTTTGAATTGCTGAGGTTCTTCGAGGGGAAACTGTCCTTCGATGCGGAACGATGGAGGAAGAAAGCTGAAGGTTCTGATCTTCTCTAGAGATGATGCCTATGGTTGGATTAACCGAGTTGAGCGGCATTTCAAGGGAAATGATGTGGCGGATTCTGAGAAATTAGATGCAGTGTTGGTAGCTCTAGAAAATAGAGCATTGAATTGGTATCAGTGGTGGGAGGAACAAACACCATCTTTGAGCTAGGAACAGTTCAAGGATGTGGTAATTCGACGTTTTCAACTGGGGTTGGTTCAGAATCCTTTTGGGCCATTGTTGAATATTAAGCAAACAGGTTCGGTTATGGAGTATTGTGAGAAGTTTGAGATTATTTCTGCTCCTTTGAAAAATGCAACAAAGCGATATTAAAAGGGATTTTCTTGAACGGATTGCGAGAGGAGTTGCAAGCTGAACGAAGCTGTACAACTTGGAGTCACTATCGGAACTCATGGATAGATTTCTGTTGTTGGAAGAGAAAAACTAGGCATTGAGGAAAGAGGGTTAGCATCAAATGACGAAGGTGGGCTGTACGGAAAAGGGCCTTCTACTTTCAAGGCCAGTTTAGTGGGGGAAGTTAGGAGGACCCAGCCCACTATACATAGTCCCAACTATGGGATTAAAGTTCCATTGGAACCCAAACCTCCAGATGGGCAAGGTGGAGAGAAACGAATTAATGGGGTTAGAAAACTTTCCCAAGCTGAACTACAGGAAAGAAGTAGAAAGAGACTATGTTTTAAGTGTGGGGAAAAATGGGGGCTTAAGCATGTGTGCAAATTCAAGCACTACTAGCTGTTCATGATGGAAGACATGGTGGAAGATGAGAAGGAAATGGAGGAGAAGGAAGAAGGAGAGGAGTAGAAATTGAAAGACAAGACCCTCCAACTATCCTTGATCAACATAATGGGATTGACTTCTAATCAGTCATTGAAGGTTTGCGGCAGAATTGGTAGAGACAAGTGTTGGTGCTAGTTGATTATGGAGCATCCAGCAACTTTATCTCCAGAAAACTAGTAAGGGAGTTAAACCTTTCCGTTGGGGACACTCCTGAATATATAGTGGTGGTGGGAATTGGTGAAAAGGTGAGGAGTAAAGGGTTATGTAGGGAAGTGGTGCTTGAGGTGCAAGGTGTGGAAATTAAGCAGGATTTCCTCCTGTTTGATTTGGGAGGAGCGGAGGTGGTTTTGGGGATGGATTGGTTGGCTAGTTTGGGAGATATTGAGGCTAATTTCAAAAATTTGACAATTAAATAGGAAATGGGAGGTATCCAAATGGCTCTAAAAGGGGATCCTTCCCTTTGTAAAGCACAAGCAACTTGGAAAACCATGCTTAAGGCCTTGCAAGATGACGGAGAAGGGTATTATGTAGAGTACAAGCAGTTGCAAGGAGAAGGGAGGGGACAACAACTTCTAGCTGAGGAAATTAGGGTTGTTTTGGAAGAATTTGCTGATGTCTTTTAGGAACCTTACAAGTTATTCCCAAGGAGAGAACAGGATCATGTTATCAATCTCAAGGAAGGGGCTCAAATCCTTAACGTCCAGCCATACAGGTATCCTTATTCCTAGAAAAGTGAGATTGAGAAGATAGTGGGTGAAATGATGCATATGGATATAATTAGACCAAATACTAGTCTTTATTCCAGCCCTGTTATTTTAGTAAAGAAAAAGGATGGTGGATGGAGGTTCTGTGTAGATTACAGGACATGAAATAAGTTGACAATACCTGACAAATTCCCTATTCCTATAATTGATGAGTTGCTAGATGAATCGGGGGCTGGTGTGGTATTCTCTAAATTGGATATTAAATCTAGTTATCACCAAATTCGGATGAAGGAAGGAGACATCCCCAAAACAGCTTTTCGGATGACGAGGGGCACTATGAATTTTTGGTCATGCCTTTTGGCTTAACCAATGCCCCCTCCACCTTTCAAGCTCTAATGAATAGGGTCCTAAAACCTTATTTGAGGAAGTTTGTTTTAGTATTCTTCGATGACATTCTAATCTACAGTCAAGATGAAAACAATCATAAGGAACATCTCAAGTTAGTACTTAAGTTGTTGAGGAAGAATCAACTTTGTTAACAAGAAGAAATGCAGTTTCGGCCAGCAGCAACTAGAGTATTTAGGGCATCTAATTTCAGAAAAAGGGTCTATGCAAATCCGAATAAGGTGAAGGATATGATTAGCTGGCCTGTCCTCGTGGATGTGAAGGGATTGAGAGGATTCTTGGAGTTAACCGGTTATTATAAGAGGTTTGTCAAAAATTATGGCAAAACAGCTTGGCCCCTTACGCAGCAACTCAAGGACAATTTCAAATGGGGAAGTTAGGCTCATGGTGCTTTTGATTAGTTTAAGGCAGCCATGACCACTTTACTTGTGTTAGCAGTCCCAAATTTTGAGAAACCTTTCATTATTGAGACTCGTGCTTCCGGTAAGGGAGTGGAGTAAGGGCAGTGTTGATGCAAGAAGGGAAACTGATTGCGTACATGAGTCAAACCTTCTCCGACAGGGCTCAGAACAAGTCTGTATATGAGAGGGAGTTAATGGCTATAGTTCTAGCGGTTCATAATTGGAGACATTATTTGCTTGGGAGACATTCTATGGTGCATACAGAACAAAAAAGCCTAAAGTTTCTTGCTGACTAGAGAATCATGGGGGAGGAACAACAGAAATGGGTCTCGAAATTGTTGGGGTTTGATTTTGAGATAAAATACAGACCAGGGAATGAAAACAGGGTAGCCGATGCTTTTTCAAGGAAGCTACAATATTCAACAATCTCTTTAGTCCAGTTTTATGAATGGGGTGGGTTGGAAGATGAAATCTAGGCTGATGAAAAATTGAGGGGGATTATTCAAGAGTTGTTGAGGCAACTTGACTCTAATCTGGGGTTCCATTTTAAGAAGGGGAGATTGTGTTATAAAGGGCGAATGAAGGTTCCTAACGATTCTCCCAAAGTTCCTTTTATCCTTAAGGAATTTCATGATTCGGCATTAGGGGGACACTCAAGATTTTTTAGGACCCATAAAAGGATCTCCAGACTGATATTCTGGGAAGGAATGAAAAGAATAATACAACAATATGTGCAGGGTTGTGAAGTTTGTCAGAGTAATAAATATCAGGCCTTAAGTCCTGCGGATTTACTACAACTACTTCCAATACCAACACACACTTGGTCAAACCTTTCTATGGACTTTGTAGGAGGATTAGCTAAGGCTTTTGGGGTGGATACTATTCTAGTGGTAGTAGACAAATTAACGAAGTATGCACACTTTACAGCAGCAACTCATCTTTTCAATGCTCGAGATATTGCTGAGATTTTCATTAAAGACATAGTCAGGCTCCATAGATTTCCCTCCTCTATTGTTTCTGACCGAGACAAGGTTTTCATTAGTACTTTTTGGACATAACTATTTAAACTTTGTTAGTACCAAATCGAAATTTAGTTCTGCCTATCACCCCCAATTTGATAGGCAAACCGAGGTGGTTAACAAATGTTTGGAGACCTACCTTAGGTGTCTCACAGGGACTAAACCTAAACAATGGCCTAAATGGCTCAGTTGAGCAGAATTTTGGTATAATACCAACTACAATTCTACTTCTAAAATGACCCCCTTTTAAAGCATTATACGGGAGAGACCCCTGTGCACTAATTAGAGGTGATGTAAATCAGTCCTCAATAGAAGAAGTTAACAAGCTGGTGACAAAAAGAAACCACATGCTAGATGAATTGAGAGAGCATTTTGTTCAGGCCCAAAATAGAATGCACAATCAGGCCAATAAACACAGAAGAGAGGTAGAATATCAAGTTGGAGATGTGGTTTTTCTGAAGATTCAACCTTATAAATTGAAGACTTTGGCTAAGAGGGTGAATCAGAAATTGAGTTCTAGGTACTATGGACCTTATGAAATTGTGGAAAAAATCAGCTCAATTGCTTATAAGCTACAGTTAATCGATGGCAGCCAAGTGCATCCAGTTTTCCATGCTTCCTTGCTAAGGAATCCATCTCTGCAAATTTAACCAGCTAACCATTACCTTTGTTTTTAGCAGAGGATTGGGAACTAAAAGTATAGCCAGCTGAAGCACTTGCTATCCAAACTAATTCAGATTGAGATACATAAGTTCTCATTAAGTGGAAAAATCTGCCAGACTTTGAGAACTCCTAGGAGATTTTGTCTACAATCAAAGATTAGTTTCCTAACTTCCACCTTGAGGACAAGGTGTGTCTTGAGGGGAGGAGTGTTGATAGGATCCTTAAAGTAACTGAGTGTATGTGAGGAGGAAGAGGGGTTGCAATGTAGGGGATCGAGACCAAGAGAGAAAATGAAGGGCTATCCACTATGTAACTAACTGCTGAGTTGGCAGTAGGGAGGGTAGTGGGAGTGTGATTCGGTTGTAATGAGTATAAGGCTAAGGAGCGATGATTGTGTAAGGTAGTGATAGGTACTCGTTTATTAAAGGAATTAAATAGGAACTTCAAGGAGCAGAGCTCCGATTACAGATCTGGAAAACGGGAAATGTAAAGGGACTATGGAAAAATAGAGAAAAGGAAGAACAATCAGAGGAGCGATACACAACCTATGCCCTTGGCCTAAGCCTCCCCAAGATTACCCAATTTTTCCTCCCCTATACAAAGGTTTAGGTCTTGCTTTTATAGTACAAGCAAGACCTTTCCACACTACAATTATTGAACTACAACTTCCTAGGTACAACTTACTAGAGTGCAATTTATTAGAAACAACTCCCAATTTCTCCTTCTCCATTATGGCTGAATCTTCATTCTGTCATCCATTCCTTTTATTCTTTCCTTTCTTTTTATAAACATGCGTTAATGGCTCATCAATACCCGCCCCAATAAGCTCCACCTTGTCCCCAAGGTGAAATTCTAGAAATGCTTGTTGGATCACATCTAAGTCTTCCCAAGTAATATTAATAGAGTTTATACTGAGCCAAAATGCTTCCCCACTCAGCCAATCCAGCCCCAACATCATATCAGTCCCTCCTGGATCAAATAAGAAAAAATTATGTATTACTCGAGTGTCTTGCACTTTCATCAACCCTCTGTTAATTAATAGCTGCAATGGTTTTTCCTTCATCATTTCTCCTTTTTCTTCTAGTTTTTTCCGTTTTTCATTGTTTCTCCCTTCTGAATTTACTACCAGCAGCTGGATTAGTTTGAAACACCATCGTATACGTTGTTGCTTTTGTGATTTAGCATTTGTAGTGTTCTAGAAACCACCTCCTCTCTAGCTACTTCTGGTCAACTCCGCTGGCCAGCCCCCTGAGCCATTGACTTTTGGTTATGAGAAGGTTGTTGGTGTTGCTGAACCCTTCCTCTCAACTTGGGTTTGCAAATTGGGCGTGGCCCAAGATCTAATGAAGTGGTTCTAATGGGTTAGGTCATTTTTTAATGAAACCCATTATGTTTTTGTAAAAGTGATTCCAATCTTCCTTTCTCAAGAGCCCAATTCTTGTCCTCAATTAGTTGGGCCTAGTCTAGTAGGTTAGAAGAAGACCCTAACTGGTATAATTCCAGTTCTGCCCTTCTTCCTCCTTTCACCCTTTTCACGATGGTGCCTTGGCCTTGCCGATCCTCCTCAAGCGTGCAACACCTTGGCTGTTCGTTGATCCGATGCAGCGACCCCATTATTTCCTGGTGCGATCTACTTCACTTAACTCCTCCACCGCATGCTTGGACCGCCACTATGATGGAGGTCCAGAGACCATCTTAGGCTGCTTCTCCGCTCTCTTCGCCACTTTAGGGGGTGCTTCTCAGCAGCCACACCAGCTAGGTACTTCCCGACTCAACCACTGATCCTCCACCTTTTCTGATAAGGTTATCTGAAACCTCCCCGACAGTCCCCAGCGAAATGCCAGCCAAGTCACCACTTTCATCCTCGGTTCCCACCACTGGAACCAGTTCAACGCCCTTCCTTCCAAACACACCACTGCCATTGCCACTTTCTTCTCCTCTGGAATTTGGTTGACCTCGAAGTAGCGTTCCACCCGATAGATCCACCTATAAGGATCATCTGCCGTGAAATATGGTTCCTCTAGCCGCCTCACACGATCTTCCCTTCTACCGTCTCTGTTGGTTCCTCCAACTTGAGTACTTCCCCCTCCTTCTGTGCTCTCGTGCCCATTTTGTACTACTTCAGCAATATGCTCTGTCATCGTCCTCATCATCTCCTGGAATCGCTGTTCAATGGACTCCTTAATATAGCTCTGAATTCCATCCATCCGTCGTTCCATCGCTTCTAATCTGCTCTCCATGTGTGTTGATTCCATCTAGACGCTCCCCGGATCGGGAGCTCTGATACCAGTTGATAGGTACTAGTTTTATGAAAGGAATTAAATAGGAACTTCAAGAAGCAGAGCTAAGAACAATCAGATGTGCGATACACAACCTCTGCCCTTGGCCTAAGCCTCCCCAAGATTACCCAAATTTTCCTTCCCTATACAAAGGTTGAGGTCTTACTTTTATAGTACAAGCAAGACCTTTCCAAACTACAACTTCCTAGGCACAACTTACTAGAGTGCAATTTATTAGAAACAACTCCCAATTTCTCCTTCTCCATTATGGCTGAATCTTCATTCTGCCGTCTATTCCTTTTATTCTTTCCTTTCTTTTTATAGACATGGGTTAATGGCTCATCAGGTAGGCTGGGATTGGCTAGGACTTTTGGGAGAGACTAGGCATTCTCTAACTGCCTAGGCTATCTTTCTTTCTTGCTTTGTATTTTCATTTCCATTTTCCAGATCCAGGCTCTGCTATTACCTTGATACAGGCCTGAAATTTGCAGTAATACAGTGAATTTTCATCTCTGTTCTAGCTATTTTCTGGGTACCTATCAATTAATCGTATTAGTTTCAAGAATATGCCTTGTTACTTTCACAAGAGTGTTGTATATTGTAGAATTTTGTCATAATTGGTATTAGCGATGTCAGAGTAGATAGGTAATGGTACAAAAGGTACAAATACTTCCACTGATAATGAAACAATCATTTTTATTAAACTTGGTACTCCTGTAATATGGATCTGATGACTTGAATACTCATGATGTAAATTTTAGATCAGTAAACTGCATTGCAGATTTGACACATTGAAGTGAGATTGACTCCACTTTGTAAGTTATCAAACTGTGAACATAGTAACTGTTGTTTCTCACAAATTGAATGCATTACAGCATGATATAGAATAAAAAACTATAATCAACATTAAAGGGGATTGCTGTTTCTATTTTTATACTAGGTCTTCCTTTCTGTGTTCAACATTAAAGGGGATCGCTGTCCATTAAATATTCATCTCTTGCTTTTTTAAACACTTTTTTCATAATTTCTAAACTGTACGATCAGGCTGCTAAAGATGACATTGGGACCATTCGAATTCAGCGACCCCACAAAGGGCCATTTTATGTCTCTCCCAAAGCGATCGATCAGCTCATAGCAAATCTTGGGAAATGGGCAAGGTTGCTTTGAAGATGGATTAATGCTTATTGCGTGTTTTGGAGTACCATTTTTTTGTTTGAGATTGACTGAAATGTTCTTATTAGGTGGTATAAGTATGCATCTGTGAGCTTGACAATATGTGGTGCTTATCTAATAGCTAAGCATGCTATTCAGTACATCTTGGAAAGACGTCGTCGTTCTGAACTGCAAAGAAGGTACACATCACTGGTGATTCTTCTCTTCTCGTTAATGGTGAAGAACTGAATGTCTTCTAAAGCTTTTGAATCAGGAAAAGAGTTATACAATGTTGTTGTCTTGAACAAGAGTTTTCCTCTCGAGTTTAAGTGGAAGTATTTCCATTACAATTCCACACCATTCAACATTCCAATGCACCATTTTGGCTTAATCTTAAATCAGTCTGAACAAAGTACTTAATATCTGTTTATGCAGGGTTCTTGCTGCAGCTGCTAAGAGGTCTGGAAAAGATAATGAAGGTAAATTGCTAATATTCTATGTTATTAATTTTGCAATGGCTGTTTCAATTTGTGCCAGAGATTGTGACTCTTTCTCAGGTGAAAAGGCTGACAGCTTATCACATGGTGGTAAAAGAGATCGCCTAATGCCAGATTTGTGTGTAATATGCCTTGAGCAGGAATATAATGCTGTTTTTGTCCCGTAAGCTACCAATCTTATTCTCTTTCTTGCTTGAAATAAAATGTTCTGGAGTCGATGCTTGATATTTTGTGTTTCTCTGCATACTGTAACTTGCTATTAATGAAAGCGGTGACGTTGAGAATGACAAGCAATTGCATGCTTGTCTATATGCGAATATATCTTGTCAGAAAGAATAATCTCCAACTAATTATCATGTTTCCCCTTTTATGTCAATACTTAGTTTGATGTAATTAATGTTCACCCACACCCTTAACTATGCATGAGGGCCTGATTGGCTATTCTCTAAACTAATGGGCTATAGTTGTGTTATGGTTACCATCTTACCATTGATTTCATCTTTGATTGAAGCACAAATTCCAATTTATTGTACTTCTATATGATAGCATACTATGGTGCCTTGAATATCATCACTTGCTTCCTGTGCAATTATAAATTATAAAATAAAAGCCAAAATTGCAGCTTTTTCTCGACTTTGATTAACCAAACAGATTGCACTAGGCATTGCCAATACTCTTATGGCCTTTTAGGTAATCATTTAGAAAAGGTTGAATGAAATAGTTTAGTTAGAGTTGCAACTACTGTGGGTAAAATTCATAATCCAATTTTGTTATTTCCTCAATTAATATAAAATTTCTCTTACAATTTCGTCCTTTTGATCTTTATTGATTGTTATTAAGCATGAGATGAAAATGCATGCTTTACCAAGTGATGCAAAATATATTATGTGGCCAGAAATATGCCTGGCAACTATATTTTAATCTTAAATTCAGGCTGAGTTTTACAGCCCCTAAAACAAAAAACTCTGGCTTTGCTGGAAATGTTTTCTTTGAATTAACCTTCTTTCTTATTTGTATTCTATTCTTTCCCAGTGTTTTTGGGTACATTGGGAATTGAACCTAGGACCTTTACCCAAACCTCTACCCATCCAACCACCTCAGCTAGGTCTATGTTATAATTTCAGGTGTGGGCATATGTGCTGCTGTACAACTTGCTGTTCACACTTAACCATTTGTCCTCTTTGCCGGCGACGGATAGAGCAGGTAGTGAAGACTTTCCGACACTGAGCATACATGGAGGCTCAACTAGATAAAGCCACATGGTATCTTGAATTGTGCCTTAAGAATCCAAGAGTAACAGTTTGGTCAATGGTAATTATATGATTTCTGCACTTGCTCATCAGTCGATGTTACAGCCTTTGCCTATTAGCAATTCTGAAACCTACAGCTTTGAAAGAAATATAAAAAACATGATTCTTGTGTGTTTATGCTACTACTGATTGATGCTTTTGGCATCTCAAATTGTAAATATTTATGATCACGAAGGTCTCGTGTTACTGTAATCTATTGTAAATTGTCGTTTTTCTTATAGGATGTTTTCTACTTTTTGTGGACTGTCCCATATAAGATATAACGTACCCCTTGGAATTTATTTTGACTTATATAATGCCTGCTAGTGAAAGCAGTTTGTTACTCTTTACTAGCATACATATTTACTTGATACAAGATTATTATATTTGTTATTGTTACTATTATGATTTAGTATACTCCTCAGAAATAGTGTTTATATATTCCCATAAAATACAGGGAGAATGTTGTGGTGCACCCTGCGTTAGCAAGGTGCATGCATGCACCACGAGGAAATCTAGGATTGTAGGTTCCGTTGGTTAATGGGTCTAGATTTTGGCGAATGGTGTGTGATTCTAGCGAGCAGCGTGTGGCGATGCATTGGAACTCTTGTGGCAGAATGGTTCTGGTGGTTGGCTGAGAGGAAAGTGGCAAACGTAATGGAGAGATTGGTCAGAGCAAAAACGAATCTCAGATGGGTAGATCAAAAATAGTAGTCGCGGGGCACCACCAATGCCGATGATCCTTCTCCACCGCTACCTTTATACCCACCATCATCACCACCAGCACCCACACTTGGAACATCCATAATTTCGCCGCTAATTTCTGCAACCATGGCCAAACCATTCAAACCTGGAATCAGCCTCCACCTCTGCCACAGTAAAGAGCCACCACAAATCCTCTTTAGACCCTGTAAACAACCAAGTCATCAACCATTGAATACCAATGCTCATTTGGGAATTGCGTCGAATATGCAGCCATCGAGCTCCACTGCGCTAGATCTACAACCACGCGAACCAGTTACCCCCAAATTGAGTCTCGCCACGCAAATCCCCAGGCCACCTTGCCATCAAATCCTCCACTAGAACCAACAAACTGCCACTTCTCACCACCACCTAACACCGTTTCTTGTCTCTGGAAACCAGCACCGCTGTTCTACTGCGACCTCGCCGGTTGGTCAAGCAACAACAATGACAGAGGGAAGCGTGATGACGGGCCGAGGCAGCGCTTCATTGCAGAGGTTCTGCAGTGGAGTTCGAGGTTGGGATCATCGGCAGTTTAGGATGGCCAGGGGGTGACAGTCGTGGCAGCTGGGCTCCGAGTGGATGGTGGTCTGTACTGTTTGGGTGTTACAACCAGTTTATCTCTTTTTATTGTTTTACTTCTTTAACCGGTTCCCTTTCTTTCATTTGGGTTATTCATGACTTCTTTTTTTTTTTTTTTGTATTTTTGTACTATATCAATGGTTAGATTTTAAGGTGCATCCACGTACCTCTCAAACAAAATGTGCATTAAAGACAAACCGTAAAATATAGTGAGTTCTAGGTTGTTCCATATCATGAATTGCTTTCAAGTCATATATTTGGGGTTGGCGTGTTATAGTGGGTTATCAAATTGTCCATTACCATTATGGACAGGTAAAGCAGACAAGCGACTGCATTTGATTTTTAGGTGTAAAGTAGTTTCTATGCTTTGTCCACCAGGGCGAGCAGAATAATTTGTCGACTCAAATTTCTCTTACGGAGAATAAAAAAAATTGATTTGTGTGTACCCAAGAAAAAAAATTACCGTAGTCTAGTCTCTAGAATTTGACTGAAAAAAAACTGGTTGTAAAAGTGTTATAGAGGTTGAAATGTATATTTTTTAGATACGTTTTAAATGCTCTTAAACAATTTTAGAGTATCAATGTTTCATAATTTATCATTGTCGATTTTATTATAAAAATTCTACAAAAATGATCAACGACTAAAATTTTTAATTGACAATTTTTATAACAGGTAATTTTTTTCTTCAATTCCACCTCCCACCCCAGTAGTGGTTGCAATGGTGGATGGGGGTAAGTACATTAGTAAGCCGCCGCACCGCGCACCACTGAAGTCGTCGTCTGCTCCCACTGCCATGAACTGCTGCCATGTCTCAACCTTGAAGCATTAGACCTCCGCCATTGGACAACCACTTCTAACCCTAGGACCTCCATTGTCGCTACCTCATTGCCATCTATCAAATCTCAATTGTGCTCCGCAGCTGGAACAAATAGGACAATACCCGAACGAGGTACATTACCTCCGGACGACACCGTTCGATCACGTCGGGAACTACGAGAACCAAACGTTGCACGCGACGCACTAGATCTTCGAGTCGTGGGCACACGCCTTGCATGTGTTGCTTGAGAGAGTCATTGAGGCGACCATGAGCAGAAACTTCAAGAAGGCTGCGAGTGACTGCTATGCGGTGGAGCGAATCTGGAAGCTTCTGACATAGATTGAAGATTTGCATTTGATGATGGACTCGGACAATTTCCTTAGGCTAAAGAAGCAGATTGGGATACAATCATGTGGTGAAATGATGCCGTTTTGCTTTCAATCGAAAGAAATGGTGGAGATTGCAAAGATGTGCAAGGATCTAAAGCAAAAAGTGTTGAAGACAGTATTGCCGTGACGAAAATAATATCGTCAACTATGAGTGTGGTGAAGAATAAAGAGAACAATGAGAGTGAGAAAGTTGGAGAGAAAAAAAATAAAAAAATTTAACTTGTTATAATAAATAATTTTACTTAAAACATTAATACTCAAAACTTGGATACCAGCATTATCTAACGCCTCCATATTTTCTTTTCTAAAAGAAGGTAATAAACATTGATCCACGTTGGAAGAGTATAGATGGTAAAATAGGGAATCTTTGGTGTGAGAACAAGGGAAGAAAAGTCAGATTTTCTATCATATTCATTGAAAGTGCTTTGTTCTTAATGGACGTACGGAATGACATGCTCTTCTTTTTGCGGGGACATGACTAATTGAAAGTGCTTTTCTTTAGGCTGTATTATTGGCCAACCGAATCGTTGGATCATATCACAGCTACAGCATATTCTAGATGAGAGTCCTTACTTTAAATCAAGTTAAAAAAAATCCCATGGTTTTTTTAATAACTTGATTGAATCACTTATTTATCTATATTTAAAATAAGTTCATTTGAGTTTATATAAAAAAAAAAGTTGATTTGATAATGTAGGTATATATCGCTTTTAAACTCGTTAAAATATGCTTGTAAACTAAACAGAGTAGTGCTATGCTGATACAGCGAGAAAAAATAATCTAAAATCCTAATAGAATTTATCTAAATTAAGGATGTTGTTATGTGAACCCATTAACAAGCATTTGAGACAAATAATTACAGAATTTTAGGGGTTCTCCACATCCTTTTTTATATATACAAACAGGAATTAGGATTCGGGCTGGTATTTAAGCATAACAATCTACGAGCTAAAACAAAATTAGAAATATCCTTTTATGGATTCTTTTTCTTTCTTTTTGTTTATGCCACGGGACACTAACGATCTGACATTACAGGTATAATTTCAACTATTGCGAGTTGTTTTCCACCAGAAAGACATTAATATTACGTTCACATGCATGCGAGTATGTGGAACCACGTTTCCTTCTTGGGAAGCTTCCATGATGTGATTCTTGCAACTGAGCTTTGTTTATTTCTCCAATTCTACTAGTCTTTTTTGGAATCCGATACCGTTTGCATCTAGGTGCTCCTTTGAAAACCCTCATGTTTGTATGTTTTTTTCCTGAAGGACTAATAAGCCGCCAAATTTGGCTACAACAGTTCCACATACAAAAGCTATAATGTAATAGTTTTACTTGTCAGTTCCTACCATCACATTCCATGGAAAATTAAGAAAAGGCTCTCTCATTAGTCGTAGGTCTTAGGAATCTTAACCAAGATATCTTTTGCAAATACAATTGGTTACCACAATGACTCAAAATTCAGAACATGTTTTTTTTTTTATTTCTTTCCTAGTTCCTAATCTTTCCATCATTAATTCCATTTTACACCCCATATACACACTATAAAACCATCTTATGCACCTCTTGCAAGTTGCATTAACAACATAATCTTCTGAGCTTAAACCTGTTTGAGAACCATACCCTTGCAAGCATCAAACACTACCACCACCAAGAACCTAGGCCTATCATCACTGATTCAAATTCTCTATCTTGCAAAAAACACTGCTATCTAAACCAAACCCCCTCTCCCTCAACATCAAGGTCCACATAAAGTTTGTTTAACCCCTACTACATCCATGGGGAATGGAAACTCAGTTTCAAAGTCTAAGGTACAAGGCCGCCAGACAGCAAAGGTTGCTTCAACTGAATCACAGCATGTTGTTCCAAGGCATGGCAAAATCTCATCAACAAAGGCAGAGGTGGTGGCTTTCCCAATAGATGAAGGTCATGAGACCGAAGGTGCTGCATTCAGAGGTGAATATAGTGGCAAACCCAAGGAAGAGACCTCAGCCCCTTTGAGGGGACAGCATCAGCATGGTGTTAGGGTGTACTCGGAGCAAACATCACTTGATAGTGATGACAATTTCACTGATTACATTCGACATGCTAACTATAAAATCAGAACCTTGTCAAACATTGGTCGGGAGCAGAGCAACCCTGCACCTGCACTTGCACCAGATGTGGCTGATGGTACCAACAAGAAGGAAAACCAAAAAGACCAGTTTGCAGATTTTATTCAGCTTGCTAAGAAGAAGTTGAGAACTACATCAAGTATTGGAAATAATAGTTCCTTCAAAAGAGGGTAAAGACCCTGAACATTGTTGAACCGGGGAGCCTCAAATGATATTGTGGATTAGTAATATTGGTTGGTAACCTGGTGTTAGTAACGTGTTTTGAAACTAATCTTCGTCGTTAAGTGGAGTGCTTAAAATTAACAAAATAAGGCCCTACTAGGGCATGCAAGCAGATACTTTCTTCTAGTTTTTTTTTTTTAAATATTTGAGGCATGATATGATATGAAATATTTAGTTAAGGGGAATAATTTAGATTTGATGGATGTAAAATATTAGGATGATTTCATATTTGTACGAAATATACGTTGAGGTTTTAATACTGATTTTTATTTCCATTTGAGGTTTTAATATTGAATTTACCAAACTGTAATTATAATTTTTTTTTAGTGTTTGTATTTAATTGAAGGTGTCAATTGATTTAATTAATAAAGTTTTTAACATATACGCAAAAACTAAAATTGAATCTTGTTTTTATTAAAAAAAATAGTCACTTCACTCTCAAACCAAAAGAAAAGTGTTCAAAAACTAATTTGGTTTACATGCATAGTTTTAAAATTTGGATTGAATCAACTGTTTAGATTATAAATTGACTATGTTTTCAATTCGAATATTATTTGATTCAATTATGACTCAATGATAATTTAATAATAAATTTAATTGATTAAACTAATTAAATCATAATAAAAAATTTCATGAGTTTAATATCTAATTTGATTTTTAAAACATTGTGTACATACTCTATTCAGGATTCTAAGTCTAGACAAGATAGCTAATACAATTGTATAAAAAAATAATATAAAAGGAGACAATTTTATCTCAATATTTCAAAATTTAAATCAAAGATTGAACTAACAAAACTCTTAAGTCATAATTTGATTATTTCAACCAATCAAATTTATAATTTAATTATAATTAAGCTGTAATTAAATTAAAAAATACTCAAATCAAATACATATCCAATTCATAATTTAACCAATTAAACTGAACAGTTCAATCCAATTTTTAAAACAATGCTTTAACCTACCATCTCTTTATCACACAAGTCTTATACCTCCCTAATTTGTAACTAAAAAAAATTAACGCAACCTTCCCTACTAGCTAGGTTGACCTTGTAAATTACCAGGCCTGTAATGCACTATATTTTGCCTTTTAACATTAATATCATTTTGTACAATTACTCAAAATGAGATGTCCAAGGCCCCTAGAGGCTCGAGTTGAGTTTAACATAATCAATTAATCACATCACACTCTAAAGCCCCCTAAGGTCTAAGTTATAATGTCAGGTGCGCTGCTGTAACTTGCTCTTCACATTTAACCAATTGTCCTCTTTGCGGGTGACGGATAGAGCAGGCAGTGACGACTTTCCGTCATTGAGCATTAAGCATACATGGAGGCCCAAGTAGAAAAAAACCACATGGAATCTTGAATCGTGCCTTGATTAAGAATCCAACAGTAATGTTCTGAAGTAGATTCAGAATGTACTTGAGATAGATACGTAGGTAGTGATTTCTTCCTTATGCAGCTGCGATCAAGAGCATGAAGTCCCGAGGGGGTGGGTACCTGCAATAGGACTCCAACGCTCAAGTCAGGCAGTGCACCAGTAAGTTCAAGCTAATGGAATTGCAGTAAAGACTTGATACTCCCTTTTGGTAAACTTAGCCTGGTATATATGGTGAGCGTGATTTGAATCCTCTTGCACTCCACGTAGGATAGAGGTACGTTAGGATCGTGCCATGGCAGGGATTTCAGCCCATGATCGTTGAGGTCTGTCTCTGACTTTGTCGGGACTGTTCCACGATCGTTGAGGTCCGTCCCTGACTTTGTCGGGACTGTTCCACGATCGTTGAGGTCCGTCCCTGACTTTGTCGGGACTGTCCTGCGATCGTGGAGGCTAGTCTCTGATCTGTTGGGGCTGTCTTTCCTTTAATGGCCAATCCTTGTTCGCAGGCAGTCGTGGTCCCCATTACTGAGAATGGGGAAATGACTGCTACGGCCTGACGACGGGGTCCGAGGTTTCAAGGCCGAAGTGGGGGCCTTGTCGGCGGAGTCCAGTGGTTCATGTGCCGGGTCGATCCCTCGGGATGGGGCCCCGGACCACGGTCCAGAACAGTTGCCCCCAGCTTGACGCTTGGATAAGGCCCAAGTGTCAAGGTACCACCGTGTTCAGAGCGGGCGGTGTCCTGGCTTTGAGGCCGGGCTTTGCAATTTTCACGTTGGTCGGGGCCCGTGATCGAATATGAGACAACTCAACGATTGGGATGTGGTTTGGAGGCCGAGGTGGGTCCTTACCTACACCGCTACTCCTCGGTCTCGTGGCTTTCCTTCGGCTGCCCCCTGGACGTAGTTCTCGGGGTCTTTTGACTTGTGGCAACGTTCTTCATTGGTCTCGAATCGTTGGATCCCTTGGGAAACATTGCTTTGACCTCCTTGAGAATGAGTGAGTTTTTAATGGGGAGCGTCAGCTTTGCATAGTTTACAATCGTTCGCTGCTTCTGTGACCAATGGGAAATAAGGGGCATTGAATGCGAATTTATGGTTTTGACAGGTTCTTCAAAGCTAATCGAAGCGTTCCATTCTCTCTATAAATAGAGGGTTTTTGCGTTCGATCATGACATTCCTCTTTGCATCTTTGTTCTAAAATGGCTTATCTCAGAGAAATGATTCTTTCTTCTCCTATGCGTTACTGGAGAGTTTTGCCTCTTTCCAAAGTTTTCTTCTTGTTCTTTCCCAAATTTCTGAAACTTGGTCATTTTCGTGTGGGAGGCTTCTTGAGTAGATGTCTCACTTTCTCAGCGTATTAGCGGCGGATGTCTCACTTTCCCAGCGTACTGTGATTGCTTGTTTGATATTTCTCGTCGCTGGGAAAGCTTGAGGTATTTGCCATTTTGGATGGAGGTATCCGAAGGGGTAGGGCCCAACGTCGCTCTCCTTTCCAGCTGCTTCTAAGAGCAGTTGGATATGCAGGAGGGACTATTGGGGCTGCTCCTCGGCTTTACAGCTGCTTGAGGTGATCAAGGTTTCCGGCGGAACGATCTTCTCATGAGAAAGTTGTGCCTCATCTATCAAGGAGAGTGCGCCCCGGCCTATTCCTGCCTGGCGAGGAAGGAAGTGAAGAAAAGCGGTGGGTACCGAGGTTCGGAAGCAGTGCTCCGCTCCGGGTTCCGAAGCCTATCCACTTTTTCAAGATTCTGCTTCGGGAGGAAAAGGCCGGTGCTAGTTCTCGGAGGAAATGTGGATGCAACATGGACCGGGATGCCAATGATGTTAATGGCGGTTCACACCTCCGGGGTTTCTTTCATTATATGTTCCATGCCTTTATACTTTCTTTTCCCTCCTTTTGTTGTAAGATGATGTATGGAATGAGAAACTTAATAAAATTACTTCTTCTCCTTCAAATTTCGTGCTTTTCGCTTTCCCTTATTTAAACTGGTATTTACATTATACCAGGGTGAGTTTAACGCTCATCCTGACCACGCGATATGTTAAGTTGCCCCCAGCTTGGTACTTGGCCGAGGCAGGCGAAGTGCCAAGTTTAAATACTTGGTTTCGGGGTTTCTGTACCTTGGGGGATTATTACCGGGGGTGACATAATTCCGGGATCCGAGCGAGTTTCCCGAGCTCCTTGACCCTGCGGTTGCGTGTCCTTTAACTTGTTGAATAACCGTAATGTGAGCTGTCGTTACGGCAACGTGGGCCACGTGGCGCGCTCGAGTTGAGAAGTCATGCGTCGTGTTGCGTGCGCCATAATGGGTGCCTTTTCGAATGTGAGGTGTTTGGACAGAATTACCCTCTAACCGTAACCCCTATAAATAGGGTGTCAGCTTTTGGCTTTGCTTCGTTCGACTTTTATCAGAAACTTTTGAGGTTTTGTGGCGATTTCTGACGGTCATTACGGTGGTGCGAGGCGATTTTACTGGACTTCACAGGACTGTCCTCTTGCTTCAAGGTACTCACAGAACTGGTCTTTTCTTTTGCTTCTGCTTCTGGTTTTTGCTGTTTCAAGAAAAGGAGGGGGGAGTGTGTTTTCCCCTTCCGTCAGTGGCGTTTGCCCTTCTTGGAGCACCTCCTCTGCCACACCATGTGCAGCGGAGGTGTCATTCTGAGGCTTTTTGCCTTGGCGGGTGCGGAGCCCAGAACGTTTGGATCTCCGAACTTGGACTGGTTCTGACCCTGAGCCTCTGTGTGACTTCCAGGAATTCGAATGGCTAGGAGAAGGGTGTTGAGAATTGAAGAGCCCAACCCGGATCCTGAAGCTCGCGAGCCGGGGGGTCAGAAAGCCGAGGGGGAGTTGATTCGTGTTCGCCGGGGACCGGGGTTATCTTACCCCTGGGTTGCGGACGATGCTTTTGGCAGGATTTCACGCTACGAGATCGGGTCCGAGTTGGACAAGTTGAAAGATTACTTGGAGCTTACCGCGGGAGGGCTCCGGGATGGTGAGTTCCTGATCTTATTCCCGGGAAGAGAGTGCGTGTGTTCGACCCGTGAGGCGAGGGAGCACTTCATGTTCCTCTACGAGGACTTTTTCACGTGGTTTGGACTTCGGCTACCTTTTAGTGACTTCCATATTGTCGTACTCCGGACTCTTCACGCTGCACCCAGTCAGATTCACCCCAGTGGTTGGGCGAACATCCTGGCTTTCGAGAGGATATGCCGGTTGCTTGGGTTACGATGCTCCGACAGGGCATTTTTCTATTTCCACACCAGGTATTCCGTCCATGGTGTTCGCGCTCTCCAACAGTCTTGGTTGTCCGTGCGTTCCCGGCAAGGTAGGACGGTGTTTCTCCCCTACCTAGAGAGCTATAAGGACTTCAAGGAAAAGTTCTTCAAGTTAATGGCGGCCGGCGGCACTCGACCCTTCTGGTTGGGGAGTGGAGAGGAGCTAACATTCAGCCTATACTGGAATCCGGTGGCATGGAGCATTCCCACACAGTCATTTGAGAGAGAGGTTTGTCACCTGGATGATGAGGAGCTCGAATGCGTCAATTTTTTTGAAACGTGGGTTGCCGAGGTCGACAAGATCCGGCCCAAAGATGTACTGGATGTCGTAGATGATGTGAAACTTTGGGCTATGCTAGGTAGCATAGGCCTTTGTTCATACTTTATTTTCTTGGCTTTATTTTCTTTTCTTTCCCCCTTGTATGGACCTGACCGTTGTTTGTTTGCTTTTCAGAGAGCTTAGCCGAGATGTCTGAGGAAGGGAACACTCTGTCTATTCTGGAGGCTTTGAGGGCCAGGAATGAGTCTGGGCCTTCGGATCCTGCCGCGAAGGCGGTTTTGGTCCCATTGCCCCGTCCCGCTGAGGTTCCTGCCACGGAGGAGGAATCGATCCAAGTGGAGGATTCCCCCCTCTTACGGGGCGAAAGAGGAAGGCGGCTGGCGAGGGAACGCCGGGTGATCAGAGTAAGATGTCCCTGTCGAAGGAGGAGCGCCGACCGGATCGGGGGGGGGGGAATCAACCCGTACCTCGAGAACCCGACCCCGTGAGTTCGTTGACGGCTTCCTCTGGATGAGGAAGTAGAGGCGAAGTTGGCCCAGCGTAGTGCCCCGGATGCTCTCTGTAGTTTCCAAGTTCTTGGGCTTCGTCTTGCCATGGAGGCTCGGCATTTGGAGTACGCAGTTGAGGACTACGAGCGGAAGATTGCTGCTGCAGAGCGGGGTAAAACCCAGGCTCTTTTGGAGAAGGAGGAGGCCGTGTGGGCCAAAGAGGAGGCTGCTAAGTCCAAGGAGGATGTTGAGGCCCTGAACCGAGAGCTGGGAAACGAAGTAGCCAACTTGAAGGATGCAGTGAAAGAGAAGGAGGACAGCTTGGCGGACGCTAGGAGGGGCATGGCCGAGCTAAGAGCTCAAAATGAGGGCCTTCATGCTGAGAACGAGCATCTCGGAGGGCAAGTTACCGCGCTGAAGGGCGATGTCGGGACTTTCCTTACTATTTGTACCGACATCAAAGAGCAGCAATTCCGGAACGCAATAAAGCAAGTTCAGCTCTTCAATCCCGAGGTTGACCTAGTCCTTGATTCTCTGGACTCCGGGAAGGTAGTCCAGAATGGCCAACTCGTCGTTCCCCGCCTTGCTACTGCGGATCCGAGTCCGGGGGATTCTTCTGCCGAGGTTGGTGGTTCGGGGCCTTCAGCAGAGTGATTCGCATGCTTTAGTCCTGCGCGGGGTTCTTTTTCTGTAAGCAAAATTTTGTAATGACTTCGTTAATTTTGCAATGACTTTGTTATTATTATGATTATTTTTTATATCTATTTCTTGGGGTCTAATGCCTTTTTTCTCGTATTGTGGTATTTTGACGAGACCTGTGGTCTGGGTCCAACGCCCATTTTGCCGAGCGCTTTAGGATTTCCCTTTGGATTTTGCGTGATGAGAACGTTCAGAAGCCTTAGCATAGGATCCGATATCCGAAGTTGATTGTCCTTAGGAATTCGTGCCTAAGGTAAGAAACCTTGACCTTGGCTTGGAATTCGAAGGCAATAGCTCTGGGATTTGGAGTTCGTGCCTAAGGAAAGAAACCTTGTCCGGGGTCCATTACCGGTTGATTTAGGTATTCCAGGAGGCCGCGCGACTTGTGGTTTCGGACTGGTCCTTGCCGGGGTCTTTTGTGCGGGTGGACTAGTGCAAGAGTTTTCCCCCCGTCGGGATTTCTCTATTGCATTCCTACCTAGCACAAGACACTACGGTTGGTACCATGGTGACCGAGTTCTCGATAATTAAGTTCTTGATAATTGAGATATTTACTTGAATTTAAAAGTTGAAAAAGTGTACAATAATTGGAGCAGATCAAACATGAAGTAAACTAGGAGACTAAGCCTTGAAAGGCGCTTAGCTGTAGTACTTTCTAAGTTTGTCCGCGTTCCAAAAATTCTTCACTGGCTTGCCTGTTAACGTTTCCAAGGTGTAAGCCCCCTTCCCGGTGACTACGACTACGACGCGGTAGGGTCCTTCCCAGTTAGGGGCTAATTTCCCTTGGGAGGCACTCCTTCCGCCGATGTCGGCCCTGCGGAGTACTAAATCGCCTGGCTGGAACCTTCTAGGGATGACCTTTTGGTTGTACCGGGCTGCCGTTCTTTGCTTAGTTGCAGCATCGCGTATGTGCGCGATGCACCTTCTCTCTTCCAACAAGTCCAAGTCTTCTCTTATTAACCCGGAGTTGGTGTCTGGTGAGAAGTGTTGGAGACGCCAGCTCGGTTCCCCTATCTCCACCGGGATCATTGCTTCGCACCCGTAGGTCAGTTTGAACGGGGTCTCACCGGTTGTAGAATGAGGAGTGGTTCGGTAGGCCCAAAGGACGTGGTCTAACTGCTCGGTCCAGTTCCCTTTGGCTTCGTCCAGCCTTTTCTTTAACCCCCTAACGATAACCCGGTTGGCCGCTTCAACTTGCCCATTTGTTCGAGGGTTTTCCACGGCGCTGCAGTGATGTTTAATTTTCAGTCCGCAGAGTAGTTCCTCGAAACCCTTGTCTTTGAATTGCGTCCCATTGTCCGTAACGATGGATTCTGGGACACCGAATCTGGTGATAAAGTGGCACCAAGTGAATTTTTGAATCCGAACCGAGGTGATGTTAGCCAGGGGTTCTGCTTCTATCCACTTTGTAAAATAATCCACAGCGATAACCAGAAACTTTAGTTGCCCGGGCGCTTGAGGAAAAGGTCCTAAGATATCCATGCCCCATTGGTAGAAGGGCCAGGGGATGGATTTCGTGGACAATTCCTCCGGCGGGGCGTGGTAGTGGTCAGAGTGCCGTTGGCACTTATCGCACATTTGAACATGTGCAAAGCCCATAACCTCCGAGGATGAAGCATGCATGAGTCTCCGCCTCCATTGTGGGCCGGTCAACCAGTAGCACTGCTTTGCTCGGAGCGCTTTTAATGCTAGGGCCTTGCCTCCTAAATAGTGCCCACAACTTCCTTCGTGAACTTCGGCCAGGACATACTCGGCCTCTTTAGGCGTTAGGCACTTCAGGAGGGGTGAAGAGAATCCGCACCGGTATAACTGCCCACTGAAGATGGTGTATCTGACCGCGGCTTTCTTCAACTTGGCTGCCTCTTTGGGATCCTCGGGAGGCTACCTGGGACTGCAAGTATTCCATCAGTGGGGTGATCCAGTGCGTCCTTGCTCTTCTCAAGCCGGAAGACAAGTTCGCCCACGTCGAAACCGCGGGGTGGGAGAGGGTAGCCTGGATCATTGATCGGTTGTTACCTGGACTTTTGGTGCTTGCCAACTTGGATAAGAGATCGGCCCGGAGTTTTGTTCTCGGGGTATGTGTTCCACTTTGACTAGTCACGGAAGCTTGGAAGGAGCTCTTGCACTTTTGCCAGTACTTACTCAGGAGAGGCTCTTTAGCCCGGTATTCGCCTTGGATCTGGGAGGTTACGAGCTGAGAGTCGCTACAAAGTTTAATCTTTCTGGCCCCCAAGTCTCTGGCCATTGCCAGTCCTGCGATGCATGCCTCATACTTTGCTTGATTATTCGAGGTGGGAAACTCAAACCTTAGATGCCATCTAATTTCAAATTCGTTGAGTTCTCGATAGTCACCCCTTCGGAGTTTTCCAAGATTACCCCTGCACCACATCCTTTTTGGGTTTGAAGACCCATCCACGAATATGGTCCAGGGTATTTCTTCTGTGCACTCAGAGTCTGAGGTGAGTTCTGCCAAGAAATCCGAGAGAGCTTGTGCTTTGATTGCTATTCTGGGCTCATAGGTTATTCTGAACTTAGAAAGCTCGATGGACCAGGCGATCATCCTTCCTGCTAAGTCTGGTTTGTGCAGTATTTGTCGGATTGGTTGATCAGTCCTTACTACCACGGGGTGGCATTGGAAATACTGCCTTAACCTTCTGGCCGTGATGATAAGTGCAAAGGCGACCTTCTCGATCTTTTGGTATCTGAGTTCGGGGCCTTGCAGTACCTTACTCACGAAATAAACTGGCTTTTGGCCTTCGGATGTTTCTCTGATAAGTGCCGAACTGACGGCTTCATCATTGACGGAGAGGTACACGTAAAGAGTCTCGCCTGGTTCTGGCCTAGTGAGGATTGGAGGAGATGCCAGGAGGTTCTTTAAGGACGCGAAAGCGTTTTCACATTCTTGCGTCCACTCGAATCCGATCCCTTTTTTCAATAACTTGAAGAGGGGGAGGGATTTGTGAGCGGCTTTGGCTAGGAATCTTGTGAGAGCTGCAATCCGGCCATTCAACTGTTGTACCTCTTTGATGTTCCGGGGGCTATGCATATCGAGCACCGCCTTGCATTTGTCGGGGTTTGCCTCTATGCCGCGGTGGGTCAGCATGAACCCCAAGAATTTCCCTGCGTGGATCCCGAACGCACACTTTCCTGGATTGAGCCTCATGTCGTGCTTTCTCAGCTACGCGAATACTTCCTCCAGGTCCGAGGTGTGTGATCTGGACGATGGGATTTTAACTATCATGTCATCGATGTAGACCTCTAGCATTTTTCCTATCTGTTCTTCGAAGACTCTATTCATCATCCTCTGGTATGTGGCCCCGCGCTTCATCCTCTGGTATGTGGCCCCGGCGTTCTTTAACCCGAACGGCATTACCTTGTAGCAGTAGCTCGCCCTTTCGGTGATGAAGGCCGTTTTGTCCTGATCTCCGGGGTACATTGGAATTTGATTGTACCCTGAGTAAGCGTCCATGAATGATAGCGTCCGGAAGCCAGAGGAGCTGTCAACTAACTTGTCGACGTTTGAGAAAGGGTATGGATCTTTGGGACACGCCTTGTTTAGGTCAGTGTAGTCCACGCACATTCTCCATTTCCCGTTTACCTTTTTAACCAAGACTACATTCGAGAGCCAAGTGGTGTACGAGACTTCTCTTATGAATCCGGCGTTCAATAACTCCTTGACTTGCTCCTCAATGGCTTGTTGTCTCTCGGGGCTAACTTTTCTCTTCTTCTGGGCGACCGGCTTTGCATCTCGTTTAATAGATAAACGATGGCAGATGAAAGCGGGGTCGATTCCAGGCATGTCGGCGGAAGTCCAAGCGAAAAGATCCTTATTTTTCTGTAGGAGCTGCGCCAACTGGGTCTTTTCCTGTTCCTCGAGGTTTGCTCCTATCATGGTGACTTGATCGGGTTTGTCGCCTAGCTGGAGTGGGATCAGTTCTCCTTCGGGCTGGGGTCTTGTACCCCGGATTTCTTCTTGGACATCCAAATCCGTCATCAGAATGTTGACTTGGTCGTAGGTGCTGGATGTCCGCATCTTTGTTTTCCTGGAGGTCTTGCTGATCTTCAGGCTCTCATTGTAGCATTTGCGGGCTGCGATCTGGTCGCGCTTGACCGTAACCACTTCATTGTTCCTGTTGAGGAACTTCATGGCTTGGTGGGCGGTGGAGACCACAGCGGCAATGCCGTTTAGCATTGGGCGGCCCAGGATGATGTTATAGGCCGATGGGCAATCTACGACTAGAAACCTCACTTTCATCGTTTTATAGGTGTCATCGTTGCCTAAGGTAAGGAAAGTCTCGAAGTAACCTACTGGGGTTACCTTTTCTCCGGAGAATCCGGTTAACTCGCCCTCGTATGGAGTAAGCGCGGATAGAGGGAACTCCAACCTCTCGAAGGCGTCCATGAACATGATGTCTGCTGAGCTTCTTTGATCTACAAAGATACGGCGGACTTCGACGTTGGAGATTATCCCGGATATGACCAGGGGGTCATCGTGATCTCGGATAGTATCGTCGTAGTCCTCATCGGAGAAGGAGATGGATGACGCATCTTTGTTCTCTGCATGGAGTTTTCGGGAAGAGGATCCGGACACGCTCAGGACCGCAGTCCGGAGTGCCTTTTTCCTCGAGTTACTTGACAGGCCGCCCCCTGCGAATCCCCCGGAGATGGTGCTTACGAGTCTATTCTTCCTGTGGCCCTCCCCTTGAGTATCCCGTTCCCGGTCTTGCCTGTTCTCATTGTTGTGGCGCGGGGGAGTCCGGGATCTTCTTACAGGGCTTTTGCTTCTCCTTGGGTGCTGGTTCGGACTTCGCCGGGGGCTGGGGCTTTGCCTCCGGTCTCTGCGCCTTCCACGGTTTCCACTTTCGCGAAAGCCGTTGATGTATTTTTGCAGTCGTCCTTCTTTGATCAGGGACTCGATAACGTCCCGGAGTTGGTTGCAATCTTCTGTTTCGTGGCCGTAGCTATTGTGCCACCGCGGCAAAGACCGATCCCTTTGGGACTGTTTCTTTATGGGGGGTGGTCTCTTGATATTCTGGAACTCGGTTTGAAGGACCTCCTTCAAGATTGTCTCTCGAGAGGTGTTCAAAGAAGTGTACTCAGAATATTTGGGCCGGTATCGCTCACCTTTTGAGGAGTCACGGGGTTGATTGGAGCTTTGGTTCTTCTTTTGGTGTGCTTCACCTTTCTCCAGACTCTCTTTAACCCTGGTGACTTCCTCGAACTCAATGTATTTGTCCGCCCGTCGGTGGAACTCTTCTAGGCTTTCCGGTTTCTTTTTCGCTAGAGATGCAAAAAAGCTTGAGTTGGTCTGGAGCCCGTTCCTGGCGTAGTGGAGGGCTATCCGGTCGTCTAGGTTTTCTATGCCCACACAGGCTTGGTTAAACCTTCTGACATATTCGCGCAAAGATTCAAAACTTCCCTGGCGGATCCCGGAGAGGGAGTCGATCGACTTCGGGCGCTCCTTTGCCGTGGTGTAATGCTGCAAGAATCTTTGCGTCAGGTCTTCCCATCCTGTGATCCTTGTCCGCAGGGTGACGAACCACCGGAGGGCGTCTTTTTTCAGGAACAGGGGGAAGGCCCGGCACAAAAGCTCCGGGGTGTATCCATAGAGTTGCATGGATTGCGTATAGGTGTCCAAGTGCTCCTGGGGATCCGTTGTTCCGTCGTAAGCCTCCAGGTTGCTTGGAGGTTTGAAACTCCTCGGGACCCTGTAAGACATCAGAGCATCCGAGAATTGTTGGAGGCGGCTGGGGGCCCGGGTACTGTTTTCAACAATCCCAGCGCCAGCTCCTTGGTCTGCATGCCGGCTGCGGGCAGCATCCCGCCCTCCGTTGTCGTTCTCCGCCCTTTTCGATCTTTCAAGGTTCTCCAAGCGGCGGCATTGTTCCTCTAGCTGACGCCGTTGGTCCTCGATGAGGCCTGTTTGTTGATGCAACAGCTCCCGAAGGCCATTTCTCGTAATCTCAGATTGGACATTGTCTTCGTAATGGGATGTGTGGTCCACGTTGTCGCGGGAGGCTCCCAAACGATCATGGACAGGGATCTTAGCTCCATTGTTTGCTCCGTGGTTTACTTCATAGTTTATGTTGTTGGTTTCACCGTGGGGGAAGACGAGCCTATTCCGGATTGAGACCCTTCGAGATGGATCAGGGCTTTCAGCGAAAATTGAAGTCTCGTGTCCCTCGTTAAAATTTTTCACCATGGTGGCCATTTCTTATTAAGTGAAGGTTTCGGTGGTGTTGGTTGAAACGTGATGACCAAGGTTATGCTACACACATGATAGCTTTCATTAGGTCCTATATTTGGCCATGGGCGGCATGCGTAGCGTTCCCCTTTTTTTGGTTGTGTCTCATGCTCACCATGGTTACATTTAAGACATTGCAATCCCGCTTTCATTGTGGGAATGGAAGTTTATCGGATCCCCACCTTCTTTGAGACGGCCTGTCAATGTTCTACGTGTTTCGGATTCGGAATGTACATTGTTGATAGGCACGCAGTGGTGGTTTCTTCCTTATCATCGCTTTCAAATATGCGATCAAGAGCATGAAGTCCCGAGGGGTGGGTACTGAGTTTCAATTGATAGGACTCCAACGCTCAAGTCGGGCGATTCAAGACACCATCATGAAGTTCAAGCTAATGGAATTGCGGTAAAGAAAGACTTGATACCCCTCTTTTAATAGGTAAACTTAGCCTGGTATATATGGTGAGCGTGATTTGAATCCTCTTGCACTCCACGTAGGATTTTGTGGGTGGACGTTATGATCGAATGCCATGAAATGATTGTTGCTTTGTAGTGATTTCCATATCCCATGATCGTTGAGGTTGTATCTCGACTTTGTCGGGGGTCATAACTCGTCCCCACAATCGTTGAGGTCCGTCTCGACTTTGTCGGGAAAAACTGTTCCACGATCGTTGAGGTCCGTCCCCGACTTTGCCGAACACAAATGCCGCGATCGTGGAGGCTAGTCTCGATATGTCTTACCAAAGGGCAATTCTTTCCTTTAATGGTCAATCCTTGTTCGCGAGCGAAATGTGGTCTCCATTACCGAGAATGGGAAAATGAGTATGATAATTTGACTACGACGACGACGGATCCGAGGTTTCAAGGCCGAAGTGGGGGCTTTGTCGGCGAGTCCAAACTTGTAGATTCATGTGTCTCCTTAAGGATCGATCCTTCATGATGGGTTACCAAAAAGACCACGTTTAATCCAAAACAAGTAATAATTTGGTCAATGGTGATTATATGATAATGATTTCTGCACTTCGTGTCAGTCGATTTCACTGGCTTTGCCTTATGAGCAATTCATTAATTTAAAAGAAAGGTTTTAGTAACCAAGTGTTAAAGAAGTCAAAATAAAATAAAAAATAAATATTTAATATATTGAAAATTAAAAAAATATTATTTATTTTGTTTTTGTCAAAAACTTCATATTTTGAGTATCTTAGTAAATCCATTAAAAGAAATATCATAAACATGATTCCATGTGTTACTACTATTGATACTTTTGACATCTCTCAAATTGTAAATATTTGTTATCATAAAGATTGCATGTTATTGTAATCTATCGTAAATTGTTGTTTTTAATGTATTTATTCTGTTCCTTTTTAATTTTTTTAGAAAATTTATTTTGTTCTAATTTATTTATTATTTGAGAAGTGGAAGGATGCATCAATTTTTTTTTTTAATTTTACCTCATTATTTATTGTCTCTACTAAAATTAATAACTACACATATTAATTAATTTTTACAATTTCTTAAAGGAGTGAAGAATAATTTAGTCATGTCAACTTATATTTTATTTAATTTAAAGTTATTTAATAATGTCTTTAATTCTTTTTCAAAAACTTTAAAATACAAATAAAAAAGAATGAAAAGAGTAAATGTTTTGTATCTTTTATTGACTATCCACATTATAACTTACTCCTAAGAATTTCTTTTTAGAAACTGTACAATACATGCTACTGAAAGCACCTTGTTACACTCTCACTAGGAGCTTGTCATGTGCCCTGCTATCCTTTAGCATACATATATACATGATACTGGATTATCATCTTTGAACTAACTATTATGGGTTAGTATACTCTTCAGAAATAGTGTTAATATTTTTCTTCCCGTAAAATATAGAGTTAACTTTAAGGTGTATGCATCTTGAATTGCCTTCATGTCATTGATTGGGGTGGTTTGTTATGGTGGGTTATCAAATATCCATTAGTATTATCGACAGATGTAAAGCACACGAGTTCCTGCATTTGATCTTTAGGTCTAAAGTAGTAGTTTATGTGCTTTGTCTACCAGGGCGAGCAAAGTGCTGTGCGTAGTCAAAATTCTCTCTTATAGGGAATTAAAAAAATATGGTTTTTCAATGCAGTTTAGTTGCCAGAATTTGAAATAAAACTGATCCTAGAACTGCATACCAGTAACAGGTAGGAACTTGGAATATATCCCTTATTTTCCTTTCTAAAGGGAGGTAAGATTTTCTCCTCAAAATGATGGAAAGAATTATAGAGCAGATGTGAAATAGTAAAATGGGTAATCATTGGTGAGAAAACAAGGGAGGAAAACTAAATTTCCAATCATATTGATTGGGAGTGTTTTGTTCCTTAGAGCTCTACGGAATGACTTGCTCTTTTGTTTTTTTACCTGAATAGAAATATTATTAAGAGCCAGAGATGAATCTAGCTGAAGAATATAACAAACGAAATCATGAGGTAATTAACTCAATCCAAGTCCTCAAATTCCGTTCCTTAGCAAAGTTTGCTACCAAGTTTGCAGCCCTATTACAAGTTCTAGAAATAAAATTACAATCAAAACATTCAAATCAGAAAACATACATAAAAATATCGCATAAAATGTTAACATTATAGGACTGGTCCTCTTCTGTGTTTTTAATACTCCTTTAGACATTAAGAGCATCTCCTTCCAAAATCACCTTGTTAGCACCAAGGTCCCACGCCATCAATAATCCTGCTCTGACAGCCATCAAGACTTGCTTTTTTTTCTGAGGGGATATGGCAAACTGAAATTCTTTTCTTTAAGCTTCCTTGAAGCCATCCAATCGTAGGATCAAATTAGAGCTACAGCATATTCCAGATGCTGGCAGTATCCTTGATTTTCATCCCTTTCTATATTAATAATGAAATTAAAATCTCGTAACTCAAATTTTGGACAATTCAATTTACAAATATAATTTTTAGAAAATTTTGAATATGACGAAAAACTTTCCATGAAATCACTAAGAATAATTATGGCCCTTGATTACCCACACACACATACCACTCTTTGCAAACTGCAATTTTAGAAGTGTCAATTCCCTATTTCATGCTATATAGCGCTGTTAATTTTTATCTATGGTCAATGTAAAATTTATATTATTATATCATTAAAAGTGTTTGACATTTCATATTTTTGTTATCATAATAACAATCTTTTATTTTTTTACTGGTTAATCACAATCTTTTATTAATATAACAACATATGAGCCAAAATGAATTTTACACACTAAATATCCTGTAACTTAACTGCCTCTCATTTGATAAAGTGAAGGTATCCACTTTCCTTTTTCCTTTTTTTGTTTGGTGATTAAAGGTATCCACTTTTAAACATATTGAATTATGGATTCTTTTTCTTGCTTTTTTGTTATTACTATTACGTAGTATACTCCTCAGAAATACAGTGTTTATATATTTCTTCATAAAATATAGTGTTAATTTTTTTTTTCTTGTTGATAGATAGTTGGGGGATTGACTTTGCTAACCCAAAACCTCCACTTTTGGTGGGTCTGAAAAATATCATTTAAGCTACTACTTATTGGTATAAAGTTAACTTTTAGGTTGTTACATATCATGAATTGCTTGCATGTCATTTATTTGTGGGTGGTATGTTATAGTGGGTTATCAAATTGTATGCATTACCATTATGGACAGATGTAAATTAAGGAGACAAGCGCTTGCATTTGATTTTTAGGTCTAAATTAGTTTCTATATATGCCGTCTACCAGAGCGAGCAGAATAATTTGCCTAGTCAAAAATTCTCTCTTATGGGGAATAAAAAACATGGTTTTTCGGTGCAGTCTAGTCTCTCGAATTTGACTAAAAAAACACTGGTTGTAGAATTGTGTACAGGATGTAGAATATTTTTTTTTTTCTAAAAGATGGTAATAAACATTGGAAGGAAACTGAAATTTCCTATTATATTCATTGGAAGTGCTTTCTTCTTTTACACTCTACGAAATGACTTGCTCTTCTTTTTCTGAGGGGACAAGACAAATAGAAAATCTTTTCTTTAAGCTGCATTGGCCAACCCAATCGTAGGATCTTATTAGAGCTACAGCATATTCTAGATGATAGTGAGGTGATGTAGAGTTATATCGCTTTTAAATATAAATATAAATAAACGATTAATATAGAGAGAAAATAAATAAATGATTCAATCATTTGATAAAGTAAAGATATATCGGTTTTAAACTTGTTAAAATATACATGTAAACTCAACCAAGTAATGCTATATATACTGATACACCAAGAAAAAATTATCTAGGATTTTGATAGAATTAATCTAAATTCAAGTATGGTTGTTATGTGCACCAATTAACAAGCATTTGAAACAAATAATTACAGATAGAATTTTAGGGAGTTCTCCATGTCCTTTTTTTTATATACAAATAGAATTAGGATTCGGGTTGGTATTTACAGACAACAATCTACGATAAAAAACAAAACTCAAGTTCTATTATGAATTCTTTTTCTTTTCTTTTTTTTTTGTTATGGCACGGGATACTAACAATCTGGCCTTCAAGGTGTAATTTCAACAATTGCACCAGAAAACATTATTATTACCTTCACATAAGAGTAGTTTCTTTTGGATTTTTAATTTTCATACACTATTTTTATTATATCTTTCTTATACTATTTCTTTTATAAAAAATAAAAAAGAAACACATTTTTCAATACATTTTTTTTACTAAATCAAGTAAAGTATAAAATAGTATAGAAAAAAAAAAAAGTATTGATGAACATTTTCCTTTCCTTGGTGGAGGCTCACATAATGTGATTCTTGCACCTGAGCTTTGTTTATTTCCCCAATTCTGCGAGTCTTTTTGGAATCCGATACCGTTTAGGTGTTCCTTTGAAAACTCAGATGTTTGTATGTTTTTTACCTGAAGGACTAAGCCACCAAATTTGACTGCAACAGCACCACATACAAAATTCATAATGTAATAGTTGTATTGTATTCGTTAGTTCCTACCATCACATTCCATGGAAAATTTAAAAAAAAGCTCTCTCACTATCGGTGTTAGGAATCTTAACCACATAGCTTCTGCAAATACAATTGGTTCCCACAATAAGGAGTCACAATTTAAAACACGTTTTTTTATCTCTTTCTTAGTTCCTAATCTTTCCATTTTACACCCCGGATAAACACTATAAAACCATCTTGTGCGCCTCTTGCAAGTTGCACTTAACCCATAATCTTCTGAGCTTAAACCTGTTTGAGAACCATACCCTTGTAAGCATCAAACACTACCACCACCAAGAACCTAGGCCTGCCATCACTGATTCAAATTCTCCATCTTGTAAAAAACACTGCTATCCATCCAAACCAAACCGCCTCTTCCTCAACATCTCAAGGTTAATTCATTAAGGTCCACATAAAGTTTGTTTAGTGAACCCCTACATCCATGGGGAATGGAAACTCATCAACAAAGGCAACGGTGGAGGGTTTCCCAAGAGATGAAGGCCATGAGACCAAAGGTGCTACTGCTGCATTCAGGGGTGAATATAGTGGCAAACCCAAGGCAGAGACCCCAGGCCCTTTGAGAGGACAGCATCAGCATGGTGTTGGGGTGTACTCAGAGCAACATGGTAAGCAATCATCATTTGATAATGACGACACTTTCACTGAGTACATTCGACGTGCTAAGTATAAAATCAGAACCTTGACAAACATTGGTCGGGATCAGAACAACCCTGCCCCTGCCCCTGCACTAGATGTGGCTAATGGTACCAACAATAAGGAAAACCAAAAAGACCAGTTTGCAAATTTTATTCAGCTTGCTAAGAAGAAGTTGAGAACTACATCAAGGATTGGAAAGAATAATTCCTTGAAAAGAGGGTAAAGATCGTGGAGACTCAAAGAATGTGGATTAGTAATGTTGGTGACTTGTGTTGGTAACGTGTTCTGCATTTAATCTTCGTTGTTGAGTGGAGTGCATAAAAAATAAGGCCCTACTAGGGCATGCAAGCATATACTTTGTTCTATTTTTCTTTCTTTTATATGAAGCACGATATGAAATATTAAGTTAAGAGCAATAATTTAGATTTGGTGGGTGTACAATATTAGGATGATTTCATATTAGACAAAACTTGGCTCCAATCCAAATTGGAGGAAAGTCTTCTAATTTTCTCTTATTTTATGTCATCTGTTTTTTTTTTATATTAAATTAATGAAATTGAAATAAGTGAGCTACAATCTTGAGTTGGTAAAATAAATACATGATATAAAATAAGAGGGAGTTAGAGAACTTTCCTCTAACTTGAGTTAGAGTCAAATTTTATCCTTTCATATTTGTACGAAATATATGTGGAGGTTTCTATATATTTTCGTTTGATTCACCCTATTTCTTTCTGTTATTTGAATTTATCATAATGTAATTAATAAATGTTTTTGGTGTTTGTATTCAATTATAGGTATTAATTGATTTAATTAATAAAGTTTTTACATTTAAGGTAAAAAAATTAAAATTAAATATTCTTTTTGTTAAAATAAAATAAAAGAGTTTGTTCACTCACAAACAAACAAAAAAGTTCAAAAACTAATTTGGTATGCATTTCCCCTTCAAGACTCAAGAACATGTATAATAGCGTAATACAATTGTATCAAATAGATAATATAAAAAGGGAGAACTTTATCCTACCTTCCTTTTCTCACACAAGGGTTAACACTCCTTTGTAACTTAAAAAAAAAGAAGCTAAAATGTAAATAACTTCTTTAAACTATAGCTTAGTAGCATAAAACTCTTTATTATTTAACACTTTAGTTCCTCAAAAAAAAAAAAAAATACACATACTTTAATCCTTGAAGGTTTTGAAATCATACCACGTCAATCCTTCTATTTTGAAACTATAGCTCAGAATTGCTTATTTGTCATGTTAAGTGCCAACTGTGATCTCACCTGTCCAAAGCATTTTTTTCTAGCAAAACACATCGTATTGGAGGGGAAGAAACAGCGTAGCTGAACGGAAGTGGAATCAGTGGTGGCGCAGCTGGACAGAAGGGAAGAAGTGGCGTAGCATCATTCCCTACCCATTTTAGAAAAAAGTTGTATCCCCACCCAAAAATCCATAATCTTCTTCCTTCACAATTTCTTATAGGCAAACAGAGCACATGAAATTGCTGCATTGATGAGTTTTTGCAGGATTTAGGTTTGCTAGAAGATGGAAGGAGATTTTGTACAGACGTCAGAGATGAGTTCTGGCATCAGTGGTTCATCGGTGATAGGGAGCAGATGAGGTGCTCAAATTTCTTCTAAGAAGTGTGGATGCGAACAATGGACTTTGATTTATACTTTGAAGAAGATAAGGAGTTATGGTCGTCAATTTCTTACTTGCCCTTTAAGGAGAGATAAACAACGGACCTGTGGCTTTTTTCAATGGTTGGATGATAAAGCTGGAACAATGGATGAAAGGGATGACATGAATGCTGAAGAAATTAGTGAGCTTAGGAATAGAATTGTGTTGTATGAGGAAGAACTGAAAAAATAGAAACTACTGAGTGAGATTTTGTTTTGTTTTTTTGTTTTGTTTCTGTTTTATTTGCTATGGGTTGTTTAGCATATAAATGTGATTGAGAATGATTCATTATGTGAATCAAATGTCTCACAACTAAGATGTAATTGTTTAGTTTATTATAATGTGATTAATGGAATCTGTGTTGGAAGAAATTGTCTACATAATAATACTTCATTACTTTATGTATTCATTAATACTGAAAAACAAAAATTGTGTACAAAATAACATATCATGACCATTTTCATATATTGCATATAATTGTATAATTTATCCATTCATTAATATAAAAAAACAAAAAGCATAGGAAAATGTGTTAACCCCACAAGGGTAACCATTACAAGACAACATCCAACATGGGGCTTAATCAAAAAAAGAAGAAGAAAGAAGTAAGATCCTAAATCCTAAATCCAAGTTATATTTCATATCCAACACATTTACACCTAGTATCCCTACCACCTTAATACCAACTTCATGGTTCAGTACATTATACCCAAAACACAAAAACATAAAGCTTGTCCTGGTTCAATTACAGTTGGTCCACTGTTGCTGGATGAAGCCTGTGATGAAACGATTGAAGAGAACCTTGTGCCTTGGTCCACAAGGCTTGCCCCTCAAGTTGAAATTTGTTATGGGAATATTTCCAGGCAGGTTCTTTACTTCTTGAGGTGGTCTAGATCTTGATTCTGAGAATGGTGTAGGTGGCTTGAAGTTTGGTCCTGTAGAAGGTGCATTGCCAATCCCTGACATCCATTGCTGCATGTTTATCAAGTAATGGAAAAGAATTAGCCAAAATGTGACAACAAAAATAGAACAAAACATAACATAGAAAGAGAATTTTTTACCTGTTGCTATGATACAGAATCTGCATTAGCTTGAGATTGTTGAGTATTTGGCTCAAGTTCAGTTTGAGCACTTGATTCAGGTTCTGTTTGAGTTGCAGTAGGTTGAAGGTCTTTTGTCTTCTTTATTTTTTTCCTTATTTCATTCACTAGAGTTACCTGATAACCTCTACTGTTATGATTTGTCCTTCTGCACTTTCCACACTTAGTTTCCCCATACTTTCGCTTTAGCTTGTACGTGTTCAAGTTCATCATGGTCTTTCTTCCTTTGTTTTTTAGGTTTGCCTAATTTCCTTTTACATGGTGGTGGACCAATTGGTTCCTCATTAGTCGTCTTCCAATATTTTTGGCTTGCAACATACTTAATGTAATGCTCATACAACTTATGATAGGTATCCATTGAATACCATAGGTGCACAAAATGTAGGGATGGCAATGGGTATTGGACCCGATGGGTACCCGCAAAAATTACCCACAATGGGTAGGGTAATTACCCGCTTAATGGGTATGGGTATGGGTAAGAATTACCCGCAAATTTTGATGGGGATGAGTGCGGTGCACGGTACCATGGTACCCACTTCCCATACCCGCACATACTTATTTATTATTTATTTATATATACATATATACATATATAACACATTATACTTGATAAAAAAATATATATATATATATATAACACATTACACATCTTTGGGAGCACACAAGGCCAAGACTATACGATACCTACGTGGGCCAATTCTCGTGAAGGCCAATTGCTAATTTGCTATCACTTTTATTATAACAGTGGGCCAATTCACTTGACTTTTCTTTTGGACTTTGAAACTTTCAAAGTGAGAAATCAGAAGAAATTAGAAACCTATCTACTATCTACTTTATCACTCGGGTTTAGCAATTGGAACACCCAGGTTTATATTGCCTTCAACTTGCCTCTATTTATGTCTCTGTTCAGTATTTATATCTCTGTTCCAGTTGCCTTTCATTTACTTGTATTTATGTTTATGTTACAGTTGCCTATAAAAGCATTTTAGTTTGCATTTTGGTTGTTAAAATATGCTGCATACGTTACTAATTTTGCCATTTGTGGAATGCAATTGCCAATTGAAAGACATTGAGGTGCGCTGCCTCTACCTGGTGTCTGGTGTTTTTTGTCGTGTAAACACAAGATTTGTTATTTCCTTTTATGTCTTTAGTGCTTTCTATTGATTAGATATTGTAAATAGGATCCATTTTGCCTATGTTGCCTATTTTATTTTTACTTATTTGGTGCTTTCTTTTATTGGTTTATTGTGCTATTATATTGTGTGTAGGTTGTATTAATTATTAATTATATATTATCAAATATACCTTGACTTTGTTACATTAGATTTTGGAGAGTACCAACACTTTTTATGATTATGTTTGAAAGACCTTTGAATAGTTTGACAATTGTATGACATTGACATTTTTAATCAATGTCTTTTTATCCATTGATTTTTTCGTAGTTAATAAAAGTGCGGGTAATGGGTGCACGGGTACTTAGGTACCCAGAGGGTAAGGGTACGGGCATCAAAGTTGCTACCCACGCGGGTATGGGGACGGGTACGGGCATTTTTTTTTAAATGCGGGTATGGGGACGGGTACTATAGTACCCTACCCAGACCCTACCCATTGCCATTCCTAACAAAATGTTCTGGTTGCAGATTGTTGTAGGGAATTGCTGCTATGACTTGCATGCAAGTGGTTCCACTCAACTCTCAATGCCTACGGGAGAAGGTTCATTCACCAATATCCAGTGTACATTTTCTAGGTTGGTATACAACCTCAAACTTATATCCTGCAGGGTCTTCTGTCCATATGTGTCCAATATCTGCTTGCTTTTATATTTCCTTCCAACATACTCTAAGCTTTTGGTGTGATTGGGTCTGTGTATCTTGCTAGCCTTAATTGTTCATATGCTATCTTCCTCATGATATGAGTCCTTATTTCCTCGGCCATGGTGAATATTGGTTTTCCTCTATAATTAACTATGGCCCCCATTGAACTGCTAGCAACTATTATTCAACAAATTGTCACATTTGGTGAATGAGGAGAATCCTGCCTTACTCTAATGCTCGGGTAGAATTCTACATAACCACTTCTAAGCAATCTCAGATTTCCTCTTCATAACCATCATCTTCTACTTAAACTCTTCCATATTAGTTGTCCTAGTAATCTCCCAAACCATGTCTCTCAGATCTTTATTCTTCAATACCTTACAAAAGTTAAACCATACGTGTCTAACACAAAATCTGTGTCTAACTCCAGGGATGACCTCCTCCATTGCAGGTAATAAAACCTAAACAAAATAGTAAACATTTCAACTCAATCAATGAAAAACCAAACAAGCAAAATATACAACAGGGAATGTGAAATCAAACAAAGCATACCTTCTATTGATCAGTGATGAACTCCCATCCACGTTGCCTATAGTCTCCAATGTCATCCAACAGAATCTCTAAGAACTATTTCCAAGAGTCTTTGGTCTCCATCTCCACAATTGTATATGCAATCACATAATAAGCATTGTTTCCATCCATACTGACAACTGCTAATAGTTGACCTACATAATACCCTTTTACATGACATTCATCTAAGCCTATGAGGGGCTTACAGCCATCCTTGAAACCCTTCTCTATAAGCATCCAAACGCACATAAAACCTTTTAAAGGAAGACATTCTAGTGAATGGGCTTTCTCGATCCACTAGTAGTTTCAAAGTGGAACCAGGGTTAGTTCTTACAAACCCATCCATATAATCCTTTATCTTTGAGTATTGCTCCTTCTCTGAGCCTTCTACCAATTCTCTTGATAGCTTCATTGCCTTATGCATTTTGACATCATTACAGTGGACATTGTATTCTTCTTTAATGTGATTAAATGTTTCCTTAGCTGTCAAGTGAGGTTTAGTCCTCATCTCTGAAACCATCTTCTTTGTAACCCAATGCCTAGTTGTTTTGGTATTCCTAAATTGTCTGCAGCATGTGTGGTCATCATAAAAGGTTTTAATCTGAAAACTCCGTGTTTCATTACTTCAAGAACAAAAAACCTCCCATGGACACCATTCCCTCACATATTTAGCTTTAGCCCTTACTTTATCATTCTTCACAAACTTGTACTCTCTCCCTAGTTCCACATTGTACTCTCTCACAGCTTCCTTGTCCATTCCCAACTCTAGTGACACTTCTCTAAAACATGTAGAGACATTAAATTGAGGGTAGGCCTCATTGGAGTTGTCTTCCTCATCAGATTAGTACATCTCTGGACACTCCTCGAAATACCATTTATCTTCTGCACTAGCCTGAAATTGGGTATGTGATCTAAACCTGCCATTCTTTCTGTGAGCCTTGGTTATGACATTTTCATTGTCCACAGTTTTGCTATTTCTCCTATTAGCAGAGTTCACATGTTCATGGTCCACCTCATTGTCCTTGGTATAAAAAAATTCAACCCCTAGCTTATATGTTTCATCCTCTTTAGTATCATCACAGTCACTTTTAGTGGTGTCCTCTAAGCCACCTAAATGTACATCATGTGCATCATCATAAGCAACAGAGTGATTAGTAGTAATAGCAGGTTGAATTTTGCATGAGGAAGGGTATCTGACAACAACATGATGATTGGCAGCAGCTTCAAGTTGAGCAGCAATAGGGTGATTAATAATAGTAGGATCAATTCTGCATAATGAAAGACGCCTGGTAGTAGTAGGGTCATTGGTAGCAGATTCAGGTGGAGCAATAGTATGGTGATTTGCAACAACTTCACTAATCGCAGTAGTAGAAGTGGGGTTATTGGCAGTAGCTTCACTAATTGCACCAGTAGGATTAGGATGATTGGCAATAACTTCACCAATTGCACCAGTAGGATTAGGGTTATCAGCTTCACCAATTGCACCATTTACTGCATTATGAGTAAGGTCATTGACATTAGCTTCATCATTTGCACCTTCACTATCAGCAAGTTCACCATCAGTAGGGTGACCATCAACAAGTTCACCATCAGCAGCTTCACCATTTGCAGCTTCAACAATTGCACCTTCAAGTGGATATATGACCTGCAGAAGTTGTTCCCATAGCACCTCTACAACGTCAAGTTCTTTTTGCCTACCTTGCTGTAACCCTACCCTACCACTTCTCTCTCTAGTGGTGGATTCCTCATCACACATTTGTCAAAATAAATATCTACTTCCTCCCATTGTACACATTCTTTCATCAACTTTAACAAATCCTTATCAGTGCTTAATGGCCTTAGCCATCTCTCAAAGATAACCTAGGAACAACCCAAAAATATTGTTCCTATGATGCCTCCACACCAAAGTAATGTTCTTTAAACAGTGAATTTATAACAAGAATTGAAAAGTAATGCAAGTCAAAACGTCTCCATACTTCAACTTTTCCATGAATATACCTATTTTTAGTTCTATTAAACTGACCCCCTAGGTATAAAATTAGGTCCACCTTGTCTGCCATTATGCTCTGTATCCAAATCAACAAACACAAACAAACAAATAAACCTAATCAATACTATGAAGGGACCACAGGAAACACTATCTTAATCACACCAAACACAGACAAAACATAAAACTTTAATCACATCAAACCATATCAACACTCGAAGGGACCAAAGTAAACAATACAACCAACAACCAAAAAAATATAAACAGGAAGAGGGACCACTTTTGTCTTCTATGGACCACGCAAGATTTCCACACATGGAGAATTTTTAGGGAAAAGTATGTGCTGAGTTTGTACCTGAGCAAGACAGCGATAGCTCCACAATTCTCATCTCAGAAGCTCCAATTGATGGTCTTCATTCTCGCAATCACATTCCAACCCAGTGTGACGTGATGATTTTGATCAGAATATTTGGGAAAACAAATTAGGTTTTTTTAGGGGTGAGTTTTACATAAGGAAGGGCGCCAAATTTTTCGGGGTGAATTCTGAAGAATTTGAGAAATCAAAACGATGCGTTTTAATAAGGTGTTGTGCTGGAATAAATGATTTGGATAGATGAGATCCTAGTTAGCACTTAACATGATGAATAAGCAATTTCATTAGCATATCTCATGAGTGGTTAACAGAAAGATTAACGTGATATGATTTCAAAACTTTAAAAGACTAAAGTGTGTGTCATTTTTTTTAAGTGACTAAAGTATTATGTCACGAAAAATTACATGACCAAAGTGTATATTTACTCTTATTTAAAATTCAACAATCTGATTCCTTAAATTTATCAAATAGTACATTTTGACATTTTATTAAGAGTTTTCTATTCTCCTTCTCCATTACGACTGCATCTTCATTTTGTCATTCATTCCTTTTATTCTTTTCTTTCTTTTTATAGACATGCGTTAATGGCTCATCAAGTAGGTTGAAATTGGCTTGGACTTTTGGGAGAGATTAGGCACTCTCTAATTACCTAGGCTATTTTTCTTTCTAGTTTTATATTTTTATTTCCATTTTCCAGATCCAGACTCTGTTATCACCTTGATACAGGCGTGAAATTTGCAGTAATGCAGTGAATTTTCATCTCTGTTCTAGCTATTTTTATGGGTACCTAACAATTAATCGTATTAGTTTAGAGAATATGCCTTGTTACTTTCACAAGAGTGTTGTATACTGTAGAATTTTGTCATAATTGGTATTAGTGATGTCAGAGTAGATAGGTAATGGTACAAAAAGTACAAATACTTCCACTGATAATGAAACAATCATTTTTATTAAACTTGTACTCCTGTAATATAGACCTGATGACTTGAATACTCATGGTGTAAATTTTAGATCAGTAAACTGCATTGCAGATTTGACACATTGAAGTGAGATTAACTCCACTTTGTAAGTTATCAAACTGTGAACATAGTAACTGTTGTTTCTCACAAATTGAATGCATTACAGCGTGATATAGAATAAAAAACTACAATCAACATTAAAGGGGATTGCTGTTTATATTTTTATACTAGGTCTTCCTTTCTATGTTTAACATTAAAGGGGATCGTTGTCCATTAAATATTCATCTCTTGCTTTTTTATACACTTTCTCCTAATTTCTAAACTGTACGATCAGGCTGCTAAAGATGACATTGGGACCATTCGAATTCAGCGATCCCACATAGGGCCATTTTATATCTCTCCCAAAGCGATCGATCAGCTCATTGCAAATCTTGGGAAATGGGCAAGGTTGCTTTGAATATGGATTAATGCTTATTGCGTGTTTTGGAGAACCATTTTTTTTGTTTGAGATTGACTAAAATGTTCTTATTAGGTGGTATAAGTATGCATCTGTGAGCTTGACAATATGTGGTGCTTATCTAATAGCTAAGCATGCTATTCAGTACATCTTGGAAAGACGTCATCGTTCTGAACTGCAAAGAAGGTACACATCACTGGTGATTCTTCTCTTCTCGCTAATGGTGAAGAACTGAATGTCATCTAAAGCTTTTGAATCAGGAAAAGAGTTATACAATGTTGTTGTCTTGAACAAGAGTTTTCCACTTGAGTTTAAGTGGAAGTATTTCCATTACAATTCCACTCCATTCAACATTCCAATGCACCATTTTGGCTTATTCTTAAATCAGTCTGAACAAAGTACTTAATATATGTTTATGCAGGGTTCTTGCTGCAGCTGCCAAGAGGTCAGGAAAAGATAATGAAGGTAAATTGCTAATATTCTATGTCATTAATTTTGCAATGGCTGTTTCAATTTGTGCCAGAGATTGTGACTCTTTCTCAGGTGAAAAGGCTGACAGCTTATCAGATGGTGGTAAAAGAGATCGCTTAATGCCAGATTTGTGTGTAATATGCCTTGAGCAGGAATATAATGCTGTTTTTGTCCCGTAAGCTACCAATCTTATTCTCTTTCTTGCTTGAAATAAATTGTTCTGGAGTCGATGCTTTGATATTTTTTGTGTTTCTCTGCATACCATAACTTGCTATTAATGAAAGCGGTGACGTTTAGAATGACAAGTAATTGCATGCTTGTCTATATGCGAATGTATCTTGTCAGAAAGAATAATCTCCAACTAATTATCACGTTTCCCCTTTTATGTCAATACTTAGTTTGATGTAATTAATGTTCACCCACACCCTTAACCATGCATGAGGGCCTGATTGGCTATTATTCTCTAAACTAATGGGCTATAGTTGTGTTATGGTTACCATCTTACCATTGGTTTCATCTTTGATTGAAGCACAAATTCCAATTTATTGTACTTCTATATGATAGCATACTATGGTGCCTTGAATATCATCACTTGCTTCCTGTGCAATTATAAATTGTAAAATAAAAGCCAAAATTGCAGCTTTTTCTCGACTTTGATTAACCAAACAGATTGCACTAGGCATTGCCAATACTCTTATGGTCTTTTAGGTAATCATTTAGAAAAGGTTGAATGAAATAGTTTAGTTAGAGTTGCAACTACTGTGGGTAAAATTCATAATCCAATTTTGTTATTTCCTCAATTAATGTAAAATTTATCTTGCAATTTCGTCCTTTTGATTTTTATTGATTGTTATTAAGCATGAGATGAAAATGCATGCTTTACCAAGTGATGCAAAATATGTTATGTGGCCAGAAATATGCCTGGTAGCTATATTTTAATTTTAAATTCAGGCTGAGTTTTACAGCCCTAAAACAAAAAACTCTGGCTTTGCAGGAAATGTTTTCTTTGAATTAACCTTCTTTCTTATTTGTATTCTATTCTTTCCCAATGTTTTTGGGTACATTGGGAATTGAACCTAGGACCTTTACCCAAACCTCACCCCATCCAACCACGTCAGCTAGGCAGTGGTGGGTTTTGTATTATTATACACATTCAGCCACATTATAGTCTCATACTCTTATCTTATACAGCCTGCCACAATCACCCAAACTGAGATGTTCAAAGCCCCTATAGTAGAGTTATCTATTTCGTTTCACTTTACAATTTCAAAACCCCTAAGGTCTAAGTTATAATTTCAGGTGTGGGCATATGTGCTGCTGTACAACTTGCTCTTCACACTTAACCATTTGTCCCCTTTGCCGGCAATGGATAGAGCAGGTAGTGAAGACTTTCCGACAGTGAGCATACATGGAGGTTCAACTAGATAAAGCCACATGGACTTAAGAATCCAAGAGTAACAGTTAGGTCAATGGTAATTATGTGATTTCTGCACTTCCTCATCAGTCGATGTTACAGGCTTTGCCTATTAGCAATTCTGAAACCTACAGCTTTGAAAGAAATATATAAAAAAAATGATTCTTTTGTGTTTATCTACTGCTGATTGATGCTTTTGGCATCTCAAATTATAAATATTTCTGATCACGAAGGTCTCATGTTACTGTAATCTATTGTAAATTGCCGTTTTTCTTATGATGTTTTCTTCTTTTTGTGGACTGTCCCATATAAGATATAACGTACCCCTTGGAATTTATTTTTAGACTTATATAATGCCTGCTAGTGAAAGCAGTTTGTTACTCTTTCCTAGCATACATATTTGCTTGATACTAGATTATTATATTTATTACTACTATTATGATTTATCATACTCCTCTAAAATATAGTGTTTTTATATTCCCATAAAATGCTGGGAGAATTCTGTAGTGCACCCTGCGTTAGCAAGGTGCATGCATGCACCACAAGAAAATATGGGATTGTAGGTTTCATTGGTTAATGGGTCTAGATTCTGGTGAACGGCGAGTGATTCTGGTGAGTGGCGTGTGGCAGCGCCTTGGAACTCAAGTGGTGGCATGGTTCTGGTGGTTGGCTGAGGGGAAGGTGGCGAACACGTTGGAGGGATTGGTTGGAGCAAAAACAGACTTTAGATGCGTAGATCTGAGATGATAGCTGCGGGGCACAACCAACATCGGTGACCCCTCTCCATCACCACCCTTATCCCCACCATCACCACCACCACCACCACCCTTATCCCTACCATCACCGCCACCACCACCCACACTTGGAACATCCACCATCCCGTCGCTGATCTCTGCAACCATGGCCAAACCATCCAAACCCGGAACCAGCCTCCGCCTCTGCCACTATGATGCACTGTCAGGAGCTACCACAAATCCTCTTTAGCCCCTATAAACAACCAAGCAAGCAACCATAGAATATCAATGCTCATCTGGGAACAGCGCCGGATTTGTAGCCACCAAGCTCTACTGCGTCGAATCTGCAACCACGCGAACCGATCACCCCCAAACCGAGTCCTATCGTGTGAATCCCCGGGCCACCTCACGATCGAATCCACCACCAAAACCAACAAACTGCCACTTCTTACTAGGGGTATCCAACGGATTGGGTCAATCCATGAACTTACGGGTTTTGACTCAACCCAACCCATAATTGGGTTGGGTTCGCAGGTTGAGTTGGGTTGAAAAACACTCCAACCCACAAGGTACGGGTCGGGTGGTGAGTTTAAAAAGTGTCGACCCACGCACACCTAACCAACCTAAATATGTTTTTTTTTTGTAAAAGTCATTTAGCCGTAGTGGTAATTTATATTATTTTCCCCATGACTTTTCTATACAGTCAATAAAGTTTAGGTGTAGGCATTGTAGTCATATTGAGAATGTGACCAATAAAATAATGATTAGAAACTCATAAAGCGTCTGACAGAGCATTGCGATAAAAATATAACTGATCGCTTGGATGACAAAGAATATCATTAGAAAATTGAGAATGGAATAAATGATTATATCAATCTGTTAGGGACTGAAAATTATGGGTAGATTTATATATTGGAGACTAGCTCCTTCACCTAGAGGTAGACCTCTGTAATTACAGAATTTCTGAAGAAAGTTTGTACAAACAGAAAATAAAAGATAACAATGGGAGCCCTGCAGAAAACAGAGATGTCCCACCCTTTTCCAATTCCTCCCCAAAACCATTCAATTTATGCCTCTCCTTTACTCTGCTCCCTCCCTATTTATAACCCACCTTCTGGTGGTATACCACTATCATTTACATTCATTTCTGGCTATTACAAAACCCTTTCACTAAGCTTTATTTATTCCTTTGTTTATTCTTGATTGTTATCAACTTTTCCATTTACCTATTAGAGGTGAATCTTCATTTATTCCTAACAGCTGCTTCTACATTTATTCTTGGTTGATATGTATTTATTCCCAGCTCATTCCCCTTCTTTTCACCTCTCCTCTTATAAACATGGGTTAAAGACCCATCAATACCCTCGCTTAGTAGTTTCACCTTGTCCTCAAGGTGAAAATCAAGAAACGCAATGTTAATTACTTCAAAATCCACCCAAGTATTCTCATGAGCTGGTAAATTAGCCACTTGATCAGAACTTCAATTGTGCCATTCAAAAGCCTTCGAACAACTTTTACTTCCTCCGGAACAATTTGTAATTCCCAATCTTCTGACAAAAAACTAGGTAACTGTTGACTTGGGAAATCATTATGCAATGCCTTCTTAAGCTATGACACATGGAAAATAGGATGAGCTCTTGTAGTTGTGGGCAATGCTAAACGGTAGGCCACCGCTCTTACCCTATCCACCACTTCATATAGGCCATAGAAACGAGAGGACTTAATTTCTCATTGACGTGTTTAGCCAAAGACCTTAACCGATAAGGTTGAGCCTTCAAATAAACCATCTTCCTAACATAAAATTCAACTTCTCGTCAGTTCTTATCAGCTTGAATTTTCATCTGCTGCTGAGCCTTGAGTAAATTTAGTTTAAGCTCATCCAAAATGTTATCCCGAGCCTCCAGTAGCTTGTCAGCTGCAACTACTACTATACTTTCACGGTTGTACTTGATGATTGAAGGTGGTTCCCTTCTATACAAGGCCTTGAAAAGACTCGTCTGTATCGATGCATTGTAAGAATAGTTAAACCAAAATTCAGCCCAGGCCAACCACTTCACCCACTGATTTGGGTGATCATTAACAAAGCATCGCAAGTACATTTCAATGGTTAGATTAGTGATTTCCGTTTGGCCATTCATTTGAGGATGATAAGCCGAACTAAATTTCAGCTTAGTTCCAGAAAGCCGAAACAGCTCCTACCAAAACTAGCTAATAAAGATGTGATCCTTATTCGAAACTATAGAATTGGGGAACCCATGTAAATGGACTATCTCCTTAACAAACACAGGTGCCACCTATTTTGCAGTATATGGATGTCTGAGAGGAATGAAATGAGCTGATTTACTTAATTGGTCCACCACCACTAGAATAACATCAACACCCTTAGATCTAGGTAATTCACATATAAAGTCCATCGAGATATCATCCCATACATGAGCAGGGATTGGTAATGGTTGCAGTAACCCGACCAGATTAAAAGCTTGGTATTTATTCTGCTGACAAGTAGCACACCCAGCCACAAACTGCTCAATATCCTTCCGTATATTATGCCAATAAAAGGCTTTGCTAGTCTTTTATAAGTTCTAGTTACCCCAGAATACCCACCCCATGGGGAAGAATGGAATTCTCGCTAGAGAAAAGGGATCCTTACTGACTTAGAAGGTAAAACCAAGTGGTCCTTATACCATAAGCACCCTTTAGACACCCAATAATGAGGATGGGAGGCTGAATTATGCATCAAATCCTGCATAATTCCTCTCAGCTGATCATCTTTGAGTATTTCCTCTGATAATTTCATCAAATCATGATTGGTGATCATTGAGACAACTTTATATTCTATTACTCGTGAAAGGGCATCCGCCACCTTGTTTTCCACTACCGGTTCGTATTGGATTTCAAAGTTGAATCCCAGGAGCTTGGTTGTCCAATTCAACTGTTCCCTAACCAGCACTCTTTGCTCCAACAAAAATTTCAGACTCCGCTGACCTATATGAATAATGAAATGATGGCCAAGTAGATGTTTTCGCCACTTTTGTATCACAAGGACTATTGCCATTAACTCCCACTCATACATTGATTTTATCTTTGCCTTCTTGGATAAAGCATGACTAATTAATGCTAGTGGTCTACCGTGTTGCATAAGAACTGTCCTAATTCCATAGGTAAAGGCATCCGCTTCTATCATAAATGACAAGTCAAAATTGGGCATGGCTAACATGGGCAGCGTCTCCATGACATCCTTGAGCTTCTGAAATGCATCTTGAGCTTTTTTTGACCACTGGAAACTATTCTTCAATAATTAAGTCAATGGCCTAGCAATCACTCCATAGTCCTTCATAAATCGCCTATAATATCTAGTAAGCCCCAAAAAATCCCTCAAGCTCCTTATATCCTTGAGAATCGGCCACTGTTGCATGGTTGCTACCTTATTAGAATCAGCAGAAATTCCCTCTGTTAAAATGAGATGCCCCAAATACTCTAATCTAGTAACACCAAAATAACACTTCTTGTAATTCACCAAAAGTGCATGGCGCTTAAGCACCTCAAACACCACGTACAAGTGATAGACATGAGAATGAGGATCAATGCTGTAAATGAGAATATTGTCAAAAAATACCAGCACAAACCCCCTAAGATATGGGTGAAAGATATCATTCATGAGAGCTTGGAAGGTCGACGGGGAATTTGTGAGTCCAAAAGGCATTACCAAATATTTGTAGTGACCCTCATGCGTGGGAAAAGCTATTTGTGGAATATCATCTTCCTTCATCTGAATTTGGTGGTATCCCAATTTAAGGTCCAATTTGGAGAAGAACACAACTCCACCTAGCTCATCCAAAAGTTCTTTTATTATCGGAATTGGAAACTTATTTGGAACAGTGATGTTGTTCAAGACCCGATAATCCACATAAAACCTCCAACTTCCATCTTTCTTTTTCACTAATATCAGCAGGCTTGAATAAAGACTAATGCTAGGTCGCATCATTCCCACAGCTAACAGGTCACGTATAAACTTCTCAATTTCAGCCTTGTGATGGTGTAGATGGTGGTAAGGCTTAATGTTGGGGATTTGGGAGCCTTCCTTTAAGATTATAACATGATCACAAGACCTCTTTGGGGGTAGATTTGTGGTCTATTTGAATAAGTCCTGATATTCTTCCAATAACTCCCGAACCCCTTCCACACAAGGTTGTTACTCGGTTAACACCATGCTCATCATGCCAAGCTCTAGATAATATGTCTTTGCTTCACCTCGTAGCTCCCTCATCAGGGCCTTCAGCGAAGCCATTATTCTGTACAGAACTGGGTCCCTTTTAATTTCCACTGTCTCCTCATCTATTACAGCCTCAATCAAGTACTCCCTGAAATTAGCATTGATTTTGCCAAAACAACATCAACCCCTCCCAAATCTAACAAAAAGAAATCTTGTATCACCTTGAGAGTGGGTAGCTGTAATTCTACTTGTTTGTAGACCCCTTGACACTTAACTTGTTGATCATTCCCAACTTCTACAGTATACCCTTTTGTAGCCTCAGGTTGCAGCTTCAAGTCTCTCACCAAATCATGAGACAAGAAGTTGTGGGAAGCTCCTGAATCCACCAAAACAATCATCTTTTTATCCCTGATAGTGCCCCATAATTTTAGGGATTTCTTAGATATAATCGCTGCCACACTGCTTATATTTAATTTTAGAGTCGTTGTCTCATCCGATTTTTCCACTTCTCTATCTCTAGGCTCCTTACTCTCTTCATCCTCCTCCTCCTCCTCCCCAAGCAAAATCACTTGCAGCTGCTTGCTCTTACAGACGTGTCCAGGGAAAAATCGCTCGTCATAGCAAAAGCACACACCACGGCGACGCTTGTCCTGTTCCTCTGCCTCAATCAGCCGCTGAAACCCCGACCTCTTTCTCTGATTGTTGGCTGAACTCCTCTTTCCCATCGAACTTGCAGCTCCTCTAGCAGTAGATGTTGTTGTCACACTCGGTTAGTGCATCATTGTTGTGCCTTGGGAAGTAACAGGTACGTTTCTTGTCCCCGTCCCACCAGTAAGCTCCCTAATATAAAAAAAACCCCATTGATTGCTCTTGGGCACCAGCCCATTTACTTGTTAGAACGAGCTTGTTGTAATTGGGCCCAACCTTGCAAAATGGGTAACCCATAACTTGACCTAGCACGTTGTTTCTATCCTCTACCTTTTGAGCCTCCATCATCAACGTATTCAGGTCTCCTGAACTCATCAGCCTCATCTCAGCCTTCACTTCATCCTTCAACCCATTCATGAAGGCTCCTCTCATGAATTCTTCTTCTGCATATCTCAATGGAGCCGAGATAAGCTCAAACTGTTCCTAATATTCTGCCACACTCCCCATCTATCTTAACCCCATCAACACCTCGTATGGGTTTTTAGAAGAAAATTTAGAATCTGCTCAGGATAGCGTGTTTGAAAATAGCCCAAGAAACGTGTCATATTCTTGCTTCTCACCATTGGTACCAATTCAATGCTCTCCCTTCCAAACACACCACTGTTGTCGCTACATTCTCCTCCTCTGGAACTTAATTTATGTCAAAATAACGTTCAACCTGATACATGCATCCATAGAGGTCCTCACCAGTGAAGTAAGGTACCTCCAATCTTTTCATCATTTCCCCCACCTTCTTTTTTCATTCTCATAGGGCCCTCCTCTACTTCCATTGCTTCCATCCCCCTCCTCCTCTTTGTGACCCATATGCTGCCTCGTATTTATCATCATCTGCTCCATCTAGCTCCTAAACGCCTCTTGCCACTCCTGCCTAAGCCCTTCCAACTGTTGTTCCACCACCTTTAACCTATTCTCCATCCTTGTAGAGACCATTCAAGCTCCCAGGATCGGGAACTTTGATACCAGTTGTTAGGGATTGAAAATTATAGGTAGATTTATATATTGGAGACTAGCTCCTTCACGCAGAGGTAGACCTCTGTAATTACAGAATTTCTGAAGAAAGTTTGTAAAAACAGAAAATAAAAGATAACAATGGGAGCCTTGCAGAAAACAGAGATGTCTCACCCTTTTTCCAATTCCTCCCTAAAATCATTCAATTTCTACCTACCCTTTACTCTGCTCCCTCCCCATTTATAACCCACCTTCTGGTGGTATACCACTGTCATTTACATTCATTTCTGACTGTTACGAAACCCCTTTCACTAATCTTTATTTATCCCTTTGTTTATTCTTGACTGTTATCAACCTTTCAATTTACTTACTGGTGGTGAATCTTCATTTATTCCTAATAGCTACTTCTGCATTTATTCCTGGTTGTTATGTATTTATTCCCAGCTCATTCCTCTTCTTTCCACCTCTCATCTTATAAACGTGGGTTAAAGGCCTATCACAATCCATATTTAATATGTGATGACATTGACTTCAATTAGCTAATGTGATTGTTATTTATAACTTTTAGGACATATTAGCTTGTTTTAGTTTATTTTAAATTTAGATTAGCTTAGTAAGACTTATTAAGTTTATTTATAATATTGACTCATGTTCTCAAGAATAAACTCTCTGAAAGGATTAAAAGAGCATAATAAACATAGAATCAAAATTGTGGATTGCATATATTTATGTTTATAAATCAATTAAATGGAATAAATAACTCAAACAAAATAATATGCTTATTTTACTAATATTTCATAACTAGATGAAAGATCTTAGAAGATGTTCTTTACTTACTAAGAAAATTTACATGGTAATAAACATATAATACATTTCAAAAAAGTTAGAGAACAAAAGCAGGGTAGAGGAAGTTTTCTTACAAATATTTAAGTTATGAATAACTTTGTTTACTTTATTCCAGACTTAGTAAGACTTGTTAGTTGTTAATTTGTTATACACTTATTGACTTATGGTGTTTAGTTTATTTTAGATTGAGACCTATTATGTTTAAGTAAGGTCAATTGAAACTTTTGGTGTTAATTTGGTAGATTAAGTGCGTGTTTGGGATAACTGTAAAAACTTGTTTATTTCAATAATCGATTATTGTATCATTTTTTTTGTTATAACTGATTATAATAAAATCGATTTTAGGTTTTGATATGTTAGCTGAAAAATGATTTTAAGCTAATCTGTTTCATTTGGATGATATAAAAAAATCACTTTTATGTATTAAATTACTAAAATAGGTATAGAATGATTAAAAAAGTTATTTGATTGAGGATAAAATGATATTTACATCTTAAAGTGTAAGGAATAATATATAATCTAGAATCATAAGCTGAAATTTCAGCATTATGAAAAAAAGCTTTTATAATGCATTGAATTCCGTACAAAAACTAAAGTTAATTTTGCCAAACATGTAAGAATACTATTACAACAACTTTTTTTTTTGAAAAAAAAACTATTAGGAACGAATTTAATCATTCTCAAACATGCTATAAGACTTATTATATTTGAGATTCAGACTTATTATATTAATTTGTTAGATTGAGATTTATTATGTTTGAGATTGAGACTTATAATGTTAATTTGTTAAATTTTGTATTTTGACTATTTTTCAAGAATTTTTTTTTAGAAAAAAAAAACATGTCGGATTTACGGATTCGACCAAACCCAACTCATTCTTGAGCGAGTCAGGTTGGGTCGGGTTGATAAAAAAATCTCCTCGACTCGATTCAACCCAACTCATTACTCTAGTGAGCGGATCAGGTCTAAAAACGTTGTTGAACTCACTTAACACATTTTGCAAACACCCTTACTTCTCACCACCACCCAACATCGCTTCTTGTCTCCATGAACCAGCAACGCTGCTCTGCTGCGACCTCGCCGGTTGGTCAGGCTGAAGCAATGACAGAGGGAAGCATGATGATGAGCCAAGACAATGCTCCGTAGCAAAGGTTCTATGGTAGAGTTCGAGGTTGGGCCCAACGGCAGTTTATGATGGCCAGGACGTTATAGTGGTAGTGGCTGGGCTCCGAGTGGATGGTGGTCTGTACTGTTTGGGTGTGTTACAACTACTGTATCTCTTTTTATTGTTTTACTTCTTTAACCGATTCCCTTTCTTTCATATTCATGACTTTTTTTTTTTACTTTTTTCTACTATATCAATGGTTATATTTTAAGGTGCATCCATGTACCTCTCTGTGAGCACCGAATTTTGTCCAGGACATTTTGTAAAAAAAATAAAATAAAAAAAATATAAATAAGAATCAAGCCCAATCTATTAACCTACCCATTGACTCATTATCTAACCCACAACCCATATCGTAAACCAACTCAAACTTACCATAAACAAACTTATCCTAACCAAATCCATCACTATCCTAGACCAACACCAACACTCTTCCTAAACAGATCCTGACTTATCATCTTAAACCAATCCTAATTACACTCAAACTCAAACTCTTCACCCTAAACCCTTCCTATATTAACCCATAACCCCCACACACAAAGGACTGGCAGCTTTAACTCACAAAAACTCTCAGCTCATTCCACTTACACCATTTTTTGCCTAAACACACCACAGCTCACGTTTTTCAGCCTTCACCCCACCATCCTCCATTACCCTTCGACTTTCACTCACGAAACACCTTCGGCTAAAACGGACTCAACCTAAGCCATATTATTATTTTCATACCACGTAGCCTTCCATTACAACTTCATCTTCTTCACCCCTAACCCACCTCTCTGTCGTAGCTTCTTTTTTCATCACTTCACCATTTACAACCACACCACAAGCACCCATTACTCCTCACCCTTTCCAACCTTCAAAACATTCATTCCACTGTCACCATAATCACTATTCCAAACGGCACCACACCAGTCGACCTGCACAACTCGTTCCAACCAGCAATCAAACCGCACGAGCAGCCCCTGTTCTCTGCCGTACAGCGCCGCACCACGCAGCAGCCAACCTGCAGCTCCGTTCCGTCGCCTGAAATCAAACCACGGCCCTGATAAACACATATTTTATTCATTAAGAAACCCTTATATTTAGTCATTTACACTCTCCATATTCTTAATTGATTGAGTTTGACATGATTTTGTGAGTTTGAGCTCAAATTGGTCCTAATTGAATATTTTCAGCATTATTGAGATTTTACACTATTTCTGTATTTTGGTCATAACTTGAGTTCCTGATATCTGACAATCATGAATTTTATCTTGTAGGAAAGTTAAGAGGAAGCTCTACAACTTTGATGAAGAGCTCGAAGTCCGATTCAGATGTCTAAGGGACCTAAGTTTACATGGAAGTCAGAATACGGGTTCTGTCACAGAGAATCCGAACAAGTGTGCACTCATAAAATCATATCTCAAGATGTAATAATGGAGATGGGCTGAAATTTGGACAGTGGATAGTCAAGATCCAAATAAACAACTTTAATGAAGAACACATTTTGAGAAAAAGAAGTCTAGTAGGTCATTTTGAGCTTGCAAGTCGGAACAGAGGTGCTGAAGTTGGGTTTGAGCAACCTACGGTATTTGGGACATATCTTGGGCTTAAGGAAGCCAAATTTGACGAACCAGCTATCCATTTTATAGCCAAGACAAGGATCTACAACTTTTATGAAGAACATTTTTCGTGAATCTTAAGTATAGTGGGTCGTTTTTGGCTTCCAAGTCAGATACGAAATTTTCATCCATCCACTAATCCATCCATCCACCCATCCACTAATCCATCCACTCATCCATCCACTCACCCACTCAACCACTCAACCACTCATCCACTCAACTAACCCACTCAACCAATATTTAATCCATTCCACTCATCCACTCAACCACTCAACCACTCACCCACAAACCAACCCACTCAACTAAATCAACCAATCACCCACTCAACCACTCATCCACTCAACTAACCCACTCAACCAATATTTAATCCACTCCACTCAAACCAACCCACTTAACCACTCACCCACTCAACCAATCCACTTAAACACCCCACTCCACTAACCCACTCATCCATCCACTCACCTTTGTCATTTTGTTACCCTAGACTTCTATAAAAGGGCACCATTGGTTATCATAGGGAGGGGGAACTCTCCTTCATTTTCTCTCGCTTTTCTTATGATTTCTTTCTAGCTATGTGTAACTAAACCTCCCTTGGTTAAGGGGTGATGAAACCGCTAGTATTAATGTTGTAAACTTTGCATATTTGATTATTTCAACACAGCTTATGTTTTTATTCATATATTTCTCGAATCTATTGTTGGTATGAAGGTTTTTGTACTTGTTCCTACTTTCAAAGTAGTAGATCTAGGTTTATTATGCGCGGTTGCGGTAGTAGATCTAGTGGGATGTATGATGTTCATGTGGGTATAATTATCTTTGTGCTATTTGCCAGTTATAAAAGTGGTAGATCTGGGTTTATTATGCGCGTTTGCGGTATTAGATCTAGAGAAATATATGTTCTAAGTAATTTAATCCCGGTGTTTGATTAGACCTTAGTGTAATTGGTTTTCTAAATCTTAATGCAATTGTTGGATAGTTGTAAGAGCGGTTGCTTTATGACTAATCAGTGATTAGGAGTTGATTTGAGCGGTTGCTAAATTGGCCAACACGTAAGGAAAATAGAGATTTACTCTCACAATTGCATAAAAACATAATTGAGCATGTTGGAATAAAAGGATATGTGGATTTACATTATCATATAAATCTAGTGGTGGATTCAATCTCTTAACCAATTTTCTTATATTGTTGATTTCAGTTTGTTTATTGTTATCTTTGAAGTCGTTCATTGTTCATCAAAACTCCAAAACCCCCTTTTCTTCGTTTATTGTTAATCGAGTCTAAATTGGGAATTGTTTAATAGTGTTAATTGAATTGGTTCTCTCAGGGATCGACTTACTAACTACAACTAGTTGTAAGGTTTTTATTTTCTGGTGGGCCTAACAACCGATTTTTATCTTAATTTTAATCACTACATCCGCACGCATCGAATTTTGGCGCCGTTCTTGGAACCAATTTTTTCAATTACACTATTAATTTATTTCCTATTTTTATTCTGTTTTTATTTTATTTTATTTTATTTTATTTTATTTTTAATCTTTTTTTCTGAGTGTTTTGTAGGTGTTGATGTCCTTTGAAGGAGTAGACGAAGGATTGCTAAATTTGAGGAACTATATTGATCAACTCACTTCACATCCTCAATTTACCTTCCATCCTAGGCTAACTTCCAACTCACACTGTTGACATTGAAGTCGCCTTACATTGATCTATCAAGTTCGTAGACATTTGAGCCATCCGAAATATCTGAAGAAGTGACAATGGCGTAAAACACTTTAAGGGCATTGGGTGCTCCAGATCTAGATCAACACCTCTTTGCATAGACATTCTTGAAAATGAAGAGGCATTTGAATTGAAATCCGGTTTAATCCATCTCTTGCCATCTTTCAATGGATTACCCGGAGAGGACCCCAACAAGCACTTGAAGGAAATCCATGTGGTATGTTCTAGCATGAAACCTGCAGGAATTCATGTAGAGCAAGTCAAGTTGAGAGCTTTTCCATTCTCATTGAAAGACTCAGCTAAGGAGTGGCTTTACTACTTGCCACCCTGGATCCATCCAATCATGGCAGGACATGGCCCGAACTTTCCTAGACAGATACTTCCCTGCCTCAAAAGCTGCAACAATCAGAAAAGAAATCTGTGGTATTCAACAAAGGCATGGGGAATCACTCCATGACTACTGGGAGAGATTTAAGAAGCTATGTTTCAGCTGCCCTCATCATCAAATAAGTGAGCAGCTTTTAATTCAGTATTTCTATGAAGGCTTACAAGTGATGGATCGCAACATGATTGATGCTGCTAGCGGAGGAGCATTGATTGATAAAACTCCTCAAGAAGCTAGAAACTTGATCTCAAGAATGGTGCCAATACTCAACAATTCTACTCTAGAAATGACACTGGAGTAAGAGCAGTGAAAGAAGTAGAGACAACCAGGATATCAAAGAAGAAAATGACTCAATTGATTGCTATGGTTCAAAAGGTTAATGGATTCAGGTAAAGCACCAGTTCATGCTTGTGGGATCTGTTGTTCATCTGGACATCCCACTGATATGTGTCCCACTCTCCAAGAAGACACAAATGAGGAGGTAAGAGCAGTAGGGGGATATGCTGGACTTTCAAAAAATTACAACCCCTACTCAAACACATATAATCCGGGTTGGAGGGATCATCCAAATTTCAGCTATGCAAAGCAACCTCAAAATCAACCTCCAGCTTTATGGACCTCCAGATTCCAACAAAGGCAAGTACCTTTCCCTCAGAGACAACAGCAAGTTCAAGCTCCTAAGCAATCTGAGCCTTCATTAGAGGAGCTAGTAAAACAAATGGCCACTAATAATTTGCAGTTCCAACAAGAAACAAATGCAACTATACAAAGTTTCAAACAAGAAACAAGGACTGCAATCAATAACTTGCAGAATCAGATAGGACAGCTTGTCCACGAGAATTCAACAAGTTTCAAAGCCAAGCTTCGGGAAACTACCCTCACAAATGTAAGTGAATCCGAGGGAAAATGCTAGTCTTTGTCACATTGAGAAGCGGAAAGACGATGGATGAGCCTACCTCTCTTCCACCAATCATTCAAGAGAAAGATGAACCACCCAAAGAAGCAAATGATAAGGGCAAACTTCCAAAACCCCTAAGGTAAGTATTTCAACCCCTTCCTAAATATGTCACTAAAGCTCCTTTTCCTAGTAGGTTGGTTAAAACCAAGAAAGAAGAAGCGAGAAAAAGAAATACTTGAGACTTTTAGGAAGGTAGAGGTTAATATCCCTTTGTTAGATGCCATTAAGCTGTGTACTAGATATGCAAAATTTCTGAAAGAATTATGCACTAACAAGAGGAAGTTAAAAGGAAATGAAAAGGTCCAAGTGGGAGAAAATGTTTCACCGTTTAATTAAAAAGAAACTCCCAACCAAATGTAAGGACCCTGGCACATTCACCATTCCATGCACTATAGGTAACACAAGGTTTGAAAGGGCAATGCTTGATTTAGGTGCATCTATAAATGTCATGTCATATTCTATTTATGCATCTTTATACTTGGGTCCTTTGGAACCTACGGTGTTGTTATTCAATTGGTGATAGATCTAATGCATACCCTAAGGGTGTGGTTGAAGATGTTTTGGCACAGTGAATGAATTAGTGTTTCCTGGAGACTTCTATATTTTGGACATGGAAGAGGATGAGTCTCCCAAATCTGCTCCTATCTTGCTAGGAAGACCATTTTTGAAGACTGCACGGACAAAAATTGATGTGCACTCAGAATTCTAACAATGGAATTTGATGAGGAATTAATTAGATTCAATATTTTTGAAGCTATGAGATACCCAAGTGATGTGCACTCTGCTTGTTTAATTGATTCTTTTGATCCTTTTAATTCTTTAATTTCTGCAGCTTTTGATACTGACCATTTTGATGCTCTTGATACAATTCTAACTCATAGCTTAGATGTACGGGAGGAAAAGAAGAAGAGTGAAGAAGAGCCATGGAGTGAAGACATTGATGAAATTGTTGCTTTGCCTTACAAGAGCTCTCTTCCACTCCCGGAAGAGCATGAGGTAACTTTTGTTGATTTACCCGTTACTACCGATATACCTCAACCTTCATTTGTGCGAGCACTGAATTGGAACCGAAAGCACTACCGATCATCTTAAATACATCTTCTTGGGGAGAAGGACACCCTTCCAAAGAATAATTGCAAAGTCACTCACCCAAGAGCAAGAAGAGAAACCGTAGTCATGTTTTGCGGAACATAAGACACCATTGGTTGGTCAATAACCGATATCAAGGGTATTAGTCCCTCCGTGTGTATGCACGGGATATTAATGGAGAAGGATACTAAACTGTGAGAGACCCTCACGGAGATTGAATCCTCCCATGATGGAGGTTGTGAAAAAGAGATACCGAAGCTCCTAAGTGTGGGGGTGATCTACCCCATTTCTGACAGCAAGTGGGTAAGCCCAGTCCAGGTAGTACCAAAGAAATCTGGAATTACTGTGGTAAGAAATGCTGAAAATGGGCTTATTCCCACTAGGTTACAGACAAGGTGGCGTGTTTGTATTGATTACAGGAAGTTGAATGCCGCCACGAGAAAAGATCACTTTCCTTTACCTTTCATTGATCAAATGTTAGAAAGATTAGCTGGTCATTCTTATTATTGTTTTCTGGATGGTTTTTCAGGTTACAATCAGATTGCCATAGCTCCGAAGACCAAGACAAGACTACATTCACTTGTCCATTTGGTACCTTTGCATATAGGCGAATGCCTTTTGGACTCTGCAATGCACCAGGAACTTTCCAAAGATGCATGATGAGTATATTTTCTGATTACATTGAAAACATCATTGAGGTTTTTATGGATGACTTTAGTGTCTTTGGAAATGATTTTGAAAATTGTTTGGAACATTTAACTTTGGTGCTTAAAAGATGCATTGACACTAACCTGGTACTGAATTGGAAAAAATGTCATTTCATGGTGAATGAAGGTATTGTGTTAGGTCATGTAATTTCTGCTAGGGGAATTGAAGTAGATAAAGCTAAGGTAGAACTCATGCATTCTTTGCCACCACCCACTAGTGTACGGGAGATTCGTTCTTTTATTGGTCATGCAGGTTTCTACCGGAGATTCATTAAAGACTTTTCTAAAGTCTCATTGCCCTTTGCGACTTCTTCAAAAGATGTTAATTTTAACTTTGATGAGAAATGTATGGAAGCTTTCAATAAACTCAAGAAGTTGGTAATCATTGCACCTATCATCGTGCCACCCAACCGGGAGTTACCTTTTGAACTAATGTGTGATGCCGGTGACTTTGCAAGGTAGGAGTGTCTTGGGACAACGAGTTGATAGAGTTCCTTATGCCATTTACTATGCATCAAGGACTCTAAATGATGCTCAACTTAATTACTCAACCACGGAAAAGGAACTTCTAGTCATTGTATTTGCTTTAGAAAAATTTAGATCATATCTAATTGGTTCTAAAGTGATTGTGTTTTCAGATCATGCAGCCTTGAAGTATCTTCTAACAAAGAAAGAAGCAAAGCCTAGATTGCTCGATGGATTTTATTGCTCCAGGAATTTGACTTGGAGATTAAAGACAAGAAAGGGAGCGAAAACTTGGTGGCCGATCACTTGAGTAGATTGGTAACTCGAAGAGGAAGAAATGCTTATCATGGAGACTTTTCCTGGATGAATATTTGATGGTTGTCAACACCATAATCCCTTGGTATGCTTGACATTGTTAACTACCTGGTTACTAAGGACTTTCCTGGGGTTTGAACAAGGCCCAAAGAGATAAATTAAGGAGTGATCAGAAATACTATATCCGGGATGACCGTACTTATGGAAGTATTGTGCGGATCAAGTCATTAGGAGGTGCATTCCGATTCTCGAGACACACTCCATCCTCTCCTTTTGCCACACCTATGCATGTGGAGGACACTTTGGCGAAGAAAAGGACAGCCAATAATAAAGTGCTTGACAAAGTGGTTTCTATTGGCCTTCAATTTTCAAAGACGCTACAACTTCGTAAGTCTTGTGGACCGCCGGAGAAACAGTAATATTGGTCCTCGTAATCAAATGCCTCGGACTCCGATCATTTTTGTGGAACTCTTTGATGTGTGGGGTATTGATTTCATGGGACCATTCCTCCTTCATTTGGTTTCACATACATTCTTTTATCCGTTGATTATGTGTCTAAATGGGTGGAAGCAAAAGCCACTCGATCCGATGATTCTAAAACTATTGCGAGATTTTGTTAAGTCACATATTTTCTCCAGGTTCGGGACCCCAAGGGCTATCATCGGTGACCAAGGGACCCATTTCTGCAACAAAACCTTTGATGCTCTATTGAAGAGATATGGAGTAATGCACGAATTTCCACTCCTTACCATCCACAGACAAATGGGCAAACCGAAGTGTCCAACCGGAGATTAAGTCAATCCTTGAAAAGACAAAGTGAATCCCTCAAGAAAGGATTGGAGCACTCGACTTGAAGATGCTTTATGGGCTTATAGGACTCGCCTATAAGACTCGCATCGGCATGTCACCATTTCGGTTGGTGTATGGAAAGCCCTGTCATTTGCCCGTTGAGTTGCAACATCGATCTTCTTGGGCCATTAAACAAGTTAATATGGAATTGGAAGGTCTTTGGAAAGCAAAGGAAGTTCTAGTTACAGAATTGGAAGAACTAAGAAATGAGGCCTTTGAGAATGCCCCGATTTATAAGACTAAAGCTAAGGCATTCCACGACCAATTGATTTCCGAAAGAAATTTCACAGAGGACAAAAAGTCCCGCTATTCCAATCAAGACTCAAATTATTTCCGTGTAAACTGCGTTCTAAGTGGATTGGGCCGTTTGTGGTAACTAATGTTTTTCCTTTTGGTGCGGTTGAGATCGGAGTGAAATTTCGGCAAAGCATTTAAGGTCAATGGTCATCGTCTCAAACCATATCATGAACTTCCGACAGCGAGAGATGGAAGTGATGACCCTCATCCTTCCACAATATGAGGAGCATTGAAAGTATCATCATGTCGGGCTGAGGACAATAAACTAAGCGCTCATTGGGAGGCAACCCAACCAGATTTGCTCTCTTTATCCCTTTTTTATTTTGTGTTTTCATTAGTTTCTTAGATTATGTTTTTATCTGTTTGTTGGTTGTAAGCATTTGAATCTCTAAAAAAAAAAACAAAAAAAAAACAAAAAAAAAGAAGAAAAAAATAAAAAAAAAATTTATGTATACGTCTTAGGGTTGGCTTTGGTAACACACACCGTGAATGGGGAAATGCATGCATCCTGATCCAAATTCTTAATTGAAAAACAAAGAAGGTAGATTGTATCCCACATGTGAGGCAGCCATGTCGTATTATGGCCACTTGTCCCTTTTGGGAGCCCTATGTTGTACTGGTCTTGAATGGGTCGAATACTGGTCAACAATGCTTTGGCACAAAGCCGAAAGAGCAGACTACCTTCATCCCAATCTTAAGTAAGTATACACTCATCTTTCATCAAGTTTTTCTAACAATTTCAAAAAAAAAAAAAAGAGAGAGGACGTGATGTCTATTGCACTCATGACGCGTGCAAGAAGATAAAGATACGCCATGGACACTGTGTACATACAGGTATGTCATCATTTTCTATTTCTTTTATCTTTGTATCATTTTGTTGTATTTTGATTTTTATACGAGACGATCCTTTGAAAATAGGATCCTTCAGGGTTTCTAGACTTCTTTACCTTGATGGTTTTCTTGAAGTAAAAAAAAAAATAATAAAATAAAAATAAAAAATAAAAAATAAAAAAAATAAAAAAATAAAAAAATAAAAAAAATAAAAAAGTAAAAAAAAAAAAGGAGAAAAGATTCTGTGTTTCTTAATTTCAACCTTTTTCCGACAACAACCAACCTACCCTCATAGGTGCAATTATTCCCTTTCCATTCTTTTTCCTACTTAAACACTCTATTTTCTCCATTTTCCTTCAACTCAGAAACACTCAAAGGGAGGAAGAGTATAGAATGGGGCCTTCTATTCGTAACATAAAAAATGTCTGTGTTTTTTGTGGGTCAAGTTATAGGAAGGGATTAGAGTTTGTAAACGCAGCTAGCACTCTTGGTCAATCACTTGCTGCGAGGAATATTCATCTTGTATATGGGGGAGGTTGTCGTGGGTTAATGGGGATCACTTGTCGCTTTTATAGGAGGCGATCGGTTTTAGGTGTTATTCCTAAACCTTTGGTGAAAATGACATCACCGGAAAGACAGTTGGAGAAGAAATTCGGGTAACATCTATGCATGGACGAATGAAAACAATGGTTGACAATTCGATGCATTTATTGTCTTACCAGGTGGTTTTGGTACTTTAGAAGAAATTTTTCAAATTGTCTCTTGGTAGAACTAAACATCCACCATAGACCCATTGGTTTGTTGAATGTTAATAATTTCTTTGATCTTTTGTTATCTTTTCTTGACAAAGTCATGGAACAAATTTATCACTCCTTCAAGAAGACAACTTCTAATCTCTGCCTCCCACTATTGATGAGCTCATTGATAAATTAGAAGCTTTTGAGTATGTACCTGATCCGGTATTAGCTCGGATAGATTGGTCAACAGAAGCAAATGGAAGTAACAAGAAACAAAAGCCGATCTGCGACTTCATCTTTAATGGGTTTGATTTTATTGTACCTTGTTTCATTTAAATTTGTGTCACTTTCTCCAACAGGTAATATCTTCTCCCTTTACTCATCTATATTTTAACATTGAGGACAATGTTATGATTTAGTTGGGGGAAGGATAGTTGACCCAATATATATATATATATATATATATATATATATATATATATATATATATATATATATATATAATAAAAAAAAAAAAAAAAAAAAAAAAAATTTGTTGTGTTGTTTGGAAAGTATGATATGATTGTCATGTACTTATTAAATCAATTAGTGATGGCAGAGTAAGGAGTAATTTTACTCTTGAAACGCATCTTAATTGGTGGCAGAGTAAGGAGTTTTTAGGTAGTAACTAATTAGTACTAAAGTTTTATTGTTTGATTTCTTTTCGTGGTCGATGCTGATCGACAAAGGTGTTTCTTTTCTCGCTTGGCGTTGATTCACTTCTTATCGGGTTGTGTTGCTCTTTTCTATATCTCTTTTCACATTGAAGGCAATGTTATATTAAGCGTGGGGGAGAGATTTCAACATGTTCTTTTTGTAAAAAAAAAAAAAAAAAAAAAAAGAAAAGAAAAAAAAAGGGGTTCATTGCATGATTGAATAACTTTTCTCCCTTCTTGAACTGATATGTTTGGTGATGGATGATTAAATTGATGAATTGAGTTTGATGGATGCATACCTTGTGAGATTTTGAGCCTAATGGATGGATTCAACATTTATGCCATTCTCTTCTTTCTTGTGTGATTTTCACTCATGTTAATGACCACTCTAGAACTTGCTTTGATTCTTTTTAAGGCTACATTTCACTTGCATGCATGAACATGATTGAGGTCCTCTTTCTTAATTAGCTAGTTTAACCAAATAGCCAACCTTGTTTTCAATTTGATATCAAGCACTCTTTTGACTTCTTGGAAATTCTCTGATTCCTGCCAACCTTGTATATTTTGCTTTGCTTAACCCCTTTGAGCTTATTTGACCATTCCTTGTTTCTAGCTCATTATGTACCTTAAATGAAAAATCGTGTTCTTATTTTACCTTAGGGAATAAAAGAACATTAGCTTTGTTAATGGTTGAGTTTTTGAACAAGTGTGGGGGTGTGTATATAAAATGGTTGTTGAAAAAGGAAAGAGTGCCTAAAAAAAAAAGAAAAAAAAAGAAAAGGATTGGGAAATGAATATGTAAAGGGATATACATTAGAGTTGGGATGAACTTTTATGCTTGTTATTTGAACTCACCTCATTTGCTTTTATTCTCTTTGGTATTTATCCTCTCATATCCATTTTATCCTCTTCGTTACCTTAACCTCACTACAACCTTGAATAAAGTCCTCATGATTTGTGTATGCATGTGTTTTGAGTAGTGGAGAAGTAGAAGATAAGCAAGCTTATGGTAGTGTAATTTTCATGGGTTGAATTGAGTGAAATACATACCTTTTAAACACTTGAGAGATTGAGAGGGAATCTTGTGAAGATCTATCATTCTCGATTCATGTTGAAGATACCTTACTTGTTGGTTTGAGATGTGGAGAATTGTTAACTCATGAATGCTTTGATCCCTTGAACCTTTGGTTGTTCTTCTTGATTGTAAAATTTTGGACTCTTGAATGTCGTTGGAATTTAAAATTTTGTTAATCTCTTATGTCCTTGTTTTGGTCTTGAGTTTTGTCCAGGAGTGCAAAAAGCTAAGTGTGGGGGAATTTGATAAACACATATTTTATTCATTAAGAAACCCTTATATTTAGTCATTTACACTCTCTATATTCTTAATTGATTGAGTTTGACATGATTTTGTGAGTTTGAGCTCAAATTGGTCCTAATTGAATATTTTTAGCATTATTGAGATTTTACACTGTTTCTGTATTTTGGTCATAACTTGAGTTCCTGATATCTGACAATCATGAATTTTATCTTGTAGGAAAGCTAAGAGGAAGCTCTACAACTTTGATGAAGAGCTCGAAGTCCGATTCAGATGTCTAAGGGACCTAAGTTTACATGAAAGTCAGAATACGGGTTCTGTCAGTAGAATCCGAACAGTGTGCACTCATAAAATCATATCTCAAGATGTAATAATGGAGATGAGCTGAAATTTGGACAGTGGATAGTCAAGATCCAAATAAACAACTTTAATGAAGAACACATTTTGAGAAAAAGAAGTCTAGTAGGTCATTTTGAGCTTGCAAGTCGGAACAGAGGTACTGAAGTTGGGTTTGAGCAACCTACGGTATTTGGGACATATCTTGGGCTTAAGGAAGCCAAATTTGACGAACCAGCTATCCATTTTATAGCCAAGACAAGGATCTACAACTTTCATGAAGAACACTTTTCGTGAATCTGAAGTATAGTGGGTCGTTTTTGGCTTCGAAGTCAGACACGAAATTTTCATCCATCTACTAATCCATCCATCCACTCATCCACCCATCCACTAATCCATCCACTCATCCATCCACTCACCCACTCAACCACTCAACCACTCATCCACTCAACTAACCCACTCAACCAATATTTAATCCACTCCACTCATCCACTCAACCACTCAACCACTCACCCACTAAACCAACCCACTCAACTAAATCAACCAATCACCCACTCAACCACTCAACTACTCATCCACTCAACTAACCCACTCAACCAATATTTAATCCACTCCACTCAAACCAACCCACTTAACCACTCACCCACTCCACTAACCCACTCATCCATCCACTCACCTTTGTCATTTTGTTACCCTAGACTTCTATAAAAGGGCACCATTGGTTATCATAGGGAGGGTGGAACTCTCCTTCATTTTCTCTCAGTTTTTCTTGTGATTTCTTTCTAGCTATGTGTAACTAAACCTCCCTTGGTTAAGGGGGTGATGAAACCGCTAGTATTAATGTTGTAAACTTTGCATATTTGATTATTTCAACACGCTTATGTTTTTATTCATATATTTCAATCTATTGTTGGTATGAAGGTTTTTGTACTTGTTCCTACTTTCAAAATAGTAGATCTAGGTTTATTATGCGCGGTTCATGCGGTAGTAAATCTAGTGGGATGTATGATGTTCATGTGGGTATAATTATCTTTGTGCTATTTGCCGTTATAAAAGTGGTAGATCCGGGTTTATTATGCGCGTTTGCGTATTAGATCTAGAGAAATATATGTTCTAAGTAATTTAATCCCGGTGTGTGATTAGACCTTAGTGTAATTGGTTTTCTAAATCTTAATGCAATTGTTGGATAGTTGTAAGAGCGGTTGCTTTATGACTAATCGGTGATTAGGAGTTGATTTGAGCGGTTGCTAAATTGGCCAACATGTAAGGAAAACAGATTTACTCTCACAATTGCATAAAAACATAATTGAGCATGTTGGAATAAAAGGATATGTGGATTTACATTATCATATAAATCTAGTGGTGGATTCAATCTCTTAACCAATTTTCTTATATTGTTGATTTCAGTTTGTTTATTGTTATCTTTGAAGTCGTTCATTGTTCATCAAAACTCCAAAACCCCCTTTTACTTGTTTATTGTTAATCGAGTCTAAATTGGGAATTGTTTAATAGTGTTAATTGAATTGGTTCTTCATGGATCGACTTTACTAACTACAACTAGTTGTAAGGTTTTTATTTTCTGGTGGGCCTGACAACTGATTTTTATCTTAATTTTAATCACTACATCCGCACGCATCAGGCCCAAACCGAAAAGCAGACCCAGATCCGGGAACCTTCGTTCGCGCACAGTTTCCCCACTGTCCTCTGAGAGTCGCACCGCCCAAACCAGTGTCGCCGACGAAACCAGACTAGCACCGTTCCGAAACGCCAGCCCCGATCTACGGGAGCTACGCAAGGACCCTCACCAGCGTCACTGCTCGGACCCGAACCGGCAAGCTGACGCTCGTAACGCGTACTGCCGTCGTCGACTAGGCCAGAGATCGGTACTCCCGTCGCCGGATCTGCTGCTGTCTACTGGTCTTCATCTTCTCCATTGCAAATATCAGAAAACAAAACCCCCCTTTAGTTTTCTTATTTTCGTAAGGCCTGTAGTATTTTTTTTTTCTTTTTTGATTAGTTTTAGTTTTAGTTTTTGGAAGGTGAGCTTAAATCTAATGGGCCAAGCTAAATAAAAAAATGATGAATGATTAAATTATAAAGTAAAAAGTAAAAAAAAAAATATACAAAAAAGTTAAATGTTTTTTTAAGAATAAAATAGGATAACTGAGTTGTGACATCTTGTTAATCCTATAATATTTTTGGATCATCTAAGTTGTGACAACCTAATGATTCAAATTATTTTAAATAAATTATTGTTTAATAAAGGCTAAAAAATCATTTTTTATCATTATCATTCTTCACCTAATAATAATAGATTTAACAATCCATGAGTGACGTCTAGCGTGACGCAAGCTTCACTCATTCAAACTTGAATTTGATTAACAGAGTCGCGACGACCTGTTAATTCAAATTTTTATAAAAATAAAAAAAATAAATCTTTTCTTTAAATAAAAGCAACCAACCCACAAGTATTTTATATAGAACTACGTGACTTTGAATTCTTCATTGCACCTGAGGGTACGTAGGAGCAAAATTTTTATTTCGTCAAGCCAGATTTTAAATTTTCACAAATTATTTATTTTTTAACTTTTTTAATAAAAAGGGGTGAAACAAATATATTATGAGATTATTAAGTTTTTGCATAATTAATTTCGGGTAACCGTTTTTAGGATGGATGTATTAGGAGTGCTGTGGGGTTAAGTCTCCACCCTTCCCTATGCATAACCGACTCCCGAATCCAATCTGGTTCCAAAGACCATTTTCTAAAAGGGTTTTCTAATTTTTCCTAAATTAAATAAAATTGGTGGCGACTTCTAACTTAGTTTATTTTGTTTCGCCGCTCCCGCCGCGATCACGGTCGCGACAGATGGCGACTCCGCTGGGGACACTTGAGAGTCAAGCCCATATAATTTTGTTATGTAAAATTTTGTAATCTTTGTATATTTTGTTTTACCTTTCTTTTCTTTTCATTTATTTTAATTATTATTGTTATTAAAACCTTAGGATAGAGAATTTCTCTTGGAATTTTTGTTTGTTTTTATTTTTGTTTTGCAGGATGCGGGTAGTCTTTAGGATAATGAAGGTTTGTATGCTCCCTACACCCACCACACCTACATATCCATCACACATTTGAGTGGGGCCCTATACCCGGGTCTGAGCGAAGCTTAAGTTAAGTAGAGGTTGTGTAGTGGTAACCATTTTGGATGTACATCCTGTTTGGCTATTGCAAAAACCTCATCTAGAGTGTGTCTTTTTCACAAATGTCCCACACCTAGTGGTTTACCCACTATTTCGTGGTCAACATTTTGAAATAGGACTTGGCTCTAGAGACCTTTAGAATAGAAGAGCCACCAAATGAGAGTTATCACGAATCAGAAAGACCCATAGATCCTTATGATAGAATTCTTCCGTTTAAGGCAATACCTTAGGACACGAAGGGAGCGTACTTCTTCTTTATATAGCCATCTTTTTTTAAAAAAAATAGCATCATGCATTTTCATCGCATGTTTTTTAAAAAATAAAAAATCATGCATTTTTCATAGCATTCTTAGCATTAAAAAATATAAAAATATAAAAATATAAAAATCATGCATTTTTATGGCATTCTAAAAAAAATAAAAAAATAAAAAATAAAAAAATCATGCATTTTCGTGACATTCATTGCATTTTTTTTAAAAAAAAAGAAAGAAAAAATGTTTCTATTTCATCCATTTCATTTTATGTATCTCATGAATCTCATTCATTTCATTTCATCTCATTATTTTTGTTTAGTGTTACCGTGCTCAGCACCATTGCACGACCAAGAAAAGAAGACACTAATCAAACCCAAGTTCACAACATAAGGGCTCGAACAAAGCCTTTGACAATGGCAGCCGAAAAAGAAGGAATCTAAGTATGGAAGTAGAAGAAGTGAAAGGAAGGGTGAATGAGATTACGGAGTCTCAAAGAAGAATGGAAGAGATGTTGTTAGCCATGAGGGAAAACCTGACTTTGATGGGGGCAGCTGGAATTACAGGAGTAACTGGGACATAGTTACATAACACTACCATGAGGACAAACCCTGCAGTCACTACTGCGATACCTATTGTGGGAGGAACATCAAATGCTGCATCATTAGTACTTCCTATTGGAGAAGGATATCATTCCTTGGAAGGAACTCGAAATGAGGTTCATGGCAATGCTGAGTGTGCATGCGAACCACCGCATATGTCCATCCCAATTCCAACTGGATTTCCTGCTGGGACTGGTCATGCGGTCATCCAAAGTGACAAGATGAGAGAAGAATGGATGGAAAAGATGGAAGAACAAATTAAAACAATTAAGGGTCCCAGTACCTATGGTCCCATTGGGATAGAAGAATTGTGTCCTACTGCTAATATCATCATTCCTAAGGATTTTAAAATTCCAGAATTTGTCAAATATGATGGAAGCACCAATCCTTTCTTCCACCTGAAAACATACATTACCAAAATGTCAATTTGGTCAAAGGATTGAAAGTTTCTCGTTAGCTTCTTCCATGAAAGTTTGACTGGACCTGCTTTGGAATGGTGTATCCAGCAAGATCTTTCCAAAATCTCTTCTTGGGATGATTGGGCAAACTTGTTTATGGGACAATATCGGTTCAACTCGGATACAAATTTCAACCCGGAACAGGTTGGGAACACTACGAAGAAAAATGAAGAAACATTCAAGCAATATGCCCGAGGTGGAGAACTCTCGCAAAGACAAGTGCAACCGTCGTTGACTCGACGAAATGTGCTCATATTTCTTGGGGACCTTAAAAGCTCCTTATATTGGGACAATAGCGGGCGCTGCGTATCAAGACTTTGCTGATTTAATTACTGTTGGAGAGAGGATTGAAATTCTGGTAAAGGCTAGAAAATTGACAAGTGATAATAATGAAGATGGTTTCAAGATGGGGTTTCCTCCTAAGAAAAGAGAGCCAGATGTGAGTTACGTGCAAAGCCAACAACCTTTACAAACCTGCTACCCGTCATCTTACTCTGCCTACCAAACTTCTGCATATAACCCAAATACTTACCATTCTGTACCTCCATAAAATATCCCAAATCACCCATAGTCTCGATCAAGCTTTCAAAATCAAGGCCGTTTCCGTTCCCAAAACCTCCCCCCTTTCCCAAAACTATCCATTTCAAATGCAGAGTTATTCCAAAGGTTGTTTGATGCTCACCTCATTTTTGAGAATCCTGTACGTCCCCTACAACCACCATTTCCAGCATGGTACAACCCAAATTTAACTTGCAAGTACCATATGAATGTCCCAGGGCACTCAATTGAAGATTGTGAATCCTTCAAGACTGCAGTAAGAAAGCTAATTGCTTATGGGAAGCTTGACATTGAAGAAATAGTTGGACCTAATATTGTTAACAACTCTTGAAGTGATATTTAATGATGTTGGACTTATGTTAACTTTCTTGAAATATTAATGTAATGAATTTGCATGGGTACCTTGTTTCCTTTCATCACTTTGTCTTTCTTTCATTTCTTTAAAGCGTCTTCTTTGATAATTCTCAGTCGGGTCCGCGTGTGTAAGTGTCTTTGCAAAGCAAAAAAAAAAAATAAGAAAAAATCAAAAAAAAAGAAAAAGAAAAAAAGAGCAAAGAAGTAAGCACTTGGTTTGTACAATCTTTTTGTCTCAAAATTAAAGTTTTGAAAATAAACAATCATGATTTGAAAATGGAGACTGGTCATTTTTCTCTATCTTTTACAAAATTTCATCATTTTTATCCATTGTTACCCCTTTTGAGCTTGATTTTTTTTCAATAAACCTTGGATAAGGATCGTTTCTATACTAGGGGATAGCATGAAGCAAAGGTTGATTGCGACGATGAATGTTCTGAAGCATAATGGAAAAGGAAGAAAAGGTGAAAAAGACAAGAAGTAAAAATAAAAAATGATGAAAAAAAGGCAAAAAAAAAAGAGAAGGGAAAGGAGGATGAAAGAAAATGAAATGAAATTGGAAAGAAAAGGAAAATAGTAAGATAAAAGTGTTTGAAAGTGGAAAAGCAGTCGATGAAGTTTAATGATCCTTATTTCCATTCCACCCTTTAACACTTGTTTGAGCCTTATATCTTTCCTTTCACAACCCCTAGCCTTGGCCACGTTACAAGCCTCAAAAAGTCCATTCTGATCAATGAAGGGTTGTTGTCATTTTCGTTAACTTTAATTTTGAGGCAAAGGTTACGCTCATCCAAGTACATAGTTCATTGTTCCTAAAAAATGAAAATGAAAAGAAAAAAAGAGAGACTTACACTAGGACAAATTCGTACCCCGTTCGACTTGATTCTAAATTGGGGCAATTTTTCCTTCCTGTCCTAGATTGGGAAAAAAATTTCTTCGGTTCAATGTGGCCCTACACTAGGACAAGTTTATACCCCGTTCAACTCAGCTCTATACTGGAGCAATTTTTCCTTGGTTCAATTTGTCTTAGGCAAATCTTTTAGTCGCTAGGTCCTACTCAATTCAGTCTTAGACAGGGGCAAATTTCTCTTCGATTCAATTTGGCTTGATGTAGATGTTCAGCAAAAGAAAATCCTTGGCCATAATGTCTAGTAGACAACTAAAGATTGGTCTCATGAAGGTCAAACCTATTCGTATCGAGTCAACACCTCTTTGGATCTCATATCATCATTCGTGTCTTTTTGTGTAGTCAAACTTCCAAGACCAATCTAGAAGTTGTTTACCCAGTAAGTTCCTTTTATGTCGTACTCATGTATGTCTGTTACGTAATGTTTCAAATAAGGTGAACAAGAGTACAACATTATGATTTGACCATTCGATGGCAATCCCCTGATGAACTTTTCAAATAAAAAAGAACTTAGAAGTTTCGAAATTCACTCGAAAGGGTAGTTTAAACAAGAGTTAAGGCGAATAAATCAGAATTGCTTAAGCTGGGGCAATTTTATTTGCATCCGATTGGCTACACAGCGACAACTTGGTTCGCATTCAATTAGTCACACTGAGGCAAAACTTTTGAGAATATATATTGAAGGAAGTAGTAACAGAGACAGTGGTTAAGTCATCAAACTGTTGCAGGAAATCAATTGGATTGGGATCAAGAAACAAATACTGGGGCAAAATCTTTTGTCACAAATACTTAGTAGCCCTAAGCAAGGATTCACAATAAGGGATGATCGTCTCACTTCTCAAAGGGAGAGAAAAAAAATCAAAAAGAAATGAAAAAGAAGAAATGAAGGAGAAGTAAGAAAAAAAAAAGAGGACAAGAGGATTCCAAGTCAACCGAAAGTCCAACGAGCAAAAACATGTGAACAAGGGTTTGATTGGTCAAAGCTTTCCAAAGCCGTCGCTGGTTCGAATTACTAAAAGAAAATAAAAAAAGAGGGATTGTCTAACTGTTACAGATTGTTTCCTTGCACTTCAAGTTTTGAGCGCATCGGCTCGTTGCATTGCATGCTTAAGTTTTGAGCGCACCGGCTCATTGCACTTGCATTTTCAGTTTGAGCGCATCGGCTCATTGTATATTTAAGTTTTGAGCGCATCGGCTCATTGCATGTTTAATTTGAGCTCATCGGCTCATTGCATTTGCATTTTAAGTTTTGAGCGCATCGGCTCGTTGCATTGCATGTTTAAGTTTTGAGCGCATCGGCTCATTGCACTTGCATTTTTAGTTTGAGCGCATCGGCTCATTGCATGTTTAAGTTTTGAGCGCATCGGCTCATTGCATTGTATGTTTAAATTTTGAGCGCATCGGCTCGTTGCATTTGCATGTTTAAGTTTTGAGCGCATCGGCTCGTTGCATTACATGTTTAAGTTTTGAGCGCATCGGCTCATTGTACTTGTATTTTCAGTTTGAGCGCATCAGCTCATTGCATGTTTAAGTTTTGAGCGCATCGGCTCGTCGCACTTGCATTTTAAGTTTGAGCGCATCGGCTCATCGCATTTTTAAGTTTTGAGCACATCGGCTCTTTGCATTTTAATTCATGAGCGCATCGGCTCCTTGCATTTTAATTCTTGAGTGCATCGGCTCCTTGCATTTTTAAGTTTTGAGCGCATCGGCTCCTTGCATTGTGTTCTCACATTGTCTTCTGTTTCTCCCGAACAAAATTTGGTTTCATTTCTTTACTCGTTCCTCACTATGATAAAATGAAAAGCTGCGGTTATTCTTTTTATCTAGTAAGAAACAAGTAAAGAGGGGCAACTGTGAACACCGAATTTTGTCCGGGACATTTTGTAAAAAAAATAAAATAAAAAAATATAAATAAGAATCCAGCCCAATCTATTAACCTACCCATTGACCCATTATCTAACCCACAACCCATATCCTAAACCAACTCAAACTTACCATAAACAAACTTATCCTAACCAAATCCATCACTATCCTAGACCAACACCAACACTCATCCTAAACAGATCCCGACTTATCCTCTTAAACCAATCCTAATTACACTCAAACTCAAACTCTTCACCCTAAACCCTTCCTATATTAACCTATAACCCCCACACACAAAGGACCGACAATTTTAACTCACAAAAACTCTCACTTCATTCCACTTACACCATTTTTTGCCTAAACACACCACACTCACGTTTTTCGGCCTTCACCCCACCATCCTCCATTATCCTTCGACTTTCACTCACGAAACACCTTCGGCTAAAACGGACTCAACCTAAGCCATATTATTATTTTCATACCACGTAGCCTTCCATTACAACTTCATCTTCTTCACCCCTAACCCACCTCTGTCGTAAGCTTCTTTTTTTCATCACTTCACCATTTACAACCACACCACACCACCCATTACTCCTCACCCTTTCCAACCTTCAAAACATTCATTCCTCTGTCACCATAATCACTATTCCAAACGGCACCGCACCAGTCGACCCGCACAACTCGTTCCAATCAGCAATCAAACCGCACGAGCAGCCCCTGTTCTCCGCCGCACCACGCAGCAGCCAACCTGCAGCTCCGTTCCGTAGCCTAAAATCAAACCGCAGCCTAAACCGAAAAGCGAACCCAGATCCGGGAACCTTCGTTCGCGCACAGTTTGCCCACTGTCCTCCGAGAGTCGCACCGCCCAAACCAGTGTCGCCGACGAAACCAGACTAGCACCGTTCCGAAACGCCAGCCCCGATCTACGGGAGCTACGCAAGGACCCTCACCAGCGTCGCTGCTCGGACCCGAACCGGCAAGCTGACGCTCGCAACGCGTACTGCCGTCGTCGACTAGGCCGGAGATCGGTACTCCCGTCGCCGGATCTGCTACTGTCTACTGGTCTTCATCTTCTCCATTGCAAATATCAGAAAACAAAACCCCCCTTTAGTTTTCTTATTTTCGTAAGGCCTGTAGTATTTTTTTTTTTTTTGATTAGTTTTAGTTTTTTTTTTGGGAAGGTGGGCTTAAATCTAATGGGCCAAGCTAAATAAAAAAAATGATGAATGATTAAATTATAAAGTAAAAAGTAAAAAAATATATATATACAAAATAGTTAAATGTTTTTTTAAGAATAAAATAGGATAACTGAGTTGTGACAGCTTGTTAATCCTATAATATTTTTGGATCATCTGAGTTGTGACAGCCTAATGATTCAAATTATTTTAAATAAATTATTGTTTAATAAAGGCTAAAAATTCATTTTTTATCATTATCATTCTTCACCTAATAATAATAGATTTAACAATCCATGAGTGACGTCTAGCGTGACGCAAGCTTCACTCATTCAAACTTTAATTTGATTAACAGAGTCGCGACGACCTATTAATTCAAATTTTTATAAAAATAAAAAAAATAAATCTTTTCTTTAAATAAAAGCAACCAACCCACAAGTATTTTATATAGAACTACGTGACTTTGAATTCTTCATTGCACCTGAGGGTACGTAGGAGCGAAATTTTTATTTCGTTAAGCCAAATTTTAAATTTTCACAAATTATTTATTTTTTAATTTTTTTAATAAAAAGGGGTGAAACAAATATATTATGAGATTATTAAGTTTTTGCATAACTAATTTCGGGTAACCGTTTTTAAGACGGATGTATTAGGGGTGCTGTGGGGTTAAGTCTCCACCCTTCCCTATGCATAACCGACTCTCGAATCTAATCTGGTTCCAAAGACCATTTTCTAAAAGGATTTTCTAATTTTTCCTAAATTAAATAAAATTGGTGGCGACTCCTAACTTAGTTTATTTTGTTTCGCCGCTCCCGCCGCGATCACGATCGCGACACTCTTAAACAAAAGGTGCATTAAAGACAAACCGCAAAATATAGTGTTAACTTCTAGGTTGTTCCATATCATGAATTGCTTTTAAGTCATATATTTGGGGGTGGCGGGGTGCTTTTAATATGAACCTTACAGTCAAGGGTTCATCAATGGACTCTTTGACCTTACCCATAACAATAAGTTTTAAATTTTGCAATTCTGCCTCAAAGTTTATTTAATTTATTTTTTTTAAATCCTACAACTATTGTTATTTCTTACACCAAGCTTCTACCATGACCCATGCCACCAGCCACCACCGTCTTCAACCCACCCATCAAACACTTGGAGCCATCACCACAAAACCATCACCGAACTCGACCTTGCTCCAGTGGTGGCGAGTTGTGCAATGAAGCATCGCGGCTGACGGTGGATCTGGACGGAGGTTTGGAGGTGTGACACGGATGGTGGTTCAGTTGGGTGGTTCTGTTCCGGGTTTGACTCACGGGTCGCAGTGAGACAAATCTAGTTCGAGGTGGCTGCTGGGTTGCTGCTGTTCTCGAATATGGGCGAAGCGAGGTGGAGTGGTTCGCTGTTAGGGCGTGGCCTGTGAGTCCGAGACAGAGGCGGAACAGAGCGGGTACAGTGGCAGATTGGGTTGCAGACGTGGCTGGGTTCAAACTCCAGACTTCATTGGTTGCGATCTTTGCAACAAAAACGCAATCTCAAGAAAAAAAAACATTCGTTTGCATTTTTGCACGCGATCAATGATTCGAAGCCTGGCATCGTACTTGGCAGCACGATTCCAACAGAACCAAAGGCTTCTGCACTCTTATTCTTCTGCTTCTGCTTCTACTCTTCATCTTCGCTTCTTGGTTCAAAATTTTTTTACAACTTTTGATTCATTAGACTTATGTGTTTATTTGTTTTTAATAATTAATTTGTGATCCACCTATGTTTCTTTGCACATTTTTTGTTGTATTTGCCTTGGTGAAACCGAAAAGGGAAACAAAATTCAAGCTTGCACAAGTTTTCTCTGTAATTTCAGGACACTTTTTTTTTTTTACCAATTGATGATCACTACCTAATATAATGAAAGAGGAGTTTTTTTTTTTTTTGTATGATATACTTATGGGCACAAAATATCAATCATGTGCTTCGTTATTAGTTATCCATTGCAGTAGCTGCAAGATGTTGGAGTGGCTGTGGATCTGGCCATGGAAGCCCTCTTTTTGGCATGAATTTTTTGCAAATATTATTTCATACAAATTTCTTTTATTTGTGGAGATAAATTTATAAAATACATATTTTTAAAAGATACTTATTCACCAAGTTACAGATATTAATTTTATACCATTGATTTGATTTTTTACATAATCAATGATTATAAATACAAGTTCCATGAATGGATCCTATTTCACGAAGTCCACGTTAAAACGACCCCGGGGTGGCGTCTTATTGTGGGTTATCAAATTGTCCATTACCATTATGGACAGGTAAAGCAGACAAGCGACTGCATTTGATTTTTAGGTGTAAAGTAGTTTCTATGCTTTGTCCACCTGGGCGAGCAGAATAATTTGGCTAGTAAAAATTCTATCTTATGGAGAATAAAAAAATTGATTTGTGTGTACCAAAAAAAAAAATTAGCGTAGTCTAGTCTCTAGAATTTGACTTAAAAAAACTGGCTGTAGAAGTGTTGTAGAGGTTGAAATGTATATTTTCTTTTCTAAAAGATGTAATAAATATTGATCAGCGGTGGAAGAGTATAGATGGTAAAATAGGGAATCTTTGGTATGAGAACAAGGGAAGAAAACTCAGATTTTCTATCATATTCATTGGAAGTGCTTTGTTCTTTATGGACCTACAGAATGACTTGCTCTTCTTTTTGCGGGGACATGACTAATTGAAAATCTTCTTGATTTGAGCTGTATATTGGCCAACCCAATCGTAGGATCATATCAGAGCTACAGCATATTCTAGATGAGAGTACTTACTTTAAATCAAGTTAAAAAAAATCCCATAGTTTTATTAATAACTTGATTGAATCACTTATTTATCTATATTTAAAATAAGTTCATTAGAGTTTATAAAAAAAAAAAAAGTTACTTTGATAATGCAGGTATATCGCTTTTAAACTCGTTAAAATATGCATGTAAACTAAACCGAGTAGTGCTATACTGATACAGCGAGAAAAACAATCTAAAATCCTAACAGAATTTATCTAAATTAAGGATGTTGTTATGTGAACCCATTAACAAGCATTTGAGACAAATAATTACAGAATTTTAAGGGGTTCTCCACATCCTTTTTTATACATACAAACAGGACAGGAATTAGGATTCGGGTTGGTATTTAAGCATAACAATCTACGAGCTAAAACAAAACTAGAAATATCCTTTTATGGATTATTTTTCTTTCTTTTTTGTTATGCCACGGGACACTAACAATCTGGCCTTACAGGTGTAATTTCAACTATTGCGAGTTGTTTTCCACCAGAAAGACATTAATATTACCTTCACATGCATGCGGGAAGGGGAACCACGTTTCCTTCTTGGGAAGATTGCATGATGTGATTCTTGCAACTGAGCTTTGTTTATTTCTCCAATTCTACTAGTCTTTTTTGGAATCCGATACCGTTTGCATGTAGGCGCTCCTTTCAAAACCCTCATGTTTGTATGTTTTTTTTCCTGAAGGACTAATAAGCCGCCAAATTTGGGTACAACAGTTCCACATACAAAAGCTATGATGTAATAATTTTACTTGTCAGTTCCTACCATCACATTCCATGGAAAATTAAGAAAAGGCTCTCTCATTAGTCGTAGGTCTTAGGAATCTTAACCAAGATATCTTTTGCAAATACATTTGGTTCCCACAAGGACTCACAATTCAAAACATGTTTTTTTTTTTTTTATTTCTTTCCTAGTTCTTAATCTTCCTATCATTAATTCCGTTTTACACCCCAGATACACACTATAAAACCATCTTATGCACCTCTTGCAAGTTACACTAACCACATAATCTTCTGAGCTTAAACCTGTTTGAGAACCATACCCTTGCAAGCATCAAATACTACCACCACCAAGAACCTAGGCCTGTCATCACTGATTCAAATTCTCTATCTTGCAAAAAAACACTGCTATCTAAACCAAACCCCCTCTCCCTCAACATCAAGGTCCACATAAAGTTTGTTTAACCCCTACTACATCCATGGGGAATGGAAACTCAGTTTCAAAGTCTAAGGTACAAGGCCGCCAGACAGCAAAGGTTGCTTCAACTGAATCACAGCATGTTGTTCCAAGGCATGGGAAAACCTCATCAACAAAGGCAGAGGTGGTGGCTTTCCCAATAGATGAAGGCCATGAGACCAAAGGTGCTTCATTCAGAGGTGAATATAGTGGGAAACCCAAGGAAGAGACCCCAGGCCCTTTGAGGGGACAGCATCAGCATGGTGTTGGGGTGTACTCAGAGCAATCATCACTTGATAGTGATGACACTTTCGCTGAGTACATTCGACGTGCTAAGTATAAAATCAGAACCTTGTCAAACATTGGTCGGGAGCAGAGCAACCCTGCACCTGCACCTGCACCTGCTCCAGATGTGGCCAATGGTACCAACAACAAGGAAAACCAAAAAGACCAGTTTGCAGATTTTATTCAGCTTGCTAAGAAGAAGTTGAGAACTACATCAAGTATTGGAAAGAATAGTTCCTTCAAAAGAGGGTAAAGACCCTGAACATTGTTGAACCGGGGAGCCTCAAATAATATTGTGGATTAGTAATATTGGTTGGTAACCTGGTGTTAGTAACGTGTTGTGCATCTAATCTTCGTCGCTAAGTGGAGTGCTTAAAATTAACAAAAATAAGGCCCTACTGGGGCATGCAAGCAGATACTTTCTTCTAGTTTTTTTTTTTTAAAAAAAATATTTGAGGCATGATATGATATGAAATATTTAGTTAAGGGGAATAATTTAGATTTGATTAGTGTAAAATATTAAGATGATTTCATATTTGTACGAAATATACGTTGAGGTTTTAATACTGATTTGTATTTCCATTTGAGGTTTTAATATTGAATTTACCAAACTGTAATTATAATTTTTTTTTAGTGTTTGTATTCAATTGAAGGTGTCAATTGATTTCATTAATAAAGTTTTTAACATATGACGCAAAAACTAAAATTGAATCTTGTTTTTATTAAAAAAAAAGTTACTTCACTCTCGAACCAAAAAAAAAAGAAGTTCAAAAACTAATTTAGTTTACATGCATAGTTTTAAAATTTGGATCGAATTGATCGTTTGAACGGTAAATTATCTATATTTTTAATTCAAATATTATTTGATTCAATTATGACTCAATCATAATTTATTAATAAATTTAATTAATTAAATTAATTAAGTCATAATAAAAAAAAATTATGAGTTTAATATCTAATTCAGTTTTTAAAGCATTGTATACATACCCCATTCAAGACTTTAAGTACAGACAAAATGACTAATACAATTGTATAAAAGAAATAATATAAAAGGAAACAATTTTATCTTAATATTTTAAAAATTGAATTAGATATTGAATCAGTAAAATTCTCGAGTCATGATTTTATTGTTTCATCCAATTAAATTTATGATTTAATCATAATTAAATTGTAATTAAATTAAAAAATACTCAAATCTAAAATATGATTGATTCATAATTTAATCAATTAAATCGAGCAATTTAGTCCTATATTTAAAACAATATTTTAACCTACCTTCTCTTTATCAAACAAGTCTTAAACCTCCTTAATTTGTAACTAAAAAAAATTAACGCAACCTTCCCTACTAGCTAGGTTGACCGTGTAAATTACCAGGCCTGTAATGCACTATATTTTGCCTTTTAACATTAATATCATTTTGTACAATTACTCAAAATGAGATGTCCAAAGCCCCTAGAGGCTCGAGTTGAGTTATCTATTTAGTTTCACATAATTAATTAATCACATTACACTCTAAAGCCCCTAAGGTCTAAGTTATAATGTCAGGTGCGCTGCTGTAACTTGCTCTTCACAGCGTTTTGATCAAATTGTCTTTTATAACAAAAAAAAATTATTAAAATGTCATTTTTTAAATTAATTTTTAAAATATTATCATTTTGGTCATGATGATATTTTTTTATTTTTTATTGAATCACATGAAATATGCCAGAGCGCTTGGTGTATTCACGTAAGATACACCAGAGCGTATCCACGTAAGATACGCCAGACCACTCTGGCGTATCTTACGTGCATACGCCAAGCTTCTACAGCGTATCCTACGTGGATCGCCAAACGCTTCTTTGGCGTATTCCGGTTAAACCCTATAAACCCCCTCTCCTCACCCTTCTACGGCAACTTCTATCATTTATCAAATTTTTCTCTCAGATTTCATTCTCTAAACTCGCTCTCGAACTCTCCCAGTAGGTATAAGTTGTTCGAGAATCATATTCGTAAAGTATTTTACTATCGTTAGATTATTATTATTGTTGTTATTGTTATATATATTGTTAAATATTTTAATTATTAAAATTATTATTTATGTTTTTGTGTTATTATATTAATTATATTTTGTATATTTGTTTGATTTTTAGAATTATTATTTATGTTTTTGAGTTTTTATATTAATTGTGTATTGTATATTTATTTTATTGTTAGAATTATTGTTTATTTTTTTTAATTTCTATATTATTTATGTGTTATGTATATCTGTTTAATTGTTAGAATAATTGATTATTATTATTATTATGTATTATGTATATTTATTTTTTTATTATTATTTTTAGCAATATGTTCTACTATTTGTTTTGTACATTTTGTATTTTATATTAATAATGACGTGTTATATTTGTATCTTAGGCTGACATTGCAGAGAATGTCCATGCGTCAGCTAGAAACCTTAGTTCGGGATTTAGTATGGCTAGCCTTCAACAGTCCATGGAGGATATCTTCTCTTCAGTGAGGAAGCATGATCGCATCACATTAGATCACCTATGTCCAGCTCCTCCTGCAGATGAGATTCCTGGACCATCTGAGCAGTCCGATGAGCAGAGGCCGCGCCGTAGACGGAGAGGGTTAGCCAGTACTCGATCACGACTACGTCTTCCAAATGACTCTGGTTCTTCTGCTGTGCCTAGTACTCAGCCACCGCCCACTTCTACTGCTACTTACCGACCGTCTCAGCCACCACCTCTCTCGTACCCGCCATATCCAGGTTATCAACCATCTACATCATACCCACCACCTACTTACCCTTACCCACCATATCCTTATACTTTTACCCTTACACTGTCATTTCCATATCCACCGTATATAAGTTACCCACCATATCCTCACCCATCACAGACAGGACCTTCTTCTGATCCCCATCACAGACCTCCACATTCTGACCCTGACCCTTCTCATTGATGTATATGTACTACAATTTATTACATTTACTTGATTTAGGATGACTGTATTTATATGTACCATATTTTTCTGTTATGTTTATGCATCTTATACGTGTTTTGTTGATATGGATTGAATATATATAAATATGTTTCATTATACAGGATGAAATATTTTTGGGAACGTCTGATTTTTAGGGAAAATTTTGTCAATTCTTTTTATAGAATCGGAATGTTTAAACTATTAAAGTAAATTAATTTTGCTATGCTAGCTTGGCTAGTATTCTAACCCATCAATTTAAAATGTAAAACTTGATTACAATACGTTAAGGGTGGACACTGCTAGATTTAGCTAAGTTTAACTTCATAATTTCATAAACTCAATTTTTTAAAATTAGGTTCTCCTTAGATTTAATTGAGTCGAACATTTTAACTTAAACATACTAAAAGTCAGAAGCTTTACTTGAGAAACTATGTCAAAACGGGTCATCACAGCTCATTCGGGTCGTCCGATCCCATTCGGTCGCCAGTCCCATTAGGTCGTCGATCCCATTCGGTCGTCCATTCGGCCTAACCCAGACCCGGTCCGGTTTAGTCCATTCGGTCCCAGATCCGGTTCCATTCATTCGGTCAATCCCAGCTCATTAGGGCCGTCTCAGCCCAGTCCATTAGAGTCAGTCCCAACACATTCGGACCGGCCCAGCCCAGTCCATTCGGGTCAGTCCAGCCCAGTCCATTCGAGTCAGTCCCAACCCATCTGACTTAGCCAATGTTGTCAGGCCACGTCATGGGATACGATAGAGCACTTGGTGTATTCACGTGGAATACGTCAACCGCTCTGACGTATCCTACGTGGATACGTCAAGCACACTGACGTATTTTACGTGACCCAATAAATATTAAAAAATATTACTGTAATCAAAATAGTAATATTTTAAACATTAATTTTAAAAAATAATATTTTAATATTTTTTTTTTCATAAATGACAATTTGTCAAAACGTCTTCACATTTAACCAATTGTCCTCTTTGCGGGTGACAGATAGAGCAGAGCAAGTAATGACGACTTTCCGTCATTGAGCATTAAGCATACATGGAGGCCCAAGTAGAAAAAACCACATGGAATCTTGAATCGTGCCTTAATTAAGAATCCAACAGTAATAATTTGGTCAATGATGATTATATGATAATGATTTCTGCACTTCGTGTCAGTCGATTTCACTGGCTTTGCCTTATGAGCAATTCATTAATTTAAAAGAAGGTTTTAATATGTTACTTGTTAAAGAAGTTAAAATAATTTTTTTATAAATATTTAGTGTATTAAAAATTAAAAAAATTATTATTTATTTTGTTTTCATAAAAAATTTCATATTTTGATTTACTTATCAAGTACCTTAACAAATCCATTAAAAGAAATATCAAAAACATGATTCCTATGTGTTACTATTATTGATACTTTTGACATATCACAAATTGTAAATATTTGTTATCATAAAGATTGCATATTATTGTAATCTATCCTAAATTGTTGTTTTTATTATATACTTCTTCTGTTTCTTTTTATTTGTCTTTTTTAAAAAATTATTTTGTTCTAATTTATCAATTATTTGAGAAGTAAAAAGATGTATAAATTATTATTTTTTCTAATTTTGTCTTATCATTTGTTGTCTTAACTAAATTTAATAATTACACATATTAATTAACTTTTATAATTTTCTAAAGAAGTGAAAAATAATAATTTAGTCATGTCAACTTATATTTTATTTAATTTAAAGTTATTTAATAATGTCTTTAATTATTTTACAAAAATCTTAAAAGACAAATAAAATGGAAAGGAAAGAGTAAGATATTTTATATTTTTTGTTGACTATCCGCATCATAACATACTCCTAAGAATTTCTTTTTAGAAACTGTACAATGCATGCTAATAAAAGCACCTTGTTACACTCTCACTAGGAGCTTGTCATGTGCCATGCTTTCCTTTAGCATACATATAGAGACATGATACTGGATTATTATCTTTGAACTAACTATTATGGGTTAGTATACTCTTTAGTGTTTATATTTTTCTTCTCATAAAATATAGAGTTAACTTTAAGGTGTATGCATCATGAATTCCCTTCATGTCATTGGTTGGGGTGGTTCATTATTAAAGGAAATCAAGAACAAAAAACAAAATGAAGAAACAGAGAGAGTAAATGCAGAGAACGAATGAAAATTGAGAGATAGAGATTTTATTGAATGAATAACACTATTGATTGATTCCTTTGTTCTACACTAAATTGACATTATATACAGCTGATTACAAGTAACAAACTTAACAACTAACAACTCAGCAGACTAACTAATCAGTAAACTAATAACTAACTAACTCATATCAAAATAACTAACTAACTCATACAGCTCAGCATTATATACTCTAATAATGTCCCCTTAATCACAAGTGGGGATGTGAATTAAGAACTGTATGATCCTTAATAGTAAGTAAGAATCTTAGATGTTGAAACCTGTTAGTAGCCAAAGGCTTTGTGAGTACATAAGTAATTTAATCAATGGAAGGAATGTGTTGAACATCTAAGTGCTTCTAAATAACTCATTCTCTGACAAAGAAAATATCAAGCTCCATGTGTTTTGTCCGAGAATGTAGAACAGGATTGTGAGTCAAGAGGACAGTGCTTTGATTGTCACAATATACTACTGGTGTTGCTAAAATTAGAACTTGCAGTTCCTACAGTAGAGACTAAAGCCAAATGATTTCAGTGGCAGTGGAAGCTAGTGCTCTATATTCAGCTTCAGTGCTACTTCTAGCAACAACTTGTTGCTTCATAGACCACCAAGAAATAAGATTAGGACCTAGATAGATGCATGATCCTGAAGTTGATCTCTTGTCATCAAGATCTGTTGCCCAATCTGCATCATAAAACCCATACAACACCAATTTCTTCGTTAGTCTGATATGGAGGCCATAGTATAAGGTACCTTTAAGATATCGTAATATTCTTTTGACACTTTTCCAGTGCTCTTCTAAGGGTTGGCTCATGAATTGACAAACCTCATTAACACTGTATGAAATTTCTGGTCTAGTAATGGTGGCATATTATAATGCACCTACTATTGACTTGTAAAGAGAAACATCTTGTATGTAATCTGCACCATGTTTAGTAAGCTTCAAACCAGATTGCATAGGTGTTGAAATTCCTTTTGCTTCTAACATTTGAGCTTTTGCAAGAATATTACAAATATACTTTTGCTGAGAAAGATGAAAAGAACCATCACTGAGTTTTAGAACCTTAATGCCTAGAAAGTAAGTGAGTGGACCAAGATCTTTCAAGGCAAATGCAGTATTGAGATTGGATATCAATGTTTGAATACTAGATTGTGAATTTTCAGTAATTATAATGTCATCAACATATACCAAGACATACATATAGGAAGTTCTAGTAGTTTGAACAAACAAAGAAGGATCACATTTGCTGGGAATAAAACCAAGATTCTGTAAAGTAGATCTAAGCATCTCAAACCATGCTCTTGGGGCTTGTTTGGGTCCATACAAAGCCTTTGTCAGTTTACAAACCAAGATGCCATCACCAACTTCAAACCCTTGAGGTTGTGACATGTAAACCTCTTCATGAAGCATGTCATTTAAGAATGCATTATTAACATCAATTTGATGTATCAGCTAATGTGCTATAAGAGCCAAGGTAAGAATTAACCTCACTGTTGCAGGTTTGACAACTGGGGAAAAGGTTTCTGTAAAATCAAAACCTGGTTACTGGTGAAAACCGTTTGCAACAAGTCTTGCTTTATACTTTAGAACTAATCCATCAAGATTTTCTTTAATCCTGTATACCCACTTACAACCTATAGCTTGCCTCTGTGGAGGTAAGGGAACAAGCTGCCAAGTCTTGTTTGATATCAGTGCATTATATTCCTCTTCCATAGCTTTAAGCCACTTAGGATCCTGTAAAGCTTGCTTAACTTATGTAGGTTCAGTTTTTGTGTGTACCAGATAAGCTTTAGGTTTAAAAATACCAGACTTGGCTCTAGTGATCATTGGATGACAGGATTGAGTGGAATTTGATAAGGACACAGATGCTGATACAATAGGAGACTAATGAGCAGATTCTGGTGCAGTATTGGAATGAGACAAGGAGTGATGACCAGATTCTGGTGCATTATCGAAATGAGACAACGAATGAGGTAAGGAAGGCTGATCATGATGTGTAGATGGCTGACTAAAAGGTGATATGAGATGAGAAGTAGCTTCTAAAGAAGAAGGCACAGTAAATGCAGAGGACACAGGATTTATTATAGTAGACTGCATAATAGGTGGAATAGAAGATATGGAAGATGGTTGAGGAGATTCTGTATAGAGGAGGAGTTAGTGACAATAGTAGAAAATAGAAAATGTGTCTCATTAAATACAACATCTTTTGAGATAACAATTCGACCATCTGAAGTTAAACACTTATAGCCTTTATGAGATGATGAATAACCAAGAAAAGTACACTAAGAGGTTTTGAAAGCAAATTTGTGCTTATTGAAAAGTCTAAGATATGGATAACATGCACAACCAAACACTCTTAGGAATGAAAAATCAGGAACAGTTCCAAACGGCTTGGTAAATTGAACAACAAAGGAAATAACAGAAGATAGAAGTCTATTGATGAGATAGACAAATGTGAGAAAGACATGATCCCAGAACCTAAGAGGTAGGTGTGATTTGGCTAAAAGTGTAAGTCCCAATTCAGTGATGTGTCTATGTTTTCTCTCAACTAAACCATTCTGATGATGAGTATGTGGACAAATTAACCTGTGATGAATACCTTGTGAAGAGAGATAGGTTGAGAATAGTCTATACTCACCACCCCAATCAGTTTGTACTGATTTTATTTTTGCACTAAACTGAACCTCAACCATCTTTTGAAATTGAATAAAGGCTGGCAGGGTATCTGACTTATTTTTAAGCAAGAAAATCCAAGTAAACCTTGAGAACATATCAATGAAGGCAACATAATAAGAAAAACAATGGTAGAAGTAATTGGTGCTGGTCCCCACAAGTCACTAAAATAAGATCAAAAGGCTGACTATACAAAGTAGATGAAGGAAAAGAAGGTAACTTGTGCATTTTACTAAAACAGCAAGCTTCACAGAAATTATTAATTGAAATAGTTAGAGAAACTGAAATATTGGACATTTGTAAAACCTTTTTGAGAACAAGTGAATGAGGATGTCCAAGTCTACAATGCCAGATGTCTAAATCTATTTTATCAAAAACAACTTTAGAACTTGCTTTATGAGCAAGACAAACTGAAGCAAATGAATTATCAAGGTTATCAACTGCAATAGTAATAGAAACAACTTTATTATCCATTGAATGAGAACAACTATCAGAATTAGTAACTGTAGTAGTAACAGAAGTAGTGTTATTATCAACTGAATGAAAATTACTATTAGAATTACAAAAATTGAGAAAATTACATGACTGAGATGAATCATTAGGCCTTAAGTTTGTACAAACAATAGACCTAAGAGCATTATTTGGACTACTACAACCTGAAATAGAATTAATATTAGTCTTTATTGATGGATGAGTTATCAAATGAGTGAAATGAAAACTGGTGAAGTTGTACAGGCCATCAGCACTAAGAGAGCCTTCTAGAAGGACCTCATGGGTGGCCTGTGATTTCACACAATAGTAAGTAGGATGGAATTCAAAATAAACACAGTTATCCTTTGCAAATTTACTTACACTGAGTAAATTTCTAGTAATTGCAAGGACATGTAACAAATTATGCAAAGACAAGGAATTTGATACATTAAAGGGAGATGTAAGAAATGAGGAACCAATATGAGATATGGACAAACCTTGTCCATTGCCCATCATAAGTTTTTCAGTACTAGTGAAATCTTCTTTATGCATCAAATTTTGAACCTCATTAGTAACATGAGTAGTAGCACCTGAGTCAGGAAACCATGAAGAATTGGATACAATTTCAAGTGTAGCCATCATGGCATGAGGAAAACCAGAATGTTGAGAAGAAGTAGAAGGATGAAAATTTGAAGGAAAAGAATTACTTGAGGAAGGCAATGCTGTAGTAGCAGGATGAGAAAAAATGTAGTAAGGTGATGGGAACTGAGAAGAGGAGTAAGGAAAAGGAGTAGAAGGAGGTTGTTGACTAGATGAACCAGCATGATACATTGAAGGAAAATTAGAATAAGGGAACAAGGTAGAGGAAGATGAATGAGGAAAATATGAAGGAACATTGGTAAATGAAGAAGGAAACTGAGGAGGGAGTGATGGAGATGGTAATGGTGCAAGTAGTGATGGATTCAGTGGTTGATTCAATGGTGGTGATTGAAAATTGTAATTGAAACGATGATAGCAAACTGAGGCACTATGACCTGGTTTTCCATAAACTTGGCAAACAACTAAGGATCTTGCACCAAATCGACCTCCACGACCTCTGGATCTTCCATTCATACCAAATTTACCTCCTCTAAAGGATCCACAATTATCAGGAGCATAAGATCTAGGAATGGCAATGGGTAGGGTCTGGGTAGGGTACTATAGTACCCGTCCCCATACCCGCATTTAAAAAAAATACCCGTACCCGTCCCCATACCCGCGTGGGTAGCAACTTCGATGCCCGTACCCTTACCCTCTGGGTACCTAAGTACCCGTACCCGTACTCGTTACCCGCACTTTTATTAACTACGAAAAAATCAATGGATAAAAAGACATTGATTAAAAATGTCAATGTCATACAATTGTCAAACTATTCAAAGGTCTTTCAAACATAATCATAAAAAGTGTTGGTACTCTCCAAAATCTAATGTAACAAGAAATTCATAAACAACAAATTCATAAGCTTCCAAGTCACGTGCTGGTACTCTCCAAAATCTGTTAAAAAGTGATACATTACACTAATTAGTTATGATAGTAAAGTCAAAATTAATAACATAAATTATTATGTTATTATACCTCATCATCAGAATCAGAATCTTGAAAAGATTGCAAACGCTTATCTTTCACATGTAAATATTATTTTGGTCCAGTGATACCAACAGAAACTACAAGTGATTTGTTCCATCAGATCTTCTACCAGTCATATGTTTGTTGCAATAATTGCATATAGCTTTTTCTTCTCCATTAACTACTTTTCTCTTAAAGTGGTTCCAAACAACTGATAACTTTCTTTTTTTGCTATCATCAGTTAATTCATCACCATCCACAGCAAGAGGAAGAGGATCACTAGGAGAAGAGCTACCCACGGGATCACTAGGTACACTTTCAGGTTGTGTGGGAGTACTTGACGTAATAGGAGAAGAGCTACTTTCAGATTCCTTAGAAGGAATCACTCCACATAGATTTTCCATCTGTGATTAGGTACATGAAAGCAAAACAAAATAAAAAAATATGGTAAAGAGGTCAGGTATAAAGAAACAAAGTCAAGGTATATTTGATAATATATAATTAATAATTAATACAACCTACACACAATATAATAGCACAATAAACCAATAAAAGAAAGCACCAAATAAGTAAAAATAAAATAGGCAACATAGGCAAAATGGATCCTATTTACAATATCTAATCAATAGAAAGCACTAAGGACATAAAAGGAAATAACAAATCTTGTGTTTACACGACAAAAACACCAGGCACCAGGTAGAGAGCAAAAGCACCTTAATGTCTTTCAATTGGCAATTGCATTCCACAAATGGCAAAATTAGTAACGTATGCAGCATATTTTAACAACCAAAATGCAAACTAAAATGCTTTTATAGGCAACTGTAACATAAACATAAATACAAGTAAATGAAAGGCAACTGGAGCAGAGATATAAATACTGAACAGAGACATAAATAGAGGCAAGTTGAAGGCAATATAAACCTGGGTGTTCCAATTGCTAAACCTGAGTGATACGCGTTTTTGTCTTCCAGTAGATAGTAGATAGGTTTCTAATTTCTTCTGATTTCTCACTTTGAAAGTTTCAAAGTCCAAAAGAAAAGTCAAGTGAATTGGCCCACTGTTATAATAAAAGTGATAGCAAATTAGCAATTGGCCTTCACGCGAGAATTGGCCCACGCAGTATCGTATAGTCTTGGCCTTGTGTGCTCCCATGTGTAATGTGTTATATATATATATATATATATATATATATATATATATATATATATATATATATATATTTATCAAGATAATGTTATATATGTATATATGTATATATAAATAAATAATAAATAAATAAGTATGTGCGGGTATGGGGCGGGGTGGGTACCATGGTACCTGCAGTCGCACCCATCCCCATCAAAAATTTGCGGAAATTACCCGCACTTACCCATACCCATTAAGCGAGTAATTACCCTACCCATTGTGGGTAATTTTTGCGGGTACCCATCGGGTCCAATACCCGTTGCCATCCCTAATAAGATCCATAAAACTGAGAAGAATCAAAGGTCTGAGAACTTGAAGGACCAAATTGACCACCAAAGCCTGGTGGTAGTGGTGTGGAAGGAAACATTTGAGAAGAATCTTTTTGAGATCCAGCAGAGGATTGAGATGACAAGAAATTTTCAGTAGGATTAACATGTGCAATATTGGTAGAAAACGAATCTGGAACTGATTCTTTTACATGTTTCTCTAACCGAGCTTCTTGAACAAGTAACAATGATTCAATCTCAGCAAGTGAATAAGGTTCAACTCTACTGGACACCAAAGTAACAAATGGATCATATTCTTCAGGCAAACCATCTAAAATGATCTCAATATGCTCATAAAGTGAAATAGGATTACCAGTTGACATCAAAGCATCAATTAAGGCTTTGATTGTTAGCAAGTATTCACCAATTGAACGAGATCCTTTCTTTGTATTGCATAATTCAGAATGATATTAACGTGTTTTGGCTCGATTCTGAGAACTGAAATAATGGTGAATCTGCTCCCACAGTTCAGAAGACTTGATGCAGCTAACAAATCTGGTAAGCATTGATTCTGATAAGGAGGATAACAGCCATGGTAGGAGAAGTTAATCTTGAGCTTCCCAATCAAGAAATAGGGAACTAAGGGTACCAGATTGTGCATCTTCATCAGTTGCAAACGGAGAGGGAATTGCATGTGCAGTATCAAGAAAATGATGTAGTTTATAACCATGAATTGCAGCAAGAACTTGTTGTTTCCATAGCATAAAATTTTTATCATCTAGTTTGATCGAGATTGGATGAGAAAAAGAGATTAAACCAGTGTTTGACACTAATCGAGGTGCAGCATTTGCATAAGGATCAATTGAAGAGCTCATGATACCATAAAGGAAATCAAGAACAGAAAACAAAATGAAGAAACAAAGAGAGTAAATGCAGAGAACAAATGAAAACTGAGAGATAGAGATTTTACTGAATGAATAACACTATTGATTGATTCCTTTGTTCTACACTAAATTGACATTATATACAACTGATTACAAGTAACAAACTTAACAACTAACAGTTCAGCACACTAACTAATCAATAAACTAACAACTAACTAACTCATATAAGAATAACTAACTAACTGATATAAGAAAAACTAACTAACTCATACAGCTCAGCATTATATACTCTAATAGTTATGGTGGGTTATCAAATATCCATTACCATTATTGACAGATGTAAAGCACACGAGTTCCTGCATTTGATCTTTAGGTCTAAAGTAGTAGTCGTTTATGTGCTTTATCTACCAGGGCGAGCAAAGTGCTGTGCGTAGTCAAAATTCTCTCTTATAGGGAATTAAAAAAATATGGTTTTTCAATGCAGTTTAGTTGCTAGAATTTGAAATAAAACTGATCCTAGAACTGCATACGAGTAACAGGTAGGAACTTGGAATATATCCTTTAATCTCCTTTCTAAAGGGAGGTAAGATTTTCTCCTCAAAAGGATGGAAAGAATTATAGAGCAGATGTGAAATAGTAAAATGGGTAATCATTGGTGAGAAAACAAGGGAGGAAAACTAAATTTCCAATCATATTGATTAGGAGTGTTTTGTTCTTTAGAGCAATGACTTGCTCATTTTTATTTTAGTTGAATAGAAATATTATTAAGAGCCAGATGAATCTAGCTGAAGAATATAACAAAAGAAATCATGAGGTAACTCAATCCAAGTCATCAAATTTCGTTCCTTAGCAAAGTTTGCTACCAAGTTTGCAGCCCTATTACAAGTTCTAAAAAAAAATTACAATCAAAACATTCAAATCAGAAAGCATACATAAAAATATCGCATAAAATGTTAACATTATAGGACTGGTCCTCTTCTGTGTTTTTAATACTCTTGTAGACATTAAGAGCATCTCCTTCCAAAATCACCTTGTTAGCACCAAGGTCCCACGCCATCAATAATCCTGCTCTGACAGCCATCAAGACTTGCTTTTTTTCTGAGGGGATATGACAAACTGAAATTCTTTTCTTTAAGCTCCTTGAAGCCATCCAATCGTAGGATCAAATTAGAGCTACAGCATATTCCAGATGCTGGCAGTGATCCTTGATTTTCATCCCTTTCTATATTAATAATGAAATTAAAATCTCGTAACTTAAATTTTGGACAATTTAATTTATAAATATAATTTTTAGAAAATGTTGAATATGACGAAAAACTTTCCATGATTTTTTTTTTTCGGGTTGGTTTTTACGCACAAGTGCACAACAATCTTAGAGCAGAAACATATTGTATTATGGATTCTTTTTCTTTGCTTTTTGTTATTACTATTACGTAGTATACTCCTCAGAAATACAGTGTTTATATATTTCTTCATAAAATATAAGTGTTAATTTTTTTTTATTATTATTGATAGATAGTTGGGGGATTGACCTTGCTAACCCAAAACCTCCACTTTTGGTGGGTCTGAAAAATATCATTTAAGCTACTACTTATTGTTATAAAGTTAACTTTTAGCTTGTTACATATCATGAATTGCTTGAATGTCATTTATTTGTCGGTGGTATGTTACAGTGGGTTATCAAATTGTATGCATTACCATTATGGACAGATGTAAATTAAGGAGGCAAGCGCTTGCATTTGATTTTTAGGTCTAAATTAGTTTGTATATATGCTGTCTACCAGAGCGAGCAGAATAATTTGCCTAGTCAAAAATTCTTTCTTATGGGGAATAAAAAACATGATTTTTTGGTGCAGTCTAGTCTCTAGAATTTGACTAAAAAAAACTTGTTGTAGAATTCTGTACAGAATGTGGAATTTTTTTTTTTTTTCTAAAAGATGGTAATAAACATTGATCAGCGGTGGAATAGTATAGACGGTAAAAAAACAGGGAATCTTTGGTATGAGAACAAGGGAAGGAAACTGAAATTTCCTATCATTTTCATTGGGAGTGCTTTCTTCTTTTATACTCGATGAAATGACTTGCTCTTCTTTTTTTAAGGGGACATGACAACTAGAAATTCTTTTCTTTAAGCTGCATTGGCCAACCCAATCGTAGGATCATATTCTAGATGATAGTGAGGTGATGTAAAGGTATATCGCTTTTAAATATAAATATAAATAAATGATTAATATAGCGATAAAATAAATAAATGATTCAATCATTTGATACAGTAAAGCTATATAGCTTTTAAACTTGTTAAAATATACATATAAACTCAACCGAGTAATGCTATATATACTGATACACCGAGAAAAAATTATCTAGGATTTTGATAGAATTCATCTAAATTCAAGTATGGTTGTTATGTGTACTCATTAACAAGCATTTAGACAAATAATTACAGATAGAATTTTAGGGAGTTCTCCTCGTCCTTTTTTTTATATGCAAATAGAATTAGGATTCGGGTTGGTATTTACGCACAACAATCTACGATCAAAAACAAAACTCAAGTTCTATTATGAATTCTTTTTCTTTTTTTTTTGTTAAGCCACGGGATACTAACAATCTGACCTTCAAGGTGTAATTTCAATAATTGCAAGTTGTTTTCCACCAGAAAGCATTATTATTACCTTCACATAAGAGTAGTTTCTTTTGGATTTTTAATTTTCACACACTATTTTCGTTATATCTTTCTTATACTATTTCTTTTTAAAAAAAAAAACACACACACACATTTCTCAATACATATTTTTTTTTACTAAATAAAGTAAAGTATAAAGTAGTGTAGGAAAAAAATAGCCTTTGATGAACATTTTCCTTTCTTTGGTGGAGACTCACATAATGTGGTTCTTGCACCTGAGCTTTGTTTATTTCCCCAATTCTACGAGTCTTTTTGGAATCCGATACCGTTTTGGTGTTCCTTTGAAAACCCTGATGTTTGTATGTTTTTTTCCTGAAGGATTAAGCCACCAAATTTGACTGCAATGTACCATATACAAAATTCATAATGTAATAGTTGTATTCGTTAGTTCCTACCATCACATTCCATGGAGAATTTAAAAAAAGCTCTCTCACTATCGGTGTTGGGAATCTTAACACAGCTTCTGCAAATACAATTGATTCCCACAATAAGGAGTCGCAATTCAAAACACGTTTTTTTAATCTCTTACTTAGTTCCTAATATTTCCATTTTACACCCCGGATAAACACTATAAAACCATATTGTGCACCTCTTGCAAGTTGCACTTAACCCATAATCTTCTGAGCTTAAACCTGTTTGAGAACCAAACCCTTGTAAGCATCAAACACTACCACCACCAAGAACCTAAGCCTGCCATCACTGATTCAAATTCTCCATCTTGTAAAAATCACTGCTATCCATCCAAACCAAACCCCCTCTCCCTCAACTTCTCAAGGTTAATTCATTAAGGTCCACATAAAGTTTGTTTACTCAACCCCTACATCCATGGGGAATGGAAACTCATCAACAAAGGCAGAGGTGGAGGGTTTCCTAAGAGATGAAGGCCATGGGACCAAAGGTGCTGCATTCAGGGGTGAATATAGTGGCAAATCCAAGGCAGAGGCCCCAGGCCCTTTGAGGGGACAGCATCAGCATGGTGTTGGGGTGTACTCAGAGCAACATGGTGAGGAATCATCACTTGATAATGACCACACTTTCACTGAGTACATTCGACGTGCTAAGTATAAAATCAGAACCTTGACAAACATTGGTCGGGATCAGAACAACCCTGCCCCTGCCCCTGCCCCTGCCCCTGCACCAGATATGGCTAATGGTACCAACAATAAGGAAAACCAAAAAGACCAGTTTGCAAATTTTATTCAGCTTGCTAAGAAGAAGTTGAGAACTGCATCAAGGATTGGAAAGAATAATTCCTTGAAAAGAGGGTAAAGACCGTGAACAATGTTGAACCGGGGAGACTCAAAGAATGTGGATTAGTAATGTTGGTGACTTGTGTTGGTAACGTGTTCTGCATTTAATCTTCGTTGTTGAGTGGAGCGCATAAAAAATAAGGCCCTACTAGGGCATGCAAGCATATACTTTGTTCTATTTTTCTTTCTTTTATTTGAAGCATGATATGAAATATCAAATTAAGGGGAATAATTTAGATTTGATGGGTGTACAATATTAGGATGATTTTATATTAGATAAAACTTGACTCTAATTTAAATCGAAAGAAAGTCTTCTAACTTCCTCTTATTTTATGTCATGTGTTTATTTTATTAAGTTAATGAAACTGAAACAAGTGAATTACAAATTTAGATTGGTAAAATAGATACATGACATAAAATAAGGAAGAGTTTGAGGACTTTCCTCCAACTTGGGTTGAAATCAAGTTTTGTCATTTCAAATTTTTACGAAATATACGTGGATGTTTCTATATATTTCCCTTTGATTCACCCTATTTCTTTCTTTTATTTGAATTTATCATAATGTAATTAATAAATGTTTTTTGTGTTTGTATTCAATTGCAGGTATTAATTGATTTAATTAATAAAATTTTTACATTTGAGGTAAAAAAAAATTAAAATTGAATATTATTTCTGTTAAAATAAAATAAAAGAGTTAGTTCACTCACAAACAAACAAAAAAGTTTGAAAACTAATTTGGTATGCATTTCCCCTTCAAGACTCGAGAACATGTATAGTAGCCTAATACAATTGTATCAAATAGATAATATAAAAAGGGAGAACTTTATCCTACCTTCCCTTCCTCACACAAGTGTTAACCCTCCTTTGTAACTTAAAAAAAAAACAAACAAAAAAGCTAAAATGTAAATAACTTCTTTAAACTATAGCTTAGTAGCATAAAACTCCTTATTATTTAAAGAGTAAATATATACTTTGGTCTTTGAATATTTCATGACTTAACACTTCAGTTCCTAAAAAAAAAAATTACACACACTTTAATCCTTGAAGGGTTTGAAATCCTATCACGCCAATCTTTTTGTTAATCACTAATGTGAGATGCTAACGGAATTGATTATTTGTCATGTTAAGTGCCAACTATGATCCAACATGTCCAAAGCATTTTTTTTTAGCAAAACGCATCGTATTGGAGAGGAAGAAATAGTGCAGCTGGGCAAAAGTGGAATCAGTGGTGGAGCAGCTGGATAGAAGGGAAGAAGTGGCGTAGCATCATTCCCTACTCACGTTGGAAAAAAGTTGTATCCCCACCTAAAAATCCCTAATCTTCTTCCTTCACAATTTCTTATAGATGAATAGAGCACATGAAATTGCTACATTGGTGAGTTTCTGCAAGGTTTAGGTTTGCTAGAAGATGGGAGGAGATTTGTGCATACATCAGAGATGAGTTCTGGCATCAGTGGTTCATCAGTGATGGGGAGTAGAGGAGGTGCTCAAATTTCTCCTAAGAAGTGTGGATGCGGACAATGAACTTTGATTTATACTTTGAAGAAAACAAGGAGCTATGATAGTCAAATTCTTACTTGCCCTTTATGGAGACATAAACAACGGACATGTGACTTTTTTCAATGGTTGGATGATAAAGTTAGAATAGTGGATGAAAAAGATGACATGAATGAGGAAGAAATTAGTGAGCTTAGAAATAGAATTGTGTTATATGAGGAAGAACTGAAAAAATATAAACTAGTGAGTGGGATTTTGTTTTTTTGTTTTTGTTTTAATTGCTATGGGTTATTTAACATATAAATGTGATTGAGAATGATTCATTGTGTGAATCAACTATCTCACAACTAAGATGTAATTATTTAGTTTATTATAATGTGATTAATGGAATCTGTGTTGAAAGAAATTATCTACATAATAATACGTCATTACTTTATGTATTCATTAATATCGAAAAACAAAAATTATGTACAAAATAACATATCATGACCATTTTCATATATTGTATATAATTGTATAATTTATCCATTCATTAATATCAAAAAACATAGGAAAATGTGTCAACCCTACATAGGTAACCATTACAAGACAACATCCAACATGGTGCTTAATTCAATTTTTTTTTTTAAAAAAAAGTAAGATCCAAAATCCAAAATCCAAAATCTAAGTCATATTTCATATCCAACACATTTACACCTAGTATCTCTAACACCCTAATACTAACTTCATGGTTCATTACATTACACTCAAAACACAAAAACATAAAGCTTGTCATGGTTCAGTTGCAATTGGTCCACTGTTGTTGGATGAAGCCTGTGATGAAACGATTGAAGAGAACCTTGTGCCTTGGTCCACATGTTTTGCCCCTTGAGTTGAAATTTGTTATGGGAATATTTTCAGGCAGGTTCCTTACTTCTTGAGGTGGTGTAGATCATGATTCTGTGAATGGTGTAGGTGGTTGAAGTTTGGTCCTGTAGAAGGTCCATTGTCAATCCCTGACATCTATTGTTGCATGTTTATCAAGTAATTGAAAAGAATTAGCCAAAATGTGACAACAAAAATAGAACAAAACATAACATGGAAAGAGAATTTTTTACCTGTTGTTGTGATACAGAATCTGCATTTGCTTGAGATTGTTGAGTATTTGGCTCAAGTTCAGCTTGAGCACTTGATTCAGGTTCTGTTAAAGTTGTAGTATGTTGAAGGTCTTTTGTCTTCTTTATTTTTTTTCCTTGTTTCATTCACTAGAGCTAGCTGACAACCTCTACTGTTATGACTTGTCCTTCCACACTTTTCACACTTAGTTTTCCCATACTTTTGCTTTAGCTTGTACTGGTTTTTAGGTTCATTCTGGTCCGTCTTCCTTTGCTTTTTAGGTCAGTCTGGTTTCCTTTTAAATTGTGGTGGATCAATTGGTTCCTCATTGGTCGTCTTCCAATATTCTTGGCTTGCAACAAGCTGAATGTAATGCTTGTACTACTTATGATAGGTATCCATTGAATACCATGGGTGCACAAAATGTTCTGGTTGCATATTATTATAGGAAAGTGTTGCTATGACATGCATGCAAGGAGTTCCACTCAACTCCTATTGCCTGCAGGAGCAGGTTCCTTCACCAATATCTACTGTACATTTTCTAGGCAAGTATACACCTCAAACTTATATCCTGTAGGGTCTTCTGTCCATATGTGTGTCCAATATCTGCTTGCTTTTCTATTTCCTTCCAACCTACTTTGAGCTTTTGGTGTGATTGGGTCTGTGTATCTTGCTAACCTTAAATGTTCATATGTCATCTTCTCCATGATATGAGTCCTTATTTTCTGAGCCATGGTGAGTATTGGTTTTCCTTTGTAATTAACTATGGCCCCCATTGAATTACCCGCAACTATTATTCAGCAAATTGTCACATTTGGTGAATAGGGGGAATCCTGCTTTACTCTAATGCTCAAGTGGAATTCTGCATAACCACTTTTAAGCAATCTCAGACTTTCTCTTCATAACCTTCATCTTCTACTTAAACTCCTCTATATTAGTTGTCTTAGCAATCTCCCAAATCATGTCTCTCATATCCTTATTCTTCAATACCTTACAAAAGTTGGACAATACATGTCTAACACAAAATCTGTGTCTAACTCCAAGCATGACCTCCTCCATTGCAAGTAATAAACCCTAAACAAAACAATGAACATTTCAACTCAATCAATGGAAAACCAAACAAGCAAAATATACAACAAGCCAATTTGAAATCAAACAAAGCATACTTTCTATTAATCAGTGACAAACTTCGATCTATGTTGCCTATAGTCTCCAATGTCATCTAACAGAATCTCCAAGAACTATTTCCAAGAGTCGTTGGTTTCCATCTCTACAATTGTATATGCAATCACATAATAAACATTGTTCCCATCCATATTGACAACTGCTAACAATTGCCCTACGTAATACCCTTTTAGATGACATTCATCTAAGCTTATAAGGGGCTTGCAGCCATCCTTGAAACCCTTCTTACAAACATCCAAACACACATAAAACCTTTTTAAAGGAAGACATTCTAGTGAATAGGCTTTCTCAGTCCACTAGTAGTTTCAAAGTGGAACCAAGGTTAGTTCTTGCTAACTTATCTATATAATCCCTTATCTTTGAATATTGCTCATTCTCTGAGTCTTCTACTAATTCTCTTGATATCTTCATAGCCCTATATATTTTGACATTATTACAGTGAACATTGTATTCTTCTTTAATGTGATTAAATACTTCCTTGGCTGTCAAGTGAGGTTTAGTCCTCATCTCTAAAACCATCTTCTTTGCAATCCAATGCCTAGTTGCTTTGGTATTCCTAAATTGCCTGCAGCATGTGTGGTCATCATAAAAAGTTTTAATCGAAAAACTTCGCATCTCATTACGCCCAAAACAAAAAACCTCCCATGGACATCGTTCCCTCACACATTTAGCTCTAGCTCTTACTTTTTCATTCTTCACAAACCTGTACTTTCTCCCTAGTTCCATATTGTACTCTCTCATAGCTTCCTTGAACACATCCAGACTTCGAAACTCAATTCCCAACTCTAGTTACACTTCTTCAAAACATGCAGAGACATTAAATTGAGGGTAGGCCTCATTGGAGTTGTCTTCCTCATCAGATTAGTACATCTCTGGACGCTCCTTGAAATACCATTTATCTTCTGCACTAGCCTGAAATTGTGTATGTGATCTAAACCTGCCATTCTTTCTGTGAACCTTAGTTATGACATTTTCATTGTCCTCAATTTTGTTATTTCTCCTATTAGTAGAGTTCACATGCTCATGGTCCACCTCATCCTTCGTGGTATCAAAAAATTCAACCCCTAACTTATATGTTTCATCTTCTTTAGTATCATCATAGTCACTTTCAGTGGTTTCCTGTAAGTCACCTAAATGTACATCATGTGCATTATCATTAGCAACACAATGATTGACAGTAGTAGCAGGGTGAATTTTGCATGAGGAAGGGCACCTGACAACAACATGGTGATTGGCAGCAGCTTTAGGTTGAGCAGTAGTAGAGTGATTGACAGTAGCAGGGTCAATTCTGTAGAATGAAGGGCACTTAGTAGCAGCAAGGTCATTGGCAGCAGATTCTGGTTGAGCAATAGTAAGGTGATTGGTAGCAGCTTCACCAATTGTAGCAATAGAAGTGGGATCATTGATAGTAGCTTCACCAATTGCACCAGTGGGATTAGGGTGATTGGCAGCAACTTCACCAATTGCACCAGTAGGATTAAGGTGATCAGCTTCACCAATTGCACCATTTGCTGCATTAGGAGTAGGGTCATTAGCAGTAGCTTCATCATTTGCACCTCCACTATCAACAGGTTCACCATCGGTAGGGTGACCATCAACAAGTTCATCATCAGAAGATTTACCATCAATAGCTTCACCATTTGCAATTTCAACAATTGCACCTTCAAGTGGATATATGACTTGTAGAGGTTGTTCCTATAGCACCTCCACAACTTCAGGTTCTTCTTGTCTACCATGTTGTAACCCTACCCCACCACTTTCTCTCTCTGGTGGTGGATTCCTTATCACATATTTGTCAAAACAAATCTCTACTTCCTCCAATTATACATATTCTTTCATCAACTCTAACGAATCCTTATCAGTGTTTAATGGCCTTAAGCCATCTCTCAAAGATAACCCAGGAACAACTCAAAAACATTGTTCATATGATGCCTCCACACCAAAGTAATGTTATTTAAATAGTGAGTTTATAACAAGAATTGAAAAGTAATGCAAGTCAAAACGTCTCCATACTTCAACTTCTCCATGAATATACCTATTTTTAGTTCTATTAAACTGACCATCTAGGTGTAAAATTAAGTCCACATTGTCTGCCACTATGCTTTACATCCAAATCAACAAACACAAACAAACAAATAAACCAAATCAATACTATAAAGGGACCACAGGAAACACTATCTTAATCATACCAAACACAGACAAAACAAAAAAACTTTAATCACACCAAACCATATCAACAATACGAAGGGACCAAAGTAAACAATACAACCAACAACTAAAAAAATATAAACAAGGAGAGGGACCACTTTTGTCTTCCATGGACCACACAAGGTTTTCACACATGGAGAATTTTTGGGAAAAAACATGTGCTAAGTTCATACCAGAGCAAGGCAGCAACAACTCCACAATTCTCGCCTCAAAAACTCTAATTGATGGTCTTAATTCTCGCAATCACAACCCAACCCATCGTGACGTGATGATTTTGATCAGAATATTTGGGAAAACAAATTAGGTTTTTTTGGGGGGTGAGTTCTACATAAGGAATGGCGCCAAATTTTTAGGGGTGAGTTATGAAGAATTTGGGAAATCAATGTGTTTTAATAAAGTGTTGGAATAAATGATTTGGATAGATGAGATCTTAGTTGGCACTTAACATGACAAATAAGCAATTCTGTTTGCTTCTCATATGAGTGGTTAACAGAAAGATTAACGTGATAAGATTTCAAAATTTTAAAAGATTAAAGTGTGTATTAATTTTTTTTTAAGTAACTAAAGTATTATGTCACAAAAAACTAAAAGATCAAAGTGTATATTTACTCTTATTTAAATGTCAACAATCAGATTCCTTAAATTTATCAAATAGCACATTTTGACTTTTTATTAAGAGTTTTCCATTCTCCTTTTCCATTATGACTGAATCTTCATTTTGCCATTCATTCCTTCTATTCTTTCCTTTCTTTTTATAGACATGCGTTAATGGCTCTTCAAGTAGGCTGAGATTAGCTAGGACTTTTGGGAGAAACTAAGCACTCTTTAATTGCCTAGGCTATTTTTCTTTTTTGCTTTGTATTTTCATTTTCATTTTCTAGATCCAGGCTCTGCTACCACCTTGATACAGGCCTGAAATTTTCAGTAATACAGAGAATTTCCATATCTGTTCTAGCTATTTTTTGGGTACCTATCAATTAATCGTATTAGTTTCAAGAATATGCCTTGTTACTTTCACAAGTGTTGTATATTGTAGAATTTTGCCATAATTGGTACTAGCGATGTCAGTAGATAGGTAATGGTACAAAAAGTACAAATACTTCCACTGATAATGAAACAATCATTTTTATTAACTTGTGCTCCAGCAATATATATCTGATGACTTGGATACTAATGGTGTAAATTTTAGATCAGTAAACAACATTGCAGATTTGACACATTGAAGTGAGATTAACTCCACTTTGTAAGTTATCAAATTGTGAACATAGTAACTGTTGTTTCTCACAAATTGAATGCATTACAGCATGATACAGAATAAAAAACTACAATCAGCATTAAAGGGGATTGATGTTTCTATTTTTATACTAGGTCTTCCTTTCTGTGTTCAACATTAAAGGGGATTGCTCTCCATTAAAGATTCATCTCTTGCTTTTTTAAACACTTTTTTCATAATTTCTAAACTGTACGATCAGGCTACTAAAGATGACATTGGGACCATTCGAATTCAGCGACCCCACAAAGGGCCATTTTATGTCTCTCCCAAAGCGATCGATCAGCTCATTGCAAATCTTGGGAAATGCGCAAGGTTGCTTTGAAGATGGATTAATGCTTATTGCGTGTTTTGGAGTACCATTTTTTTGTTTGAGATTGACTGAAATGTTCTTATTACGTGGTATAAGTATGCATCAGTGAGCTTGACAATATGTGGTGCTTATCTAATAGCTAAGCATGCTATTCAGTACATATTGGAAAGATGTCGTCGTTCTGAACTGCAAAGAAGGTACACATCACTGGTGATTCTTCTCTTCTCGTTAATGGTGAAGAACTGAATGTCATCTAAAGCTTTTGAATCAGGAAAAGAGTTATACAATGTTGTTGTCTTGAACAAGAGTTTTCCTCTCGAGTTTAAGTGGAAGTATTTCCATTACAATTCCACACCATTCAGCATTCCAATGCACCATTTTGGCTTATTCTTAAATCAGTCTGAACAAAGTACTTAATATCTGTTTATGCAGGGTTCTTGCTGCAGCTGCTAAGAGGTCTGGAAAAGATAATGAAGGTAAATTGCTAATATTCTATGTTGCTAATTTTGCAATAGTTGTTTCAATTTGTGCCAGAGATTGTGACTCTTTCTCAGGTGAAAAGGCTGACAGCTTATCAGATGGTGGTAAAAGAGATCGCTTAATGCCAGATTTGTGTGTAATATGCCTTGAGCAGGAATATAATGCTGTTTTTGACCCGTAAGCTACCAATCTTATTCTCTTTCTTGCTTGAAATCAAATGTTCTGGAGTCGATGCTTGATATTTTGTGTGTTTCTCTGCATACCGTAACTTGCTATTAATGAAAGTGGTGACGTTGAGAATGACAAGCAATTGCATGCTTGTCTATATGCGAATGTATCTTGTCAGAAAGAATAATCTCCAACTAATTATCATGTTTACCCTTTTATGTCAATACTTAGTTTGATGTAATTAATGTTCACCCACACCCTTAACTATGCATGAGGGCCTGATGGGCTATTCTCTAAACTAATGGGCTATAGTTGGGTTATGGTTACCATCTTACCATTGATTTCATCTTTGATTGAAGCACAAATTCCAATTTATTGTACTTCTATATGATAGCATACTATGGTGTCTTGAATATCATCACTTGCTTCCTGTGCAATTATAAATTATAAAATAAAAGCCAAAATTGTAGCTTTTTCTCGACTTGGATTAGCCAAACAGATTGCACTAGGCATTGCCAATACTCTTATGGCCTTTTAGGTAGTCATTTAGAAAAGGTTGAATGAAATAGTTTAGTTATAGTTGCAACTACTGTGGGTAAAATTCATAATCCAATTTTGTTATTTCCTCAATTAATATAAAATTTCTCTTACAATTTCGTCCTTTTGATCTTTATTGATTGTTATTAAGCATGAGATGAAAACGCATGCTTTACCAAGTGATGCAAAATATATTATGTGGCCAGAAATATGTCTGGTAGCTATATTTTAATCTTAAATTCAGGCTGAGTTTTACAGCCCCTAAAACAAAAAACTCTGGCTTTGCAGGCAATGTTTTCTTTGAATTAACCTTCTTTCTTATTTGTATTCTATTCTTTCCCAATGTTTTTAGGTACATTGGGAATTGAACCTAGGATCTTTACCAAAACCTCTACCCATCCAACCGCCTCAGCTAGGCAGTGGTGGGTTTTGTATTATTATACACATTCAGCCACATTATAGTCTCAAACTCTAATCTCATACAGTCTGCTACAATCACCCAAACTGAGATGTTCAAAGCCCCTATAGTAGAGTTATCTATTTCGTTTCACATTACAATTTCAAACCATCCAAACCTGGAACCAGCCTCCACCTCTACCACGGTGAAGCACCGTCAGGAGCCACCACGAATCCTCTTTAGCCCCTGTAAACAACCAAGTCATTAACTGTTGAATACCAATGCACATCTGGGAACTGCGTCAGATCTACAGCCATCGAGCTCCACTGCGCCAGATCTATAACCATGCCAACTAGTCACCCCCAAACTGACCTCTACCAGAACCAACAAACTGCCTCTTCTCACCACCACCCAAAACATCGTTTCTTGTCTCCGCGAACCAGCACCGTTGCTCCACTGCAACCTCGCCGGTTGATCATGCAGCAACAATGACGGAGGGAAGCCTAATGATGGGCCGAGACAGCACTTCATAGTAGTGGTTCTGTGGTGGAGTTCGAGGTTGGGACCAGCGGCAGTTTAGGATGGCCAAGGGGTGACGGTGGTGGCAGCTGGGCTCCAAGTGGATGGTGGTCTGTACTGTTTAGGTGTGTTGCAACCAGTTTATCTCTTTTTATTATTTTACTTCTTTAACCGGTTCCTTTTCTTTGATCTGGGTCATTCATGACTTTTTATTTTTTTGTACTATATCAATGGTTAGATTTTAAGGTGCATCCATGTACCTCTCAAACAAAAGGTCCATTCAAGACAAACTGCAAAATATAGTGTTAACTTCTAGGTTGTTCCATATCATGAATTGCTTCCTTGTCATATATTTGGGGGTGGCGTGTTATATTGGGTTATCAAATTGTCCATTACCATTATGGACAGGTAAAGCAGACAAGCGACTGCATTTGATTTTTAGGTGTAATCTTGTGTTTAGATATTTTTTATTAATAGAACGAAATTGAATAAATGAGGATAGATTAGATAAGAAAGAAAATGAATAAAATATAATTATTATTCTTTTTGTTTGGAAGTTTCATTAATAGAACGGAATAAAATTTTATTAGTTATGTATTTCTTTCATTCTATCTTAATTTTGGATGGAACAAAAGTTGAACATTTGAGGGGGAGAGAAGAGAAATGGTTCCTCATGTATTTCATTCTTTTCTCATGTATTTTAAAACTCTCAAATAAAAAAAATTATTTTCCTTTCATTCATTTACTTTCTTTTCTCCTCATTACCTATCATCCAAATATAGTGTAAAGTAGTTTCTATGCTTTGTCTACCGGGGCAAGCAAAATAATTTGCCGAGTCAAAATTCTCTCTTATGGAGAATAAAAAAAATGATTTGTGTGTACCAAAAAAAAATTAGCGTAGTCTAGTCTCTAGAATTTGACTGAAAAAAACTAGTTGTAGAAGTGTTGTAGAGGTTGAAATGCATATTTTCTAGAGACATTTTAAATGTTTCTAAACAATTTTGAAGTATCAATGTTTCATTATCTATCACTGTAGATTTTGATACAAAAATGCTACAAAAATGATCAACGACTGAAATTCTTAATTAGCAACCTCTATAATAAGTAATTTTTTTTCTTTTTCTTCTTCAATTCCACATCTCACCCTAGCAATGGTTGCAATGGTGGATGGGGGTAAGTAACTGGCAAGCCGCCGCACTGCGCACCACTGGAGTCATCGTCTTTAACTTCAGCCGCCACGAACCACCACCATGTCTCAACTCTAAAGCACCAAACCTCTAACAATTGGCAACCACTTCTGACTCCAGGACCTCCATTGTCGCTACGTCACTGCCATCCATCAAATCTCTATTGCGCTCCACCTCTGGAACAAATCGGACAACACACGAACGAGGTACATTCACTCTGGACGACATCGTTTGATCACGCTGGGAACTACGAGATTCAGATGCTACACGCGACACACCAGATCGTAGAGTCGTGGGCACGCACCTTGCACGTGTTGCTCGAGAGAGTCATCGAGGCGATCGTGAGTAGAAACTTCGAGAAGGCCGTGAGTGACTGCTATGCAATGGAGCAAATCCAGAAGCTTCTGGCAGAGATCGAAGATTTGCACTTGATGATGGACCCGAACGATTTCTTAAGGCTGAAGAAGCAAGTTGGGATACGATTGTGTGGTGAAATGATGTCGTTTTGCTTTCGATCGAAGGAGATGGTGGAGATCACGAAGATGTGCAAGGATCTGCGGCAGAAGGTGCTGGAGACAGTACTGTCGTGACAGAAACAGTACCATCCGCTGATGGTGTGGTGGAGAAGGAAGAGAACAGTGAGAGTGAAGATGTTGGAGAGAAAAAAAAAAAGAGTCAAAGATTTTTATTTATTATAACAGGCAATTTTACTTGAAGCATTCATGCGTAAAATTTAGACAGGAATATTATAAACGTCTCCATATTTTCTTTTCTAAAAGATGGTAATAAACATGGAGGATGCTAATATGGACCCAACAAGTTTGGATCCATCAATGAATCACTTCATTTTCTAATTTGATAATATCTATATGTAAATTTGAGTATATAAAAAATTATCAGTTAAAATCTGTAAATTTCTTATATTTATAGTTATTTGTAAAAAAAAAATTAATTTGACCAAATTTCATGCGAATTTAAGTATTGTTAATTAAAATTTATCTTTTAATCAGATTATTAATTTATTTTAATACTAAATCAATAATTCAAAAATTATAATTTATCTATAAACCTCTTATTAAGAGGTCTATATTAGACTTTTTGAATAAACCATGATACACGGTGGAAGAGTATACATGGTAAAATAGGGAATCTTTGCTGAGACGTGTGAGAACAAGGGAAGAAAAGTCAGATTTTCTATCATACTCATTGGAAGTGCTTTGTTCTTTATGGACGTACGAAATGACTTGCCCTTCTTTTTGCGGGGACATGACTGATTGAAAATATTTTCTTTAAGCTGTAGTTGGATCATATAGAGCTACAGCATATTCTAGATGAGAGTCCTTACTTTAAATCAAGTTAAAAAAAATCCCATAGTTTTTTTTAATAACTTGATTGAATCACTTATTTATCTATATTTAAAATAAGTTCATTAGAGTTTATAAGAAAAAAAAAATTGATTTGATAATGTAGGTATATCGCTTTTAAACTCGTTAAAGTATGCATGTAAACTAAACCGAGTAGTGCTATACTGATACAGCGAGAAAAGAATCTAAAATCCTAATAGAATTTATCTAAATTAAGGATGTTGTTATGTGAACCCATTAACAAGCATTTGAGACAAATAATTACAGAATTTTAAGGGGTTCTCCACATCCTTTTTTATATATAAAAACAGGAATTAGGATTCGAGTTGGTATTTAAGCATAACAATCTACGAGCTAAAACAAAACTAGAAATATCCTTTTATGGATTCTTTTTCTTTCTTTTTTGTTATGCCACGGGACACTAACGATCTGGCCTTACAGGTGTAATTTCAACTATTGCGAGTTGTTTTTCACCAGAAAGACATTGATATTACCTTCACATGCATGCGAGATGTGGAACCACGTTTCCTTCTTGGGAAGCTTCCATGATGTGATTCTTGCAACTGAGCTTTGTTTATTTCTCCAATTCTGCTAGTCTTTTTTGGAATCCGATACCGTTTGCATCTAGGTGCTCCTTTCAAAACCCTCATGTTCGTATGTTTTTTTTCCTGAAGGACTAATAAGCCGCCAAATTTGGCTACAGCAGTTCCACATACAAAAGCTATAATGTAATAGTTTTACTTGTCAGTTCCTACCATCACATTCCATGGAAAATTAAGAAAAGGCTCTCTCATTAGTCGTAGGTCTTAGAATCTTAACCAAGATAGCTTTTGCAAATACAGTTGGTTCCCACAAGGACTCACAATTAATTCAAAACATGTTTTTTATTTCTTTCCTATTTCCTAATCTTTCCATCATTAATTCCATTTTACACCCCAGATACACACTATAAAACCATCTTAAGCACCTCTTGCAAGTTGCACTAACCAGATAATCTTCTGAGCTTAAACCTGTTTGAGAACCATACCCTTGCAAGCATCAAACACTACCACCACCAAGAACCTAGGCCTGTCATCACTGATTCAAATTCTCCATCTTGCAAAAAACACTGCTATCTAAACCAAACCCCCTCTCCCTCAACATCAAGGTCCACATAAAAGTTTGTTTAACCCCCCTACTATATCCATGGGGAATGGAAACTCAGTTTCAAAGTCAAAGGTACAAGGCCGCCAGACAGCAAAGGTTGCTTCAACTGAATCACAGCATGTTGTTCCAAGGCATGGGAAAACCTCATCAACAAAGGCAGAGGTGGTGGTTTTCCCAATAGATGAAGGCCATGAGACCAAAGGTGGTGCATTCAGAGGTCAATATAGTGGCAAACCCAAGGAAGAGACCCCAGGCCCTTTGAGACAACAGCATCAGCATGGTGTTGGGGTGTACTCAGAGCAATCATCACTTGATAGTGATGACACTTTCACTGATTACATTCGACATGCTAACTATAAAATCAGAACCTTGTCAAACATTGGTCGGGAGCAGAGCAACCCTGCACCTGCAGCTGTACCAGATGTGGCTGATGGTACCAACAACAAGGAAAACCAAAAAGACCAGTTTGCAGATTTTATTCAGCTTGCTAAGAAGAAGTTGAGAACTACATCAAGTATTGGAAATAATAGTTCCTTCAAAAGAGGGTAAAGACCCTGAACATTATTGTTGAACAGGGGAGCCTCAAATAATATTGTGGATTAGTAATATTGGTTGGTAACCTGGTGTTAGTAACGTGTTGTGCATCTAATCTTCGTCGTTAAGTGGAGTGCTTAAAATTAACAAAAATAAAGCCCTACTAGGGCATGCAAGCAGATACTTTCTTCTAGTTTTTTATTTTTTTAAAATATTCGAGGCATGATATGATATGAAATATTTAGTTAAGGGGAATAATTTAGATTTGATGGGTGTAAAATATATTAGGATGATTTCATATTTGTACGAAATATACGTTGAGGTTTTAATATTGATTTATATTTCCATTTGAGATTTTAATATTGAATTTACCAAACTGTAATTATAATTTTTTAGTGTTTGTATTCAATTGAAGGTGTCAATTGATTTAATTAATAAAGTTTTTAACATACGACGCAAAAACTAAAATTGAATATTGTTTTTATCAAAAAAATAGTTACTTCACTCTCAAACCCAAAAAAAAATAAATTCAAAAACTAATTTGGTTTACATGCATAGTTTTAAAATTTGGATTGAATGGCCATTTGAACTATAAATTGATAGTAGTTTCAATTCAAATATTATTTAATTCAAATATGACTCAATCACAGTTTAATAATAAATTTAATCTATTAAACTAATGAAATTATGATAAAAAAAATTTATGAGCTTTATATCTAATTCAATTTTTAAAATATTGTATACATACCGCATTCAAGATTTCAAGTCCAGACAAGATGACTAATACAATTGTATAAAAAAAATATAAAAGAAGACTATTTTATCTCAATTTAAAAATAGATTCAGAGATTGAACTAATAAAACTTTTGAATCATGGTTTGATTGTTTCAACCAATCAAATTTAAAATTTAATCGTAATTAAATTAAAAAATATTTGAATCAAAGACATGATCAATTTATAATTCATTCAATTAAACCAAACAGTTCAATCTAATTTTTAAAATAATGCTTTAACCTACCTTCTCTTTATCACACAAGTCTTAAACCTCCTTAATTTGTAACTAAAAAAATTAACGCAACCTTCCCTACTAGCTAGCTTGACCTTGTAAATTACCAGGCCTGTAATGCACTATATTTTGCCTTTTAACATTAATATCATTTTGTACAATTACTCAAAATGAGATGTCCAAAGCCCCTATAGAGGCTCGAGTTGAGTTATCTATTTAGTTTAACATAGTCAATTAATCACATCACAGTCTAAAGCCCCCTAAGGTCTAAGTTATAATGTCAGGTGCGCTGCTGTAACTTGCTCTTCACATTTAACCAATTGTCCTCTTTGCGGGTGATGGATAGAGCAGGTAGTGACGACTTTCCGTCATTGAGCATTAAGCATACATGGAGACCCAAGTAGATAAAACCACAGGGAATCTTGAATCGTGCCTTAATTAATAATCCAACAGTAATAATTTGGTCAATGGTGATTATATGATAATGATTTCTGCACTTCGTGTCAGTCGATTTCACTGGCTTTGCCTTATGAGCAATTCATTAATTTAAAAGAAGGGTTTTGTTAGATTACTTGTTAAGTAAATTAAAATAAAAAAATTTTAATAAATATTTATTATATTGAAAATTAAAAAAAAAATATTATTTATCTTATTTTCATTAAAAAAAATTATTTTAACTTACTTATTAAGTATCATAACAAACCCATCAAAAGAAATATCAAAAACATGATTCCAGTGTGTTACTATTGATACTTTTGACATATATATCTCAAATTGTAAATATTTCTTACCATAAAGATTGCATGTTATTGTAATCTATTGTAATTGCTGTTTTTATTATATACTCTCTTCGTTCTCTTTTATCCGTCTTTTTAAAAAACTTATTTTGTTTTAATTTATATATTATTTGAAAATTGTAAAGATGCATTAATGACTTTTTTCTAATTTTACCTCATTTTTTATTGTCTCTACTAAATTTAATAACTACACATATTAATTATTTTTTTTAAATTTTTTAAAGAAGTGAGAAATAATAATTTAGTCATGTTAACTTATATTTCACTTAATTTGAAGTTATTTAATAACATGTTTAATTCTTTTATAAAGACCTCAAAAGACAAAAAAATGGAGAGAGTAAGATGTTTTCTATTTTTTTGTTGACTATCCACATTATAACTTAAGAATTTCTTTTTAGAAACTGTACTATGCATGCTAATGAAAGCACCTTGTTACACTCTCACTAGGAGCTTGTCATGTGCCCTGCTATCCTTTAGCATACATATAGACATGATACTGGATTATTATCTTTGAACTAACTATTATGGGTTAGTATACTCTTCAGAAATAGTGTTTATATTTTTCTTCCCGTAAAATATAGAGTTAACTTTAAGGTGTATGCATCTTGAATTGCCTTCATGCCATTGATTGGCGTGGTTTGTTAAGGTGGGTTATCAAATATCCATTACCATTATTGACAGATGTAAAGCACACGAGTTCCTGCATTTGATCTTTAGGTCTAAAGTAGTAGTCGTTTACGTGCTTTATCTACCAGGGCGAGCAAAGTGCTGTGTGTAGTCAAAATTCTCTCGTACAGGGAATTAAAACAATATGGTTTTTCAATGCAGTTTAGTTGCCAGAATTTGAAATAAAACTGATCCTAGAACTGCATACGAGTAACAGGTAGGAACTTGGAATATATCCTTTTTAATTTCCTTTCTAAAGGGAGGTAAGATTTTCTCCTCAAAAGGATGGAAAGAATTATAGAGCAGATGTGAAATAGTAAAATGGGTAATCATTGGTGAGAAAACAAGGGAGGAAAACTAAATTTCCAATCATATTGATTGGGATTGTGTTGAAAGTATGCCTCCAAAAGCTGTAACGTGGGATGCTTTATCTACACTTTAAGAGTTTGTTATTTCTGTTTTTAGTATTTGATATCTGATATGTTGTTGCTTCAGTTTTTTTTTTTTTAAATTAGGATGTTACTAGTCATGCCTAAAAATAAGGAGATATCTGATTTGTTTCTGTTAGACTCTAACTCTATTTAAAGAGTTATTCAATAAAATAAAATGCATCCTCTGTACAACACTTTCTTCTCTTTTTCCTCTCTATTTTTCTACTGCTTTCTTTTCTTAAAACAACAAATTGGTATCAAAGAGCTACTATTCCGAGGGATCTATGAGACTGAGTGAGCAAGCCTAACCACAATTCCTAAATACGAACACACACCAAATCTGCATAGAATGAATTCAGAAGGTTCATCCATTCCAATTGCGCTTCCAGTGTTTAATGGCCAAAATTATCACCTCTGGGCTGTTAGAATGGAAGCCTTTCTTGATGCAAGTGATCTGTGGGAAGCTGTTGAACAAGAGTATGAAGTTTCAACCCTGCCTGATAATCCTATTATGGCTCAAATCAGAAACCACAAAGAGAGGAAGCAGAGAAAATCAAAAGCAAGAGCAACCTTGTTTGCTGCCGTATCGTCCACTGTTCTCACCAGAATAATGACACTGAAAACAGCCCACGAGATTTGGGATTTTTTGAAGCAGGAGTACGACGGAAATGAGAAGGTTAAAGGGATGCAAGTGCTGAATCTGATCCGAGAATTTGAGATGCAAAGGATGAAGGAATCAGAAACAATTCAGGAATATTCCAACAGGCTTCTTGGCATAGTCAACAATGTAAGACTCCTTGGTACTGATTTTTCTGATTCTAGAATTGTTCAAAAAAATTTAGTTACAATTCCTGAAAAGTTTGAAGCCACAATTGCATCTCTGGAGAACTCAAAGGATATGTCAAGCCTTTTCTTGGCAGAATTGTTAAATGCTTTGCAGGTACAGGAATAGAGACGAAAGATGAGACAAGAGGAGGAGGTACAAGGTGCTTTTCATATAAAAGCACAAAATTCAGGAGGCAAAGATAAGAATAAAAAATGGAAGAATGAGAAAGGTGAAGGCTCCAACAAGCAGGAATATGAGACATTCCCACCTTGTCCACATTGCAAAAAAACAAACCACTCTCAAAGAAAATGTTGGTGGAGGCCTGATGTCCAGTGCAGAAAATGTGGCAATATGGGACATGTAGAGAGGATCTGCAAGTCTAAACCAGAAGAAGCAAAGGTGTCCACAGATGAGAATGATGAGCAGCTCTTTGTTGCAACATGCTTTGCTACAAGCAATGTGTTCAAAGAATTCATGGTTAATAGACAATATTGCACAAAATCATATGACCAATGACGAAAAGCTCTTTATTAAGCTTGACAACACCATTGTTTCCAAAGTAAAAATTGGGAATGGTGATTTCATCTCAGTCAAGGGAAAAGGGACAGTTGCTATAGAAAGCTTAACAGGTTTGAAACATGTTTATGATGTCTTATATGTGCTTGACATAGATCAAAATCTGCTTAGTGTTGCACAGCTTGTTGAAAGAGGCTTTAAAGTCATATTTGAAGACAAATGGTGCTTGATCAAAGATACAAAAGGCAGAGATATATTTAAGGTGAAAATGAGAGCTAAAAGCTATGCTCTAAATATGATGGAGGAGGAGCAAATAGCTTTTTCAAATCTTGTCAGCAACACTAATTTATGGCACAAGAGGCTTGGACATTTCCATCTTGCTGGACTTCTATACATGCAGCAACATGCCTTGGTGAAAGGTGTATCATTGCTTGAAGACAAGATGGATGATTGTGAGGCTTGTCAATATGGCAAGCAAGTCAGAAAATCGTTTCCTCAAACAGCATGGAGAGCAACTCAAAAACTACAGTTGGTACATACAGACGTTGGAGGACCTCAGAGAACAGCATCTTTAAATGGCAATACATATTATATTATATTTATTGATGATTGTACCAAATTTTGTTGGATTTATTTCTTTAAGTCCAAATCTGAGGTTGATAACATATTTTGGAAATATAAAGCACTGGTGGAGAACTAAAGTACTTGCAGATTGAAGACAATAAGGTCAGATAATGGGAAAGAATATACAAATGATGTTTTTGACAAATTTTGTGAAGAGGCTGGTATTGAGCACCAACTTACAACACCTTATACCCCACAACAAAATGGTGTAAGTGAGAGAAAGAATAGAAGCATTATGGAGATGACAAGGTGCTTGCTACATGAAAAAGAGCTGCCAAAAAATTTATGGGCAGAGGCTGCAAACACTGCAGTCTTCTTGCTGAATAGACTCTCTACAAGAGTTTTGCAAAAAAAAAACTCCATTTGAAGCCTGGTTTGGTTACAAACCAGATTTACAGAATTTAAAATTTTTTTGTTGTGTTTCTTTCTTTTATGTACCACAGGTTAAAAGAGACAAACTTGATAAAAAGGCTGAACCTGGAGTTTTCATTGGATACAAAGCAGTACTTCCAAAGCTTATAGAATTTTCCAACCACAAAATGGAAAAATTCTTGTCAGTAGAGATGTCAAATTCATGGAGGACAAGCAATGGAGTTGGGAGGAGACAACAAAGGAGTTGCCAAAAATTCCAGAATACTTTGATGAAGATATAGATGGCATTCCAGTAAGAGGTATAAGACCTTTATCTGAAATTTATGAAAAGAGTAATGTAGCTGTTCTAGAACCTGCTGATTTCAGAGAAGCTGAGAAGGATGACAAGTGGTTAGATGCTATGAAGGAAGAGCTAAAGATGATCGAGAAAAATGACACTTGGGAGTTGGTGGACAGACCTCAACACAAGCAGCCTATAGGTGTCAAATGGGTTTATAAAACCAAACTTAATGCAGATGGTTCTATAAATAAATGCAAGGCTACGTTGGTGGTGAAGGGATATGCTCAGGTGTTTGGAGTAGATTTTTCGGAAACATTTGCTCCATTGCATGCCTTGATACAATTAGAATGTTGCTTGCCTTGATTGCGCATAAAGGATGGAAGGTTTACCATTTAGATGTGAAGTCTGCCTTCTTAAATGGTTATTTGCAGGAGGAGATATTTGTGGAGCAACTAGAAGGATTTCTAGTCAAGGGGCAGGAGGAGAAGGTCTACAAGCTAAAAAAGGCTTTGTATGGTCTTAAACAGGCCCCTAGAGCCTGGTACAGCAGACTAGATGATCATCTACAAAATCTTGGATTCATCAAAAGTCCAAATGAAGCAACATTATATGTAAAGTTGCCAGGCACTAATTTAATTGCAGTTTCAATCTATGTTGATGATATGCTTGTAACAGGAAATGATGAAAAGCTAATTCAGGAGTTTAAAGCTAAAATGCTCTAAGTGTTTGAAATGATAGACCTTGGCTTGATGACCTTTTTCTTGGGAATGGAGGTGAAACAAGATCATGATGGAGTCTTTATATGTCAAAAGAAGTATGTAAGGGAAATACTAAAAAAGTTTCATATGGAGGACTGCAAAAGCACTTCTACTCCAATGGACCAGAAGGAGAAATTTAGCAAGGATGATGGAGCTGATAAAGTTGATGAACATCATTATAGAAGTCTAATTGGTTGCTTAATGTACCTTACCGCAACCAGGCCTGACATTGTGTTTGCAGTAAGTATACTTTCAAGGTTCATGCATTGTGCTAGTGAAGTGCATTTTCAAGCTGCCAAAAGGATTGTAAGATATATTAAGGGCACTATAGACTATGGTGTTAAGTATTCTCACTTTCAGAATTTTAAGCTTCTTGGATATTCTGATAGTGATTGGGGAGGTTCAATTGATGACATGAGAAGCACAACTGGTTATTGTTTTAGTTTTGGATCAGGAGTTTTTTCATGGTGTTCAAAGAAGCAAGATGTTGTGGCTCAAAGCACTGCAGAGGCAGAGTATGTGGCAGCCACTGCGGCTGTGAATCAAGCATTTTGGCTGAGAAATGTACTTGCAGATTTACATATGAAGCAAAATAAGCCAACTCAGATCCTTGTTGACAATCAAGCTGCTATTTCAATCTCAAATAATCCTATTTTTCATGGCAAGACTAAGCATTTTAAGATCAAGTTGTTTTTCTTAAGAGAAGTGCAGAAAGAAGGTGAAGTCAAGCCATTTTATTGCAGAACTGAAGACCAAAGTGCGAGATGTTTTAACAAAAGCTCTCCCAAAAGCCAGATTTGAAGCTTTGAGAATTAAACTAGGTGTTTGCAGCTATTAAGGCAGGGAGGAGATTTGTTGAAAGTATGCCTCCAAAAGCTGCAACGTGGGATGCTTTATCTACACTTTAGGAGTTTGTTATTTCTGTTTTTAGTATTTGATATTTGATATGTTGTTGCTTCAGTTTTTTTTTTTTTTAAGATTAGGATGTTACTAGTCATGCTTAAAAATAAGGAGATATCTGATTTGTTTCTGTTAGACTCTAACTCTTTTTAAAGAGTTATTCAATAAAATAAAATGCATCTTCCGTACAACACTTTCTTCTCTTTTTCCTCACTATTTTTCTACTGCTTTCTGTTCTTAAAACAACAGATTGTTTTGTTCTTTAGAGCTCTACGGAATGACTTGCTCTTTTCTCTTTTTTTTTTAGCTGAATAGAAATATTATTAAGAGCCAGAGATGAATCTAGCTGAAGAATATAACAAACGAAATCATGAGGTAATTAACTCAATCCAAGTCATCAAATTCCGTTCCTTAGCAAAGTTTGCTACCAAGTTTGCAGCCCAATTAAGTTCAAATCAGAAAACATACATAAAAAATATCGGATAAAATGTTAACATTATAGGACTGGTCCTCTTCTGTGTTTTTAATACTCTTGCAGACATTAAGAGCATCTCCTTCCAAAATCACCTTGTTAGCACCAAGGTCCCACGCCATCAATAATCCTGCTCTGACAGCCATCAAGACTTGCTTTTTTTCTGAGGGGATATGACAAACTGAAATTCTTTTCTTTAAGCTTCCTTGAAGCCATCCAATCGTAGGATCAAATTAGAGCTACAGCATATTCCAGATGCTGGCAGTGATCCTTGATTTTCAACCCTTTCTATATTAATAATGAAATTAAAATCTCGTAACTCAAATTTTGGACAATTTAATTTACAAATATAATTTTTAGAAAATGTTGAATATGACGAAAAACTTTCCATGAAATCACTAAGAATAATTATGGCCCTTGATTACCCACACACACGTACCACTCTTTGCAAACTGTAATTTTAGAAGTGTCAATTCCCTATTTCATGCTATATAGTGCTGTTAATTTTTATCTATGGTCAATATAAAATTTATATTATTATATCATTAAAAGAGTTTGACATTTCATATTTTTGTTATCACAATCACAATCTTTTATTTTTTTACTGGATAATCACAATCTTTTATTAATATATAACAACAAATGAGCCAGAATGAATTTTACACACTAAATATCCTGTAACTTAACTGCCTCTCATTTGATAAAGTGAAGGTATCTTCTTTTCTTTTACCTTTTTTTGTTTGGTGATTAAAGGTTTCCACTTTTAAACTAGACTAGATATGCATGTAAAGTAGTAAACGCAACCTATATCGTACTTTAAAGTTTAAAACGTGATACTGACGAAAACTTCAAATCATAAACTATCATTAGAGACATAATTACAGAAAATTTTGGGGGTTCTCCACTTTTTTTTGTGGGGTTGGCTTTTACGCACAAGTGCACAACAATCTTAGAGCAAAAACATATTGTATTATGGAATCTTTTTCTTGCCTTTTTGTTATTGTGAAAGAGAAAGAGCTTTGTGCTCATTGATTCTCATTATCAAAACTCAAAATCCTAAGATTACAATAAGGACAAGATATATATAGCTTAACAAACTAAGCTAACAGAAAAACGAAAAAGGAAAACTAACATAACAGAAAACAGTTATGCTTGCTATACAGGGAATAGAGAATAACTAACAGAATTTAATAACTAACAATGTAATACCCCTCCTCAAGCTGGAATGTGAATGTCAAGCATGCCGAGCTTGGAATGAATATTGTTGAAAGGACCAACATGTAAAGGCTTGGTGAGGATATCAGCCAATTGTTCATGAGTGGAGATGGGAAGGAGGTGAAGCATTCCGGATTGAACCTTATCTCTGACAACATGGCAGTCCATTTCTATATGCTTTGTACGTTCATGGAATACAGGGTTGGCTGCAATGTGAAGGGCAGCCTGATTATCACAATATAGAACAACTGGTTTGGGGTGCTCAAGATGAAGATCCTGTAATAAAAATAATAATCATTGTGCTTCACAAGATGCTTGGGCTAAAGCCCTATACTCAGCTTCCGAGGAGGACCTAGAGACAATGGATTGTTTCTTACTCCTCCAAGAGATGAGGGAAGAGCCTAAGAAGAAACAGAAGCCGGTTATGGACCTGCGGGTGTCAGGGCAGGCTCCCCAATCAGAGTCACTGAAGCCAGTTAAGGAAGTGGAAGAGGAAGAAGAGAAAAACAGGCCTTGTCCAGGATTTCCTTTGAGGTATTTGAGAGTGTGATGTGCAGCTTGCATATGTATGTCAGTAGGAGACTGCAAAAACTGGCTTAATCTTCCAACAACATAACAAATGTCAGGTCTGGAGTGAGTAAGGTACAATAGGCGGCCCACAAGCCTTCTGTAACCAGTCGGATCAGGAAGTAGAACACCAGAACATTGGCTGAGAGGAAGTGTGGGATCCATAGGTGTGGAGCAAGGTTTCGCAGCAAGGAGACCAGTGTCCTGGAGGAGATCAAGGCAATATTTTCTTTGATGCAAGGCAATACCTGAAGTGGAACGAGCTACTTCAAAACCAAGAAAATACTTGAGTACACCAAGGTCTTTAATGCTGAATTTGGTATCAAGAGAATGCTTCAAACGTTGGATTTCATCAAGATCAGTGCCAGTAAGCACTAAATCATCAACATAAACAAGGACAATAGTAAGGCCAGTGGGAGACCTCTTAGTGAAAAGAGAATAATCTGCTTTGGATTGTTGGAAACCGGAATTGAGTAATGTAGAAGTGAGCTTGGCATTCCATGGCGGCCGCTGCTTGCTTTAAGCCATATAAAGACCTTTGCAACTTACAAACAAGAGCTCTGGATTATCAACTCCGTCAAGCCTGGAGGAACTGCGTATATACCTCCTCATTCAAATCACCATGCAAAAAAGCATATTGACATCAAGTGATGGAGATGCCAACCACAGGAAGCGCTTAGTGATAACACAAGGCGGATGGTGGTCATGCGCACAACAGGACTAAAGGTTTCAAGATAATCCAAACCAGCAAGTTGTGTGTAAAGCCCTTGGCTACTAATCTAGCCTTGTGCTTGTCAATGGATCCATCAGCTTTGAATTTGAGCTTGAAAACCCATTTGCATCCAATTGGCTTTTTGTTGGGAGGTAAAGGAGTGAGCTGAAGTGTTAGTCTTAATAAGAGAAGATAATTCAGATTGGATAGCCTGTTTCCAACTTTCATGACAAATAGCTTCTTGAAAACTAGTAGGTTCAGAATGTGAAGATACATTAAGTGTGAAGCGTTTGTGATGGGGCGAAAAATGGTGATAAGATATGTATTTGGAAATAGGATACCTGATGGGAGAAGATGCTGGAGAAACCAAATTGTGAGTTGTGGCAGAAGACAGAGAACAATGATAATCTTTAAGGTATGAAGGAGGTTGTTTCTGTCTATGAGATCTGCGGGGGGATAAGGAAGGTTGATGGTGCAGATGAAGTGGAGGTGCAGAAGGCATTAACTCAGGAGGAGAAGGATTAATTGGATGTGACATATCAAACAGGAAATCAAAGGGAGATGAAGGAGGAATAGGTTTAACATGTTGAGAGGAGGCAGTAGATGGTGGTGAGGTACAATTCGAGTAAGGAAAAATAGATTCATAGAACACAACATCTCTGGAGACAAACAGTTCTCTGGTTTTGAGGTCAAACAGTAAATGACCCTTGATCCCTGATTTGACACCGAGATAGACACATTTTCTTGCTCTAGCATCAAACTTCTTTCTGTTAGCCTTTAGTGTTGAGGCATAACATAGACATCCAAAAACTCTTAAGGTAGTGATGGAAGGTGTGCAATTGAACAAAACCTCATGTGGAGATGAGTGATGTAGGAATCTAGTGGGCAATCTGTTTATGACATGAACAGCTTGTGAGATAGCTTGGGTCCAAAAAATCTTAGGTAAGTTGGCATGAAAAAGGAATGCTCTAGCCACAACAAGAAGGTGTTGATGTTTTCTCTCTACAACCCCATTTTGTTGGGAAGTCTCCACATAAGAAGTTTGATGAAGAATGCCTTTAGAACCATAGAAATTGTGCAAAGCAAATTCTGGACCATCATCTGATCTAATGACTTTAATTTTTGCAGAAAACTGAGTTTCAATCATAGAAATAAACTGCTTAATATGATGTGAAACTTCTGATTTTAATTTCAAAAAAATGATCCATGTGTATCTGCTTTTGTCATCAACAATGGTAAGGAAGTATTTGTGACCAAGCAATGAAGGGTGTGCAAAAGGACCCCAGATATCCATGTGCAGCAAATCGAAACACTGTAGGGAAACAGTTGTGCTATCAGGAAAAGGTAGCCTTTTTTGTTTTGCAAAATGACAAGTGTCACAAGGATTACAAGACTCTGTACAATCAATGGAAGAGTACAACTTATTCATTTGGACAAGTTTGGCATGAGAAGGATGTCCTAACCTATTATGCCAAACATTACATTTATTAGAAGAAATGGTATTGATGGTATAAGGATAGGAAAACTGAGTTGTGGGTGAGGAGAGAATGTACAAACCAGCTCTCAATTCAGCTGCTCCAATCGTCCTCAAGGATGAGTTGTCCTGTATGGAACAACCAGCAGGATGAAAAGTTAGACAACAATGAAGGTGGGCAATTAGTTTAGAAACTAAAATCAAATTAAAGGTAAAAGAAGGGATATACAAAACATCAGTAATAAAAAACTGATCACTAAAGTGTATGGTTCCTGCTAAGTTGGTTTGAATTTGAGAACCATCAGGTAGCTTAACAAGGATGGGTTTGATCTATCTAAGGCACTGAAAATTGGATTTTGAAAAACATACATGATCAGTAGCTCCACTATCAAGAACCCAAGAGTTTACATTGGAACTAGAAGCATGAAGAGTGGCACAAATGATACCTGAATTACCATTCTTATGAGAACTAACTAATTGATTAGTGGTGTGAGGAGCTTGAGAGGCCTGAGATGTCTCAGAAGTCTGCTGCAGCAAAGAAAGAAGAGCCTTGTCTTTGGTGTGAATGCTACGGATGAGGCATCTATAGGCACCTCATGTTGTCCAAGGGATTGGAGATCATCTTCAATTTCTTGATCATCCATAGAATAGTGGTTGATAGCACTTCCTCGTTGCAAGTGAGGAGGGTAACCATGTTTCTTGTAACAAGTATCAACCATATGACCTGATCTATTACAATAAGTACAGATTTTTGTGCTTCTGCCTTTACCCCTACTACCAGAGGCATTGCCTCCACGACTTCTACCTCTGCTATGAGTGCCATGGTTGGCAGCTAGGTGAGCTAATACTCTAGAATCATCAAATTGAAGAAGCAACTGCCTTTCTTGTTGAATGAGAATAGAAAAGACTTTGTCTAAATCAGGAAGAGGGTCCATCATCATGATATTGGATCTAACTGTAGAATATTGTTCATTGAGGCCCCTTAAGAATCTAATCACATAATCACCTTCTCTATAGCTCTGAATAATGGGAATGAGTGCACAAGAACAAATGACAAAGATAAGTGCAAGGAAGGAATAGGACGAAAATTGTCCAATTCTTGGATCAAACCTTTCAATTTTGTAAAATAAGTAGTGATAGGAGCATCACCTTGTTTAAGCAGATAGATTTCCTCTTGTAAGTCACTGATGCGAAATACATCTCCTTGATAATAACGTTTCTTGAGAGTATTCCAGATATCCAAAGCATTCTCCATCCACATGATGGTTTGCAAGATTTCGGATCCGAGAGAATGGTGAAGCCATGAAACTACCAAGGTATTACAATGATCCCATAGAGTGAAATTGGCGCTATCGGGAGCAGGACGAGGCAAAGAACCATCCACAAATTGGACCTTTTTCTTGGTTTTCAAAGCAAGGAGCATAGCACGTGACCATGAATGATAATTTCCACTATTAAGAAGCAATGACATATGAGCCAGAATGAGAAACAATCGCCACACCAGGATTCTCATTTGGATGAGTATAGTAAGGATTCAACATGTTGGTGAGGGCTGCATTATTGACAACAAGATTGGTTGCAAGGTTCAACATTTTCAACATGATTGACCGAGATATGCAAAAACGAAAAGTTGCAAGAAAAGAAGGACAAGATCAAGAAAGATCAAGAAAACTAAGAGATAGCAGCGAAAGGGAAGGTTTCAACTGATACCATGTGAAAGAGAAAGAGCTTTGTGCTCATTGATTCTCATTATCAAAACTCAAAATCCTAAGATTACAAGAAGGGCAAGATATATATAGCTTAACAAACTAAGCTAACAGAAAAACGAAAAAGGAAAACTAACATAACAGAAAACAGTTATGCTTGCTATACAGGGTATAGAGAATAACTAACAGAATTTAATAACTAACAGAATGTAATAGTTATTACTATTACGTAGTATACTCCTCAGAAATACAGTGTTAATATATTTCTTCATAAAATATAGTGTGATTTTTTTTTTCTTGTTGATAGATAGTTGGGGGATTGACTTTGCTAACCCAAAACCTCCACTTTTGGTGGGTCTGAAAAATATCATTTAAGCTACTACTTATTGGTATAAAGTTAACTTTTAGGTTGTTACATATCATGAAGAGCACGAATTGAAATTCGTGAAATGATTATGAAAGTAGTTAGACGAATTAAGGCTTGGTAAAAAATGCAACTGTTTTTATTTTTAAAATTAAAAAAAAAGTATTTCATAGAACACAAATTTTTATCTCTTTCTTCGTGAACGTTTTGCAAAATACACTTCGTGAGAATAACATTTTTCTATCATGAATTGCTTGCATGTCATTTATTTGTAGGTGGTATGTTATAGTGGGTTATCAAATTATATGCATTACCATTATGGACAGATGTAAATTAAGGAGACAAGCGCTTGCATTTGATTTTTAGGTCTAAATTAGTTTCTATATACGTGCTGTCAACCAGAGCGAGCAGACTAATTTGCCTAGTAAAAAATTATCTCTTATGGGGAATAAAAAACATGGTTTTTCGGTGCAGTCTAGTCTCTAGAATTTGACTAAAAAAAAACTGTTGTAGAAGTGTGTACAGGATGTGGAATATATTTTTGTTTTTTCTAAAAGATGGTAATAAACATTGATCAGCGGTGGAAGATTATAGACGGTAAAACAGGGAATCTTTGGTATGAGAACAAGGGAAGGAAACTGAAATTTCCTATCATATTCATTGGAAGTGCTTTCTTCTTTTACACTCTACGAAATGACTTGCTCTTCTTTTTCTGTGGGGACAAAACAAATAGAAAATATTTTCTTTAAGCTGCATTGGGCAACCCAATCGTGGGATCGTATTAGAGCTACAGCATATTCTAGATGATAGTGAGGTGATGTAAAGGTATATCGCTTTTAAATATAAATATAAATAAATGATTAATATAGCGAGAAAATAAATAAATGATTCAATCATTTGATAAAGTAAAGATATATCGGTTTTAAACTTGTTAAAATATACACGTAAACTAAACTGAGTAATGCTATATATACTGATACACCGAGAAAAAATTATCTAGGATTTTGATAGAATTCATCTAAATTCAAGTATGGTTGTTATGTGTACTCATTAGAGACAAATAATTACACAGAGAATTTTAGGGAGTTCTCCACGTCCTTTTTTTTTTATATATACAAATAGAATTAGGATTCGGGTTGGTATTTACGCACAACAATCTACGATAAAAAACAAAACTGAAGTTCTATTATGAATTCTTTTTCTTTTTTTTTTGTTATGCCACGGGATACTAACAATCTGGCCTTCAAGGTGTAATTTCAACAATTACAAGTTGTTTTCCACCAGAAAGCATTATTATTACCTTCACATAAGAGTAGTTTCTTTTGGATTTTTAATTTTCATACACTATTTTTATTATATCTTTCTTATACTATTTCTTTTTAAAAAAATAAAAAAGAAACACATTTTTCAATACATTTTTTTTTACTAAATCAAGTAAAGTATAAAATAGTATAGAAAAAAATAGTATTTGATGAACATTTTCCTTTCCTTGGTGGAGGCTCACATAATGTGATTCTTGCACCTGAATTCTACGAGTCTTTTTGGAATCCGATACCGTTAAGGTGTTCCTTTGAAAACCCACATGTTTGTATGTTTTTTTCCTGAAGGACTAAGCTACCAAATTTGACTGCAACAGCACCACATACAAAATTCATAATGTAATAGGTGTATTCGTGTTCCTACCATCACATTCCATGGAAAATTAAAAAAAAAGCTCTCTCACTATCGGTGTTAGGAATCTTAACCACATAGCTGCTGCAAATACAATTGGTTCCCACAATAAGGACTCACAATTCAAAACGTATCTCTTTTCTTAGTTCCTAATCTTTCCATATTTCCATTTTACACCCCGGATAAACACTATAAAACCATCTTGTGCACCTCTTGCAAGTTGCACTTAACCCATAATCTTCTGAGCTTAAACCTGTTTGAGAACCATACCCTTGTAAGCATCAAACACTACCACCACCAAGAACCTAGGCCTGCCATCACTGATTCAAATTCTCCATCTTGTAAAAATCACTGCTATCCATCCAAACCAAACCCCCTCTCCCTCAACACCTCAAGGTTAATTCATTAAGGTCCACATAAAGTTTTGTTTACTCAACCCTTCATCCATGGGGAATGCAAACTCATCAATTTCAAAGTCAAAGAGACATGGTCAGACAGCAAAGGTTGCTTCAACTGAACCACAGCATGTTGTTCCAAGGCATGGGAAACCCTCATCAACAAAGGCAGAGGTGGAGGGTTTCCCAAGAGATGAAGGCCATGGGACCAAAGATGCTGCATTCAGAGGTGAATATAGTGGCAAACCCAAGGCAGAGACCCCAGGCCCTTTGAGGGGACAGCATCAGCATGGTGTTGGGGTGTACTCAGAGCAACAAGGTAAGCAATCATCACTTGATAGTGATGACACTTTTACTGAGTACATTCGACGTGCTAAGTATAAAATCAGAACCTTGTCAAACATTGGTCGAGATCAGAACAACCCTGCACCTGCCCCTGCACCTGCACCAGATGTGGCTAATGGTACCAACAATAAGGAAAACCAAAAAGACCAGTTTGCAGATTTTATTCAGCTTGCTAAGAAGAAGTTGAGAACTATATCAACGACTGGAAAGAATAATTCCTTGAAAAGAGGGTAAAGACCGTGAACAATGTTGAACCGGGGAGACTCAAAGAATGTGGATTAGTAATGTTGGTGACTTGTGTTGGTAACGTGTTATTATACATTTAATCTTCGTTGTTGAGTGGAGTCCATAAAAAAAAATGCCCCACTAGGGTATGCAAGCATATACTTTGTTATATTTTTCTTTCTTTTATTTGAAGCATGATATGAAATATTTAGTTAAGGGGAATAATTTAGATTTGATGGTTGTACAATATTAGGATGATTTCATATTTGTACGAAATATACGTGGAAGTTTCTATACTGATTTATATTTCCGTTTGATTCGCCCTATTTCTTTCTTTTATTTGAATTTATCAAAATGTAAATAAATGTTTTTGGTGTTTGTATTCAATTGCAGGTATAAATTGATTTAATTAATAAAGTTTTTACATTTGAGGTAAAAATTTAAAATTAAATTTTGTTTATGTTATAAAAAATAGAAGAGTTACTTCACTCACAAACGAAAAAAAAAAAGTTCGAAAACTAATTTCGTATACATTTCCCCTTCAAGACTCAAGAACATGTATAATAGCCTAATACAATTGTATCAAATAGATAACATAAAAAGGGAGAACTTTATCCTACCTTCCCTTTCTCACACAAGTGTTAACCCTCCTTTGTAACTTAAAACAAAAACAAAAGCAAAACAAAAAAAAAACTAAAATGTAAATAACTTCTTTAAACTATAGCTTAGTTGCATAAAACTCCATATTATTTAAAATTTAACAACTCGATTCATTAAATTTACTAAATAGTGCATTTTGACTTTTTATTATGAATTTTCTATTCATTATGAGGAGTTAAATTTACACTATTTTACAAATTTAATAAATTTAAAGAGTTAAGTTATTCAATTTTAAACCCCATGAGATTTTTTACAATTCACCCATAATTAAAAAGGGATTATGTGCATTTTAGTTTTTTTAAAAAAACAACAACACATAGTCACACCCAACCTTCCCTTCTAAGCTGACATTGTAAATTACTAGGCCTGTAATGCACTATATTGTTTCTTAAATAATCTCATTTTGTACTATGCCGAAACTGAGATGTTCTTAGCCCCTAGACTAGAGTTATCTATTTAGTTTCACATACCTCTGTTTTTTTTTTTGGTCGGAATAGTTTCACATTTCAAAGCTCCCTAAGATGGCATGTTTGACATATCGTATAACATCTAATTAGATTAATTAATATAATATATTATGACTTTATTAGTTATTTAGTATAAATATTGTATTATATAAATTTATCTATCAAACACTTTTATACATTAAAATAATGAATAATTTGATCAAATCTTAGGGATATGATTATGCCTAATTAAATTTTAATGTATAAACTCTTATAAAAAAATTTCCATTACATTTCTAAATATTCTAATATCCTCAACTATTATATATTAGATTTTATATAATCAAATCTTATCTTACCCATCGTATGAAGTAGTCCCTAAGTCATAACGTCAGGTGTGGGCATATATATGTGCTGTTGTACAACTTGCTCTTCACATTTAACTTGTTGTCCTCTTTGTAAAGGTGTAAATTAGTTCGGATAACTCGACTAACCCGAACCGAACTAATTAGGTTGGTTTTGTTTGGTTTGGGTTTGTTGATTGGTTCGAATAAAATCTGAACTAATGAAGGTTTAATTGGTTCGAATTTCAGATTTCAAATTCTCAACTCGAATCGAACCAGTATTTTTATTTTTATTTTTTGTAATTTATGCTAACTTCACTTCAGCCTTTTGGGTTCAAGTCTTCAATGCACAACGGTGACAATGCAGAAAGCTAGAAATGAAAACCTCAGCTCACAGAAGCTCGATTCTACTTGCTCACCGAAGCTTGATTCTACTTGTTCACCGAAACTTGCCGTAGGCTCCGCCATAGCTCAGGGTCAGATATGCTCCGCCACAGCTCACCCACCACCATCACAACTCGAGCCGCGCTAGATTAGCTCCGCCAGGACTGCCATAGCTTCATTTCTTTCTCTCTTTTTCTGCAGTTTCTGCTACGAAGATCCCTGAAGCAAGCTTTCATCTCCCAAGATAAATTCAGGCCTCAGATCCACTTCTTTCTCACTCCTCCATCTCTTCCGCTCTCATTCACACCTTTGTTTTGGATATTTCTTTATTTTACTATTTTTTCTTATTTTTGTATGTGGATAAAAACAAAAATGTTACAGTTATGCTTAAATTAATAGTGTAGTTGGGAGACATCTGATCTAATTCAGGACTTCTTTAGAACCCAATTTATGCGTTTTAAGGTTGAGGTGGTAATAGTGACATAAATGTAGATATATTCACATGTGCAATTCTGTTAAGGATGATAGGAAAAATGTTATCCTCTTAGCTAGTAGAGTTTAATCACCCCTCTCCTTATTTTTTTAACAGATGTCATTGATTCTTTGTCCTGCCTAATCTGACACCATTCATTAATTGCATTGATGCTCATGAATTTATGTCCTTGTTTGTGACTAAGGTTCTGTGCCTTTTATCTCTCTACTGTGAGGATCATTGTATGTTTGCTTAATGAGTTGTATTGAAAATAATATCTAAACTATATTTGAGAATAGTAGTTCTTGAGTTTTATATAATTAGTTAGTTATGTTGTTTAACAGTCTTAAAGTTTCTGAATATTGAACATTAGATTCTGGGAACTAGCAGATATTGTAGAGCAATCATCAGATGGTCTTTCTAGCAATTAGGCCAGGCACTGGAACCTCAGGTCATGGGTTTCAAAAGTTTCTCCCTTCTAGAGTATATCTAAAAGCATGCATTGCAAGATTAGGGGGGTTTGGATGTTTGTTCTAGCAGCAGTGATGCCATGTTATGATATTTGTTATCCTTCCCCTTTGAACTTAGTTGCTTAATTGCATTCGTTTTGTTGCATAAATGCTAGTGAGGGAGTAAATGGCTATGCTTAGGAGAAGCAATTCGCCTTCTGATGGCTTTGCTCTATATCTATATGTTAGTCATGACAACCATCACCCAAGAGGGAGGTGAATTGGGTGATAACAAGTTTTTAAAACAACTTTGAAAAATTATGCATTTTGATATTTTTAATTAACACATGCAGCGAAAAAGGTACAACTATTAGAGATTTGTCAAATACAACTTGGTTATGGAATAAATCAAACAAATAAGTTAGATATCAAATTCAACTCAAGTATATATAATTAAAGCACAAATGTAAAGAGATAGAGTTGAGAAGAGCAAACACAAAGATTTATCCTGGTTCAGCCACCAACCACTTGTGGCCTACATCTAGTCCCTAAGCTTAACTTGAGATTTTCTTCACTATCTCCTAAACTTCACGGGTGCTAGGAAAACCTTTGTACATATAAGAGCACTCCTCAAACCTTAGGATATCTCATCCTTTGTGCTTGAGCCTCAACTTCAAGGGATACCTCACCCTTATAAACTTTTGAGGGATACCTCACCCTCTTTATAGATTATACAAAGTATAGATGGATAGAAACTCTCTCAAGAGTGGATAATACAAATTGAAGTTCTATAATGCTCTTCAAGGATATCTCAAATATTTACAAAAAGACAAAGCACAAATGGATTGAAAGATTGATTCTTGGATTAGTGCAATAGAAATATATTTCAAGATGTTAGTTATATGTAAAAGATGACCCAAAACTATGTATTTATAGTGTTCTAAGAAAAAGAGTCGTTGGGTATTAATTTCATTCATTAAAAGCTCAAGAAAATAGATGTTATGTGATTTCTGGGTCGTGTTATTCGAATAACAGCATTGTTATTCAAATAAATCTTCAAAAACATGTTCTAGAACATTTTCTGAGTCGTGTTATTCGAATAACACTTTGATTATTCAAATAAATCATTAAAAACATGTTCTGGAACATTTTTTGGGGTGTGTTATTCGAATAGCACATCCCTTATTCGAATAAACTACTCTAGTTTTAAAAACTGACTTTAAAAGGTCATAACTTCTTCATTTCTTATTCGATTAAAGCAAATGACCAGTCATTGGAAAGATCTTTGAGTCTCTTTTCAAATGAAATAGTTTCACGACAAAACTCAAAGAATTTAAAAGTTATGATCAAAAGAGTAACCAAAGGTCAGTTTTGTAAAACTCAAACTTGGTTATTTTTCATAGTTTTGAACTATTACTATAACTAGCTTTTCAAAACAAGTTTGTTGGGCATTTTAGCAAGTGAAAATCATTTGTAAAGCTTTGAAAAACATATTTGAGATATCCAAAAGGCTTTTTACATAAAGACCCCAAGTATTATAAGTTATACCATTTAATCTTCCTTTGGACTTGGTCTTTGACATGTCTTTGTCGTTATCAAAACCTTTATGAGATAGACATGCAGATTCTCCTTGAGTTGAACATAATTGAGATCTTTGTTTTGTTGTTGTAATGTTCACTCTTGATACTTGGACTATCCTACAAAGTATTGCTCACTTAAACAAACATAGTTAGTCCAAATTCATACTTCAATATATTCATATGCATGATTCATAAATGTATAACTTTAGTTAGTCTAACATGCTTATAAAACTTTCATAGACACATCCAAATAAGACATTTATCAATTACTAATAGATATGCTCTATATATAATGCAACAAAGAACACTTTGCACATGTTCATTTAAATAGAATCAAATCAAATATTAATTCATTATAACTCATATAAAGCATTATTAGACTTATTATATAAAGAATGCTACACATATCTCATTGCATGATTGTTAAGTGAAATATAACTAGATAAAGTACATAATCATGTATGATACAATATATCTCATTAAGCACATCTATGTAGCATAAGCATCATTCTTTTTATCTTGTATTTGTCATCATCAAAACACCATATTAAATCATTGGGGAAAACTTATATCCACAATTTCTTCCTTTTTGATGATGATAAATCATCAAAGAAAAAATATGTTGAGTAATATAGAAAAAGAGATATTCACGCAAGATATCAAATAATTAAGCACAAGAATATATTTTTCTTTCCAATTTTCACTCCCCCTATTTGACATCAACAAAAAAGCTTAGGAAAGATATAAATATTTTCTCTCCCTGTATAGATAAAACTCGTGTTGCTAAAAGGAGTAGGATAATCAAAACCAAAAACTTCTTCAGGTTATTCAAAACATAATTATCTCCCCCTATTTGATTGTACATATGATTCAAGAATAGAGAGATGAAACAAGCATGTTTTCAATATATAAAAGATTATTCATATAATACTTGTCATATTTTGGTACGTTAACATTTATCATATGATAGCAATAAAACACTCCATGTAGTCAAACAAGGATGTTGGCCAAAAGATATAACTAACAATTTAAGAGCTAGGCTCCCCCTCATTGAAGTACGAGATGAATAAAGTTAAATATGTAAGCCAAAACCATGTAAGCACATTATCATAAAGTAAAGCAAGGTAAAAAATACTTATTTTTAATCCATCAATCAAAAGAAAAACATTTTAAAACTTCTTTCTCTTTCAAAAAGAATTTTACAAGAGCACATTACATTATCGAAACCATTTTAGAAGGGTAGAGAGATTTTATATTAAAACCACATATTCATTGAGACAGATCAATCCAATTCAAAAGAACATAGGTACATCTCCTTGATGAAATATACTATAAGGATCAAAACATGTATAGAACTAATATCATCCACCCTAAATGCAATGACAAATTAGCAAGTTAATATCCAATTAGGCACTTTGTTAATGCTAAGCATACTTCTCATGTAAAGAAAACATATAATCATTTAAGATCAATTTTTCAACAAGTATCATACAATCCACATAGAATATCACAATAGCTTGGGGATAGAGATACTTATTGAGAGAGTAATGCTTCTTTAGAATGTTCTTCATTTATTTGTCCTTTGAGTTTGAGCTTTCTTCCATTGCGTATTCCATTACATTGCACTTGAAGAAAGTCTTCTCATTTAACCACATATGCTTGACATTTCAATGTTTGATGACTATATTTGAAACATATAGAGACACTTGCTAACTCTAAAAAGTTCTCTAAAACATAGGTTAACATCAAATATCATATAAACCCATTTACAAACATAATTTAGGTTGATATATAATGTAAATCATGTATCATATTATTGATCATTCAATGTTAGCTCTAACAAGAATGCATGAAGCACATATGCACTTGAATCTAAAAGCATAGTTTAAGTATTTTCAAAGCAAGATTCAAGTTTATCAAGAAAAACATGATCATCATCAAAACATATATAAGCATCTTGGGGCAAACAATGATCATGTAAGGCATGTAATATCAAGTAAGGAATTTTAGTATGCACACATGCCAAGTTTCTTACATTGAAGTTCAAAGCAAAGTTCAAGGCATAAGATGAATAATTTACTTCTTATTTTTAAGATATGAATATATCAAGCAATTTCAAATAAGAAGACATATAACTTTTAACTTTCCAATCTCCAAGTAAGTATATAGGACAATTAAGCATCAAAGAGAAAGAATTAGAACTACTTATGAGCATGAGAATTTTCATATTTGAACAAAGAGAATAGGTCACAAACTCAAGAACAAAGATATTACCATAAAACATGACATTCCAGCAAAATGTGTGCATATCTAGCATATTAGCATATGTAAAGACACTTTTGAGGCACAATACTAGAAAAGCACAACTTAAGGCATGTTAAGGCATAAAACAACTCTCTACTTCTCCAAATATCACATGATATTCAATTTAAAGCATAAGTAAAGATGAGAGATTGATATCACCAAAAGTGTACTCTTTGAGTTTTTATAGGTAACTCCAACTTCCAAGTTTTAAGTCTCCATGACCGAATAGAGATTCTTTGCACCCTTTTTAAAAGTTAAATCCTTTTAAGCTTTACTAACCTCAAGTTGAATAATCTTATTCCATTTAAATGTTTGCTTGAGGTAGTTATCACCCTACAACACAATTCAAAGTACTTTTTTTGGTATTCATTAATTTTGGATCCATAGAGGTTAGTCATCATGTCAAACTCATAAGCAAATAAGCATTCAAACTAGCAAGGCAAAACAACAAATGAGTTCACAAGGACAAAAGATATTTTATTTCATTGATCAATTTAGCCAAGTACATATATTCATCAAAATAATAGCCAATTACATTTGGTTAAGCATTTGCATTTTTAGTCCAATTACAAAGAATTTAGTATATATAACAAATTCTTGAGAAATAAAGGGGAAAAGTAGCATAACCTTTCATATAATTCGTGTTTATTCGAATATGAGGTTCTTGATTCAAATAAACTTGTGGAAAATAACCAGACTTGGCTTTCTGCCAAGTATTATTCGAATAACAGTGTTGTTATTCGAAAACACAGCACCCAGAAATGTCTTTCTATCAGGCTTTATTCGAATAACATTGTTGTTATTCGAATAACACAGCATCCAAACTTGGCTTTCTACCAAGCTTTATTCGAATAACCATTTGGTTATTCGAATAACACCAGCGAAGAACATATTTAAAATGCTTCTGCCAAGCGTTATTCAAATAAGGGTTTCCCTTATTCGAATAAAACAATAAAAAAACAGATACCAGGGCTACTGTGTTCTGTTATTCGAATAAAAATTCCTTTATTCGAATAAGATACATTTACGAGCAGATTTTAGTGACTACTGAAGGAAGTTATTTGAATAGAATGTCCCTCTGTTCGAATAAACACATAAAAAACACAACAGTAAGCATATGCAACAGGTCCAAAAGATTAATAAAAGCTTATCCAAGGATTAGAGAGATTCATTTCAGCATACATGCCAAGTAAGAACATAAAGATATGAACACGAAATTCTAATTCTTACAAAGTCATTTTAAATTAACTAAAAGATCATGTTAGATAAAAATAAGATAAAAAACCATCTAACACAAACACTCATTTAAGTCATAATTGATAAAAAACTCAAGCTCAAGGATATTATCATCAAACATTTCATTTTAAATAAGCAGTATATTTTATCTAGCATATTAACATGTAGAAGCATTTTTAAGATATAAAGTTGGAAAAGCATAACACAAGTCTCTACTTATTCAAATATTGCAAGTCCAAGCTTCATGAGACAAGGAAAAGAGTTTGGAGTATTTTGGGCCTTTGTGCTTGGAGCAACCACTTTCAAGATGTCAAAGTCAACTCTTGGCCTTCAAGCACACCTACAACACACTTCAATTTTTGACTTTTAGTACCAAAATTTTCTTAGGTCCTTGTATGTTAGTTTTTTTATTATTAATCCATTATGCTCTCATAAAGATTAACTTTTTCATAGTATTTAAATTGAGCACAACAAATTAAATAATCAATTATTATTAAGCCCATAACTAATAGCATGCTTACTTTTCATGATATTTAGACAATTCAAAACATAGCAAGCATACCTAGGCATTGTAGAACCTCATGTACCGAGATATATAACAAATTAATGAGCTATGGTATAATAAGAATAAACATAATCATGTGCTAAATATAATATTCAAGTTTTACTAAGTACACATGACTCTATCATCACCTAAGGCCTACAAGGAATATACCTCATATTCATTGTCTTTTTATATGAATGTGCATAAGAGGTAAAAGTTTTTGATATCTTGTCCTTGGTAATCAAGGAAACTCTTTTCCTTACCCATTGTTTCTCTTTTGTTGTTTTGAACTTTGCAAGTTCCACATTTTGTACTTGAGAAGGTTTGGTTGAAGTCATCTTCCTTCTTTCACCAAAACTTCTACCATTGGGCTTTGGAAGCATTCTTCTTGATGATTCCTCTTTCCTTTGACCAATTAGTCCATCCTTTTGAGAAATTTTCTTCATAATTGAAACACTAGGAGGACATTTTGGTACCCACTTCATCTTGGGTCCTTGAATGTTAGTACTAGGGCCTTTAAGATTTTTAGGAACCCATACCATATTATTTCTCATATAAAGATTTCTTCTATAGTTGCATAAGTGAGAAATATGTCCTAGATGACCACAAAAATTGCAAACAATTGAATTTAATGATGGTTTTGTCCTTTGAAGATCATCTTTAGAAAATTGAAGCCTTTTGTTGTTATTACATTCTATAATATGTTTGCCATAAGCCTTGCTTGAATTTTTATGTGAAATAACATTAATTTTATTCTCATTAACAAGCATGGAATGTAAGCCATTAGAATCATTAGCTTTGGCAAATTCGGAATATAAGTCTTCAACTTGATTTTCTAAATCAATGCACTTTTCACAAGAAGTTGAGGTTTCACATTTCAAAGACATTTCCTCATCAAGAAAAGCATATTCATTTCTTAAAGTCTCAATATCATTTTCAATGGAGGAAATGTTTTCCAAACAAGATAAGTTTTTCTTTTCCAAAAACAACAAGCCATCATATAGTTCATCATATGCACATTGTAGCTCATCATAGGAATGACCATAATCAATATAAGTGTTATTTACCTCAAAGTCCTTTTTGGCCATATAAGAAGTGGTCTCAATTTCTAGCATACTTGACTCTTTAAGAGAATCAACATCTTCCTCATTGTTGTCCTTCAAGAATTCAAGAACATCTTCTTGAGAACATTCTTCAATAATGTCTTCCTCTAAAGGCTTTTGTTCTTCTTGCTCTCTATATGTAACTTTATGTGAAAAATCATTGTTAGCAAGATAAATAGTATCAAAAGCATGCAATATATCTTTAGCATTAGAGCAACTCTTAATTTTACCATAAGCATCATCATTCAAACTACTTCTCAAGATTTGCATAGCTCTAATGTTCAAGGAAAAACATTTCATATCATAGGCATTCCAAGTTTGTTTTGATTTGCAAGTAAATTCATCAAGCATAATATCCTACAAATCAAGATCAATAGATTGCATATATAACTCCATTCTAGTTTTTTAATAAACGAAATGCACACCATCAAAGAATGGTGGTTTATCAATTTCAAGACCTTCCATTTTGAAAAGCTTTCAATGGTTGCCAACAAACAAGGATCTTTAACTCTAAGCGGTTAAGCTTTCAACAAAGCATAAAGCTCTGATACCACTTGTTAGTCATGGCAACCATCACCCAAGAGAAGGGTGAATTGGGTGATAACAAATTTTTAAAACAACTTTGAAAAATTATGCATTTTGATATTTTTAATTAACACATGCAGCGAAAAAGGTACAACTATTAGAGATTTGTCAAATACAACTTGGGTTATAAAATAAATCAAACAAATAAGCTAGATATCAAATTCAACTCAAGCATATATAATTAAAGCACAAATGTAAAGAGATAGAGTTGAGAAGAGTAAACACAAAGATTTATCCTGGTTTAGCCACCAACCACTTGTGGCCTACATCCAGTTTCCAAGCTTAACTTGAGATTTTCTTCACTATCTCCTAGACTTCACGGGTACTAGGAAAACCTTTGTACATACAAGAGCACTCCTCACACCTTGGGATATCTCACCCTTTATGCTTGAGCCTCAACTTCAAGGGATACCTCACTCTTACAAACTTTTGAAGGATACCTCACCCTCTTTATAGATTATACAAAGTATAGATAGATAGAAACTCTTTCAAGAGTGGATAATACAAATTGAAGCTCTATAATGCTCTTCAATGATATCTCAAATATTTACAAAAAAACAGAGCGCAAATGAATTGAAAGATTGATTCTTGGATTAGTGCAATAGAAATATGTTTTAAGATGTTGGTTATATGTAAAAGATGACCCAAAACTATGTATTTATAGTGTTCTAAGAAAAAGAGTCGTTGGGTATTAATTTCATTCATTAAAAGCTCAAGAAAATAGTTGTTAAGTGATTTCTGGGTCGTGTTATTTAAATAACAACATTGTTATTCGAATAAATCTTCAAAAACATGTTCTGGAACGTTTTATGGGTCGTGTTATTCGAATAACACTTTGGTTATTTGAATAAATCATTAAAAACACGTTCTGGAACATTTTCTGGGGTGTGTTATTTGAATAACACATCCCTTATTCGAATAAATCACTCTGGTTTTGAAAACTGACTTTAAAAGGTCATAACTTCTTCATTTCTTATCCGATTAAAGCAAATGACCAGTCATTGGAAAGATATTTGAGTCTATTTTCAAATGAAATAGTTTCACAACAAAACTCAAAGTATTTTGAAAGTTATGATCAAAAGAATAACTAAAGGTCAGTTTTGTAAAACTTAAACTTGACTATTTTTCATAGTTTTGAACTATTACTATAACTAGCTTTTCAAAACATGTTTGTTGGGCATTTTAGCATGTGAAAACCATTTGTAAAGCTTTGAAAAACATATTTGAGATATTCATAAGGCTTTTTATATAAAGACCCCAAGTCCTATAAGCTATACTATTTAATCTTCCTTTGGACTTGGTCTTTGACATGTCTTTGTCGTTATCAAAACCTTTATGAGATAGACATACACATTCTCCTTGAGTTGAACATAATTGAGATCTTTGCTTTGTTGTTGCAATGCTCACTCTTAGTATTTAGACTATCTTACAAAGTATTGCTCACTTAAACAAACATAGTTAGTCCAAATTCATACTTCAATATTTTCATATGCATGATTCATAAATGTATAACTTTACCTAGTCTAACATGCATATAAGACTTTCATAGACACATCCAAATAAGACATTTATTAATTACTAATAGATATGTTCTATATATGATGCAACAAAGAACACTTTGCACATGTTCATTTAAATAGAGTCAAATCCAATATTAATTCATTATAACTCATATAAAGCATTATTGGATTTATTATATAAAGAATGCTACACATATCTCATTGCATGATTGTTAAGTGAAATATAACTAGATAAAATACATAATCATGTATGATACAATATATCTCATTAAGCACATCTATGTAGCATAAGCATCATTCTTTTTGTCTTGTATTTGTCATCATCAAAACACCATATTAAATCATTGGAGAAAACTTATATCCACATTGTATGCACACCCATGTGCACTTTTCAAGGAAATTATAGAGGCCAAGGTGCAGTGGCCTAGATCCTTAATCCTTTACAATTTACTTGCATAGGAAACTGATGCACTCAGAGCCTCAGTTGGTCACTGTAACAATGAAATCAATTGTTAATTGAATGTCTTGAATGGCTAGTGTAATGATGGGGTCAATCTTATGTATTAGGAACTATCCTCTCTTAATGGCTGCATAGAAAGTTGCTCTTGCTCTGGCTGTTGATTGTACTGCAATATTGAAGCCATCTAAATTGGAATCTGTGTATGTTCTCATCAACTATTACAAACTTGATTCTTTGTTATGTTTGTTTCTCATGTTGTATTATTATTTATAATTTTAGGACTTGTTTGGAGCTGGCTGAAATATGCAGAGAAGTAGGCCTCCCTCAGGTGTATTAAATATTGTCACTGGATTAGGCCATGAAGTTGGTGCTCCTTTGGCATCCCATTCTGATGTAGACAATGTTCAATTGTTTTTAGTTATCAATAGAATCAAAATTATATGGAGCTATATCTTGTTTTATATCTTGCAAGTATTGTTACTATGATGTCATTGAGTTTGCAAAGCCACTATGCCATTGTGGCTGATATTTATATTTTCAACAGATTTCCTTTGCTGGAAGCTCTGCAACTGGGAGCAAGATTATGAAAGTTGCAGCTCAGCTGGTCAAGGTATTTTTAAGCAGTATTATGATATTATCTGCAACTTATGTACAGTTCATATTGTCCTTCTGTTTTAATAGCTAGAAGAGAATAAAGAACACACATATAGAAGAAGAAATGGAAATCCTTTTTTTTCTTGCCATATTTTCTCTTTTATCTTTGAGTTCATGTAATATCAAATTTGTGGTTTCTTGGCACCTTGTTTCACTAGAGCTTGGTGGAAAAAGCCCAATCATTGTTTTTGAGGATGTTGATCTTGATAAAGGTCAGTGTCTTCTCAAGTATAGTTATTTTGTTATGGACAACTTATATTTTCTTGCAATATGGAATCACATTTCCTGTAAAATTAATTGTGGATAAGTAAATTTTGAGTATCTAAAACCTATTGCTTTATTCAAACAGATGCTCATATACAATTTAATTTTAGATCTATTCTATATGATTTAAACAGCTGCTAAATTTAGATTTATGTTTTAATATTATTTAGAATTTTAGATATATTATGTGCACTTTTCTGTATTGTATGTATAATTATATAACTAAATTTTGTGTTAAAAAAAATAGTTAACCCGATCACCCGAACTAACTAATCTGTAGATGTTCAATTCGGTTTGGTTCAGATTTGATTATCAAAAAATAAAAAAACCAAACTAATTGATTTTAATTAATTCAAATTTATTTTTCTTCAAAACCTGAACTAAACCACTCACTTACATCCTTACCTCTTTGTGGGCCAGATAAAGCATGCAGTGAACACACTTCGTTATTGAGCATTAAGCATACATGGAGGCCCAACTATATAAAGTCACATGGAATCTTGAATCATAATCCAACTTTTTCAATGATTATATGATTTGTGCAATACCTTGTGAGCGGCGCTAGAACTTTACTATGATGGTAGGTCAAGCACATAAAATATAAAAAGAGAAGATCATCAATTAAAGGTAATGTGTGAAATTTCACTTTATAAGGGTATCAACTAAACATATGAATAAGAATATATAAAAAAAAAACTTTCAAACTTATGGGGACCATAGCATCGCAGGTCCCTTCTCTCTCTTGTCTCTGCTTGTCAGTCGATTTGATTAGTGTATGAAAATATTTTTTAAATATTTTATTATTAGATTAAAATATTAAAATGTAAATATAAATAATTATAATTAATATTTATTTTTAAATTAAATTTTTATTTATTTTAAGATATTCTTAAACAATAATTATATATATATATATACATGTTTCTAAATATTTGTCTATCTTGTTAGCATTATTGCACAGTTGTAATGAAGGAGATGTTGGGCAGGATGAAAATAAGAATCGAATAATGGGTTAAAAGCAATAAAAGCCCATGAACAAAGTTGAAGAAACTGGAAAAGAAATTGGGCTGCACAACAACAAATAGAAGAAGAAAATAAAAGAAGCAGCCGCACGCTTCTGGAGACACAGACTTGAGGAGCGCCGCACGAGACAGTGCAACAGGAGAAAAGGCAGTACGCTGCCCAAGGAAGAGAGAAACAGATTGGCAGCGCAGCGTGAAGCGTGACGCAGAGAAAATTTTGAAAACTTAATAGAAAATATTAATTAATGAGATAATTTTATTATGTTTTATTAAATTTTTTAGAGTAAGAGAATAATGAAATTTTTGACTATTTAAGTATTATTATGTTAAATTATTTGTACTTAATTTTAAATTTTAATATTTATTTATTTTATTTTTTATGATATTATATGAATGAATTTTAAGATAAGTTTAATTATGTTTTTTTTTTATATTTTATAATTTATTGTTAATAGTAATTATTAGATATCAATTATAATTTTTTATTAGTGTATATTTTATGATTTGATAATTTATTATTAATTAAAAAAATTATCATATATTTGATTATTATATTTAAGTCTTTTATTGATAGATTTTTCGTAATCATATACTTGTCTTAGATGTTTATGAGTTAAAATATTTAAGTATAATAATTTAACATAATTAATATTAAAATTAATTTTGATGAATTCTAAACCTTAATCTTCTTACATCTAGTATAAATTTAATTTGTTTATTTTACTTTAATTCAATTTATATTTAAAATTAATTTTTGTTTACCATTAATTATTTAATATTTTTTATTTCTTTATTCTTTTAACTGTTTTTTTAATTATTTCTTTGTAAAATCGATACTCTAAAATTATGCTACAATTATCACATTATTTTTCGACTATAATCACGATTTCACTAGCTTTGCCTATGAGCAGTACTTTAAAAGAAATACCAAGAACACGATTCTTGTGTCTGTTAGTGTGTTATTACCATTGATGCTTTTGGCATCTCAAATTATAAATATTTATTATCACAAAGGTTGCATGTTACTGTAATTAATTATAAAAATTGCTGTTTTTCTTATATAAGATATTTTGTATTTTTTGTTGCCTATTCACATTATAACTTACTCCTAGGAATTTCTTTTTAGAAACTATACAATGCATGCAAGTAATGCGCGTCGTTGCCTTTAAAGGAGGCCTGCCCCCCCCCCCCCCCCCCCCTCCTCAACATGTTTTTATTTTATTATTTTTTATTTTTCTAAAGATGGCCTCCCCCAGCATAGTTGTTTTCAACTTACCTAGCTCCATCACTGAAAGTCTGAAAGCACTTTGTTACACTCTTACCAGGAGCATGTTATGTGCCCTGCTATCCTTAGCACACATATGGACTTGATACTGGATTATGTTGTCTCTGACCTAACTATTATGGATTAGTATATTATTCAGGAAAATAGTGTTTATATTTTCTTCCCTTAAAATATAGTGTTAACTGCTAGGTTGATGCATCTTGAATTGCCTTCATGTCATTGATTTGTGGTATGTTATAGTAGTGGGTTATCAAATATCAAATATCCATTACCATTATTGACATGACAGATGTAAAGCAGACGAGTGCCTGCATTTGAGACTTTTTATCTTTAGGTCTAAAGCAGTTTATGTGCTTTGTTTACCAGGGCGAGCAGAATGCTGTGCGTAGTCAAAATTCTCTCTTATAGGGAATAAAAAAATGGTTTTACAGTGCTGTGTAGTTGCTAGAATTTGAAATAAAACTGATCCTAGAACTGTATACGAGTAACAGGTTGGAACTTGGAATATATCCTTAATTTCCTTTCTAAAGGGAGGTATGATTTTCTCCTATAAAGGATTGAGAGAAACATTGAGCAGATGTGGAATAGTAAAATGGGTGATCATTGGTGAGAGAACAAGAGAGGAAAACTAGAAATTTCCAATCATATTCATTGGGAATGCTTTGTTCTTTAGAACTCTATGGAATTACTTGCTCTTTTTCTGAGGGGATATGACAAACTGAAATTCTTTTCTTTAACCTTCCTTGACCCATCCAATCGCCCGATCAAATTAGAGCTATAGGCCTATAGCATATTCCAGATGCTGGCGCCTGGCAGTATCCATTGACTTTCTTCCCTTGCTATATATTAATAAACGATAAAGATCCTCTCCAGGTCTTAAATTTTTTTTTTCTGTGATGAAATATTAAAAGTAATCATGACTTATGAATCCTACCATTGGATCACCAACTACAGGAGGTGCAGTTTGCAGTTCAAAAAAGAACTGCACTGGTAACTTAAATTTTGGATAATTTGAATGACATATTTAATTTTTGAGAAATGTCAAATGCTACTAAATTTTTTTTTTATGAAATCACTCAATATTGACCATTGATCATTCACAGATACCACTCTTAGTGAACTGCAAGTTCCTATATAGCACTGGTGTTAATTTTTATCACGATCAGTGTAAAATTTTATCATATCATTAAAAGAGTGACATTTGATATAGTTGTAATATCAACCTTTTAATAATATAACAACATATAAGCCAAAATGAACTTTGCACACTAATATCCTGTAACTTAACTGCCTTTCATTTAACAAAGTAAAGGTATCCGCTTTTAAACTAGACTAAATAGTAAATATGCATGTAAAGTTGTAGACGCAACTTATACCGTACTTTTAACGTGATAGTGATACTGAAGAAAAACTTCAAATCATAAACTAGCATTTGAGACATAATTACAGAAATTTTCGGCTTGGTTTTTATGCTCAATCTAAGAGCCAAAAAATAAAAAATAAAAAATCTTGCAATATTGTATTATGGATTCTTTTTCTTGCTTTTTGTTATGTGGGACACTAACATTCTGGGCTTAATTTCAACAATTGAGTTGTTTTCCACCAGAAAGCCATTATTATTACCTTCGCATAAGCAGTGGAACCACGTGAGCTACGTGGGAAGCTCGCAAAAATGTGATACTTCCAACTGAACTTTGTTTATTTCTCCAATACTACAAGTCTGTGTTGAATCAGATACCATCTACTTTGAAATACGTACCCTCATGTTTGTTGGTGTATTTATTTTTTTCACTCGTTTATTTTTCTGAAGGACCAATTAAGCAACAAAACGTGGCAATATGGGCACGAGATACAAAAGCCATAACGTGATAGTTGTACTTGTTAGTTTAGGGTGTAGTAGGGAACAAGAAGGAATTGATCCCTGCCATCACATCCCATGGAAAATAAGAAAAAAGCTCTCTCATTAGTCGCTGTTAGGAATCTTACCCAGATGGCTTCTTCAAATACAATTGGTTCCACCTACAAATATCACAATTCAAAAGATGTTTCTATTTCTTTTATTTAAGTTATCCTAGTCTTTCCATCTTTCCTTTTCACACATGGATGAACACTACTATAAAACAAGCTTCTAGCAGCTCCCTGCAAGTTGCACTTAACCCATAATCTTCTGAATTCACAATTTAGACCTGTTTGTGTACCATATACCCTGCACTTTCAATTCTATGGAGAAAAACAACACCTCAAGCTCATCTATATGCAGGAAAATTCGTCAAGCACTTGCAAGCGCTTTCCGAGCTATTCATCGCATCAATCAATACCACACTAATTCAAATTCTCCATCATCACCCCCCACTACTCATCTAGCAAAAAACACAGCTATCAGAGCCAACCCCCCTCTCCCTCAACATATCAAGGTTAATACAGAAGTAGGAGGAGGAGAAATCCCCATCATGTTTGATTATTCAACCCCTACTACAAATGAATATAATGCAGACGTACAGGGTAAGAAATCTCTAGATATTAATGACACTTTCGCCGAGTACATTCAACGTGCTAAGTACAGAATCAGAACCGTGTCAAACGTTGGGAGGGGGCAGAGAAACTCTGCACCAGAGGAGGCTAATGGTACTAGTACTAACAAGATGGAAAAGGAAGATCAAAAGGACCATTTTGCAGATTTTATTCAGCATGCTAAGAAGAAGTTCAGAACTACATCTAATATTGGAGCGATTAGTTCCTTGAAAAGAGGGTAAGATGTTGAACATTGAACTGGGCAGTCTCACAAAGAATGTTGATTAGTAATGCTGGTCAGTGGGTGACTTGATGTTGTTCAAAGTGTTGTGCTTGTGCATCTAATATTCGTTGGAGTGGATACAAATAAGGCCCTACAAGGGTTTGCAAGCAGATATATATGCTGTCTGTATATTTTCTTCTATCTTCCTATTCTATTAAAATTGAGAAGCATGATAATAACTATAATAAGGAGAATCGTTTGGATTATTTTTGGTGGATGGAGAATAATTTGGATTTAATGCTTTTAAATGGTGATTTCTTTGCACGAAATATATGTCGAGGTCTTAACATTTATGTATATTTTTGTTTTAATTCCCCCCCCCCCGCCGGTTTCTTTATTTTACTTGAATTTATCGTGCTATAATTTTGATTTCTTTTTTTGGTGTCATAATTTTGATTTTTTTTATTGTTTGTTGTATTCAACAATTTAATAAAGGTGTCAATAACTTAAATATATATTGTTTACTCAGTTTCTCACGCAATATCAGATCGGAAGTAGTGATTAAGTAAATATCTTCTTAAAAAAAATGAAAATATTAAAAATTAAGGAAAGAAAAAGAGTAAAGCCCTCCCATAATAAGAAAAAGTTCTTGTTTTATTCTATTTTTTTTGTATCATCTCACTTCTATGAACTATCACTGTCTTCTAATTTGGCAATATTTTTCTTGCTCACATCTAATTAGAATTTCTCCCACCGACTTCCCCTCAAATGGCAATCTCATAGAGAAGATTAATGACCAAAGCATTCAAACATACTGTTTACAGTTAGTTTGGTACACTCCTAAAAAAATGAGGAGAAAATTTTTAGAATGAGATTTATATTAAAAATTACATTGAAAACTCATCCCTTAAATTTTTACTCCATTTTTAAAAATATACCTAGCGTGAAGAATTTGATTCCTTAAGATGTTCGGTTAAGATTTTCCTGTATTGAAGAGGAGGAAGTTCGCTACTGATCACAAGGATCACACACCTTCAATTCCTCATCCACATTTATCATATAATGCTATTGGCATTTGGCAGGCCAACCACCCTTCTCTTCCTACTGTTTCTTTTATGATCAAATGCTTACTAATGACACACAAAAATAATCGGATACAAGTCTCTCCCAAAACAACCATTCCATAGAAGTTTCAGCTGAATAATTCTCCCTAAACAACCATTCCATAGAAGTTCCAGCTAAATGATTCTCCCTTATTCTGGTGTGTGTAATTCAAATTGCATTAGGTTCCTACTTAACTTTTTTTTTCTTTTTCAATCAACAAGTCCCAGGAGGACAGAGATTTTTTTTTTTTGGGTCTTTCAGAAGTTGAGAGATGGTACGAGGATGTTACAACTTACAAATAATAAAATGTGGGGTATGAATACTATAAGGCTTCTCAGTGTCAGGCATCGATCCATGACCCAGCCCAGCACTGGCGATCTGACGAAATGTTAGGACCACGGATTAAATGAAAATTTTGAGTCGAACAAACAGAGAATTTAATTGTGGGCTCAGCGTCGGTGGACTGTGGAGGTAGACAACTTTTTGTTAGCTCCATCCAAACGTAAACTTTACGTTATCCATGAGGATCGAGTGTATTAGGAAGATGTATTTCTTATCTCATTTTTTTTTTTTTTTGAGGCAGATTTCTTATCTTAATTTTAAACTTTAGATTAGTATCTAAATGAATTTATCTTCCAAACGTTAATGTGAAGAGTGTGCGGTACATCCTTAAAATTGTTACTACCAATTGATATAAAAGCTAACTTAAATATATCATTACCGTAAAAAAAAAAAGCTTGTTGGTTCATGGTGTTTGAGTAATATTAAATTTCTTTCTACACATGTTTACATAAATATAAGTAATTAGAAAAAGTATAATAAAACTTGATTTAGTCTAATACGCTTACATATATTAATGAGAAGAGATCGAATTTATTATGAAGAATATCAAAATATAATTTTTGAATAGATAAAGTTGTAAACCGTACACACTACAACTTTTGTATAGATAAAACTGTAAATCATTCTTCTTTTTTTGTCACGGTAACTTTTGCACAGATAAACCCTCTACAAAAGGCAACTTTTAAAAATCACAAAATTACAAACCCTACACCAATGCAAACTTTTGAAAATAAAGTTGCAAATCTTTCATTGCAACATTACTAAAAAAAATTTCTCCCTCATTCTCTATGTCTTTAACAATTTCTCAATACAAGTATTTATAATATACAATAACTTACTTGATATGCAACTACCATTTTACATTGTTTATAACTTTCCTATGTTTCCATTAAAAAAAAAAAATCTCTTTCTTATCTTGCATATATCTCATATATCTTTCATATTTATTATATATACTTTTCACATGTTTCAATATTAATTACATGATATAAATCTACTAATAAAATAAAAAATTAGTAATATCAATTTTTAAATTAAAAATTTGAGTCAAACCCAAAAGTCAAGTTTCCATTTGGTTTAAGTTTTGATAAAATTGAGTTTAAAAGAATTGATGTTGAAATAATTGATTTTAAAAGAATTGATGTTAAGAGAATTAATTTGTGTTTGGGAATGATATTTTAAAAGTTAGTTTAAAAAAATTGTTTTTGCTTGGATAAGATTAAGTAAAATTACTTTTAAAGATAAAATGATCAAAGAGAATATAATATAACCTTAAAAGAAATAAAGAGATAAAAAAATGAGGATAGTACGGTAAATTAACAGTGTACGTTTCGATAGTGCAAAAGTAAAAACTCCATCTATTTGCTGTGAGTAGAATTGAAGTTGAACAAAGGGACCAAACATGATAAAAATTCTTTTTTTTTTTTTAACAACGGGACAAGCGCCCAAGAATTACGCTACAACAAACGGATCAAAAACAGTATTGCTGGCATTAGCAAAAATAGCACAAGAAATAAAACTAGGCATAGAGCTAAATAGATTATATCCATGAGTAACAGTATGACCTTGCTTAGCAAAAAGATCAGCACAAGCATTCCCCTCACAGTAAGTGTGCATGAGTTTGATCTCCAAATCCTGGTTCAAAAGCGTAGCTATCAAGCTCAAAGGAACAGCACAGGGATGCTAAGGCGGCCATCTAGAATTGACTAAATGGAGAGCACATTTAGAATTAGCCTCCACCTCCACCTTCCTGAAACCCATATACAACAAAAAAGATGCCCCAAACCTCAGCAAGAGTGATCGAACAACTGCCCAGGTTAGAAAAAAAATGCTGAAATAAATCCTTCACCGTGGTTTCTAAGAATACCACCACAAGGTGCATAATTCTGCTGCATAAAAACTGATCCATCCACAATCACCTTGATCCACCCTTCAGGAGGAGTGTGCCATTTAACATGAATAGAATTCATAATGGGAACACGGGCCAAGACTTCAGATTAAGAAGCAAAAGCCTGACTATAATTGTTTGCTAAGGAGAAACACCTCTGGGGGAAAAGATGGATAGGGTCATTAAGGCCCTAAAAAATTACCTTATTTCGACGAGACCAAAGGAGGGAGCAAGACGTGGCAAACAACAAACTCCAATGTCCATCAGGAGCGAGCATGACCCATACTCTCAGTAATATTATCAGAAAACCAATCCTGGAGCTGCAAGCTATAAAAACGCTGGACCCTAGCAGGCTGAACCAGCTTATTCCACACATGCCTGGCCGGAAAGCAGTCCCAAAGCTCATGAAGGACCGATTCCTCCCTGCACCCACAAACACTGCAGCTACTATTCTGTGTCAAGTGTTTAGAGACTCTTAACTTATTTGTAAGCAAAGCCTCATTAGCAGCTAACCATACAAAAGAGCGAAGACGCTGAGGCACCTCTATGTGTCAAATGAACAAAACTTTGTTCTAACTTTTTTCTTCTAATCTTTCTTTCCAACTCCTTTAACTACCTACCATTTATTACTTTTAACTCTACTTAATTGAATTAATAGACACATAAATGATAATTAAAGGAGTTGAAGGGAATGATTGAAAAAAAAAATAGTTGAAACCAAGTTTTGTTCATGTCAAACTGCCGTAAACAGCTTATCCTTTCTCTCAAAACTAGTATCTACTATAACTCAATAAGTAGATCTAGTAGAAAAATTTCCATCCTTGGAAGGGAGCCAGGCCACACTATCACGGATGTTCCTAGAAACTGATAAATCCAAAGTAGCAATTACATCAAAGAATTCAGGAGGAAGAACCTCACCAATTTTATTCCAATCCCATTGATCCATCACAGTGCAGAAATTAGCAACCGTATCCTCTATATTAATCTCATTCAAAGGCTTAATAGCAAAATCACTCATGGACGTAATACCAGGGAACCACTGATCAGTCCAAAATTTGGTTACATGACCATTACCCACCTTCCAAACCAAATTATTATGAAATATGCTCCAATTTTTTGTGATACCCACCCAAGCTATAGAGCAATCCTTTTTCCTGGCCACTGAAGGAACCAAGTCATCACCACAACCATATTTGGAATGAAGAACCCTGACCCATAACGCGTCTCTGTGATGAATAAGTCCCCAAGATAACTTCATCATATAATCCCCATTAAGGCTCAGGGTATGCCTCAGACCCAGCCCTCCAAGAGATTTCGGTTTGCATAATTTATCCCAATTCACAAGGTGAATTTTTCTGCCATAAACAGTGGATCCCCACACAAAATCCCTACAAACTTTATCTACTTGGTCACGTACACTCATAGGTTATGAAGCACAGATACATTGTTTTTTAAGCGTATTTACATGTTTAACATATTTTTGTCAGACACATGAAGATAATTGTACGATGCACGTGTCCTGCATGTTTGAATGTGTCCGATTAAAAAGATTATTTTTTTTTAATTTGGACAGGTCTCAGACACACTTGAACACGTCTGGAACACGTTTGAACGCGTCTAGGACACAACTTGGACACAATCCATAAATATTTTTTTTAAAAAAATTAATTTCCATAACTAACGTTTAATGTTCAATTAATAAGTTTGTAATCTACTCAAACTCAATCACATAATTGATGTCTCAAACTACTATTTTTACATACCAGTATTTTAAGTTTTATCTTTTCACACGCTACTATTAGACTTTTAAGTTTTATCTTTTCACACACCACTATTTTTATCTGCTCTTTTTACCTCTACTCGTACCAAGCTGTCTACTTTGTCGTCACCGAAGTTTGTCTCACACTAATATTTTCTCTAGTTAATTTTTTTTTATGCACATGTATTTGTATATAGTTAATTCTATTAGGAGAAGTTAGTTTAGGAGATTTTTTAGAATATGTCAATAGAAATTATGCTTCATATGTTTTAGGATGAGCTTACTAAGTATCAAATATTGACACATATGATATATATTAAGATATTATAAATTTTCAAACTTATAAAAATTATATTAATGAATTATAATTTTTTTAAATTTTACACTTTTATATATATATATATATATATATATATATATATATATATATATATATATATATATATACATATATATATATATATATGTATAATAACATGTCCGTGTCCCGTATTTATGTTCGTATACGTGCTTCATAACTCATACGTAATAAAGCAGTTTGCATGGTGTAAGAAGGAATAGAAGCCAAGGCAGATTGAACTAAAGTAGCACAGCCAGCCAAGGAAAGTGTGCTAGCTCTCTAACCATTGAGTCTACTATAAATCCTTTCCAAGGTATAGTTGTAAATCTGCTTGGAAGTTCGCTCATGAAGCAACGGAACTTCTAGATATTTGCCTAAATTCGAAGTCAACCAGTAACCAAATTCGTCACTGATTTCTCTAGGACGAGAAGCATGAACATTTCTAGAGAAATGTATACAAGTTTTATCCACATTCACCTTTTGCTCTGAACTCTTGTAAAACAAATTCAGAATTCCTTTTATCATAGTAACTTGCTCTATTGAAGCCTTCGCAAATAAAACAAGATCATATGCAAACCCAAGATGGGAGAGTTTGGGACCTCCACGAGAAATAGTAATAGGCTACCAAAGACCATTTTCTACAGCCAGAGAAATCATTTGAGCCAACCTCATTTTAACCAACGTAAACAATAGTTTGAGTGTCCAATAATCTAAAACAAATGGGCACTTAATAAGGGTATGTGTATCTAAGATTGTACTCAACAGCAACAGCCGTGTTGAGTTGAAGGGGAAAAAAAGTCTTCCCACAACCATGCCTTAGGAAGCACAAATCTTAAGTTTGGGTCTTTACATATTTGATAGGCCTCCTCCTCATTGTGGTAGGCTTTTGTTGAATTATGTTGGGATTACGGGAGCCAAAATAGTTGGAGATTAATTTTCAAGGGTTTATTTTTTTTGAATTAAGCAAAAAAATAATCTCAATGTGAGATTTTTTTTATTTACACTTGAATTTTTAATAATCTTATAAGTAAAAGAATGGATCTTCTCATGTCAAATTTTCACATGACTTTATCATGTCATGTGGAGAGACATAAATACAAAAAATTAACATAATAAGGTCCCACATATTTTAAGAGGGCCCTATTAACATGAGAGAATTAATTCCCCTTTGGCAAATACTTGGAGAGATTTAACTCCATTGGCTTATCTTTTCTTTCGGGGGTTAAGCAAGAAATTAACCTTATACCTTAAAACATTAGGTCCGTGGGTTATCTTGAGGAGATTCAATTTCACTGGATTATCTTTTCTTCTAAAGGTTAAATAAGAAACTACAATAGTTAGTTTCACACTATATTTGAACTTTAAACCTTAAGACATTAAGTTCATAGGTACTAAGAGTATTCGCGATTCGATTTAGATCGGTTTTAAGTCAAAGAAACAACTGATCCAAATAATATTATTTATATCGGTTTGGATTAGATTAGACTTTATATATTTTGAAAACGAAACCAATCCAATTCGATATAAATCGATTTGAATTAAATCAGTTTAATCGGTTTTTGACTTAAATTTTTTTTAAGCAAAAATTTTTGTGAGTTAAAAGCAATTTAGCCTATTAAAAAGAAAAAAAATAAAAGAAAATATAAAGTAGAAAGTAGAAATAGCTCATTTCACATACTTAAAATAATATTTGCTCACATAAAATGAGAGAAGTTTGTGAAAAATTATAGTTATTATAAGTAAAAATATAAATTCCATAATAAACAAATATATTACATAATATTAACCGGTTTGGATTAGATTGAATTGATTTTGAAAATCAAATCTAAAATCAAATTTGATCCAATCAGTTTTCAAAAACTTAATAAAAAAAGAACCAGATTTATTCAATTTTATTTGGATTTCGATTTTTTAGTTCAATTTTTGGTTTGATTTTCAATTTGGATTAGATTTGAACACCCTTAATGAGTATATCCACTTCTATGGTCCTCATTTTTTTCTATCATTTCTCGTTGTGCGACTTCATTCACTCACACTTAGATTCCTAATAGAATATCAAGATGAAGTCTCTCTTGTGAGGAGTAATTCTTGGGTAGACAACACATACTACACAACAAGAAATTCTCAAATTACTGACGGTCAAATTCATCGATAATTTCTCAAGATCTATTAAAAATTTGAACTTTAGGCATATGTTCGAGCAGAATGTTCATCAGAAAAATGCTTGCCAAAAACAAAAATCCATCGAAATCTATTGAAAAATATTGGTAAATTTGGCTGCTAAAAAAAACAGTGAATTCAGAGGACATGACTTTCTTCCGCCGCAAAGGACTTGTTACCGAATTTTTTTCTTCGAATCCGCCGAAAACACTACATAAGCGACTTTGGGAAGTCTGAGATTTGACTACTCTGCTCATTTTTTGTCTTCCACTGATAGTGGTGATGATGACTCTAATAATAACATTTTCAAACAATTAATATGATCAAAAGTTTGAGTGGTGAAAACGTTTCCACCTCTTATAATGATGAGGAAAAGACTAAGTTTTAAAAAAAAAAGAAATGAGAAAAATATTGCAGATTATAATAATGAATTTACATAATTTTATGAAGTAACTTTTCTGGCGAACAGAATCCCCTAGTAGAGAAGCTAGAGAATAAGAAAGAAACCAAAAGCAAACTTTTTTTTTTCAAGAATGATGACACTAATGAAAATAACATTATACTAGAGTATCATAGAGAGGAATATCCTGATAATATCGTGTACTCAACTTTATTAGAACTAGGATAATTGAGATGGTAGTCTCAAGATCATTACCCTTGTTAATGACATAAAAAATATATGTCTACTTGTAATCGTGTAACAATTTTTAAAGAGTAACAAAAATATTTAATTTTAAGGAAATTTGAGCGAGAGTGATGATGACGACAAGTGAAATCATATATATATATATATATATATATATATATATATATATATATATATATATATATATATATATATATATATATATATCTTATCACATGTAATACAATATGAACTTAAGGAAAGGTTGTCCAAATTTAACAAATTAGTCTAGAAACTAGGAGTGTTAGTATCAAAGAAAATCATTTTTCTTTTGACCTCTTGAATCAATCGCGCTCATGTGTTTTAAAAAAAATTGTGTTGGTTTCTCTCCTAATGAATTGAAATATCAATCTTACTCGCTATAATTTGAGAAGCATATTTTTTTCAAAAGCAATGTTTGTTATGAAATATACTAATCATCATCATTGTCTTCAACTGTTAAATGTAAGAATTTTATTAACATTCTTATGTACGCTCTTTCATACTGTTGATGATAGTCAAATCTTACAGAAGTCAACTCATATGCCCTATCCAATCTAGAGTTTTGGACTATACAATTTTTCTAATCCAAAGAGGTCTCTAGATCGAAAAAGACATATGAGTTGAACTATATGATGTGACTATCGTTAAGCGTAAAGAAAAATGCAAGAATGTTAAGAAAATTCAAGTATTTAACTGTTGAAGACAATGATGATAATTGATGTATTTCGTAACAAATATTACTTTAAAAAAAAAAGTACTTCTCGAATAGTTGCCAACATTTCTGTCCAAACTTACCGGGAAAGATTCAATACAAAAATCTTTTAACATGAGCAAGAGCAATTTATTAAAGATCAAAAGAAAATTTCCTTTTTCTAATATTAGTGTTCCTAGTTCCTAAACTCATTCATTAAATATGGATAATCTTCCATTGATTTCTAGCTATATTACATGTAATAAGAAAAATACATTTACTCCGCCTGTTATCACAATCACGATTAAAACCTTAATCCCAACTTCAGTCAAATACCACTAAATTTTTTTTCTCTCAACTACTCTCCAAAACTCAATAGACATGTACAAGGAGACACACGTTTTTGGTACCACCAGTAAGGGCAATAATCCAGGTATTACCTTCTCAACTTTCTCAATCCTAACAATGTTAAGTTCACGATTTTATCTGAAATATCCTCTTCACAAGACTTTTGTATAACGTTGTTTTCATTGTTAAAATCACTCTTTATATAAATTTTGTCTGCTTTCGATTTCTGTCTTTTCCTCCAACTGTTCCACCATGCAATTTCTGTTCGTCAGAAAATCTACCTCAAAAAAATATGCAAATTTATTTTTTTAAATTCGCAATGTTTTTCTTCTTCTTTTTCTTACATCATCATGCCTAATCTTCTCCTTATCATCACAAGAAGTGAACTCGTATCACTACTCAAACTTTCAATCACATTTACTACCTGATAATCTTATCACTAGATTCATCATCCTCATTATCAGTGGATGATAAAAGATAAATTACTTAAGCAATCAAATCTTAAACTATTCAGAGTCACTTGACTTATCAATACAAAACTAATATTGTCTAATTTAAGGTTTAGAGCTTCCTAGTTCAATAAAACATTAATTATTTTAAAAATTTAAACACAACATTCAGGTAAAGTGTTAATTAATAACAATAACCATTACTATATTACACATTTTCTTGTGTCTCCAACACATGCATATACATCGTACATTTGACAGTTAGGTGTATATTTTTGTAATTTATCATTTTTATGTATTAATTAATTAATATATATTTATTTATATATATTGTATTATATTTTCACTTTTATTTTATATTATAATTCATTAATTTATTAATATTAATATTAATTAATGATTATTTTATTTTAATTTAATATATAAATCATTAAATTAAATAATTATCAACCTCTTACTTAAAATTTTAATATTTCATATTAATATTTTTGTAGCAATTTTAAATTTTAAAATTAGTACATTAACACATAGTACTATATTATTCTTATAATAAATAATAAATTAGTATTAGTCTTAGTCTTTATTAATCAAATATTATAACGTCATAATAGAAAATCATCTATTTATCATATCACAGACAAACACAAACAAACAACAATATTACCATATATATAAATATACAAGTAAACACATATATTCAAAATATAAACACTATATACATACATGCATACATATACATATTATAAACAAATATAACATTGAAATCAAATGAAAAAATAAACAAAAAACAACATACTCGTTCGGCGCTCCCTTGCACCACGTCCATGTCTCTCATGCGTGCACCACGCTTTGTCCACCTCCAACATCTTCCTCCCGATGAACCTCTTCACCGAGAAGAAGGTGTTCTCTTAGTTCACCATCGCCTGCCACTTCATAATTTGATCCACCAACCTGTTGTCGTTCTTGGTGTAAGCCACCACAGACGGTGTCGTTCCCTGCATTTGTTATAATGGTGGGCATTCTGCCCTCCATGGCAACCACGGTGAAGTTGGTCGTCCCCAAGTCAATACTCACCACCTTCTCATTCACCACTCTGAATGGGCCCACCCTTCTGATGGTGGTGGTGGTGCTCTTCAGCTTTAGAAATGTGGAACATAGAAGAAAGAAAGAGGAAAGAGAAAGGCGACAATGGCGTCAATATGATGGTGCTCCCTGCTATATTCGTCTGGCATGAAGGGAGGAAGGAGGAAGGAGGAGAGAAAATGGTTGAGAAAACGAATAAATGGAAGGGAAAGCTACCACGCAAGGCTCTAAAAAAATTTTCGGCAGATTTTGACAATTTTTTTTCGAATTTCTGATGACTAATCCGTGGAAAACCTTAGCATACATAATCGGTTCGCTACCCGAGTATTCCAGAGGCTCATTTCTAGTAGAAAAGCCGCAGGAAATTAGTCGATGCTCTTCCTTGAATTTCTTGTAGTGCCACGTGCACTACAATCAATATTAAACATGTGTGAGGTTGTATGACCTACAATAAAAATGTACTAATGATAACTCTTAGGAATAAGAGTTATTACCATTCTTTTTGCTTAATCATTGTTCTTGTTTTGATCAATTTTTGGAGAAGAATTACAAGTTTTGTTTGATTTAGTAAATATCATTGTTAATCTGAGTAATTGTGAAATGCTATAAATTCGATCTTTTAATTGCTGAAGGTTTGATTTATTTACGAAAGCGTTTATAAAGGGATAATTCTTGAAGGTGTTGCTCTGGGATGCTTTGGAATCTTTGCGGCTTTGGGGAAGCGAGTCACTATAAGATAAAATCATTTCCAAATTTCACTCTTGCCCACTAGAAGACAAAATACATGTTTGTCTTTGCGCTCAAAAAGGAAGAAAGAGAATACAATGCAGCAGCTGTGTGTACTTGGGAATTGGGCCAAGGAATATTTTAGTATTTGAATTTGTAAAAGCCCAAAAAGTGAGGCATGAGAGAGAGTGTAACCCTATTTTGGGAGTGAGTACAAATAGTGAATGTGACCTTGCCTTTAGAGAGCTTTTTGGTACTGTGCAGAGCCGTCAACTCCTGGTTTTGTCTGTAATTCCAGTTTTACGCATTATGTCTTATTTTTCCATTTTCTTTGATTACTTTGTTTCCAAGCTCATTATGAGCTAAATTTTCTTAGTTAGGATTTTATGAATTTGTAATTGTACTGAAGGGTAATCTAATGTTATGGATGTTATTCATTTTCTTCTTTTCTGCTTAAATGTTTAATTTCGGTTTAGCTTGATCAACTAATCTGAAATATCAATTAATTTCGTTTGGAAAAACCAAGTTAGTGGACTTGATTAGAAGATAAAGATAGAACAGTTAATTGGAAAATTAATTGTGTTGAATGAGCTAGGAATAGCCTTCAAGTCTTTAAGTAGCTGGACGTGCTTCTCTGATAACTGAGGGAAATTAATTGAACTTAGGAATAAGAAGCTTTTAATGAACTCAGTTTTTTAATGCTGGAAAGCAAATTTCATTTCCTGGACTAAATGCTGTAGCATCCTGAAGCATACGTTACCCTGAAGTAAAGAATTACAAAGGATTAAAATCCTAACTGTTCCCATTTCTGATTTAAGCACTTCATTTATTACTTTCATTAATTTCTTGCATTTATTATTTTCTGCTTTGACATCTTATTTCTCCATTTACTTTACATGTTTAAAAATTTCTCTTTAATTTCTTGCATTTAAATAGAAGAAGTTAACTCTAGAATTGGTATTTAATACAATTTAAATCCTCGTGGGAACGATCTTGACTCACACTTTATTACTTGTTGACTGTGTACACTTGCACATCTTAAAAATATAAGCGACAAGTTTTTGGCGCCGTTGCCGAGGATTGACAATGGTGTTGAATATTTAAATTCTTTTGTTAACTTAATTTATTTTGTTACTTCTAAAAGTTTGGTGTCTTGTGTTCAAACAGTTGGTCAAGTATTGCAATCTGTATGCGCAGTAAGGGTGAACCTGAGTTTCAAATTGACTTGGAGATAGAGAAAACAGCTAAGAGGATAAGGAAGAGAACCAAAGAACAACGTGCTCAAATCCAACATTCTGAGTTAGGCCTCATGGCTGATCTTTTCTTAAATGATGAGGAGCAACCCAGTATGATTGACAGAGCAAATGACAGAGAAAGGTCTATCAGGGATTATGCAGTCTTTGATCCCCAAACGATGAATACTGGGATAGTTAGGCCAGAAATAACCACCCAGCAGTTTGAATTCAAGCCTATGATGTTTCAAATGCTTCAAACGGTTGGGCAATTCAGTGGTGCTCCTACTGAAGATCCTCACTTGCATTTAAGGCAATTTCTTGAAGTGGCTAGCAATTTCAAAATCCCTGGAGTAAGTGATGATGCATTCAAATTGAGACTCTTTCCTTATTCATTGAGAGACAGAGCAAAGACTTGGTTGAACTCTTTGGAACCCAATTCAATTACTTCTTGGAATGAACTGGCTGAAAGGTTCCTGACAAAATATTTTCCTCCTACTAAAAATGCCAGAATGAGGAATGATATTACTTCCTTCAGGCAGAATGAGGATGAATCACTGTATGAAGCTTGGGAGAGGTTTAAAGATCTGTTAAGAAGGTGCCCTCATCATGGCATTCCTGTGTGCATTCAAATGGAAACATTTTACAATGGATTATTACCACCTTCAAGGTTAATGTTGGATGCCTCTTCTGGAGGAGCTCTTTTGAATAAGTCTTATAATGAAGCTTATGAGTTAATTGAGGGCATAGCTGCCAATAGTTATCAGTGGCCAACCAGCAGAGCAAATTCTTCTAAAGGTGGGGCTGGTGTTTATGAAGTAAAGGAGATGATATATATATGTTGCTCGACTTCTTGCCATTACCAACATGCTGAAAAACTTAACTGCGGTCAACACTAGTAAGGAACCTGTCATGGTTGAACCTACTATGGCTCCAGTAAATTTAGTAGCTTGTGTTTTCTGTGGAGGAAGGCATCTGTTTGAAGAATGCCCTGACAATCCAGTGTCAGTGAATTATGTGGGAAATAGAGGGAATAATTCTTTTTCCAATACTTATAATCCGGTGCCGGAAGCAACATCCTAATTTCAGCTACAGTAATCACTCCAACACTCTGAATCCTCCTTCGGTTATGCATCTCCACATTACCAACAACAACAACGGAACATTCGAAGTAGCAGAACCATGCTCCTGCAAAGGAGCCATCATTGGAAGCTATCTTTGAAAGCTTTCATGGCCGAAACTAAAGCTCAAATCCGAGAATCAAGGAGGCTGTGTAAGGAACTTGGAGAACCAAGTAGGTCGGTTGGCCACTTTGCATTAGCTAGCGACCTGCTTTGGTACTTTGCACTGCTTCCACGAGTCTCCATCATCTTCGGATGATAAAGGGAAGGAACACGTTAAAGCTGTCACTCGAGGAGTGGTAAAGTGCTACAGGATGCTACACATCCAACCTGCAAAGAACAAGGGTAACTGAACCAGCTGAAACTGAGGAACCTAAACATGAATCAGTTCCACGGCCTGAAGATACAGAGCAAGTCATCCCTAAGTGGACTGAACCCAAGATGATTCCAGAGAAACCACCCCCTCCATTTCCACAGAGGTTGAAGAAGGCAGCTCAAGAGAAGCAATTTAATAAATTTCTGGATATTCTGAAGCAACTGCATATTAATATACCTTTAGTTGAAGCTCTACAGCAGATGCCCAACTACACCAAATTTATGAAGGATGTTCTTACTAAAAGGAAGAGATTAGGAGAATTCGAAACAGTTGCAATGACAAAGGAGAGCAGCCAACTGTTACAGAACAAGGTTCCTCAGAAAATGAAGGACCCAGGCAGTTTTACTATCCCTTGTTCTATAGGAAATACTTATTGTGGAAAAGCCTTATGTGACCTTGGAGCAAGTATAAATCTGATGCCTATGTCCATTTTCAAGCAACTGAACATTGGTGAAGCCAGGCCCACTGCTGTGACTTTGCAACTTGCTGATAGATCTATTGCTTATCCAGAAGGAAAGATCGAGGATGTTCTAATCAAAGTGGACAGGTTTGTATTTCCAGTGGATTTCATTATTCTAGATTTTGAGGCTGACAAGGAAATTCCAATTATCCTCGGAAGACCCTTCTTGGCAACTGGAAGAACATTGATAGATGTGCAGAAAGGAGAGCTTACTATGAGGGTGAATGATCAGCAAGTAACTTTCAATGTCTTTAATGCATTACAATATCCTGATGAAGATGTGGAAAGTTGTTCTGTCATTACTGATATTAATGCTCTGTGCAAGAGCAATTGATAGCATCGGCGAGACTTGGAGCATGAGGCTTGAATTGAACAAAGAACTGATTTTGCAGATGAACAGTTAAAGCAGCCGGTTGAAAGGAACTTGGCATACAGATCTTGGATTAGAAAATATGAATCCTTAGACATATCTGCAGACACTTTCACAGAGAATGTTCCTTCTGTTGAAAGACCTCCCATCCTTGAATTGAAGCAATTACCTTCTCATCTGAAGTATGTTTATCTTGGAGAAAAGGAAACTCTTCCTATCATCATTTCTTCCTTCTTAACTCTTGAGCAAGAAAATAGTCTTATTTCACTTTTGAGGAAGCACAAAAAGGCTATTGGATGGCAAATGGCAGACATTAAAGGAATCAGTCCTAGTCTTTGTATGCACAGAATTCTGTTAGAGAAAGATACTAAGAACAGTATTGAAGGCCAGAGAAGATTGAACCCAATTATGAAAGAGGTGGTAAAAAGGGAGATCATTAAATGGCTTGATGCAGGAATCATCTACCCCATTTCAGATAGTGTGTGGGTAAGTCCAGTGCAGTGCGTTCCAAAGAAAGGAGGAGTTACTGTAGTGAAAAATGAAAAGAATGAGCTGATTCCCACAAGAACAGTTACAGGTTGGAGGATATGCATGGATTATAGAAAGTTGAACAAGGCCACAAAGAAGGACCATTTTCCACTACCTTTCCTGGATCAGATGCTTGATAGGTTATCTGGAAGAGAGTTTTATTGTTTTCTAGATGGCTATTCTGGTTATAATCAGATAGCAGTAGCACCTGAAGATCAGCAGAAGACTACGTTCACTTGTCCTTATGGTACATTTGCTTTCGAAGAATGCCTTTTGGGCTCTGTAATGCTCCAAAACCTTCCAGAGGTGCATGATGGCCATCTTCTCTGATTTTATTGAGAAAACTATGGAAATCTTCATGGATGATTTCTCAATTTTTGGAGATTCATTCATGGGATGCTTGGACAACTTAGAAAAGGTGTTGGATAGATGTGAAGAAACCAACTTAGTGCTAAATTGGGAGAAGTGCCATTTCATGGTTAAGGAAGGTATTGTGCTAGGCCATAAGGTGTCAAGGAAGGGTTTAGAGGTGGACAAAGCTAAGGTTGAAGTGATTGAAAAACTCCCTCCACCCAATTCTCAAAGCATCAGAAGTTTTCTAGGACACGCAGGGTTATATAGAAGGTTCATCAAGGACTTCTCTAAAATATCCAAGCCAACTTTGCAAGTTTGTTAGAGCATGATAGTACATTTCATTTTACGGATGAATGTTTATCGGCTTTTGAAACTACGAAGAAAGCCACGATCACTTGCCCCGTGATAGTAGCTCCAGATTGGGAGAAGCCATTTGAACTAATGTGTGACGCAAGTGAATTTGCGATGGGAGCTGTGTATAGGTCGAGGCATAATAAGATATTCCATACCATCTATTATGCTAGCAAAACTCTCGTTGATGCTCGGATTAACTACACCACTACGAAAAAGAATTGTTAGCGAGTTGTATTTGCATTTGACAAGTTCCGAGCATATCGGTGGGAGCTAAAGTAGTGGTGTACACCGATCATGCGACCATCAAGTATCTCATTGACAAGAAGGATGCAAAGCCAAGGCTTATCGGATGGGTGCTTTTGCTTCAAGAATTTGATTTGGAGATCGAGAGATAAGAAGGGAATTGAAAATCGGTAGTGATCATCTGTCAAGAATTGTTGAGAAAGGAGAATCCAAGCTTCAAGAAGAAATCAAAGAGAATTTTCTGATGAACATCTTTTCTTGATTGAAAATCTTTAAAGACACCTTGACGCCTTGAGACATAGTGAATTTCTGGTCGGTGGGATAATTCCGGTGGATATGAACTCTCAACGAGAAAAGGAGGTTCAAATGCATCAAGTTAAACACTTCTACTTGGGATGAACCTTTTACGTATAAAAGATGTCAAGACCAGATCATGAGAAGATGTGTTCTTTGAGGAAGAAGTGCAAGCTATCCTTAATGATTGCCATCTTTGCTCCTTATGGTGGTCACTTTGGAGGAAGAAGGACAACCAAAAGGTCTTACAATCGGGATACTTTTGGCCCACTTTGTTCGAGAGATGCTCATGAGTTTGCCGGGTTTTGTGATAGATGCCGGAGGGTAGGGAACATTTCCAACAGACAAGAGCGCCACTCAACACCATTTTGGAGATTGAGTTGTTTGATGTATGGGGAATAGATTTTATGGGACCATTCCCTATATCTTATGGAAATGCCTACATCTTAGTTGCGATGGACTATGTTTCTAAATGGGTAGAAGCGGTAGCATTGCCTTCCAATGATGCCGGGGTAGTTACCAAATTTTTGCACAAGAACATATTCACCAGATTGGCACTCCTCGGGCTATAATCGGTGATGAAGGGACACATTTACGTAACAAGTGTTTGCCAACTTGCTTACAAAATATGGAGTGAAACATAAAGTGGCTACTTGCTTACCATCCTCAAACCGGTGGACAAGTGAAGTGTCCAACGAGAGATCAAAAGAATTCTTGAAAAAATGGTGAATCCTTCTAGGAAGGATTGGTGCGCACTTTAGATGATGCTCTGGGCCTACTGAAACGGCATTCAAGACTCCCATTGGCATGTCTCCTTACAGATTGGTTTATGGCAAGGCTTGTCATTTACCAATAGAGTGAAACACAAGGCATTCTGGGCTATTAAGAAGTTGAATTTTGATGCACAAGCGGCAGGTGAAGCACGGTTACTACAGTGAATGAGCTTGAAGAGTTCGGGTTCGTTGCCTATGAAAATGCTGAAATCTATAAGAACAAGATAAAGGCATGGCATGATCGAAAATCCAACCCAGGGAGTTAGTTGAAGGAATGCACGTGCTCTTGTTTAATTCCGTTAAAATTGTTCCACAGGGAAATTGAAATCAAGGTGGTCTGGACCATTTAAATTGGTCAAAATACACCCTCATGGAGTGTGGAATTCTTTGGAGGAAAGTTACGGAAGAGAGTTCAAGGTGAATGGACAGAGAGAGTGAAGCCATATTGGGGTGAGCGGTGGGCAAGAATGAGGTCACCACTCATCTTTCGGATCCTTAATCAATAGTGTGAAGTCGGTGTGAAGACATAAAACCAAGCGCTCTTTGGGAGGCAGCCCAGCTTTATATCCTTTACTTTATCTCTTAAATTTCAGTTTAAATAATAGTTATTTAAAAATATATATATAAAAATAATAATAATAATAATAAAAAATAATAATAAAATATATATATATACATATATATATATATCAGTGTTGACTAGTGTTTGCTACGGTAGAGACCATCCTAAATCCAAGTTGATCATGGAAAAGTGGTGTGTGGTCACATCGGGCCCAGTTAACAGTAGTAGTGATGGTGACAGGTACAAGCAAGAGCCCATATTCAACTGCAATATTTTTGAATTTCCAAATTCAAAAGTTGAAGAGTTTGTGAGCACGGATGGGTTAAGAAATCGTGGGAATGTAAGTTACCCACCCACAAACTTAATTCCTCTACCCACTCACCTCCATCCTTAACCTCTCACCTCAATCTCCCTCTCTCTCTATTAAAGCCATTGTCTTCTCTGCCTTAGCCCCACACGCAGCCCCACCCATACATTCTGTCTCACCCGTCTCTTTCTATCACCATCAACCCACTCTCCTTTTATATCATTCCAAAGACCATGGGCAAAGCACAAGCTCAGTCGTCCAAACACCCCGCTGCTGCCAGTCCAACCTCTTCTGATGAGGAAATCAATTTGCGGTTTGTGGATGAGGAAGGAAGATTAAAATTTGAGAGGAAATCAAGAAACGGAATTTTCATTTGGAGAAGGGTTTCTTCATATTGGACTCTCCTCATTACGGGCTCACCGAGGCCATTGCTGAGCTCATAGACAACCACAACTGGAAGCAGTTTGTATCTCACCCACGAGAACCCATTGTCCCTTTTGTGCGCGAGTTTTATGCTAATTTGACTGCGCCAGAGCAAAAATATGTCATAGTGAGGGGTTCAAAGGTGTCATTTTCTGCGGCCACGTTGAACAGGAGGTGGGGTTTGAAGGATGTTGAAGACGAATACATGACCCTGTTGAAGAATGCTGAGGAAACGAGCTTACTGACATGATGCGGGAAGTTACGGTGGAAGGGCCAAGCTGGATTCGGTCGGATGAAAATTGGAAAATAGCCGGGCCTCGATCTCACACCCTTGGCTAAAGTTTGGTATCATGTAATCGAACCAAGATTCTTCCCACAAATAGCACTTGGAAACAAGAAACAAGGAAAGGTTAGTCTGTTGTATTGCATTTTGACTAAAAAGAAGGTGGATGTGGGCCAACCGATTGAGCGGAAATTGTTGCTTGTGCATTTAAGAAGAAGAAGGATTGTTGTTCTTCCCTTCCTTGATCACTTCTTTATGTTTGAGATGTGGAACCAAGGCTTTGTCTGAGGATGAAGTTATGGACAACAAGGGAGCCATAGATTTGATAGCTATCAAACGTTTTGGGGCATCGGCATCAAAGGTGCAAAGTTCGGTTCCTCTCTCTCGAACCGCAGAACGTACCACATGAAGTGAACACAAAAGTGGACCAATGCTATCAAATCTTTGCAGCATATTTTAAAGCGACGAACGACTTTTACGGAATTTGCTAAGGAGCGATCTATGGGTACAAAGGTCTCTTGGCATCAACAAGTGAGACAAGGTAGCTATCCTCCCTTGTTTCCTGAAGAAATCCTTCAACCATTCCAGTACTCTCCTCATGAACCCAAGACACATACTCACCCTGCAAAGGATGCTTTGTTGACCCTCTTTCACCACAAGAAGAACCGGAAATTCCTTCATTTCATTCCACTTGCTAGTGAGCACTCCATCAATAACAATGATGTTATTTCGATTGGACACCACCACCACCACCCGAGATCCACAACCACCACCACCTCCAACTCAACCAAGCGGGTCCAAAAGGAAAAGAAAAGTTGGTTGATGAAGCACCGAAGACCCCCTCCACCAAAGAAAGGCAGAATCAAGCACAGAGCTCCTCCCAGAATTAGAAAACAATTAGGGATTGATGTAGGTGCTAAGGAGACCCCCACTGCACTCAGTGAGGACTCTGAAGATAATATGCCTATTATGGGAAGAATTGGGAAGCTCAAGGCTTTCACGGGTTCTAAGGCTCAGCCAAGAGCTGGAGGAGGGGAGGAGGAGGATGAAGCTGAAAAAGAAAAAAGTGCTGAATTGACTATTACCAAAGAGATTTCGGGCACAAGAAAACCAACAATGAAGCAGATGGCCGATCTGCGGCGAAGGAAGCGGTGCATTAGCTCGGCCTTGAGCAAGAAGGAACACCCAGTCTTTGCGACATCTTTGCGGCATCAGATGACCAGGATATCCCTTGATCCCTCTTTAATTTGTTTTAGTTGTTTTAATTTTTGTTGTTAGAATTGAAGTATTGTTTGTTTTTCTTGTTTCTTTTCAAATAAAAAAAAAAAGTTAATGACAGAATAGTGTTTGCTGCCCATGTGATTCTGATGAAGACAAGTTTTACCTTCTGCATGTAAAACACATTAATACCTTGATTTAATCCTTTCTCACCACAATCCCTAGCTCAAAATGGACTTAGAAGAAGGACTTCTCTCAAAAGTCACCAATCAATTGGAGGAATTGGGTTACAAAGACCCTTGTCCAAGGAAGAGAGGGTGAGGTCTGATTTAGATTTCAACCTAAGTTTGGGGGTGAGTGAGAATGAAGGTAGTCTGTAGCACTCTACAGCATCAATCCTGTGAGTTTTTGAGCTTCAGCAGATTTTGTTCATCATGCATTCCATTCATGTGTTTTCTCTGCGAACTTGACTTATTTATGTGATTGATTGCATATTTCACTGTTGCACACAAATTGACTTGAGGCACTTGTTCTTGTTTTAAATACTTGAGACTTAAATGGCCAACCCTCAAGTATTACCCTTTGTGAACCCCTTTGAGCCTAAGACTTTCTTGTCGGTGATAAGCCACATTACAAGCTCAAACTCCCTGAAAAACAATGCACTACCCTGTTTAGGTGGAGTTTAGGACTGTGTCAAAGAGTTACCTAGTTATAAGTCCTGAGTCCTGACCACAATGGTTGAGGACAACCAGCAGTATAAGTGTGGGGGTGGGGTACCTACGCAATAAAAAGGGAGGAATGAGCAAATTATCAAAGGATTTTCTATTTCTTCAGTTATTCAAAAAAAAAAAAAAGAAAAGGAATTTCTCCCTTGTTATCATAAGTATAAAAAATATAATAATAATAATAATAATAATAATAATAATAATTTGTCTAAGTTTAGAGGTGGGTAATTTTGACAAAAATCTTGAACTCCACCTAAGTTAGCTACTTCCCAAAAAGTTCACACCCGAACCTTAGCCTCATTACAGCCCATTAAGGTCCTCTTGCTGTGTGAAAATTGTGTATGTGTTTTTGATTGATAGAAATTTGTCAAGCATATGATAGAGTTGCATGTGAATGATGATTGAGTGAAACATCAACACGAAACATAAAGTTGAGTGAATTGAGCGATGTGACAAATCCAATAGTGTGTTAAGCCCCTGTTCTTAGGAAGATAATCTAGTAAGTCTTCACCCTAACATCCAAAGGATATTTGGAAAATGCACCTAAGACTCTGATTGAGAGGTGGTTTGGTTGGAGTCCCTTGCTAAACCGAGAAAGAGCTTAGGGAAATCACACACACACTATGGAAAGTGATTTAGACAATGGTAATTTGTGTTGAGCATAATTCTGAAAAATGCATCTGAGGATTGTCATGGATCTGGCTTATACTATTTTGGTTTTGTTTTGTTAATGCTGGTTGAATGTCATTACTTGAGGGCAAGCAATGGTTCAAGTTTGGGGGTGTGATAACTCTTAGGAATAAGAGTTATTACCATTCTTTTTGCTTAATCATTGTTCTTGTTTTGATCAATTTTTGGAGAAGAATTTCAAGTTTTGTTTGATTTAGTAAATATCATTGTTAATCGAGTAATTGTGAAATGCTATAAATTCGATCTGTTATTCTTGAAGGTTTGATTTATTTACGAAAGCGTGTTATAAAGGGATAATTCTTGAAGGTGTTGCTCTCGGGATGCTTTGGAATCTTTGACTTTGGGGAGCGAGTCACTATAAGATAAAATCATTTCCAAATTTCACTTCTTGCCCACTAGAAGACAAAATACATGTTTGTCTTTAACTTTCAAAAGGAAGAAAGAGAATACAATGATCAAGAAATTGTGTGTACTTGGGAATTGGGCCAAGGAATATTTTAGTATTTGAATTTGTAAAAGCCCAAAAAGTGAGGCATGAGAGAGAGTGTAACCCTATTTTGGGAGTGAGTACAAATAGTGAATGTGACCTTGCCTTTGGAGAGCTTTTTGGTACTGTCTGAAGTCGTCAACTCCTGGTTTTGTCTGTAATTCCAGTTTTTACGCATTATGTCTTATTTTTCCATTTTCTTTGATTACTTTGTTTCCAAGCTCATTATGAGCTAAATTTTCTTAGTTAGGATTTTATGAATTTGTAATTGTACTGAAGGGTAATCTAATGTTATGGATGTTATTCATTTTCTTCTTTTCTGCTTAAATGTTTAATTTCGGTTTAGCTTGATCAACTAATCTGAAATATCAATTAATTTCGTTTGGAAAAACCAAGTTAGTGGACTTGATTAGAAGATAAAGATAGAGCAGTTAATTGGAAAATTAATTGTGTTGAATGAGCTAGGAATAGCCTTCAAGTCTTTAAGTAGGCTGGACGTCTTTCTCGATAACCGAGGGAAATTAATTGAACTTAGGAATAAGAAGCTTTTAATGAACTCAGTTTTTAATGCTTTGGAAAGCAAATTTCATTTCTGGACTAAATGTTGTAGCATCCTGAAGCATACGTTACCCTGAAGTAAAGAATTACAAAGGATTAAAATCCTAACTGTTCCCATTTCTGATTTAAGCACTTCATTTATTACTTTCATTAATTTCTTGCATTTATTATTTTTTGCTTTGACATCTTATTTCTCCATTTACTTTACATGTTTAAAAATTTCTCTTTAATTTCTTGCATTTAAATAGAAGAAGTTAACTCTAGAATTGGTATTTAATACAATTTAAATCCTCGTGGGAACGATCTTGACTCACACTTTATTACTTGTTGACTGTGTACACTTGCACATCTTAAAAATATAAGCGACAACTAATCTCCAAAGAATATATTTAGACATGTCAACTTTTAAATAGAGTGCATAAAAGATAATATAATAAACAGTGCCTAACTAAGAATTCCCCAGACAATTGTTGTTAGCCAAGGGTCTTACCCCTAAAAAAAAGTAAAAAAAAATGGTTAAAAAAAGTGTTTTGTATTTCGAGAGATCTCTCAATTCATATTATTTAGAAAGTGAGACTAGTCTTGATTCGTTCGATCTAGGGGTGCTCATGAGTTGGATTGGGACGGGTTTAATTTGACCTGAATTCGACTTGAAATTTTCATCAGACCAAACTTTTAAGACTTAGACTCGACCCAATCATGACTCGATTAGTGACTGGGTCTAGATTAGACTAATCCAACATTTAAATAAACTTTATAAATTTAAATATTATGTATAATTAAGTCATAAAATTTTAAAAATATAAAATAAAATTATGTGATATTTTATAATATATATTTTAAAATAAATTATATTAATATAGAAATATTAATTTAAGTCAATAAATTTTATAATTTATTATTAATATTATAAAATTATAAATTTTAATATAATAAATAATATTAAAGTGGGTTAGACTGACTCAAAGTATAACCCAAATCAAACTTAAAAATTATATTAAATTTAATTTTAAAATCTTAACCTGACTAAATTAAGTTCAAACTGAATCAAATTATCAAGCAAAGTCCGGCCATGGGCACCCTTAGTCCGATCCTTCTATAAGTGTTTTATCACAAAATCAAACCTTGACATTACAAAAGATTCCTCAATAGCTGAATTTGAACTTTTTGCTGCTTGAGTTTTCTTGTGGCCAAAAAAATACCCAATAAATTCGTTTGATATTTTTTATTTTTTATTTTTTTGGTAAATAATTCGTTTGATATTATTACGCAGCCAGAAAGAAAAAATGTGAAGAGAAGAACAAAACGATGGTGTGACGTATGCTGCCTTTCCATCGTTGAATTGAAAACAGCTGATAAAATCTTCCTTAGCGTCCTCTCTTATCAATGACATAACAGATGTGCGAATGCACATCGTCATTGAGCGCAACAATTAACAAACGACCAGCCTCAACAAAGACAAAAGATGTCGTTTTCTTGGGAAGACGAGTCTATTCCAAATTTTCTGTGTATATAAAAGTCACCTATCAAGCTATTTATTGCATTTGCATTCAATTAGGTAAAGACGAATGATTTATCTTTTTATTTAATTTTTTTAATTATTAAATAAAAAAATATTAAATATTTTTTATATTTTTAAAATATTAAATACATTTATTTTTTTATTTAATATTTTTTTTTATTTAATATTAAAATAATTATTAAAATAATTAAATAAGAAGATATAATATTATTTTTATGCAAAGGAGAAAAAATAAATGCCGTTGCATGCAGCAAAATGTTTACCAACAGTGCCGTCAGTTCAATATGAACTGCAGTTCAAACAAAAATCAGATAAAAGGGCATCTACTGTAAACTTATTGTTGGTAATCGCTTATTGTTGCTAACTGTTAAGCCCTTTTCATTTTTCTACTTACAGATTTTCAAATATTTTTTTACAATTTAACAAGATAGGATAAAACAATTAATTTCAAATCATTTTCATCATAAACCCTTTAAAAAAAAAGATCTAAATCGTAATTTGGTATTTTTTTTTATTGTATGACTTGTTTAGGATTTTGGGAGTTAAATTGAATTATATAAACTGAATTAAACTGTATATACATATCACATTTTATTTATATTAAACATGAAATAAGATTTTTTTAAAGTGAGTTTACTTTTAAAATGAATAAATAGAGGTGTATTTATCATTAAATTTTTGTATATTAAGACTTAAGATCACTATGTATTTTAAATTAAATCAATAGTATATATATACTTACTTATTTATTTTATAAACAAATTCATTTTTAAAGATTTTTTTGTTAAACATATTGTAGATTTTGACTTGTTTTATATTAAGGCTTTGATGATGTATTATGATTGCTTTTAGTTTGTTTTATTTTATTATCTCGTTGATAATACTTTTTGAACATATTAAAATAATCTTTTAACATAATTTGAAATATCAATATCAATAGACTGTGATTTGAAATTGAACTTAACAGAGAAATATGATTCGATTTAGTTTCTAATATGAGCTATAATTTAGTTTGAGATTGAAACTTTGAGTCACAAACCAAAACAAAACTGAATCATCAACATTTTCATGAAGGAGTTGTTTTCAAAATTTAAGAAGTGCAAATGGATTTCAATTCAACTTTGGCGAGAGGTTTCTTTTACAAGAAAGGTCAAGGGCTAGGTTCCCCCCCCCCCCCCCCAATTGATGAATTTCAAAGAGCCGTTTTGTACTTTCAAAGGTTGAAAGTCTCTAGAAAGAAGAAATTAAACAACACTTGATTCCTTTTCTTTTTTTAAAAAAAAATAATAAACAAATAATTTAACATAAATTGAAGAGGGGAAATGACATACTTAAATATTTTGAATATTTAATAGAACTTGAGACTATAAATTATCTATTTCTCTCTTGATCCCAACTTGTGAAGTCGAATTTAACATTTGTTTAAGTTATTCTTGAACTCCCTAAATCTTTCCCTCATCAACTATTCATAAACAAAGATAATTTTTAATACATACTTTTTTCTTCAATTATTTTTAAAGTTAAATTAATAATATGATACTACTAATTAACTTAAATTTTCATATCATTTGACGAATAATAATTGTAATAAATTTTAAAATGTGTAACATTAATCTAGATAATTTTTTGTGGTAAATAGATAATTTTTTAATTTTATATAAGGTAGTTATAAACTTGATCTCATCAAGTTGTTTTTACGCACACTTATCTTTAGAAAAATAAAAATTCAAATTTTTTTTTATCTGAATAAAAAAATCAAAAGTTACGTACGTTCTATCTTTCTTTTTTTTTTTTTGTAATAGAAGAATCTTAACTAACTAGCTAAAAGAGAAACTATAATAAACAACGAAATAAAAAAAGAGAAATAATGATTTGATTCTCAAAATTAGTTCTTACCTTTCAAAGCACATTGCCTTTAATTTTTTTTTCGTCCTTCTTTTTCTCTCTTGCCTACCATCTTGTTAAGGGACAAATCTTTAGAAATAAGTATCTTTTTTCTTCCAAAGTTTGTCACTTCATGCATGAATGGTTGTGATGAACTAACAAGGCATCTTTTTGGGCACTTGCAATGTTCATGCCAAAAAGGGTGAATGGCCGCTTCTACTTATTTTGAACCACACAGTACTCTTTGGGTTGTCTACTTGATTCTCTATCTCAATAGCAAAGTTCTCAAAGAAGTTGGCACAAGCATATTAAAAGTGAATGCATGCGTGGAGGTGGATGTGAGTGATTCATGTAGGATAGAAAAAAAAAATCTTATCAAATTGGCAATTGCTTTCGTAACGTTCTCATTGGGAATTCACGCTAGGGTTGGTATTTTTGAAAAAATAATGATATTCATATATATTTATACACGTATTATTTTATATTTATATATTTTTTATCATTAATTATATTTGATTTTATATTATTTTTGATATACTTACATTTTAATTTTGTTATCTTACTGTAATGTAAGATGATAAATATCTTATAATTGTACATAAAACATTATTATTTTTTGAAAGATAAAAATAAATCAAAGATAGAATTAGTAAGGAAAAGAAAAGAGACTATTAAAAGTGATATTATTGTACTAAAAAAAGAGAAAATAAATAAATATATAATAATTATTATTTAGTAGTTAGGGAAAAATAAAGTAAATTTAAATTAATTTAAACATAAACATTGACTACATTTTATTGAAAAATGCTTAATAGTACGAGACGAAAATCATGGAAATCCATCTGGTTGAATTTTATTGGAAAACATTTTTTACCTTCAACTACCCATGTATGGTTGTGCTTCCCGTGATTGGCCGGTGACCAATTCGTAACTTTTCATACGAGACCATTACGTACTAAATAGCACCACAGTTTTTTTTTTTTCACACTTTTATCTTAAAAAATAGAGTAACTGCAATAAAAAAAAATATAGCATTGTTATTTCATGCTAAAGTGAACCTAGTTTAATTATTATTTTAATCTTTTTTTAACCAAAAAAAGCTTATAGTAGTAATTAAGTTAGGTTGATTTTGAATTTTTCATCAATGGAACCCGAACTCAAATAGGGCATTTTTGTACAACCATGATGAACTCTAATAATATTCATTTTTTTTATACCTAAATGTGTGAATGAACAATATTTATAAGGGTGTTTTAAAACTAATTTTTACGCCGATTGAATTAAAGTCATATCTCAACAATTTTAAAGGTTAACTCATGTATTTAGGAAAATTATTCCTTCTAAGCGTCGTTCTAAGGTTTAAACTTAAATAATTAAAAAAGCACAATTTCTTAACCATTAGACCAACACAATTTCTTAACCTTCGATGTAGATTTTTTATTGAAATTTGTAAAGAAGAATGAAATGTTTTTCGTTTTTTAAAAACTTTATATGAATTATATATATAAATGGACAGATTTGTATATCTCACTCAAACCCAGGCCTAATTTAAAACTCAGACACATCATCCTGTCCGTACGTGTACTCATATAGGAAAACTCATATATTAACTCAAAATAGGTATATAACTATGCCCAATCATTTTCATCCGTGCAATAAGGATAATAGAACAACTATCTTGAATAATAATGCATATAATTAGTTGTAAAAGTAAACACCAAACTTCAGGTGCATGAATCAACATAAATAATAATAATAATAATAATAATAATAATAATGATTTCAAAGAAAAGGAAGATAAAATTGAATACCAATGTCAACAGCATCACGGATCTCTCAAAGTATATGCTTGACTCTGATGCAAACTTATGTCACGAAAGTTTAGCAATGATGTGAACATACATGAGAGAAGATAAATTGCCCTTGAAATTTGAAAGTTGAGTTTATAAATCGACCCTCTTTATTTTTTAATTTCGTTGGGCTTTACTTGTGACTGCGGTGAGGGGATTAACCTTTTTGTTTTTTTTGAAAAATAATTATCTTACACTCTTTTTAAGAAAGAATAAATATTATTTATATTATTTTTAATAGATATAATTAAATGAAAAATAATAATAAAATATATATAATAAATAATATTAAATAAAATATAAAAATAAGTATATATATTATTTGATATAAAAATATAAAAATTATTTTTTTTTTTCAATTTCAGGTGAGGGAATTAACAATGAACGCACGTGTAATTCTTATAGGGATGATTTAGTAGTAGACAAGTATACCATGTATAAATAAACATATAATTATATATTTAAATCTTAACTATACTAATTTATTAAGATTAGACTATAACAAACTTTTTTATGAATCTCAATTAAAATATACACAAATTAACTCAAATATCACTCAATCATAATACCCAAAAGATTATGGGCATCTCGTGGGTGCCCTTCACTTTTTTGGCTAAAAACTAAAAAGGAAAATGGAATCACGATACACGCATCTGGGGCTTTGTACGGTGGATCCCACTTTTCAATTTTATATCTTATTTTTCAAGGTCAGCTTAGCTTAGCTTAGCTTAGCTGCTCTCAACTCTCAAGCAAGTAGCCATCAACGGAGAAGTTTTTTTTTTAAATAAATTACAAAGAGATAAAATTAAATATTTATTTTAGTCATTATGTGAATTTTTTATAAAATATAATTATTTAATTATAAAAATTCATTTATAAAGTAAATTTATAATAAATTTAACCTTTTTGATATTCATTTATTTTTTATTATTATCTAAAAATCTAATAAAAAACATCTTTAAATTATCGTTAGAAAAGAGTCTCATAAAATTTGTAATATCAAAAAATGAATCCTCAGAATTAAAGAGATTTTTTTAAAAAAAATTGAGCATGGCTTTTTATATTTTTTGGCAACAATTATAATTCTTTCGTTGCATATTAAATAATTCATACGTAAAAATGTTAAACTATATGATTTCCTTTTGCTTTTTAATAAATATATGTGTATTAAGTCGACTTTAGTTTTTTAAAACAGGATATATTATATTCTTATATAATTTTACTGCTCTTTATCGTGGATTGCTAACTAATTTCCCGGATTAATAGTTTTGTTTAGTTATTCTTTTATGAGAAAAAAAGAAATAAATGAAAAATAGATGGATAATTAATCGAATCAAGACATCAAAATACATTAATAGATAGATATTTCTTTGAGAAAGCAATATGTTTTTTTCTTTTTTGTTTTCTATGATGCTTTGACTTTTTTTGTAGTTGATATCATGTGAATTATTAATTAATTAACTTGTTTTTTAATTTAATTTCCTTTTTATGTTGACTTATCACAAGCATCTTAAGTGTGATGAGCCAAATTTGAAATTTATTTAACACACAATGATTAATTATAATTCATAAAAAGAAGTCATAACCAGCATCAACAAAATGTATTTTCTTAAGTTTCAACCAAACGATCACGAATTATTGAATAAATGTATCTCTATACTTTTTAGAAAATAATGATAATGATTTAATGGTAAATAATACCCACAAATAAATTTTTATATTTGCATGTTGACACTAAACAATGAAGAAATTACTGATTTGCATGATAACAAATTGTGATGCTACTGCTGTAACATCCCAAAATTTCATATCTTTTAAGCGCAATTTTAGCTTAATAAAATTTTACCTTGTTTAGTAATTTCTGACATCTTGAAAATTATTTTGATTTTTCCGTCAACGATTTTGATCGTTTTGAGTTATTTACTCTCCGGGAAAATAAAAATTTTCGCCAGAGAAAAACTTTACATAATTTAATTTTTACCGTTAGGTTTTAATTATTTTACGTAATTTGATTTGATATTTGTGTATTTTATAATTTTTGTGATTTTTGTGGATGATTATAAATTTTTTTTACTGATTATGGGCCCAGGGGTGTATGTGAGCCCAAGGCGCATACGTGGCCCAAGTAGGTCCCGAAAGTGTAAATTTTTCTACGATGAAAAAATTTGTCTTTATTAGACGAGAGACAGGATCTTACTAAACCTAAATCCGAAACGCTTTAAAAATGTTATTGTATTGTTTTTGATCGTATTTAATTTATCTTAGAGATAAAAAAATACATAAATATATTCTTTCGTGGGATTTTAGCAGATAAAAATATAAATTAAATTGCTTAAGTCAACCTTGGTGGTTTGGATATCCACCATTGATTTAATTAACGATGGAGATTTGATCTTGATTTAATCAATCGGTGGAGATTTGATCTTAAAAGTGAATAAGATCATTTATAACCATTAGATGGAGATTAAATCAAGGGTAGAGATTTGGTCATATAAAAGTGACTATGACCATTTGTAACCATCGGATATAGAATTGATTAAGGGTGGAGATTTGGTCTTGTAAAGAATGTAATTTATTTATAATTATCGATTTAGATTTAATCAATGGTGGAGAATTAGTCTTAAAAAGAAGAAAGACTAATTATGACCCTTGGATTAAAAGTTAGAAGGAGTAATCTTGACCCTTAATTTTGGAGACACATCTAATGGTTAGAATTTAAAGGAGAAAGATCCAATTGGCCTAGATTAAGTCTTCTAAATCAAAAGTAAATCCTAACCATCAATTAATCAATGGCTAGAAAAAAAATAATGGCTTGAAAAATATGACAATATTATTGCATGCAAGGATGGAGGGGGGACGGTTTTTGTAATGAATTTTGAGCTAGAAGAGACTTTGATGACCATTATTAATTACTTTATGTCAATCATGTTTTGCTTTAGTCAATTGTGCTACATGATTGCTTTGTTTTCTTCCTTAGGAAATTTCTTGGAGGGAGGCCAAAATTATTTCATTTCCTATCACACTTTATCACTCTTTTCTCTCTTCACTATACGGCAATGCATAAGAGGAAGGAGCCAAAAAGCATTTCATTCATTTGCTATCATAATTCATCTTTGTCTCCTCCCAAAAAAAAAAGCCAAGACTTTATCAAAAGTTTCCTACCTTGTCTCTCCATGTCAATTTCGGCCATGCACTCCAAAGAGGACCAAAATTGTTGGTTTCTATCATTTGTATCATAATTGCTTTCTATTCATCATCTTCTCCAAAGCAAAATACAAAAACTCTATTTTCTTCTCCAAGAAACACCATTCGGCCAACACCTAGAAACCATGTCTCCAAGTTTTTAAAATTTCAACTAAACACATTTTCTAAACCTAAACACCATTCTAAGAACATCTCTAGTTATGAGCTTTTCCAAAATCATTCATCTTGAGCTTCAAATCCAAGCTTCAAGTTTCTATCAAAAATCAAAAATTCCATCTTTGTGTTTCAAGAGAAACCATTCGGTCAAGACCCTCAAAACCACCATCCAATCTCTTTTAATTTCATCCAACCATAGATCTTGAATCTAAATGATATTCTAAGCAACTTTCATGTTGGAGATTTTCTCTAAATCATTCATCTTCATGGACTTTCTTCAAGATCAAAGTTATTAGGTTTTTGAGGTGAAGTGTAAGGAAACTTCATTTCTTCTTTCTTTTTCATGATCTAAACCATGTTTGATCCATGGTTCCTCTTAATCAAGCTTAGTATACTAATTTTTATGTATTTTGTTTTGTATTTGAGAAGCCCTTAGTGATGAAGGACTTAGAAAAAGAAGCAAAACAAAGAGCTTTTGAGGATCTTCAAGAGGTAAGAGGGAGATCCATCTCACCAACCAAGCATGGTGGTGAGAGATGGTCTTATATTTGATGGGTGTTGAATCCATGTGAGGATTCATATCCATGGTCATGTAATAATTTATATATGTTTATGAGCTTTGATTAATTGTCTATGCTTAATATGCTTTGCCATGATTTAATGATGGAAAGAAAATTAATTTTGGTCCCAATGGCCAAGGAAGAGCTACGGTTTTGATGCCCTTGATTAGGGTTTATATTGAAAATTTTCAAGAATAAAGGAATTAATTTTTGATCCCTAGAACATGGTGAATTTCGGTTAAGACACCTCAAGATAGGTGTTCACAAAATTAATATTTTCTTGAATGATAAAAATGAATGTTTAGAAAAAGCAAGGAAAATAAATAAAGAGTTTATTTTTCAAAGAGTACATAAACACGGTTTTAGAAGGATTTTTATTGACTTATTTTGTGTAAAAAGTTTCTAAGTGTTTTACTAAACATGAGATTTAAATGAAAATAGCAATGATGATTTTAAAGGATTTGTAAAAAAAGTGAAAACAGATTTGTAAAGAAAGTGAAAAATGGAAATGAACAAATGATTTGATTTTCAAAGACTATGAGTCTTACGTTTTTGTAAAGGATTTTTAATGGTTTTGTTTGTGTAGAACCATATCAATTTAAAAGGAAAAATATTTGATGGTTTTATAATTAATACTACGTCTATTTTTTTTTAAGGCTTGAATGTCTTGATTTTTATGAACAAAGTGATTTTCAAAGTGAAAATGTAACTTGATTTAATACAAGAGAATTTGGAAAGGGAATCGAGTGTTTTTATCACTTGAGAGAATTTTGTAAACGAAAGACAAAGAGAGGTTGAACACGTGTTTACTCTAATTTATTATGAAAAATAATTTTGGAAGTGATTTGAGAAAAATTGAGAATATAATAAAAATTTGAAAAGTTACTAACGTATAACTTTTTTTTTTTTGAGTTTTGAAAGACGTTAGAAAATGTTAAGTTTTGAAACGCTGATTTATATCAATAGAAAAGTGATTTTATGAATTATATTTTGGAAAAGGATTTTTAAGTAAAGAAATGTGGAAAAAGATTTAATTGAGTAAGAAAATATATTACATGAAGTATAAAGTTATATTATTTAAGAAAAGTTGAAAAAAGAATATTTGAAGGTTGAGAAATATTTTCTCAGAATGAAATTGTGGTGAAAAAATTATTTACGTCTTAAAAACATAATTTTAAAGTACGTTTTGAAAAATAATAAAATATTTCTAAGTGTTTGGAAATACGAAGAAATATTTCTACGCGATTTTAAATACGTTGAAATATTTCTACGTGATTTGAATTACGCTTAAATATTTTACGTAATTTGAATTACTTATATTGAAAAATCACTACGTGATGGAAAAGTGATGAATTATTTTTACGTGATTGTGAAAATAGAGAAAAATCATTATGTGATTTGAAAAGTGTTTTAAATATTTTGAAAATGAAAGAAAATGATTTACGCGACTTAAAATGATGATTTTTAAGTTACGCGATTTTGAAACAAATGAAAAATATTATGGGATTTGAGAAACGATATTTTTACGCGATTGAGAAAAACGTTAAAAAATTAGTACGTGATTTAAAAGTCAAAATGTAAGAGCTTCTTTTTTTGAAAACGTAATAGAAGTGTTACGATATTTTGAAAACGTAACAAAAACGCTTTTAAAATTGTGAAAAACGTAATGGAAATGTTGTGCAATTTTGTGAAAACATGACGAAAGTGTTTTATAACTATGAAAATGTGATAACATGATTTTGTTGTTGAAAATACAGCATAATTTGGTACAATTTATATGCGTTGGAAAGAGATGCCTGTGATTGGATTTGGAGCATTATACATGCATTGGAAAAATATGTGTTGAAGCATATGATACATTGAACAAATAAAATTGAAAAGATTTGGCCCTTTGGGGTTGACTTGACTGACGGATATATTCGCATCAGTATATACTTGTGGTTGAAGAGGGAATGAGAATTGATAGTGAGGTCTATGATGGATCTTGGGGCGTCGAGTAGCGGCGGTTTGGACGCATGATAGCACCGCTTTTGGCGACGCGTTGTCAGTTAACGCATTGACGATACCTGACAAGAACATGATTCTTTTCAACAACCAAGATTGTCTTTGAAATTTAAGGTACACGACAATCGACAAGAGCATTCTCCTCGAAATTGTGAAAACCTCTATGAAGTTTTTTGAAAAACTCCAGTCTTTGTGCACATGCGTAATCTGAGCATTTATATCTGTATGATATATTAATTGAGGAATATTGGCTATGACAATTGTTTGAATACTTGGATGATGATGATAATAATTAGACAATGTTGAGGGTATTATCATAATTGTTGTTTATGATAATTGAATTGATAAATGATTGGATGATGATAGTTGATTAATGTTGATGGCATGATATATTTGTATGATATGATGTTTGTGTTATCTCCGCTACCACGTTGCAGATTATTGAATACGTAGGTGATCTCACCTCTTTGTTATGTTGTTTTTGTGTTCAGTATTGTTAAAATCAAATAATAGAAGGATCGAGTTTCTTAGACATAATCAGGCGATGATACTCGAGATTGGTGATAACAATAAGGAGTGGACATTCAAACTCGAAGGTGTGCAGTGTTGACAAAGAACAAATGTAGAATGTACGTCTGATGATTAAGATGGATACACAAATGTATCACGTATGTAGAGTTATTTTTATCGTTAGTGTTATGCAGTGTTATTAAGTAGGACCAAGTTATAGGGTTTCTTCTTAAAAAAAAAGAAATTGTTAATTTTATATTTCTCTTTAAATTATGAAATATTAATTGGTGTCAATATTGCATAATGAATAGTTGAAACATGATTTTCAATATTACCTAATATTTTCAATAAATTTACGTTTCAGTAAAGAAGAAATTTTATAACCTATCTTTTATAATTCAAACTTTGTGCGAACTTCTTTTCAGATTATGAATCGAGAGTCAGATATGTGATACTTTAAGAAGAGTGTTACAACTGCGGCACACTAGTATGCAATAGATAAAGGGAGAAAGAGGTAGTACTTATTGTTAATGGAGTAAATTATAGATAATATGATTATGGGTTATAACAATTTTAAGATCATTAATAATGTGAGTGATGGACTTTACTTGACCTAGTGACAATATAAGAATAATGAAATATTTACTTAATTAATAAAAAATTCTTTACATATTCAATTAAGAATTTAATAAATCTCAAAATAAAATAAGATATAAATATAACGCCTCTTCATGTGCTATATTTAATTGGCTTTTTTTTTTATCATTAATTCATGAAGGTCAAATGTTTTTAGACAATGTTCCATTTTAAGCAAAGGAAACGCACAACCATATATACTTGGGCCAAACTAACTTGATGAGCCAATTTGGATTTTTGGGATCTGAGCCGAGCCGAATGTGGCTGACTCATAGCGACGTCGTTTGGTTCTACAAACTGAAACAAGTACAACCACCACACGGCACAGTGGCACACCAACAACATAAACAGTAGTGCCTCCCAGTTCAATTTCAAAGCTTTACCTTACCCCATTGGGACCCAGCTTAGTCCCCCGTCCTTAATAGGGATAGAAATAGATTATATTACTAATTTATAATCTGACTTATTTAAAATTTAGTTTAATTTGACTTATTTAATAAAAAAGTTAAGTTAATTTTTTAAAAAAATTATTTAATTAAATAAGTCAAGTTTTAAATTTTTAAAAAGTTTTTAAGTATAGTAGACACTTTTATTTAATTATATGTATTATAAAATTTTAATATTTATATATATATAATTAATTTAATAAATAATATAATATTTTTTAAAGTTTAAATCATTAACTTATATAAAGGTTTAAACCTATTAAATTTATCTCGTTAACTTATTTAGAGATAGATCTCTTGGTCTATTTAAAAACTTTATTATAAAATAAGTGTTTAAATAGATTTTTTAATCAGACTAACTTTTAAAAAAATCATATCATACATTAAAAAATGACTTATGTCAAGTACATAAACCAAGCTCAGGCCTTACATTTAAAAAATATGTCAAATCCATTTAAGGTAAGACATTGTCTGACCTAACCAATTTCTATCCATATTTCTCATTTGCTATAAATATTTTTACATCTTTATGGAGTATTACATTCCTCTAATAAAATTATAATATGTAGTGATTTATAATCATGTAGACAATTAAATTAAAATTAAAATACTTTTAAATTAAATTTAAACAGCTTATAAAATAATACTTTATTAGTATCTTAGAATTTTCCTAGCTATGAAGTAAAAATGTAAATTAGTTTGGATAATCCGATTAACCCGACTAACCCGACCAATCCGAACCGAACCAATTAGATTAGTTTGGTTTGAATCGGATATGTTAATTTGTTCGGACAAAATTCGAATTAAATGAAGCTTAATTTGTTTGGTTCTCATATTGAAAGTTTCAAATCCGAAAATCGAACCAAACCAAATTTTTATATATATATATATATATATATATATATATATATATATATATATATATATATAAAATCCGATTAACCCGACTAATCTGAACCGAACCAATTAGATTAGTTTGGTTTGAATCGGATATGTTAATTTGTTCAGACAAAATTTGAATCAAATGAAGCTTAATTTGTTTGGTTCTCATATTGAAAGTTTCAAATCTAAAATCGAACCAATCCAAATTTTATATATATATATATATATATATATATATTCTAAATTTCGCTTTGTTATTGTCATTTTGATATTTTTGTCTACCTTCACCTCTTTACTCTGCCCTCTGCGTTTCTTTTTCATTTCTATTTTATTTTCATTTTGAACCTTAGTTGCTGTATACTACCTCATGTCCTACCCCTATCGCCACTCGATTCCTCCTTGCCGCCACTCACTCCCTAATGTCGCTCGCCGCTCAATAAGTCTCCTTTCTCTTGAAGTATAATATAGATCTATCTAATAGAAATATTGTCTAATATATCTAACATTTATCTTTTCTATTGGTCACAAGCTGTAATAATGGAATACATCATTAAGGAATTGTAACTCCCATGTATAAAATCAAGTGAGTTGAAGCTTAGTGTATAATGAATTTGTCATGCTAGCAATATTACCATTGTTTGGTCTTAATCTAAAAAAATTAATTGATTTGATAAATCTTTGGTGCTTTAAATTGATAAATGTTATACTGATTGTGATGTTAATTTTAAAATGTTGTTTTACTTGAGAAACTGAGTTGATGAAATTAGTATATTTTTCTAGTAAGATAATAATATCATATGTCTTATATTGCACTTTAAATTGACAAATGGTATAGTGATTGATAATTTTTTTTATGAAAAGCTTATTTTTTAACAATTTTTTGTATAAAAAAAATGATCAACTCGAACCGAACCAATTTATAGATGTTCGATTAAGTTTAATTTAGTTCAAATTTGACTATTAAAAAAACTAAACTAAATCAAATTAATTAATTTTAATTGATTTAAATTTATTTTTCTTTAAGAATCAAACAAAATTAACTTGATTATGCTCCTATTGTGAAGTGCCAACCAACAAATAGAGGCTATCAATGGAAAAATACTGAAAGTAACATTCTCAATAATTTTGTAATCATCTAGATCCAATTAAATAATATTTTTATTTTCATTTTACAGTATTTATGATTATTTGATACCATATATTATATTTTTAGTAGAATAGTGTAATACTCTAAAAATTTGCAAGAATTTCACCTCTCAATGGGCCCCAAAACAGCACCTCACACGCTGCTCCTTCGTCGTGGTGGAATGGGATGGATCCGATGCTTCTAATTGCAAAGGGAAAGGGACTCGCACTATCGCCTTTAGGCCTTTTACTTATTCCGCCATTTCATCTATTTGGGGCTTCCACAACTTGGTAAATGCTAAAATGCCATCATTGACATTACATATTTGTCCTTGTCCACAAGCATTAGCATTAGTCTGTCTCCTATAATCGGAATTAAACCTGTAACTCTTTCTACATTTGGGTCCAAAACTTATAACCAACCACCCCTTGTTTGGTGTTGAAAATCTAGATTATAACGTTCCAATCGGTTGTGAATAATGTTTGAATAATTGAACCAACTGGTTGTTATTCTAGAAGAATAACATTATATTGCATACAAAAAAAAAAGAGGAAAAAACATTATTTAGTAAAACATACTTTACACAATTTTAAATTTTTTCTATTTATATTTTGACAATATGATTTTTAATTATGCCCTTTCCATAATTAGAATTTCTAATACTCAAATTTTTATCCTTTTTTTAAGATTGTAGTTCATCTGCCAGTGTGAAAATCTACTGGATAAAGTATGTTGTATATTATATATTAACACATTCCCTTGTATTAGGGAAACTTAATAAAATTACAGTGCAAGCGTATATAAAATAAATTAGAAGTAGTTATAATTAAATAATAACAAATATATTGTTACAAAAAATAATAAAAAATATATAGCTATAAAATAATGTAAAAAATATGTATATATATAGTATTATTTAATTCTAAGTAAGTGTTTCTAATTTTATTTATGAAACGAATACTGCTATTTAGATACATTTATATATATATTTTAATTGATTTTATATTATTTTTTATATATTTACACTTTGACTCTTTTAAAATAATTTTAAATTTTTTAAATAATTATATATATATTTATTTATTAATAAATATTTAAAAAAATATTTGAAGAGAATATAGTAAAACTATATCTCATATCAAACATTGATTTTTCGATGGTTTTGCCACGTCAAGGAGAGTGTCATGGTGCCACGTTACAGGAGGGAGAACCCAACTGTACGGAGTTGGCACACAACACAACAGAAGAGACACAGACAACATACTATATTAAAATCGCACTCCTTTCTAAGCCCTCCTTCTCCTCCCCTGACCCTGATCTGCATGTGAATTCAATTGTCAAGTGAAAAAAAAAAAAAAAAAAAACTAAAAACTAAAAACTAAAAACCCAAGCCACTCTCTCTCTCTCTCCGTTTCCTCGTCAAAACATCTAAACCACACACCAAATTGGAACATCCTTCTCTACCTTTTGATGATGTCCATGGCGGCTGTCCCAGCATCTCAGACCGATCCAACAATGGTGCCTATGGTGGTGTCCGACTCCTTCGCCAAGGACGCCATTCTGGCCTGGTTCCGCGGCGAGTTCGCCGCCGCCAACGCCATCATCGACTCCCTATGCGGCCACCTGGCTCACCTGGCCTCCTCCTCTTCCTCCGACTACGACTCCGTCTTCGCCGCCATCCACCGCCGCAGGCTCAACTGGATCCCCGTCATCCAGATGCAGAAGTATCACTCCATAGCCGACGTCGCTCTCGAGCTGCGAAAAGTTTCCGAGAAGAAAACAGAGGCCGAAGGTGAAAAGAAAAGTAGTGAGAATGTGGAGAGTGAGAGTTGCTTCGATGATGAGAAAGGAAAATTGGATGAGGAAGTAAACGAAGAAAGTGCGGAGCCTGAGGAGTATGATTCACCGGACAGTGAGATTACTGATTCAGGTAAATTAAAATTGCACACTCACCTTCTTTCCTTGCTTTTCAATATCATTCATCATTCAAGCTTCAATCTTGTCTTCATATTTTGTATTAGTATATTCATTCACTGTTTTTTCCTTTTCCCAAAAAATTGGCTTCAAAAGTAGTCGAATTGAGTGATCTGTTAACGGCTTTGTGGTTTTTCTTTTCATTCAAACGGCCAAATACTGAAATTCTATATCAGTTTTCCCATTTTTTGATAACTTGTGTTTGGCTTCGGAGCACAGGTATTTTTTTTTCTTATTTTTCATTGAAAAAGAATTTTTTGTTGAGTGGTATATTATTATAAAGGATGAAACTTTTCTTCAAAGGAGCATACTTTTTTTATTTCCCTCATTTCAGCTTTATAAAAAGAAAAATTATATCAGAAAATGTTATGATTTTTTCCCTGCTGTTTCGCAAAGAAATCGAACCTACCGATATTTGGCATGAGAATAAGGTTTCTAGATTGTTTATGCATACTATTTATTTTCTTTTCTTTGAAGTCAAATTTCTGTTGCGCAAGGGAACACCGCAGACTTCGTTCAACGTTTTGATCCATCTAATTTCCAACAGTCTATAATCTTTCAATATTTTCATGCAAAGCAAAACCATAGTGACGGTTAGAATTTTCTTTTTCTTCGACTTCACTTCACAAATAGCTTTGATTTTGTTTTTTTTTTTTAAAAAAAACAAAATTGGTTTTGTGACAAAACCATTTTTTTTAAACTTTTGATTAAACTAATTGAAGGCAGGAAATATGGTTGACATTTTTTTAAAATTTTTTAATATATTTTGGGAAATAGAGCAAGTTGGGGGAGTAGCGAATACCACAACATTGATGGAGGAAACATCTAGAGATGTGTGCAATGATTTTTATTACAGGCCGCGGAAGGATCAGAACAGACGGCATGATGCTGCTGTTGTTGACGTCACGTGAGTGGTTCCATCTAATCGTGTCATACCACGTGCTGGTTCGGGTTTGCATGGGTGGGTACTTGGGTTTTGACAATTTGGGTGCCATTCCCTATGAAACACACTTTTTTGAGCTCCAATTTAGCGGGTCAATTCTGTCCTGCTCCAGCTTAATGGGTGAGAGATTCGATGAATGGATTTTGGTTAGGGAGAAATTTTTAGGTGAAAATTATTTAACGTGTGTCTATAACATATTAACATTAAAAATCTTATTAAAGTAAGAACAGTAATAACTCACATAACTAAGGGGATGTTTAGGAATAATGTGTGAAAATTTAATTATTTTAATAATTAATTATTATTATAATTAATTATAATATAATTAATTTTATATTTAAATATATTAATTAAAAAATAATTTTAAATTAATTTATTTAGTTTAAATAATATAAAAAATTATTTTTTATACATTAAATTATTTAAATAGATATTGAATAATTAAAAAAATTATTTAATTAAAAATAAAATAATATTTATATATCAAAATATAAAAAATAATTTATAATTTAAAATTATAAATTTCAATCTTCAATATTATTAAAAAAAAATTATAATGTATTGAATTTTATGTAAAATTGAAACTGATTTTGTATTGAATCTATTGCCAAACTTATACTAGGATGACACATGTTAACTCACGTAATCAAGATGACACAGGTGAATTAATACACAACAAAAACTTTTATTTTTATATACGAAAAGCATATTAAAATTTCTCATACCTAGGAATGTAGGAAGTGAAAAATTTGCAGTTGGCAAAAGAAAAAGGTAAAGCAAAACATGTTTGGGCAGCCGGATGCATTTTTTTCCAAATAGGGGACATGTGCTGCCATCATGCTTTTGTTTGTTGCAATGTGTAAGGAACTAAACCAAATGAAAGAACAACTAAGGAAATTCACTGAATATTCCTCTGTACGTTTTATGAACTAAACCAATCCATCCCCACTCTTTTGCTGAGTATTAAATTTGCATGGATTTTCTTTGATCTGATGTGCAGGATCTCAAGAAATGCACGCCGGTTCAATGAACATTAATATATGCTCCAATCATGAAGAATGTGAAGGACGTTCTTCACAGATTAAGCTAACAAAAGGGTTCACAGCAAAGGAGTCCGTGAAGGGGCATATGGCAAGTTCTTTCTTTCATAAACTCAGTACATTCTTTTTAATAAAGAAGCCTGGATTGACAGATGATTGCAATTAGCAGGTGAATGTTGTGAAAGGATTAAAGTTATATGAGGACATTTTCTCTGATTCAGAAATCTGTAAGCTGACTGATTTTGTGAATGAGATCCATGCTGCTGGCCAGAATGGGGAACTCTCAGGTAAATCATCATTAACTCTTTCTTTCCCCGTATGGGTATTCTCATGTTTAATTTCGTTATTTCATGCTAATTTCTAAGTTTTCAATTGTCTTGGTCATCTGCCATCACAAATGAAATATCAAGACCATACATGGCATCTGCAGTTTATTTTTGTGGTCGAATAATGACTTTTGTGGGTTTAATGTACTGCATCAATGTAGGGACTTACACAATGAACAACAAACTTCTTTCAATTTATTTAATAAATCAATATAGTACATGCAATATCAGGCTCTATATTATCCTTAATAATTAATCGAGTGCTTTAGGACTTAAAACTAGTATCTTTCTTGACACATTTGTGACTATTTCTTCATTGTATTTGTTTGACTTCTATGTCGCCAATCACAAGACAGGTTTAGACACAGATAGTGATTAATGCAAGCTGTCCTATTGCCTATAGTTTTTATCATACTAACTTAATCTTCTTGAATAAATGTAGGTGAAACTTTTATACTATTCAACAAACAGATGAAGGGGAACAAGAGAGAGCTGATTCAGCTGGGTGTTCCAATATTTGGACAGATAAAGGACGATGCAAAAAGTGAGAAGAAATTATTAAAAGGAAAATTTGATAAATTGATAGTCTTTCTTCACCCTAACAAAACTGTAATTTGGTTCTTCTAATCCCAGATTTTACAAAAATTACACTAAATTATAGGGATAGTATGTAATTCTGCTTTTCTTTTTGCATTTTCGTTTACAGGCAATATAGAGCCAATTCCAGCACTTCTCCATCGTGTCATTGATCACCTTATTCAATGGCAATTAATTCCAGAGTACAAAAGGCCAAATGGTTGTATCATCAACTTTTTTGAAGAGGTAAATATTTCATCTTTTCCTGGTTACTTCCCTTATCCTGTATCAGTCAAATCGCAGAAAGGTACTATAAGCATTTTTTTGTGCAATGAAATAACCATTTAGCAATGTCTATACAATTTTGTATTTTTTTAGGGGGAATTTTCTCAGCCATTCCTGAAACCACCGCATCTGGATCAACCTTTATCCACCCTTCTTCTATCTGAATCAACTATGGCTTTTGGGCGTATCCTTATGAGTGAAAATGATGGGAACTACAAGGGGCCACTCATGCTCTCATTGAAGAAAGGGTATATATTAAACAACTCATACTCTTTGCAGTCCTAATCTTCCATGTCTTATTTAAGATACAAAGGAAGAATACCTTCAACATTTATTGGACAGCATGTAAGTGAATAATGTGAAATGCAACTATGCAAGCTTTTTAGAGGATGCAACTATGTGTTCATATAATGCCCATATTATTCGGTTAGATTGCATCTCTCCTTTTCCTTTTTGAGTAATATAGAAACTTGCAGGCACTTTGAGGGTCAAAAACAGATTGTTTCTCTGTCTTGAAAATATTAATTGCTAGATTTCGGTAGAAGTGACACCTAGTTTTAAATTTTCAGTATTTGCATAAAGGCCGCATTAGAAGTCTCCACTCTGATCCTGGAAAGCTTATTTTTCAACATATATCTTTTTCTCATTCATATAATACATTGTGTTTTAAGTTGTTAAGTTCTCTTTGTTGAATAAGCATAAGTTCTTATGGGTATAGCCTTATCATCATTTGACAAATGGCTTCAGGCCATTTGAGGGGCTGCATCAAGAAATACTATAGGATTGGACATGTTTTTAAAAACTGATGATAGTATTTGTCTTATGCAATGAAATTTGAGCCATCATGAAAAGTAGCACGTATCTTTTAGAACTGATGAGTAACACAATACATGATTAGATGATGGAACACCTCATTTTTGCAGGTCTCTTTTAGTTATGAGAGGAAACAGTGCTGACATGGCAAGGCACGTAATGTGTCCATCCCCTAACAGAAGGGTCAGCATCACCTTCTTTAGAGTGAGGCCAGACTCCGATCAATGCAAATCACCAACTCCTACCATGACAACTGCGATGACTCTTTGGCAACCTGGCATTGCTAGCCCATTTGCTTTGCCAAATGGAGCTCTAAGTGGCTATGAGGCTATGGATATGATGCCTAAATGGGGAATACTTCGTGCTCCAATGGTCATGCTAACCCCTACGCGCCCTGTGGCATTGAACCCCCGCAAACTTCCTCGTGGTGGGACTGGGGTTTTCTTGCCTTGGAAGGTGCCATCCAGAAAACCTGCAAGGCATCTTCCACCGCGTGCCCAAAAAGGACGGCTTATGGCATTGCCTTCCCCAGTTGAATCACACATGGGAGAGTCCACTTCTGAACCCAGCATTACTGTTGAAGGATAGGTATAATTTTAATATCGAAGCAGCCTTGGGTTCAAAGAAATGTGAATCAGGAAAGGTGGCTTTCACGCCTCAGTTATTTGCTCTGGCCTCTAGAGCATTTTATTTTGTTGTACAATCGAGCCCTGGTGCTGCTAGAAGAGTTTGTTTCATTCATTTTTCACCTTTTCCCTTTTGTTTTTACTTTTAGATGGATAGCTTAGAATCTAGTGTTCACAATAGTTTATTATGGGTTCCAATCGGCTTAAGGGCTTTAAAGAAGTCTAGCTTTTAAATTTGAAGAATGTGAGTTATCTCAGAGGGTAGAATTTTGTAAGAATGGTAATTTATATTTTCATTTTAGACAAATCAAATCATCATCAGGATGCATAGTTATGATCATCTACTTAATTTACCGTTATTATATGTGATCAGTCTTTCTTGTGGAATATTTTGATTATCATATGAACATGTGTAGATAAGTAGTCATCTCTAATCTTGATAATTACCCGTTGATACAGTTTCAACAGAGATAAAAGGGACTGCCCTGAATGCTTCCGATGAAGATTTTTTTCTTGCAATACTCTCTGATCCTCGTTGTTTCATACTATTTTGCATCTTTCAATAATTTCTTACTTGGGATTAATATTTCCATTTTAATTTTGCAAGGATTTATATATTTATGGGGGTAAAATGGTAAATGTACTCACAATTCAATTTTTTTACATAATACTTACATCAAATGTACAAGTTATTGGTTAATTGTTCTATTATTTGATGCAATATGAAGCATAGCTTCATGTCATTGTTAAAGAAAACACTTCAATAAAAGAAATTAGATACTAAATGGAAGAGCTAGTTAAAGCAGAAATTCCCACACGAAGGAGCTATATAGCCAATTGATTTCAAAATGGACGGATTTACAGCCCACCCATAATTATTACTAAGTTATCAAATAAAAGAAAAGATTTTGTTAAATTGTACTCTTAAAATAAATATTAAGAAATAAAATCAGCATTTATTATTTTTTACTAATTACTTAACGAAAAAATTATTTAAATACTTTTAGATATTTAAGACATTAAATACGTGTACTTTTTATTTAATAATTTTTATTTTTAATGCCTTAATATGTAGCCGGCACACTTTAACAAAACCCAAATAAATAGTAAGCGGCAGACAAAAGCACCTCAGGCATTGTAAGGGAGAGTTATACAAGAATCTACATCTGTTTGCTTTGTAGTCACCATGCTTTGAAGTATATATCCAAAACAATTGACAAAATTTAAAGAGAAGAGATATGTCTGTAGTCTAAAGAAATGGTTGCTTTTCATACATTTGAGATATAGAACAATGACACTACTACTTCTAAGTCAATTTATACAAATATAGAACAATGACACTACCATTTCTCTTATCAAAATCACACTTACATGTATATATCTCATGAGAAATCAGAACAGAATGCATCAAATATCTCAAGCCTTAGCAGGCTCATCATCATCTTCAATGTCCCAACTCAAGTCTTCTTCTTCTTCTGCAACACTCAGGCGCTTCCGCAGATCAACTTTGCTTGGGCTCCCACTCTGACTTGCCTTCTTTTCATCAATACTACTAAGATCCTCAATCTCATCCCACCCAAAATCTTCCTCTTCCTCCTCATGCGCTGAGTGCTGATTTGCTGCAATCAGTGGGGATTTTCCATCCTCAGCCATCCTTTCCATTACCACTTTCTTATCAGAATCTGCTGCAGAATCATTCTTGTTCACAGTGTTATCCACTTGCAAGTTTGATGTTTTATCAACACATGCTTCCTTGATAGTTTCCTTGCTTCCATCACCCATCTCACAAACAACTTCTGAATTCTTCTCGACTTTTGATTCCTCAACAGACTCATCCATCTTGTTGCCAAGTTCCTTACTTTGAAATAAATCGTCTCTCTTTTCTACCTTGGACTCCTCCCCACCAGAATTATGCACCTCTTCCACATTCAATCTCTTTGTCCCCACGACACTATTAGCATCAAAGCCAACATCTCGCAACTCAGAACCTCCCCCTCTTCCCACATTTTCACCTCCAACCTCCGTACTTATCACAACCTTCTGTTTACCATGACCTACATCCTCCTCCTCCTCATCCTCATTCTGGTCATCATCATCATCATCATCTTCAACATCCCAACTCAACTCCTCCTCTTCCCTCGACATTCGCCTCACAAGCCTAGCCCTCACATCCTCAGCTTTTTTGAGTCTATAAACCTTATAGTAATACCTATACCAGAAAGTTTCACGATCCACACTGTTTGGCACAACCCTTTTGTAAACACTCTCCATAGCATCATTCTCTCTGAGAAAACCCTCCATTTCCTCACTCTTCCCTTCCAATGAAAACTCCGATTTCCACTTCTCATACTCATTCAAATCCTCAGGCTCCTCAATGTAAGTACTAGCGTCACCCTGAATTGCACGAACCTGAGCATCAAACCTACTATAGCGTTTCGAATTTAAGCTACCGAGTTTCTCGTTCTTGTTACTATTATTATCTGAATCGGATTCGAGATCGGCGGCGAGGATGGCATCCTTACCTTGAGATATGATCTGAGCCGTTCCTTTGACGACGGTGTTTCCGAACTCGTCAATGGCGTGGCCTACCGTCTCGAGAGAACCCTGCGCAACCTCAATCTCCTTCTTCAAACCGGTGCCGAATTCCTGCAGATCGCGACGGTAGGTCTCGATGATTGATTCGGATCTGGAGCTCAAGGTTTTGATCAGACCGCCGAAGTTCCACCCACCGGCGTCGGAAACGGAAGCACCGGCGCTAGGGCTATCGTCGGATCGGTGCTCGGTTGGGGAGGAATCGCGATCCGGTGCGTGTTGAGCTTTGTTGTGAGAGGCATTGTCGGAGTCGGATTCGGGTTTGGATTCGGATCTGGGAGGGTCTGGGTCGTCTGAGAAAACAGATTTGAAGAAATTCATGGCGGAAAGAAGAAAATGCAGAGAGGTTGGAAATGGAGTAACAAAGTGAGGAGGAAAAATGTTTATCTATATATATCAGAAGATGTCTGTTAGGGGGGATCCAGCTAAAATGCGCATGGGGTGCGCAGCGCAGCAACCATAAGCCATACCATACCATAGCCCGTAACGAAAGGTTGTTGGATAGGATTGTGATGTCTGGCGAAGAAGAGGGTGAGGATGAGGCCCAACAACAATGCATTCCACACATCTAGAACTTTTTTTTTTTTTTTTAAATGACATGACATCTAAAACTAATTTTGAACTTTGAAGTGCAACTAATATTAATATCCAACGTATTTATGATTAATTTTTTTTTTCGATCAAGTATTTATGATTAAAATTGATATAACATTAATCGTTTTTATCAAATATTTTTGGAAAAAATGCATCCACACCACTGCCTTAACTTTGAGATTATTGCAAATAGACACCATAAATTCTAAGTTCTTGTTATTAAATACCTAAAAAAGATTATCTTAATCAATTCTTCCATCCATGTGTCGTTAAGGACGGTAGGGATGGATTACGTCGATCTGAGTTTTGATCTCTAGGGATGAAGTTGATGTTTTAGGTGCATATTTGGGATTTGGCGGTGGGATACAAATCCTCTATCTCATATATCTGTCTTCATCTCTGTCACACTAATAAAAATTTGTCAACAAAGAAAAAATAACATATCATCTAATTTACCATTCATTAAAAAGTTAAAATGATATGAGGAGTAATATAAAAAATAATGTAAAAAAATCATAATTAAAAAGTTAATGACATTTTCTTACTCTATATGCTTTCTCCGCTTTGTGCTCATATCCACCATAACTTCTATTCCTAGATTTCTTCGACACTTTCTACAATATGCTTATATTAATTCTTAACCCATTCTACACTGTGATTAGGCAACTGAATCCCTTGCCATGACAAATAAAGGGCTGGGTTAGAAGAGTAACTGAAGAAATAACGATATACAAGAAAAGAAAACAAACACATTTTCTACCTAATGCAAACAAACTCATATTACAAACCCAAATAGACACCATAAATTAAAACATGGAAATAAAATTATAATATGTAGTAAAGGGTTGGGTTGACCAAGCAAAAGGTTTGTAATAGACCTATAAACTCCCAGTAAAATCAACATTGTAACATTGCAAAGAACACAGACGGACACCAAAAAATCAGAAGGACCAAAATAATATTATTCATCCTATATGTAGGTCTTAGACAAAGGAATGTAGGTGGTGGAGTAGGGGCACACGGGTTCCTGGTGATGGTGGTAATGACGACAGCACAACTCAATAGAGATGTGGCTCTTTAGCAGTGGTACAAGGCTAAGACCATTGTGTCTATGGAGGCAAGGGGCTTTTTGGGTCACAGTAAGGAAGGATTGCATTGGATCTGTGTTCTGATATCTAGGGATGAAGGTTGATGTTTCAAGTGCAGATTTAGGGTTTGACAGTGAGGCCTCTAGAGGAAGACAATGGTGGGTTTGTGTCATCTTATGGTGACTGATCTTTGATCTGTTGGTGCTGTGGACTCGTTGGTGGGAGAGATTTTGACAATGTTGACGAAAAGAAAGAGAGAGGAGAGACACTAGGCACTAATGAAGAAGAAGGAAAATGAGGAAACAACGTTATAAATTTAAAAGATGACATGTTATTTTTTTTTCTCAATTAGCAAATTTTTATTGGTGAGACAAGGATGGAGACGAATACGAGACACAGGATTTGTATCCTAAATACTTTTGACAACTTAAATTAGTCACATGATTCTTAGTTTTTTTTTTAATCTTTAACGAGAGTATTTTATAGTCTCTGAGATACTGTCGCAACTAAGATATTACTATCACTTTCATGTGATTTTTTGGTATTGTGATCAATAGTGTGTGAACCAACTTATCCGCACCTCAATCAATCTACATCATCTTAATCATTTATATAAATTGATCTCCACCACTAAATCAAAATTAATTCATATTCTTTAAACAATTTTTGTAAATCAAAATAGAAAATTGAAAAGAAAAGAAGAAGAAGATGAAGAAGTTTAATCATGTTCCAAGCACGTGGTTGTCTTCTTCACTGAAGCACTGACTCGCGAAGGAGAAGGTGGCACTGTTCATGGTGTACTGAGTTTCTTTAATTTTTCAGAAACAAATACTGACTACTGAGTTTCTTTAATTTTTCAGAAACAAATACTGACTACTGAGTTTCTTTATATTGCTGGGTTATGGGAATGGCAAAGCAATCACCCAGCTTCTTTACTTTTTGGGAAGCAAGTACCGACTCACGTGGCAATTTTTTATTATTACTATTCTTTAATTTCAACGCTTTTCAGTGAATAAGTTTTGTACTTACACTGCACATTCAGAAACATATTAACCGAATAAAGATCATCTTATAATTTTAAAAAAGTGTAAATATTATTTATATTTTTTAAAAAATATAATTAAGTGAGAAAAAATAATAAAAAATATATATATATATAATAAATAATATTAAATAAAATATAATAAAAATGTACATATTATTTGATATAAAAATATAAAGATTGTATTAGTATGCTTGTGCACTATTTCAATGCCAAATATTCTGCCTCCTTTCTCTCTATGTTTACTCTGTCTCTATGTAGTTCATATATGTTCTAAGGAATCCAAGCTTACCATTAAAAAACCTGTCATAAAAATGTAAAATGAGGTGCCAGCCGCTAGAAAAAGTGGATTGATCATCATCATCATTTTATATGATATTTCATCTTCTTGGTAGAAGGTTAGTCAATAATCCTGCAAAGTGAAAAAACAGAGACGACCTCAATTCTCAAATCAAACATAAATTCGTTATCATCCATCGAGAATTCCAAATTTAGGATTATAATCTCCTAGCACACTGTATTATCGGACCACCACCAAAAGGATTGCAGGACCATAGCTGGTTCATTCTCCATTTGCATCCATGAAGAGAAAAACCACGAACAACACCATTAGCAATACATTACACTTATAACATTATGTTAATGTAATCCACTTTATATCTAATTAAATCTCATAAATCTCGTAATAAACTTGCTCTGTTTTTCAAGTTGGGATAAGAGTAAAATCTCTTTGCTATTTTATTGGGAAAACAATATCAAAATGTGTCTATTTTCTGCTTCTATTCAATCCATTATCACATTAACATTCAGAAACGGTTGGCTGCAAAAATCGTGTGCTCCCATGTCCCCATGCCTTGCTCCACGTTCGTTGAGTTCTGTGATGGGCAGAACTCTATAAATTGAACATTTTTCTCTCTATTTTAGGTTACTGAACCTACTCCTCTCTTCAGAAAACAAACACCATCAAGCTTAAGCGAGTGAGGGTTTGGAAAGTCAAGGCAGAAACCGGGTTGACGTAAAGCTTGTAAAGCAGAGTAAGAGTGAATCAAATAGCAATGGTGGGAGGTTAGTTTTCTTGATATGTTTTGCTTCTGCTCTATTGATCTAAATGTATTGCTCTTTTTGTTAGCATGTTTAGATCATTTTAAGTCTTACATTTGGTATCAGAGCTAGTGTATATGTCTCTGCCTTGCTTGCTCTTCTTATCTGTTATGAAGTTTGATTTTTTCAGAATTTGAGTATTATGTTTTTGATGTTTTAATCCAAACTAAAAATTAGAAATCTGAATGAAATCAATTTTCTAAGCTTTCTGTGATTTGAAATGTTGTTTTTGACGTCAAAAATGGCTGGAAACCGTCGGGTTTTTCATTCGGGTTTACGGGTTGCAACTGGGTCAGAATGACCCGGCTCAAGGTTGAAGACGATCAAATGCAGGATTTTGTGTCGTTTGGCTTCTATTGTTATATATTTGGCGACGTCAACATTAATAAGTAATTATTGAAGTGGTGCATGTAACGCCTCCTTTTTCTCCCTTAGTCATAGTGGGTAAGAAGAAGGAACGTCGCACCATAGTGAAATGACGCACAATGATTACGTAAAGTTTGAACATTTTTTTTCTTTTTTTTTTTTAACATAAATCTGGTTAAAACTTCCATTAATGTACATATACACCTGTTTGTAAATATATCACGTGATTGAGTTAAAATTAAAAGTTCCTCTTTCATATAAAACCTTTTATCAAAAACGTCAAAGAGAAATCAACATGGAATGAAACATACAACCATGCACAATATGGATAGTTAAATACTTTGTACCAGAATTACAAGCATGTTTAATTTACATTTCCAAAAAGATATACAAAAAGCAAAATGTGTACCTACCCCAAGAGATACAAATATCTACCCACTAATCCAGTAGTACGTCAGGCTCCCTCAAAATAAACGGATAGCCATCAGTAGCCATCAATTTAAAACCATCCCTAAGACTTCCTGGAATGAGAAGGAACCGTAGATGGATCCTCCTCAGGGTCCTCGTTGTCCGACGAGACATCCATAGGGACGACAGAACAGCGGGCAGGAGCCCGAGCAGTAGACAAGAAAGAGTCGTCACGTGGGTTATAGTACATATCCGCCCACATATCTCTTACAGTGCATATAAAATTCTAACCACACAAAAGCATGAAAGTCAAAAATAGAAGCAAGTAGGCGTCCCCATGCTAAAGACACCGTCAATTCGCCGTGGTACACACATCGGTCAGTCTGCACGTTGATATGCCAGCAATCCGGACCACCATGAAAGTTGATCCGCACGTAATCAAAAAATCCACGGGGGCGAAATGACATTCTCAGCAACTTCGGTCTCAGTCGAGATAAGGTCAGGAACCCTGAAACTCAGTAGTTCCCTTATCCTCCTCACGAACGTCTTCTTGAGAACATACAATCCAATCCCAAAATACAAAATAGAGAAAATTACCGAAAGAGGTGAGATTCCCAAAATTTCGGTCCAACAAGGCAAAGAAAAAATAAACGGCGTCGAACGCCCACATAAGACAGTTAATACATACAGGTATAGTAATACATGAAAGCAATTAATGAGAGTAAAGCCACAAGGAACAGTAGTTAACATCATCCATAGCCAACTAGCAACATTAGCATTACCAAGAATCAAATAAATATCACAGTTATAATAGTAAACACATTATCCAATCATGAATGCTCAATGGACCATGTGACTGACAACTCACAATGTAACAAGGGTACCAAAGTTCCTACTCCATGGAGCTAGACATAAACATTTTCGGAGTGAATGATCAAGGAGTAATGCCAGTGTATCGTTAGCCTTAAAAATATAGTGTGCTCATCACATAAAAACATTTGCGCAAAATGGCTCACACATGGCACCTCAACAGTTGATCGCGACATAGGACAAGATCTCGTGGATCGTCGGTGTGTTGCATTGGTCTATCCCACGACCCCAGTGGAGCTACCACTGTCTATTGTGAGACACCCACACCCCGACGCCCCCAGGGTCAACAACATATGACACATATGCTTAGTCTATTCGCACTCGCACATAGGTGTTATTCAAACTCTTAGGCAACATAGCCTTCTCAACAATGTCCCACGGACAATACGCATGCATGATGACACAATGTCCAATCATGTATGTTCATCAACGATGCATTCAGCATAAGCCTTTCCTCAATGGCATATAAGCATTATTCAATGTCCAACATGACATATCAACAATACATTTTATTAAACCATTGCCTCAATGGCACATCATCATTCTTATCTCATTGAGTACTTCATCAATAATTCTCAGCATCAACATGTATTCCTCATTACACACATACCACAATTTCCATGTCATGGATCCAAGAATTCCATATTCAAGGTCATTTCTTCTCTATTGGTATGAATGCACATTCCTATCACAATTTAGTAAAGTAAAATCCTTGAATCCAGGGTTTTTGGGTTGTGTTTGAGTTACAAAGGACAAAGAACCAAAATCTCAATCATTTCCAGCTCAAAAATCTCATTTTTGGTCTTGGTAATCGATTACATCACCCTTGTAATCGATTACCCGAGAAACAACCTCAGAATCGATTACAATCTCATTGTAATCGATTACGTGATTCCTGAATCACGTTTCGTAACTTCAAGGCTCGGTAATCGATTACACAACCGTGGTAATCGATTACCAATTGGACAGAACCTCCGTCGATTACCCACAAGTTGTAATCGATTACCGATTCCCAAGAAGACCATTTTTTGTGACATCGAGGCTTGGTAATCGATTACACTCCTCTTGTAATCGATTACAAGCTAAACAGAATCTCTGTGTCGATTACACACAAGACGTAATCGATTACAGTTCCGAGAATCACGATTTTGTATCTTTAAGAGCTTGGTAATCGATTACAAGCCCTAGGTAATCGATTACCACGCGTAAACTTGCAGAAAAACAGTTCTTCAGGTCCTCTAACTCAAACCAAACCATTCCTCATCATATTTAATCAACAAGATACTCAAATATACCTTTAAATTATGCAAGAGGCATCAATTAAATCATACAAACCCAACAAAATACATTATCATCAAGAACAATATAAAAATGAGAGAACTTTATACATGGATTCAAAAATCAACAACAACACACATACAAGACATTCCCTTACTACCAAGGTTGGTTGAAGAGGATCATCTCCCTCTTACCTATTTGGAAAACAACACAATGTGCCACTCCTTCTTGCCCTAGATTTTCGTTTTCTCCCCTTCAAGAAAAACTCCAATGTGAGTGATCACCACAATGTTCACTCAAACCATGAAAAATAGGTTCTTGATCACCAAGGTGGCCAAGAGAAACGAAAATAGTAAGAAAAATGGAAGAAAGTTGAAGGCTTTACCTTAAAGCTCCAAGCTTTAGCTTCAATGGTGGAAGAGAAATGGAAGAAGAAGAAGAAGAAGAAGAGGAACCAAAGGATAACCACCAAGGAGAATAGTCTTGGAATGGTGGAAGGAAACAAGTAAAGGTGATTGGTTTGGCAAATAATGGAGTTGGTCTCCAATGTGAGTGTGTGTGTGTGTGTGTACGGTGGAGAGGAAGGAAAAGAGAAGAAATGGAGAAATGGGTATTTGGGTTTAGAGAAATGAAAGTGAAATATTAAGACAATGGAGGGGAAATATTTGGGCTTCCCCTTGTAGCTTCTGCCGTAGAAGAGTGGAAAAAGGGAGAGAGAAAAATGTGTTGCAAGGGAAATTGCTAGGAAGCTTCCCATAACAAACTTGGATTAAATTTAATCTTTCTTTTGAAATTAAAACTAATAGATGTGATACAAAAATCAGGTTTTGAATAATGTGATAATATTTTTAATACATATTATTATTTATTAGACAATAGTTATAGTTGGTAGAAGTTAGCATTAACAAATCTGACAGATAAATTCTTCACAGTGTTTTATTATCTCATCTGTTAAGATTTTCCGAAAAATGTGAAACCTTGTAAACTGTGTCCAGCCTCGGGTTTAGTAAGATCCCCTGTCGACGTTTTCATAGTTCAAGGTTCTCGGAAAAAATGTCTCATTTCTCCGGTTTCGCTCAGTACACACGTAAAACGAGAAATATATTAAAATATTTCGTATTTTCAGAAAATTCCAAGAAAATTCCTGAAAATCACAAATATTTATAGAATGAATCCTAAGAGTAGAAAAGTAAATTTTGGGGTGTTACAGTGCAGCCGTGTTCAATTCTCAAAATGCCTTGTTTTTAATCCTTTTGATTTTAAAAAAAATGGTATGTTGCAGGATAGAACTCGTGACCTCATGAATGAATGTTAATTGGGCTACCACCATGCTATCAACAATTTCTTAAGAGTGTAAGTGCTACAAGTTATATATATGATTAGTTTACATGCTGAATTAAAAATTGTGTATGATTTTGCAATTGTATTATTTTAGCACATGAATTATTTAATAAATTTTAATGTGTATAGATTGTCTGTTTATTTTGTTGAATTGTATGTTTATTTTTGGTACTTACTTAAGCATGCAATATTAAGTTAAATAATTTGTGCACATTAAAATTAATTATTAAAGAGCTTATATAGTTTATTTTATTGAAAATTATATGCATATATTATTTATTTCTTAAAATTTGTATGTATAAATTTATGATTATTGTACATGCAAAATTATGTTAAATAATATCTATGCATTGTTATTCAATTTATTTGTATTATGTTATGCAAATATTTAACTCTTTATTAAGAATTAATTAATGTTAAGTGATTGATATAATTTTAATTAATTAGGGAATAGCCACATTATCTTTAATTAATTAGAATTATATATTAAGTTCTAGAATTACATTAAAACATTACTTGTAATTAATCATATGTGATGTAATAAGATCTACCCACAGGAATTTTGTTATATTTGTATGATTAACTATGATGAAATATCAGATTATATTTCTTGATATGCCCACAGAAATTAAGAAAAGGAACATAATTTGATAGTTTTGTCATAAGGTTACAATATGAATCTAATTGAGTAGGACTTTAGCCCACAAGCAAGTTTTATGTCGCTAAATTCATAGATTAAGGCATGATTTACATTGGTAAAACATGACATTTATTTTGTCTCAAATTATGAATAATGAGCATATATGTTTGAACCTTGCAGTTATTCAACCTGCGAATATTTCTGATATTAAGTGTGATATTTCCGAATTAAGGGGTGACGACTATAAAGTTTGGAAGGAGAGAGTTCTTCTCCATTTGGGCTGGATGGACATTGATTATGCTATTAGGAAGGATGAACCATCGGGTATTACTGAAATCAGTCTTCCAGATGCCGTTGATCTTTATGAAAAATGGGAGAGATCTAACCGTCTCTCCGTAATGTTTATAAAGACCAAAATATCTACTGGTATCCGTGATTCTATCGATCAACATACTAAAGTCAAGGATCTTTTGAAAGTTATTGATGAGCAATTTGCTACATCTGACAAGGCCCTTGCCAACACTCTAATAATACAGTTCTCATCCATAAAGCTCACTGGGATAAGAGGTGTGCGTGATCACATCATGCGCATGAGGGATATAGCGGCTCAGCTAAAAGCCTTGGAGGTAACCATGTCGGATTCTTTCCTGGTTCACTATGTTTTTTGCACTCTGCCTCATCAATATGGCCCTTTCAAAATCTCTTATAACACACATAAGGATAAATGGTCAATTAATGAGTTATTAACTATGTGTGTCCAAGCAGAGGAAAGGTTGATAATGGAAGAGGGCGAAAAGGTGAACTTGACTGTTCATAGAAAGAAAAAGAAGGATCATGCCAAAAATAAGGATAAGATTCCTCCTCAGCCAATCATAAAGAAAGAGTCAAGTGTTTCTTTTGCAAGAAGAAAGGGCACATGAAGAAAGACTGCATAAAGTTTAAGAACTGGCTCGACAAGAAAGGTACTTCATTTGCATTTGTTTGTTATGAATCTAATATGGTTAGTGTTAATCATAACACATGGTGGATTGATTCTGGTTCTACAATCCATGTTTCTAATACCTTGCAGGGTATGAAAAACCTAAGGAAGCCACTGGGAAGTGAACAATACATCTATTCATGCGAGAAGATGAGTTCACATATGAAAAACGTGCAATTTAGTTTTAAAAAATACATCTATTCATGCGAAATGAATTCAATACGATCGTTTTTCATTCACATGAGGTTCTATTGAGGCTACGTGCAATTTAGTTTTAAGCAACAGCTTTATTTTACGTATAGAAAAGACCTTTTATGTTCCAAGTTTTTCTAAGAATTTAATTTTTGTTTCAAGACTTACACCTTTGGGTTTTTCGTTTAATTTTTCGGATTCTGGTTTTACTTTGTTAAATAAATCTGAAATTGTTGGTTTTGGTGAATTACTTGATGGTCTTTATTGTATTAAATTGCAAAATGATGCTGCTTATAGTTCTATGCATGTTATTTCTGGGTTAAAACGTTGTGTTGTGAATGAGGAATCTTCTATGTTATGGCACCGGAGATTAGGACATATCTCCATTGATAGAATTAAGCGATTAGTGAATGAAGGGCTACTTAGTATTTTGAATTTTGCTGATTTTGAGACTTGTGTGAATTGCATTAAGGGTAAGCAAACTAACAAGTCCAAGAAGGGTGTAAAGAAGAGCTCAAACCTATTGGAAATCATACATACAGATATTTGTTCTCCAGACATGGACACAAATAATCTGAAATACTTTATCATTTTTATAGATGATAATTCACGATATATGCATCTCTATTTACTTCGTTCTAAGGATGAAGCTTTGGACGCCTTTAAAGTTTTTAAGACTGAAGTAGAGACGCGATGTGAAAAGCAAATTAAGATCATGAGATCCGATAGAGGTGGAGAGTACTATAGTAGATACACAGAGAATAGACAAGCACCTGGTCCATTTGCGAAGTTTCTTCAAGAACATGATATTGTTGCCCAGTACACTATGTCTGGTTCTCCGGATCAGAATGGTGTGGCAGAAAGAAGAAACCGAACTTTGATGGACATGGTAAGAAGTATGAGGAGTAACACAAAACTTTTTCAATTCTTATGGATTGAAACACTAAAGACGGCAACGTATATATTAAACCGAGTTCTGACCAAGGCTAGCTCAAAGACACCTTTTGAGTTATTCAAAGGTTGGAAACCAAGTTTGCGACATATATACGTTTGGGGATGCCCGTCTAAAGTGAGAATTTATAACCCACAAGAGAAGAAACTAGACCCAAGGACTATTAGTGGGTATTTCATTGGATATGCTGAAAAGTCCAAAGGGTATAGATTCTATTATCCATCACACAACACTAGGATTGTGGAATCAAGAAATGTCAAATTTCTTGAGAATGACTTGATCAATGGGAGCGATCAGTTTCAGGGCATTGCTTCTGATAAGGATCACTATGAAGGTCAAACCTCTAGATCAAGTGATAGATTAATTGTCATACACGCCCCTCAAGTACAAACGAGTGTTAGACAACTGATAATTGAAGTTCCACAAGTTGTTGAAAATGATATTGTAGATCAAATTGTTGATGAAGAATAACATGTTGAACAACTAGTTGAACAACTAGTTGAACAACAAGTTCCTCAAGAAGATAATGAGACAATATTAAGAAAATCTGCTAGAGTTAGAAAGTCAGCAATTCCTAGTGATTATGTGGTGTATCTGCAAGAGTTGGACTATAACATTGGAATCGAAAATGATCCTGAAACGTTTTTACAGGCCATGAGTTCTAAGGAATCGAATTTGTGGTACAATGCCATGAAAGATGAGATGGGTTCTATGGCATCTAACTAAGTCTGGGATCTCATTGAATTGCCTAATGGTGTAAAAGCCATTAGATGTAAATTGGTCTTTAAAACAAAGAAAGACTCACAAGACAACATTGAGAGACATAAGGCAAGACTTGTCGCCAAAGGATTCACTCAAAGAGAAGGAATCGACTACACAGAGACATTTTCTCCTGTATCCAAGAAAGATTCTCTCCGTGTAATTATGACATTAGTAGCTCATTTTGACTTTGAGTTACATCAAATGGATGTGAAAACGACATTCCTCAATGGTGATATAGAGGAAGAGGTTTACATGAAACAACCTGAAGGATTCTCCTCTAGTGATGGTGAGCATTTAGTCTGCAAGCTTAATAAATCCATCTATGGATTGAAACAAGCCTCCCGCCAATGGTATTTAAAATTTCATGAGGTTATCACTTCATTCGGTTTTGAAGAGAACATCATAGATCAATGTATATACCAGAAGGTCAGTGGGAGTAAGATTTGTTTTCTTGTGTTATACATGGATGATATTTTGCTTGCGACTAATAATAAGAGTATGTTATATGAGGTGAAATAATTTCTCTCAAAAACCTTTGATATGAAGGATATGGGAGAGGCATCTTATGTCATCGACATTAAGATCCATAGAGAAAGATCTAGAGACATTTTGGGTTTGTCTCAAGAGACCTATATCAACAAAGTTTTTGAGAAATTTAACATGAAAGATTGTTCACCAAGTGTAGCTCCCATTGTGAAGGGTGACAGATTTGATTTGAGTAAATGCCCGAAAAATGATTTTGAGCGGGAACACATGAAAAATATTTCATATGCTTCAGCTGTTGGAAGCCTTATGTATGCTCAGGTTTGTACCAGACCTGACATTACATATGTTGTTGGAGTTTTGGGAAGACATCAGAGTAATCCAGGTGTTGACCATTGGAAAGCTACAAAGAAGGTGATGATATATCTTCAAGGGACAAAGAACTTTATGCTCATGTACAGACGGACTGATGATCTGCAAGTGATTGGCTGCTCTGATTCAGACTATGTTGGCTGTATTGATACCTGGAAATCAACATCTGGTTATGTTTTCATGCTAGCTAGTGGAGCTGTATCTTGGAGAAGTGCAAAGCAGACCTTGACTGCTACTTCCACTATGGAGGTCGAGTTCGTTTCTTGTTTTAAGGCTACCTCGCATGGTGTATGGTTGAAGAGTTCATATCTGGGCTTAGAGTTGTGGACTCTATTTCTAGGCTATTGAAGTTGTATTGTGACAACTCTGCTGCGATATTTATAGCTAAGAACAACAAGAGTGGAAGTCAAAGTAAGCACATCGACATCAAATATTTAGCCATAAGAGAACGTGTTAAGGAAAGAAAATGGTCATTGAACACGTCAGCACTGAGTTGATGATTGTAGATCCTTTGACTAAAGGCACGCCACCAAAGAATTTCAAGGATCATGTAGTACGAATGGGACTTAGTTCCATGATGTGATTTTCATTGTACGTATATTTATTGTTTTCGATGAAACTCTTATTCAGTTTGATGTTTTCTCATATATTTTGTGCACATAATTGTTTATTTTGAGAAATATCATTTGGTTTTGACTTAGAATAAACATATGGTTTATTCATTAAGTTAAGGGCTGGTATTGAGAGACTTGATATATTGTGATACATGGAAGATAATACTCGCTACTAGAGGACTTATCGTCATGATTCATATATTTTGTTTGTTGTTATGATTGATGATGGGTTAAATGGACTAAGTGAGGGAATGATAGTTTTCCCGTAAATCTCGTAACAGACTTGCTTTGTTTTTCAAGTTGGGATAAAAGTAAAATCTCTTTTCTATTTTATTGAGAAAACAGTTTCAGAACGAGGTCCATTTTCTACTTCTATTCAATCTATTATCACATTAACATTCAGAAACAGTTGGCTGCGAAAATCGTGTGCTCCCACGCCCCCACGCCCTGCTCCTCGTTCGATGAGTTCTGTGATGGGCAGAACTCTATAAATTGAACATTTTGCTCTCTGTTTTGAGTTGTTGAACCTACTCCTCTCATCAGAAAACAAACATTATCGAGTTTGAGCGAGTGAGGGTTTGGAAAGCCAAGGCAGAAACCAAATTGACATAAAGCTTGTAAAGCAGAGTAAGAGTGAATCAAATAGCAATATCGGGAGGTTAGTTTTCTTAATCCGTTTTACTTCCGCTCTATTGATCTGAATGTATTGCTCTTTTGGTTAGCATGTTTAGATCATTTTAAGTCTTACACGGACTGCCACCAAGAGGATTGCAGGACCATAGCTGGTTCATTCTCTATCTGCATCCATGAAGAGGAAAACCACGAACTGCACCACCAGCAATACATTACACCTATGACTCAGTCAATATCTTTGTTCTGTTTTATTCAAATTATAGCTACACTTGATAAGTTGTTATCCCTTTATACTCTAGTTTTTAGGCTGCTGTTACATATCTTGAAGTTACTGATGTATCTATATATACATGTACTTCTCACACTGTCTATATGTGAACACCCAATTTTGTCTGGGTCAAATAAAAAAAAATTTAATTTAGTATTTGTTCTTTTTCTTGACCAAATAATTTAATTATGTTTTAGCTCATTTATTTCCTCACTTTATCTATTTTATTTTGAAAAAAATAAAAATAAAACATAAAAATAAAATATTGCTTATTACTTTATGTCACACACTCACTTTCACTCATTCACATTTTTCACTCCTCACTCACGTAATCTCTCTGCACTCACAGCACACACACTCACTTTCACTCATTCACATTTTTCACTCCTCACTCACGTAATCTCTCTGCACTCACAGCACACACACTCACTTTCACTCATTCACATTTTTCACCCCTCAGTCACTCAATCACTCTGCACACACGCTACTCACCTGTACACACTCAACCACACAAGGCTCAAAAAGCCATCTGAAGCAAAAGAGTAGGAGGATTACAGAAGGGGATTTTTTTTTACGGGGAGGGGAATTTCGGTTCAAAAAAGACAACACACACATTCAGCGGGGGCTTTTGGGGGGAGACATTTGCGAAAAAACCATTGGGGGCAGAAGTTGAGAATTCTGGGAGAACAACATATTAACAACAGAAACCCATATTCATTTTTGGGCACAAACTCACAACTTCCAGACTCTCCACTAACCATAATACTCAATCTTCCCCCATTACCATCAACTTCACCATCCAACCATTAACATAGAACCTCCTTCATCCTTCACTCTATCACCTTCACCACCACACCGTAGCACCATATCCCTCCACCAACCTCCACCATGTGAAACCATCACCCAACCGTGACTCACACCCGGAACCACCTTCATCTCCATCCCACCACCAGAACCCAACCACCACTTACTCTTCATCCTCTACTATTTCAACCATCCTACTGTCATCTCCATCAAGCCACCACAGTAGCCCCCCTTTCGTCCACCCTCAAACCATCCAAACAGAGTCAAGCTCGCACCGCCGGAAGCAGCATGCAGCCCCGCTCTGCTCAGCCTCAAAGTCGGCACCCACATGTTACCGTCACAGCTGGGCCGCACCAGAAACGGAGCACACGTCCTCCACCAGATACGCGGCTGCCAAAATCGTGACCCAGTCGCTGTGCGACCACCGTCGCAGCGAACCCAGTCACCTCGCTGGCACTGCTCCACCTGGACTGCCTAGATCTGTTGTGAACCAATCCGTCGAGCCTCACCCAGAAACCAGAGACCACCGTACCCACCGCGCATTGCCCAAATCGGACCGGATCTGGCCTCTGGCGCCGCCTCGCTCCTCCCACGCCGCCATCGGACCGCACAACGCCGTTGTTCAACGTACGTATATTTATTGTTTTCGATGAAACTCTTATTCAGTTTGATGTTTTCTCATATATTTTGTGCACATAATTGTTTATTTTGAGAAATATCATTTGGTTTTGACTTAGAATAAACATATGGTTTATTCATTAAGTTAAGGGCTGGTATTGAGAGACTTGATATATTGTGATACATGGAAGATAATACTCGCTACTAGAGGACTTATCGTCATGATTCATATATTTTGTTTGTTGTTATGATTGATGATGGGTTAAATGGACTAAGTGAGAGAATGATAGTTTTCCCGTAAATCTCGTAACAGACTTGCTTTGTTTTTCAAGTTGGGATAAAAGTAAAATCTCTTTTCTATTTTATTGAGAAAACAGTTTCAGAACGAGGTCCATTTTCTACTTCTATTCAATCTATTATCACATTAACATTCAGAAACAGTTGGCTGCGAAAATCGTGTGCTCCCACGCCCCCACGCCCTGCTCCTCGTTCGATGAGTTCTGTGATGGGCAGAACTCTATAAATTGAACATTTTGCTCTCTGTTTTGAGTTGTTGAACCTACTCCTCTCATCAGAAAACAAACATTATCGAGTTTGAGCGAGTGAGGGTTTGGAAAGCCAAGGCAGAAACCAAATTGACATAAAGCTTGTAAAGCAGAGTAAGAGTGAATCAAATAGCAATATCGGGAGGTTAGTTTTCTTAATCCGTTTTACTTCCGCTCTATTGATCTGAATGTATTGCTCTTTTGGTTAGCATGTTTAGATCATTTTAAGTCTTACACGGACTGCCACCAAGAGGATTGCAGGACCATAGCTGGTTCATTCTCTATCTGCATCCATGAAGAGGAAAACCACGAACTGCACCACCAGCAATACATTACACCTATGACTCAGTCAATATCTTTGTTCTGTTTTATTCAAATTATAGCTACACTTGATAAGTTGTTATCCCTTTATACTCTAGTTTTTAGGCTGCTGTTACATATCTTGAAGTTACTGATGTATCTATATATACATGTACTTCTCACACTGTCTATATGTGAACACCCAATTTTGTCTGGGTCAAATAAAAAAAAAAATTTAATTTAGTATTTGTTCTTTTTCTTGACCAAATAATTTAATTATGTTTTAGCTCATTTATTTCCTCACTTTATCTATTTTATTTTGAAAAAAATAAAAATAAAACATAAAAATAAAATATTGCTTATTACTTTATGTCACACACTCACTTTCACTCATTCACATTTTTCACTCCTCACTCACGTAATCTCTCTGCACTCACAAAGACACACACTCACTTTCACTCATTCACATTTTTCACTCCTCACTCACGTAATCTCTCTGCACTCACAGCACACACACTCACTTTCACTCATTCACATTTTTCACCCCTCAGTCACTCAATCACTCTGCACACACGCTACTCACCTGTACACACTCAACCACACAAGGCTCAAAAAGCCATCTGAAGCAAAAGAGTAGGAGGATTACAGAAGGGGATTTTTTTTTACGGGGAGGGGAATTTCGGTTCAAAAAAGACAACACACACATTCAGCGGGGGCTTTTGGGGGGAGACATTTGCGAAAAAACCATTGGGGGCAGAAGTTGAGAATTCTGGGAGAACAACATATTAACAACAGAAACCCATATTCATTTTTGGGCACAAACTCACAACTTCCAGACTCTCCACTAACCATAATACTCAATCTTCCCCCATTACCATCAACTTCACCATCCAACCATTAACATAGAACCTCCTTCATCCTTCACTCTATCACCTTCACCACCACACCGTAGCACCATATCCCTCCACCAACCTCCACCATGTGAAACCATCACCCAACCGTGACTCACACCCGTAACCACCTTCATCTCCATCCCACCACCGAACCCAACCACCACTTACTCTTCATCCTCTACTATTTCAACCATCCCATCACTTGTCATCTCCATCAAGCCACCACAAGGCCCCCCTTTCGTCCACCCTCAAACCATCCAAACAGAGTCAAGCTCGCACCGCCGGAAGCAAAGATGCAGCCCCGCTCCGCTCGCCTCAAAGTCGGCACCCACATGTTACCGTCACACCGGGCCGCACTGTAAACGGAGCACACGTCCTCCACCGATACGCGGGCCGCCAAAATCGTGACCCGGTCGGCCGTGCGACCACCGTCGCAGCGAACCCGGGCCACCTCGGCCGGCACTTGCTCCACTGGACTGCCTAGATCTGTTGTGAACCAATCCGTCGAGCCTCACCCAGAAACCAGAGACCACCGTACCCACCGCGCATTGCCCAAATCGGACCGGATCTGGCCTCTGGCGCCGCCTCGCTCCTCCCACGCCGCCATCGGACCGCACAACGCCGTTGTTCAACGTGCCCCGCACTTAGTTCGCCGACCGTCCAGTGGTGGTGGGAAACCTCCTCCCTTTCTTCATTCCGCCTTCTTCGGCTCCTGCAAGGTATGACTCTTATTTCAAACGCTTGAAACATGCCCATTTTTTATGCTTCTGGAGCTTTCTATTTTATGCTTCTCAAAGAAATCATTTCAAATTCTAAACACAAGGAAATTCAAGTGTTGGGCTGCAGCATGCCATGAAGCCCATATTACGTGGGTTGATCATTTTAATAGTAAAGAGTGTATAATAATAATAATAATAAAAAGGGAAATGTGGTTGGTGTATTGATAGTTTTTTTTATTTTAAATAATAATAATAATAATAATAATAATAATAATAATAATAATAATAAAGAGTAATAAAAAAACAAAAGAAATAAAATGATAAAAAAAAATTTAATTCAAAGTGCAAATGACTAATGATGATGATTGAATAGCGGGATCATAAGGGTTTATTGAGTAGTCTCGTGCTAACTTGAATCCTGTGCAAGAAAAATAATAATAAAAAACAAAAATATATAAAAAACAAAAAGTAAAGAAAAAAATATTTTTTTTAAAATTAATGCAATGACCGATGATGATGATTGAATAGTAGATGCTATCTTCAATGTCATTTGGATCGTAAGGGTTTATTGAGCAGCTTAGTGCTAACTTGAACCCTGTGCAACGATGATTTTGTTTTCAGAAATTTTTTTTTTAAAATTAAAATCAATTAATTCACACTCATTTTTTAAAAAATTACGTGACTTTGAGTTCCTCATTACACCTGAGGGTACGTAGGAGCAGAATTTTCATTCTGTCAAGCCAAAATTAAATTTTCATAATTATGTTTCCTTTTTTTTTCTTTTCTAAAAATAAAATAAAAAAATAAAAAAAAATAAAATAATTGCAAGGTCTTTTAAGAGGGGTAAAATAAATAAATTTGAGATTATCAAGTTTTTGCACAACTGACTTAAGGTATCGTCTCAGGACAGGTGTGATGGGGATGCAGTGGGATTAAGTTTCAACCCTTCCCTATCCATAATCGACTCCCGAATTCGATTTGGTTCCAAAGACTATTTTCCAAGAAAGGTTTTTCATTTTTTCCTAATTCAAATAAAATTGGTGGCGACTCCATTTTCATTTTTTAAAATCTCGTGAGCTGCTAATCCGCCGCGATCTCCGGTCGCGATAGATGGCGACTTCGCTGAGGACACTTGGAGAGTCAGGCATGTTATTGTTAGTTGTGTAAATTATTAATAATCTCTATTTATTTATTTTACCCCTTTTACCCTTGTTTTTGTTTTCTTATTTGTTTGTAAATAAATTTTATTTATTTTGTAAATATCTGATATCATTATTCTGAGTATATTTTTGACTTGTATATATTTTTGTACTTAATTGTTGAAACCCTAGGGTTGATGATTGTTGGCTGGCTGTTGTATATATGCTTTTGCAGGTTATGTAGTAGTTTTATCTTTTTAAGTTTTTGTATGAGTTTGTATGCTCCCTTACACACGTCACTATCACTTACCTCACACACTTTTTGGGCTCTATACCCGAGTCTGTACAAACCCGAGGAATAGGAGGGGTCTCGACTTTTGTTATTGAGGGGCTTCATGCTCACTTGACATTGGTTGGGACACCACTCAGATTGTTACCGATATCATGGACTAGTCATATTGAGAGGGTTTATCGCTACTTGTGATTTATTCATGAATTGATCCTTGTCTTTCGAGATAAGGGCAATCTGGGGACCATGACTTTTAGAGGTCTCGATCTGTTCTAAAAACCTTGCAATGATAGATTGAACGTAGTGACTGTCAAAATTAGAGTCGTGACCTTAAGGAAATCCAACCTTTAAGTTTCACCTGATTAGGGTACAAAGGGAGTGTCCTTCTTCTTGATTTATCTATTTCTCATGTCATTCTTTCTTGCATTTCTTTTAAGAAAATTAAAAAAATAAAAAAAATTAATTTTAAAGAAAACCTCATCTTGCATTTTCTTATCATTTCCTTGCATTCCAAAAAAATAAAAAAAATATACCTTGCATTTTCATAGCACTCTTAGTTTTTTTAAAAAAAAAAATCATGCATTTTCATATCATTCATAACCTTTTTTTAAAAAAAAAAACATATGCCTCATCTTGCATTTTCAAGGCATTCATAACATTTAAAAAAAAGTGTTTTCAAAGTCCATTCATTTCACCTTATGCGTCTCATGCATCTCATTCATTTTATCTCATACATCTCATCTTATGCTTCTCATGCATCTCATTCATTTCATCTTATGCTTCTCATGCATCTCATTCATTTCATCTCAGTCTTTGTTTTAATAAATCAAACTGGTTCAGGAACCTTTGTGCGATCTAGGAAAGAAGAGACTAATCAAACTTGAGTTCACGATACCAGATCTCGGACCAGAATGACTGCAAATAATCTTGAGACAGGGAGAAACTTGAGCAGAGAAATCGATGAAATGAAAGGAAGGATGAAGGAGATATCTGATAATCAAGCAAGGATGGAAGCAATATTGGAAGATGTGAGGGAGTCTCTCCGCTTAATCAGTAGAAATAGAGGTACGAATAGGGTTGAAGAATATGTAAATGTGCCATCGGTGACTACTCCAATTTTTCCAACTGTAACCTCAGGCATCGTTATAAGGATACGTGAGCAACCACCTCAAATGACAACAATGGGCATGCCTATTGGGGAGGGGTATCACACCTTGGAAGGAGCTCATGGTGAAATTCCTGATTATACTGGTCCTACATAGGAACAACCTCATGTGTCTGTACCGGGGCAGGCGATATTGCCTTGCTCTGGAAATAGTCATGTCATGACTGAGAAAGATGAGATAAAAAAAGAGTGGATGGAGAAAATAGAAGAACAGATCAAGGCAATCAAGGGCCCCAACGCTTATGGACGTCTTAGAATAGAAGATTTGTGTCCTACCACGGATATCATAATCCCTAAAGGTTTCAAGATTCCCGATTTTGCTAAGTATGACGGATGTGGTAACCCTCGATTTCACTTGATCAGTTATGGAACCAAGATGGTTGTTTGGTCCAAGGATGATAGGTTCCTCACTAGCTTTTTCCACGAGAGTCTTACAGGCCCTGCTTTAGAGTGATATCTTCAAGTAGACCATTGTAAGATTTCTCGTTGGACGGAGCTGGCTAATTTATTCATAGATCAATACAAGTTTAATCTGGATGCAGCTCCTACCCGAGAACAATTGAGCTCAATGCAGAAAGGAAGTGAGAAAACCTTCAAGCAGTATGCCCAAATGTGGAGGGTTCTCGCAGCACAAGTGCAACCACTGTTGACTCTGACAGAAATATGTTCATACTTCTTGGGGACTTTGGGAGCTCCATATATTGAGATAATGGCGGGTGCTGTATATCGAGACTTTGCTGAATTAATAGTTGCTGGGGAGAGGATTGAAGTTCTGGTAAAAGCTGGCAAATTGGCAACCGACAATAATAAAGTTAGTTTTGAAGAAGGATTATTCCCCTAGGAAAGGAAAGTGGGAAGTGAGCTACATGCAAAATCAGCAACCTTCACAATTTCGCTTTCCACTGTCTCACTCTGCTTATACCAATTGACCTCCAGCGATTTGGAACTTCTGAACAACTGATGATTTGAGGCGTTAATTGATGAGATTGCCATCTTAGAATTTTAGGATATTGAATTCATGTTAGCTTTCTTGAAGCATTAATGTAATGGATTTGTATGGATCTCAGTATGTCTTGTTTCATTTTCTTATGTCTTTGACACTCATGTTCATATCACGTCTTTTTTGTCATTCTTTTCTTTCCTTTACTTGTTGTCTTTTGGTTCGGATCCCATAGATTTCTCGTTCTGAAAAAAATTTGGTGGTCACGAAGGCCATATGTGTAGGTGTTATTTGCAAAAAAAAACAAAAAAAACAAAAAAAAGCAAAAATATATATAACAAAAAAAAGAAAAATAAAAGGGAGTAGGAAAGTCTTCACTCGGCATGTACTGTCTTTTTGTCTCGAAATTAAAATTTTTGAAAATGAGCACTCAAGATTTGAAATGAAGATTGGTCATCTTTCTTTATCTTTCACAGGAATTCATCTCTTCATCATCTCTTGTTGTCCCTTTTTGAGCTTGAAAGTTTTCTTCAATTTAACCCTGGACAAGGATCACCCCTACACTAGGGGTTAACACAAAGTGAAAATTGTGTTTTTTCTGAAAAAAAAGAGGAAAGAAAATTAAATGAAAGAGGTTACTACAAAGGTAAATTATTGAAGTAAAAAGAAATGGGAAGAAATGAAGAATAATAAAAGAAAAGTGTGCTTGAAAGCGCAAAGTCAGTTGACGAGGTTTAATTTTGAACAAGGATCCTTGGTCCCATTCAATCCTTAAACACTTGTTTGAGCCTTATATCCTTCATTTCATAACCACTAACCTTAGCCACGTAACAAGCCTTAAAAAGTCCATTCTGATCAATGAAGGATTGCTGTCATTTTCATTAACTTTAATTTTGAGACAAAAGGTTCTTGCTGTTTTGAGTTTTCAATTTCTTGCTTTAAAAAAAAAAGAGGAAAATGAAGAAAAAGAGGTACTTGTTAGTCCTACACTGAGGCAAATTTCTCTTCAGTTCAATTTGGCTTTGCACTATGATAAGTTTCTACCATGTTCAACTCAACTCCAAACTGGGGCATTTTTTTTCATTTCCCTGGTTCATTTGACCTACGTTAGGGCAAATCTTTTGGTCATTAGGAAGTCCACCCTATTCAATTCAGTTCTAAACTGGGACAAATTTCTCTTTGGATCAATTTGTTTTGATGTACATGCTCAGCAGAAGCCAACTAAAGATCTTTTTTATGAAGGTTGAACCAATCCATACGGGAATGACACCTCTTCAAATCTCATATCTTTGTTTGTGTCTATCCTTTGTAAATAATCCTTTTGTGTCGTCAAAATTTTAATTCCAGTCCGGAAGTTGTTCACTTGGTCAATTTCTTTGTTGTTGTGCTTTGGAATCCATGCATGTTTGTTACGTAATACTTCAGGTAAGGTGAACATGAGTACAATACTATGATTTGACCATCTAATGGTAATCTCCAGATAAACAATTCAGATCAAAAGGAGCTTAGAAGTTTCGATTGAATGGGAAAATGATATCTCAAGGGGTAATCCAAAGACAAGAGGTACTCGAAAAAAGAGATAGAAGTGAGAGCTTTGAAGAAAAGCATACCCCAGAGGTCATCCAAATTAAAAGTCAAATTCCAGGTCCATGGCCTGGTGATGGTGCCAAAAAGAATTCAAAGTCCTTGGCTTAATGGCTCTCACAAGGTTCCAGCTCCATGGCCTGATGATTACGTCAAAAAGAATTTCAGGTCCTTTACTTGATAATTTTACACAATTCTAGGTCCATGGCCTGATGGTTGTGTCAAAAGAATTTCCAAGTCCTTGGCTTGATGGCTTTACAAAGTTGCAGGTCTGTGTCCTGATGAAAAAAAAAAGATAAAAGAAAAAAAGAAAAAATCATGAAGAAAGGGGAGAATGAAAGAAGTAAGAAATAAAGAGGGGAAGAAGGAAGTCAAGAGGATTCCAAGCCAACCAAAGGGTCTAATGAAGAAAAGCACGTGGACAAAGGGTTTAATTGGTCAAAGCTCTCCAAGATCGCCGTTGGTTCAAAGGAATTTTAATAAAAAAAAAAGAAAAAGAAAAAAGAAAAGAGAGAAAAAAGAGAAAGAAAGAAATTTTAATTCCATATTTAATTTGAACGCACCGGCTCCATGCATTTTAAAATTTTTTCATTTCTTTGAGCGCGTCGGCTCCATGCATTTTAATTTCTGTTGAGCGCATCGGCTCCTTGCATTTTAATTTCTGTTGAGCGCATCGGCTCCATGCATTTTAATTTCTGTTGAGCGCATCGGCTCCTTGTATTTTAATTTCTGTTGAGTGCATCGGCTCCATGCATTTTATTTTCTGTTGAGCGTATCGACTCCATGCATTTTAATTTCTGTTAAGCGCATCGGCTCCATGCATTTTATCTTCTGATGAGCGCATTGGCTCCATGTATTTTAATTTCTGTTGAGCGCATCGGCTCCATACATTTCACTTTTCTTGCCTTGTTTTGCATTTGTCATCTTTTGTATTCTCGAGCAAAATTGGAGTTCATATCTTCACTTGCTTCTTATGTTGATAATATGAAAAATTACAGTTTTTCTTATTATCTCGTAAGAAACAAGCAAAGAGGGGCAACTGTGAACACCCAATTTTGTCCGGGTCAAATAAAAAAAAATTAATTTAGTATTTGTTCTTTTTCTTGACCAAATAATTTAATCATGTTTTAGCTTATTTATTTCCTCACTTTATCTATTTTATTTTGAAAAAAATAAAAATAAAACATAAAAATAAAATATTGCTTATTACTTTATGTCACACACTCACTTTCACTCATTCACATTTTTCACTCCTCACTCACGTAATCTCTCTGCACTCACAGCACACACACTCACTTTCACTCATTCATATTTTTCACTCCTCAGTCACTCAATCACTCTGCACACACGCTACTCACCTGTACACACTCAACCACGCAGGGCTCAAAAAGCCATCTGAAGCAAAAGAGTAGGAGGATTACAAAAGGGGATTTTTTTTACGGGGAGGGGGATTTCGATTCAAAAAAGACAACACACAAATTCAAGGGGGCTTTTGGGGGGAGACATTTGCGAAAAAACCATTGGGGGCAGAAGTTGAGAATTCTGGCAGAACAACATATCAACAACAGAAACCCATATTCATTTTTGGGCACAAACTCACAACTTCCAGACTCCCCACTAACCATAATACTCAATCGTCCCCCATTGCCATCAACTTCACCATCCAACCATTAACATAGAACCTCCTTCATCCTTCACTCTATCACCTTCACCACCACACCGTAGCACCATATCCCTCCACCAACCTCCACCACGTGAAATCATCACCCAACCGTGACTCACACCCGTAACCACCTTCATCTCCATCCCACCACCAAACCAACCACCACTTACTCTTCATCCTCTACCATTTCAACCATCCTACTGTCATCTCCATCAAGCCACCACAGTAGCCCCCCTTTCGTCCACCCTCAAACCATCCAAACAGAGTCAAGCTCGCACCGCCGGAAGCAGCACGCAGCCCCGCTCCGCTCAGCCTCAAAGTCGGCACCCACGTGTTACCGTCACAGCTGGGCCGCACCAGAAACGGAGCACACGTCCTCCACCAGATACGCGGCTGCCAAAACCGTGACCCAGTCGTTGTGCAATCACCGTCGCAGCGAACCCAGTCACCTCGCTGGCACTGCTCCACCTGGACTGCCTAGATCCGTTGTGAACCATTCCGTCGAGCCTCACCCAGAAACCAGAGACCACCGTACCCACCGCGCATTGCCCAAACCGGACCGGATCTGGCCTCTAGCGCTGCCTCGCTCCTCCCACGCTGCCATCAGACCGCACAACGCTGTTGTTCAGTGTGCCCCGCACTTAGTTCGCCGACCGTCCATTGGTGGTGGGCAACCTCCTCCCTTTCTTCATTCTGCCTTCTCCGACTCCTGCAAGGTATGACTCTTATTTCAAACGCTTGAAACATGCCCATTTTTTATGCTTCTGGAGCTTTCTATTTTATGCTTCTCAAAGAAAGCATTTCAAATTCTAAACACAAGGAAATTCAAGTGTTGGGCTGCAGCATGCCATGAAGCCCATATTACGTGGGTTGATCATTTTAATAGTAAAGAGTGTATAATAATAATAAAAAGGGAAATGTGGTTGGTGTATTGATAGTTTTTTTAATTTTAAATAATAATAATAATAATAATAATAATAATAATAATAATAATAAAGAGTAATAAAAAACAAAAGAAATAAAATGATAAAAAAATTTAATTCAAAGGTAAATGACTAATGATAATGATTGAATAAGTAGATGTTATCTTCAATGTCGTTGGGATCGTAAGGGTTTATTGAGTAGTCTCGTGCTAACTTGAACCCTGTGCAAGAAAAATAATAATAAAAAATAAAAATATAAAAAAAAACAAAAAGTAAAGAAAAAAATATTTTTTAAAAAATTAATGCAATGACCGATGATGATGATTGACTAGTATATGTTATCTTCAATGTCATTTGGATCATAAGGGTTTATTGAGCAGCTTAGTGCTAACTTGAACCCTGTGCAACGATGATTTTGTTTTCAGACAATTTTTTTTTTAAATTAAAATCAATTAATCCACACTCATTTTTTAAATAATTACGTGACTTTGAGTTTCTCATTGCACATGAAGGTACGTAGGAGCAGAATTTTCATTCTGTCAAGCCAAAAATTAAATTTTCATAATTAGGTTTTCTTTTTTTTTCTTTTCTAAAAATAAAATAAAAAAATAAAAAAATAAAAAAAATAAAATAATTGCATGGTCTTTTAAGAGGGTAAAATAAATAAATTTGAGATTATCAAGTTTTTGCACAATCGACTTAAGACTGCACTGCCTCAGGGGCCGACGGGTGTGATGAAGTGCAATGATGGGATTAAGTTTCCACCCTTTCCTATCCATAACCGACTCCCGAATCCGATTTGGTTCCAAAGACCATTTTCCAAGAAAAATTTTCTAATTTTTCCTAATTCAAATAAAATTGGTGGCGACTCCATTTTTATTTTTTAAAATCTCGTGAACTGCTAATCCGCTTCGATCTCCGGTCGCGACACTATACAATCAAATTCATTCATCCAAACCTCTTTAACCAGTAGACCACGATGAAAGCCACCAGGCTTGTCGCGTCCAAGCTTGGGAGCACCACATTCTCCTTCGTGACTCAGTGTTTCAGTGAAGAAGACAACGTGCTTGGAATGTAATTCAACTTCTTCTTCTTCTTTTCTCCTTTTTTTTCTTTTCTATTTCCTGTTTTGATTTACAAAATTTGTTTAAAGAATAAGAATTACTTTTTTTTTTAGGGTCAATAGATGCATTATATTAACTGGGAAAAGACATTACATCCCAAAAGGCAAGATTGCTAATACCTGGGAAGCATCCTCCACCCAAACCGTATCCCCACATGACCGTGCAAGTTTAGCTAAGTTGTGCGCCACCCGGTTAGCTAATTTGTTTAAAGAATAAAAAATACTTTTGCTTCAATGGTGGAGATTAATTTATGTAAATGGTTTAAGACGGTGCAATGTATTTAAAAAATCACGAGTCATGGGGCTAATCTATGCGGTTAAGTATTTAACGACATATGGATGAAGGGATTAATTCGGATAATTTCATTAGTCTAGGTACTTAAATAAGGAGAACTCATAATTTATGGTGCTATTTGTAAATACTTCAAAGTTGAGGGGGTGTGATTGTATTTTTCCCATTATTTTAAAATGTATTTAGATTTATATAGAGAAAAACATAATCCTTTTTTTTTGTTACAAGAGAAAAAGATAATACTTTAATATCACGAAAGCAAATTGGTGAAAGGGTATTCGGATGAAAAAGATAAGAAATAAAATTTTGCCGTTTTATCAGGTGGTTTTACCTTCTTCTTTTTTTTTGAAAATCTTGGCTTCATTGCTTATTAACAACTCAATGCATTTTAACCTTGGTGAATGGTTTCCTACACCATTCTCGAAGAATAGCACTGCTCTAGAGAAAAATATAATTTTAATTAATTATATTAGTATTTTGATATACATTAATATGCATGTTAATTTTTATTGTTATGAATATTTTTTTGATGTTATTCTTTTCAGCATCTATGTATGCCGTTGGTCGGCCTTGAGTATTGTTGGAATACCTCATGGCACCTTGGAATGGCCGCCGGGGGTACCTACCTGATGCTAAAGCCAATTTTATGTGTAAGGTGTATAAGGTTAAAATTAACATACTTAATATCATCCATTTTGGTTGTTATAATCAAAATTATAAAAAAATCAAATTGGATTGATTGATTCAACTAAAAAATTGGTGAATTTATCACAAGTTAAGTCCAATTAAATCATAAAATCGGTCAATTCAAGAAATAGTTAGAATCGATCAATAACAAGTTGAACCGGTTAAAAATTAATAGTAAATTAATTTGAATTGATTTGAATTGATTTTTTTTTTAAAATTAAACTCTTTTTTTATCAACAATTTTTTTACTTATTCAAAAAAAAATTTAAGCTAAATAAAGACTCAATGTCAAGTTATAAAAGTCTACATATAAAGCTCAAAGAATACATAAAAATATTTGTCTTTCTCTTCACTTTTATATAAGTTGAATTGATTTTTTTAAAAAAAATTTAAACTTTTTTTTATCAACAATTTTTCTACTTATTCAAAATTATTTTTTGAGTTAAATAAAGATTCAATGCCAAGTTATAAAAGTTTACATATAAGGCTTAAAAAATGCATAGAAAAGTTTTCTCTCTCATCTTAGTTTTTATATATATTATATGTTTAGATATTTTTCTTATTATATAATATGAGACTTTGAAATATTAAGTAATATAATATAGAATATTAATATGTTAATTTATTACTTAATTATTTAATATATTATTTAATATTAAAAAATATTTAATTATTACTAATTTGACCATAGTCGAATTAATAAATCATAAACTAATATCTTCATCGTGAATAAATATTTTGACCCATCTAATTTTAAAAGCATTAATTATAATAGGGGGAGACCTTGGAGGTTTGGGCCAGAATCTACTGGGGTGCAATGGTTGTGCCCTTGATTGCCTTGGCCTGTTGTTGGGATGCATGGTGAGCGATCTTGTCTAGCATGATTCTTGGGTGTGATTGGAAAACTAGATGAGGAAAACGTCCTTCATTTAAGCTATGCCAAGTAAAAATGGGTTCGGGATACTTGGCCCTTACAATCTAAATGAACTGTAAGTCTTTTAATAATTTGTTGATACATATAGTTAAAGTCATTGAATGATGTGTAAAATATGAATGTGTTTACAAGCCTTGTTACACATACAGCAAGCTAACTAGCAGCCTTGGAGTTAGTGCCAGCCCCATACCACGGTTAGACAAGCCTCATACCATGGTAAGACAACCCCATATATAGAGGAAGAATGAACCCCTAAAAAAAAAAACCATATTCTGTCTCTACTTATGTTGAGTTTCAAAATGCCTTCTATCTCCAACCCTATTTGAACTCAGTCATCATAATCAACCCAAATAAGAACCTATCCCAATTGGACAAGTAAAGTTTTATATTATAATAAAAACAAAATTTGAATTGTTAAGCTTTTCAATAAAAATTATGTTAGAATCAAGTAAAGTTTTCTTTTTTTAAAATTCCATGAAGTATTTTCATATTTTTTAATATAAGGCTAACTCTTGTTATGGCGTATGATGGCTTAACCTTGAGAATATGGTAACTCAAGTTTCCAACTAAGACACACCTCATTTTTTTTTCAATAACTACAGATTAAACTTCACCACAAGTAAGATATTAGAATCAATGCTAAACTACTCATTGCATGCTTAGTTTACTGGATGACCAAAATAAACTTTTGCTTTAACAATTATGGAGAACTAAAAGTCTAAAACGCACTATTACCCCAACAATTCACTTTGGGGATCAAAGTGATGTTCAAAGACTGGGACAATAATCAGCATATAACTATTTTGGATAAAATAGCACATTTTGATAGAAAGCATTATTGGTGAAAATTATTGTTTTACAGTAAGAAATATTACTCAATATTTTTATGCAGATATTACGACAGTAATATAAATTGTGGTAACATTGAAAATTTAAAATTATTATTATATTGTTAATGCCAGTAAAAGTTGACTTACATAATAAGATTAGTGTTGACAAAAATGTCTTACGTTGGATTCCTTACTAGGGCATGTGATATATCATGAACTTGGAAGGTGACAATCTCTTTTTTTAAAAAAAAAAATCTTTTTTAAGGTGACAACCTCTTTTTCTCTAAACTTTTTTCACCACCAAAATAATTATTATATTGTTAATAGAATTACTTATTTATTTTCATATTATTAAGTGACACCAATTGAAGTAGGATCATAAATCATATTGTAATTTCAATTTGCATTAATATTAATAGGAAAAATATCAAAAGAACACTTTAAATAATCTCATTAGATTGTATTTCAAAATATAATTCCATATTTCCTTATAAAATGAGATCTAAGAATTAGACTATTCACGGGTAGAACTTATCCACTATAAACAAACAAGTGAATTATAAGATATCGTGTCAGTAGAAACTATTCATATATTTTAACGAACAAAATTTGATTTTAATTTTTGGTTCTAATCACATTTAATTTTTCTTTATTTGTTACTTATAAATTCATTTAATTAAGTTAATAAATACATAAAAATAGATTAAATAAGATTGAAGACAAGTCAAAATCAAAGGTTAGAACTAAATTTTATTCTATTTTAACACAGGTTGTTTAAAAAAAAACACACACACAGGTGTTATAGTAGTGGATGGATATCAGTGTTGAAACTTAAACAACAATTAATACATCTCCAAAAACCTGTCAATGATCAAGTATTGGATTCTCCGACTTGTGATCAACCAGAAAGTAACTTGATTATAAGATTCTAAATAATTAATATATTTATAGTTTGTATAGATAGTTTTTAAGGTCAGTTTCGTAGATAGTCACTATGAATTATACATAGTGGATGATCAAGTAGTCTAGTTTTGCCATCGCTGTGCACATTCAATCAAAACTAATAATAAAACGATAATTTTTTATATTTGCAAAAGCAAAACTGAGAACATGTACAAAATCTATTGGGATATTCAAAACATAATGAAATTTATAGATATCATGTTTAGAGACAGAAAAGTTTGGATGAGGCTCATCGATTAGGCAGCCAGTCACTGATGCGAATGGTACCATCATCCACAACCAATGCCAAAGGTCCCCCCCCAACCCAAAGGACAAAACGCCTAGAAAATTAAAAGGAAAACATAAAACCCATAACATTGCTCCATATTATCCTTGCCTTCTTGAGTTCCTTGAAATGAGTTTGATTTTCCCTTTCCTTCCACACCAAACAGCTAAAAGCTAGCTTAATGTATTGTTACTCCCTCCCCCTGTAATTAACACTTTCAACCAAGTTACATCACACTACTTTAGTAACTTTTTCCCCCCAACAAATTTATTATTATATGTCTGACAAAAGGCAAAGGAAAAAAAATGGTTATCGGTACTTACCTCTAATTTTGTTGTTTTAACTTTCTTTCTCCCAATTTTGGGATCAATCTTGGCTACCACCCATGACTCATGTGACGTATGATTTTCATTCAGCTGGCTGCTTTTCTAAGTTCTAACTTTTTCCATCCTTTCCCATCTTTCCATTGTCATTATTCGAAGTAATGAGTGTTAGGACGATAGAGATCATAGGGTGCCCAAAGATGATCAACAGTGCAAGGCTTCCTTGAATCCAACCTCAACCAAGGCTTACCTTTGCCACTCCAATGTAGCAAACTAATAGGCCCAGGATGCAAAGTTCTACATTTACCTTCAAGGTTGTCCCCTCCCAACCCATGTTGGTTCCACCTATGGTCCATAGCCTTTATATCCCCAGCCAAGACCAAAAGAAAAGAAGGCAAAGACCCTAAATGGTAAATCCTCTTTTGCTTCTACACTGTCATCCACTCTTCTACCTTTTGTGTATACCTTCTTTCCCTCCATCTTTCCACATCCACAACCATAACACCCGTGTTAAAGTAGCCAGGATTCTTACCCTCAAATGTTCGAGTAAGATCCGGGTCTGACCAGAACAAATCTGTAAAGTACTTGGTGAAATTTGCATGGCAATACTCTGGTGCAGCCAATACCTTGCCCTCCAAGTCAACCTCCCAAAGCTTTGCAATATCATCCACAACCACAAGATCAGAGTCTAGGTACAAAACCCTCTTCACATAACCAGGGATTATATCGGAAAGGTAGATTCTTGCATAGTTTAGAGGTTGATCCAACGCTAGGCGAATCGATTTGGATATCTTACCACGAACCTTATTGGATTCGAAGCGGTGGATTTTGAACTTAAGGTAAGGGAAGGTGGATTTGATGCTGAAAAAGACTTGAGGTTCGAAACTAGCCCAAAGGAAATGGAACTCTACGTTTTGGGGGCATGTTGAGTGTTGTAAAATGGAGAGAATAGCACCTGTGGTGTCTCTGAGATAGTTTGAGTCCAATGTCATGGCAATGTGGATCCTTTCTGGCTTGCATGTGTCTCCATTGCGAAAGGAAGGGGCTTCCGTGAAGATGTGGACGTCAGGGGTGGGTTTTCGGATGACGCCGAGGCGAATGCCAACAGCAGCGGTGAAGTGGTGGTGGTTGATGAGGAGGAGGGTGAGGAGAGACAGGAGGCCAATGAGGAGTTGGGTTTGGGTGGAATATTGTAATAGTGGTGTGTTCCAAGAGGCCATCCTGTCCTGTCCTGTCCCTATTGGTGACAGTCAAGGATTTAGAGTGGTAGCCATTTTTAATTATGATAAGTTTGAGAAAGATGGTTAGAAATTAATGTTGGTGGATTGAGAGAAACAAGAGGAAGGAGGTTGGTGGAATTGTAGGGAAGACAACATTCCTCGAAGGGAAATAAGGCTTTGTATTGCCAAAACATGTTTGCGATATTTTGTTGCACATTAGCTTTGTCACAGTATCTTTGTTCCAAACGATCACATTACTTTTTCTTTTAAAGATAAAACTCATCTCTATTTTTTCATATTTATTATATCTATTTTATTAATCAAATTATAATATATATTAATTTTTTTATACTTTTTTTTTAAAAAATACACACATATCATAACTTAATTAATAAAATAAATATAATGAATACAAAAAATAAACTTAAATTTTATCCTTCTTTTAAGTTACTTTAAAAAAAAAAATTTTCCTATATACTTTTCCATTTTTTTTGCGTGAATACATGGAGAATAGTTCATTGCTAATTTTCTTACAGAAGGTACCAATCGAAATTTGGTAAACGATATATATATATATATATATATATAGGAACTCGCTGATACACCTAACAATTTATACGTCACCAACACAAAGTATATTTATAGCACAAATATTATTTATAAATGCAATTATAAATTAAAAACTAATAATTCTCTGATTTTTTTTTAATATCATACATTTCTCTAGTTAGAGTTTTAAGGATATTAAAAAAATCTTTTTGAGACTGAGGATATTAAACAATGTTGATATATAATCAATCCTGCTGCTATGATCAATAAATATCAAAAAGTATCATAGCATGTGAAAAATATTTGGATGGCTTATACGTGATAATGTTTTTTTTTTTTGTCAAATACGTGACAGTTTGTGAAGTGTATTTTTTTTTAAAAAAAATAATAGTAGAAAAATAAAATTCAAAGCCTGTTATACAAAAAAATTGAAATATAAGTGGCTTGTTTCAATTGATAAATTAATGTAAAAACTAAAAAAAAATATTCAAATTTAAAACATAATCTTAATTTTTAGCACAATTCAATTTTATTAGTAATAATAATAACATAATTTTTCCGTGCGTTGCACGGGTTATTATCCTAGTATCATACATTTCTCTAGTTAGAGTTTTAAGGATATTAAAAAAAATTCTTTTTTGAGCTGAGGATATTAAACAATGTTGATATATAATCAATCCTGTGGCTATGATCAATAAATATAAAAAAGTATCATGTGAAAAATTATTTGGATGGTTGTTTTTTTTTGGGTCAAATACGTGACAGTTTGTGAGTTGGATTTGTTTTAAAAAATAAGCATAGTAGAAAAGTAAAATTCAAAGCCTGTTATACAAGCTCCATTTCCGATAGGGTTAGAGGCCTTAACAGCTGTTAAACAAAAAAAAAACGTAGAGGTAGAACAGAGGTGTTGTTCGACCAAGAAGAAAACACAAAGGTTCTGGAGGTGGTGGCGGCGGCATTCTTGTTGCTTTACGGTTGAGAGAGAGAGAGAGAGAGATGAGAGGGATACAATTACCGTTGAGCCAAACTCAGAAGGTTCGTCTTCAGAAGGCTCTGGAACAACTCGAGTCTCTGTCATCCAAGGTCAATTCCGATGCTTCCGTCACCGTTGCCGATTCCATCCCTGTCAACCACGAAGACGCCGTTCTCAAGGGACATGGAACCGCTGACCTCAACGGCGAAGTAGTTGCCACCGTCTGCGGCGTCGTCGAGCGAGTCAACAAGCTCGTCTATGTCCGCGCATTGCGCTCCAGGTAATCTCGCGCTTCTTAACTTTTTCGAGTTCCTAATCGTTTTTTCTTGTGTTATTATGTTCGGTAATGGAATTCAATTAATGATTGATAGGTACAAACCTGAGGTTGGTGACATCGTTATAGGGCGTGTTGTTGAGGTAAAAACATGATAATACCCTTTTATATCATCAACACCTCCACTCCATTTGTTAAGTTTAGTCTATGGACACAGGAGGTTTATTTTCCATGTGACACATTGTGGGATATGTGAAAGTTTCTAATGTGGCAGTGAAAATGCTTTTAACACATTATTATGATTATGACTGCTGTCTATTGGTCCAGTGAAAATGTACCATGCTTATTTGCTTTTCTTTTCACTTTCCTCATCTTGCTGATTGTTGTGTAGGTTTCTCAAAAACGTTGGAGATTGGAGATAAATTACAGTCAAGATGCAGTTTTGATGCTTTCTTCTATGAATATGCCTGATGGAATCCAGGTATTTGATAAGGATTAACTTCCGTTTTCGATATCTTGTAATTCTCTATCGGAAGAGTATCTGTATAGCTTGAATTCATCTCTCTTTCAGAGAATTCAGCAAATGATAATTTAGCTAGTTTTAGGCAACTATAATAGAATTGGAAGTATTGATGAGTTTTTGCTGTCTCAAATTGCTGAAATAGCTTTTTGTTGGCAAAGCATCATCAAGCTTTTGTTGAGTGAAAGAATGCATAAACAGGAAGCACATATGTATTTAGTAGTTTCTTTTATAATACTATTACTTCCTATCATTGTAATCTCTGCTGTCTATAAAGAATATAGTTATTTAATGATTTTTAGATTTGTACTGCATTGATTCTGGGATATTTTGCAATGTTAGAGTTAGACTGACTCAGATGGAATAGTGCCTGGGGATAGGTTTGTTAGACTGCAAGTATTATTTATGACCTCAACTGTGTATTAGGTCCGGGTCAACATTTGCTTGTACATGTATGTCTTTCCTAATGATGTGGATAAACTGATTTGAGGTGTAATTTTTTAAGATTGTGTAAACAAACACTAATTCTGGAAGAAATTATGCTCAAAGAAATCCGTAAATCAAGGTCAGGGTGCAAATGTCAATTACAAAACAATTATGGTTATCAGATGCAGTGAAGTCCTTCAAAGTTTTCATAAACACAGAGAAAGAAGTATCATGCATAATAACTTTCAGTTCTGAAAGTACTCAGTTGGATTTCTTGCTATTTTGTTTTCATATTTATCATATACTGTTGGCTTTTCTGCCACCATTAAGCTTGAAACCCCCTCATTCAGAATTGTTCTTTCCACTGCTAGAGGCGGCGGACTGCTATGGATGAACTAAATATGCGTGGTATTTTTGAAGAGAAGGATGTTGTTTGTGTAAGTCCAGTTGTGTTGTGTATACTAAAAATTATTTATATTGGATAAAGGAAACAACAGTTGATTGGTGTCCTAAATTATATACATGGCCACAGGCTGAAGTTCGTGGTTTCCAGCATGATGGCTTACACCTTCAAGCAAGAAATCAGAAATATGGAAAGGTTTGTAGTCTTGAAAAGCCTTCGAAATCATATTACTTTTTTGACTTGCTACTTCTTTTCCGTCAAAAAGTGATAGTTACATAATGTAGGAGAATGTAGATAAAAGAAAATTATATGTGAGATGGGTATTGTTGCTTACAGATATAAAACTACTGAGCTTCCAACTGCCTTTTTATGATTTAGATGTAATGCAAACAACCTGGAATGAGGGAGAATAAAATTCTGGTTGCCTTAGTGCTTACAGGGATTATATATATATATGGCATATAATTTATTCTGGTTTCTTAAAATTTATTGGGATTATATTTTTTAAGTCTTATACTGTTACTAATGGCTCTCAGTTGTATGACAGCTTAATAGAGGTCAACTGCTTACAGTCCCACCTTATTTAGTGAAGAGACAAAAACAACATTTCCATCATTTGGAGCAATATGGTGTTGATTTGATACTTGGCTGTAATGGATTCATATGGGTTGGGGAACATATTGAAGCCAAAGATGACATGGTAGAAGATCCGGTGAACCAGTCTGATCCACAAGTTTTATGGCCGAATAAAAATTCTGCAAGTCGTGAAGAACAAGAGAAAAATTACACAGCATTGGAGACACGAAAATACATATGCAGGGCTGCCAATGCTGTTAGAGTATTATCTACTTTGGGCTTCAATATAACATTGGAAATCATCATGGGAATTGTTGATCTAAGCCTTTCGCCGAATCTTGATATACACGAGATGCTTGGTTCGGAGTTCTGTGTTCTGGTTGCTGAAAGAGAGGCAGAAAGGAGAAGCTCAAATAAAAAGAAGCGGTAGATTGTGACATTGTGGTTATGTAGCAAGTTTACTAGTTTTATTTTTCGTTTGCTCTTCTGCAAAGGGGTAAAAAAGAGAAAAGATCCACTCTCCTTACCCTACTCAATTGACATTGTTAGCTTTGGAATATTGTTTAGACTTTAGACTCAAGATCCGATAGTTGAAAAATGTAGTGTGTCCCAAAAAGCTGGGGACGACATTTTTTTTTTAAGGTGCTCGTCTTTCTGTGGTGAACAGTTTTTGAGACACGCTGCCACTTATCCGATTCCTTCCATTTGCATAGTCTTTTGGTTGTTTTTGGATCTTCCTTTTTCGTAGTCATCTTAACCTATTGTGGCAAAAATTAAGCAATGGCTCAAATATTCAAATATGTTTGGCAAAATAGTGATACACTATCAACAATAGATATTTTGCCGTTTCTGTCCATTTTAACATTATTGCACTAGAAACAAGCAGGATATAACTGTCTTCTCAATTTAAATTTTGCTCCAGTTAAGAAAATACTTTATAGCCATCAAAATCGTCAGTGATACAATATATGTATTATGAACATGGCCAAATCACATTTCATCTTTAGGAGGTTCTTGATAACATTGGGGAGCTTCAATTTTTCTACAATGTGAGGCGCGAAATCAGAAAATAACAAAATGCAAAACTTTTAAAGAGCCTATATCATTTCTTCATTTGATAACAGGAAAAATGCAAGGATGGTATCTTGCTCCCCTAGCCTAGTCGATGCAAAAGCTGCTGCAATTTTAACACACAATTCATTCTCCCATGGTGTTGGGACTTTGAAATGCTCCAAGAAATGTCGCTTCTCAATTGCTGAGTGTGATATATAATTGAGATCCATGAGAAAATCAAGAGACAATATCACAATAAGCCTTGATAGTAGTTGATAGCCAATTTTGGTTCCCTAGTCCGTTCTCTGAAGCCATCCAAACTGCAAGAGATATGCTTCAGATGACTAGTTACAAGAAAACAAAGCTAATAGCAAATCTGGATAACTAGAAAGTATATGTACCTTCCACGCATACATTCCAAAGAAGGCTATTATATCTGCCGACCAAACGACAGCAAAGGACTTCCAAAAGAATGGGATTACAACATTGAGCAATGGGATGAGGAGAAAAAGATAGTTGAGAGCTTCTTTCTCATTCTTTGAGCAGTCTCGAGCTCGTAGTGAAGGAATTGCTACATTAACAAGGAGTTGTATTCATCATAAAATGTTTACACTAACTAAAGAATCATAGGACATGAACAACATCTTGCATGAACTACTGATCATAATAACAAGTGGTTTGAAATACAAATAATTATTTCCCATAAATACATCATCTTAAAAAGGGAGAGGTTCTGAAATTTGTCATACTGAGCAATCAAACTTCCTGTATAATGGTAACTAGTAAAGCATGAAGTAGCAAGCAAGCACTTGTTCTTTCATGCAGCTTTCAATTCAGATCAAAATTGGAAGGTGTAAACTTACTGAACATCCAAATGGACCACATTCCCATTAATCTCCAAATGTCAGGATCGTCTGACGGGAATATGAGATTAAAGGACAAAGCTCCACCTAACAACATTGATGCATACCCTTGAACCTCAAAAACAGTGTACAAGGCAGTTCCTGGTACTGCAGGGTTTTTTGTAGCTGTGGAAGCCCTTGGTGCAAAGGTGGCAGCAGTCTTTTGAGCAACCTGTCATGTAAAACAGACATAAAAATCAGCATACCCTATCCAATGCTTTACTTACTCTCAGCAACATGTAACAATTTTTTAAGAAACTTGCAAATGAATCTTATTCAACAGCAGAACGAAACTAGAGAGTTTATATACATGATAGGTACGGTGCCCAACTATAGTTAAGCTACAGTAACCATGATCAACTAACTAAGGTTAATACAGATAATTAACTGTAACTAATCAACTGATTCTGGTAGCAATCTAACTAACTCAATCAACTGGTGATGATTCAAGTGGGCTCATTTAGCTGAGCTTTTGTAGTTGTATCAGTGAGTGTGTTGGTCTTTTGGGCTTGGTTTTGGGTTGGAGTGGTACACTGTGTTAACATGAAACAGCAGAAACGTTTTTCAAGTGAATTATCCAAAATTCCAAATCCAGAATTCACCAAAACATAGTGATTTTCACTCACCAAAATGCAAACTTTGGGAATGCATTACTATTTTATGTAAAAAAATTATAGGAAAGCAAGGTTTTTGACAAAATGGGCATCCTTAAAAATTGATTTAGATTTGAAATTCAAGGATGATTTAGGGGTGGGAAACAACCTTTTTAAGCTCTTTGTCGATTGGGTCAGAAAAAGGGGAAGTGCTTCCAGCGTTGGCGTTGGATTCCACGTTCGGCTCCACTGTAAGTTCCTCATCTACTGTTTGTGTGTCTAGTTCATCGGAAGTGGCACGTGCAGAAAGCGTGCCGCGAACCAGAGAGTGCGACAACAAGTTTGCTCTAAAGGTTGAAAGGGTGGAATGGAACCTTGGAAGGTTGGTGTTGCTAAGGACCGGAGAGACCAAAGGGACCCGCGATGAGAGCAGGGTGTTCATTTTTGTTGTCTGAAATTAGGTTTTGATTTGGGTTGTCATCGGAAACTCCACGACGATGAGACGATTGGAGATAAGGAATGTGAGGCAGAGCAGGAGCTGGAGGTGGAAACCATTTGAGTTTATAAATTTTAGTTTTTCTATATCCTCTTAAAATATTTTCGTAATTTATATCTATATCTATATTATGTATGAAGTAGATTTTTTACTTTGGTATTTAATTTTTATTTTTTGAAAACTATCATTATTAAGTATTAATTTAAAAATTCAAAATTAAATATTAAAAGAGGATAAAATTGTAATTATATCTTATTACTTAATTAAAAATTTAAAGATAAATACAAAGATGATAAAATTATAAAACATATTTTATTACTTATTTAAATTTTTAAAGATAAATAAAAAATCAAATTTAAATAATCTTTATCATTGTTTATTTTTTGTCTTTTAAACATGCAAATTGATAGACACATAGTGTTGGTTAATACACTTTTATTTAATTAAAAAAATATTAAATGAGAAAGTAAATGTATTTTGTATGTCAACCAAACCCTGGGTGGTATTCAATTTACCTAATGCATTGTTTGGAACAATAGAAAATAGAAGGAAAGAAAATGCGTAGAGAGAAAAGTAAGGGAATATTCCCTTTTCTTTGACGAGAAAACTGAAGATAAAGAAAAAAATAATGTGGGATCCATCAAAAACATTTTCTTCCCTAAACAACGAAGAAAACAAAGAGAAAAACGAGAAAGCATGGCAGCCGGAACTGCTTGGAAAAAATAACTATTATAAAAAGTAAAAAAAGCCTTCTCTATTTTTTCTCCTTTCCCGTCGCCACCATGGGTGAGACTAGAAGCTGCTGTGCAATGTCAACCAAGCCCACTTCTTTGAAATTCAATTGTCAATTTGCTTCTCTGTAGAATAAATAATGTTCTAAACCCATTTTTTTATGCTAAGACCCCTTGAAACTTGAACCCATCCTTGGTGCTTCCATTAATGACGGATCGAGTTCCATCTGGGTTGTCATGAAAATAGCGGTTCTTTACCTCAAACCACCATGGGATTCATCCTTTCTTACTGCTAGTTCGATTTCGCTTTGAAATCAAGAGGATGAAGGCTCTTTCAGCCTTTGGAGTGAGTGAATCCAGCAAGGATTTCCAAGCTTTGCTGCGAGAGAGACGTCGGAACAGCGTGAAGAGGAAGATGGTGGAAGAAGGGTTACCAGGTTTTCTAATATTTTGCTGATTAAATAATTTAAACTTATTTTTATTTTTTTAATCAGAAAAGTTAATCATGGTTAACTTTGAGTGGTAGGCTTCCATCATGGTTAACTTTGTTTTCTTTCTTCTCATTTTCTCTTCATCCAAACAATAAGAGAGAAAATATATTTTTCTCTTTATTTTTTCTCCTCTCTATTTTCTCTCCTCATCCAAACAAAGCATAAGCCACAAGGGGGGTTCCTCCTGCAGATCACACGTATGACTCACTCAAAATCTCTTTGAGTTATAAAAAGATGAGTTTTAAAATTTCTTTCTTTACTTGAAACATAAACTTATATATTGAAACAGACTCATATACAATCTTGGCGACACCAATTAATATTTAATAACTTAAAGAGAAATATAAAACTTACGACTTTTTTTTTTTTAACAAGGTAACCCCATGCACATGATTCTACTTAATAAAGACTAGATAACATTAACGTTAAAACTTAACATACTTATTCCTTCAGTATCCATTTGGATGCATCAACATCTGATCTGTCAACATCAGACACCTTTCCGCCTGAATGTCCACTCCTTATGGTTGTCACAACCTCGAGTATCCATCGTTTAGTTCATCCTTCTATTATTTGATTTTAAACACACAAAGAAACAACATAACAAAGAGGTGAGATCACCTGCCAATACCAATGGCGAAAGGCAAGATAGAGATAACACAAACAAGATATCATACAGATAGATCATACCATAATCATGGCAACTATCAATCTAATCATTTATTAGTTTAATTATCATAAACAACAAATTACAATAATGTTCTAATTATCATTATCATCATCCAAGTATTCAAAACAATTGTCATAACTAATATCCTTAATTAATATATCTGCAGATATAAAATGTTCAGAGTACAAGATGGTTTTCAAGGGAGAATCTCATCTATCTTCCATTGTTGAAAAGAATCGTGTTCTTGTCGGGTATCGTCAATGAGAACGGAGCGCTAAGGGTGTGGCAGGTACTCGCTACCACGTTGTCACCTGCCCGATGGTGCGCTGACGCTTTAAGATCCATCATCATAGACCTCACTATCAATTCTCATTCTCTTCAACTATCAAACAAGGTCATATACAATGATTTAATATATCGGTCTGAGTCAATACCCCCAAAGGGCAAAATCTTTTTAAATTTCATTAGACATCAATGTGATCATATGCTTCAACGATGTTTTTGAAGATAATGTTCCAAGTCACAGTTTTTCTCACACAATATTTATACACTAGTTCCACGAAGAATCATACTTTGGGTCTTGTATTTTTTCATCGTTTTTCAAAATCATACATATTTAATATTCCAAAATGTTTACGTTGCGTTTCACATTCCAAAATATTTATATTACGAGCCATGTTTCGTTTTCAAAATTCTCAAACGTGATATTTTAATAATCTTGGACACTTTTGTTGCACTTTTAAAACACGTCTTAATTTTTTCAACATTTTTCTCAATCGCGTAAAAATATACGTTTCTTAAATCGCATAGGATTTTTTCATGTTCAAAATTACGTGCCTTATTTTACGTCCCGTATCATTTTCTATCGTTCTCAAAATATTTAAAACACTTTCCAAATCTCATAATAATTTTCCGCTATTTTCACAATTACGTAAAAATAATTCATCACTTTTCCATCACGTAGGTAATTTAGATTACGTAAAATATTTAAACGTAATTCAAATTGTGGAAATATTTTAACGGGATTTTTATCAGTATTTCCAAACACTTAAATATTTTATCTCAAATCACGTACTTTAAAATTACGTTTTTAAGATAAATAAATAATTTTTTTTTTCACCACAATTTCATTAGTAAAATATTTCTTAACCTTAAAAAAATTCCTTTTCAACTTTTCTCAAAATAATATAACTTTATCTTCATTTAATATATTTTCTTACTCAAAAATATTTTTCCACAGCTTCTTTACTTTCAAGAAATTTTTAAAATATAATTCACAAAATCACTTTTCCATTGATATAAATCAACATTTCAAAATTTAACATTTTCTAACGTATTTCAAAACTCAAAATAAGTTATAATGTTAGTAAATTTTCAAAACACCATTACATTCTCCATTTTTCCCAAATCAATTCTAAAATTAATTCTTTTCAAAACAAATTAAGATTCAAACACTTGCAACTTTTCTTTTTTATTTTCATATGAAAGTTCATTTCTCAAGTGATAAAATACTTTGATTTCTTTTCCAAAATCTTTATACTAAAACATTTTGTTCAAATATTTTGTTTACACTTTAAAATTACTTTGTTTCGTAAAACCAAAATTATTCCAACCTCCAAAAATCGTCGAGTCTTTGGCCGTTGAAGCCATCAAATATTTTTCCTTCTAAATTGATATGGTTTTACACAAACAAAACCATTAGAAATTCTTTGTTTTCAAAACCGTGATTCATAGTGTAACCCATTTGTTCAAATTCATTTTCGGCTTTCTTTCGCAAATTCTTTTTCACTTTCTTTGCAAATCCTTAAAATCAACGTTCTGCTTCATTCAAAACTCATGTTTAGAAAAACACTTAGGATCTTTTTACACAAAATAAATCAATAAAAATCCTTCAAAACTATGTTCTTGTTCTCTTGAAAAACATATCCTTTGTTTATTTTCCATACTCTTCAAATCAATCTAATTTTTATTCTTCCATAAAAATATTAAGTTATAAACACCTATGTTGAGGTGTCTTGGCTAAAATTCCATAGTCTTTAGAACCAAGAAAATTCATTTTTTCTCCACTTCATAATTTTCATTAAACAAATCAATTTCCTTCTTGAAAAATTTTCAACATGAACCCTAATCAAGGGTATCAAAACCGTAATCTCCTTGGCCATTGGGACCAAAATTAATTTTCTTTCCATCATCAAATCATGCATTCACATACATACACAATATATATATATAAAAAGCATGCCATATTATAATCATGCATAAAGTATAAGCATACCATCAAAATCATAAACTCATGAAAGCATATTAAGCATAAATTAATTAATCAAAGCTTAAACACATATAAATTATTACATGACCATGGATATGAATCCTACATAGATTCCACCCATCAAATATAAGACCATCTCTCACCACCATGCGTGGCGTATTGGTGATATCTCACTCTTACCTCTTGAAGATCCTCAAAAGCTCTTTGTTTTGCTTCTTTTTCTAAGTTCTTCATCACCAAGGGCTTCTCAAATACAAAACAAAATACATAAAAATTAGTATACTAAGCTTGATTAAGAAAACCATGGATCAAACATGGTTTAGATCATGAAAAAGAGAAGAAAATAAGTTTCCTTACACCATAAATACCTCATAACTTTGATCTTGAAGAAAGTCCATGAATATGAATGATTTAGAGGAAGTCTCAACATGAAAGTTGTTTAGAATATCATGTAGATTCAAGATCTATGGTTGGATGAAATTAAAAGAGATTGGAGAGTGGTTTTAGGGGTCTTGACCGAATGGTTTCTCTTGAAGCCAAAGATGGAATTTTTGATTTTTGATCTTTTTTTGTATTTAATGATTTTGGAAAAACTCATAACTGTAGAATGTTCTTAGAATGGTGTTTAGGTTTAGAAAATCAAGTTGGATGAAATTAAAAAGTGACGGAAGGTGTTCTTAAGTCTTGGCGAAACAAAAGGAGAGAGAATTTAGAAAAACTTTTGTGTTTTGGTTCTTGATAATTTTGGAGACAAGAATGAATGATCAATAATGACCAAAAGGTGATCAATTAGTCTTCAAAGCTCCTAAATTCAGACCACAACCGTAGCCCCCTTCTTGCATTCTTCTTGAGTGCAAACAAAGCAATAATGAAACAAAATTGGTAAAGCAAATCATAATTCGACATAAAGATCAAATAATGTCATAAAGCTTTTCTTTGTTTTAAACAAGCTAAGTCCCTTCCTCTTCATAACATTCAATAATTTCAAGCCATCATTTAGAAACCATTTAAGCCATTGATTAGATCAATTTAGAATTTAGGTAGACTTAGGTAGGTTAGAACTTAATCTGGCCATGGATCTTTCTCCTTTAAATTCTAATCATTGGATGTGTCTCCAAAATTAATGGTAAAACTTTTAATCCAAGGGTTATAATTAGTCTTTATCACTTTTTAAGACTAAATATTCACCATTGATTAAATCTTCATCCAACAGTTATAAATGATCTTATTTACTTTTAAGATCAAATCTCCTCCGTTGATTAAATCAAGATCAAGTCTCCATCGTTAATTAAATCAATGGTGGATATCCAAACTACCAATGTTGATTTAAGAATATAATTTCTATTTTTATCCTGCTAAAACCCCACGAAAGATTATATTTACTTATTTTTATCGTCCATAAATTAAATACAAGACAAAACACAAGACAAGAAATTTTCTAAAACTGTCTCGGATTCAAGTTTAGTAAGATCCCCCTGTTAAACAAACGATCGTCGAAAAGTTTTTGCTTTGCGGGACCCACATACAGAAAAAAATTCATAATCATCCACAAAAATCACAAAAATTATAAAATGCACAAATATCAAATCAGATTATGTAAAATAATTACCTAACGGTAAAAATTAATTTACGTAAAGTTTTCCCCAACGCGAGTAAATCACTCAAAACGATCAAATACGCTAACGGAATAAACAAAATAATTTTACAGTGCACAGAAATTACTAAACAGTAAAATTCTGTTAACTGTCAAAATTATTATTTAAGAGATAAGAAATTTTGGGATGTTACAGGTTCAATGATGGGGCCTGAGGGAGTGGCTTGCTTAGGTTAGTTCAAACACAGAAATGGTTTGAAAATGGTGTGTAAAGGCTAAATATGAACTCACTTAGGATGCCGATGTCATCCTTACTTGTAGATGCTAAGGGCATCTATCTTTCATGAGCAGGAGGGTGCACAGTGTCCTCCCCTTCACGTTTGTCATGCCCATGGTGATTTCTGGCTAGAAAATTTATTAAAGGGAGTGACATATCAGGGATCACCACATGTTCCTTTCAGTTGAAGAGAATGTTCCAAGTTTTTACTAGGGGGATCTTGGGTCTTGTTTTTTTTTATATACATATATAATAGCCCTGTATGAGCCCAATGATGGGACGCCGGGGTTGGCTTAGGACATGTGGGTGCCTATTGAATAATCAGTTAGGGGGTTTGCGGGGGGATTAGCTCGACAGGATCCCTGAGTAAATAACAGTGTAGAGGGTAATTTGCCTACCCTCCCATTCCGGTACAATCCATAAGCTCGGTAGAGTGTATTACTTGTAGAGGGTAATTACCCTACCCTTTTTACCTAGGTACGGTCCACAATCCCCTAAGCTCATAGCTTAGTAGAGTGTATGAACTGGTAGAGAGTAGTTAGCCTACCCCTCCTACCCTAGTACAGTACACAACCCCCTAAGCTCATAGTTCAATAGAGTGTATGAGCTTGTAAAAGGCAGTTAGCCTATCCCTCCTACCCTGGTACAATCCACAGTCCCCTTAGCTCGTAGCTCAAGAGAGTGCATGAGCTTGTAGAGGGAAATTAATTTACCTTTCCTATCCTGGTACGATCCACAGCCCTTTAAGCTCATAGCTCGATAAAGCGTATGAGCTTGTAGGGGGCAATTAACCTACCATTCTTACCTTGATACGATTCACATTTAATGTATTGGAAATATAAAAAAATATTTTATTCTTTTTGTATTTAGTAAGTAAAAAGACTATTAGGACAATTATTTAAGAGAATTTAAAATTATTCTATAAATTTTAAATTTACAACAAAATATGTTGGAGTATTTTTGTTTTTGAAGAAACGTATTTTTATTTTTTTGGAGTATTTTTGTTTTTGAAAACGTATTTTGGTCTCTTATCTTTATTTCTTTTTTTTGATTTGGTCCCATTTTTTATATTTTTGTCAGTTTGGTCTCGTATCTTATAAATCATTATTCAACATGATCTTTTATTACGATTTCGTCAATCCCTTAATAGAAGTGATGGCGTGTATTAACTCGTGGTCATGTCATTGTCATGTTATATCTATACCATGTCACGTCATAGTCACATCATCACTGTTAGTGTAACATCATCACTTTAGTTAGAGTTTGTAATAGAATCATGACGGAAGATAACATTGAATAACAAGTTGTAAGATATGAAACTAAATTGAAAAAAATATAAAATAAGAGACCAAATTTAAAAAAAATAGAAATAAAAGACTAAAATACCTATTTTGCCAATAATATAACAATATGTTAGGGTATTTCATTTCGATGAAATTATTTTTATAAAGCTTTTACATGTAATTTTTGTAGTATAATTGTATAGTTTAAATTAAAAGTATAAGATTTTTTTATTATAATAATCAATTATGTTTATAGAAGAGACAATGTCAAAGTTGTTTATATAAATACATTAAATAATTACCACAGTTTATATATATATATATATATATATATATATATATATATATATATATATATATATATATAAAATAATAATCTACCTATGCAATGGTAAGAAAAGTACTTACTTGGTGTAGAAGCATTGTTGAATGCTATGTAGCAGCTAGTGAGTGATGTAACAGAAGATCAACTATATTTCTTATGTTTTGTTTGGATGAGAAGAGAAAATGAGAGGAAAGAAAATAAAAGGAGGGAAAATAGATAGAAAAGTAAAACGAAAATAGATTATTTGGAAGAAGTGAAAATGAGAAGAAAGAAAATAGAAAAAAACATTAAAAAATATTTTTTTACTGTTAGAAAAAAATAAAAGATAAAAAGAATATTTTCTTTTATCTAAAACATTCTTCCTTATCTCCCTCGTACAATCACCTTTCCCCCCCCCCCCCAAAAGCCACTCTGGCTCCTATTTCCTTCCCCTTTATCCCCGCCCTCTCTATTTTTTCTATCTTGCCAATGTTCCACCATCACCCATTCTCTCTTCCCCATTTTTTGTCATTGTGACTTCTTCTCTCAACCCACCCCATCCACTGTTCCTAAAGCTGTCGACACCCTTCCTCTCTCATCCTCATCCCAATCACAAGAAAAGTAAATATTCTTCTAAATTTTGGCTATGGTATAGTAAAATTTTTGACAAAATTGTTTGTTGATGTGAGTGCTTATAGTTGAGTTTCATCCTTGTGCATACGCCGCCATTTCTTTTCTTGCTTATTGAGGGAAGAAAACTTTCACCGTGGGTCTCACACAATTTTTTCTCTCTTTGTTTTTTTCTTGTCTCATCCAAACGAAAGAAAAGTACATTTTTTCTTTGTTTTTTTTCTTCCCTTTTTTTCTTTCCTCTCATTTTCTCTTCATCCAAACGAAGGCTTAGTAATGGTTTGGGTTGGTTCGAGGAAGGGAAGAAATTAGGTGTGGCAAGGACATGCCGCGACTCCACCATCAAATGAATTTGGTGCAAATATGCAAGAGTCTCCCACTAAATGGCAGGGACAGATTTACCTTATAAGGTACAGGGGCATATGCACCCTTTGAAATTTAAGTTAAATTTGTATTACATGTATATATGTTAATATATTTTTCTTATTATATTGTCTTTATTGTTTATTGCTCACATAAGTGGTTATAAAAAATAACAATAACTAAACTCATCAAAAAAAAAAAAATCATGTAATAATTCTAAACTTTTGATAATTACAAGTTAACGTTTTTTATGTTTTGATTTGATTTTAATTTTTAAAATTTGAAAACAAAAAGAAACGAACTTATAGAATATATATTAAATGTTATTTTTAAAAATTTTATAAGTTTACAGTCTAAATAATTTTATATTCTATAAATATCATAAAGAATTATATACACAATATACAAATGAGTGATTAAATAATATATTGACATCTTATTATTTGTATTTTTAATAATAATATGTGATATTAAATATAAACATTTAAAAAAAAATAGTATATATACTTTGCTCTTATTGACTAAAATTCTTGGATCCCACCAGTAAACTTGTATATATAGTAAATGTAGATGTGGCTATCTTTGATGCAGAAAATTACTTTGGATTGAGAACTGTAATTTGGGACTGGCTTGGCAACTTCATGGCAGCAAAATTACAGAAAATGAATGAAAGTGTGGATGCTCATAGAGGGAGCTAATTGCAGCTAATTAAGCAAGGTTTAATTTTTGCTTGGGAGTTGGGTTTTAGAAACATTTGGCTTGAAGGTGATGCAAAAAACGTCTGTAGACCGCTCTACAATGGCAACATCCTGCTTGGCATTTTTGGTCCGCTTTAAGTCTGGTTTTGATCGTAGAAAATGCAATGCAATGGTTGACTTCTTAGCGTCTTATGCTAAGATATGCAACCTTGGCATATTTGCATCTTAATGAAATTGATTTTCAGATCAACAAAATGAAAGTACTTATATGGCATATTTGTGCTGCTCATGTAACACTCATTATAAACTGCGCCGGTAGATTTTTATTTATTTATTTTATTTTTATAGTTATATTGATCCCATTCGGATTAAAGCTTATGACTTGATGCAAAATACTTTAACCCAATGTGTCCCAAAAAAAAAAAATAACTCTTCACTATTAGCCCACACTTATGTAATTAAACTAGTATAGTATCCGTACGATTGCACGACTACTCTTTATTTCCATTACTTTAATAACAATTTATTCTTCTAAAAATAAATATTAATCTAACATGTTGATTCATTTTATAAATTAGTAATTAGAAGGATAAAACAATTAAAATGTTGTACACCAACAATTGTAAAAATATAATAACATACAAAATATTTAATTTATATGTATTCTCAAGTATAAAAGTTTTCATACTATCAACTAATTATATATTGTCACATTATTAAAAATATTTAACTCTTATAATAATTATTTCAAAAGTCACGCATGTGATAATGTATGATTAGTTGATAGTGTAAAAAAAATTTATACTAGTAATACATCAAAATTAAACTCAAATAATAAAACATATTAAATATATTACAAATATTTCAATATTTCATTTTTTTTGTGATTTTTAAAATTTTATATCAAATTATTAAATATTCAAGGATATCCATGGGTACCTATGATGCTGACAGGACTCGCCCGTTGATATTTCTATCTAAGAACATGTAAATAATGTTTATAGAAAAATAAAAATAAGAATAAGATTAAGGGTGTCAAAATAGGTCAAACTCAATTTGACCAATAATAAACAAAATGGATTGGTTAAGTTAGCAAAATGTCATCAAAACTTACATTTACCGAATTCGAATGGGCAATCCCGAATGACCGGATTGAATTGAATCGATCGGCCAACCCGCTTTTTTTAACACAACACAAGGTTAAATGAGCTGAGCTGAGTTAGCAAAATATCAGTTTGAAACTTACATAACTCGAATGGGCCAACTGAAAAATGACCCAACCCGAATGAAATTTTCAAATGGATCGTTCACTGTTTTTGACACTCCTAAAAAAGATTAGCAATATAGACAATAATATTTTTTATTCATTGAGCTTTTAGAAAAAGAAACTGTTTTTTATTTGATAGAATTTAGCTTTAGTAAATTAAATTTGGTGAATGTTAAAATTTATTTTATTACTATGTTTTTTTATGAATTTTAAAATTTATATTAAATTATTAAATACTCATAAGTTTATGTCTCTCTTGCAAGCATTATAAATGTGTACCTGTGATGGAAATACAGTACTTGCCCTATTAACTTTCTTATATCAAAACATGTAAATAATATAAATAAAATAAACTTAACAATATAACTAATAAAATTTTTTATTTATAGAGTTTTCAACAAAAAAATTATTTTCAATAAATAAGAATTAGCTTAAACATATGTAGTAGATATTAAAATTTATTTTATTTTTTTAATAAATTATAAAATTTATATTAAATTATTAAATACTTGAAACATTCATAATTATCCTCCTCCTACACAAAATCATAAATGAGTATGCGTCATGAGAATGAAAAAACACTATACACGTGAAACGCAAGACTTTTGCATCAACACGAAAGCGCATCTAAACAAATAGTGATTCCATGTACAAATCACGTGACCCAAACTAAAATGAATTAGCAAAGCATTGAAAAATGCCACGTAGATTGTTACCGTAGATGAACATTCAAAGTTTATAAATATAAAGGTTATAGATTTATATGTTTATGCACAATATAAAGAAAAATTGTGCAAATATTGTTTATCTATAGATAAAGCGATAAACTATTTGTTAGAAATATAAGACTAGAGACACAGAAATTTATGTATATTATTTGAATTATTTTTGAATTAATTAACATGTATAAAAATATTTTTTATTTATAAGAAAAAGAGTTTATATAAATACAAAAATATTAAATATAATCAAAATAATATTTTTAATTATGTGCTTAATTAAATTCTTAAGATAACATAAAATCAAGTCTAATTTAATTCTGAGATATGTTCTAAATATTTTAACACTTTTCCTCAAGTTAAAGTTACTAAACTTTAGCTTGTTACAACTAAACACATGAAAATAAAAATAAACTAAAAATATTCTAAAAAATAACGTTGAGATCTTGGAGAAGCCAAGAGACTCAAATTGCATTTGAGATAGAACCATCTGCATCTGCATCGGGAATGGAATCAATCTGCATTTGGCTGAAATAATAGAGAAGAAGCCAATCTTTTAGGTTGAATTAGAAGAATGATCATAGACTGGAGTAATGGAGACGAAACCAATCTTTCAGGTTGGATTAGACAGAATTGATCGGCGAAACTAAACAAAGATGCATATCGAATATGTTGGATTAGGAGGAACTGATTGGAGATGTGAGATCAGGTGGAACTGATCGAGAGCGCAATGGAGGAGCGAAGGAGCTAAGCGAAGATGTGCAACAGAGGAGCGCAACAGAAACAAAGTCAACTACAAATAGGAGAGAGAAAGTGACGATAGAGAGATAGAGAGAGGAAATCAGAAAGAGAACACGACATGAGAGGTGGCTAATCAGAGTTTCAGATTTTTGGAAACTATGCAACGAAATAGTGATGGGACAAATCACGGAAGATGGTACCACTCTGATATACCATGTTAAAAATAGAGAAACAGAGACACAGAAAAAGTCTGGAGAATGTTTTTATATATTATCTGAATTATCTTTGAATTAATTAGTGTGTATAAGAGGATTCTTTATTTGTAGGAGATATAGTATATATAAAGAAGGAAATACATCAAATATAATAAAAATAATATATCTAATTATGTACAAATCAAATATCTAATATAACACAAAATCAAACCTAATTTAATTCCGAGATATATTTTAGATATTCTAATACTATTACAACAACAACAACAACTAAGCATTTTTCTACTAGGTGAGGTTGGTTATATGAATCAAACGACGCTATTGTGCCCTATCATAAATCAAGTCTTCAAGATATTCTAATACTATTGATCTAATTATTTGTATTTGACCTAAAAAATGTTTAAAGGAAGTAATTAAAATTAATTTGTAATCAAATTTATCGTCGAGGCACATTATAACGAAAATTGTGTAAATATTGTCACTTTCAAGTTTCGAACATGTAATGATTAAAAGAAAGAAAAAAACATTAAAATATACTATTATCTTGCACCTTGAATATTATTTTAGTTTGGTTCTTGTCTTTCTGTTTCAGTGATGGCCCAATTAGTTTTTTTTTTTTTAATTACGAATAGAAGGTTTGTATTGATGATACCACCATAATTCAAAGATCAATCTCAATTCTGTAGTTTTTCATCTATATTTAGGATGAAAAGTAATGAAAGAATGATTATACTTGCATAGAAATGTTATAATAACATCGAGTTGTTATCTAATAACTTATTTGTTTGACATTATATGAGAAATTTGTAATGATAAAATATCAAAGTGTCATTACTCGTAATGAAACTATGTAGCTACAAAACAGCCTATGGATTTGATTATATATATCTATAAGTATAATTCAGGGGCAGGCTTAGGCATCGAAAGTCGATATGTCCGAGTGGTTAAGGAGACAGACTTGAAATCTGTTGGGCTTCGCCCGCGCAGGTTCGAACCCTGCTGTCGACGACTTTTGTTGTTTTGGCTGCATCGTATTGTTGCGTACTTGCGTCCTCTTAGGCTATAAAACCAAAAAAACCAAGACACTAATCTTCTGAATAGAAAGAAAAATCGGAGTTTGGCTGAAAAATCATAGGTGGATTCACAATAATGATAATAAGATCCAACGCTGAAGTAATTTTAAAGTCCTTCGGACCTACTCAGCTAAAGTTGTCTACTAAGATGGGTTACAAATATACACACGATTACATGAATGCCACGACAAATACAGAAAACATTGAGTTGGGTATTATATGTTCCTTAATTATTTTACAATAATGGGATATTTGTATTAAATTTATGGCTGCAATGGTGTTAATTTGGGGCTCTGTAACACACAAGTAGTAGTACAGTTTTGAGGTTAGGCTTCTGCATTAATAGCCCTCATTAACGACCATCATCTTCCAACAACAAAAGCACTGGCCTTGATTAGGATAGAGTTAGCTAAGCTCATGAATGCTGTCAAGTTTGGGTGCTCAACTACCTGTGTTTCTTTGAGTTTCAGTTGGAGAAAAAGGTGACAATTTGAGCAAATGACATGGTCTTCCCTTTCAGAGAATTCAGTGAGGTAAAGAATGAATACTATCTGTCCAATTCACTAAATCTTTGAGGCAACTCCCCTTGTAAGATTATTTTATCTCTGATTCTTATAAAATTAAAATGGAATTCTAATTATTATGGCTGACATTTCTTGAGGAGCTGATAAAGTTAGTGCTTGTTTTAGAAATGCTAAATCGCAACTGTAAAGGCAAAACGCTTGCGATATATATATATATATATATATATACACACACATTCTATTTCTCTAATAATGCATGTTTTCCACAACTCATCCACAGCGTACTGGCCTACTGCTATATATTTAAGTACCCTTTAAAGAGATTCACCCAAAATAAATAAACACAGAGTCGTTAAATATTGATAAGAGAATTCATGTACATAGTGTATATATATATATATATATATATATATATATAGTATTAGGTTGAGATTCTCTTATTTCTGGCATATAAACTACTAAAACACTGTAATTTAATTTTCTTTAATTATTTATTTGTTTTGTTATAATTTATTTATTTAGTTACAAGGAATAATATTGGTGATCAGAAAATGAAAAAACAGCTACAAAAAGTATCTAAGCATTAAAACTCATTAAAATTAAATTAGACATCACATACTTTATATAATGGAAGTTAATATCATTAGGTTACAAAGTTATAAACAAATCTTCTTGAATTCTGTCACTATCATATATATGAATATAAAATGGTCTCCCATAAATAATATTATAGTGAAAGAAACTTCCGAGGGTCAGAATTATATCCGAGTCTGCGACAAAGAGGAAGAAGTAGATCTTTGTGAGCTTCGCAGACCAAATTTATTCATTTGTCATCATCTTATTTGATACATCAAATCCAGCTAGACCCGCGTATTAATTTATAGCAACAAACATATATTACTTTACCTAATATTTCTTTATTTTTAGAACATTGATTTTTTATCAGTGGGCACCATTTGTCAACATTTTGTTTTTTGACGTTGTGTTTTCCCTTTCTTTAAAAACATTTACACTATGTTATGCAGGGTGACATATACGTATAAGCCTGTTGGGCTTTGACTCAGTCCCATGGCAAAGAGTCCCTCGTTCCTGTCTTTCTTTTTCACTCTTAAGCTTATGCTTCTTTTTCTACAGAAAGTGACAATACGAGATGATTAATATTACATTTTACATATTACCTTCCTGATATACGTTAAGTGTGTAGGCTACGTTTACAAATAGACCTTCCTGTTTTACTATAGTTTTCATTCATTTAATATTAGGCTTTTGATTAACTATATATAAGTCAAATAATTGAGTATGAAAATATCGTTAATCGAAACAATTTATATAACTAATGGGATCAAATCCCAACAAGATTAGTCATATTTTATGTTTACCCTGTAACTTTTAGTGAATGGGTATCATATTGGCAAAGTCAAGAACATCGTACAGTGTAAAATGATAAAAGAGATTAATGTTTGATGAAAAATAAAACCGTAAATAAGAAGCATATATCTTAATAAGACCATACATATCTCTTGTTCTTATAATATCTTCTTTTAAGAAAAGGCTAATAATATTTTTCTTAAAACAAGTACTACTATATGTATTTATAATTAATTTGCTGTCTCCATCTTTCCATTGAATCCAAACGAGAAAAGAAAAAGCCAATGTTAAATGGAAAATACTGAAGAACACAAAGAAGAAGGTGCGTCCCTATATTCTCTAGCATTTTACTGTTACTTGCTCGAAGATGTTTGAATCTATGTCCCCAAGTGATGAGACGAGGTTGAGGCCCCACTCCGACTCACGTTAGAAGGGATTTTATCACGCAAGTTCTCACTTGTCAGCAGTTCTAATTCTTTTAAGACAATTTGGAAAAATGGTAGGCTCATGGGAGATGGGTACGGCGGGTTTCATGTAACGTGGCGTTCCAAATAAATAAGAATCTCACTTGCATGGCCAAGACCGGAGTTGTTGGCTCATTCATTTATTATTACACTTCCTTTTCCTTAATTGTCTTGCTTGATTATCTTAATCAAACTAGGAAAACAAAAAGAATAGAAGAGTTTACCTGCTGAAGAGCAATTAATGCTATGAACTTTTGCACGAATCACTTAATGTAGCTTCAACGTGTATAAATTATATTAAGAGTACTGTTATATTTTTCTATTTAATTATTTTAATATTAAATAAAAAATAAACATATTTAATGTCTTAAAAATATAAAAAATATTTAATATTTTTTTATTTAATAATTAAAAAAATTAAAAGGATAAATCATTTCTTTTATATTAATAATTTGTGCAGACTCTATGCCAAAATGTATTGTGTTAAGTAGCCTCACTTCCCTTGAAGGCTAAACGACATTGTCCTTGTGTCCAATAAACCACTGAAGGAAGCCAATTATCTTTTCTGGAGCAGTTGGGGCTGACAATGGCAATATAGCTATGGCATGTTCCAGTCCCACCTATCTTTTTGTTTTTCTATTGTTTTTGTGCTGAATAATGGCTCTCCCTTCAAAATTAAACTAAACAAGTCTGTATCACTGATATCATCTGGAAATGGAAAGTGAAAGAAAAGAAAAGAAAAAAAATTAAAAAAAAACCTTAAATGAGTGCCAAATGTCTCCCACTCATTTCCTGAAAAGACACCTTCCTCTTTTCAACCACTCTAAAGACACAGAAATTCTAGCGTGCTTGCAGGGTAAGAAAAATCGCTTGCATTGTTATTTATTTATTTATTTGTTGCGGTCTTATATATATTTCTATTAATACTAATTTAATACTAAATTAAACTCCTAATATTTATTAGTTACATGCATTATATCTTAACTATATTTTTAATGCGATAATGTAGGATTTCTTACATGCTCGTCTATGCCACTAAATCAAACCCGTAACATTACATGCTTGGCTATAATTTACGTTATACACATTTAATAATACAAAATTTCTTGGCATGCAGCACCTAAAACGTTCGGTAAAGTAGAAATTATTATTTAAATATAATTTATTACAGTTAAATGTATTAAATTAATTAAAATTTAATATTTTTATAAATTTTTATATCTCATAATTAATTTTATGATATTTTATAAAAATATTAAATTTTAATTAACGTAATATATTCATGTTAATTGAATATATATGTTTAAATAAGAATTTCTTCTCCTAAAAGACAAAGAAAACATGCAACTATTCCATACATTTCATTTTAACCTCCGTTTTTTCCTTCCAAGGCACCATCCTGGTTCTCTCCCCTCATCAAACCCATGCCAAACATAAGCACAACAAGGAACAAGAGTTGAAAACAACTCTGCAACTTCATCACTTCATCTCAATTCTCAAGTACTATATCTCATGGTTTCCCCAACTCAAGAGTCAGTTGTGTCCCACACCCACTTCTCCATCATGCTCAAACTCCTCAACAAGAACCTCCGTCGCTTCTGCTCCCACCTCCGGTGGCCACACCTCCGCCGCCGTTCAAAGTCCAAACTAGTCATGATCAAGAGGCTCGGCAAACCCACCCCAACAAAACCTCAAAACGACGCGTTGGTTCACCCCAACACCCAACTGGGTAGTCCAAAATCATCTAAACCAATACGAATCGCAACCTTCAACGCTGCCCTGTTTTCCATGGCACCAGCGCTTCCCAACGCAGAAGAAAAAGCAGAAAAAGCCACCACCTTTAACAACGAAAATGGCGTTGCTCTCAAACTTGGACGAACCACTTTGCGAACAAAGTCAGCGAACGAAAGACCCAAAAGCATTCTCAAGCATTCTCCACTGCACCCCAGTTCCATGAACGGTTCAGAAAATCTCAAGTTTTCGAAATCCAAGTTGAGAGTTTCCATCAACTTACCCGACAACGAGATTTCGCTGTTAAGAAACAGACAATCGAGTTTCTCGGAACACGAGAAAGAAGGGTCTTCGAGTAAAGCATGGAGAAGTGTGATCATGGGACACTCTGCTAGTTTTTCTGGTTTTGCAGTGGGGAATGGTGATGGTGTTGTGCACAGAAGAAGCAGTAGAACGGTGCTTGAGGTTCTGAGAGAGTTGGACGCTGACGTTTTGGGTTTGCAAGATGTGAAGGCAGAGGAAGAGAATGGGATGAAGCCTTTGTCTGATTTGGCAAGAGCTTTGGGGATGAACTATGTGTTTGCTGAGAGCTGGGCACCTGAATACGGCAACGCCGTTTTGTCCAAGTGGCCGATTAAACGGTCGAAAGTTCAGAAAGTCTTTGACGACACCGATTTCAGGTTTGGACTTCTTAGCATGTTTTAATGAAATCAGTTTTGCAGCTTTAATTATTTCTTCTTTCTTCTTTTTTTTTTAAAAAAAAATTATGTGAAGAATCTTTGTATCTTGATGGAACAGAAAGATATGTATAATTATGATGCCTTTTACTGTTGTTGAGTGTATTTCGTTGAAACTTCTTCATGCCTGTGGCATTCTGCTAAGGAAAGTGAAAAGAATCAAAAGATGATCACTTTTCTCTAGATTTTCAATTTTTTTTTTTTTTGCTTTTTACACACCATTTTTTCTTATATTTTTTAATATTTATAATAAAACAAACAAAATAATATACATTCTCTCTTCTTTTTCTTTTTCTTTTTTTTTTTTTTTTCAAAGTGATAGATGTAAACAAAAAGTATAAAAATATGGTGTGTAGATATTTTTTTTTTGGGTTACACATAAAAGTCTCCAATTATAGTATTATACCATTACTTTGCAAAATAAAAATAAGTCTAAAACTAACACCAAAAAAGAAAAAAGGAAAAGTCTAAAACAAGGGAATTTTTCCCAAAAGCCAGGTAGAGTATTTCAGGCTCACTTTCTAAATATCCTTGCAAATGCTTGTTGAATGACCTTCCTTACGTGTTGTTTAGACATAGGTTTTCTCAAAGTGTAATTTTGCATCAATCATGAAACTGCCATACCCTTCTTTAGTTCTTTCTATAATTTCTTCTAGGCGCCACTGGCAATGATAAGATACACGGCATTCCAACTGTAATAGCTGTATGCAGCGAGGCAGGGTTGATCCCACCTACTCCTTGAGCATTGTGTGTTGTCATTAATGTTCCTTTGAGACTGATATTTTATTTCATACCACAATCAGCATTTTTGTGAAGAAATTTATGGATGAATAATTTATTTAGACTCAAGACTAATTGAGTACATTTTTTATTTACTTACACCTCAAAATATTCCAATAAAGGAACATCAATTTATATGGCTCTGCCTCTACAGAAGATTTAGATAGAGTCCTTCAGCATTTTTGACTTGATCGTCTATTTCCTTGAAAATTATAACCATTCTTCCACAATAAGTTTCTTGTTTTATTGTTTTATTTTGTTGCTTGTTTTGTTGTTTTATTTTGTTTTTTGTTTTTGTTTTTTTTAGGCAAAACATCACTATAAGCAGCATAAAATAATTTATGTTCGGTGTCAAGTAAATTTGTATAATGCAATGAAGGTACATTTTGTGATCATCTTGGAATATATATTGCAAAAACTAAATAGTGCTGCCATTTCAAGAAATAGCCAGACGTCCAATTTGTCTGATCTTGAAGGAGAAGAGTAAGAATAATACATTACTGTTCTTGCACAAGTTCATAAATCATAATAATTAAAGTAAGAAATTTTTCTTACTTTACTCCAAAGGTATATCTTACTAATGACCATCTATTAAAGAATGATTGTGGAAATCCAGCGTGTGAAAACAAACAAGCTAGATCAATAAAAGAAACCTCTTTGAAATTCTGGGGTTAGAGAATGACAGAACAACAAGGGTGAATGTGACAAGCAACAAATTGTAATTTCTTGGCAACAGGAATGTTCTGAAGGCCACTATCGATGTACCCCAAGCAGGTGAACTCAACTTTTACTGTACTCACCTTGATCATCTTGATGAGAATTGGCGGATGAAGCAGATAAATGCAATAATCCAATCTAATGACGAGCCTCACATCTTAGCTGGAGGCCTTAATTCACTAGATGAGTCAGATTACTCCCAAGAAAGATGGTCAGATATTGTAAAGGTATATCCAGCAGAACCTCAATTTATTTGTCTCCTTTTACTTTTTTGTGTTAAAGATAAAAACAAAAATAAAATTAATATCTATCAATTGGTTCATTTGTGTCCAGTACTATGAAGAGATGGGAAAGCCAACACCGAAGGTTGAAGTGATGAAATATCTCAAGAGTAGAGACTTCACGGATGCTAAGGACTTTGCAGGAGAATGTGAGTCAGTTGTCATGATTGCCAAAGGCCAAAGTACAACAACAATCTCTTAAGCTTTTATTTTATGATAGTTCAATTTTGAACCTTAAGTCTTTGGTTTTTGGAATTTCAACTTTGTTCTTATACAAAATTCCTTTAAATTATAAATATTATGCAGGTGTCCAAGGGACATGTAAGTATGGAACTCGGGTAGATTATATATTATCTTCATCTGATTCTCCATATAAGTTCGTTCCGGGGTCCTATTTAGTCCTTTCTTCCAAAGGGACATCAGATCATCACATAGTGAAAGTTGATGTGGTAAAAGAAGGAAATAGCAATCCTCAAAAAAATATGCAGAAACAGCAACAATCAAGACAGAAAGTTGTAAGAATAACACAGTCAACTCCATCAAAAGGTATATGAAAACAAACACCGGAGAGATAGATTGAGTTCTTTTCTTTCCTTAGTTTAGATTAGTACAACTTTATATTTTGGAGATGGGGCAGTTGGTTTTGTTCCTGCTTCCTAATCCTATGTTCTGTATACAGTGTTCCTTAAAAGATTTAGAAGAATATGAGAGAAAAGGGAGAGATGCAATGTGTTAACACTTTTTTTTTTGGATTTGTATAGCTTTTGATTACAAACTAAAAAATTTACAGAGTGATTTCTTGCATCTCGTGCTTTGTGAATGTCTAAAGTTCAAGACTATGAAGCTCATGTGAGTTGAAAGTGAATTATTTCATTCAAGGTACCAAGAGTTCTGCAAAAAATTCATTCCCAATGATTTGTCATTTCACATGCCAATTCTAAAACTACACGTTCTGAGTATCAAATACATAAATTGTCAGGAAAGAATGATACCTTTAAAAATTTAAAAAAAACTAACTGCATTGAAATTTATTAGAAGTTTCTTGAAAAGAAAATGTTATATATCAAATAGATGGATTTGTTTGATTTTGTATTGGATCATAATGGATGGATTTAAAATAAATTATTAATTCATTTAAGATCCATTACAAAATATTTAATATTATCCAATTCATTTATGATCTAATTTAACAGATGGATATTCAATCCATCTATTAATCAATTTTAATGGATTGGATGAATGCATATCTAATCCACTCATTTTAAAAAAATTATCTCCAAATTTTTTTTCTCTCTAAAAGTTTTCATTCTCTCTCTTAAAAATATTTTTCTCTCTCTAAAAATTTTCCTTCTCTCTAAAAAATATTTCTCTCTCTATAAAAATTTTTATTCTCTCTAAAAAATGTTTCTCTCTCTAAAAATGTTCTCTCTCTAAAAAATGTTTCTCTCTCTGAAAAATATTTTTCTTTCTAAAAAATTTCTTTCTCTCTCTAAAAAAATTCTTTCTCTCTCTACAAAATTATCTTCAAAAACTTTGGGACTCAATACTTTGTGTTATGGGATTTTGGACTTTAGTGAAAATGAAAGTGTTGAAATAAAAATAAAATAAAATACATTAGATATCCATTGGATTAGTTTTTAATTGGATATCCAACGGATATCCAATGGATATTTTGGTTGGATTACTAACTATCTATAACTAAATTTAATCCATTAGATCCAATCTAATAAAATATATTATTCTAATTAAATGGACTGAACTAGTTTTAATATGGATGAATTGGATAGATTAAAAATTAATAAAAATTTTTGTCAGCCAATTTTACCTTTTATTTGGATTTTTTTTTAGGCCAAAGCGTCTTGATATCTTTTATAAGTTTTGCAATGCTTTTCTAACTCGAAAACTTCTATCATAGATACAAAATGTGTGGATATATAGATAGATTACTTTTTTTTTTAATTTGACAATATTCATATGTAAATTTGAGTATATAAAAAAATTATCAGTTAAAATCAGTAAGTTTTTTATATATACAATTATTTGTTTAAAAAAAGAATAATCTAACTAAATTTCTGTACAAATCTACATATTACTAATTAAAATCTATAAAAATTTAATTTTTAATCTCAATCATTAATTTATTTTAATAATAAATCAATAATTAAAACAACTATGGTCCATCCATGGACCACCTTTTGGGTGATCCATATTAAAATTTTCCTTCCAACTCTAAATCAGTTATTTTCTGGAGCAATGATACTTAGATAAAACAGTTTGCATACAGACTTTACATAGAATTCATCATCTCCATTTATTATGGTCTTTCTCACTTCCTCTCTCTTTTCTCACCAAAATCAAGGATTGCCTTTCATTTACGTGTCATATATGTATTTCAAGGTGATGATGTTTAACATACTCCTAAAATGTTTTTAACATAAATATTCTTAAAAAAAATACCTATTATTGTAAGGTATTAGGGCAGGCTTAGGAAGATGAAAAACAAAAGAGAACAAGAAATAACAAAGAAAATAATTTGCTCTGTAAAAGTGTGAAATGAATTGCTCAACTTTGTTTACATTGAGAGCTATTGTATTTACAATACATCTAACTGATACACGTTATTACAATTGATATAACAGACTCTTTAACTCATAACAGCTAACTAACTTACACTAACTATTATAACTAACTTTATTGATCCTTTTTCCATAACAGTTATTACAAGTAACTTTGTATTGACCTTAATTTTATTTTTTTTAAATTATAGGATGTTTTATTTATTTTTAAAACATTTAGTTATCTTATTTTACATAATAGTCCTTCCTTTACTTTCTCTCTCTAAATTTTTCACTCAAACTTTCCCTCACTTTCTCTTTTTCTCTCTAACTTTCCCTCACTTTCTCCCTCCTTTATTCGATGAAGAGTTTCAATTGAAGGAAGAAATGTCCCAAAGCCAATGAGGATGCAGAGGTCATCTTCACATGTGGGTGTCACTGCCAGAACTACCAAAATCCATGGTCAATCAAGCTTGACACAACTACAGTTTCACTCAAAGACTATAAGTTGGCGTCGGGTTAGCGACTGCGAAGGGAGGTGGCGTACCTGAGATCCATCGACTGGCGATCGAGGTCGGTTGTTTAGGGTGGGATCGAGAGGGTTTGGGTTTCGGGGTAAGGAATTTATGGTGAGAGAGGGAATTGGACCTGGGTGTTTGACAAGTGAGAAAATGAAAAAAATGGGAGAGAGAAAGAAAGAAAGAGAGCAAAAAACGAGGGAAATAAAAGAGAGAAGAATGAGACAAACACAAATTTTATTGAGATTTTTTGGACCTGACGTCCTGACCAATTGATATCAGACCATTTAAAAGTTAGACTTATTTTAGAATGCCAATCCAATAAAAGTTCGGGTCAACTCCAATGATAACTTGTTTGTAAGATTCAACTAATTTATATCTAAATGGGTAACGACTTGATAACTACATGTTTAATACGATCTATCAACGATCATCGATCACTTCGCGTTACCATGACCGACGGTCATTAATGACTTTGTACCATAATGATCATTCATAATGTAATTATAATGTTTAGAATCCTAAATAGTCTGAACAGAAAGTATTCGAAGAGTCAATCTTCCAGATTTCTATATAAATCGGCTTGACAACTTAGGTCAGATATATTCACTTTACTCTATGTATAACTTCATCACTATCTTGACTCAAAGACAGATTGGTTGGAATACTTCTGCGAGTATTTCACCTCATCTCCAATCAACGAATTATTAGATGATCGACCTGAATCTCTACAACGACCACCCCTCAGATAAAGGATGGAACAAGGCCTTTCTGACTTTTTGAAACTAATTGTTGAGTTCATTACAAGTAGATATGCCAATCCTTCCCCCTAGAAATATCTCTCCAAATAAGAAATCAAGATTTTTTTTTAAAAAAAAATTGTTCCAGAACTGTTCATTCTTTTCTTTTCTGCGAAAATCCCTAGTTAATCTTATAACATGTTTGAAAAAGAAAAAAAATAATTTAAAAAATTATCCATATTTTTAAAGACCAACATTGTTAAAAGACTTACGTGTTCTTCAAGTTCTCAATAGTTAAAACCAGTTGTTGATAAATTTGTTAACAATATCAACGACTCATTACTAGAGTATCAACGCTCCAAAACTTTACGGGAGTATGTAAAATGTGACTGTATTTCAATATATGTGTAACTAGTTTTTCCCATTTTATGCTTGTCAACATATAGTAACTAGTATTTTAAACCCGTACAATACACGATATTAATTTTTAGACAAATATAATTATTATTAATTTAATTTTTGTTATTTATAAATAATTTGAAATTTGATATAAAATTAAGAATCTTAAAGATAATTATAAAAATCGTTGTTTCATATTATTTAAAAACATATAATAGACGATATTTGATTAAGTTTAACATTAATTTATATTGTTTTGTTAGTTCTTTATTAAGAGTAACAATAATGGGTCGTATAAAAAGTAATGAATATGAACTTTAAATAACAATAATAAAACATAATTAAATTTGAAATGTATAACATAATAACAATAAAAAGTTTAAACCCGAAGACTGTAGTACTTTACTTTTATATTTTTTGAAACATTTCTTTGAAGACAAGATTTTTTGTCGTTTTACACGGATTGCCATTTTCATCGTAAATCAAAATTTTCAAATCATTTCTTTATTTGACTCTAGAAACGGCAACATAAAGTTGTCGATGAGTAAAAACAGGCTTTGGTAAAAACAATCCAACATAAGAAAGAGATTGACCTTGACTCTTATCAATTGTCATAGCAAAGCAAAGGCTGATAGGAAATTGCCTTCTTTGAAATTTGAGAGGCATGCCTGGATCTGATGGGATTAAATTCATCCGAGAGTTGTAAACCTTCTCCCCAATATGATTGCCTGTAACAACAATTGCACCTATGACATTATTTCCCAACTCTTGAACTGTTAGTTGTGTTCCATTGCACAGTCCTAAAGATTGATCGATGTTCCTCACAAGCATGATTGGAACTCCTTTTTTCAAAATCAATTTATGATTTGGAATTCCAGAACACTTAATTTTGTTTAAGAATTCAGCAGTCAACCATTCAGCTTCAATTCCTACATCTTCATCTGCTACGCAATATGTGTTAGAACTCAAATACTATTTCTCTTCCCCAGGTATTTGAAAAAGAATAAATTCATTTACTATTTCAACAACATCCAAAGTCGGGGCTAGTATGGCTCTGTCTTCAAAAAATTGAAAGTTCTTCATATTCTCCAATAGATTACGATAAGCAAAGTTAATAATACTACGAAGAGGTTGGTTGGAGTGCAAAATCAGAAGGTCTTTTGGGATTTCAAGATCTGCTACTCCATCATTATCGAAACCCAAATTCCCATCTCCAATTCTAATTATCCAATCTGCAAACTCTTTTAGCATTTGGTCAACTGAAGAAGAACATGTTGTTTGCAATCTCATATTCTTAGTCAAAGTAAGAACCTTACAATGAGACCATGACTTTGATGAGTTTAAGGTTGCAAAAACAATGTCTTGTCTACTTGCTCTTCCAATAACAGACAAAATTTGACAGAAATATCCTCCAAGAGCAATAATTTTTCCACCAAAAGGCATTTCTACAGAATTTTCATTAGAAAATCTCATAATGTCTCTAAGAGTACGATCAAAAGCCTCGAAAGCAAATTTATTTACCATGCATGCTTCATCCCATATAATGAGAGTTGTTTGTTGAAGAAGCTCCGCTTTCAAACTGCCTTATTTTAATGTTACATGTTGATAACGGAATTGAAAATCTAGAATGGGTTGTCCTCCCTCCAGGTAGAAGTAGGGAAGCAATGCTACTTGATACAACATTAAGAATAATTTTTCCTTCTGCTCAAATTGCTGCTGACAATGTTTTCCAAACAAAGGTTTTTCTAGTTCCACCATAACCATAGACAAAATAAAAACCACCTTTCTCATTTCGTACAACATCTATTATTTCATTGAAAATCAATTTTTAGTCTTCATTGATAGAAGATAAGTACCTGTTAAGATCATTAACCATTTTTTCTTTGTTGTAGTTCAACTTATCAACTAGGAAGCGATTTTCATATTCACTAACTGGACAGTGAATGGGGAAAGGCATAGAATGATATTCTTTCAGAATTCTTCCATTTGAATGAAGTAACTTCTCTATTTCAATTAAGCATAGGTTATCCAAATTAGAACGTGGAATGGAAAGATCTAAACAAAAAAAAAAGAATAAAATTTAAAAATTATAGGATTAATGAAATGAGTTTCATACAATTTAAAAGAAAATTAAATAAATCTTTAACAAATGCACATTTCATAATAAGACAACTTTAAATAAAGAAGGATTATATACCAGGATTATTTAACAATTTCCTTCGTTCATACATAATTCCATCTGCTAAAAACTCCCATGTCTGATCCCAAACATATTCTAGCCTACTTATTGTGTTTGACATAAGTAAAATAACAATAAGCTTCCTTAGATAATGTCCAGATGCCAATTCTGTAACCTCCTTTATACCATCAATGAATTCTCTATCATCTGATAACAATCCCAAAGTATAACATGCTTCTTCAAAAGTGTTATATGTAAAATTGTCAACAGTCCTTAAACTTTCATAATTTGTACATCCTTTTTGAATTGTTAACAAAAGCCTCATATAGTATAACTCACTAGTTCCTGGCGGAACATATTGAAGCCTTCCTAGTGATTGTCCTTGCTTTCTAGGAAACCATTCATGTTTCTTTCTATTGTAAACAAAACTGGAAGGATATTGAGCATAAGTTAAGTCATTTCCTTGATCATATAACTTGTTACCATCCATCCAAGCTTCAAACATTGTCTTCTTTTCTTTGTTTCTACGCACAACATCATCAATCCATTCATGATCCTTGAAGATAACAAATTGATGATTTGGAAGATGAAAATTTAATCTCTGAATAAGAGGCCACTTATGATGGATATCAAATGCGAAAATCCTCTAGACAGCCTCACATGCAGATAAGTAATGATAATCATAATAATTTTTTATCTCATCAACCACATTTGGGTTAGCAGTATTACCTGTTTCTCCTGACACAACAATAGTAACTCTATCAGGTCCTTTGTTGATATACTTGAAGAGGTATTTGATAGAATTAGATTTATTGCAATATTCCAAATTGATATGAGCTTGATACTTCATAAATAATTTTGCATTGTATGGAACAACAAACCTATTATCCAATTCAATATTCTTCTTCATAGTAGTCATTCTTGTATTTCTTCTTTTGTAAATAGGATACCCATCTTCATCAAACAAAGTCATTTCAACAAACTTCTTAGGATAAAGCTTTGAACAATTTCCTTCCTTCATACATGGAGATTCAGGATTTGATGCACCACAAGGTCCATGTATCACGAATGTAGTAACAACTTCAAACAACCCATGATATTTCGATTTATCTGGTAACTCAGCAGATATAACCTTATCAATCAAATGAACATTTTGTAGCTTATCATCTGGATGTAACCACGATAAAATATATGCATGAGGCAATCCTCTCTTTTGGAACTCTATTGTATACATTCCTAAAACAAATATAGAAGTTAAAATGAGTTAAATAATAAGATAGAAATATTTAAATTAACTGTTAATTAGGTTTATTAATTAAATATTAAATCAAAATACAAAACTTGTCAATATTAAAGATCATGAAAATGGTACTTTGACATGCTATAACCTTGCCAAAGAAGCTTCCTTTCTTGAAGTCAATCATCATTTCATCTAGTTTCATTTGGAATACTCTACATGCAATATCTGGACGATCATCTGCTTTGAGGTCTCTTCTTGTGACAAATTCTTTGATCTCTACCCACTGAGGATTGCAAGTAACCGTAATAAATAAATCAGGATAACCAAACCTTTTACAAACAACCATTGCATCTTGGCAATTATTGAACATATGTCTCATCCCCCCGGTAAAAGATAAAGGTAAAATTATTCGCTTTCCAGAAGTAGCTGGATCTGTTTCTCCCCTGCTTACAACCTTTTCTAATCCATGAAGAATATCTTATCTAATTGTATGTTGATTTAATTTAATAAATTGAATTCTTTAGGCTTCAATCATTGTGTAAGCATCAACCAAAAATTGTTGAAATAATCTTCTACTGCATAAGATATTTTCATCTTCAGAATCTCTCTCTTGAATTCTAAAAGCAATAAACTCCCATAATGTAACTCTAACCCTCTTTAGCCTATTATTATTCTTTATAGATTCTCTTATTGGGGTGTCTTCTTGGTAACCATCTTCTCCATAAGGAAACAACAAAGAATATTGTAGAGGAATGAAAGATGTGTGTGTATCATGAATTCTTTGCAACTCTCCATTATTCTTTTGAACAATGATGTTTCTTCTAGTTTTTGTACTATCAAAATCACCAACTATGAGAGCAGCAACTTCATCAATAAATGGAAGATTATAAGTTTTTGCATCTCGGGAATAATTTCTAAACAATCTAAGAGAGACATTTGCAGTTTGTTCTTGATTTATGAAATCTTTGACTCTTCTAAAAGCCTTAGCCAACACATTGTGTTCATCGATCATGTCCTTTAAATCTTGCACTAATGAAGCATCCAAATTGGCAGTCTTTTCACTTTTACTTAAAACATATAAAAATTAATATAAAGTCCGGTATCAAATTTAAAAATAAACAATTTATGCATAATAGTAACATTTAAAAAACAAAATCAAATTTAAATAGAGAATTGTAAAAATTACAGACCTGAAGGGATTCATTCTGTTTGAAATCTCATTTTGAGTGTCATGTATATAAAGTTGAGCAAACTTTAGTTGTTGACTTTGAATTGGAAGTAAGGATCCTATTCTGTGAAAATTTTGGCCATTAAGAATAAATTGTGGAGCTGTTGTGTGATTGTTTAAAGATGTATCGACCTTTCCACCAATAGATGTGAAAGCGAACATGATATTGTATTGTCTAATATTTTGAAGGAAGTGAGAACTCCTTCTATCAGTTTCATTCATTAAATTCCATAGTAGGTGAGGAGGTTGTTTCAAAAGAGGAAGTTGAATCTTTCATTGCATACAACAAATAGAAAATTCTAGGTTGTACGAGTTCTTTGTTTTCTCTGATCTTTCTTGATACCACACTGAAGCTCCACAAAAAAATACAACGAAAAGTGAAATCCCCAAAATACAAACACTCTGGCATAAAGAATTGCAAGTTTCATATTAAAATATATAAATAGTAAAGTAAAAATATGAATACAAATTTAAATGAACAACAAAAATATATAAATACCTTGATGTTCACTTTGTTCAAACAAATCATTATTTAAATCACATCCTTGATTATCATTTGGAACTTCATGTTGATTAAGATCTATTTTAAAATAAACAAATATTAATAAATTAAATAATTTTCTAAAAAGTATGAAAAAATAAAATAGAAAAAATAAACTTAAAAGCACAATAAATTTATAAATACTTTCATGTTGTATCTTTTGATATTGAATATCATTTAATTGGCTTCCTTCAATAATATTTTCAACTGAAAGTTGAGGTGGATTAAGATGTATTTAAAAATTTATTGAAAATGAATCAAATAAAGAGTGTTTTGGAAAAATTAAGAAAAAATTATGATCAATTGAAATACCTTCAGCATTTGTTGTTTTTTTAATAGTATGTCTTGTAATCTCAATCGATTGATCTAAACCAATCGGTTTAATGGAATGAATAATTGAACTCCTTTGAATGATATGCTTGTCGGATTTCAATGAATTTGATTGATCAATATGAACTGGAGTTTGAAGAGAACTATGAGGAGTAGGTTGAGATTGTAAATCACTTGATTCTGAATAATCTAAAACAAATCGTTATTATTATGAGATTTGACAATAGTTATAGGCTTTGAGTAAAATATTTAAAATAAATGTAAATTCCTAATAATTTAAATAGATATGAATTCATACTTGAAGTAGTTAAGTTTATAACAAGTACAAAGGAATTTGAAATATAAAATATAAGAAATGAGTAAGAAACATGCATGTAATAATTATTAATATTGCATAGAAGAGATTAAAAAATCTAAAGAATTTAAATTTATAAATAATTACCATTTGTAATATTTGATAGTGGAAATATTTTGGTTGGTAATGTACTTGAAATTGATGGAGTTGAAACTATTTGTCGAAAACTTGTTATCTATATACATCAACAATATGTTATTTATGGGAATAATTATTAATACATGAATAAAAAATAAATAATAATAGTATTAGTATACTAGGTTTTTGTTACATACCTTAAATGTGAGGTGTAAGCACAAAGAATGTCAAGAATTTTGCTCGTTTGTTGCTATAGGAAGATAAGTTTTGATCTTGACTCAAAAGTAGATTTTCATTTAAGGCTACATTTTTTAACAAATTTTGTTAATTCTCACTTATTATCAAATACCTTATGTTAAATACAATATACATTATTTTAACGTGGACAGTGATGTGACATTTAAAATGAAATAAAATAATTAGAACTAAAACTTTATTGCATAAGATTTAAATAAATTATAAATTTATTTATTATTTTTTAAAATATAATACATATTTATAACTTTTAAATATTAATTATATACTTTTAAAAATACAATTTCTTTGTAACAAATTTGTTATCATGACATTCAACAATATTGATAGAATAATGAGGTAAAAATAAAAAATAATTTATAAATTAAAATAATTGAAATAAGTATCAATTTATACTTGAACTTGTTAAGTTTATGCTAGGAATAGTCGAACCTGAAATATAAAGTATAAGAAATAAGTAAGAAAAAAGATGTATCAATCATAACTATTGGTTAAAAGAGATTTAAAAAAATAAAAGAATTTAAATTAATAAATAATTACCATTTGTAATCTCGGATAGTGGAAATCTTGTAAAAGGCAATGAACTTGAAATTAAAGGAGGTAAAACAAATCCCGAAAACCTGTTATTTATATACACCAATAATATCATATTTAAGGGAATAATTATTAATATGAGCATAAAGAGGAATAATTATATTATGAATATAATATATAATTCTTACATACCTTGAAGGGATGGTGTAGGCATAAAGGATTTCGAGAATCTTCCTTGTTTGTTGGTTTGTGATGAGCAATTCTCATCTTGACTCAAAATTAAGTTTTCGTTTGATGCTACATTTTTAATAAAATTAGTTAAGTCTCACTTATTATAAAATATGTTACGTTAAATAACATATAAAAACAAAGTGAATGATTAAAAAATTAAAAATGATTTACATGTGGACATTCATTTGACAATTAGAATGAAAAAAATATTAAAAATACATTTTTATAAAATAAAATTAGATTAATGTTACAAATACTCCTAGTAAATATACAAAGTGACAAAGTGAATTATTTACAATTACATAAAAATACATTTGGCAAGGAATACAATTTTAAAGTTACTTATAAATCTATTATCAATTTATTATAAATTTAGAATTAAAAAAATAGATTTCAGTTTATAGTAAAATAAATAACTAACATAATATAAGTTATTTCAGACTAAATTCGTGGAATGGTATATTTGTTGAATATAAGGGTTTGCATAATTTCAATTACGAAAAAAGAAGTGAGAAAAAGATGTATTGATTGTTTGTAATAGTTTGATAGTTAATTAATTTAATTTGAACATAATCTGGAATTTAAATTAATGTCTAAGGTTCAAACGCAAGCATTAAAATGCATTGATGGATACAGGGTAGCAGAACAAAAACAAAGAAATGATAGAATACATTAGAAATTGCAAAACTCCATTAAGTTGATATTACATGTTCTTGTCAGGATGGTTCTTTCCCATTTTTGTAGTATATTTAACTTTCTTTGAAGCCTTGCTTGCTTGGAATCTATAGAGGACCTTGCAGTTTTCCTCTCCAGGGAAGAGAAATGAAAGGCTTTGTACAGGGAAATGTTGAAGACAACTTTTATAACCAAATTAAAGAAAGATGCTTTAGATGCAAGTCTTTTAGTCTACCAGCTATATAATAATGAATGGGAAGCGTGAATTTAGTGAGTGGCAAACAACTTGATTTTATTCTTGGGATTGTGAAATGTGAAGATTTCGAAATATACAAATTTTAATTGCAGTTATAGTATGTAAATATGTCAACCTGTTATGCAAATCTTTAGCAAACTAAATAAATAACATTTGATCATAAATTCTGTAACTATGAAGACAACTTTCATATACCAATATATTGAATGTATATGGAAACTGACAAAAGTATTAGAAATTACATATTTATAAACCAAAATATAAAAGCTATATTTATCAAGGTTCATCAGGTGTAGATAGTATCCAAAACAATAAAATTTCCTAGGTTAAACCATTTGTTGTCTAAATTAAATACACCTAATTACAACTTAGAATGCAGTACCCTTTGAAGATTAGTTGATATGAGCCCTAAGGAGATTCTCATTTTCATCAACAACTTCAAAATTTAAATGATTCGATGGCTTCAAACTCAAATCAGTGCAAAATTTCTTCCATGCTTGATTTATCCTTGCCTCACTTGCCCTCCTTTTGGGGTTGTATAATCCACATGTCCACTTTCTGTCATTATTTGTCATGATGGCAACAGACTTCAGCCTAAGATTCAAGTATCTTTCAACAAAACATGCAGGTAGATGCTAGTAACAACAGTTAAACAAAAATAAGAATCTATTTACAAAAGAAACAGTAATACTAATAAATCTATACATATAAAGTAAGATATATGTCGTCCCTGAGAAATAGAATAAGGAGTTAGCCTTATTTGTTCTTTAACATTACTGGCTGCTGCAACCTGAGTTGAATTATGCATTGTAACCCCATGGAATGGATTGGTTTGTTCATATAATGAATCAACTTCAGCCTTTACATTTATTTCAACTTCATTGTTCAGTTCATTTTGGTCAGCAAAATTCATCCTAAAGTAGGATTCTCCAATGTAATGCATAATGACCTTAGCATATAGATGCATATTTAAAAGGTCAACAAACTTACACTAACCATTAATTAGCATCCCTCTTGTTTTAGTGTTTGAATATCAGAGACGATAGATATCTCCATTAAGATCTTCGATAGTTGCATAATGTCCTAAGATGGAGCTAAACTCATTTGTGAAATTCAAAGGCAGCAAACCATAACCCTAAAAGATTAAATTACTAACTGTTATCAATTTTGAAATTTCTAATATTATAACCTAAGAAAATTTTAAACAGTAAGCAGCTTTGCATATTCATTGACAACCTCAACAGTTATAGGGAACCTTCTACGACGGGAAATCCGTCCTGGAGGTGGCATATTCTCCCAAAAAGGAGTTTTCAAACAATAAGTGAATAGAAGACTAAATAAAAACAACAACTGAACTAAATTGAAGACTAAACAAAACAACATGCCTAATATATCACCTATTGACAGAAGATATATGCATTCATGTATGCAAATCAGTGTCCACCATGAAGACAATAGAGAACAAACATTTTAAATTGATGTGAAAGTCTTGTTCTAGTATTCTAGTGAAGGACAAAAACAAAGAGTGCATAACATGATTGAAGAAATCATATGCTTAAAGTTATATGCATGAAACGAAACTGCAGAGCAGAGTCTGAAAATTTGAAGAAAAAATAAAGAACACAACCAATTGGAATAATAAAAAATAAGAAAATTTCATAATCTAATAAGAACACATAATGAAGTAGTTGGTGTAACATGGACTTAAATAATGAATAATCAAAAATTAGTCAAATAATATGAAAAGATGAACATCACCAATGTAATAATGTTTAGAAAAGGAAAATATGAAACAATTTGAAATTCATATAGAGATTCGTAATGCTATTCATTGTAAACATTTTTAAAAAATAAAAAAGATTACTACACGTAGTATTACTTTTTAAAAAAAAACATAGAAACTTGTGGCTGTAAAATTGCAGAAACAGTAAAGAACACAAATAATTGTTGTAAGATGGACTTTAATAATCAATATCCAAGAAATAATGAAATAATATGAAAAGATGGACATAAACAATCTAATAATGTTTTGAAAAGGAAAATAAGAAGCAATTTGAAATGCATACTTTCTACTCGTAATGTTAATCATTGTAAACATATTTCTAAAATAACAAAGATTATTACCCTAGTATAATTTAAAAGAAAAAAACATTGATACTTGAGACACAACAAAGATGAAGATAGAAGTACCTGTTTGAGACGCAGGCAATAGATGAATTTTTATGTAAACCCAAAGAAGGAAGAAGAGAAGACAGGAAGATGAAGGACTCCTATGAAATGGCTGTGATGGAGTCAAGTTTTGAAACTTGGAAGGAGAACAGTCTGGAAGATGGAGGAAGAAGTCTAAAATGCTTCTAACTGATATTCGTTGTGATAGTAATAGATTTAATTTATTTCTATTGGATTGTTATTGTATTGAAACAAAAAGTAATAATAACAATGGATCAAGCTCTTTCCCCTCTCACCGTCTTTGTTGACTTTTTTGTTTTCCACCCTAAAACTTAATTTCTGGGCTTGGTCCAATTTTATGATGACTCAATTTTTTTTTCTAAGTAATGAAAAAACCAAAAAAAAAAAATATTTCAAAAGTTTTTATTTAGAATAACAGCATTTCACAATTTATTTTATGGTACTGCTGAAAAGAAGCTAATGGGCCATACTTATTCCCCTTTGACCTTTTTTTGTTGTAAAAACAACATTTCAGAATTATCATTTATCTATTTTTGAATAAAAATTGATTTGCTAGGCTTATTATCCTGTGACTTTCTTAAAATTGTTTTTGTTAATAGGATCTAAAAACAATATTTGTCTTTTATGTTTTTTTTTTTTTGTCATTACATTTGAGATATTGACTTATGTTAGTTATGATATTACATTTTTTTTTGGATGTGGGGATACAAAGTTAATTATTGGAAGACTTTATAAGTCCAATAAGTGAGATGTTGTAACTCCTATAAATTAAGTTTGTATTACACTACCCTGAAAAAAAAATTGTATTACAGTGCAATGACTTATAGTTGAATAAAACTTGTAATTCATATTAAAGTATTACAAAAATAATTATATATCATATTATAAAAAGGGAAGGGATCTATTTACACCTAGTGTAAGTAAAAAAAACTTACACCCAATCTCACATCCTTCATTTATTGTGATCTTGTGGCTACGATAGGAGATAAATGATAGCCACAAGATCACAATAAAATGAAGGGTGTAAGATTGAGTGTAAGTTTCTTTTACTTACACTAGGTGTAAGTGGATCCCCTCTCTTATAAAAATAATGTTAAGAAAACTAAAACAATGTTAATAAGTAATTAAACTATTTATGTAATAAATAATTTTAAATTCAATAAGTTGGTGAAATATTCAATACGATTAATATATAAGTCCAATATGTAGAATTTAATTAAAAAGGCCCAAAGTAAGTTATTCGGTGCTATGGGAAATTATTTTTATTTTAGAAAAATTGTACTTCACTTACTGACTTGTTGCACATTAATGAATTCAAATGAATATATACTATAAATATGATTTTAGTAAACTTGAAGTCGTAACACTAATATCATAAATAATTATTTGGTTAAATAATTAATAAATTGCCGAAGAATTAATTTGATTGCAGTTGATGTAATTTGGATTTCTTGCAAAATAAAACTTAAATGATATTAAGAGGAAATTAAGGCAAATATATTTGATGTTTAAACACAAAAATAGGAACCTTCAAATTTAGTACCCAAGGAAATCTGAAGTACCTTTAGAACAAAACATAAGCAATTCCAGAAAATAACATCAAACTTAAAAATGTAAAACAAACAGCAAAGGACCCAAAATGCTTCATTCCACCTAAAAAAGAGCCATCTACTTGGAATCTCAATCCTTCTCTATTTTGACTTCTTTCAGCTTAGTACTTGACATATCACCATCAATCAAGGAAAAACTTTCTTGACAACCTCATTTTGCAGAAGTTACACTGGGAATAGTATTTCCTGCTTGACTTCCTAGGCATACATCACCCTCAATGAAATGTTCCATCAAGTCCTAAAAAAAAAATTGAAGAAAGGAGGAGGCAAACCTTAGCAACACAGGACTGTAAAATACAATCATAGCTTGCTAAGGATGCATATCTTAGCAACATAGGACTGAACATCTTGAAATTCCATACTTGAAGATGTATCACCAAGGGACAAGCCCATAGTCATGTCAGGCTTCAAACAGATTCAAGTGCCAATAAAATAAACAACTTATTTCATTATTATTTGTATTATAAAAATAAAAACTAATCAATTAAGTACATAATTCATGTAAATAAAAAAAAGTCATATGTGTATTTGACAAACCGCATTGGCAAAGAATGAATGACTAAACTGTTTGAATTTAGCAATGATGTCATCATAAAAACAAATTTGTAAAACTTTGAAAGAAGGTTCAAATTCGTTGCTAACTTCAGAGTTGACAACAACTTTAAAAATGAATGTTTTCTGAATCAGTAGCTGTTGAAATTTAGGTGGGTGACCAATTGGACCTCCATTCTGTTTCAGAATATACAAATCACGAATAAATTTGTAAATTCCATAACCATATTATCATAAAATAATTGGACAAATATAATACTTACCTTATGAATACATTCAAGCATGTGAGAGCATGACTTTTTCAAAATAATACATGCATCATGATCACAAATTTCAAATGTTGCACTATCGCTGTTATCGATGTCTCTTAGCTTAATTCTATGTTTGAGTAAGTATATAGAATAAACATTAGTAAATAACAAAGGAATGAGATATGAATTTGTAAACAAAAAGCTAATAAACTAACCTTGGCACTACATTCACCACATATAGGATTCAAAGTAGTACATTCTAGAGTCTGGGGTGACTGCTTCATTGCATTTACATGCAGCATACCACTAGTCCGGTCCATTGTTGACACCATTCACAGTTGCAAACACTATATATATTTCATCCTATAATTTAAATAAATAAAAGGTGTTATTATAATCTCAAATTTGACACTCAGGATGCAAAAAATAAATCTAGTTTTTAAAGAAAAATATTATTAAAACCACTGACATCTTGGCAATTCCTTAGCTGTTCAATTGACTTGCTCGAGGTCATGTTTAAAAAGTCATTCTGAAATGTATAATAAGGTGCATCACATTTTACGTGGCCCTAATAACAAATTGAATGGCAAAATCAGAATGAATGAATATATGACAATATGGTAAACTTCAAAATGAAAATTTATACCAAAACCTCATAATTGAAAAAAAAGGAAGACGAATATTTAGCAGACCTGTGTAGCAAACACAGAAGCATCAGACTCTCTAAATTTATATATAATATTAGGTTCAGAACAGATCTTGATAACCTTAAAAAAAGGCTCAAAATTCCTGCTAACTACTGTCTTAACTTCAACCTTGAAGAGGAATCATTTTTCAATAAAAAACTATTGAAACTCAGGCAGATATGCAATAGGACCACTTTTTTGTTTCAAAATATGAAAATCAGAATTCAATAATTGAAAAATTTGAGAATAATAAAATAGTTAGTTTGAACAAAAATAAATTTCATACCTTCTGAATATATTCTAGCAAGTCAGAACATGATTTTTTCATAGGCTGCAACCATCACGATCCCATAGGACAAATGTAGCAGAATCAGTGTCATCAAATACCATAACCTTGATTCTATATCTGATTAAAGATATACAAAGAAGTTTAGGAAACAACTGTCCAAGGAGTAATAAATTTAAATTTAGAATGTTGGAACTCACCTAGGAATAACATTAATAACATGGCAAAAACAACGTTCACAGTAGTACATGCCGGAGTCTGGGGTGACTGAGTTGTTGCATTTACATGCAGCATACCACCAGTCAGGGCCATTGTTCACACTCTTAATAGTTCCAAAGACTATGTAAAGTCCATCCTACAATGAAATTAGATAACATTTAATATATTTATGAATTAAAAAAGTTTACAGATATTCAAATATAAACTTGTGGGAACATAATAAAAATATTAAACTGACATGTTTACAATCTTTTAATTCCACAATGCACTTCATAGGAGTTCCCCTTAGGAAGTCATCCTCAAATGAGTAATAAGGAGCATAAGAAATAATACTTAAAGTTTGTGAGTTCTTTTCATTTGAAGCTGGTAGGCTGGAGATAAAAAACATGACCACCTGATAAGTAACAAAGCCAAAAAAGGTGTTATTACTTAGTCATTCAAAAAGTAAAAATTAGTTTTAACACATAAGTTACCTCTTTTTGAATTCAATGACCTCAGGTATGTTAGGATTGAACAACAACCTAGTACCATACATGACATTCTGCAAAACAATTTTCCCTACAACTGAGTAGCATTTATTCAACAATAATGTACAAATTTAAATAATGCTTAGTTTGAAAATAATGAAGCTATAAAGAAATAGTGAAAGAAAGAAAATAAAACAAACATATGATTACTAAATATGATAATGAAATAAGAAAATGTTATTGGTATCACACTATCAGTGACCAATATGAAAGCTATAAACACATAGACAACCAATATTTTTAATGTTATGAATTAGGAACGTAAAACCCTAGCAGAGATAGTAATCATAAAAAGTAAAAGTTTTGAAGATACTAAACCCTTAAAAGTCTTCACTCTAGCAAATTGAACAACAATCACAGGTTGATGGATATCACCATTAGCAATGAAAGTGTTGACCTCATCCATGTAATCCCCAAAAAGGGCAAGCTCTAACTTTACACTGCATTAATAAAAAATGCATAATTGATTAAGAAAAAACATATTACATAAGTCAATTTTGAAAGAAATAAAGGTATGGTTGGATGTGTACTATAACAAATAATTCAAGGAATAAAGGAATAAAATTTAGAAATACTTTTGGTAGAATTTTATACTAATAACAAAGGTATATCCAGATAAGAGAGAACAGAAACACATACAATATCAACATTTATTTATGACACTTTCATAAATAAGAAAGAAGACATCGCATGAAAGATGTATAGTACTATAACAAATAATTAAAGTAATAAAGAAATGGAATTACTAAAGACTTGATTGAATGACAAAATATCAAAGGGCATCACTTGTCAACATCGAGCTCAATCACTATCATTTTAATCCTTTTACCATCTTTGTCATATTCTTTTTCTATCCCAACTGTTGTTAGAACACCCATAACATCTGAAAAAACAAAAATAATGATAACAAACGAATAAAAATAGAATCAAAGATAACATAACAACTCTGGTGTTAAACATCATATTCTAATTACCTACTAAATAAGGGAAATCCCCACCACTCTGAAAAATATCATCAAATGGGACCAACTTACAATCATACAGAGGAATAATCTCACTTTCAGATGGCCTTATAGTAGTTTTCAACTGGAAATTCAAACAATATTCATGTCTAGTAGTCCAAAAGTACCCAGTATTACCCCTAACCTTAAAGTAAGCAATTACATATACTTCCCCTTCAGAAAGTACATGCTTGAACTTGTATATTAGAGTTTTTCACACAGACGCATGCATGATACAACCCTATTTTTTGGAACATATTAGAAACATTTAACAAAATAATGTATAGAATGATTATTAGAATGCTAAAACAGAAACACAAAAAAAAAATACTCACAAATTCGTCCATGAAGACCATCTGAATACTATTGATGGTTTGAGGGCTGTTGAAACTTGGAAGGTACCATAGTCGTACCGCATTAAGCTTAACCCTCCAACATTCTCTTACGGGAATGATTTTTTCTAACGGATCAGTGCGAGATGCCATGGATTAGATTAAACACAAAAGGTTATATGGAACCAAAACTGATTTATGCAAAAGAAATATCCACAAACAATGATAATGATTAAACATGTAACTCTGACATCCATAAATTAAGAATTTATAGGGAAGAAAGATAATGTGGAAAAGTTAGGGTTTCATACCTCTTCCAATGAGTTCATACACTCTTTAAAACCCAACTAATCAGATAATGAAGCCATTGGTGAATTGAAGTTGAGCATTGACGCATGCTACATAGTTGAGAGAGAAGAAGGCGCCGAGATATGCATGTAAGAGGGAATATAGAGAAAGAAATTGGCTACAGTGGTATAGAGAACAGAGGAAAAGAAAAGACAAACTTGACATTCCCATTAAATTTTGGCTGTGTGCAACTGTAAGCAATTAGTGTATAAATTTTATGGAATTGACAAATAGAATGGAGGAAGTTACAGAGTTAACTTTGGAAAATTCGAAGGAGAACCTTCACGAACATGGACGAAGTCGTGTGAAGTTATTGTACCACTTAATTAAGTTATATCCATTAAGTTTTAAATGCTTTACAGTTGTATCTATCAAGTGTACTAAATATTTTTATTTATAAATTTTTAATTCATCTTATTTAAAAAAAAACTTACTATAGATAGAAAGAATAAACTTTTGAAGGGAAAGTAAGTGTCTGAATGATGGACATTTGTCAAAACTTTCCTTGAAATACCTCTGAATTATTTATAGTATAGATAAGATAAGACGAAGATCCCCTTGTTCAATTTGTTTCTGTAACATCATAAAATTTCCTATCTCTTAAGCAGTAATTTTGACAGTTAATAGAATTTTACTGTTTAGTAATTTCTGGATACTGTAAAATTATTTTGATTTTTTCGTCAACGTATTTGATCGTTTTGAGTGATTTACTCCGTGTCAGGAAAATAAAAATTTTCGGGCCGGGGAAAACTTTACGTAATTTAATTTTTACCGTTAGGTTTTAATTATTTTACGTAATTTGATTTGATATTTGTGCATTTTATAATTTTTGTGATTTTTGTGGATGATTATGAATTTTTTTTACTGTATGTGGGCCTAGGTGGTCCTATATGGGCCCAGGTGACCTTACGTGGGCCCAGGTGGGTCCCCCAAAGTAAAAATTTTTCTACGCATAAAAAAATTTGTACTGTTTAGACGGAGACAGAGGATCTTACTAAACCTGAATCCGGAAACAGTTTTAGAAATTTTCTTGTACTGTGTTTTGTACTGTATTTATTTATCAGGTGATAAAAATACAGTAAATATATTCTTTTGTGGAGTTTTAGCATATAAAAATAAATATTATACTGCTTAAGTCAACATTGTTGGTTTGGATATTCACCATTAATTTAATCAATGGTGGAGATTTAATCTAAACAAGCTTAATAAGGAAGGCTTTGATATCAACCGTTAATTTAATCGACGGTAAAGACTTGATCTTGATTTAATCAACGGTGGAGATGGATCAATTATGACCATTGGATATGGATTTAATCAATGATAGAGATTTGGTCTCAAAAAGTGACAAAGACCATTTATGACCATTGGATGAAGAATTAATCAAGGGTGGAGATTTGGTCTTGTAAAGTAACAAGGACCATTTAAGACCATTGGATGTAAATTTAATTAATGGTGGGGATTTGGTCTTAAAAAGTAGCAAAGACTAATTATGACCCTTGGATTAAAAGTAAGAAGGAGTGATCTTGACCCTTCATTTTGGAGACACATCTAATGGTTAAAATTTAAAGGAGAAAGATCCAATGGCCTAAATTAAGTCTTCTAAATCAAAAGTCTACCTAAATCCTAACCATTGAATTAATCAATGGCTAGAAATGCTTCAAATAATGGCTTGAAAAATTTGATAATATTATTGCATGCAAGGATGGAGGGGGGACGGTTTTTGTAATGAATTTGGAGCTAGAAGAGACTTTGATGACCATTATTAATTGTTTTATGTCAATCATGCTTTGCTTTAGTCAATTATGCTACATGATTACTTTGTTTTCTTCTTTAGGAAATTTCTTGGAGGGGGACAAAATTATTTCATTTCCTATCACACTTTATCACTTTTTTCTCTCTTCACTCTACAGCAATGCATAGGAGGAAGGGGCCAAAAAGCATTTCATTCATTTGCTATCATAATTCATCTTTGTCTCCTCCAAAAGCCAAGACTTTATCAAAAGTTTCCTACCTTGTCTCTCCATGTGAATTTCGGCCAATGCACTCCAAAGAGGACCAAAATTGTTGGTTTCTATCATTTGTATCATAATTGCTTTCTATTCATCATCTTCTCCAAAGCAAAATACAAAAACTCTATTTTCTTCTCCAAGAAACACCATTCGGCCAGCACCTAGGAGCTATATCTCCAAGCTTCTAAAATTTCATCTAAACACATTTTCTAAACCTAAACACCATTTTAAGAACATCTCTAGTTATGAGTTTTTCCAAAATCATTCATCTTGAGCTTCAAATCCAAGCTTCAAGTTTCTATCAAAAATCAAAAATTCCATCTTTGTGCTTCAAGAGAAACCATTCAGTCAAGACACTCAAAACCACCATCCAATCTCTTTTAATTTCATCTAACCATAGATCTTGAATCTACATGATATTCTAAGCAACTTTCATGGTGGAGATTTTCTCTAAATCATTCATTTTTATGGACTTTCTTCAAGATCAAAGTTTTTGGGTTTTTGAGGTGAAGTGTAAGGAAACTTCATTTCTTCTTTCTTTTTCATGATCTAAACCATGTTTGATCCATGGTTTCTCTTAATCAAGCTTAGTATACTAATTTTTATGTATTTTGTTTTGTATTTCAGAAGCCCTTGGTGATGAAGAACTTGGAAAAAGAAGCAAAACAAGGAGTTTTTGAGGATCTTCAAGAGGTAAGAGGGAGATCCATCTCACCAACCAAACATGGTGGTGAGAGATGGTCTTATATTTGATGGGTGTTGAATCCATGTGAGGATTCATATCCATGGTCATGTAATAATTTATATGTGTTTATGAGCTTTGATTAATTGCTTATGCTTAATATGCTTTGCATGAGTTTATGATTTTAATGATATGCTTATACTATGCATAATGATAATATGACATGCTTTTGATATATATATATATATATATATATATATATATATATATATATATATATATATATATATATATATTGTGTATGTATGTGTATGCTATGATTTGATGATGAAAAAAAAATTAATTTTGGTCCCAATGGCCAAGGAAGAGCTACGGTTTTGATGCCCTTACTTAGGGTTCATGTTGAAATTTTTCAAGAACAAGGGAATTAATTTTTGATCCCTAGAACATGGTGAATTTCGGTTAAGACACCTCAAGATAGGTGTTCACAAAATTAATATTTTCTTGAATGATGAAAATGGATGTTTAGAAAAAGCAAGGAAAATAAATAAAGAGTTTATTTTTCAAAGAGTACATGAACACGATTTTAGAAGGACTTTTATTGATTTATTTTGTGTAAAAAGTTTCTAAGTGTTCTACTAAACATGAGATTTAAATGAAAATAGCAATGATGATTTTAAGGATTTGCAAAGAAAGTGAAAAAGAATTTGTAAAGAAAGTGAAAATGGATTTGCAAAGAAAGTGAAAAATGGAAATGAACAAATGATTTGATTTTCAAAGACTATGAGTCTTACGTTTTTGTAAAGGATTTTTAATGGTTTTGTTTGTGTAAAATCATATTAATTTAAAAGGAAAAATATTTGATAATTTCAATAGTCATGTCCACGTTTTTTTAAAGGCTTGTAATGTCTTGATTTTTATGAACAAAGTGATTTTCAAAGTGAAAACGTAACTTGATTTAATACAAGGAATTTGGAAAGGAATCTGAGTGTTTTATCACTGAGAGAATTTTGTAAACGAAAGACAAAGAGAGGTTGAACATGTTTGAACTCTAATTTATTTTGAAGAATGATTTTGGAAGTGATTTGAGAAAAATGGAGAATATAATGGCGATTTGAAAAGTTACTAACGTATAACTTATTTTTGAGTTTTGAAAGTACATTAGAAAATGTTAAGTTTTTGAAACGTTGATTTATATCAATGGAAAAGTGATTTTATGAATTATATTTTGGAAAAAGATTTCTTGAGTAAATAAATGTGGAAAAAGATTTTTTTGAGTAAGAAAATATATTACATGAAGCATAAAGTTATATTATTTTAAGAAAAGTTGAAAAAGGAATATTTGAAGATTGAGAAATATTTTCTGTAATGAAATTGTGGTGAAAAAAAAACTATTTATGTATCTTAAAACGTAATTTGAAAGTACGTGGTTTGAATAAAGTAAAATATTTTTAAGTGTTTGAAAATAAAGGTTGAAATATTTCTACACGATTTGAATTACGCTTAAATATTTTACATAATTTGAATTACTTATTGAAAAATCACTACGTGATGAAAAAGTGATGAATTATTTTTACGTGAAAAATAGCGAAAAATCATTATGTGATTTGAAAAGTGTTTTAAATATTTTGAAAATGAAAGAAAATGATTTACGTGACTTAAAAGGATGATTTTTAAGTTACGATTTTGAAACAATGGAAAAATATTATGGGATTTGAGAAACGTACATCTTGATTGAGAAAAAACGTTGAAAAATTAAGACGTGATTTAAAAGTCTGTGAAAAGAGTTGCGGCGTTTTGAAAAACGTAATGTGTTACGATATTTTGAAAACGTAACAAAAACGTTTTGGAATTGTGAAAACGAAATGCAAATGTTGCGCAATTTTGTGAAAACACGACGAAAGTGTTTTATAACTATGAAAATGTGATAACATGATTTTGCTATTGAAAATACAGTATAATTTGGTGCATTATACATGCATTAGAAAAACATGCGTTGAGGCATATGATACATTGAACTAATGAAATTGAAAAGATTTGGCCCTTTGGGGTTGGACTTGCACTGATATATTCACGATCAGATATATTTTGTGGTTGAAGAGGGAATGAGAATTGATAGTGAATGTTATAATAGATCTTAAGGCGCAAGATTGAACAAATTTGAAATTTCTGCGCCACTTAGCGATGCAAAATCCGTTAAACGCATTGACGATATTCGACAAGAATACGATTCTTTTCAACAACCCAAGATTGTCTTTGGCTAAAATGACAATTGATAAAGATTCTCCTCGAAATTGTGAAAACCTCCATGGAGTTGTTTTTGAAAAATTTCTTTGTGCACGCATAATCGACATTTATATCATGTGATATATTAATTGAGGAATATTGGCTATGACAATTATTTTGAATACTTGGATGATGATGATGATAATTAGACAATGTTGAGGGCATTATCATAATTGTTGTTTATGATAATTGAACTGATAAATGATTGGATGATGATAGTTGATTAATGTTGATGGCAATATATTTGTATGATATCTTTGTTTGTGTTATCTTTGTGCTACCATATTGGTATTGGCGTAGGTGATCTCATCTCTTTGTTATGTTGTTTTGTTGTGTCTGTACTGTTAAAATCAAATAATAGAAGGATCGAGTTGTCTTAGACATAATAGGCAATGAATACTCTGAGATGGGTGATAACAATAAGGAGTGGACATTCAAGACTCGAAGGTGTGCAGTGTTGACAAAGAAAATTATGTAGAAAAGTTGTTTGATGCAAAAGATGGATATATTGTAATAAGATGTTAAGTTTTAACATTAGTTTGTCACCGCTTTATTAAGTAGGACCCATGAAATCTGTTAAAAAAAAGTCATGTTAGTTTTATATTTCTCTTTAAATTGTGAAATATTAATTAGTGTCTATTTATATGAATATATATATTTTTCTTACATATAAATTTCGTAAGTTTATATTTCAACAAGAAAGAAATTTTGAAACCCACTTTTTATAACTCAAACCTTTTGTGAATTGATTTTCATGATTAAATGTATCATTTACAATTTAATTTATTGGGATATATTAAATTACAAAAATAATATAATGAGTAAGTAGGTATCATTCTTTAGGGATTATACATGTCAAATACCAAATTTGTTAAATTAATTCTATCTAGATGATGATAAATTAGAGTCAAAGTAAGCTCTAAAAACATTTAATAGAAAAAACTTCATGCAAAGCTAAGAGCAAGAAAACTAACAAGAAAATTACTACAATTAACAAGAACAAACTTGACTTATAAGAGGAAAAGGTGAAAACAATGGGATTAGAATGTTAGAGTTCCAATTTTACTTGATCTTTTTTTTTATGCAAACTTAAAATCTATTTTAACCAAGTTATATTTTAAGATTCATGACCAAATCCTCAAAATTAACCAATATCCAATTAATTGATAAATTAATCATATTCAAACTAATTAGAGTTAACTAATTCTTTAGTTTAACCTTAATTAGATAAGACTTTACCATAAGCAAATGAATCAAAAGTAAGGTCACACAACCCACAACACATATTTCTAGATGTTTGAGAGATTATGGTGTTTATTTCAAGTTCCAAACCCATGCATAATTTTTTCAAATCATACATAAACCCTAAAATCAAATCAATACTGGCCAAGTTAAGAAAAGCATTAAGATAAAAAATAAACACTTGAATCATCGAATATAAAATTGAATTAGGAAAAAAAATGAGTTTACATCATCCAAAGACAAGATTCATCATCAGTCTAATTAAAAGGTTTAGTTACACATGAAAAAATGGAAGAAAAACAAAGTAGAGAAGCAAACTCCATAGAAGAATCAAGAGAAAGTTGAAGAAATCTCCTAGTTTTCAAGGTGGAATGACTCTTCCCCTCATCTAGGTTGAAAGACACCTTCAATTCCTGCTCTTCCTCCCAAGATTCATTTCCTTTCCTTTATATATGCAACCATAGTACGTGTCAATTTTTCTTTGATCGATTAATTGCCTAATTTTTGACTGACTAATCGGTGGCATGCAATGTGTTTTTCTTCATGAGTGATCAATCAACCAAAAGTAGGCGATTAATCGCGCGTTTGACTTAAAATGTTGGGCTTGGGCGATTAATCAACTAAAAGTGGGTGACTAATCACTCAACATCAGAATGTTCCTTCTTATTTCTTTTTATTTGTTCAAGCATCTCATCTTCTTTCTTAGTTAATCACCTATAAGAACACATTTAACACACAATGAATATCTTACTTAACAGAACAAAAAATGATTAAAAGAAATAATTTAATTTTCTTTAAACTTTATTAACAAACGAAGGATATTACTTCTACTAAAAACTAGCTAAAACTTAATAATGAAATTCAATCAAAGAGTTGGATAATAATAAAAAAATAAAGTTTGACTTAAAAAAAACATATTTTTCATAAGTTCATTATAATTCACCGTATAAGATGGCTGAACATGCATCGAACTAAACTAACAAATAATAATAATATGTTTGGCAAAAGCATATATAATTCTATTTAATCAAGATTTTGAGTCTCAATTTGAGTGGAAGGAAAAAAGTTATTTTTTCATTGAATCAATCTATAATTTATAAATTATAATTTGAATATCTATTAATAAATACGATAAAATAGAATAGAGTAGAATAAAATAATTTATTTTATGATTTAAGAAGTAAAGAAAAAGACAAAAGTCCATTAAATTCCACTTTTTAAAGAATCAAAACAATAGCAATTATGTCATTCTATTTCATTCTCCTTCCTTCAATCTCTTTTCACCGATCTAAACATAGCATAACCTAAGACAGTGATCGTGTAGAGGTGAAAGAAGGGAAGAAATATATTTGAGCCATAATTTGTTATCTTATCCTGGTTCCAAATCGTACCAAAGAAGGCTAGAGTGAAAAACCCGATCCCAAGAATTTGGGGCCGTTCCTGTTATTCACATGATTTAGTGCTGGTGTTGGACCTGTTGGTCAAATCCAGCTTCGACATATTTTACAACCACTCATGCTTATAATGATTGATGATCCACTTCAAAGTACAGCTTTTCCATATTCTTCACAGGGACAACGCACAATCTTCAGTTCAAAAACCAAAATCTAGAATTGATCCTCACTAGTCATTTTCATTAGGTTAAACATTAAAGTAATTAGAGTATCATGCCATCAAACTTGTAGTTAGGGGTGTCAAAACGGGTTGGGTCGGCTCGATTAAAGTAATTGGAGTATCATGCCATCGAACTTGTAGTTAGGGGTGTTAAAACGGGTCGGACCGGCCCATTCGGGTCAGTCCATTCGGGGTTGGACTATTTTCAAATCAGCTTATTCGGGCCATGTAAGTTTCAGGTTGACATTTTACTAATCCAATCCAATTCATTTAGTCTTATGTAGTGTTAAAAGAACGAGTTGGTTCGGCCTATTCGGGCTTAACCCATTCGGGTTATGTAAGTTTTGAAGATTTTGCTTTCTTCCAACCCATCCATTTTGCCATTTGACTATTCTACGTAGGTCCATCGAAATACCTATTTTGACACCCATACTTGTAGCTTAATTGACATTAGTCTCAGTCTTAAAAATTGAATAATAACAGTTAATTTGATTATTTACTTATAAAGTAATCACCGTATAATTTTACATAATTATTACTGTATCATTAGATTAATTTTATTTTACATAATTATTATTTCTTTTTAAGTTAAATTAAAATTTTGATTTTTATATTTTTAATTTAGTTCTTATAATTTTTTTTAAATCAATTCTTATACTTATAAACATTTTTTAAATAATTTTTACCATCAATTTTTTTGTCTAATAAATACTCTTTTAAATATTTATTTTTTTATAAAATATTCAATAAGTACATGCACTCTAGTATTTTAATAAATGTTCTTATAAGTGTTCATTTTTTATGAATAGATATTTATTTGTTAAGTATTGTTCTTTTATATATTTTTTTATTTTTATAAAATATTTAGTAATGATTAAAATGACGGTGTTATAATAAAAATTAATAATAAAAATTATTTTAAAAATATTTGTAAGTATAATGATTAATTTAAAAAAATTATAAAAAATAAATTGAAAATGAGTGAATAATATAAAAACTAAAGGTTAATTTAACCTTCTTTTTATTTCTAAAAATCTCTTACTGTCACCCACCCACTGATCAGAAGTCAAAACTCAAAACTCAAAACCAAGGGCAAAAGAAACTTGTTTTACTCTTTTTTGGTACTGAAAACCAGCGGCATGGAAGCACGAAAACCAAAAGTTCTGATTTTAACTCCGTTCTTAGTCAAAGTCCAACACAGAGAACATGAACATACATAGAACTTAGAACACAGAATCATTGAACATAGAACTAGAACATAGACAAATTATCTGAGCGCAACTCGCGTATCCCACGATACACTCGTCCAACATGACAGACGAGGAACTCATACAGAAGCTGGAGGACTCCACCATCAACGCACAGCATCAACAGTTGGAGACTCTACTCTCAATCCTTCATCACAATGGCTGCGTGCGCTATCTCCACCCCTACCTCTCATCCTTCAAGGGAGACACTGACACAGTTGATTCTGCTACTTTCAGACGTGTGGTGCCTTTGTCTTCCTACGAAGACTATGTTGACTATATCAACCAAATGGCAGATGGGAAAGAAGATCATGATCACCCTCTTCTCTCTGTTGATCCTCTCCTCTGCTTCTTCTACAGGTGTGCACCCCTCTAATCTCAATCAATATCCCAAAAGCCTTCATCTTTACATCTATTTGGTAAAAGGGTCATCAGAAATAGTTACACTATGGTTCTAAGCCTTGTATGTGACGTTTTCTTAAGTTTTGTTAATTTTGTATGTTAATTTTTCTTAATTTTTGTTTGATGATAAAAGGTCATAATTTTGTATGTGGCTTTTTCTTTCTCAGCTCTGGAACAACCTCCATGAAGCCTAAATTGATCCCTTACTTTGATTCAAGCCTTTCAAAAGCTGCCTCCTTTATTGGTCACCGAGGCAGTGTTGCTGTTCTTCAGAGGTAAATTAATCAAATTAATTTTAATTTCTGCCAAAATTTGAAGGATCTTATATTTGTTTGGTTTAGGGTTTTGTACCTCTATCTCCTTGCAGGCTGTTTCCTCCAAGGCCTGCAGTCAACAAGATCCTATGGTTTCTCTATGCTGACAATATTACTAATACTAAGTGTGGCTTGAAAGTCATGGCTGCCTCTTCATACCCTTTACAAAGTGGTAAGGCCACCTCTCAACAACTTTCTACCTATTCTAGTCCTCCAGAAGTTATTCTTGGATCTCATGTTGAGAATCAAATGTATTGCCACCTTCTCTGTGGCCTTAGGTATCTTGATGTTATAGATGGGATTAGAACCCCTTATGCCATAGGCTTGATTAAAGCATTTGGTTTTCTGGAGTCCAAGTGGGAGCAGCTATGTGATGATCTTAACCATGGGTTTCCAAGTTCTGAAATTTTAGAGGTGGCAATGAGGGAAGCTGTAACTAAGACACTTGGTGGTCCTCAACCAGAATTGTCAAATAGAATAAGGTTAATTTGTGAAGGTAAAAATTGGGGTGGAATTGTATGCAGATTGTGGCCAAACATTCGTTATATCAGGTGTGTTACCACTGGAAGCATGAAGCAGTACTATCCAAAGCTTAAGTATTATGCAGGAGAGGTACCTATTTTAGGAGGAGATTACTTTGCTTCAGAGTGCTGTGTGGGTATAAATTTAGACATAATGCAACCCCCCGAGGCAACACGATTTGTATTACTTCCAACTGCTGCTTACTTTGAGTTTCTTCCATTTAACATGAATGAGGGCAATGATGTTGGTGAAGAAACAGTGGACATTAGCGGTGTAGAGGTGGGGAAGATGTATGAAGTGGTTGTTACTACTTATAGAGGATTTTATCGCTATCGATTGGGTGATATAGTGAGAGTTGTTGGTTTTCATAATTCATCTCCACAAGTGGAATTTGTTATGAGAGCACCTAAAACTCCTGCTGAGATTCTAACTGAGAAAGACTTGATTTCAGCAGTCGAAAATTTTCAACTTGCACTAAGAGATGCTATGAGAATTGAGATTGTTGAGTTTGCAAGTTTCTTGGACCAGGAGTCAAGGCCAAAGCAGTTGAAAGTATTTGTAGAAGTCCAAGAGGAATCTAATTTTCTGGAGGATAAACTGGAGGAGTCCGTTATAATTTTTAAAAGGTGTATTTCCTCTCTTGAGAGTGGCTTGGGAGCTATGTACAAGGTGCAGAGGGATAAAGGTCAACTAGGGAACTTATTGATATTCATCCTAAGGCCTGGAGCTTTTGATCAGTTATCAGAAGTAGCCATTAAAAATGGAACACCAGCTAGTCAATATAAACCACCCAAGATTATGCGGAATCATGAAATTGTCAAACTCATAGAAAAATTAGCTTTTGTGACAGTATCTTTGGATGGCTAATAATATGCAGTGAATGGACTGGATTGCTACCAATACGTCTATCTCCACCTTCTGAAATTCAACTTTCTTGATGGATGTCGATTTCAATCTGATCCCATTTTAGTAACATAATGTCTCAAAGAAGCTTAGTTGCTTTTTACAATAATAAAAATCTGTGTAATTGAAGGATTAGTTATTTGGGTTGGGAGACAAGTAATGTATGTTTTCAAGAGGTTGTTCAACATTCTGTTTGAGGAAATTCTTGAAATTCTTGCTGTAAGGGAAAAGGACATGGATCTATTACATTTGTTCTTTTTGTGGTTAATTTACCTTGTAATTAATTATTTTCAAACCAGATCATTTTAATAAATTTGAGTTCTTTATTTTCAAATGCAATAAAATGGGGTTCCCCCTTTATGGAGCTAAAGTGCAGATTCTATACTGCTGCCTTGGAGTTTATTTCCTGAATCATTGACATGAATATAACCATTGTGAATTATAAACCTTGAGAAAGAATTCAACCATAATTAATATGGCTAGTAATTCAATCATCAACCTGCGTCCTTTTCTTTTTCGCCATACACTGCAAAACTCCTGCTTCCTACGCGTTAATGACTGCTTGTAATTGTTCCAGGCTTTTCCCCTTGGTTTCTGGCACTACTACAACTATAAATAATATGGCTAGTGCATTGATTGCAGCATAAAGAATGAAGGTACCTGAAAATCAAAATGGCACACACAAGTGAATTTACACTTCCACAGGATTCTTGAACATCAATCTTCTATGATTATTCCCAAGTGGTAGACTGATTATCATCATCATTAGATAATAATGCTAATCATTACTCCTCTAAATGAAATGAAACTGAAAAATATAACTTGTATTTACCATAGGAGCTCCAGCTCATGAGAAAGTTGAAAGTATAAGAACATAACCATGCACCAAACCAGTTCACTAATGTGGCTGTGCTTCCTGCCAGCCCTTTAATGTTGATAGGAAATATCTGCAACAGAAGGTAATATTGAGCAAGATTTTTATGCTATCTCTTTGCTGAAAAAAGACTAGCTGATTCTGATAACAGCGGACAAGTTTTAGAACTGGAGTATTTGCAAGTTGATTTTGGCATAGTAACACACACAAATAGCTACTTCCCCAATCAAAGGGGAAAAAAAAAGTAAATACAGCTGAGAATCAACATTCGATAGTTCTTAAGTACAACTTATTTTGGAAATTACATGTAGTAAATGTTTAATTAATTTTGCATCTCTTCTCTTGCTTGTGCTTATCTTATTGACCTTAAGAGTGGGGGCAAGAAGTACCTCAGACATCACAACCCATGGAATAGCTCCCATTCCTATTGAAAATGATCCTATGTAGACCTAATATCACCAAAAGAGTTAAAGTCACATAATGTATGTCAGAAGGAGAATGAGTTAATATTTCTGAGACACATCCAAGAAAATAGCATCATGAAAGAAACAATAATGTGATCATACCAGTATGCCAGTTAAAGCTAGTGCTGGGACTGCCCCCACACCCACCTCATGAACCTGGTTCACACAATGATATCACTTTCACATAAATATCAGGATAAAAAGCTGGAAGCTGTAGGGTTCTTAGTTGGGATGTACCTTAAGATAGAATGCAACTGCTATAAATATACAACCTGCGACCAATCCCGATCCAGAGACCTAAACGAAACCAAGAAAGAACAATAAGAATATTATACACGAAGGGGATCTTGATAAGCAAACGAAAGTTTGAAGATAAACTGTTCTGTGCTTTGAATTTACCAGTAATAGGGGCTTCCTGCCAGCTTTATCTATCAAGGCTGCACCAAGACCTGTGATCACAACCTGCAAAACAAAAATCATGATGAGTTGGTTTACAGGAAACAAATATCAGATTTTCCAAGAACTAGTGAGCAAGTTAGAATTAAGAACCTGAAGGCAAGCATATAATATGGTCCCAATGGTGGAAGAAAATCCTATGACATAATAAAATCCACAGATATTCATTGCCAGAACAAAATAAAAATCTGAATGCTTCATATAGTTTATTCAAGTTATCTAACATGCTTTCAATGAGAAGTGTGGCAGTGGGAATTATGGAACACATGCAAATGGTGGTATGCAAGAAAGTATGATGGTGTCAGAGACTCGGAATGCAGAGTTAAGATTACAGCAATTCTCAAACTAAGTACCTGCTAGCTCAAAAATACTGCTGGTATAAAAGCAAACTCCATTGATTCCCCCCAATTGCTGGCAGACCATAAGCCCTACCCCAATCTGGTCATTGATGTATAAAATTAGTCATTTGTTGGCCTTTATGGTGTACTTGCTTGGGTAGTTGAAAAATGGTAAGATGAAAAAGTTTGAATGAAAATCACTTCAAATTTGCTTGGTACAACAAAAACATTAGAAGGTGGAAAATAAAATGTACTTCATTTTCCCTCCTGGTTGAAAATCATGATTTTCAACCTGTACTCTATTTTCCACCTCTCCACCTAGTCAAGCAAACACATACATAAAGAAAGTGCAGTGATATTACAGTGGCATTATCCAAAAGGAAAAAAAAAAGACAGCTTCCAATCATAAGTTGGAGTAGAGAGAGGTAGTTACAGTGACCGAGCGCAGATATCTTCTTTGAAACAATTCCAGCAGCTTGGGTTTTGGGAGCCGTTCTAAACTAGTTATATAATCCTGTGTGGCAGTGACAGATACACCCTCTTATTCTCATTATCTTTAGAATGCTTTGTCTTCTAACATTGTGCATGGAGGCCAAGTCACAGAATTATATCTAACAGCATAGGAACCTGAATTTCATCTGCCTCTAGAGATATATCAGCATCTTTGCCACGAAGTATCTGCAGTGCTGCCTCAAAATCTTTTTCACGTCCTCTCTTTGCCTGCAGTCATTGTTTGATTGGTACTCTTGATGTTATGCAAACCACTGCATATTGCCCTCTTATGAACACATTAAAAAGAATATGACAATTCATTTCTTACCAGCCATCTAGGAGACTCCGGAATGAAAAACAGACCCAAAAGCAATACAGCAGTGGGAAAGAGGCCTACAAGTAAAAAGAGAGAAATGATGAGGGAAATAAAACTTTTATTCAAATATAACCTGGTTAGTTTAAAACCAACTTCTTATTATGTTGAATTAGTTTTGATTAAAAAATTCATCAAATAGGAACTAGTTTTTCAAATTTTAAGTGAAACATAAAATTCTAAAACCCACTTCATTGTACCTAATTATCTGGGTTGAAGGTTGACAAATACCTATTTTCTAAATTTGTCTGTTCTACCTATCCCCATCTTCTTGTTGGAGTTAGATTCAAATTGAGAAGAAAACTCACCAGTTAAAGCTAAAGCCCTCCATGAAAGTACTGTTCCAATTATGTATGCCACAGACACTCCAGCAACGATCATGAACTACAAGGGGAAAAGAATAAAACAAAACTTAGATACCATTGCTACCTTTATTGCATACTACTTAGTACTTACTACATATTCAATCAGATCACTGTAAAGAGATATATATCTGGAGTCCAATGATCCCAAAAGTTACAATAAGTATTGCAGTTCTTCAAAATTTACCTGATTTAAGGTAGTCAGTGCCCCTCGGAGTTCTTTTGGTGCAATTTCAGCTATGAAGACAGGAACCTTATATAATCCATCAAATATACGGTTCAGACTTTAATAAACATGCAAGTGTCTAAAATGAAATTTTGTGAATCATTTCATTGATCAAGAAGGGGAAGGAACTACAACCAACCACATATGAAAAAACTCCCATTCCATATCCTGTTGCTAGCCTCCCAATGTCCAAAGGCACTGGTCCCTGTATAAAAGAAAAAAAGTTCTTTTATATTAGGTCATAATCCTTGGAGAACGTTTATGGAAAAAAAAAATCATACAAGTTTTGTAGTAAGAACCTCAGAAAAGTATATAACAAGCCACCCTGCGACACAGAAAGCACTTGACACTCTCATTGCCTGCATATATTCCGAAATCAACTTTTTTAACACCTTGGATACCCCAAATGAAAATAACAAGTTAGAATTTAATCACAAAACAACAATCATAATTTCCCTTAACTTACCCCTTTTCGTCCAATAAAATCAGCAATTGGTCCACTTGTTATTGCGCCAATCATCGCACCAAAAGTCAAGATGGAGCCAAACAAGGAATACTGCATATGGTCAATACACGAAAAGCAAAGAAAATTAGATCAAATCCAGGGCTAGTTTGCTAGCACTGACATCAAATCTATTAAGTGTATATATTTTATGAGTACATAACAATCATAAGTTTGCTACTAAAAAATTTCCTAAATTTTTTCTATGAAGCCAGCCAATCTTACAGTGAAACTTTGTAGATCATTATCTTGCATTTCAGTTTTGATCAGCTGAGCCATGAACTTTCTGAACATTGTATTTCTTGCTACATACTCCATTATTCCTATCAATTATTATATTTCTGTAATTCGTGACATGTATTTCTGAACAACTATTGGCTTACCTCTGCCAAAGACAGACTGAGATCCTCCGTGATAGCATCTTGAGTGGGAGATGAATAGCCAGCCTGCAAACACAAAAATAACCATTCCACAGAGAAATATATATATCTATCAAACTCTTAGTAAATTAAACTAACATGTTTCTGTTCTCAGATTTTTTTATTTGTCTTGTTTCAACGGGTCCCAAAAAGTGCTTCTTTTTCGAATTTTAACTATACATCCGATTTATTTTGGGATGGGTAATGTTACAGTTACACTAAGTTCAACTATATACTAAACACTTACACAAGCTCCAAATTCATAGGAACCACAGACTGCAACAAATGTACTGAAGTAAACCATCCATGGGTGCCCTTTGCTTTCATGGTCCAGCTGGTTTTTCTGTTCCCCAATCAGTGGCTCTCTGACTCCTTTCTGCACACCACCCTCCACATCCTGTTCGATCGCCATGTTCACCTTCTGTGTACAATCACTAGTTCCTTAGTCTGTATGATGGAATATATAGGAAAAAGAAGAGGGGCAGTCAAAGAAAACTCAAATGCAAATAAGCATGCTGTTATGAAAGCAAGTTAAATTTTTGTTTTTTCCCTCTTATAAACCATGTGAGGTAAAAAGTAAAATTACAACATGGTAAGCTTTGTCCCACACAAAAAAGCTGGCATTCATTCATCGTATTAATTTTCAACTTGCTCAACTGGATCTCATGTTATTATTGGGTGGACAAGGGAGTAGCAGCTGTCGCGTCTTTTGCAGTCTAGGTAAGAAAACTTGACTTTGCTGTGAATACAGCAGCCAGCGCACGATGAACATTATCAATAAATGGGATAACTCTATCTTGTTATTTTGTCTCTTGGGACAACAATTGCGTCTTTTCTTTTTTTTTTTTTTTTTTTTTTTGGGGGGGAATAAACCAACAATTGCGTCTTTAACTTTGTATGTTATCTTTAACGTTTGGCGGCTGGTGTGGATTGTATGAAAGATTTAAAGTACGGAAAAAGATAGTTATATATTATTTGTAGTAGTGTATATATTATTTATATATTTTTTTAAATATGTAATTAAATGAAAAAAATAATAAAAATATATATATATAATAAATAATATTAAATAAAATATAAAAATAAATATATATATTAATTTATGTAAAAATATAAAAATTATTAAAATAATGAACTTTATCAGTTAAAAAATAAGATAAAAATGAACTGACTCAATCTTAATTTATTCATGTACTATATGTCTATTCTAAAAATAGGCGATGATGTAGACGTGACTGTACATCGCGGTCTAGCACGTGATAATTTAAAGCTATGTGAAGTTTTCAAAAATGTTACTCGACATTGATTTTTTACATTTTCCTTTTACACCTATATTCTATGTAAAGAGAGATGAATTAACCTTCCCCATTTCTTTCTATTTTTACCTTAAAAGATTGCTTTTTTTTTATTTAAATAGTTTATTTTTCAACTTTAATTGCTATTATATCATACTTACAAGATTAATTTTCAAAATATACTTATTTTTTTAATATTGAGAAGTCGATTAAGTAAAAAGTAAGTTTCAATGTCAGTATTTTTTTTTTTTTAAGTTGAGTTGAGAAGTCGGTAGGTTAAGAATTGACTTTCTAACTGTTTTTTTTTTCATTACACTGAATTACAAAATTAAAAATCAAGACTCTATTGAAGTAACTTAAGCTCACAGTTACTGCTTCTTAAAACTTAAGAAATTTAAGAACCCTCACAATCAGTCATAGTGACAATAGCATTAGGGGTTCATATCATGTTTGAAAATCCGTTTGAAGTATCAAACGTGAGTTTGGATTGTATTGAATGGATGAAAATTATGTTTGGATAAAAATTGATAAAATTTAGTTAGTACTATTTCAATAGAAATTTTGTCCTTAACGTTGAAGTAAAAGTAAAAAATTGTTACTTTTGAGTTTTGAGTTACAATTTATTTTTAATATTTATTTTATCAAACTCACTTTTAAGACAAAAATTTTTAAACATAAATTATATTACTATAAACTCACTTTTAACTAAATTTAAGTTTATAAATATACTTTTAATTAAATTTAAGTTTACCATCTCTAATCCAAACATACACTCAATCACTTGTTGGTTGCTTCCTTCATTCTGGTCTTCCGTCTTCATTGCAAAGAAAGGTAACAAATCTTTCATTTTTGGGTTCAACACTACACCAGGTAAGGTACGGAAGATCTTTTCTTTTTCCTAGGACCATTTTGGTTCATGCTCTTAGATCAATGGTAGACTGGGTTTTGCTCTTGGGTAGTGTGTTTTTCGACTTTGATTTTTTTTTTCTCTAAATAATTTAGAAGAGACCACCCATTGTCCTCTGCATTTGATATATTTTCATGATTTCATTTAAAGGCAAGACCAAAACATTGCTAAGTTCATTAAAGAAATCAAATGGGGTTGCATCAATGTAATCCACAAAAGCAGATGAATTTCAATAACGAATAACGAAACAAAGAAGAATAAAGGGGTTCACAAATGAAAAAGAAAGAGGAGAGATAAAAGAAAATGAAAACAAGTTACAAAATAGAAGTATTCAGTTTTAACAGTTTAGAAGTCGTTTCCTAGCCAACCGATTTCTCAACTAATATTAAAAAATAAATAAATATTAAAATTGAGAAGTCGGTTTATATCAGACAGAACTTTTGAACATAAAAAAAATTAGTGTATTTTGAGAATTGATCTTACAACTACAATACAGTAGGAATTAAAGCTTAAAAAATGCATTATTTAAATAAAAAAGCCTAAAAGATTAGTATTAAAAAAATGTAAAAAAAAAACAAAGTAAGAGAATAATGTTATATGGAAAATTTCAACCAAATGTAAGAATAATAACATTGGTGTAAAGTTTTCACCAATTCATATGGAAAATTTATTCTTTTGTATGCGATTCTTGTTTGGTTTTGAGACTTAAAAATATATGATTCATTATAGACTAATAATAATAAATCGTTGATTTATTAATTAAAAAATCAACCTATGGAAATGATCGACTGGAAATTGTGAGAACAGGCATCTTAGCCTTGACCTTCACTTTTCCACTCTTCACCGGAGGCATATTTTTAACTTTTCGGTCACCAATGCCAGAGAGAGCTGCCACTACCGATTCAAGAGGGGCTTCACCTTGCGTACTCGGAACTACGTCATTCTTGATTAGATATATTAGCATTTGTTTTCTCACTTTATGCTCTTAATTAAATCGATGTTGCATCGAGAGGGAGATTTTGTTGAGAAGGTACCAGAAGATTTGGAGAAGCTCAATCTAATTTTTGCAACGCGACGGAACGCCAACGATGGGAGCGTCCACTTCGGCGGAACAACGTGAACCGTCTCAGCCTCCACCGGGGCTCTTCCTATGCTTCACCTTCGTGCGCCCCACTACGAGCAAAATATTCACGATCTCAATTGCCAATTCGCTGACCAATGCAACAACGATGTTCCAACGCCTAGTCAGAACGGCGCCACTGCCACCAACGATAACTTCGATCACGTCCCCTGGCTCAATGAACTGCGGAAACTCTGTGTCGTTCAATTAAGAGTTGCTGAGTGCCCAATACTCACCCAAAGCCCTCAAACACCCTAGATCCCTCCCTATATCCATCAACTACCTCCTGCGAGAACAGCGCCTCCTCTTCATCCTCGTCGCCATTTTAATTGACTCCATCTTCTTCACCATTCAACCCACCTGAGACCCACTTCTTCATCCTTGGATCCACCGGATTGGCCCGTTGTGATGCCAGGGGTTCTGCGGTGACAGAGTCGGGCGGGTATCATCGTTGAAACGAAGGGGTGTTCATGAGTCTGACCTGATCTGTGAACCCGAACAACCCAAACCGACTCGATATAAAATATACTAGTTAGTTCGGGTCATCGGGTCCGTTCGGGTCCACCCGAACAACATGTCTATTAATTGGTTCGAGTGACGCGTTTGATAAACTAACTCAATGACCCGAACAAAAACAACATCGTTTTGGGTGATATGTATATATCATTTGTTCTTTTCCTTTGCTACAAAATCCCCAATCCCCAAATTGAACCCTCTCTTCCCTTAACCTTTAGCAGCTTCAACGACTTCCAGGAGCTCTCTAAGCGCAAGATTCACACACACCAAACACAGCAGCAGCTTCCAATTCCATTGCTTACTTGACAACACAAGCAACAAATTTTCACTCATTCTCATACACCAAATATCCTCTGAGTTATAACCATGTCAGTTACATGCGAGGTGGAGTGTGTGTTCGTCTTAGGCTGCACACGCTGGCTATGGAAACGTTGCACCTACATCGGCTCCTACGACAACGCTACTTGGTCTTCTACCACCACCGACGAGTTCGAACCCGTCCCCCGCCTCTGCCACCTCATCCTCGCCATCTACGAACCCGACCTCCGCCACCCCACCAACTACCAACCCGTGGACGGCTACAACCTCAACCCAGACTGGATCATCAAACACATCACCCACGAGGACACACTACCACCGCAAGATCGTGTTGGCCGTGCGAGGATTGAACCTGGCCAAGGAGAGCGACTACAAGCTGCTCTTGGATAACTGCTTGAGGATGCAGATGTTTGATGGAGGTTACGTTCATCACGGGTTGCTCAAGTCGACGAAACCTCTATTGAAAGCACCCTCCAGATCTGGACACCTCGAAAAGCACAAGGACGCACTGTCTGTGCTCCTCAAGCAGAAACCTGGAGACTCTGGCAACAATGGTGACGGTGAGGTCGATAATCATGAAGGTTTGATGCTCAATTTGAAGTCCTTCTGCCTCAGAAATCAGAATTGATGCCTTAGGGTTTTGGGGGTTCGTGATTGGGAAGAAGGAGAGAATTGAACTTGGCCAAGATTGTAATCGGGTTAGAGCCCGAAAATTTTTTCTAAAACCGACTCAACCCAACCCGACTTAGCCTAATTGGTTTGGACATTTTTTCCCTAAACCCGACTCGACCCGATCCGTGAACACCCCTATTGAAACGTGCATTGTTAATTTACCATACTATCCTCATTTATTTATCTCTTTATTTCTTTGTCGAATGCAGAGGATGTTCATTGAAAGTATTAAAGGTCGTAACAAGTCATATTTTACATCTTAAATTGGTCGGAAACGTCTAAGATGGTATCGTAAAAAGAGGTTCATCGATGGAAATGTTAATGGTTTATATTAGAAGATTAAATTTTTATAAATTTTAATTAGTAATACTTAGATTTGTACGTAAATTTAATTTGATTATTTTTTTTACAATAATTATAAATATAAAAATATAAATTTTAACTAATAATTTTTATATACACACAAATTTATATATAAATATTATTAAATAAAAAAATAAAAAATACATTCATAGACTCAAACTTGTTGTATCTACCATAGACTCTTCCAAATAGGTCTATCAATGCACAAAACTTAAGTTGGTCCATCATAGAATCCTCCTTCGAAACTTGAAAGACCTTAAAAAAATTGATCACCAAGTAAGATTGTCGAATATCATGGACTCAACAAGTTTAAGTTTATGAATAAATTTTTTTATTTTTTTATTTGAAAGTATTTATATATAGATATGTGTGTATATAAAAATTATTAATTAAAATTTATAAATTTTTTATAATTATAATTATTTATAAAAAAAATAATTTGACTAAAATTATATATAAATTTAAATATTATTAATTAAAATTTATAAAAAAATTAATTATTTAATTTAAATTATTAATTTATTTTAATAATAAATTAATTATCAAAATTAACTAATTCAACCATAGACCTCTTAAAAAGAGGTCCATCTTAGACGTTTCGGGATTGCCAATTGGAAGATTCCAACCCTTTTAATTAGAGAACAGCTTTTTACACACTATTTTATACGTTATCAGTGGTTTACAGAATTTTATGCCATACGAAAAATGTTTAAGCATGTTGAATTAAATTTGAAGTGTGTCTAAGATATAGAGTCATATTTACATATATAAAATCGATATACAAATATCATTATCCCTTTCAATTATTAGAGTTAGAATACGACCATATGAGTTCGGATAATATCTAATATAGATTATTTATAAAGTAGTTTATAGATAAATTATGCTTTTTAAGTTATTGATTTATTGTTAAAATAAATTAATAACTTAAATTAAAAGACAAATTTTAATTAATAATATTTAAATTCATATAAAAATTTAATCAAATTAATTTTTTTATAATATAAATATACATATAAATAAATTATAAATTTTAATTAATAATTTTTTTATACACTTAAATTAATATATAAATATTATTAAATAAAAAAATAATCTATCAATAAATCCAAACTATTTAAGTTCATATTAGTATCCTCTGTTGAGTTCGTAATGGTAGGTACAACAGTAGGCTTCGTGTACCAATTATCCTGAACAAACATTCGCAATAGTTTTTTTTTTTTTTTGTGGAAGTAAATTTAGCTTGTATTTTTATGTTTTTAGTTAGTATTTTGTAAAGTCTGTTTTATAAAATTTAATGTGATTGGCTTAAGTAATAAAGTAAAACCATATCAAAATAAATTAGAGTATTTAATTTTGGAGGAAATGGTTTTTTTTTTTTAATTTATCGTATATTAATTCTTTTCATCATAATTGAGTAGCTTAAGAGCATATTTGATAGAGATTAATTCTCTATGAAAATAGCCTTTTGCTTGAATTTTTTTTTAATTGTTTCAATCATATTTGATAATTTTTATTTTAACTTTTGTTTAAATTTAATATATTATAACAATTTTTTTATAATGTTGAAACTTGAAGTTTTTTATTATAGATTATTTCAAAATTTTGAGATGTGATTATCATTTTGTCTTCAATCAAATAATTTTTTAAATCATTTTATATCTCTTTTGATAATTTAATATATAAAAATAATTCTTTTTATATCATCTAAACAAAATAAATTATTTTAAAATTACTTTTTAACTAACATATCTAAACAAAAAATTGATTATATTATAATCGATTATGAGTATGTTTGATATAGATTAATTCTCTACCAAAACAGTATTTTGCTTGAAAAAAAAAAAGAAGTTTTTTTCATTGTTTCAAATATGTATGATAATTTTTACTTTAACTTTTACACGAAATTCAATACATTATAATTTTTTTTTTCACAATATTGAAACTTGATGCTTTTGATTATAGATTATTCTAAAAATTTTGAGATATAAATATCATTTTGTCTTAATTAAATAATTTTTTTAATCATTATATATCTCTTTTGTAATTTAATGCATAAAAACGATTCTTTTTATATCATTCAAATGAAACAAATTATTATAAAATTGTTTTCCAGCTTAAAATATCCAAATATAAAACTGATTTTATTATAATCGATTATAATAATAATCAATTATATAATAATCGATTATTAAAATAATTAAATTTTTACAGCTAATCCAAACACACACATAACAATAATTGATTATATAATAATCAGTTATTGAAATAATAAAGTTTTCATAACTAATCCAAACACACACTAAATTAAAAATATAAACTTTTTTTATTATGATTGTGTCGCATAGGGACAATGTCTAAGCTCATGCATGTAAACACATTACATATTAATGAATGGAGACTCAAAGTATCATATCTAAGTTCATGCATGAGGATCAGTATAAATTCATGTATCGATTAATGAGTGAGATAAATACATATATCTATCAATGGAAAAAGACTCAAAAGGGAATATCATGTTTAAGTTCATGCATGAAAACTTATGCAAATTTATGTAGTTATTACTGAATATAGACTCAAAGGGTATCATATCTAAGTTTGTACACAAAAGTGTGTATAAATTCATGTATCTGTTAATAAGAAAATTTATAAAGTTCAATTGATTAGTCGCAAAAGACAACTTATATTAATTAAGAGGCAAAATATAGTAATGATTGATGATAAGAATAAACTTTTAAAACCAACTAAAAAGGAGCAAAAATTCAAAATTCATTCAAGAATGAAGTAACTAAAAAATAACTAAGGGTGTCAAAATAAGTTGAGCACAATAGACAGAATAGCCCAACGGAAAGTGTGGGCAAAGTTAACAAAATTTAAATTTGAGAATTTTTTTACCCAATTTGACTTGATTCAATTATAGATTGACCCATCTCTATTTGGCCTGGGCCAACCCAATGCCCAAGGGTTATTTCCAACCCATAGGCCAACGACCCAGTGCCTAAGAGGAAGCAGACCACAATTGGATTTTGGAGCCCAATTACTTGCAAGAACAAGATCTTTGCATTTTCGCATCACTCGGCCCAAAGTTTATATGCTCTCACAAAGTTGGATGAGACTATTAATATTATCAATTGTCTGTCCACACTTCTTACTAATTAATCATAATTTTAATTTTATTTTTCAAAAAAGTTAAGATTAACTAATGAAGAGTGTAAATAAACAATTAGGAATGTCAATAACCTTACCTCACAAAGTTTTATGTGTATTTTTACCTGGCTTTGTTATCTCTAGTGAAGGTGAAATTGCATAACAAGTTCATGACGATTGTAGCGTTTCAGGTTAATTTTTATCTTGTTATTGGTTTACAGTCTTACAAATTGATCCAAATGCATACCACTAGTTAACCTTTAAAACTAAAGGGGGATAGAGAAAATATCTTATATTAGATGAATAATTTGCTTAGATACTTCAGAATTGTCTTTGATTTATATATGCTATATTTTTGGTACAATTTCCCCGCATAATAATAACAGAATTCTTCCTGCCTAAAATAGAATATTGATATTCATCAAATAAACAATCAGATTTCAAAACATCCCAATTCCAACCTAGCAAAGTGAAATAAAATTTGTGAACAAAAGGGAGGCAGATTTATACAATTATAAACAATTAATTAACAAGAAAAAATAGACGAAACTACCAAACCTGTAAGCTAAAATAAAGCATAACCATATTTTCAGCCTGTCAACATAAATATCTGGCACATGAGCTATCCTACGGCAATCCTCGCCAACATTCCTTTGGTATCTTGTACTTATAGCCTAAAGGGGGGCATTAGTCAATTTTCAGTACGTGTAAAGCTGCAAGACAACTAAATCAGTTAAAAATTCGGGCAATGTCATGAGATTCCCCAGGCATTTAGACATGTCACGAGACTAAGGCACATGAATAGATATTACAGAGTTCTTGCATAGAATTCCAACCAATTTGGTAGAACAATTAACTTTGATAGACCTTAAAAGTTCTGTTTGGGCAGTTGACAACCTCCAGATTATCAAGAGCATTGTAGTTTCTTATACACCTTGGCAAATAATTTAATTTGCTACAGTTGTGGATACGCAGTGTTCAAACTTCAAAGAGGACTTATTTGCAGTATGCTATCAAACTAAAAAGCAAGATTATATATAATACATAATTGTCAAGGACTGAAGGGAGATCCAACTCCCAAATACACATTTCAGGTAAGCTTAAAACCAAATGTCTGAGTCGAATCATGCTACTGAATTTTTGGGGAAGCTACTTATTGCAAAGAACCTAACAGCTTCAACATCTGTAAAGAATGCAACTGCAAATGGAATCACGGTTACCAAATGCTTCAATCTTCATAACCAATGCAACACTGGATAGAAATTCTGTATCTGCAACACGAAGTAAATTGAACCACAAAAACGGTTATTCTCAAAAGTTACCCAATTTGATAGATAAAAAGGTCCACATCTATTAGTTAAAGACATCAAAATTATTGAGCGATATCCTAGAAAACATTTAAATCACATCTGATTATTGAAAGATATTCTTAAAAACATTTAACAACATTTAAACTGATGGATGGGACGCGCCAGGCCCATGATGTGGTGCAAGGCCATTTAAACTGATTTGCTTCATGATGCACCAAAAATACTCCTTCATCTTATACATTATATTCCCTCTGTACAAAAACTTTGTGAAGCATCATTTATTCCTTGACTCATGCCATTAAAATACTGACAGATTTGTGAGTTATTATGGAAAAAACAAGCCATTGTAAGGCTAAATAAATATAATCCATTAGATTTGATTAGTAAAACTCCACCTTGCTAGCAATAGTAATACTATCTTATAATCTTATTGAATATGCCAAAGCTAGCAGCTGTAGTTAGACCAACCTAATAACTTAACAACCAGCAACAGTATTGAATATCATTTAGCAACAATTCCCCAGCTTAATTACCTTAGTAACTTAAAACATTAACAAAAAACATAATATATATATATATATATATATATATATAAAAGTAAAGATGATTGATTCAGAAGAACCAATTCCCCCACTGTATTCCATCTACATGTACACTCGAGACATCATATTATGAAATAGATAATATGGTTGGAATATAATATGGCTGAAACATGTTGGCATCAGTTTTTTTTAATGATTACAACCAAAACGCTGTTTCTTTTTTTCATTGAAAAATCTGATTTGAAAGATATCCTAGAAATCATTTAACAACATTTAAACTGATTTGGGTGGGGGGATGCACCAGGCCCGTGATGTATTGCACGGCATGGGCGACGAGCGAGAGTTGCGGTAGCAAGCTATTGTTATGGACCTCTCCCTTAAAAATAAAATTTAATATCATGTGGACCAATGATCCACATATTAATATAAACTTAAACAGATAAGATCTTACAAAGGCCGAGATACTAAGTCTTATATTGGTGCAGATGATTTTATTTATAGTTGGCTTGTGCCTTACTACTTTATTTGTACAATGGGGACTTATCAAAGAGAAAAAGAAAAATGTAAATAGATCTACTATATAATTTGTGCAGATGATTTTAAAGGAACACATTATAGTTGGCTTGTGCCTTACTACTTTATGCTTGTACAATGTGGGACTTATCAAAGAGAATTATATATTAAAATAATTATAAATTTAGATAATCATAAATATTTTTTTAATTAAATTTTAATAAAAATAAATGTCTAGCTTTGTTATCAAAATATGAGTAATTTGTGCAGTTCACCTGGGTCTGTCAAAGGAACACATTCATGTTGGCAAAGCTGATGACCAGCTTACTTGGGAGTTTAGGACTACACATGCTGGAATTTGAACGCTTGTCTTAGCTTATAAAGCCAATGGACCTCAAAACTCTTTTGTCCATCTCTTTAAGAAAAAAAATTACTTTGACATGTTTAGCAACAAAAAGGTACAAAAACAATTATTAACCGAGAGGAACAGTAGAAAAAAAGGTGCATTCCTAGAGATAATACTGATTATGGACTGTTGTTGGTTGTGAGAATGTGACAATGGAGGTTAATATGACGGCACATGAACAAATATTGCAGAGTTCTCGCATAGAATTCCAACCAATCTGGTAGAGCTATTAACTTTGATAGACCATTGATGTTTAATAAGCCAATCTGGTTGAGAGCTATTAGCTTTGACAGACCTTAAAATTTCTGTTTGGGCAGTTGACAACCTCCAGATTATCAAAAGCAGTCTAGTTTCTCATACTCCTTGGCAAATAATTTAATTTTCTACGGCTGTGGATATGCAGTGTTCAAACTCCAAAGGGGAGACTTAATTGCTGCATGCTGTCAGGCCCCCAAAAAAATTATTAGAATACATAATTGTCAAGGACTTAAGGGAGATCCAACTCCCAAATAAACATTTTAGGAGAGCTTAAGATGAAATGTCTGAGTAAAATCAAGTTACTGAATTTTCTGGGAAGGTACTTATTGCACACTGTAAGGAGGCTGATCTAACAGTATCAGTCAACAAATCACAAAGCTAAAGGATACTGGATAATGCACTTAGAATTTTATTATCAAATCAGTTCAAGGAAATACAGATAAACTCATAAGGACAATATTGATTAAGAGTGCTCACAAGTAGAAGGAAAATGCAAGAGAGCAACAAAGAGGAAGAAGACAGAAAGAACCAGAGGGGAAGAAGGAGAAGGAGAGGGAGAAACAGATCAGACTTCAATCAGATTTTCACACCCTTACACCTCTTCCTCGTGGCCTTTTATCCTCCTTCTAATTCCACAATTCCCTTCAAAGGCAGTTAGGCTTGTGGGACCTAGTGCTCCTGCACGGCACCTTGGGCTCAATACTCCCAACCCCATACTCCTATCCGCCGAATTAGTTGGCTCATCAACCCTTTCATTCTTTATATTAGTAGGACACATGAAGCACAGACAATCGAACTGGATATGACATGGACACGAACATCTAGATATATTAAATTTAAAAAATTATAAGATATGTGCGTATATATATATATATATATAAAATTATAAAATTTAAAAAAAAATTATAATTTATTAATATTATTTTTATAAATTTAAAAATTTATAATATTTTAATATATGTGATATGTGTCAATATTTGTTATTTAATAAGTCTCTTAAAAAATATGGAACATAATTTCTATTAGCATATTCTAAAAAATCTCCTAAATCAATTTCTCTTAATAGAATTAACTACGTACAAATACATGTGCATTTAAAAAAAAAACTAGAAGAAATATTGGTGTGAAGCAAACTTTGGTGACGACGAAGTAGACAGCTTGATACGAGTAGAAGTAGAAATAACAGATGAAAATAGTAGTGTGTGAAAAGATAAAATTTAAAAGTTTAATAGTGACATGTGAAAAGATAAAACTTAAAATACAAGTATGTAAAAATAGTGACTTGGGACGTCAATCATGTAATTGGACTTGAGTGAGTTATGGGCTTACTAATTGAATGTTAGTCATAGAAAGTATTTTTTCTTAAAAAAAAATATTAATGAGTCGTGTCCAAGCCGTATCCTAAACGTGTTCGAGACGTGTCCAAGCGTATCCGAGACGTGTCCAAGTGTGTCCGAAACGTGTCTAAATTTTAAAAAATAATTTTTTTAATCGGACACATTCTGATACGCAGGACATGAGTGTCATACAAGTATTTTCATATATCTGACACAGACACGTTTACAGGTAATTTCATGTATCTGACAAAGACACGCGGACACTCCTACTTCATAGACACACACAACCTAAAAGCTTCAACGTCTGTAAATAATGCACACTTCAAATTGTTGCCAAATGCTTCAATCTTCATAACATGCAACACTGGATAGATATTTTATGCCTGAATAATTTAAAATCCAACAAAGAAAATTGAACCACAGAAATAGTTATTCTTAGAAGTTACCTAATTTGATAGGATAAAGGATCCTCAATTTTCTTGTATCATCTATAAGCTAAAGACACCAAAATGATACATGCTGCTTTCAAGCATCTTAACTAATTATTCAAAGATATCCACAGAAAACATTTATACTTTGTAAGAGTCCTATTTATAGCTGGCTAGTGCTTTACTGATTTGTGATTCTTCAATGCGGGACTTATCAAAGAGTAAGATAAACAAACAATCAAAATATGACTAATTTTTGCAGTTCACCTGGGTCTGTCAAGGGAACCTTGGCATAGAGCTGATGATGGACCAACTTACTTAGGAGTTTAGGACTGCACATGCTGGAACTTCAAAACTTCTTATAAAGCCAATGGACCTCAATACTCTTCTATCAATCTCTTGAAAATATAAAAATACTTTGACACGTTTGGGAACAAAGCAGTACAAAAACACTTATTAGCCTAGAGGAACAGTAGAAAAAAGACACATCCCTGGATACAATGCAGATTATGGAATGCTGTTGGATGTGACAATGTGGCAATGGATGTTAATTTGACAGCAGAATCGATGATAATGTATGAGAGTACTAATCAAGTTTACAATTAGTTTTATGCATTGTGCAATGGCCGCTTTTGTGCAAGTTACTTCATGATGCACCAAAATGCTCCATCGGCTTGTAGATTATATTCCCTTTGTACAGTGATTGTGTGTTGCATCTTATTCTCATTCCTATCATTGACATACTGATATATTTATGAGCTATTATGGAATAAGCAACACGATTGCAGCCATTGTACGGCTAAATAAATATATTCATTGGATTTGATTAGTAACTCTCCAGTCTCCACCTTTCTAGCAGTAGTATTGAATATACCAAAGATACAGGTAGACCAACCTCATAACTTAACAACCAGCGGTTAAGTAGAATAAATGAAAGAAAAAGTCTTACATATCATTAAGCAACGATTCTCCTGCGTAATTTACCTTAAAACATTTAGCAACAAGAATAATTAAAAAAAAGTATAAAGATGATTGAATTCAAAAGAACCAATTCCCCTGCTGTACTCCATCTACATGTACATAGTACACTCGAGACATCTAAGTTATGAATCATTGCTGAAACATGTTGGGTTCAGTTTCTTTTAATGATTAACACTTTGTTTTGCATTCATTTTTGGATTGGCCATGCCTTTTATAGAAGAACCTGTAAGGTTGTTACTAACACTTAATGGCAACGTTTTACTGATTTACCTCTAAAATTTTGTCATTTTTTAAGAAGATCTGAACCCCGTACGGCAGCAACGTGTTGGACAAATGCGTCTTAACATTTAACAATTTGCAGACCATGATAACCATGTCGGCGTCCTGTAGTGACAAAAGCGGCAAACACATAATAAGAGTCCCACATAGAAGAATTTAGAAAAGATCAAGGGTTTTTATGACCAAACGCTGACCCAAGGGGGTATGATCTTACTTGAAGAGGATTTGTTCTATCGGCTTGTACCGTAAGTTCACCCTAAACCTAAGTCTGTAGTAGATGTGTGATCAAAGCGTGATTGATAGATAGAGGGTAAACATCTGGGCAGTGGATGATCGCTCTCAGCTAGTTGGGTTAGTAACTTAGTACATTTGTCTCCAAACATGGAATGGAAGCTTGTTTGTGCTTTTATGGTGAACATAAGTGGTTTGTTGAAATGTACAAGTGGAAGCGGTAAGGCAGCGTCCCTCTCCAAAAGATAACTTGCTTAGATATTCTTATATTCAATTCTCAACAAGCAACGATCCGGATTCAGAATTAATTAATAATGCTCAATAAAAATTTAAATTTTTTTCAGTTACCAAAAAAATTAAATTTTGCACATCATTTTTTTTAAATTTTATATCAGTATAAATTTGAACAGTGGTTGGTCACAGCATTGTCCATGAATTTGGAATTTTGATGTAAAAAAATAATAAGTAAATTATAATTTTTTATTCAAACTAAACCATTAAACTCGTAGGACCAATTAGAGGTTGAAATTACGAAGAAACAGGAAGGAGCTTGAAAAAATAAAGGTGATTGTGCTTCAATCATCGAAGGATCCATTAAATAAAAGGTTGAAATCAATTTTTTAAGAAACAGGAAAGCTTCTTTGCCTAAAGGACTTTTATGGCTAATTCTCTCCTTTAAAGGTATGAAGTCGAAGAGACTTGATCAGTATTATGGCTAATTGCATCTGCTTTAATGAATGATTGTGCTTCAATCATCAGAAGGTGTCATTCTCAAACAAGCTTGTTTGAGACTGATTTTGTCACAAAAGCTTTTGGCATTTGAAAGAGATTATAGAATGACACATCATTTTTTTTAAATTTTATATTAGTATAAATTTAAACAATGGCTGGTCACAGCATTGTCCATGAATTTGGAATTTTGATGTAAAAAAATAAAAGATTCTACCAAACAAACCGAAATCGTAGGACCAATTAGAGATTATGAAAAAAATAAAAGACCCGAGATCCATTATAAAGGACAGTCGAAAAGCTTCCAAAAGAGGTTGAAATCCTACACTATTCTATTTTTTAAGAAACAGGAAGGAGCTTGATCTTTGCAGCTAAAGGACTTTTATGGCTAATTCTCTGCCTTTAATGAAGGTGATTGTGCTTCAATCATTAAAGGTCACTTTTATATTATTCGGTGCTTATCAATTTGTCTGCCTTCTCAATGAAGTTTGAGACTATGCTTCAAAAAGCTCATTTGAAAGAGATTATAGAATGATGCAACTTGCAAGAGATCGCACATGCAACTAATATCGGCTTGTACCGTAAGTTTACCCTAAACCTAAGTTTGTAGTAGATGTGTGATCAAAGCGTGATTGATAGATAGAGGGTAAACATCTGGGCAGTGGATGATCGCTCTCAGCTAGTTGGGTTAGTAACTTAGTACATTTGTCTCCAAACATGGAATGGAAGCTTGTTTGTGCTTTTATGGTGAACATAAAGTTTTGGCATTTGAAAGAGATTATAAAATAATGCTTAGATATTCATATTCAATTCTCAAAAACGATTTTCGAATTAATTTTTAAAAATTTAAATTTTTTTCAGTTACCAAAAAAATTAAATTTTGCACATAATTTTTTTTAAATTTTATATGAGTATAAATTTAAACAATGGTTGGTCACAGCATTGTCCATGAATTTGGAATTTTGATGTAAAAAAATAATAAGTAAATTATAATTTTTCTATTCTGCAGAACAAACTAAACCGAAATCGTAGGACCAATTAGAGATTACGAAAAAAATAAAAGACCCAGGTCGAGATCCATTATAAAGGACAGCCGAAAAGCTTCCAAAAGAGGTTGAAATCCTACACTATTCTATTTTTTAAGAAACAGGAAGGAGCTTGATCTTTGCAGCTAAAGGACTTTTATGGCTAATTCTCTGCCTTTAATGAAGGTGATTGTGCTTCAATCATTAGAAGGTGTCACTAAATAAAGTTGCATATTATTCGGTGCTTATCAATTTGTCGGCTGTTTCAATCTCAAACAAGCTTGTTTGAGACTAATTTTGTCACAAAAGCTTTTGGCATTTGAAAGAGATTATAGAATGATGCAACTTGTAAGAGATCGCACATGCAACTGATAAATAATATGTAATGAGGTTGATAAGATTAGATTAAATGAACAGATCTGTAGAGCAATTTGTAATGGGAAAATGCACTTTTATTCTGATTAAGAAATATTCAATGGCTAATTCTCTGATGAAGGTGATTGTAATCATTAGAAGGTGTCACTAAAGTTGCATATTATTCGTGCTTAGTTTCTCAAACAAGCTTGTTTGAGACTAATTTTGTCAGAATCATAGGGAAACAACAGAGAAGCAAATCTAAGGGAGGAAGGAAGAAGAATGTAGAACCAAGAGAGAGAAGTGATCAAAGCGTGAGAGAGAGAGAGAGAGAGACATTCTGTCCTAATTCTTCACCCCCATTTCTCACTACCCCTTTGCCTTTTATGCCCACACTCTTACTTCACGTTGATGTTGCTGCTCTTGGATTTGTTTCCCAATTTTAGCTTCTCATGCCACATGGCAATATGTTGCAACTACTTGTTCCAAGTCAACATATAAGTTCATAACATTACCTTCCCCATTAAAAGTGACCTTGTCCTCAAGGTCAAAAGCTGTGCAATGGTGTGTCGTAAAATCCAAAATCTTCCCAATAGGATTTGCTTATATCCAAGCTATCCGAGAATACTGGCCATTGAATTGCCTTCATGCTTCCCAAATCATTGTAAGAGTAACACTTATCATAAGTTCAATGATCCTGGCCGAAAATATTTTTGACAGCATTGCTCCCCATGCTAAACCAATAAAAACCTTTAGGGTCTGTGTGTCAAATAATGAAATAGCACCATGGCTCACAAAGGTACCAAATACGACAAAAAACACAAAAATAGTATCACCATTTGCAAACTCTTGCAACTCATGATTTACCCCAAATGAAAGAATAGCAGCAACAACATTATCAGCATCGGACAACTCAAAATATGAACCAAAAAGATTAGAGCTCATACCAGCCATATCTCCAATATTACTAACAATATCTCCATTAATGACTGCAGTGTCCTCGGAGACCACAAATGGTTTTCCAATCGTGTCCCCACTGTATTGGAGATGTGCCATTCTCTCTTTACAAAAAATGATAACTATTCTCCAAAGATAATTTTTTTCAGAACTAATTAATGCTCAATAAAAATTTAAATTTTTTCAGTTACCAAAAAAATTAAATTTTGCACATCATTTTGTAAATTTTATATGAGTATAAATTTAAACTACTTTTTTATTAGTGTTATAATATCTTGCTCCAATCTCCATTGATAAGGAAAATCTCTCCTTTCATACAATTAATGAAAACATAATTCTTGGTGTCCCTGCACAAGCTGTTCAAGATGGCAACAACTTCAGGATTAGGTGTTGTACTAATTGATCCAGGCTGCACCATGGTACTATCATAATCCAAAAGAATTGCACGGTGCTTGGTCCTCTTATAAGCTGAAACAATATGTGCCACTGACAGCTTTTTAAAGTTTGGATCCAATGCGATTACAGTTTGACCTCTGAACTGGTTATGTAACTCTACAACCTTGCTTTGTGTCTCAGGAAGATGCATTATAGATTGAAACTGACCTATATGAATACCAACATGAAGAATCTTAATGCTTACCATTCTTCCATAATACTCAAGATCGATGTAGCCCCGCTTGGATTGATAAGAAAGCTCAAGTATTCTACTGCAACAAGAGGAGAAATGCCTGGCATGCATGGCATAATTAATATTCTTATATTCAATTCTCAACAAGCAATGATCCGGGATTATGAAACCCAATAAGGTCATAATTGAGAAGAGCTCTAAGAAGTTCATTCCTAACATGAAGGGTTCGGTATATCTCAGAGGAAGGGAATGGACTAGGGAGGAAGAATCCTAGTCTCACCCTGTTAAATTTTTTTCTCAAAAATGTTGGAAGAACCATCAAATGGTAGTCATGAACCCACATAAAGTCATCAGCAGGACTAATCACTTCTATCACTTTATCTGTAAATATCTTGTTCACAGAAACATAAGCTTTGCAAAGGGACCTATCAAATCGACCACCAATATCATGTGATAGTGGAAGCATGTAGTGAAACAAAGGCCAAAGATGTTGTTTGCAGAATCTATGATAGGATTTACTAAAAAGTGCAGGAGGAAGGAACGTGGGTACACATTTGAAAGTGTCCAGCAAGTACTGAACAACATTATCATGCTCACTTGGATCTATTTCTTCTTTAAGACAACCAACATAGATAGTTTCCGTATCATCCCCAAGACCATCTTTGAGCTCACAGGCATGTTGACACACAAGACTTGCAAGTATTAAAGAAAGTTTATGAGCATTATGTCTGGTGAAATCAGTCCAACAACCAAACAGAAACCTAGTCATTGCTAATGAATCCAATTTCTTATGGTTAAAACTCAAGTGCACTTCCTGCAACAGCTCCCAGCGTGTAGGTGTTCTGGCTCTTCTACGTTTCAAACTTCTAACTCTCAGGGGAAAGCAGTTGACATAGTTTGGATCCTGGTAAGCTTTTACCTTTGTCCATTCAAAACTAACAATATCTTTAAATGGAAACAGGGCATCTTCTAGCTCAAATTCAAATGCCCAATAAGAAACATTCAGCTGTGTTACACTAAAAAATTCACCTGAATACAGAATGCCCAATTCAGGTGTGTCTTCATCACCCAGGCATCGATGACGACTGTGTCGCGTCCACCCGAATCCATGGTCGTCAGCACCATTTTGTCCGAGGCGCTTGAACACTGTGCACCCTGGAAGATCGCTATAGCGCAGGTTAGGTGGTTCTGGCGATGGTGGTGGAGGAGCAGTCACCGCAAAATTGGTCAAATCCGGTGGTTTAGGTGTCAAATTCGGTGGTCGACGCAGATATGGAATTTTGATATAAACGAATCCCTCAAATGCACACTCCTCAAATTCACACTGACAAAGAAGTGCATCTAATTTGTTGAAACTCATCGATTCTTGCACTTGAGATGACCATTCAAATGAGGCATCGAGTTTAACCGTACCAAGGGTGATACCATCGTCGCTTGCAAGTCGCCTAATCCCGTCATGGTTAGAAACAGATTTGAGAATCAAGGAACTTATTATTGGATAATCTTCTTGAATATCTACAGATTTTTGTGTAATTTGCTCACAACCCAAACTCAAGTAGTTGTCTACATCAGATCTGTGATTGTTAAAGGATTCCGTAGTCTCCACGACCATCTCTGTCGTTATTTCTACTGGATCCAGGATTGCATCATCAAGGTCATCATTCGGCTCGACAACTTCTGAAATTTGCTGAATCTCGACAGCGAGAGGTGGAATTGGAACGATGTGCTCAACACTGGCAGCATCAGCCTCCGTACTTGAGTTCTTCCCACAGGCTGAGATCTGGTTAACGGCTTGGTCCATTTGTTCGGTTGAGATCCCATGGCTATAGAGAGCTTAGCTAAGGCTTGATCTATCCGATCAAAGCGAGCCATGTCCTGATCATAGCGAGCCATCTCTCAAGCATGTTGGCGATCCAAAAGTAGAGAGAGACGTTTGATTTGATCTTCTAATTCGTCGAGATCCTCCGATGTAAATTCTTCAGCCATGTGAAATCAATGAAAGCACCAATGTAATGAGGCTGATAAGACCAGATTAAATGAACAGATTTGCAGAGCAATTTGTAATAGGAAAATACACTTTTATTCTGATTAGGAAATATTTAATAGATATAAATACATGTGAGTTTCTTACTGAGAATCAAGGGAAACAACAGAGAAGCAAATCTAAGGGAGGAAGGAAGAAGAATGTAGAACCAGAGAGAGAAGAGAAAAGCAGAGAGAGAGACACATCCTGTCCAAATTCTTCACCCCTATTTCTCACTATCCCTTTGCCTTTTATGCCCACACTCTTACTTCACGTTGATGTTGCTGCTCTTGTATTTGTTTCCCAATTTTAGCTCCTCATGTCACATGGCAATATGTTGCAACTACTTGTTCCAAGTCAACATATAAGTTCATAACATAATAGCACCTTTTTTTTCCCTTATAGCTACAACGAGACTAATATGTTGTTATCGTTAATTATGCTAGATGACACCAATTAGAGCTCCAAAATATCATGAAGCTTTTGAATAATTTATTCATTCAGCATATTGCCCATATATTCTCTCATCTTATCAAAGCATGCATTATTTGATTTCTAATTCGTTAATCCTCCGATGTAAATTCTTCACCATGTGAGATCAATGAAGCACCAATGTAATGAGGCCGATAAGATCGATTAAATGAACACGATCTGACAAGCAATTTGTAATAGGAAAATGCACTTTTATTCGATTAGGAAATATTTAATAGATGTAAATACATGTGAGTTTCTTATAATCAAGGAAAACAACGGAAAGCAAATCTAAGGGAGGAAGGAAGAAGAATGTAGAACCGAGAGAGACATAAAAAAGCAAAGAGAGAGAGAGACATCCTGTCCAAATTCTTCACCCCCAAACCCCTTTGCCTTTTATGCCCAAACGTTGATGTTGCTGCTCTTGGATTTGTTTCCCAATTTTAGCTCCTCATGTCACATGACAATATGTTGCAACTATTTGTTCCAAGTCAACATATAAGTTCATAACATAATAGCACCTTTTTTTTCCCTTATAGCTACAACGAGACTAATATGTTGTTATCGTTACCTAATTATAATCCTGTTATTTAAACAAGGGAATTTGTATATTTGTCTGATAATAATATTAATATCCCTGCCAGCTCTTTTATTTTTATGGCCCATTGACCGTTGTACAATAAAACAACAGCCAATTGGGCAAGTTATCAAGAATAAGTATAATCCAACCAAGCATCATAAACAGAGGCCGCCTGGATTAACCCATAAATTTACTGATACACACTCTATCTATATAATTGTTCTTTTTCTTTATCTCTTTTGAAGTGTTTAGTTACAGACAGCATTATCTTTATTTAGCATTAATGCTTGTTTAAGTTGTACATAAACCCATTTGTACCAAAAAAATATAAACTTAACCCATATCGTTATCCCCTGATGAGCCACTAAGGTGATCCATATGTCAACTGTAAAGTTCACATAACCATGCTGCAACTCTTCAATTCTGCAATGGACATAGAAAATAAACCGCAGTACCAATAGCGCTGATCTAGTTCAACAAATAGTAGTAAGTTGTGCCTCAAGGAGAGATACAAGCGTCAACTGAGCTTTGAGCTCAATTGAGTACACGCTTACTTAAATTAAAACATCAACATCTTGCATTTAAGACTTTCAGTATGAAAGATTAGTTATAATAGATTAATCTGACACTGAAATCAGTAAAACTTGATCACCTCAAACTCTACTGCCATTAAATAAACTCTAAAAAGAATCAAATTTTGTACACCCTTTTTGGCTTTAGAACAGAAAACTCTACAGGAAACATACAATGTAAAATCTAAATGCACAAACAAATCATGCCGACACTAGCTAGTGGAAGAAAATCCAATTTTCCCAATCTCAATCTGTTGTGCTTACAGTCCCGGACCCCGAACTTCCTTCTTCTTCCTTTGAACTAGAAGGGTGGCGACTTTGTAATGTATAAGCTTGATAACCGGTTGGACTACACAGCTGACCCGAGTTACTGCTGACAAATTTCTCAATATCAATCCTCTCAGCAGTAAAAGGAATTGGCCGTTCTAGTATTGAGGGTACTGATTCATCTGTCTCCAGCATTTTAACAACCTGATCCATTGTTGGCCTAGCATATAACTGTGGATGAGAACATAGCACAGCGACCAACACATACTTCTCAAGAACTTGTGGTGGACCAGGCTCTGGCATATCATCTTCAAGAATATCCAAAGCTCTACCGTTTCTAACCAATGACCAAGCCAAGTCAGTGAGAGCAGAGGGTTGGCCATCATTTTCCATTTGAAGAGCCTTCTTCCCACTCAAAAGCTCAAGAAGCACAACCCCAAAACTAAAAACATCACTTCTCTCTGTCAACTGTCCATACAAAGCATACTCAGGAGCCACATATCCCATAGTCCCAGCTACTCTAGTGCTCATATGTGTCATTCCCTCAGGGTTGAACTTTGCTAGTCCAAAATCTGCTACCTTGGCTTCAAACTTGTCATCCAAAAGTATGTTACTAGCTTTAATATCCCTATGGATGATAGAAGGCTGTGCCCCATAATGCAAATAAGCCAACCCCTTAGCGGTGCCTAGAGCAATCTTTTGACGAATAGGCCAACTGAGTTTCTTCCTAACAGAACCAAACAAATGATCATGAAGACTCCCATTTTCCATCAAATCAGTAACAATAATCCTCTGGTGACCTTCCAAATTAGTGGTAGCAGTACAATAACCTCTCAAAGCAACAAGGTTCACATGCCTAACGCTTGCAATAACTTCAACTTCATGAGTGAAGCTAGAATCACCAGCAACCGAACAATTCTTAAACCTCTTAAACGCAACTTGAGTCCCATCTAACAGCAACCCTTTATAAACATTCCCATAACCCCCACTCCCAATTATATTATCCCTTGAGAAGTTCCTAGTTGCTTTCTTAATATAATCAAACGTGAACCTAATCAAAGTAGTACTCTCATTCATAGAATCCAACCTAGAACTCAAACCCATATCAGTTCCACCAATACTACCCTTCTTTTTCTGCTTCAATCTCCAGTAACCCCAAAACCCACCAACCAACAACAACAACAAAACACAAAAAACCGAAACAACAACAATAACAACCGTTCTACTCTTACCACCTGAACCAGAAGACGAAAAATCAAGGCCAAATAAGCACTTAGCGGTTCCTGGGTGAGTGGGACCGGAGAGAGAAGCGGCATAGATAGAAGTATAAGCAGAGCAATCAGAGACGTTCCCTACGGTTGGTCCGGTCAAGTAGGATTGCAAGTTGGACAAGCTTGTGGTACAGAGTGCACAGGAGGCGCTGTTTTCAAGCGATTGGTTGCAGTTTCCTTGAACGGATTGAAGGGCGTTGGTGGGGACTTGAGTTTCGAATTGTTGCTTTGTGGCGAGGTTCTTGCAGCCCTGGGAGATCCAAGAGGTTTGGAAGCCGCAGGAGGAGCGAACGTCGAAGTTGGGTAGGTATTGGTTTATGAAGGTTTGGAAGGAGTTCCAGCAGGAGGAGGAGGAGTTCAGGGGAGGGACAAAGTTGTTGGTGCGCCGGAGGTAGTCGGATTCCAGGAGGTGGAGGGCTTGGAGGATGTAATGGCACTGGGTTCCGGATTCGACGGAAGGTGTTGAGCCGCCGCTCACGACGGAAAGGATGGTGATGTTGAGGGGGCATGGGGCGGTGGTGTTGGTGTTGGTGGTGGTTTCGGAGAGGGATGGGGAGGGAGAGTGAGGAGGAGGATGGGGAAGAGGTGGTAGAAGAGAAGTGACATTGGGGTTGAGAAAGAGAAAGAGAGAGAAAAAGAAAGGGTTTGTTATTTGAGTTTACTTTTACATGGTGGAGTTATGTTTGCTGTTGTTGACTTATTATTGCTGTCTGCTGAGCTTATTCAATGGTCAGCAGCAGCCACCCATGTTTTGCTTTCGCCTTCTTTTGATTAATTAATTAATGTAAAACCAATAACTAGATAGTAATGTTGTCATTGACTCGATTGATCGTAAACTTTATAGTAACACGATTTTATCATTTAACATATAATTTAACAGCGAACGGAGAAATTTTATATGGTTCAATATATTTGAAAAATTTGAAAAGTCTTATTATATTTCAATCTAAGATGTATATTTTGCTTGAGGACTTCGAAAAGGTGCTTTTAAAACACCAACAGACATTAAACGGCGAAAAAAAAAAAAGAATATCTCACTTTATTATATATAAGATTTACGATAAATTTGAATTTATAATAACATTATTTGTTATTTACAACTAAATGCACATCACTCTATGCACGGTGCTTCCAGGAACTCAAGGTTAGTTTTTTTTATTTTGTTTTTGACATGTGGAACTCAAGCTTAGTTAGTTTTACTGTTTTAGTGGTAAAACAAAAAGTGATGCTTTTGAGCATGGACCGTCTGAAATTCTATCTTCTTCAGTTTTCTTCTTCTCTTATTGCTTCATCTAGAAGAAGACCCTAATAAATAAATAAAAAAACAATGTAACAACTTTTTTTTATTAAAATAAAAGGTCGTTGACAACCCTTTGAATTTATTTATTATATGGATATATATGATTGTTGTATTTGTTTTGATATAGAGAATTATTTTTTTTTTGGATACAAGGAGAGGCATAGATATTGATAATTTTTTTTTATATTATTAAGTTTAATAATCATTTCATTGTATTTGTTTTGATAATTGATTCATGGCCATTAGAGATAGAAATAGGTTAGATTATTCGTCAAGGGCCTATAGTTGGCCTGTCTGAGGTCTGACCTAACTTGTTTACTAAACAAGTTAGGCCAAATTTTTTTTAAAAGTCTATTTAATTAAAAAGGTCAGGTTTTAGGCTATCTAATAGGTCATTAAGCTGCAAACCAATGGTCTAACTGTTTAACTATATATAATATAATATATATTTATTATAATAATTATAATTATAATTATAAATTTATTATAATTTATTAATATATTTTTTATTTAGATTTTAATAAAAATTAGTAACTAAAACCTAAGTTAGTAAGTTAAAATAGAAATAACATATTTATCAATATATTTAATGTAATATAATTATTAGAATGAAAATGATAAATTAATACTCACCTTTTACTTTTATAGATACTTACTACTTTTTTACTCTGGTCTTTGGTCGATGTGAGACTTGGAGATATACCAAGTTGTTTGTAATTTGGTATATCTCCAAGTCCTACATCAACCAAATATTAGAGTAAGAAAGTAGTGAGCATCTATAAAATTAGAATGTGAGTGTTAAGTCATAACAAAGGCTTATTAGCCTTGAATAGGCCCATTGACTTATTTTAAGGCTTAGGCCTATTAGCTTATATAAAGACATGTTGAACTATTTAAAGGTAAGTTTGTTAGCCTATGTAAAGGCATGTTGGCCTATTTAAAAGTAGGTTTGTTAGTCTATGTAAAAGCTTGTTGGCCTATTTAAAGGTAGATCAATTATCCTATTTAAATGCCTTATTGCAAAGTAGGCCTTTAAATAGGCTTTCAGGTCAGGCCAGACTTTTAAAAAGGTCAGGTCAAGCTTTAAAAATCAGCTTATTACATGCTCACATGCCAGGCTCAGGCCTTATAACTAGGATATAAGCCAGGCCTGTTTAAGTCAAAGTCTGACCTGACCTGACCTGTTTCCAACCCTAATGGTCGCATAACTCAAACTGGAAACTAAATTAATCAAGGGTCTTGTACAGTGGACGGATAGGATTGCTCTTGGGCTCCATTCAACACTCAGCCCAATCCCTTCCACCAGCCCTTAAGGGCCCAATCTCCTTCTCCCTCTCCTCTTATTCTTATCTCTCTTGTTAGTTAAAAATATGTGAAGATTTCGTAGGATAATATGTACATACTTTATGACATTATCCCCAAGGGTAGATCCAGGATTTTTATCCTAAGAGAGTCGAGACTAAAGACTATATATATGTTTTTAAATATTTAAGTTTAAAAAAATTAAATTATCATATAATATAAACATAAAAATAAATTTAATTCAATTCATAATCAACATGCTTTAAATTAGAAACATTCATAGTAAACACAATTAAATATAAGTCAATCTTAAATACATACTTTCAATTTTTAAGTTGTGCTCGACGTTGTTTCATAGAATAAAAGTCATCTATTATCGCATTTGTAGTGAATTTTTTAGTAATCTCCTTTTCAATGTAAACAATCATGTAATCTGTGAGAAAATCATCTTTTATCTTATTCCGCAGTCTTGTTTTAATAATTTTTATAGTTGAAAAGGTACGCTCAGTAGTTAATGTTGATACAGGAAGAGTCAAAACAAACTGAAGCAATCTATCAACCAAAGGATAAGCATTTGTTTTTTCAGTTTCCAACAATCTTTGACACAAGTTAGCAATAGTAGACAAATTCTAAAAATTTGGATGTTTAAAGACATCAAGCTCATAATGTTGCAATTCATATTCCAACTGAATTTTTTCTTACTCAGAAAAATTAGAAGGATAAAATTTCTCAACAAGTTTACATATGCTACCAACATGAAATGACTTGTAGTCATCTTTAGGATCTAAAGTTGTACTCATATGATAAGTTATGTCGCTTGTTCACTAAATCTATAATTAAGTTCTTTCAATTGATAATTTACCACAGTTGTAAATATATCCACATGATAGTGATGCTCAACTATCACATTATCCTTTCGACGACGAGACCGAATTATGTCAGAGAAAAAATCACTTATATCAGGAAGTTGAATAGCTTGACTTTTACAAAAAGAATTAACTATCTCTAAAAGACTATCCCAACCACAATTTATTAACCTCTAAATCATTGATTTGTGCTAGATACTAAATGCATAGCATTTAAAATATATTGATATTTTTGTTACAAAGCTTGACAAAGTTTATTAGTAATTCCCATAATCTCTTTTATCATGTGCAAAATGAATATAAATTCAAATTACATCAATGACTTAAGAGCATAAGTAGCATCACCTCGATGGGAGTATGTAGAGCCTTCAACAGCTAAATCTTTAAGAACTGAAGCAATTGCACTAAACATACATAAAAGGCAACATATTGAATTGAAATGAGAACCCTATCTCATGTCTCTAGGTCTTTGCAATGTGCTTATTTTGAATTTATTCCCCATATTTGATCGTTTCATCATTTACAACCAATCGAAAATAATTTCATTTGCATAAAAAAGCTTTTAAATTCACCATTTTTCATTTAGAAGAAGAGCACACCACATTGACAATAAAAGTCAAATTTTGAAAAAATGCATGAACACCATTTTAAAATTTTTACTATTTGTAGGCCAATAAAGGTGTATTGTGCATTGTAATTAGTGAGCTAAGCAATGGACATAATACGCGTAAGGAGATTCTTGACGAACTAAAGCGTGTAAACCATTCCACTCTCCTGGCATATTACTTGCTTAATCATATCATTGACCCTACACATTTTGAATGTTGAGATTATGATGAGACAATATTGAACATATCTCTTATTTAAGAGTTATAGCAATTGTATCTATAACATGTGCTACATCCAAAAGATGCTCTTTTACAAGTCCATGCTTATCAACAAATCTAACAACAAGTGTCATTTGTTCTCTTTTAGATTCATCTCAAGCTTCATCAACAATCAAACAAAATTTCGCATCACCAATCTCATTGTAAATTTTATCTTGCACATTTCTAGCAAAAATATTTAAAATTTCCTTTTGAATAGTAGGCAATGTGTACCTTGTAACACCCTAATACTAATACTAATAACATGTCTAGAATCATGCCTCGGTATTTGGTATTAGTGATATCACTTTAAAATTAATATTAAGTTTAAAAAAAAACTAGCTTATACAAAAATATGAACTTGTTAGATGTTTAATCATACACATATATCGAAAAGACCTTTATACAAATACATATTTCTTAATATAAATAATACATAAATTGCCTTAATGACAAAATAAATGTTACATATTACCGTATCTAATAATTACATCTAAAATTTTCTTCTTCGATAAGGAGACCTTTTTCAAGCCAAACCTTCAGGTTTTCTTGGAAATAATATGAGAACACAAAAAGACAGATGAGAATTCAAAAACTAATTGATCATTAAGTTTTATAAAATGTGACATCGTAATATTTCCAACTATTTTAGGGAAAAACACATCCTTTATTTAAAACTTAACATAAATATATTTTTATAAGTTAGAGAGGTGGCAAAACCAAGAAAATTTATCTCTCTTCCCAAACAGAGGTTTAATTATTATCCTTAATAAGAATCATTTGCACAGTTTAATCAAATTAAACAATTTCAAACTCAATTCATTATCTCAATCAATTCAAGCATTAATATTGAGTATATATAATTTATATCATATAAATATTCATCATTCGTAATAAAACCTAAGATAACAATAACTCATTACAATTAACATACTTCAACATAAACACTTTATTTCATTCTTTAAGAACTTGTATTGGTGGATACTTGCTCAAGTCAAAGCTTCCACCTTGATCCTTATTACTTTAATTAAGAAATCATCTCACCAACAATCGTCCATACGATTGTCATTTTATGTAATGCATTATGATGTATGATTATGCCTAACGAATACCCTAGTTTATGCTTATACAATGTTATTAAAACAATTGTTTTAGGAAAACTCATGATATTTGCATATTCTCAAGACAACATTTGGTCTTTATATTTACTTTGGGTATTGGGAAAACCTTTATTCCTTGACCTCCCTTAATATCATAACCCTATCATCAAGAGCACCTTTGGTTGTCATAGCCAAAAATTCATCTCATGGCCAACCGTAACACTGATAATATTCATGGTTCATTTATTAATTAAAGTGTGGACAAGACCATAACATGGAATTCTTTCCACTCATAGACCATACGGTTACTATGTGAAAACCATGACCAATTCAACATTTATTACATTATAAATTAGCTCATATAAAAGTCATATTTTTTATGAGTTACTCATGTTTACTATCATTCAAGACAACACAAATTAACATTACATTATATCTAACATCAAAATACATTCTAAACTCTTTAAATTCGAATCAAACTCAATTAAAAACCAAAGGAAAAAAAATGCTTTTTTTTCCATTCCCTCAAAACTAACAAAAATCAAACATATAATCATGTTCCAAGCTTTATTTACAATCAATCACTAATTTCAAACAAAGGTGTGAACACCCAATTTTGTCGGGCAAAAAATAAATAAATAAATAAATAAAAATAAAAAAGGTGATGACTTAATTTATCTCAAACTACCTATATTGAGCCCAAACTAATTTGTGACCCATCAAATATGGGTCAACCCATATTCATTCTAGCCCAAGACCCACTAAACTTGAGCCTAAATTCATATTTCTCTAACCCTAATTTCCTCCTAAAAATCTCCAAGCAAGTAGAAAAAGGAGGAGGTAGCCAACCAAAAAAAATCCTCTCACACCTCAACACCCACATTTGTTTTCTTCTCACGTCTGAAAAACAGATAAATAAATAAATAAATATTTTTTTTTTTGAAGAATATTTTTCTTGCCTTTAGCTCAACTAAAAATACCTTGGCTTCCCACTTCATCTTCTTCTTCCACCATACATTTTTTACCCACCACCTTTATCACCTTTGCCACCTTCACCATCTTCATTACTCATTACCACCCAAACCATCCAACCTCTTCATTTTCATCCATATAGAGGCAAGGAGAAAATCTTCACTTCCATAATCACGTTCTTTTCCATATTAACCATCCCTTCATCTTCATCACTTTATAACTCCCAATACCCATCATCAACCTCATACCCACTTCAACCCACCGCCACCAAAACCCATAAACTAACTGCCTGCCTCGTTCTCGTCACTCAATAGAGCTGCCAGTGAACCCAACCGCGCCGCTCCAACCGCAGCCCCAAAGAACCGCTTGAACCCAACCATCGCACGCTTGGGAAAAAAAAGGGAGGATTTTTTTCGCACACGCACCGCCAAGATGCTAGGTCAGATCCCATTACCCCTGTCCAGTTCAACCGTGACTCGCGACCTATCTTCCTCACCTCGCCATAAACCACATCTCCACCGGTCGATCCAAGAATCTTCCCTTCACCTCTTAAACATCGCGGCTTCACCCAGAGCCCACGATCCGCCGCCACCACACCCACTCGACACCATTGACCTCACCGCGGCGCCATCTGTCCGTTCGCACCTTCGACCAAGCCCACGGAGCTCGCCACTCCATTGTGGTCCGCAACCTCTCCATCCGTCCGCAGACCCAACCCATCTCGCAAGTCTCCAAAAATAAAGCCTTTCCTTTGCCTTTTTCGTTCTTCTTTGAGACAAGGAGTTTTTTTTTTATTTCGTTTTCTCTTTTTATTTTATTTTTTCTTTTATTTGTGCTTTATTTGTTTTATTGCTTTTAGGGCTAATGACTCAATCACATCAAGGATTACATTTATTAGAGAAAATGGTTACGTTAATGGGTTCATTAAAAAAAAAACCTCAGATATAAAAATATAAAAAATAGAAAGGGATTAAAATAAAAATAAAAATAAAATAATTGAATCTTTATTTTTTTGGTATGATTAATGAGTCTTGTGACTATGGAAAGCTAAAAATGTTAATCTTATAATTTATATAATCATCTGAGTTAAATAACAACTTGATGAATCAAATTTTAGAAATGAAAAAATTTAATAAATAAAAATAAAAATAAAAAAGTGTTTTGAAAACGTGAAATTTGAATTTAAGGGAGCTATTTGTCTCTCATCTTTAAAATAATAATAATAATACTAATAATAAAAAAATAATAAAATAAAAAAATGTTTGAGCTTTGTTGAGAAGAATATCTAGATGATTGAATTGCGATGTTATCTTCATTGTTATTTGGATCATAACTTTTATTCGAGTAGCTGTGACAACTTGATGATTCTTTCTTTTTTAAAATAAAAAAAAAATTAAATGAATTTTCAAAAAAAAATCTTTTCAAAATTAAAATAATCAACTCATAATTATTTTTTTTCTAAAGAACTACGTGATTTTGAATTCCTCATTGCATAAGAGTACGTAGGAGCGAATTTCAATTCTGTCAAGCCAAAATTAAATTTTTATAATTTATTTTTCTTTTCTTTAAAATTAAAATATCTTTTTTAAAAGGGGTAAAACAAATATTTTTAAAGATTATAAAAATTTTGCACAATTGATTTAAGGTAACCGTCTTAGAGTAGATGTAATAGGGGTGCTGTGGGATTAAGTCTCCACCATTCCCTGTGCATAATTAGACTCCCGAACCCAAGTTTTTGAACATAGACCATCATCTTTTTGGGTTTTTCAATTTTTTCCAATAAAAATAAAATTGGTGGCGACTCCTTAAATTTTGTAATTTAAAAATCACGCTGAAATTGCGTCGCGATCCCTGTCGCGACAAAAAGGCAAAAATAAAAACATTTATTAACGTAATTTATAAAAGAGTCAAAATTAAACCCAAGTTAAAATGTCATTCTCATATTCCGATTTTCAACATTTTGGCTTCACAAAATTCATATTATCACCAAAGGTTGTCCAAAATAACCATGGGTACATATATATCAAATCCAAGCCTCATTTTACGTGTTTAAATCTTTAAAAACAACATTTTTTAAACTCTATTATATTCAACAAATAACAACCATATATATACTTATCAAATCATTACTTCTCATCATAATAACTAATAGAATATAATAAGCAAAATAAAAAAAGTAACTCATCCAACCCTTGCCTTAGCCGTGAGCCAAATTAGAGTATGGTTTGCTTATAAACTTGACATCTTTTATTCTTATATGTTCAATCATTTCACAAAATTCTCAAAATCAATGAAACAAGATAGAAATATAGGTTAGACATTCTCTACCTACTTGACCTTGTTTTGGTCGTAGCATACTCAGTCCAAGAATACAAAAAATTAGTCACAAAACATGACAAATTACACTCATGAATCAATGGAGAATTAAGAGCAAATAAAAGTCAATTCATATCTAAATTTTTCTATTTTTAGCCGTGAACTACATGTAGCAAAAAACAAAATTTTTAATACAGAAAAAAAGGAATATAAGAAAAAAAATGGTAGGGGTTAATTAATTATTTAATGCAATTCTTATTTTTCCTTTTTTCTTTTTTTGCCATAGATAGTTGGTGTGGAAAACCCTACAGAGGTGAAGGTAGGATTTGATCATAATTATTTTTGATTCACCTAAAAGACTTTGTAGTGGCATAATGGTACATTCATTATTTTACTTGATTATGAGGCATAATTTTGACCATTATATCAAAATTTTGGTATAATATGTTTCTTTCTTCCTTTGGTAATTAGGTTCCAAGGAGAATTATATTGATGAAGACAAGAAACTACCATGGTCTATTAGGCGTAAAATCGCATTAGGAACAGCTATAAGGGTATATTATATCTTCATGAGGGTTGTCAAAGAAGAATTATCCATAGAGATATAAAAGCTGCAAATATCTTGCTTACTGAGGACTTTGAGCCACAGGTATGGATATGATTTTGGATTCTTTTTATACAAGTTTAATTTGGATTGATCAAGTCCGCATATTCCTTCTTTTTATGGCGATACCCGATTGTATTTAGCCCGTAAAGATCAAACAATTTTTGGAAGGTTCTTGATTTTATGTTAGGTTGAATTTATGAAACCGTCTTTTTCCTATCAAATTATAATCTACCTCAAATGAATTGCACGATTTCTAAGTTTAATGCATGAGTGGACTTTTTTTTTTGGTGTAACTTTATTTTTGCATAATATTTTTTAAAAAAATTGAAATTTGAGACGTTAAGAAATGTTTGCGCAGATTTGTGATTTTGGGCTAGCAAAATGGCTGCGTAATAAATAAACAGAGAATTGGACTCACCACATATGATTTTAAAATTTGAAGTAACTTTTGGGTTTGTTTACCTTTTATTGTTATGGTACTCTTTCAATAAATTTTATCACTTCCATATTAATCTCTTGAGGTTTTGGGTAATTATGTGACATAAATGCCAAGACCTACCTTGCTCCCGAATACTTGCATGGCATAGTATTGAATTGAAATGAGAACCCTATGTATTTGCCTTTGGTGTTTGCAATGTGCTATTAGAATTAGTCCCCCTCCTGCTCAATCTGATTATTCACAACCAAAGCCTTGTTTTGTGGGTATGTTGTGCAATTTACAAAAAAATAAAAAATAAAAATTCATGCTTGTTTGAACCTCTAATTATGAAAGATAATATTGGATAATTTCTTTCTTCATTAACTTTTTCCTTCTAATACTTTTCCAGGCAAAACCTTTGAAAGAATGATATTAGGGAGCTGATTGATCCTTCACTAGCCAATGACTTTGACTTTCGCAATAGCATTAATATTATGCTCTTAGCGCTTTCTTTATGCATACAACAATCCTCAATTCGTCGTAATGAGATTCAGCACGTTCTCTAGTTCCTTTAAAATTTCATCTCCTGGGATTTGCCTTTAATATTCTAGCTACACATTTTGATGTTGAGCAATTGTTTTACTTTTTTGAACATATTTTTATTTAAGATTATTTGTGGCAATTGTATATATAACATGATGCTACATCTTCCAACCATGCTCTATTCTTAGTCATGGTCAACAAATCTTCAACAAGTGTCATTTATTCAACTTTAATTCATCTAAACTTCAACAACAATTGACTTAAAAATTTGATGATTGTTTTTCCCCTGTTAAATGTTTCAATTTATTTTATGGCTACATATAAAATTAAGCCCCGGGAACATGGAACCCCGAATTTACTATTCGTGTAAAAGAAAATTTGATAAATTGATAGTCTTTAATTCACCCTAACAAAGTTCATCATTTGGTTCTTCTAATCCCAGATTTTACAAAAATTTATTCTAAATTATAGGGATAGTATGTAATTCTGAAAGGCAACCTTAGTTCTGCTTTATGTTCACGTTTAAGAAATCTCGAGCTTCCACTTCTTTCAAAAGTCTTTCAAGAAGAGCTCCTTGATTATGATTATTGAAAGGAACATGAATCACATGAGTACAAAAGAACACTAAAAAAATTGTGGTTACTTTTTGAATGAGATAAATGATTTCATCTTTTCCTTTACTTTTTCCTGTATCATATATATAAAAATAAGTTCTTTTTCCCCAATGAAATAATCATTGATGCTTCCAATTTTGATAGTTTCCTTGCTTCCATCACCATTCCTGAAACCAATCTGGATCAAATCTTCTCCACTTTTCGATTCCTCAATCAACTCATCCATCTTGTTTCCAAGTTCCTTACTTTGCAGTGAAAATGATGGGAACTACAAGGACTCCTCCTCTCATTGAAGCAAGGGTATATACTAAACATCTTCCACATTCTCTCTTTGTCCCCATCGACCATTTATTATTTCAAATCCAACATCTCGCAACCTTCGAACCTCCCTTCTTCCCACATTTTCACCACCAACCTCCGTACTTATCACAACCTTCTGTTTACCATGACCTACATCCTCCTCCTCCTCCTCCTCCTCCTCATTCTCATCCTCCTCCTCATCATCATCATCTGTAATTGGATTGCATCTATCCTTTAATGGTTTTGAGTGATAACAAACTTGCAAGATGTCATTGTTAAAGAAAACACTCCAATCTTCAAAAATTAGATTTAAATGGAAGGATCTTTGTTAAAGCAGAGCCTTTTCCCACACGAAGATATCTAGCCAATTGATTTCAAATTTAAAACGATCTAAAATAATTATTACTGTTATCAAAATCAAATTGAAGTTTTCAAAGTGTTTTAAAGATCAAATTTAGAAATAAAATCGGAGCATTTATTATTTTCTACTAATTATTTAACGAAGAAAGTATTAAATACCCCTTAAGATATTTAATAACATTAAATCCTTTATATACGCTTTTTTTAATAATTTTTATTTTTAATACCTTAATATGTCGAATACACTTTTGACAAAACCCAAATAAATATAAGTATTCAGAATAACACCTCAGGCATTGAATAACCCGATTATACAAGAATCAATACCTTGTTTGAGGTATTCAATACTTTGAAGTATATATCCAATAACAATTGACAAAATTTAAATCGAGAAGATTCGATATGTCTGATGGTATTCTAATAAATGGTTGCTTTTCATACATTTTTATAGAACAATGACACTACTACGTTTTAAGTCATTTAATATTGTTTTAATGGCACTACTATTTCTCTTTTCTTCATTGTCATAAATAGAGACCTTATCTCTCTGAGAAATCAGAACAGAATGCATTGAATTATTTGCTTGTGTTAAAAGGCTCATCATCATTTCAATGTCCCATATTTTCTTCTTCTTTTCTGCAGCACTTTCCGAGATATCTTGGCTTGGGCTCCCACTCTGACTTGCCTTCTTTTGATATTTACTACTTTCCTCAATCTCATCCCCACCCAAGATTTTTCATCTATTCTCTGAGTGCTCTGATTTGCTGCAGAGTGAAGTATCCTCAGCCTTCCTTTAAATTACCACTTTCTTATCACAGTGTTGTCCATCTTCAAGTTTGATGTTTTATCAACACCTGCTTCCTATAGTTTCCTTGCTATCCCTATCTCACAAAAAGGTTACTTCAAGAAATCTTTTCAACTTTTTTGATTAGTCAAAAGACTCATCCATCTTTCGGGGGACAAGTTCCTTACTTTGAACAAATAAATATCGTCTCTCTTTTCTTCTCTTGGATCTCTTTATTACAATTTATTTATCATTGTTTAATTGTTTATTTTTGTCCTTAAAGCATTTTATCATCTTTATATATTCATTATATTGCTCAGAACCTCCCCCTCTTCCCACATTTTCACGTCCAAAAGTTTTTTTTATCACAACCTTCTGTTTACCATGACCTACATCCTCCTCCTCCTAACATCATCATCATCTTCAACATCCCAACTCAACTCCTTCTCTTCCCTCGACATTCGCCTCACAAGCCTGGCCCTCACATCCTCAGCTTTTTTGAGTCTATAAACCTTATAGTAATACCTATACCAGAAAGTTTCACGATCCACACTGTTTGGCACAACCTTTTTGTAAACACTCTCCATAGCATCATTCTCTCTGAGAAAACCCTCCATTTCCTCAATCTTCCCTTCCAACGAAAACGCCGATTTCCACTTCTCATACTCATTCAAATCCTCAGGCTCCTCAATGTAAGTACTAGCGTCACCCTGAATTGCACGAACCTGAGCATCAAACCTACTATAGCGTTTCGAATTTAAGCTACCGAGTTTCTTGTTCTTGTTACTATTATTATCTGAATCGGATTCGAGATCGGCGGCGAGGATGGCATCCTTACCTTGAGATATGATCTGAGCCGTTCCTTTGACGACGGTGTTTCCGAACTCGTCAATGGCGTGGCCTACCGTCTCGAGAGAACCCTGCGCAATCTCAATCTCCTTCTTCAAACCGGTGCCGAATTCCTGCATGCAGATCGCGACGGTAGGTCTCGATGATTGATTCGGATCTGGAGCTCAAGGTTTTGATCAGACCGCCGAAGTTCCAGCCGCCTGCGCCGGCAACGGAAGCACTAGCGCTAGGGCTAGCGTCGTATCGGTGCTCGGTTGGGGAAGAATCGCGATCCGGTGCGTGTTGAGCTTTGTTGTGAGAGGCATTGTCGGAATCGGATTCGGGTTTAGATTCGGATCTGGGAGGGTCTGGGTCGTCTGAGAAAACGGATTTGAAGAAATTCATGGCGAAAAGAAGAAAATGCAGAGAGGTTGGAAATGGAGTAACAAAGTGAAGAGGAAAAATGTTTATCTATATATATCAGAAGATGCTGTTAGGGGGGATCCAGCTAAAATGCACGTGGGGTGCGCAGCGCAGCAACCATAAGCCATACCATAGCCTGTAACGAAAGGTTGTTGGATTGTGACGTCTGGCGAAGAAGAGGGTGAGGATGAGGCCCAACAACAATGCGTTCCACACATCTAGAACTTCCTTCTTTTTTTTTTTGAAATGACACCTAGAACTAATTTTGAACTTTGAAGTGCAACTAATATTAATATCTAACGCATTTCTAATTTTTTTTTGGATCAAGTATTTATGATTAAAATTGATATAACATTAATCGTTTTTATCAAATATTTTTGGAAAAAATGCATCCACACCATTGCCTTAACTTTGAGATGATTGCAAATAGGCACCATAAATTCTAAGTTCTCGTTATTAAATAGTTAAGATTATGTTTGAATATTTAATAATTGATGAAATAAAATATAATAAGATGAGATGAGATGAAATAGAATGAGATAAAAATACCATTTTATTGTTATTATTCTATTATTTAAGCAAGTGGATAAAATTGTAAGAGTTATAATTTTATTTTTTTTAAATTACCCTTATTATAAAATACACCAATTTTAGATATGAGGTTAATGTTATAAAATCTTAATTATAATAATAATAATAAAAGGAAATGATGTTTCAAGACTTCGTGAAACGATTCATGAAACAAAAGAAATAGCTATAGTTTTGTTAAATAATTATTTTATTTTTTAAATTTATAATTGTTATTTTTTTTATCCAACATGATAGATTATTTGTTCATTCGTGATGTATTCTATGAAGGATAAAATTTAGATCTATTTTATCATATTTATTACATTTATTTTATTAATCAAATTATGATATATGTGTATTTTTATATTAAAAAAAGTAAAGAGAAAATATTAATACATAAGAGAGAATAAAAATATACACATATTATAATTTAATTAATGAAATAGATGTAATAAATATAAAAAAATTAATTTAAGTTTTGTCCTTCTACAAAATACTTTTGTGGAATATAATAGTATTCAATAATAAAAAAGATAATTTTATCTCATATTTTTAATTTGAGAGGAACAAAATTAATGATTTTTTTGTGAAATTAAATAAAATTCACCTCATTTACTTTTATCTCATTCTATTTTTTTAACATAATTAAATAATAAAATATATCTCTATTTTATTTTATTTTTCTCTATTCCACTCTATTTTATTAATCTAAACACAGGGTAAATGAATAAGATTATCTCAATTAATTCTTCCATTCATGTGTCGTTAATGATGACAGCACGACTCAATAAAGAAGCGACTCTCTGACAGTGGTACAAGGCTGAGATCGTTGGGTCAATGAAGGCAAGGGACTTTCTAGGTCACAGTAGAGATAGATTGCGTTGGATCTGGGTTTTGATCTCTAGGGATGAGGTTGATGTTTCAGGTGCACATTTGGGGTTTGCCTGTGGGATACAAATCCTCTATCCTATATATATCTGTCTCCATTCCTGTAACACCAATAAAAATTTGCCAACAAAGAAAAAAAACACATTATCTAATTTACCATCCATTAAAGAGTTAATAGTATTTTCCTACTCTATGCGCTTTCTCTGCTTTGTGCTCGTTTGCATCAAAACTTCTATTCCCAGGTTTCTTCAACACTTTCTACAATATATTTATCTTAATTCTTAACCCATTCTTACATTGTGATTAGGCCATTAAATCCCTTGCCATGACAAATAGAAGGCTAGGTTGGAGAGTAACTGAAGAAATAGTGATATCCAGGAAAAGAAAACAAACCCATTTTCTAGCTAATGAAACAAACTCATATTACAAACCCAAATAGACACCATAACTTGAAACAAGGAAATAAAATAGTAATATGCAGTAGAGGGTTGGGTTGACCAAGCAAAAGGTTTGTCATAGACCTATAAACCCCTAAAATCAACACTGTAACATTGCAAAGAACACATTCAAAGGATGACTTCCATACCAAAAAATCAAATGGACCGAAATACTATTATTCATCCTATATGTAGGTCTTAGACGAAGGAATGTAGAAGGTGGAGCAGGGGCACACGGGTTCCTGGTGATGGTGGTAAGGACGACAACACAGTTCAACAGAGAGGTGGCTCTCTAGCAATGGCACAAGGCTGAGCGTTGGGTAAATGGAGGCAAGGGGCTTTTTGGGTCACAGTAAGGATGGATTGCATTGGATCTGTGTTCTGATCTTCAGGGATGAAGATTGATGTTTCAACTGCAGATTTGGGGTTTGGCGGTGAGGCCTCTAGAGAAAGACAATGGTGGGTTTGTGTCATATTGTGATGACTGATCTTTGATTTGTTGGTGGGAGAGTTTTTGACAATATAGACGGAAAGAAAGAGAGAGGAGATACACTAAGCACTGATGAAAAAGAAAAAGAAAAAATGAGAAAACAACATTATAATTTAAAAAAAATGACATATTTTTTTTTCTCAGTTGACAAATTTTTATTGATGAGACAAGGATAAGGACAGATATAAGAGACATAGGATTTGTATCCTAAATACTTAACAACATAAACTGGTCACATGACTCTAAATAGTTTTTTTTTATATTTTAATCTTTGACCAGGATATCTTATAAGTATTTTTAGGAGATTAATCTCTTGAGCATTGTCACAACTAAGGCAGGGTAATGACTCTCATGTGATTTTTTGGTAAGCCAACTTATTTACACCTAGATTAATCTATATCATCTTAACCATTTCTATAAATTAATTTCCACCACTAAATCAAAATTAATTTTTATTCTTTAAACAATTTTTGTAAATCAAAACAGAAAATTAAAAAGAAAAGAAGAAGAAGTTTAATCATGTTCCAAGCACGTGTTTGTCTTCTTCACTGAAGCACTGACTCACGAAGGAGAAGGTGGTGCTGTTCATGGTGTACCGAGTTTCTTTATATTTTCAGAAACAGACACTGACTACTGTGTCTCTTTGTATTGTTGGGTTATGGGAATGGCAAAGCTATCACCCAGCTTCTTTATTTTTTCGGAAGCAAGTACTGACTCACCAGGCTTTTTTTTTTAAAAAAAATTCAACGCTTTTCACTTTCAGTGAATAAGTTATGGACTTACACTGCACATTCACAACTATTTATTGCTCTACATATTAGTATGCTCCTGCACTATTTCAATGCCAAATATTCTGCCTCATTTCTCTCTATGTCTACTCTGTCTCTATGTAGTTCATATATGTTCTAACTTCTTCTAAGGAATCCAAGCTTACCATTAAAAATCCTATCATAAAAATGTAAAATGAGGTGCCAGCCGCTAGAAAAAGTGGATTGATCATCATCATCATCTTATATGATAGTTCATCTTCTTGGTAGAAAAGGTTAGTCAATAATCCTGTAAAGTGAAAAAACAGAGACGACCTCAAGTCTCAAATCAAACATAAATTCGTTATCATCCATCGAGAATTCCAAATTTAGGATTATAATCTCCTATCACACTGTATTATCGGACCACCACGAAGAGGATTGCAGGACCATAGCTAGTTCATTCTCCATCTGCATCCATGAAGAGGAAAACCACGAACAGCACCACCAGTAATAGATTACACCTATGACTCAGTCAATATCTCTGTTCTGTTGTATTCAAATTATAGCTACAGTTAAATACTTAAACTGATAAAGATAAGATTGTCCTTGATAAGTTGTTATCCCTTTATACTCTAGTTTTTAGGCTGCTGTTACATAACTTGAAGTTACTGATGTATCTATATATATATATATACATGTACTTCTCACACTGTCAATACAATCAAATTCATTCATCCAAATCTCTTTAACCAGTACACCACGTTGAAAGCCACCAGGCTTGTCGCGTCCAAGCTTGGGAGCACCACCTTCTCCTTTGTGACTCTGTTTCAATGAAGAAGACAACGTGCTTGGAATGTAATTCAACTTCTTCTTCTTCTTCTTCTTCTTCTTCTTCTTCTTTTCTTCTCTATTTCCTGTTTTGAATTACAAAATTTGTTTAAAGAATAAAAATTATTTTTTTAGGGTCAAAAGATGCATTATATTAACTGGGAAAAGACATTACACCCCAAAAGGCAAGATTGCTATTTGGGTATTAGATGGGTCCAACTAAGTGGGGCTCATACTATATAGTTAAAAAAAAAAGAAAACAGGTTTTAAAAGGCCAAAGGCAGAAAACGTTTTTAGTTTTTGAAGTTCTTCTAATTCTTCGTCTGACAGCGCCGCGTGAGAGAGAAGAGAAAATTTTTAGTGCTGATCTTGGGTGTTCAGATTGGGTGGTCATTTGTGGTCTGATCTAGATGATTTTTTAGTATGTTGTTCCTTGCATTGTGAGCTTCTACTTGTACAGTCAGATTCTTATTTCTCCATCTCTACTTGTTGGGCTGTTTGTACTCCTTTGTGGGTTTTGAGCTTTGTTGCTTTGTTGATTTCCACTTTGTTGGTGGTGAGTAGGGGTCGTTGTGATATCCTTGTTTATTGGGAGACACTTTGATGTACTCATTGATTTTATAGTGGAGATTTTTTCTGGACTAGGTCCCATGGTTTTTACTTCTCACATTGAGGGGGTTTTTCACATTAAAAATTGTGTGTTCTCTTTGCCTATTTATTCTTGTGCATTCTTGGATATATTTTTGGTGGATATTTTTGGTTGGCTGTATATTTTGCTCCTCACAGGTTCTTTCAAGTGGGAAAGATTTTATTGTCCATTTGTGTGTTGTTACTTCCGCTGTGTACACACTCCTTTCTTTCCCAACAGCTGGCATCAGAGAAATTTATTTGTTTGTTTTGCTTGATTGAATGATGGAGCCAAATTACAGTAGAATGATTAGTTTGAATGGCACAAATTACCACAAGTGGAAAAGAAAGATGAAAGATTTATTATTTGTGAAAAAATTACATTTACCGGTGTTTGCTACTACAAAACCTGAGGCTAAATCTGATGAAGATTGGGCTTTTGAGCATGAGATGGTTTGTGATTTTATGCGGCAATGGGTAGATGATAATGTTTTGAATCATATTGCTAATGATTCACATGCCAGAACTTTGTGGGATAAGCTTGAGACCTTGTATGCCTCTAAATCTAGGAGCAATAAATTATTTTTGTTGAAGCAGGCTATGAACTTGAGTTACAAGGATAGTAGTTCTATTTCTGATCACTTGAGTGATTTTCAGGGATGCTTTGACCAGTTGTCTGGTATGGGTGTGAAATTTGAAGATGAAATTTTGGGACTTTGGTTGCTTAATACTCTACCTGATTCTTGGGAAAATCTCAGAGTCACTTTAACTAGTTCTGCTCCTGGAGGTGTTGTGACCATGAATTATGTAAAGACTGCTGTTTTGAATGAAGAAGTCAGACGACGAACTCAGCAGACATCCTCTTCACAATCAGAGGTTTTGGTTACTGAAAACAGGGGGAAAAACATTGAGAGGGATCAGGGACAAGGCAATAGAGGAAAAAGCAAGAGTAGAAGTAAATCAAGGTCTAAATACAAAAACATTGAGTGTGATTATTGTGGTAAAAAGGGACATGTCCAAAGGTTCTGCTATCGATGGAAAAGGGAGAACAAGGGTAACAAGGACAAGCAACAAAAGAAAGATAATGACAATAATGATCGTGTTGCTACCACTACTGGAGGAGATCTTGTGATTATCTGTGATGAATATTTGATTAATGTTGCCTCGTGATGAGACCAAATTGTGGGTTATTGACAGTGGTGCCAGTTTTCATGTGACATCTAGGAAGGATTTCTTCACATCTTATACTCCTGGTGATTATGGGGTTTTGAAGATGGGTAATGATGGTATGTCAAAGGTGATTGGCATTGGCAATGTTTGTTTGGAAACCAGTAATAGGACAAAGTTATTTTTGAAGAATGTCAGACACGCACCAGACATCCGTTTGCATCTGATTTCTGTTAGTGTTCTTGATGATGATGGCTATTTTAGTACCTTTGGTGGTGGACAGTGGAAACTCTCTAAGGGTTCTTTAGTTGTGGCACATGGAAAGAAGTGTTCAGGTTTGTATTGGACCAAAACTTCAGTTTCTGTTGATACTGCTAATATAGTTGAGTGTGATAACCAGTCAAAGTTATGGCACAAGAGACTTAGCCACATTAGTGAGAAGGGACTTGATACTTTGGCCAAAAGGAATCTACTTTTAGGTTTGAAGGGTGCAAGTTTGGAAAAGTGTGCTCATTGTTTGGCTGGGAAGCAAAATAGAGTCTCTTTCAAGAGTCATCCTCCTTCTAGAAAATCAGAGGTGCTTGAGTTGGTGCATTTAGATCTGTGTGGTCCAATGAGGACTAGAACATTTGGTGGTGCACTTTACTTTGTGACTTTCATTGATGATCATTCAAGGAAACTTTGGGTTTATGCCTTGAAGACTAAGGACCAGGTGCTTGGTGTCTTTAAGCAGTTTCACGCTTTTGTTGAGAGAGAAACAGGGAAGAAACTGAAATGTGTTTGCACTGATAATGGTGGTGAATATTGCGGATCATTTGATGAGTATTGTAAACAGCAAGGTATTAGACACCAGAAGACGCCCCCTAAGACTCCTCAGCTTAATGGCCTGGTAGAAAGGATGAACAGGACTTTGATGGAGAGAGTTAGATGTTTGCTTTCTGAAGCAAAGTTACCTGGATCTTTTTGGGGTGAAGCTTTATATACTGCTGCACATGTTATTAATTTATCTCCTACTGTTGCTTTACAGGCTGATGTTCCTAACAGAGTGTGGAATATAAAGGATGTTTCCTATGACCACTTACGTGTCTTTGGGTGTAGAGCATTTGTACATGTGCCCAAAGATGAGAGATCCAAGTTAGATATCAAGACTAGACAGTGCATCTTCATTGGCTATGGTCATGATGAGTTTGGCTATAGGTTGTATGATCTAGTTGAGAAGAAGCTTGTTAGAAGCCGTGATGTTATTTTCATAGAGGATCAGACCATTGAAGATATTGATAAGACAAAGAAGTCAGAGTCTCCGAGTACTGATGGTTTGATTGATATTGATCCAGTTCTCTGAGCCTCATATGCCGGATGTAGGTGACTTTGGCGATCATGATGATGTGCATAATCATATTCAGGGTGATCAGGTTGAGAATGTTGTTGATAATGTTGTTGATGAGGTAGATGCTCCTGCTCGTGAGGTTGTTGATGAACCTGTTGTTTCACTTAGGAGGTCTTCCAGACATCTTATTCCCTCTACCTGTTGCTCATCTGATAAATATGTGCTTCTTACTGATGGGGGAGAACCTGAGTGCTACGAAGAGGCTATAGAGAGTGAGTAGAAGACAGAATGAGTTGCAGCAATGAATGATGAGATGAGATCTTTGCTTGACAATCATACTTTTGAGCTGGTCAAGTTGCCTAAGGACAAGAAAGTTTTGCAAAATCGGTGGATTTACAGGTTGAAAAATGATGAGAATACTTCCACTCCGAGATACAAAGCTAGATTAGTTGTCAAAGGCTACCGTCAGAAAAAGGTGAATGATTTTGAGGAGATCTTCTCACCGGTTGTTAAAATGTCTTCTATCCGAGTTGTTCTTGGTTTGGCAGCCAGTCTTGATTTAGAGGTTGAGCAGATGGATGTGAAAACTGCTTTCCTTCATGGTGATTTGGAGGAGGAGATTTACATGGAGCAACCTGAGGGTTTTGTGATGAAGGGTAAAGAAAATTATGTCTCGCAGTTGAAGAAAAGTTTGTATGGCTTGAAACAAGCCCCGAGGCAATGGTACAAGAAGTTTGAGTCTGTTATGATTCAGCAGGGATTCAAGAAGACTACTTCTGATCATTGTGTATTTGTGCAGAAATTTTCTGATAATGAATTCATCATTTTATTGCTCTATGTTGATGATATGTTAATTGTTGGTCATAATTCTTCTAGAATTGACAGGTTGAAAAAGGAGCTTAGTAAGTCTTTTGCAATGAAAGACTTAGGACCAGCAAGACAGATTCTTGGCATGCAGATTACTCGTGATAGAGTGGCCAAGAAGTTGTGGTTATCTCAAGAGAAATACATTGAGAAAGTACTTCAACGTTTTCACTTGGATAAAGCTAAAGTTGTAAGTACACCTCTTGCTTTACATTTTAAGCTTAGCACTAGACAGTGCTCTTCTAGTGATGAAGAGAAACAAGACATGCAACGTGTTCCTTATGCATCTGCAGTAGGAAGTTTGATATATGCAATAGTTTGCACAAGGCCTGATATATCTCATGCAGTTGGTGTGGTTAGTCGTTTTCTTTCTAATCCCTGGTAAAGAGCATTGGAAAGTCAGTGAAGTGGATATTAAGATATCTCCTGGGCACTTCTAGTTTGAAGCTCTGTTTTGGAATTGGGAAACCCGTTTTTGTGGTTATACGATTCATACTTGGCAGGGGATGTTGACTCAAGAAAGTCTACTTCTGGCTATTTGATTACCTTTGTAGGGGGAGCTGTGGCTTGACAATCTAGGTTGCAAAAGTGTGTTGCATTGTCTACTACTGAGGCTGAGTTCATTGCTATTACCGAGGCTTGTAAGGAGTTGCTTTGGATGAAGAATTTTGTCCATGAACTTGGTTTTATTCAAGAGAGGTATGTTTTGTTTTGTGATAGTCAGAGTGCTATTCATCTCGGCAAGAATCCTACGTTCCATGGTAGATCTAAGCATATTGATGTGAGGTATCATTGGATACGTGATGTTCTAGACTCTAAGTTGTTGGAACTTGAGAAGATCCATACTGATGATAATGGTTCAGACATGTTGACAAAAACTCTACCGAGGGAGAAGTTTGAAGATTGTCGTTTGGTTGTCGGTTTGGCATTTGCCTCCACTTGAGTTGGAGGGGGAGTTTATTGGATGTGTCCAACTAAGTGGGGCCCATACCATATAGTTAAAAAAAAGAGAGAAAACAGGTTTTAAAAGGCCAAAGGCAGAAAACGTTTTTAGTTTTTGAACTTCTAATTCTTCGTCTGACGGCGCCGCGTGAGAGAGAAGAGAAAATTTTTAGTGCTGATCTTGCGTGTTCAGATTGGGTAGTCATTTGTGGTCTGATCTGGATGATTTTTTAGTATGTTGTTCCTTGCATTGTGAGCTTCTACTTGTACGGTCAGATTCTTATTTCTCCATCTCTACTTGTTGGGCTGTTTGTACCCCTTTGTGGGTTTTGAGCTTTTGTTGCTTTGTTGATTTCCACTTTATTGGTGGTGAGTAGGGGTCGTTGTGATATCCTTGTTTATTGTGAGACACTTTGATGTACTCATTGATTTTATAGTTGAGATTTTTTCTGGACTAGGTCCCGTGGTTTTTACTTCTCACATTGAGGGGGTTTTTCACGTTAAAAATTGTATGTGTTCTCTTTGCCTATTTATTTTTGTGCATTCTTGGATATATTTTTGGTGGATATTTTTGGTTGGCTGTATATTTTGCTCCTCACAGGTTCTTTCAAGTGGGAAAGATTTTATTACCCATTTGTGTGTTGTTACTTCCGCTGTGTACACACTCCTTTCTTTCCCAACATGCGGAAGCATCCTCCACCCAAACCGTATCCCCACGTGACCCTGCAAGTTTAGCTAAGTTGTGGGCCACCCGGTAGCTAATTTGTTTAAAGAATAAAAAATACTTTTGATTCAATGGTGGAGTTTAATTTATATAAATGGTTTCAGATAGTGCAATGTATTTAAAAAATAATTTTAATATTCTTATCGTAAATAATGTATATATTTCTTTTTGTATTTAATTTAATATTATTTATTATACTTATTTTTTTTATTTTCTCTCTCTTAATCACACACCTATCTACATCTCTAAAAAAAAATGTAAAACCATAATTATTCTTTAAAAAATCATGAGTCATGAAGCTAATTTATGCGGTTAAGTATTTAAGGACATATGGATGAAAGGATTAATTGGGATAATTTCATTAGTCTAGGTACTTAATAAGGAGAACTCATAATTTAAGTTGCTATTTGTAAATACTTCAAAGTTGAAGGGGTGTGATTGTATTTTTCCCAATATGTTAAAATGCATTTAGATTTATATAGAGAAAAACATAATACTTTTTTTTTATTACAAGAGAAAAAGATAATACTTTAATATCACGAAAGCAAATTCGTGAAAGGGTATATGGATGAAAAAGATAAGAAATAAAAATTTGCCGTTTTATCAGGTGGTTTTGCCTTCTTCTTTTTTTTAATCTTGGCTTTATTGCTTATTAACAACTCAATACATTTTAACCTTGGTGAATGGTTTCCTACACCATTCTCGAAGAATGGCACTACTCTAGAGAAAAATATAATTTTAATTATTTATATTAGTATTTTGATATACATTAATATGCATGTTAATTTTTATTGTTATGATTTTTTTTTAATGTTATTCTTTTCAGCATCTACGTATGTGGTTGGTCGGCCTTGAGTATTGTTGGAATACCTCATGACACCTTGGAATGGGTACCTACCTGATGCTAAAGCCAATTTTATGTGTAAGGTGGGTATAAGGGAACTTGTTAATAAGACTCAATAAGTTTAAGTTTATCAATAATTTTTTTTAATTTGATAGTATTTATATGTAAATTTAAGTGTATAAAAAAATTATCAACTAAATTTTATAAATTACTTGTATATATAGTTATTTGTAAAAAAAAATTAATCTGACTAAATTTTTATGTAAATTTGAGCGTTACTAATTAAAATATATATTTTAATATGAGCCATTGATTTATTTTAATAATAAATTAATAGCTCAAAAGTAATGGTCCATCTATGAACCACTTTGCAAATGGTCCATATTAGAATTCTCCAAGTATGAGTGTATAAGGTTAAAATTAACATCCTTAATATCATCTATTTTGGTTGTTATAATCAAAATTTAAAAAAATCAGATTGGATCAGTTGATTCAACTAAAAAATTGGTGAACTAGTCACAAGTTCGATCCAATTAAATCATAAAATCTAGGGTGCTTGAAGGGTAAGAAAAATCGCTTGCATTGTTTTTTATTTATTTATTTGTTCCGGTCTTATATATATTTCTCTTAATTTATATTTTTAATTTAGTTAAAAATAGGTTATTTATATTAAAATTAAAAAATCATAAAAATATTTTTTATAATTTGATTCAAGTAATTTATATATTTAAAATTAAAATTTATTATCATATATTTATTTACACATTATATACTAATTTAATACTAAATTAAACTCCTAATATTTATTAGTTACATGCATTATATCTTAACTATATTTTTAATGCGATAATTTAGGATTTCTTACATGCTCGTCTATGCCACTGAATGAAACCCGTAACATTACATGCTCGGCTATAATTTACGTTATACACATTTAATAATACAAAATTTCTTGGTATGCAGCACCTAAAAGGTCTCCTGAAGACAAAGAAAACATGCAACTATTCCATAATCTAATCCATCATTTCATTTTAATCTCCGTTTTCCTTCCAAGACACCATCTGTTATGAGTCCCACATTGAGTAACTAAGGAAGTTTAATGTGGTACTTAAAGCATGAGATTCTCTCACCTAATAGTACTTTTTTTTGATTGACTTTCTCTCACGAAATTCATAACAATGGTATTTTCGTGAAAATGGCCACGCCAAACGCGAGAACGACTTTCATTGAGAGCTGGCCAACGCAGAGGGGACGACTTAAAAAGGAGCGACCTAGGAAGGAGCGACCAGGGAGAGGGCTACTTGCATCTGGAGGGTCAGAGTGAAAGCTACCCTGAGTGGGCACCTAGAGTGGGCAGTCAGAGCGAAATGCCGTCATGACGTCGACTTTCAAATAAATAATGATGTTATGAAATCACATTGAATCTAAAGAAGATGTGATGCTTGATTTCATAAGGCGTTTCTCACCTAATAGACTAATCTTTTGGGTTGAGTTCTCCTCGTGAGCTTAGGCCATAATACCATCCTAGTTCTCTCCCCTCATCAAACCCATGCCAAACATAAGGACAACAAGGAACAAGAGTTGAAAACAACTCTGCAACTTCATCACTTCATCTCAATTCTCAAGTACTATATCTCATGGTTTCCCCAACCCAAGAGTCAGTTGTGTCCCACACCCACTTCTCCATCATGCTCAAACTCCTCAACAAGAACCTCCGTCGCTTCTGCTCCCACCTCAGGTGGCCACACCGCCGCCGCCGTTCAAAGTCCAAACTAGTCATCATCAAGAGGCTCGGCAAACCCACCCCAACAAAACCTCAAAACGACTCGTTGGTTCACCCCAACACCCAGCTGGGTAGTCCAAAATCATCTAAACCAATACGAATCGCAACCTTCAACGCTGCCCTGTTTTCCATGGCACCAGCGCTTCCCAACGCAGAAGAAAAAGCCACCACCTTTGACAACGAAAATGGCGTTGCTCTCAAACTTGACGAACCACTTTGAGAACAAAGTCACCGAACGAAAGACCCAAAAGCATTCTCAAGCATTCTCCACTGCACCCCAGTTCCATGAACGGTTCAGAAAATCACAAGTTTTCGAAATCCAAGTTGAGAGTTTCCATCAACTTACCCGACAACGAGATTTCGCTGTTAAGAAGCAGACAATCGAGTTTCTCGGAACACGAGAAAGAAGGGTCTTCGAGTAAAGCATGGAGAAGTGTGATCATGGGACACTCTGCTAGTTTTTCTGGTTTTGCAGTGGGGAATGGTGATGGTGTTGTGCACAGAAGAAACAGTAGAACGGTGCTTGAGGTTCTGAGAGAGTTGGACGCTGACGTTTTGGGTTTGCAAGATGTGAAGGCAGAGGAAGAGAATGGGATGAAGCCTTTGTCTGATTTGGCAAGAGCTTTGGGGATGAACTATGTGTTTGCTGAGAGTTGGGCACCTGAATACGGCAACGCCGTTTTGTCCAAGTGGCCGATTAAACGGTCGAAAGTTCAGAAAGTCTTTGATGACAGGTTTGGACTTCTTAGCATGTTTTAATGAAATCAGTTTTGCAGCTTTAATTATTTCTTCTTCTTTTTTTTTAAAAAAAAAATCCACGTGAAGAATCTTAGTATCTTGATGGAACCGAAAGATATGTATAATTATGATGCCTTTTACTGTTATTGAGTGTATTTCGTTGAAACTTCTTCATGCCTGTGCCATTCTGCTAAGGAAAGTGAAGAGAATCAAAAGATGATCACTTTTCTCTAGATTTTCAATTTTTTTATGCTTTTTACACACCATTTTTTCTTATATTTTTTAATATTTTTATAATAAAACAAAAATATAATTAATATACATTCTCTTTTTTTTTTCAAAGTGATAGAGGTAAACAAAAAGTATAAAAATATGGTGTGTAAATTTTTTTTTTGGGTTACACATTAAAGTCTCCAATTATACCATTACTTTGCAAAATAAAAAAAGTCTAACACTAATACCAAAAAAGAAAAAAAGAAAAAAGTCTAAAACAAGGGAATTTTTTCCAAAAGCCAGATTGAGTATTTCACGCTCACTTTCTAACACTCTGTTTGTTTTGAGAAAAAATGAGAAGAAAGAAAATAAGAGGAGAGAAAATGAGAAGAATATTCTATTTTCTCTCGTTTGGTTGTGGAGAGAAAATTGAGAAGAAAGAAAAAAAGATATGTGAGGTCCACCATAACATTTTCTCCGCTCAACAGCGAAGAAAACATGAGAAGAGGAGAGAAAACAGCTCAAATGACGGTTATACCCTTCTCCTTCCCCACGTCTTCTTCCTCTGCTCCTGTACGACTCAAACCGCTTTGCCCAGCGGATCTGCAACTTGCGGGTCTGAAACCAGATTTGAAACCAGAAATGATGGTTATACACGCAGATCTGCAACTCAGTCACCGGACCACGACCCAGCAGTCGCACGTCGTTCACCCACCACCCGAGACCAACATCGCAACCTCCCATGTAACCCGCGAACTGTGCGCCACCACCCAGCTGCTCCGTCACCGCGACCCACGAATCATGTTCAACAGCCCAGATCTGCAAGCCCAGCCACCACCACGAGCCATCAAACCAGATCACGCACCACCGTCAAACCAGATCACTCAGAAACAAAGGAAGGGGAAAATGGGGGAGGGAGGGGGATGGGAAAAAAACAGAGGGGGGTGGGGAAAAAGCAGAGGGAGGGGGTTGTGGGTAGGTGGGGGTAGGGAAATTAAGGGGGAGGGAGGGGATGGGGAAAAAGTAGGGGAGGGGGGCAGCGTTGTGGGTAGGTGGGGAGTAGGGAAATTAGGTGGGAGGGAAGGGGATGGGGAAAAAACACAGAAGGGGGGGGGAGATGGGGAAAAAGCATAGGGGAGGGCGTGGGGGTGGGGGCGTGGGTAGGTGGGGGGTAGGGAAATTAGAGGGGAGGGGAGGGAGGGGAGGGGAGGCGTGGGTGTGGGGATGTGATGAAAAATTAGATGAGAAAATTATTATGTATATAATAAGGATATATTTGTTATTTTAAATTATTATATATATATATGTTTTAATTTTTTAATATATTTATTATTTTTTATCTACTTATTTTCTCTTCATCCAATATATAAAGAAAAATATATTTTTCTCTTCATTTTCTCTTTTTTTTATTTTCTCTCTTTTTATTTTCTCTCTACATCCAAACAAAGCATAAATGTCCTTGCAAATGCTTGTTGAATGACCTTCCTTACGTGTTGTTAAGACATAGCTTTTCTTAAAGTGTAATTTTGCATCAATCATGAAACTGTCATACCCTTCTTTAGTTCTTTCTATAATTTCTTCTAAGTGCCACTGGCAATGATAAGATACACGGCAATCCAACTGCAATAGCTGAATGCAGCGAGGCAGGGTTGATCCCACCTACTCCTTGAGCATTGTGTGTTATCATTAATGTTCCTTTGAGACTGATATTTTATTTCATACCACAGTCAGCATTTTTGTGAAGAAATTTCTGGATGAATAATTTATTTAGACTCAAGACTAATTGAGTACATGTTTTATTTACTTACACCTCAAAATATTCCAATAAAGGAACATCAATTTATATGGCTCTGCCTCTACAGAAGATTTAGATAGAGTCCTTCAGCATTTTTTACTTGATCGTCTATTTCCTTGAAAATTATAACCATTCTTCCACATTAAGTTGCTTGTTTTGTTGTTTTATTTTGTTTTTTGTTTTTTTTTTTTTCAGGCAAAACATCACTATAAGCAGCATAAAATAATTTATGTTTGGTGTCAAGTAAATTTGTATAATGCAATGAAGGTACATTTTGTCATCAGCTTGGAATATCTATTGCAAAAACTAAATAGTGCTGTCATTTCAAGAAATTGCCAGACGTCCAATTTGTCTGATCTTGAAGGAGAAGAGTAAGAATAATATATTACTGTTCTTGCACAAGTTCATAAATCATAATAATTAAAGTAAGAAATTTGTCTTACTTTACTCCAAAGGTATATCTTACTAATGACCATCTATTAAAGAATGATTGTGGAAATCCAGCATGTGAAAACAATCAAGCTAGATCAATAAAAGAAACCTCTTTGAAATTCTGGGGTTAGAGAATGACAGAACAACAAGGGTGAATGTGGCAAGCAACAACTCGGGTAGATTATATATTATCTTCATCTGATTCTCTATATAAGTTCGTTCCGGGGTCCTATTTAGTCCTTTGTTCCAAAGGGACATCAGATCATCACATAGTGAAAGTTGATGTGGTAAAAGAAGTAAATAGCAATCCTCAAAAAAATATGCAGAAGCAGCGACAACCAAGGTAGAAAGTTGTAAGAATAACGCAGTTAACTCCATCAAAAGTTATATGAAAACACACACCAGAGAGATAAATTGAGTTCTTTTCTTTCCTTAGTTTAGATTAGTACAACTTTATATTTTGGGGATGGGACAGTTGGTTTTGTTCCTGCTTCCTAATCCTATGTTTTGTATACAGTGTTCCTCAAAAGATTTAAAAGAATATGAGAGAAAAGGGAGAGATGCAATGTGTTAACACTTTTTCTTTTGGATTTGTATAACTTTTGATTACGAACTAAAAAATCTACAGAGTGATTTCTTGCTTCTCGTTTTTTGTGAATGTCTAAAGTTCAAGACTATGAAGCTCTTGTGAGTTAAAAGTGAATTATTTCATTCAAGGTAGCAAGAGTTCTGCAAAAAATTCATTCCAAATGATTTGTCATTTCACATGACAATTCTATAACTACACGTTCTGAGTATCAAATACATAAATTGTCAGGAAAGTATGATACCTTTAAAAAATAAAAAAACTAACTGCATTGAAATTTATTAGAAGTATCCTGAAAAGAAAATGTTATATGGGTTTTACCATTAATTTGGATATTTTTGTTAGGCCAGAGCATCTTGATATCTTTTATAAGTTTTGCAATGCTTTTCCAACTCTAAATCAGTTATTTTTTGGAGCAATGATACTGACACAAAACAGTTTGCATACAGACTTTACATAGAGTTCATCATCTCCATTTATTATAGTCTTTCTCACTTCCCCTCTCTTTTCTCACCAAAATCAAGGATTGCCTTTCATTTACGTTTTATATTTGTATTTCAAGGTGATGATGTTTAACATACTGCTAAAATGTTTTTAACATGAATATTCTTAAAAAAATACCTATTATTGTAAGGTATTAGGGCCAGGCTTAGGAAGATGTAAAACGAAAGAGAACAAGAAAGAACAGAGAAAAGAATTTGATTTGAAAAAGTGTGAAATGAATTGCTCAACTTTGATTACACTGAGAGCTGTTGTATTTATTGTACATCTAACTGATACACGTTATTACAATTGATATCACAGACTCTTTAACTCATAACAGCTAACTAACTTACACTAACTGTTATAACTAACTCTCTTCTCTCTTTCTCTCTAACTTTCCCTCACTTTCTCCCTCCTTTATCCGACAAAGAGTTTCAGTGGAAGGAAGAAATGTCCCAAAGCCAATGAGGATGCAGAGGTCATCTTCACATGTGGGTGTCACTGCTTGAACTACCAAAATCCATGGTCAATCAAGCTTGACACAACTACAGTTTCACTCAAAGACTACAAGTTGGCGCCGGGTTAGCGGCAGCGGCGAAGGGAGGTGGCGTGCCCGAGATCCATCGGTCGTAGATCGAGGTCAGTTGTTTGGGGTGGGATCGAGAGGGTTTGGGTTTCGGGGTAAGGAATTGATGGTGAGAGAGGGAATTGGATCTGGGTGTTTGACAAGTGAGCAAATGAAAAAAACGGGAGAGAGAAAGAAAGAAAGAAAGAGAGCAGAAAACGATGGAAATAGAAGTGAGAGGAAAGAGACAAACACTAAGTGTGTTTGGACTATAGTTAGTAAAGTCAACTTGATTTTAAAAACTTAAATTTAATTAAAAGTGAGTTTGCAGTAAAGTGATTTATGTTTAAAAATTTTCATCTCAAAAAGTGAATTTGAGATGAAACTGAACACAAAAGTAAGAAAAAGTTGCTTTGACTCAAACTTTCATTGAGAGCCAAAATCAAGTTAGCAAACAGACTTTTAATGGCCAACCAAACATCTATGAAAAATGACAAAAGTCCTTTTGAGTTGGCAAACAGACTTTTGAAGTGGGAAAACGGCAAACCAAACATGCACTAATTTTTTCGTGAGATTTTTTGGACCCGGACTTCCTGACCAATTGATATCGGACCACTCATAAAGGATAAGACTTGGCTCAAACTTAAGTTGTAGAAAAGTTCTTTATTTTTTTTTTAAATTTTATGGCATGTGTCTATTCTTATTAAATTAATAAAGTTAAAATAAGTAAGAATTTAATAAAATAGACACATGACATAAAATTAATGAAAATTGGAAGAGTTTTCTCCAACTTGGGTTGGAACTAAATTTTACCCATTCATAAATTAGATTCATTTTAGAATACCAATCATATAAAAGTTTGGGTAAACTTGACTAATGACCTGTCTATAAGATCTAATTAATCTATATCTAAATGAATAACAATTCGATAAATACATGTTTAATACGATCTATCAACGATCATTGATCGTTTAAAGACACACTCCCTGCGTGTCACACGTGGATTCCACTCATAATCTGAAAAGAAATTTGCAGACAAAGTTTGAGTTATAAAAAGTGGGTTTAAAATTTCTTCTTTACTGAAACATAAATTTACTGAAAATATTAAGTAATATTGAAAATCATATTTTAACTATTCATTATGCAATATTACACTAATTAATATTTCATAATTTAAAGAGAAATATAAAACTAACAATTTCTTCTTTTTTTTTTAACAAGAAGAAACCCCATACGACAAGGTCCCTACTTAATAAAGACGGTCACAACACTAACGTTAAAACTTAACATACTTATTCTTTTGTGTATTCATCTTGTTGATCGACATCGTTTCTACATCCGTTTTTAAATATGACACCTTCGAGTGAATGTCCACTCCTTATTGTTGTCCACCAATCTCGTATCAGATCCATCGTCCGTTATGTCTAAGAAAACTCATTCTTTCTCTTGTTTAATTTTAACATTACTTGACACAAAAAACAACATAACAAAGAGGTGAGATCACCTACGCAATACCAACACAGAAGACTAACACAAACAACAATATCATACATGGGGATATCATACCAAACTTCTAATAATATATTCAATATTAATCAACTATCATCATCCAATCATATATCAATCCAAGCGTTCAAAACAATTGTCATAACCTAATATTCTCAATTAATATATCACACAGAGATATAAATGTCGATTATGACATGTGCACAAAGACCGAATTTTTCAAAAATAACTCCATGGAGGTTTTCACAATTTCGAGAGAATCTTTGTCATTGTCGGCCGACAATCTTCCAGGTTGTTGAAAAGAATCGTGTTTTGTCGGTGATCGTCATGCGTTCTGTGAATCTGACCATCGCCATGACACAGGATACCGGACTTGGTCGACCGCTACTTACCCCAAGATCCATCATAACTATCAATTCTCATTCCTTCTTCAACCACTTATATATACAACGCATCTAATATATCCGTCAGTCAACCCCAAAAATGCCAAATCTTTTCAATTTCATTTGTTCATGTATCATATGCCTCAACAGATATTTTTTCCAATCATGTATAATGTACCAAATCCAATCACAGATCTCTTTCCAATGCGATATAAAATGCACCAAAATTATATTATATTTTCAATGAAAAAAATCATGTTATCACATTTTCATAATTATAAAACACTTTCGTCGTGTTTTCAAAATCGTAATATTTTCGTTTCATTTTCATTAAAAACATTTCTTGCTTTCACAATTCCAAAATGTTTATTTTACGTTTTCAAATATCGTAACACTTACATGTTACGTTTTTAAAATTCTCAAACGTTTCGTTATATTTTCACAATACTGGTACACTTCACATTACGCGTTTCACAATATAAGAATATTTCATTATTTTTCAAAATATCGAACTCTTCATTCATGACTTTTAAAACACGTCTTAATTTTTTAACATTTTTCTTAATCGCGTAAAAATATCGTTCTCAAAATCGCGTAAGATTTTTCCATTTTTAAAATCAAGGTAAACTTAAAAATCATTCTTTTAAGTCGCATAAATCATTTTCCGTCATTCTCAAAATATTTAAAACACTTTCCAAATCTCATAATAATTTTTCGCTATTTTCACAATCACGTAAAAAATAATTCATCACTTTTCCATCTCGTAGTGATTTTTCAATAGTAATTGATTACGTAAAATATTTAAACGTAATTCAAATCGCGTAGAAATATTTTAACGTATTTAAAATCGCGTAGAAATATTTTACGGTATTTCCAAACACTTAGAAATATTTTACTTGTATTTCAAATCACTTACTTTAAAATTACGTTTTTAAGATATGAATAATTTTTTTCACCACAATTTCATTACTGAGAAAATATTTCTTGACCTTTAAAAAAATCCTTTTAACTTTTCTCAAAATAATATAGGCTTTTTATACTTCATTTAATATATTTTCTTACTCAAAAAATATTTTTCCACGATTCTTTACTTCAAGAAATTCTTTTTCAAAATATAATTCACAAAATCATTTTTTTCCAACGATATAAATCAACGTTTCAAAGTTTAAGAATTTCCTAACGTCTTCTAAACTCGAAAATCAATTATACGTCAGTAAATTTTCAAAACACCATTATATTCTCTATTTTTCTCAAATCAATTTTAAAACCAATTTTTCAAAAAAAATTGAAGTTCAAACATGTTCAACCTCTCTTTGTCTTTTGTTTACAAAATTCTCTCAAGTGATAAAAACACTCTGATTCCCTTTCTAAATTCCTTGTATTAAATCAAGTTACGTTTTCACTTTAAAAAAAATCACTTTGTTCATAAAAATCAAGACATTACAAGCTATCAAATGTTTTTCCTTCTAAATTGATATGGTTTTACACAAACAAAACCATTAAAAATCCTTTACAAAAACGTAAGACTCATAGTCTTTGAAAATCAAATTATTTTTTCATTTTCAATTTTTCACTTTCTTTGCAAATCCACTTTCACTTTCTTTGCAAATCCACTTTCACTTTCTTTGCAAATCCACTTTCACTTTCTTTACAAATCCTTTTTCACTTTCTTTGCAAATCCTTAAAATCATCATTCTTTTTTCATTTAAATCTCAAAGTAAAAACACTTAGAAACTTTTTACTACAAAATAAATCAATAAAAATTCCTCAAAAACCATGTTCTTTGTTCTTCTTGAAAAACAAACCCTTTGTTTATTTTCCATGCTTTTTCAAATCAATCCAATTTTTATTCTTCCATAAAAAATATTAAGTTATAAACACCTATGTTGAGGTGTCTTGGCCAAAAATTCCATAGTTTTAAACAAGAAAATTCATTTTTTCCTCCACTTCATAATTTTCATTAAACAAATCAATTTCCTCGTTTCAAAAATTTTCAAAATTTAACCCTAATCAAGGGCATCAAAATCGTAGCTGTTGGGACCAAAAATTAATTTTCTTTCCATCATCAAATCATGCATACACATACATACACAATATATATTATATCAAAAGCATCCATATTATAATCATGCATAGTGTAAGCATACCATCAAAATCATAAACTCATGCAAAGCGTATTAAGCGTAAAAGATTAATCAAAGCTCATAAACACATATAAATTATTACATACTTGACCATGGATATGAATCCTCACATGGATTCAACATCCATCAAATATAAGACCATCTCTCACCACCACGCTTGGTTGGTGAGATGGATCTCCTCTTACCTCTTGAAGATCCTCAAAAGTTTCTTTGTTTTGCTTTTTCCAAGTCCTTCATCACCAAGAAATTTTCTCAAATTCAAAACAAAATACATAAAAATTAGTATCTTTTCTATTAAGAAAACCATGGATCAAACATGGTTTAGATCATGAAAAAAGAGAAGAAATGAAGTTTCTACACTTCACCATAAATAATACTTGGATCTTGAAGAAAGTCCATGAAGATGAATGATTTAGAAAGTCTCCAACATGAAAGTTATTTAGAATATCATGTAGATTCAAGATCTATGGTTGGATGAAATTAAAAGAGATTGGAGAGTGGTTTTAGGGGTCTTGACCGAATGATATCTCTTGAAGAACAAAGATGAAATTTTTGATTTTTGATAGAAACTTGAAGCTTGAATTTGAAGATCAAGATGAATGATTTTGGAAAAACTCATAACTGTAGAGATGTTCTTAGAATGATGTTTAGGTTTAGAAAATCAAGTTGGATGAAATTTTTGAGTGATGGAAGGTGCTTCTTGGAGAACGGCTTGGCGAAAAACCTGAGGAGAAAGGAGATGGAGAAAAAATTTTCTAAGTTTCCTTCTTGAAAATGAATCAATGAAGGCAAGGAAGACAATAATGACTAAAGCGTTGATTATGGTCTTCCAAACTCCTTCATGCAAAGCACCAAAACCGTGCCCCTCCCCTTCAAGCATTCTCCTTGAAATAAAATCAAAAGTAGTTCATTATGATGCTAACTACCAAGACGTAAAAATGACATAAAAGCTTGTTTCTTTGTCTTCAATCCAAAACCATCACCTTCTCTTCATAATGATTCAATAAAGTTGTCTTCATTATTTGCCACCATTTGAAGCATTTCTAGCCATTGATTAATTCAATTCATAGGATTTAGGTAATTTTAATTTTAGAAGAAAATCATCTGGTATCGGATTTTTTTCCTTTAAATTCTCATTGGATGTGTCTCCAAAATTAAGGGTCAAGATTAAATCCTTCTAACTTTTAATCCAAGGGTTATAATTAGTCTTTGTCTTTTTAAGACTAAACCTTCACCATTGATTAAATTAACATCCAAATTAATAAATGGTCATTTTACTTTACAAGAAATTCTCCACCCTTGATTACATCTATGGTTGATATCAAAGTCTTCCTAACAAACTTATTCTCACACCATTGATTAAATCAATGGTTATTATCCAGAGCTTCTTTATTAAGTTTATTTCTTAACCTTTGATTAAATCAATGCTAATATTCAAACTAAGTATTCTCAAAGCAGGGTATAAATCAAGTCAAACTCTCTTTTGTTATTCACGCATTATAATATTTATTCTTGTATCTTAAAATAATATTTTTACTTGTATTTTTATCATCCGATAATTAAATATAGTATAAAATACAAGATCTGAAATTTTCTAAAACTGTTTCCAGATTCAGGTTTAGTAAGATCACTGTCTCCATCTAAACAAGATCAAATTTTTCATCGTAGAAAAATTTTTGCTTTGCGGAACCCACCTGGGCCCACGTATGACCAGTTGGGCCCACATACACCTCCTGGGCCCACAATCAGTAAAAAATTTCATAATCATCCACAAAAATCACAAAAATTATAAAATGCACAAATATCAAATCGACACGTAAAATAATTACCTAACGGTAAAAATTAAATTACGAAAAGTTTTCCCTACTTCGAAAATTTTTATTTTCCGATACGAAAGAAATCACTCAAAAAGATCAAATCAAGAGAATAAACAAAATAATTTTACAAAATATCATTTAAATTACTAAACAAGAAAATTACATTAACTCACAAAATTACTTCATTAAGAGATACAGAAATTTGGGGTGTTACGTTTCGCGCTATCATGACCAATGGTCATTAACGACTTCGTGCTATAATGACTATTCATAACATAATCATGATATTCATAATCCTAAATAATCAAAAGTATTCGAGAGAGTGCATTCAGATCTCTATATAAACCGACTTAAATTTACGCGACATATTCACTTTACTCTACGTATACATTCATCACTATATTGACTCAAAGGCGGATTGGTCGAAGTACTTCTACGGGTCTTTCACCCTGTCTCTAATTAACGAACTATCAGATGATCGACCTAAATCACTCCGACGACCACCCCTCAAGTAGAGGACGGATCAGGACCTTTCTGGATTTTTGAAACTAATTGTTGATATGCCAATCCTTCCCCCGAGAAATATCTCTCCAAATAAGAAATCAAGATTTTTTTTAAAAAAAATTTGTTCTAGAAAAGACCAACATTGTTAGAAGACTTACATGTTCTTCAAGTTCTCAATAGTTAAAGCCAGTTGTTGATAAATTTGTTAACAATATCAACGCTCCAAAACTTTACGGGAGTATGTAAAATGTAATCGTATTTCAATATGTGTAACTAGTTTTTCTCATTTTATGCTTGTCAACATATAGTAATAAGATAAGACGAAGATCCCCTTGTTCAATTTGTTGCCAATTGTTGTTTAATTTGGCAAGCATATTAAATTAAAAATAATATAATGAGTGAGTATCATTTTCTAGAGATTATATGTGTCAAATATCAAATTTTCTAAATTAATACTATCTAGACGATGATAAATTAGAGTCAAAGTAAGTTCTAAAAACATTAAACATAAACAATTTCATGCAAAGCTAAGAGCAACGAAACTAACAAGAAAATTACTACAATTAACAAGAACAAACTTGACTTGTAAGAGGAAAAAGGTGAAAACAATAGGATTAGAATGTTAGGGTTTCGATTTTACTTGATCCTTTTTTTTATGCAAACTCAAAATCTATTTTAACCAAGTTATATTTTAAGATTCATGACCAAATGCTCAAAGCTAACCAATATCCAATTCATTGGTAAATTAATCATCTTCAAACTAATTAGAGTTAACTAATTCCTTAGTCTAACCTTAATTAGAAAAGATGCAAACTCAAAATCTATTTTAACCAAGTTATATTTCAAGATTCATGATCAAATGCTCAAAGCTAACCAATATCCAATTCATTGGTAAATTAATCATCTTCAAACTAATTAGAGTTAACTAATTCCTTAGTCTAACCTTAATTAGAAAAGACTTTACCATAAGCAAATGAATCAAAAGTAAGGTCACACAACCCACAACATATATTCCTAGATGTTTGAGAGATTATAGTGTTTATTTCAAGTTCGAAACTCATGCATAATTTTTTTCAAATCATACATAAACCATAAAATCAAATCAAGATTGGTCGAATCAAGAAAAGCATTAAGATAAGAAATAAACACTTGAATCATCAAATATAAATTTGAATTAGGAAAAAAAAAGTTAACATTATCCAAAGACAAGATTCATCATCATCCTAATTAAGAGGTTTAGTTACTCATGAAAAAAAAAATAAAAGAAAACAAAGTAGAGAAGCAAACTCCATGAAAGAATCAAGAGAAAATTGAAGAAATATCATAGTTTTGAAGGTGGAATGACTCTTCCCCTCATCTAGGGTGAAAGACGCCTTCAATTGCTGCTCTTCCTCCCAAGATCCATTTCCTTTCCTTTATATATGCAACCAAAGTATGTGTAAATTTTTCTTTGGTCAATTAATTGCCTAGTTTTTGACTGACTAATCGGTGGCATGCAATGTATTTATTTTCATGGGTGATCAATAAACCAAAAGTAGGCGATTAATCGCGCGTTTGACTTAAAATATTGGACTTGGACGATTAATCAACTAAAAGTGAGCGACTAATCACTCAACATCATAATCTTCTTTCTTATTTCTTGTTATTTGTTCAAACATCCCATCTTCTCCCTTGATTAATCACCTATAAGAACACATTTAACACACAATGAATACCTTACTAAACACAACAAAACATGCTTAAAAAATGATTTAATTTTATTTAAACTTTATTAACAAAAGAAGGTTATTACTTGTACTATAAACTAACTAAAACTTAAGAATAAAGTTCAATCAAAGAATTAGATAACGATAAAAATAAAATTTTACTTAGGAAAAATATACTTTTCATAAGTTCATCACAATTCATCTGACAAAATCCTACAAGATGACTGAACATGCATCGAACTAAACAAACAAATAATAATATATTTGGCAAAACCATATCTAATTCTATTTGATCAAGAATTTTGAGTCTCGATTTGAGTAGAAGTAAAAAAGTTATTTTTCCATTGAATCAATCTATAATTTGTAAACTATAATTTGGATATCTATTAATAATTACAATGAAATGGCATAGAATAAAATAAAATAATTTATTTTATGATTTAAGAAGTAAACAAAAAGACAAAAGTCCATTAAATTCCATTTTTTTAAAAGTCAAAATAATAGCAACTATGTCATCTTATCTCATTCCCTTCGTTCAATCTTTTTTAACCTATCTAAATATAGCATATCCTAAGACAGTAATCGTGTAGAGGAGAAAGAAAGGAAGTAATATATTTGAGCCATAATTTGTTACATTTTTTTATTCATTTAATTAAAATATATTTAATTTTATTTAAAAATATTACAATTTTATATACAAAATATATATAATAAATAATATTAAATAAAATATAAAAATAAATATAAGGACCATTCCTATTCTTCACATGATATACTGCTAATGTTGGACCAGCTGGTCAAATCCAGCTTCGACATATTTTACAACCACTCATACTCATAATGATTGATGATCCACTTCAAAGTACAACTTATTTTCATTAGGTTAAACATTAAAGTAATTAGAGTATTATGCCATCGAACTTGTAGCTTAACTGGCATTAGTCTCAGTCTCAAAAATTGAATAATAACAGTTAATATGATTATTTACTTATAAAGTAATCACCGTATAATTTTACATAATTATTACTATATCATTAGATTAATTTTATTTTACATAATTATTATTTCTTTTTATGTTAAATTAAAATTTTGATTTCTATATTTTTAATTCATTTTTAATTTAGTTCATATAATTTTTTTTAAATCAATTCTTATACTTACAATTTTTTAAATAATTTTTATCATCAAATTTTATTTATTTAATAAGTATTTTTTTAAATATTTATTTTTTCATAAAACATTTAATAAGTACTCATACATTCCAGTATTTTAGTAAGTATTCTTATAAATATTTATTTCTTATGAGTAAGTGTTCATTTGTTAAGTATGTATTTTTTTATATTTTTTATTTTTATAAAATATTTAGTAATAATTAAAATGACAGTATTATAATGAAAATTAAGAATAAAAACTATTTTAAAAATGTTGATAAGTATAATAATTAATTTAAAAAATATAAAAAATAAATTGAAAATGAGTGAGTAATATAAAAACTAAAGGTTAATTTAACCTTCTTTTTATTTCTAAAAATCTCTTACTGTCACTCACTGATCAGAAGTCAAAACTCAAAACTCAAAACCAAGGACAAAATAAGACGGATGCTATTGTACACCAGTTGATGTTATGGTGTATCATATTCTATTGATTTTATTTTTTAGTAGAGGTAATTTTTTTTCGTAGTAGGTGACAGTCAAAATTTGACAAAATAAAGTGTCGCGTGAACAATAATTCTAAATTCAAATTTTTTAAATTGGGTTTAAAAATATAAATTAAAAAGTTTTTTTGAAAAAAAAATTTAAAAGAGAGTTAAAAAAATTAAATTTTTTTTTTTTTGAAACAAAAAAAATTTAAAAAAGAAGTGTCCAGTATTATCATCATAAAAAGATGCTTACGTGAACAATACTTCTTGGAAGCATTGTTCATGCGACATCCTTTGTGATGATCTTGTACAAGACTTCTTTTCGTCTAATATATATTTATATAGTATTAAAGAATATACAAAGATAAATGAAGATAAAAATAAATAAACATTAAAAATTTAATTTTTAAGAAATTATTTATGCCATAAAAAAATTCTTTTATTTTTTTATAAAAAATATATTTTTATATAAGATTCTAAATATAAATAAAATGATAAGGTTCTGCGTAAGTGTCGTGTGAAACAATCTTTTTAATTCAAATTTTTTGAGTTAAAAAAAATTAAAAAAGGTTTTATAAAAAATAAAAAAAATAAATAAAAAAAAAGTGTGGCGGCATCATCACAAAGAATCTGCCGATTTAGGAAAGATGTTCACGCGACATCCTTTGTCGTGATGCATGTGGCACAATATTTTAATTATTAGTATTGATGTTGAGCAATAGCCGGTTGTTCTAGGAGATGATAAGATTTCTGGGGAAGAGAAGTTGTTAGAAACGTTGCAGGAAACTGTATCTGTAGATGAGAATGTTTTTTTGACAATAGTTAAAGCTGTCAAAACAGCACTGAATAACATGTTAGTAAAAAAGTAATACCCACTAGAGAATAAAGAAACTAGAAAGAAAGCAAAAAATAATAGCAAACTCAAACAGTAACAATATCTTTCTACGTCCCTCAGATATTACGAATAAAAGAAAGTGATACTTACGACACTTTTAAAAAGAAAAAGAAATAAGAATAAAAAATTATCATAAATAATTTATTTAATATTAATCAATTTATCAAATTTTATATAATTAATTTATATATTTAAATTAATATAATATTAAACCAACGGTTTACCTTTAATTTGGTACTGAAAACCAGCCGCATGGAATCACGAAAACCAAAAGTTCTGATTTTAACTCCGTTCTTAGTCACAGTCCAACACAGAGAACATGAACATACATAGAACTTAAAACACAGAATCATTGAACATAGAACTAGAACATAGACAAATTATCTGAGCGCAACTCGCGTATCCCATGATACACTCGTCCAACATGACAGACGAGGAACTCATACAGAAGCTGGAGGACTCCACCATCAACGCACAGCATCACCAGTTGGAGACTCTACTCTCAATCCTTCATCACAATGGCTGCGTGCGCTATCTCCACCCCTACCTCTCATCCTTCAAGGGAGACACTGACACAGTTGATTCTGCTACTTTCAGACGTGTGGTGCCCTTGCCTTCCTACGAAGACTATGCTGACTATATCAACCAAATGGCAGATGGGAAAGAAGATCATGATCACCCTCTTCTCTCTGTTGATCCTCTCCTCTGCTTCTTCTACAGGTGGGCACCCCTCTAATCTCAATCAATATCCCAAAAGCCTTCATCTTTACATCTATTTGGTAAAAGGGTCATCAGAAATAGTTACGCTATGGTTCTAAGCTTTGTATGTGACGTTTTCTTAAGTTTTGTTAATTTTTCTTAATTTTTGTTTGACGATAAAAGTTCATAATTTTGTATGTGGCTTTTTCATTCTCAGCTCTGGAACAACCTCCATGAAGCCTAAATTGATCCCTTACTTTGATTCAAGCCTTTCAAAAGCTGCCTCCTTTATTGGTCACCGAGGCAGTGTTGCTGTTCTTCAGAGGTAAAATTAATCAAATTAATTTTAATTTCTGCCAAAATTTGAAGGATCTTATATTTGTTTGGTTAGATGAGTTTTAAACCTCTACCTCCTTGCGGGCTGTTTCCTCCAAGGCCTGCGGTCAACAAGATCCTATGGTTTCTCTATGCTGACAATATTACTACTACTAAGTGTGGCTTGAAGGTCATGGCTGCCTCTTCATACCCTTTACAAAGTGGTAAGGCCACCTCTCAACAACTTTCTAACTATTCTAGTCCTCCAGAAGTTATTCTTGGATCTCATGTTGAGAATCAAATGTATTGCCACCTTCTCTGTGGCCTTCGGAATCTTGATGTTATAGATGGGATTAGAACCCCTTATGCCATAGGCTTGATTAAAGCATTTGGTTTTCTGGAGTCCAAGTGGGAGCAGCTATGTGATGATCTTAACCATGGGTTTCCAAGTTCTGAAATTTTAGAGGTGGCAATGAGGGAAGCTGTAACTAAGACACTTGGTGGTCCTCAACCAGAATTGTCAAATAGAATAAGGTTAATTTGTGAAGGTAAAAACTGGGGTGGAATTGTATGCAGATTGTGGCCAAACATTCGTTATATCAGGTGTGCTACCACTGGAAGCATGAAGCAGTACTATCCAAAGCTTAAGTATTATGCAGGAGAGGTACCTATTTTAGGAGGAGATTACTTTGCTTCAGAGTGCTGTGTGGGTATAAATTTAAACCTAATGCAACCCCCCGAGGCAACACGATTTGTAATACTTCCAACTGCTGCTTACTTTGAGTTTCTTCCATTTAACATGAATGAGGGCAATGATGTTGGTGAAGAAACAGTGGACATTAGCGGTGTAGAGGTTGGGAAGATGTATGAAGTGGTTGTTACTACTTATAGAGGATTTTATCGCTATCGATTGGGTGATATAGTGAGAGTTGTTGGTTTCTATAATTCATCTCCACAAGTGGAATTTGTTATGAGAGCACCTAAAACTCCTGCTGAGATTCTAACTGAGAAAGACTTGATTTCAGCAGTCGAAAATTTTCAACTTGCACTAAGAGGTGCTATGAGAATTGAGATTGTTGAGTTTGCAAGTTTCTTGGACCAGGAGTCAAGGCCAAAGCAGTTGAAGGTATTTGTAGAAGTCCAAGAGGAATCTAATTTTCTGGAGGATAAACTGGAGGAGTCAGTTATAATTTTTAAAAGGTGTGTTTCCTCTCGAGAGTGGCTTGGGCGCTATGTACAAGGTGCAGAGGGATAAAGGTCAACTAGGGAACTTATTGATATTCATCCTAAGGCCTGGAGCTTTTGATCAGTTATCAGAAGTAGCCATTAAGAATGGAACACCAGCTAGTCAATATAAACCACCCAAGATTATACGGAATCATGAAATTGTCAAACTCTTGGAAAAATTAGCTTTTGTGACAGTATCTTTCGATGGCTAATAATATGCAGTGAATGGACTGGATTGCTACCAATACGTCTATCTCCACCTTCTCAAATTCAACTTTCTTGATGGATGTCGATTTCAATCTGATCCTATTTTAGTAACATAATGTCTGAAAGAAGCTTAGTTGCTTTTTACAATAATAAAAATCTGTGTAATTGAAGGATTAGTTATTTGGGAGACAAGTAATATATGTTTTCAAGAGGTTGTTCAACATTCTGTTTGAGGAAATTCTTGAAATTCTTTATGAAACTGCTGTAAGGGAAAAGGACATGGATCTATTACATTTGATCTTTTTGTGGTTAATTTACCTTGTAATTAATTATTTTCAAACCAGATCATTTTAATAAATTTGAGTTCTTTATTTTCAAATGCAATAAAATGGGGTTCCCCCTTTATGGAGCTAAAGTGCAGATTCTATACTGCTGCCTTGGAGTATATTTCCTGAATCATTGACATGAATACAACCATTATGAATTATAAAACTTGAGAAAGAATTCAACCATAATTAATATGGCTAGTAATTCAATCATCAACCTGCGTGTTTTTCTTTTTCGCCACACACTGCAAAACTCCTGCTTCCTACGCGTTAATGACTGCTTGTAATTGTTCCAGGCTTTTCCCCTTAGTTTCTGGCACTGCTACAACTATAAATAATATGGCTAGCGCATTGATTGCAGCATAAAGAATGAAGGTACCTGATAATGGCATACACAAGTGAATTTACACTTCCACATGATTCTTGAACATCAATCTTCTATGGCTATTCCCAAGTGGTAGACTGATTATCATCATCATTATATAACAATGCCAATCATTACTCCTCTAAATGAAATGAAACTGAAAAATATAACTTGTACTTACCATAGGAGCTCCAACTCATGAGAAAGTTGAAAGTATAAGAACATAACCATGCACCAAACCAGTTCACTAATGTGGCCGTGCTTCCTGCCAGCCCTTTAATGTTGATAGGAAATATCTGCAACAGAAGGTAATATTGAGCAAGATTTATTCTATCTCTTTGCTGAAAAAAGACTTGCTGATTCTGATAACAGCGGACAAGTTTTAGAACTGGAGTATTTGCAAGTTGATTTTGGCATAGTAACAAACACAAATAGTTACTTCCCAAATTGAAGGAAAAAAAAAAGGTAAATACAGTTGAGAATCAACATTCGATAGTTCTTAAGTACAACATTTATTTTGGAAATTACATGTAGTAAATGTTTAATTAATTTTGCATCTCTTCTCTTGCTTGTGCTTATCTTATTGACCTTAAGAGTGGAGGCAAGAAGTACCTCGGACATCACAACCCATGGAATTGCTCCCATTCCTATTGAAAATGATCCTATATAGACCTAATATCACCAAAAGAGTTGAAGTCACATAATTTATGTCAGAAGGAGAATGAGTTAATATTTCTGAGACACATCCAAGAAAATAGCATCATGAAAGAAACAATAATGATCATACCAGTACGCCAGTTAAAGCAAGTGCTGGGACTGCCCCCACACCCACCTCATGAACCTGGTTCACACAATGATATCACTTTCACATAAATATAAGGATGGAAAACTGGAAGCTGTAGGGTTCTTAGTTGGGATGTACCTTAAGATAGAATGCAACTGCTATAAATATACAACCTGCGACCAATCCCGATCCAGAGACCTAAACGAAACCAAGAAAGAACAATAAGAATATTATACATGAAGCAGATCTTCATAAGCAAACGAAAGTTTGAAGATAAACTGTTCTGTGCTTTGAATTTACCAGTAATAGGGGCTTCCTGCCAGCTTTATCTATCAAGGCTGCACCAAGACCTGTGATCACAACCTGCAAAACAAAAATCATGATGAGTTGGTTTACGGGAAACAAATATCAGATTTTCCAAGAACTAGTGAGCAAGTTAGAATTAAGAACCTGAAGGCAAGCATATAATATGGTCCCAATGGTGGAAGAAAATCCTATGACATAATAAAATCCACAGATATTCGTTGCCAAAACAAAATAAAAATCTGAATGCTTCATGAAGTTTATTTAAGTTATCTAACATGCTTTCAATGAGAAGTGTGGCAGTGGGAATTATGGAACAAATGCAAATGGTGGTATGCAAGAAAGTATGATGGTGTCAGAGACTCGGAATGCAGAGTTACGATTACAGCAATTCTCAAAGTACCTGCTAGCTCAAAAATACTGCTGGTATAAAAGCAAACTCCATTGATTCCCCCTAATTGCTGGCAGACCATAAGCCCTACTCCAATCTGGTCATTGATGTATAAAATTAGTCATTTGTTGGCCTTTATGGTGTACTTGCTTGGGTAGTTGAAAAATGGTAAGATGAAAAAGTTTGAATGAAAATCACTTCAAATTTGCTTGGTACAACAAAAACATGAGAAGGTGGAAAATAAAATGTACTTCATTTTCCCTCTTGGTTGAAAATCATGATTTTCAACCTGTACTCTATTTTCCACCTCTCCACCTAGTCAAGCAAACATATACATAAAGAAAGTGAAGTGATATTACAGTGGCATTATCCAAAAGGAAAAAAAAATAAGGCAGCTTCCAATCATAAGTTGGAGTAGAGAGAGGTAGTTACAGTGACCGAGCGCAGATATCTTCTTTGAAACAATTCCAGCAGCTTGGGTTTTGGGAGCCGTTCTAAACTAGTTATATAATCCTGTGTGGCAGTGACAGATACACCCTCTTAATCTCATTATCTTTAGAATGCTTTGTCTTTTAACATTGTGCATGGAGGCCAAGTCACAGAATTATATCTAACAGCATAGGAACCTGAATTTCATCTGCCTCTAGAGATATATCAGCATCTTTGCCACGAAGTATCTGCAGTGCTGCCTCAAAATCTTTTTCACGTCCTCTCTTTGCCTGCAGTCATTGTTTGATTGGTACTCTCGATGTGTTATGAAAACCACTGCATATTGTCCTCTTATAAACACATTAAAAAGAATATGACAATTCATTTCTTACCAGCCATCTAGGAGACTCCGGAATGAAAAACAGACCCAAAAGCAATACAGCAGTGGGAAAGAGGCCTGCAAGGAAAAAGAGAGAAATGATGAGGGAAATAAAACTTTTATTCAAATATAACCTGGTTAGTTTAAAGCCAACTTCTTATTATGTTGAATTAGTTTTGATTAAAAAATTCTTCAAATAGGAACTAGTTTTTCAAATTTTAAGTGAAACATAAAATTCTAAAACCCACTTCATTGTACCTAATTATCTGGGTTGAGGGTTGACAAATACCTATTTTCTAAATTTGTCTGTTCTACCTATCCCCATCTTCTTGTTGGAGTTAGATTCAAATTGAGAAGAAAACTCACCTGTTAAAGCTAAAGCCCTCCATGAAAGTACTGTTCCAATTATGTATGCCACAGACACTCCAGCAACGATCATGAACTACAAGGGGAAAAGAATAAAACAAAACTTAGATACCATTGCTACCTTTATTGCATACTACTCAGTACTTACTACATATTCAATCAGATCACTGTAAAGAAATATATATCTGGAGTCCAATGATCCCAAAAGTTACAATAAGTATTGCAGTTCTTCAAAATCTACCTGATTTAAGGTAGTCAGTGCCCCTCGGAGTTCTTTTGGTGCAATTTCAGCTATGAAGACAGGAACCTTATATAATCCATCAAATATACGGTTCAGACTTTAATAAACATGCAAGTGTCTAAAATGAAATTTTGTGAATCATTTCATTGACCACATATGAAAAAACTCCCATTCCATATCCTGTTGCTAGCCTCCCAATGTCCAAAGGCACTGGTCCCTGTATAAAAGAAAAAAGTTCTTTCATATTAGGTCATAATCCTTGGAGAACGTTTATGGAAAATAAAACATAATACAAGTTTTGTAGTAAGAACCTCAGAAAAGTTTATAACAAGCCACCCTGCGACACAGAAAGCACTTGACACTCTCATTGCCTGCATATATTCCGAAATCAACTTTTTTAACACCTTGAATACCCCAAATGAAAAAAACAAGTTAGAATTCAATCACAAAACAACAATCATAATTTCCCTTAACTTACCCCTTTTCGTCCAATAAAATCAGCAATTGGTCCACTTGTTATTGCGCCAATCATCGCACCAAAAGTCAAGATGGAGCCAAACAAGGAATACTGCATATGGTCAATACACGAAAAGCAAAGAAAATTAGATCAAATCCAGGGCTAGTTTGCTAGTACTGACATCAAATCTATCAAGTGAAACTTTCCTAAATTTGAAAATTATGAGTACATAACAATCATAAGTTTGCCACCAAAACATTTCCTAAATTTTTTCTATGAAGCCAGCCAATCTTTCAGTGAAACTTTGTAGATCATTATCTTGCATTTCAGTTTTGATCAGCTGAGCCATGAACTTTCTGAACATTGTATTTCTTGCTACATTTTCCATTATTCCTATCAATCATTATATTTCTGTAATTCGTGACATGTATTTCTGAATAACTATTGGCTTACCTCTGCCAAAGACAGACTGAGATCCTCCGTGATAGCATCTTGAGTGGGAGATGAATAGCCAGCCTGCAAACACAAAAATAACCATTCCACAGAGAAATATATATATCTATCAAACTCTTAGTAAATTAAACTAACATGTTTCTGTTCTCAGATTTTTTTATTTGTCTTGTTTCAAGGGGTCCCAAAAAGTGCTTCTTTTTCGCATTTTAACTATACATCCGATTTATTTTGGGATGGGTAATGTTACAGTTACACTAAGTTCAACTATAAACTACACACTTACACAAGCTCCAAATTCATAGGAACCACAGACTGCAACAAATGTAGTGAAGTAAACCATCCATGGATGCCCTTTGCTTTCATGGTCCAGCTGGTTTTTCTGTTCCCCAATCAGTGGCTCTCTGACTCCTTTCTGCACACCATCCTCCACATCCTGTTCGATCGCCATGTTCACCTTCTGTGTACAATCACTAGTTCCTTAGTCTGTATGATGGAATATATAGGAAAAAGAGGAGGGGCAGTCAAAGAAAAACTCAAATGCAAAGAAGCATGCTGTTATGGAATCAAGTTAAATTTTTGTTTTTTCCCTCTTATAAACCATGTGAGGTAAAAACGTAAAATTACAACATGGTAAGCTTTGTCCCACACAAAAAAGCTGGCATTCATTCATCGTATTAATTTTCAACTTGCTCAACTGGATCTCATGTTATTATTGGGTGGACAAGGGAGTCGCAGCTGTCGCTTCTTTTGCAGTCTAAGTAAGAAAACTTGACTTTGTTGTGAACACAGCAGCCAGCTCACGATGAACATTATCAATAAATGGGATAACTATATCTTGTTATTTTGTCTCTTGGGACAACAATTGCGTCCTTTCTTTTTTATTCTTTATTTTTTGGGGGTAAACCAACAATTGCGTCTTTAACTTTGTATGTTAATCTTTAACGTTTGGCGGTTGGTGTGGATTGTGCGAAAGATTTAAAGTAATGAACTCTATCCGTTCAACAAATGAGGTAAAAATGAGCTGACTCAATCTCAATTTATTCATGTACTGTATGTCTATTCTATAAATAAGTGATGATGTAGACGTGACTGTACATCGCGGTCTAGCACGTGATAATATAAAGCTATGTAAAGTTTTAAAAAATGTTAGAATGTGTTTGATTTGTAATTAAAATATTTTAAAAGTAAGTTTAGAATATTAAAATATGTATTAATATGTTTGTTAAAAAAATTTATTAACAAAATTCAATTAACTTCAATAAAAATGATTCACAAATTTCAGTTAGAGTGAAAGGAATAATTTTTATTTTTTATTAAACAAAAGTTTGTTAGAAAATATTTTCTCTTTCAATCTTGTTTCAAAAGTAATTTTAATTTTTAATTCAAACAATATTCATTTTACCAAATTCACTTTTGAGAAAAAAAGTTCTAAAACATAAATTATATTACTACAAATTCACTTTTAATTAAACTTAAGTTTACAAAATCAAATTAATTCAAACTTAAATTTACCAACTTTAATCTAAACACACATTTAATCTACATTGATTTTTTACTTTTTCCTTTTACACCTATCTTCTATGTAAAGAGAGATAAATTAACCTTTCCCTTTTCTTTCTATTTTTACCTTAAAAGATTGGCTTTTTTATTTAAATAGTATATTTTTCAACTTTAATTCCTATTATATCATACTTACAAGATTAATTTTCAAAATGTACTTATTTTTTTAATATTGAGAAGTTGATTAAGTAAAAGTAACTTTTCAATGTAAGTATTTTTTTTTATAAGTTGAGAAGTCGGTAGGTTAAGAATTGACTTTTTAACTGTTTTTTTTTTCATTATACTGAATTACAAAATTAAAAATCAAGACTCCATTGAAGTAACTCAAGCTCACAAATACTGCTTCCTAAAATTTAAGAAGCCTCACATTCAGTCATAGTGGCAATAGTATTAGGGGTTCAATCACTTGTAGGTTGCTTCCTTCTCTCTGGTCTTCCGCCTTCATTGCAAAGAAAGGTGACAAATCTTTCATTCTTGGATTCAACACTACACCAGGTAAGGTAAGGAAGATCTTTTCTTTTTCCTAGGACCATTTTGGTTCATGCTCTTAGATCAATAGTAGACTGGGTTTTGCTCTTGGGTAGTATGTTTTTTAACTTTCAATTTTTTTTTTCTCTAAATAATTTAGAAGAGACCACCCATTATCTTCTACATTTGATATATTTTCATGATTTCATCCAAAGGCAAGACCAAAAGACTGCTAAGTCCATTAAAGAAATCAAATGGGGTTGCATCAAATTCAATGTAATCCATGAAAGCAGATGAATTTTAGTAACGAAACAAAGAAGAATAAGGGAGTTCACAAATAAAAAAGAAAGAGGAGAGATAAAGAAAAATGGAAACAAGTTACATGATAGAAGTATTCAGTTTTAACAGTTTAGAAGTCATTTCTTAATTAATCGATTTCTTAACTAATATTAAAAAATAAATAAATAAATATTAATATTGAAAATTCAGTTCATGTCAGACGAACTTTTGAACATTAAAAAAATTAGCGTATTTTAGGAATTAATCTTATAACTACAATACAGTAGGAATTAAAGTTAAAAAATGCATTATTTAAATAAAAAAGCCTAAAAGATTAGCATTAAAAAATGTAAAAAAATAAAAATAAAGTGAAAGAATAATATTATATGGAAAATTTCAACCAAATGTAAGAATAACATTGGTGTAAAGTTTTCAATAACATTATATGGAAAATTTATTCTTTTGTATGCGATTCTTGTGCGGTTTTAAGATTTAAAAATATATGATTCATTATAGACTAATAATAATAATAAATTGTTAATTTATTAATTAAAAAATCAATCTATGGAAATGATTGACGGGAAATTGTGAGAACAGGCATCTTAGCCTCGACCTTCACTTTTCCACTCTTTACGGGACGCATATTTTTAACTTTTCGATCACCAATGCTGGAAAGAGCTACCACTGTCGATTCAAGAGAGGCTTCACCTTGCGTACTCGGAACTCCGTCATTCTTGATTAGATATATTAGCATTTATTTTCTCACTTTATGCTTTTAATTGAATCGATGTTGCATTGAGAGGAAAATTTCATTGAGAAGGTACCAGAAGATTTGGAAAAACTGAATCTAATTTTTGAGAAGCGACGGAACACCAACAATGGGAGCCTCCACTTCGACTGAGCCGAGGGTTCCGGCGGAACAACGTGAATCGACGATCGACGGTTGAGGATGGTGATCATTGTAAAACGTATAAAGTACACTCTCTTAATATAAAAATGGGAGCTTACCAGTTTATACGTCATAGCAAGTCATATTTTACATCTTAAATACGTCTATCAATGGACAAAACTTAATATAGAATCCTCCTTTGAAACTTGAAAGACCTTGAAAAAAAAAGGAATGCTATATCCTTATATAAATTGTTCTTAATAATTCTTTTAATATTAAATAAAAAAATATTAAATAAAAATATAAATATATTTACAATCAAGAATATAAAAAATATTTAATATTTTTTATTTAATAATTAAAATAATTAGTAAGAAATTTAAGTAAGATGATAAAATATTTCTTTAAAAATAATAATCAGCAAGTAGGATTGCCAATTGGAGGGTTCCAACCCTTTTAATTAGAGAACAGTTTTTTACACACCATTTTATACATTATAAGTGGTTTACAGAATTTTCTGCCATACGAAAAATGTTTAAGCATGTTGAATTAAATTTGAAGTGTGTTTAAGATATATAGTCATGTTTACATATATAAAATCGATATACAAATATCATTATCCCTTTTCAATTATTAGAGTTAGAGCACGACCATATGAGTTCGTAATGGTAGGTATAAACAGTAGGCTTCGTGTACCAATTATCCTGAACTAACATTCGCAATAGTTTTTTTTTTTTCATTTTTTTGTGGAAGTAAATTTAGCTTGTATTTTTATGTTTTTAGTTAGTATTTTGTAAAGTTAGTTTTATAAATTTTAATGTGATAGGCTTAAGTAATAAAGTAAAACCATATCAAAATAAATTAGTGTATTTAATTTTGGAGGAAATGGCTTTTTTTAAACTTCATCGTATATTAATTCTTTTCATCATAATTGAGTAGCTTAAATTGGAAATATAAACTTTTTATTATTATGATTGTGTCTGTAGCATAAGAGATGTCTAAGTTCATGCATGTAAACACATTACATATTAATGAATGGAGACTCGAGAAGTATCATATCTAAGTTCATGCATGAGAATCAGTATAAATTCATGTATCGATTAATGAGTGAGATAAATACTATATCTATCAATGGAAAAAGACTCAAAGGGAATATCATGTTTAAGTTCATGCATGAAAACTTATGTAAATTTATGTATTTATTAATGAATAGAGACTCAAAGGGTATCGTATCTAAGTTTGTACACAAGTGTGTATAAATTCATGTATCTGTTAATAAGCAAAAATATAATGTTCAATTGATTATGAGATGAAAATTTACTTGACAAAAGTCGCAAAAGACAACTTATATTAATTAAGAGGTAAAATATAGTAAAGATTGATGATAAGAATAAACCTTTAAAGCCAACCAAAAAGGAGCAAAAATTCAAAATTCATTCAAGAATGAAGTAATTAAAGAATAATTAAGGGTGTTAAAATAAGCTCAGCACAATTGACCGAATAGCCGACCAGAAAGTGTGAGCAAAGTTAATAAAATTTAAATTTGACAATTTTTTTACCCAATATGACTTGACTCAATTATAGATTGATTCGTCTCTATTTGGCTTGGGCCAACCTGATAGCCCGAGGGATATTTCCAGCCCAACAAGCCAATGACCCAGTGCTTAAGAGGAAGCAGACAACAATTGGATTTTGGAGCCCAATTACTCGCAAGAACAAAACCTTTATATTTTTGCATCACTCGCCCCAAAGTTTATATGCTCTCACAAAGTTGGGTGAGACTATTAACATTTTCAATTACCTATTCACATTTTTTATTAATTAATAATAATTTTATTTTTTTATTTTATATTTCAAAAAATTAAGATTAACTAATGAGGAGTGTAAATAGATAATTAATAGTGTCAATAATCTCATTTTCACAAAGTTTCATGTGTATTTTTACTCGATTTTGTCATCTCTAATGAAGGTGAAATTACATAACAAGTTCATGACAATTGTAACGTTTCATGTTAGTGTTTATCTTGATATTGATTTACAATCTACAAATTGATCCAAATGTTGACCACAGGATGGCAATGGGGTGGGCAGGGGGCGGGTAGTGCTTCCCCCGCCATCGCTCCCGTCTCATTATAGGTACCCATTTGTGATCCCTGCGAGTAGGCAGAGGTATTCATAGATATTCACAAGTAATTAATAATTTAAATAAAATATTAAAAATTACAAAAAAAATATAAATAAAATAAATTTTAACACATACTATAACTTTGTTCAACAATCTAAGATTCTTACAAAATTAAAAGAATATTATAAATAACAAACTAAATTCAATTATATTTTATAATAATCGGTTTACATAAATAACTATTACATAAATAATATATATTTTTTCAACAAATATTATCATTATGGGTTCATTCAATAAAAAATTATTTTAAAATAATAAAAATATAGATATTTTCATCTTATCTCAAAGTAAGAAAAAAAATCATAATATATAATATATATTAAATGAAAAAATATACTTAATGAGTTTGTGAGAACCTGCAAGACGGGTACTATAATCCATGTCTATGCTCTCATTTATTAAATAGATATTCATCTCTTGCCTCATCGCGAATAATCCTCACGGATCTATTCGAGTATGAATAATTTTATCATTCCTAATACCAATAGTTAAGCTTTAAAACTAAAGGGAGGAGAGAGAAAATATCTTATATTAGATGAATAATTTGCTTAGATACTTCAGAATTGTCTTTGATATTATATGCTATATTTTTGGTACAATTTCCCCGCATAATAATAACAGAATTCTTCCTGCCTAAAATAGAATATTGATCTTCATCAAATAAACAATCAGATTTCAAAACATACCAATTCCAACCTAGCAAAGTGAAATGAAATCTGTGAACAAAAGGGAGGCAGATTTATACAATTATAAACAATTAATTAACAAGAAAAAATAGACGAAACTACCAAACCTGTAAGCTAAAATAAAGCATAACCATATTTTCAGTCTGTCAACATAAATATCTGGCACAAGAGCTATCCTAGGGCAATCCTCGCCGACATTCCTTTGGTATCTTGTACATAAAGCCTAAAGGGGGGCATTAGTCAATTTTCACTCCGTGTAAAGCTGCAAGACAACTAAATCAGTTAAACATTCGGGCAATGTCATGAGATTCCCCAGACATTTAGACATGTCACGAGACTGAGGCACATGAATAGATATTACAGAGTTCTTGCATAGAATTCCAACCAATTTGGTAGAACTATTAACTTTGATAGACCTTAAAAGTTCTGTTTGGGCAGTTGACAACCTCCATATTATCAAGAGCAGTGTAGTTTCTTATACACCTTGGCAAATAATTTAATTTGCTACAGTTGTGGATACGCAGTGTTCAAACTTCAAAGAGGACTTATTTGCAGTATGCTATCAAACAAAAAAGCAAGATTATATATAATACATAATTGTCAAGGACTGAAGGGAGATCCAACTCCCAAATACACATTTCAGGTAAGCTTAAAAACCAAATGTCTGAGTCGAATCATGCTACTGAATTTTTGGGGAAGCTACTTATTGCAAAGAACCTAAAAGCTTCAACATCTTTAAAGAATGCAACTGCAAATGGAATCACGGTTACCAAATGCTTCAATCTTCATAACCAATGCAACACTGGTTAGAAATTCTGTATCTGCAACACGAAGTAAATTGAACCACAAAAACGGTTATTCTCAAAAGTTACCCAATTTGATAGATAAAAAGGTCCACTTCTATTAGTTAAAGACATCAAAATTATTGAACGATATCCTAGAAAACATTTAACAACATTTAAACTGATATGGGTGGGATGCGCCTGGCCGATGATGTGGTGCAAGGCCATTTAAACTGTTTTGCTTCATGATGCACCATAAATACTCCTTCATCTTATACATTATATTCCCTCTGTACAAAAACTTTGTGAAGCATCATTCATTCCTCTTGACTCATGCCATTAAAATACTGACAGATTTGTGAGTTATTATGGAAAAAACAAGCCATTGTAAGGCTAAATAAATATAATCCATTAGATTTGATTAGTAAAACTCCACCTTGCTAGCAATGGTAATACTATCTTATAATCTTATTGAATATGCCAAAGCTAGCAGCCGTAGTTAGACCAACCTAATAACTCAACAACCAGCAACAGTATTGAATATCTATCATTTAGCAACAATTCCCCAGCTTAATTACCTTAGTAACTTAAAACATTACGCAAAAAACATAATATATATATATATATAAGTAAAGATGATTGATTCAGAAGAACCAATTCCCCCGACTGTATTCCATCTACATGTACACTCGAGACATCATGCTATGAAATAGATAATATGGTTGGAACATAATATGGCTGAAACATGTTGGCATCAGTTTTTTAATGATTACAACTTAAGACGCTGTTTTCTTTTTTCATTGAAAAATCTAATTTGAAAGATATCCTAGAAAACATTTAACACCATATAAACTGATTTGGGTGGTATGCGCCAGGCCCATGATGTAGTGCAAGGCATGGGCGACACGCGAGAGTTGCAGTAGCAAGCTACTGCTATGGACCCTCTCCCTTAAAAAATAAATTTAATATCATGTGAACCAATGGCCCACGTATCAGATATTAAACTGATAAGAACAGATACTACACTTGATCTTAGCCAAAAGGCCGAGAAAGGTATGCTTTATGCCGGTGCAGATGATTTTATTTATAGTTGGCTTGTGCCTTACTACTTTATGCTTGTACAATGTGGGACTTATCAAAGAGAAAAAGAAAAATGAGAAATAGATCATACTAATTATCAAAATATAAGTAATTTGTGCAGTTCACCTGGGTCTGTCAAAGGAACACATTCATGTTGGCAAAGCTGATGACCAGCTTACTTAGAAGTTTAGGACTACACATGCTGGAATTTGAAAGCTTGTCTTAGCTTATAAAGCCAATGGACCTCAAAACTCTTTTGTCCATCTCTTTAAGAAATAAAATTACTTTGACATGTTTAGCAACAAAAAGGTACAAAAACAATTATTAACCGAGAGGAACAGTAAAAAAAGGTACATTCCTAGAGATAATACTGATTATGGACTGTTGTTGGTTGTGAGAATGTGACAATGGAGGTTAATATGACAGAGGCATTACAAAGGATAGCCGAAAAGCTTCCAAAAGAGGTTGAAAATCCTACACTATTCTATTTTTTAAGAAGCAGGAAGGAGCTTGATCTTTGCAGCTAAAGGACTTTTATGGCTAATTCTCTGCCTTTAATGAAGGTGATTATGCTTCAATCATCAGAAGGTGTCACTAAATAAAGTTGCATATTATTCGGTTCTTATCAATTTGTCGGCTGTTTCAATCTCAAACAAGCTTGTTTGAGACTGATTTTGTCACAAAAGCTTTTGGCATTTGAAAGAGATTATAGAATGATACAACTTGCAAGAGATCGCACATGCAACTGATAAATAATAGCACCTTTTTTTATGCTTATAGCTACAACGAGACTAATATGTTGTTATCGTTAATTATGCTAGATGACAACAATTAGAGCTCCAAAATATCATGAAGCTTTTGAATAATTTATTTCATTCTGCATATTGCCTATATTGTCTTACAAAGAATGCATTAATTTAAGTTAACCCCACCTATTATAATCCTGTTATTTAAACAAGGGAACTTGTATATTTGTCTGATAATAATATTAATAACCCTGCCAGCTCTTTTATTTTTATGGCCCATTACTGACCGTTGTACAATAAAACAACAGCCAGTTGGGCAAGTTTTCAAGAATAAGAATAATCCAACCAAGCATCATAAACATAGGCCGCCTGGATTAACCCATAAATTTACTTATAGACACTCTATCTATATAATTGTTCTTTTTCTTTATCTCTTTTGAAGTGTTTAGTTACAGACAGCATTATCTTTATTTAGCATTAATGCTTGTTTAAGTTGTACATAAACCCATTTGTACCAAAAATATATAAACTTAACCCATATCGTTATCCCCTGATGAGCCACTAAGGTGGTCCATATGTCAACTGTAAAGTTCACATAACCATGCTGCAACTCTTCAATCCTGCAATGGACATAGAAAATAAACCGCAGTAGCAATAGCGCTGATCTAGTTCAACAAATAGTAGTAAGTTGTGCCTCAAGGAGAGATACAAGCGTCAACTGAGCTTTGAGCTCAATTGAGTATACGCTTACTTAAATTAAAACATCAACATCTTGCATTTAAGACTTTCAGTATGAAAGATTAGTTATAATAGATTAATCGGACACTGAAATCAGCAAAACTTGATCATCACCTCAGACTCTACTGCCATTAAATAAACTCTAAAAAGAATCAAATTTTGTACACCCTTTTTGGCTTTACAACAGAAAACTCTACAGGAAACATACAATCTAAAATCTAAATACACAAACAAATCATGCGGACACTAGCTAGTGGAAGAAAATCCAATTTCCCCAATCTCAATCTGTTGCGCTTACAGTCCCGGACCCCGAACTTCCTTCTTCTTCCTTTGAATTAGAAGCGTGGCGACTTTGTAATGTATAAGCTTGATAACCGGTTGGACTACACAGCTGACCCGAGTTACCGCTGACAAATTTCTCAATATCAATCCTCTCAGCAGTAAAAGGAATTGGCCGTTCTAGTATTGAGGGTACTGATTCATCTGTCTCCAGCATTTTAACAACCTGATCCATTGTTGGCCTAGCATATAACTGTGGATGAGAACATAGCACAGCAACCAACACATACTTCTCAAGAACTTGTGGTGGACCAGGCTCTGGCATATCATCTTCAAGAATATCCAAAGCTCTACCGTTTCTAACCAATGACCAAGCCAAGTCAGTGAGAGCAGAGGGTTGGCCATCATTTTCCATTTGAAGAGCCTTCTTCCCACTCAAAAGCTCAAGAAGCACAACCCCAAAACTAAAAACATCACTTCTCTCTGTCAACTGTCCATACAAAGCATACTCAGGAGCCACATACCCCATAGTCCCAGCTACTCTAGTGCTCATATGTGTCATTCCCTCAGGGTTGAACTTTGCTAGTCCAAAATCTGCTACCTTGGCTTCAAACTTATCATCCAAAAGTATGTTACTAGCTTTAATATCCCTATGGATGATAGAAGGCTGTGCCCCATAATGCAAATAAGCCAACCCCCTAGCGGTGCCTAGAGCAATCTTTTGACGAATAGGCCAACTGAGTTTCTTCCTAACAGAACCAAACAAATGATCATGAAGACTCCCATTTTCCATCAAATCAGTAACAATAATCCTCTGGTGACCTTCCAAATTAGTGGTAGCAGTACAATAACCTCTCAAAGCAACAAGGTTCACATGCCTAACGCTTGCAATAACTTCAACTTCATGAGTGAAGCTAGAATCACCAGCAACCGAACAATTCTTAAACCTCTTAAACGCAACTTGAGTCCCATCTAACAGCAACCCTTTATAAACATTCCCATAACCCCCACTCCCAATTATATTATCCCTTGAGAAGTTCCTAGTTGCTTTCTTAATATAATCAAACGTGAACCTAATCAAAGTAGTACTCTCATTCATAGAATCCAACCTAGAACTCAAACCCATCTCAGTTCCACCAATACTACCCTTCTTTTTCTGATTCAATCTCCAGTAACCCCAAAACCCACCAACCACCAACAACAACAAAACACAAAAAACCGAAACAACAACAATAACAACCGTTCTACTCTTACCACCTGAACCAGAAGACGAAAAATCAAGGCCAAATAAGCACTTAGCGGTTCCTGGGTGAGTGGGACCGGAGAGAGAAGCGGCATAGATAGAAGTATAAGCAGAGCAATCAGAGACGTTCCCTACGGTTGGTCCGGTCAGGTAGGATTGCAAGTTGGACAAGCTTGTGGTACAGAGTGCACAGGGGGCGCTGTTTTCAAGCGATTGGTTGCAGTTTCCTTGAACGGATTGAAGGGCATTGGTGGGGACTTGAGTTTCGAATTGTTGCTTTGTGGTGAGGTTCTTGCAGCCCTGGGAGATCCAAGAGGTTTGGAAGCCGCAGGAGGAGCGAACGTCGAAGTTGGGTAGGTATTGGTTTATGAAGGTTTGGAAGGAGTTCCAGCAGGAGGAGGAGGAGTTCAGGGGAGGGACGAAGTTGTTGGTGCGCCGGAGGTAGTCGGATTCCAGGAGGTGGAGGGCTTGGAGGATGTAATGGCACTGGGTTCCGGATTCGACGGAAGGTGTTGAGCCGCCGCTCACGACGGTAAGGATGGTGATGTTGAGGGGGCATGGGGTGGTGGTGTTGGTGTTGGTGGTGGTTTCGGAGAGGGATGGGGAGGGAGAGTGAGGAGCAGGATGGGAAGAGGTAGTAGAAGAGATGGGACATAGGGGTTGAGAAAGAGAAAGAGAGAGAAAGGGCTTGCTATTTGAGTTTACTTTTACATGGTGGAGTTTTGTTTGTTTGTTTGTTATTGACACTTATTATTGCTGTCTGCTGTGCTGAGCTTATTCAATGGTCAGCAGCCACCCATATTTTACTTTCGCCTTCTTTTGATTAATTAATTAAAGTTTAATTAATTAAAGTAAGACCAATAACTAGAGAGTAATGTTGTCATTGACTCGATTCATCGCAAACTTTATAGTAACACGATATTTATCATTTAACATATAATTTTAGAGCGAACGGAGAAATTTTATATGGTTCAATATATTTGAACAATTTGAAAAGTCTTATTATATTTCAATCTAAGATGTATCTTTTACTCGAGGACTTCGAAAAGGTACTTTTAAAACACCAACAGACATTAAACGGCGAAAAGAAAAAAGAATATCTCACTTTATTATATATAAGATTTACGATAAATTTGAATTTATAATAACATTATTTGTTATTTACAACTAAATACACATCACTCTATGCACGGTGCTTCCAGGAACTCAAGGTTAGTTTTTTTTTTATTTTGTTTTTGACATGTGGAACTCAAGCTTAGTTAGTTTTACTGTTTTAGTAGTAAAACAAAAAGTGATGCTTTTGAGCATGGGCCGTCTGAAATTCTATCTTCTTCAGTTTTCTTCTTCTCTTATTGCTTCATCTAGAAGAAGACCCTAATAAATAAATAAAAAATTTTGTGTTTGGAATGTAACAACTTTTTTTTATTAAAATAAAAGGTCGTTAACAACCCTTTGAATTTATTTATTATATGGATATATATGATTGTTATATTATTGATTGTAATAATTACTTCGTTGTATTTTTTTTATAAGATAATTTTTTTTTAAATACAAGAGGCAAATCAAATCATTTCCTATTTTTATTCATTTTTTGCTTCATCTAGATAATAAATAAATAAATAAAACAATGTAACAACTTTTTTTATCAAAATAAAAAAATCATCGTTAACAACCCTTTGAATTTATTTATTATATGGATATATATGATTGTTATATTATTGATTGTAATAATTACTTCGTTGTATTTTTTGATATAATTATTATTTTTTTGATATAGATATTGACATTTTTTTTATATTATTAAGTTTAATAATCATTTCATTATATTTGTTTTGATAATTGATTCATGATCGTTAGGGATGAAATAGGTCGTTATCCGTCATCAACAAGTGCATTTAATTCATTGCGCAACCTAACTTGTTTACTAAACAAGTTAAGCCAAGATTTTTTTAAAAGTCTATTTAACTAAAAAGGTCAAGTTTCAAGCCATCTAATAAGTCATTAGTTCTCAATGTTCTACCAATTGCTTAACTATATATAATATAATATATATTTATTATAATAATTATAATTATAATTATAAATTTATTATAATATATTAATATATTTTTATTTAGATTTTAATAAAAATTAGTAACTAAAACCTAAGTTAGTAAGTTAAAATAGAAATAACATATTTATCAATATATTTAATGTAATATAATTATTAGAATAAAAATAATAATAATTAATACTCACCTTTTTTATAGATGCTTACTACTTTTTTACTTTTTTTTTTTTGGTTGATGTGGACTTGAGATATACCAAGTTGTTTGTAATTTGGTATATCTCTAAGTCCTACATCGACCAAATATTAGAAAGAAAGTTGTAAGAAATGAAGATCTATAAAATTAGGTGAAAAATGTTAAGTCATAACAAAGACTTATTGGCCTTGAATAGGCCCATTGAATTATTTTAAAGCTTAGGTCACATTAAATTTATGTAAAGGCGTGTTGAACTATTTAAAGGTAGGTTTGTTAGCTATGTAAAGGCATGTTAGCTATTTAAAAGTAGGTCAATTGTGTAAAAATACCATTTTTAGCCAAAAAATTTTTTTCTTTCCATTCAAGAAAATATTTATCACAAAATATTTAGTATGTAAAAAAGCTATTAAAATCATGCTTGTTTACCTATTTAAAGGTAAGTCAATTATCCTATTTAAATGTCTTATTGCAAAGTAGGCCTTTAAATAGCTTTTTCGTCAGTCGGACTTTTAAAAGGTCGAAAATGATGAAATTTTTTCAGTCAGCCTTAAAAGCGATTACATGCTCACAGGCCAGGTTTAGGCTTTATAATTGGGATACAAGCCAGGCCTGTTTAAAATTTAAAAGTCCTGTCAAAATCACATTTCCAACCCTAATGGCCGTATAATTGAAACTAGAAATTAAATTAATCAATGGTCGTGTACAGTGGACGTATAGGATTGCTCTTGGGCCCCATTCAACACTCAGCCCAATCCCTTCTACCAGCCCCTAAGGGCCCAATCTCCTTCTCCCTCTCCTCTTATTCTTATCTCTCTTGTTAGTTAAAAATATGTGAAGATTTTGTAGGATAATATGTACATACTTTATGACATTATCCTCAAGGGTAGATCCAGGATTTTTATCCTAGGAGAGTCGAGACTAAAGACTATATATATGTTTTTAAATATTTAAGTTAAAAAAAATTTAATTATCATATAATATAAACATAAAATTTAATTTAATTCAATTCACAATCAACATGCTTTAAATTAGAAACATTCATAGTAAACACAATTAAATATAAGTCAATCTTAAATACATACTTTCAATTTTTAAGCTGTGCTCGACGTTGTTTCATAGAATAAAAATCATTTATTATCGCATTTGTAGTGAATTTTTAGCAATCTCCTTTTCAATGTAAATAATCATGTAATCTGTGAGAAAATCATCTTTTATCTTGTTCCGCAGTCTTGTTTTAATAATTTTTATAGCTGAAAAGGTACGCTCAGTAATTAATATTGATACAAGAAGAGTCAAAACAAACTGAAGCAATCTATCAACCAAAGGATAAGCATTTGTTTTTTCAGTTTCCAACAATCTTTGACACAAGTTAGCAATAGTAGACAAATTCTAAAAATTTGGATGTTTAAAGACATCAAACTCATAATGTTGCAATTCATATTCCAACTGAATTTTTTCTTACTCAGAAAAATCTAAAGGATAAAATTTCTCAACAAGTTTACATATGCCACCAACATTAAATGACTTGTAGTCATCTTTAGGATCTAAAGTTGTAATCATATGATAAGTTATGTCGCTTGTTCACTAAATCTACAATTAAGTTCTTTTAATTGATAATCTACCACAGTTGTAAATGTATCCACACAATAGTGATGCTCAACTGTCCATTATCCTTTCGACAACGAGACCGAATTATGTCAGAGAAAAAATCACTTATATCAGGAAGTTGAATAGCTTGACTTTTACAAAAAGAATTAACTATCTCTAAAAGACTATCCCAACCACAATCTATTAACCTCTAAATCATTGATTTGTGCTAGATACTAAATGCATAGCATTTAAAATATATTGATATTTTTGTTACAAAGCTTGACAAAGTTTATTAGTAATTCCCATAATCTCTTTCATCATGTGCAAAATGAATATAAATTCAAATTACATCAATGACTTAAGAGCATAAGTAGCATCACCTCGATGGGAGTATATAGAGCCTTCAACAACTAAATCTTCAAGAACTGAAGCAATTGCACTAAACATACATAAAAGGCAACATATTGAATTGAAATGAGAACCCTATCTCATGTCTCTAGGTCTTTGCAATGTGCTAATTTGATTTATTCCCCCTCCTGCCTTAATCTCATCATTTACAACCAATTGAGTAATTTCATTTACATAAATAGTTTTTAGTTCACCATTGCGTTTAGAAAAAGAGCACACCACATTGACAATAAAAGTCAGATTTTGAAAAAATGCATAAACATCAGTTACTTCTCTCGCTACAGCAATAAAAGCCAATTGTAATTGGTGAGCTAAATGGACATAATACGAAAGAGATTCTTGACGAACTAAAGTGTGTAAACCATTCCACTCTCCTCTCATATTACTTGCTTAATCATATCATTGACCCTACACATTTTGAATGTTGAGATTATGATGAGACAATATTGAACATATCTCTTGTTTAAGAGTTATAGCAATTGTATCTATAACATGTGCTACATCCAAAAGATGCTCTTTTACAAGTCCATGCTTATCAACAAATCTAACAAGTGTCATTTGTTCTCTTTTAGATTCATCTCGAGCTTCATCAACAATCAAACAAAATTTTGCATCACCAATCTCATTGTAAATTTTATCTTGCACATTTCTAGCAAAAATAAGTAAAATTTCCTTTTGAATAGTAGGCTATGTGTACCTTGTAACACCCTAATACTAATACTAATAACATGTCTAGAATCATGCCTCGGTATTTGGTATTAGTGATATCACTTTAAAATTAATATTAAGTTTAAAAAAAAAACCTAGCTTATACAGAAATATGAACTTGTTACATGTTTAATCATACACATATATCGAAAAGACCTTTATACAAATACATACTTCTTAATATAAATAATACATAAAATGCCTTAATGACAAAATAAATGTTACATATTACTGTATCTAATAATTACATCTAAAATTTTCTTCTTCGATACCGGTCTCCTTCTCTTCAAGCCAAACCTTCGTTATTCTTGGAAATAATATGAGAACACAAACACACAGGATGAGAATTCAAAGAATTGTCAGTAGTTTTATAAAATGTGACATCGTAATATTTCCAACTATTTTAGGGAAAAACACATCCTTTATTTAAAACTTAACATAAATATATTTGTATAAGTTAGAGAGGTGGCAAACTGTCAAATCTGGTTATCTCTCTTCCCGAAACAGAGGTTTAATTATTATCCTTAATAAGAATCATTTGCACAGTTTAATCAAATTAAACAATTTCAAACTCAATTCATTATCTCAATCAATTCAAGCATTAATATTGAGTATATATAATTTATATCATATAAATATTCATCATTCGTAATAAAACCTCATTCGTAATAAAACCAAAGATAACAATAACTCATTATAATTAACATACTTCAACATAAACACTTTATTTCATTCTTTCGGGATACTCTCAAGTCAGGCTTCCACCTTGATCCTTATTACTTTAATTCTGAAAACATGACAATCGTCCATACGATTGTCATTTTATGTAATGCATTATGATGTATGATTATGCCTAACGAATACCATAGTTTATGATTATACAATGTTATTAAAACAATTGTTTTAGGAAAACTCATGATATTTGCATATTCTCAAGACAACATTTGGTCCTTATATTTACTTTGGGTATTGGAAAAACCTTTATTCCTTGACCTCCCTTAATATCATAACCTTGTCATCAAGAGCACCTTTGGTTGTCATAGCCAAAAATTCATCTCATGGCCAACCGTAACATTGATAATATTCATGGTTCATTTATTAATTAAAGTGTGGACAAGACCATAACATGAAATTCTTTCCACTCATAGACCATACGGTTACTATATGAAAACCATGACCAATTCAACATTTATTACATTATAAATTAGCTCATATAAAAGTCATACTTTTTATGAGTTACTCATGTTTACTATCATTCAAGACAACACAAATTAACATTACATTATATCTAACATCAAAATACATTCTAAACTCTTTAACTTTGAATCAAACTCAATTAAGAACCAAAGGAAAAAAAAGACGCTTTTTTTTCCATTCCCTCAAAACTAACAAAAATTAAACACATAATCATGTTCTAAGCTTTATTTACAATCAATCTAATCAATCACTAATTTCAAACAAAGGTGTGAACACCCAATTTTGTCCAGGCAAATAAATAAATAAATAAAAAGGTGATGACTCAATTTATCTCAAGCTACCTACATTGAGTCCAAACTAATTTGTGACCCATCAAATATGGGTCAACCCATATTCATTCTAGCCCAAGACCCACTAAACTTGAGTCCAAATTCATATCTCTCTAACCCTAATTTCCTCCTATAAATCCCTAAGCAAGCAGAAAAAGGAGGAGGTAGCCAACCAAAAAAAATCCTCTCACACCTCAACACCCACATTTGTTTTCTTCTCACGTCTGAAAAACAGAGAATAGAAGGGGGTTGAGATTTTTTTTTTGAAGAATATTTTTTGGAGGGGAGGAGCAGCCAACGAAAAATACCCAAGCTTCCCACTTCATCTTCTTCTTCCACCATACATAGCCACCCACCACCTTTATCACCTTTGCCACCTTCACCATCTTCATTACTCATTACCACCCAAACCATCCAACCCCTTCATTTTCATCCATATAGAGGCAGCCATTATCTTCATTTCCATAATCACGTTCTTTTCCATATCAACCATCCTTTCATCTTCATCGCTTTCTAACTCCCAATACCCATCATCAACCTCATACCTACTTCAAGCCACCGCCACCAAAACCCATAAACCAGCTACTTACCTCGTTCCCGTCACTCACTAGAGCTGCCGGTAAACCCAACCGCGCCGCTCCAACCGCAGCCCCAGCAACCAGTTGAACCCAGCCATCAGCACTGTTCTGGTCAAAGTCGCACCAGATTGCCAAGACGCTAGGCCAGATCTCGCCATCCCTGTCCAGTTCAGTAGTGACTCACGACCCGCCGTTCCGCACCTCTCCGTCGAAATCGCACGAACCTGTCAGATCCAGCAACTTCCCGTCTTGCCATCGCGGTTCACCCAGAGTCCCACGATCCGCCGCCAACCAGAGCCCACGACACCATTGACCTCCCCTCGCCGCAGTCGACCAAGCCGGACCAAATCGGAGCTCGCCAGTCGTCGCAAGTCCATCCGTCCGCAGGACCCAACCCATCTGCAAGTCTCCAAAAATAAAGCCCTTCCTTTGCCTGGTTTTCGTTCTTCTCTGAGACAAGGAGTTTTTTTTTTTTTTAATTCTATTTTCCTTTTTATTTTATTTTATTCTTTTATTTGTGCTTTATTTGTTTTATTGCTTTTAGGGCTAATGACTCTTGGGTCACACAAGGATTACATTTATTAGAGAAAATGGTTACGTTAATGGGTTCATTAAAAAAAAGATATAAAAATATAAAAAAAAATAGAAAGGGATTAAAATAAAAATAAAAATAAAATAATTAAATCTATTTTTTTTATGATTAACTGAGTCGTGACAACTTGTTAATCTTATAATTTATATAATCATCTGAGTTGCGACAACTTGATGAATCAAATTTTTAAAAAAATTAATAAAATGAAATTAGTTGAGTTGTGACAGCTTGATGTTTTTTTTACAAAGAAAAATAGATAAAATAAAATGTTTGAGCTTTGTTGAGAAGAATAAAACTAGATTAGCTGAGCTGCGACAGCTTGTTAATCTTGTAACTTTTAGAATCGTCTGAGTTGTGACAGCTTGATGATTCTTTCTTTTTCTAAAATAAAAAAAAATCAAATGAATTTTCAACACAAAAATCTTTTCAAAATTAAAAATAATCAACTCACAATTATTTTTTTTCTAAAGAACAACGTGATTTTGAATTCCTCATTGCATCTGAGGATACATAGGAGCAGAATGTCAATTTTGTCAAGCCAAAATTAAATTTTCATAATTTATTTATTTGTTTAGTTTATCTTTTAATAAAGGGGTAAAACAAATTTTTTTAAAGAGTTATAAAAATTTGCACAACTGATTTAAGGTAACCGTCTTAGAGCGGATGTAATAGGGGTGCTGTGGGGTTAAGTCTCCACCATTTCCTATGCATAATTAGACTCCCGAACTTAAGTTTTTGAACGTAGACCATCATCTTTTTGGGTTTTTCAGTTTAAATAAAATTGGTGGCAACTTCTTAAATTTTGTAATTTAAGTCGTTATCCTGACGCGATCCCGATCGCGACAAAAGGTAAGAATAAAAATATTTATTAACGAAAGATATAAAAGAGTCAAAATCAAACCCAAGCAAAATGTCATTCTCATATTCCAACCAATACTCAACATTTTGGCTTCACAAAATTCCTATTATCACCAAGAGGCATGTCCAAATAACCATGGGTACATATATATCAAATCCAAGCCTCATTTGCATTCTTAAATCTTTAAAAACAACATTCAAACTCTATTAAATTCAACCCAATAACAACCATATTCTCATCACATTCATCATTACTTCTCATCATAATAACTAATAGAATATAATAAACAAAATAAAACAAAGTAACTCATCCAACCCTTGCCTTAGCCGTGAGCCAAATTAGAGTATGGTTTGCTCATAAACTTGACATATTTTATTCTTATATGTTCAATCATTTCACAAAATTCTCAAAATCAATGAAACAAGATAGAAATATAGGTTAGACATTCTCTACCTACTTGACCTTGTTTTGGTCGTAGCATACTCAGTCCAAGAATACAAAAAAATTAGTCACAGAACATGACAAATTACACTCATGAATCAATGGAGAATTAGGAGCAAATAGAAGTCAATTCATATCTAAATTTTTCTATTTTTAGCCGTGAACTACATGTAGCAAAAAACAAAATTTTTAATACAGAAAAAAGGAATATAAGAGAGGAAAACAACCCCTACCTATAACTTGAAGTTTTCTCTTGATTTCCTTTGATTTTTCCCTCTTTTTCTCTCTTTGTTTATGTTTCATTTCCTTTCTTTCCTGCTTCTATTTCTATTCTCTTATTTCTTCATTTGTTTGCCTCCAGTTTCTCGGTTCTTCCAGCACCCATAGCAAGAGAGAGAATGTGTGAGTGAAAATCAAAAACAGAAAAAGAAAGAAAATGGTCAGAACAAGTCACACCGCGCAACAACAAAAGTGGATGGCTGAGCAAGAATGACAAGAACGCACCAGCAAGAATGACCGTGCAGAAGAGAATAGCGAGAACGACCATGCGAGAGGGAACCAACGAGCAAGAGAACAGCAAGGTGAATGAGTAAGAGAGAAACACGAATGGATGAGTGAACAGGGGGAGAGTGAACAAAAGAGAGAAAAATGAATGAATGAACATGAGAGAGAGAAATGGGAAAGAATAAGATAAAATTTGGTAAAGGTAAAGTTAAAGGGATAAAAAATAAAAGAGTTGGTGACAAAAAGATATAGGAGGAAATCATAAAACTTTATATCTATAATGATATTTCTATATTCCTTTAATAAATTTTTCAACCCTCTTTGATGATATGAAAAATTCAAAAATTTCATTTATTTTTTTTTAAATATCATTGTTACACATTTACTAATCACTAAGCTTCACTATTCAGCATTGGGTTAAGTTAGACCTTATGGAATTGAATTAGGAAACTCTCAATATTTAATTTATTCTATTTCCACTCTCAACTTAATGTTCATCCTCTATTTACCATTTGTCCATGATATTATAATTTTTCTGAGCTATTTTGAGTTGTTTCTCATGTTCAATATTACAAATTTACACTCAACTCAACTCAAATCATTGTCACAATTATCAGGAAACTTCCACCAATTTTATTGAACTACTATAACTCTAATCAGGACAAGATTAAGATTATTAGATTGGACAGAATGTTACATACCTTTCATTTTGAGGGGCATTCTCCAAAACAACTTCGTTTACTTTTTCATTGTAAGAAACCAAGAGTTTAATCATCTCAAGAAAATTACTATGATTTTTGAAGTCCAAGCTTTCATCATAGCCTCTAAAAGCACAAGCCTAAAAAATTAACCATTGAACAACATCTATAGAGGCTTGAAGGTGTAATCTGTTACTCAAAATTTGTTGTGAAGTCTGTTTATGTAGTACCCTTTCAATGTGACATAATTGATTCTTCAAATCTTCATAACGCCTAATAGCAATATTGTGAACTGAATTGAGATGTTTTCCTACATGAGATAAAAATGCACATTCTTTTCCATTGTTCACTTTTCTCAAATTTCTAAACCATTTTGAAGTGAATGGACTTATTTTTTAAGAAAATAAATAGCATGGAAAACAAAAGGGAACATCTTCTTCAGGTGAGTATTCTAACCAAGAAAAAGCTTTAAACCAATGAGCTTGACATCAACGAGGATGATCTTCTGGACCAGAAAATGGATATACATCCATAATAAATTGATATAGTCCAAACTTAATATAAGCCCTACGAATTTCATCTTGTTTATTAATATGATATTCCCAAATTTGTGGATGCTTTTCAGGATCACATATTAAAGTGTCAATATTAATTTTTTCTTATTCAGTTCTCATAACTTTAGCATGAAGTGGCTCCATAGTAGGCACTATTGTAGCTTGCTCAACAAAATTTTCAACATTCATCTCTGAATATATATTTGGTTCACTAGATTGTACATTATCATTATTCCTCTTCTTTCTCTTAAAAAATGAATCAATTGTTTTCTTTTTAAACATCTTTCAACCTAAAAAAGAGAGCATATATATATATATATATATATATATATATATATATAAATATATATAAAGTGAGCTACAATGTACAATTTAATGTATTTTAAATACTCTAAACTAATTACAATATAAATATTAGTTAACAAACTGAACAAAAAAAACTAAATAATATACGTGATGTAAAAGCTTTCTATTGTTCTAATTTTGTAAATCTATAAAAACAAATAAGAGAAAAAAAGAGAGCATTAAGAGAATAAATTAATATAAGAATTACAATAAAAAAAAGGTAATCCAACAATATTGTACAATACAAACTAACCTTATGGTACTAGATTTGAGGCCTTGTGTTATGCGTGTGATCTTGTTCGGTTGGATACATGTTCTTCTTCTCTAGCTGTTAAAATGTTAAAATGAAAAAGCCAAGAAAAAAGTGTAAATGATAAAAGGAGAGAGACTGAAAAGATTAAAATGTGAAAAAGAGAAAATTGAGAAACTTCTTGAAGAAATCTCTCTCCGTCTCTCTCCATGCTTTTTGATTTTTAACTTTTTTTTAATATTATTTTATTCTTGCTACAAAAGTTAAAAAACTTGAAAAAAATCTCTCGATGTTTATCTCTGTTTTTTTTACTTTTAACATTTTTTGTTTTAAATATTATTTTATTCTTGTGTAACTTTTTAATCTTTTACAGTTACTATTTATTTTATAATATATAAAATTGAGATACAATATTTATTTTTTTTTGTTACTGGGACCACAAATATATATATATATATATATATATATATATATATATATATATATATATATATATATATATATATATATAAGTCAAAAAAATATTGCAAGTTGGGGATTATTGTGACTCATTCACGTCTCCTTTCCTTTCGCCTCTTATTATCCCCATGAGGAAAGAAAGTTTGTGTGTTGGTTGTGCATGCACAAACACAATAACGGCACAACCACAATAACTCTGTTCTCACTTCGATGCAGAGGGCACAAATGCACTTTTGCTCCAGAGTCCAAATGCAATTAATTGTTGCTGCTTAGGAATTTAGTCACATTTATTCTGAAAACAAATAAATTTGTAGCTTGCACTTTCGAAATATCGCCTTTGATTTTATGTGAAGCATATTGCTACTGTAAGCTCCAATGTTAATGCTCAAGCATTTGCATTATTGGATTTGATAAAATGCTTTGAAGATGTGTGATTTGTGATTATTTTTAAAAAAAAAAATGGCTATAAGTGCAAAACGTGGAGCGCTCCATTCCATAGCACCGCCCTTTTGTGAAAAATATAATAGTAATATAATAAATGAAAGGGATCAATTTCTTTCGCATTATCCAATGTGTAAGTTTTTTTAACTTAATAACGGCACACTCATTTTTAATTCGAGTTAGATTCACTTTCATCTAAATAGTTGCTTTTAATGAAATAATCTCAATCATTAGATGAAAGTGATCTAATCTGTTAAAAATATGTAATCAAAAAAAAACTTATTTGTGATTTACAAAATGGCTAGGTATAAACCGATCCCTCCTCATAATCAATTAACATTAAATAGATATGACTTTAATAGATATATAAATTATATTTAAAATATTAAGACGGACGATATAAAATTCTTAATAAGTAAATTATAAATTATAATGTCATAAATTTATTATACTCGATCAACAAAATAATTTATTTGAACAAGCCTCATGAGCATTATCCAAAACCTAAAAGAAAATATATTAACATTTCAAGAAAAACTCAAAACACTAAACAACTTGAATTGACATCAACATCAACATCAGTTTCAACTTGCATTAGTCGCGATTTTCTTTTTAAAATTTCTTTCACATAAATTAGGAACTTGTCAAATTTATCGTGCCGGATTAAATTGATAAATGATCATTCCCTGCACGTGATTGCTCAAATTCAAAAAGGTTTTATTTAAAGTGTATAGTATACACTATCAGAAAACTAAGTTCGCACGATTATACAAACTAAAGTTTCACAAGTTTATACAGTGCAGGTGTGTTCCTTTATTGAGTCTATTCAGAAAACCTATTCCTTTTGCTTCCTACTTTAGTATTTTTCAACTGTGATTCACGTTATGTCCAAAAGAAGAACATCACTTGAACTCTGAGACTCAAGTATACATAATCAAATTGAAACATGCATGCTAGTTTGTTGTTGGGATTAGCTAATACACAACGTGAGAAGTAGAGCATAAAAAAAGTATATTACTAGGACCGAATCATGATTCATGTTTGATTAGTCAATTATATCCAATCAAACGTGGTCAAAATTTTAGCACAAAATCGATAAATAAATTAAATAAGAAGATAATGAATTAATGACTGCAATTTTTTACAGGCGATTGGAAGAAAGTCCACGACATTTTTTTTTTCGAAAAACAAAATATTAAAACTAGGTATTGAGTCAGTTTCTTGGTAAAGAAAACCGTTAAGCCTTGTGTTGTGTCAGATGGAAAATTTCAACTTCTTGACATCTTTTACACTGAATAGAAAATGAATAAAGACTAGACTCTAGAGTTGTTGGGTAGTGGCAAAGCTAAATCCTCTATGAATGACACAATCGACTTCTGTGGTGTGATGGGTAAGAATTAAGAGCCACCAACCATAACCAAATGAATGTTGACACTGCTTAAACCTCAAGCAGTCCTTATGATATATGAGAGATTTCTTCGAAGAAAAGTCTAATATAGACTTAACAAGTTTGTGTCTACGAAAGTATTATTAATATTTTGGTTATTGATTTATTATTAAAATAAATTAATAGTCTAGATTAAAAATTAAATTTTTACAAATTTTAATTAACAGTATTTAAATTTATACAAAAATTTAATCAGATCTTTTTTTATATAAATAATCAGTACATATAAAAATTTATAAATTTTAATCGATAATTTTTTGATATACCAAAATATATATATAAATATTATCAGATTAAAAAAATAGGTGGTCTATTCATAGACCCAAACATGTAGGGTTCATGACAGAAATCTTCATTCTTCCATAGATGTATAACACTTAATTTTAGTTCATTAAGTCAATTATATTATTAATTATAATAAATTATAATAATTAATTATTAATCTAATTAATTGAATATATTCAATTTGTATATTTCATCCTTATGTAAGAATATATATATATATATATATATATATATATATATATATATATATATATATATATATATATATGAGTGAATGGTTATTATGAGGAGGAATAATTCGATCTATTATTAAAAGCATCTTTATATAAAAAAAGTCACACGATTAACATATCTAAGATACAATATAAAAAAGTAGTCATGTAATCTTTAAGTAACTTTTAATCTATATTATTATATATATATATTTGATGATCAAAATTTACTTATCCCACCTTCTCATAATAAAAACTCTCACTAAATATGCTATATATATATATATATATATAAAAACTCTCACAAATTATCTTATATGTATATATTAAATTAAATATATATATGTTATATATAGTAGATTCGAGAGTGTTCACTAGCAGGATTCGAAGCGATACGGTGGTTTTTCCTTACGTAGTCGTTGCTAAGCGTATAGAATCAGGGGGTGGATACCTGCAAAGGGATTCCAACACTCAAGTCAGGTAGTGCACAAGTAGGGTTTATGTAATTAAATAACAGATACCCGATTAGGTTGACTTAGCCTGATATCTATAGAGCGTGATACGAATCGTAATGAGATCAGTATTGAATGCAGGTATTAAGGATTAGGATCATGTCAAGGATTGCTTTCCGTTTATCACTGGAGAACATCCCTGTAATGTAGAAACGTAAATATGGTGACTATCCACTGTTAGAGGCAGTTATGGATTATATAATCTCGTAAGATCATTATTAGTAGTTATGTGTATCTACGCAGATCCAGCGATCGCTATAATCTAATGATGTAGTCTGAGGTTGTAAGGTCTTGATCGGAGTATTTATGGCGAGGTTTGATAGTACGCGTGTCGAGTTAACCCTATTGGATGGGATCTCGGATCACAGTTCAGAACAATAGGGATAAAGAGAAAAAAAGAGTATTTATGAGATAATATATAGAAATGATTTACAAACGCTTTTTTATGCCATTCAACAAAAAAGCTGTTGCCCATTCCTAGAATGTGTTTGGCAACCAATATCGAAAAAAGCAATAGTTTTTACTGGTCGAAAAAAGTTGTTGATAATTCATCTAAAATTTGAACTGTTTTTTTTTTTTTTTAAATGATATATAAATATTATTTTGTTATTAATTAAATAACTTTTTTAATGAATCAAATAATTTTTTTAATTGTTTTATACTTATTTTAATAATTTAATATATAAAAATATTTTTTATATTATTTAAATAAAACAAATTAATTTAAAATTAATTTTTAATTAACATATTTAAACATAATTAATTATTAAAATAATCAAATTTTTATAACTTAATTATTAAAATAATTAATTATTTAAATAAATAAAATTTCATAATCATTCTAAACACACACTTAATATGTTGGCATGATCTGTGGAGGGTGGACTCACTCAGTTGATTTGGTGGTGGAGGATGCTGAGCAATAATAATAAGGTATTGAGTGTTGGAGTACAGTTTGTTCGCTGAGGGGTTTGGTTTGTACATTGTGATTGTGTTAATTAAACTGAAATGATAGCTAATCAATTTTTTTTTAATTAATTGGCGGAATTTGTAGGCTATGTACGTTACGTTGCTTCGAGGCTGATTATGTACGCAAATGACAAATGATTATGGGGTCCACTTACATTTTTATTATTAATTTACATATTAGCTTGTAGATGTTACACGTTAGTGTGCGCCTGTATCTTATGTGGAAAAAAGAAAAACTGGTAATATATATCTAGCATTTTTTTAATATATACATTAAATATTTTTCATACTACAATATTTTAAAATTTATATATTATATTAATTTTTAAAATTTATGTGTCGCTCAATGATCATAAATACTTCTTTAAAAAAAAATTCTAATATTATTCTGATTTTAAAAAATAAAAAGCTCTGTCTTAAGTAACGTCTTTAATAATTGGAATTTGATAAACCTCCACATAGGTGTTCAGGTCTCACCCATAATAGTAACAATAACTATTGTGTGGGTACACACGTAACTAACTTATGATCTTACTTTTCCCGTAAAAAAAAACAAAACAAAACTTATGGTCTTACTTTTCTTTCATAAAAAAAAAATCCAGCTATAGAAAAAAGATTTATGAAACTCAAATTAAAAAAAAAATGACATTGAAATGAGGTGGAATCTGAGAGAATGTTCTGTATTTCATGTCAAACTGTCTTATCTTGGTACATTTCCTTCTTTTTTTTTTTTAAAAAAAAAGAACAGTTTATTAGGTTGTATCTTTCTTGCAGCCAGAGTTGCAGCCACGCTTGAACATAGTTCTCTCAAGAATTGAGCTCCAAAAAATATATATATATATCAGGTAAAATTAAATCGACAAACGTTATAATTCCACCTACTTTGTTTTTTGCTGACATATTTTTCTTTTTATTTTTTGAATATCTCACTTGTGTTACTTATTTCTTTCCTAAATTAACTGGTTCACTATAACAAATAGATCCTTCTAAGTACACCGATTGGTGCAGTTAGATATAATAAAATCTAAACTCGTATATAAATTAGAAATATCACAGGATATTGAATATACATATAACATATCCAACATAAGTATAATTACTTTTTTTAAAAATGTTCATAGTTTTTGGTATATTGCAAAATTATCGCAATTTAAGGATAATTTAAACTTAAATCTTTAATTTTTTTTTTCTACTTTACCATTCACTTGAACTTGTATGGCTTTCACTTTTCACAGTAAATATCATAAGACAAAGCACCAGGTTGATGAATGAAGCCAAGTGTGAGGTTGGTCTGCTAAGCAATAAGCCAAAGCACCAAGTGGAGACCACAGACACAAACAGAGCCGTCTCTGACCAAAGAAGCTACCGTGACAAGGAGATAAAGCTATCTTTACTACCTCTTTCGTGGTGCTCAACAATCCAAATTCCATACTCAATAATAATAATCATCATCATCTTCAAGTTTTCTTATTTTCTACGGCGACCGATGATAATCCGCAATTATAACTCCATAAAACCAACATAACAGTCTAACATCTTATTTTATTAGCATTCATTCTTTTTCTTATCATCAAATTGTTCTCTTTTCTTGGTTGGAATAATAAAAATATTGTTTAAACTTGAAAGCAACATTGTGAGCAGTACCTGGGCAACATTGAAAAGGAAAATGAAATTTGTATATTAAGACTACGACACCATCAATGGCACTATATTTGATATAAGTGTAATTGAATGCTCTCTTATTGAGTAAAGTGTCAAATTATGACGGTTGAAATAAGGAAAAATTTTATATAGATATGATTTACAATATTATTATTTAAATATTTAAATTATTATTTAATATGTATAAAAATATTATTAATTATTTATATAATTTTATAATAATTTTAATTATTTTATACATTTTAAATAATAATTTAAATATTTATAATAAATCATGTCTAATTAAGAATTACTTGTTGAAAGAATGGAACAACATTGAAAAAGGCAGTTGTAGTTGTTTGTTGAAGTGAGAAGGCTAAGTAATAACGTCTAATGTCTGCGTCTCTGTTCACTCTGCTGTCTCTGTCTCCCTGCCCTCTCTGTTTCTCTCTTACGAGTCTCAATAGACTAAAAAATAAAAGTAAAAATAAATTTGAGATTTTCTCTATGGCATTCCAGCTACCCAACTTCTTTTCTTCTCACCATGTTTGATTGAATTTCTTTCATTCTTTTTTTTTTTTAAGTTGCTATAGATTTCTGCTTGACGGTTCGCTTCTAATTCCTCATGTTGTGTTGTCACCAGAGAAAAATACCATTATGTGTTGTGTTCCATAAGTTATATGTATATTTATCCTGCCTCATGAAGTTTCTTACTTTCCTGGTGGGTTTGTAAATTATAATTTATTGTCTTCACTAGATGATTTCTGGTTTTTGTGGGGTCTCAGAAATGAAGGACAAGGTGGATTCCCCAGTTAGTGTTCTGGAGGACTATTTCAGGAGCTCAGAGTCAGAAACAAGTTCTTCCAAAGAACCCACTGTGGATTCTGAGTCTCAAGATAATTCAAAGTCAAAACCTGCTTCTAGGTGGCATGCATTTCTCCAATTGTTGAGGACCAGGTCAAAGAAACCCATAGCCACATTGCATCCTCTCAGTGTCCTCAATCTCTCAAGAAGAATGAGCAGTAGCATGAGGGAGACCATACTTCCAAGTTCTCGCATGGATGCAGATTCGTCTTTGCAAAGTTCACCTTGGAAGATCTTCACTCAGCATGAGATACAAATTGCTACCAACTATTTCAGCCAAGGTATGTAACGTGGTTCAGAATTAGATTTCTCATTTTAAGTTACACTCAGTTACTTGGTTAGAATTTTACATTGGTTTGGTGCAGAAAATTTGATTGGAAAGGGTGGTTATGCTGAGGTTTACAAAGGGTGTTTGCCAAATGGTCAGCTAGTGGCGATTAAACGGCTAACAAGAGGAACAGCTGATGAAATCATAGGGGACTTCTTATCAGAACTCGGCATAATGGCGCATGTAAATCATCCCAATACTGCTAAGTTGGTTGGCTATGGGGTAGAAGGGGGAATGCATCTAGTGCTTGAATTGTCTGAAAAAGGAAGCTTAGTTTCTGTGCTTTATGGTAGGGGTTAATTAATTATTTAATGCAATTCTTATTTTTCTTTTTTTGCCATGGATAGTTGGTGTGGAAAACCCTACAGAGGTGAAGGCAGGATTTGATCTCAGGTCCTTGCATTCACCTACAAAAGACTTTGTCAGCTGAGTTAATTCACACATTCACCTATTTTACTTGATTATTGAGGCAATTTTTACCATTACAATCAAAATTTTCGTTTCTTTCTTCCTGTAATTAGGTTCCAAGGAGAAACTACCATGGTCTATTAGGCAGAAAATCGCATTAGGAACAGCTAAGGGTATATTATATCTTCAGGAGGGTTGTCAAAGAAGAATTATCCATAGAGATATAAAAGCTGCAAATATCTTGCTTACTGAGGACTTTGAGCCACAGGTATGGATATGATTTTGGATTCTTTTTATACAAGTTTAATTCTGTGATTGATCACCGCATATTCCTTCTGTTTTATGGCAGTTGTATTTAGCCCTAAAGACAAACAATTTTTGGAAGGTTCTTGATTTTATGTTAGGCATGAAATTATGAAACCTGTCTTTTTTCCTATCAGTACTCTAATCTACCTCAAATGAATTGCACGATTTCTAAGTTTAATGCATGAGTGGACTTTTTTTTTTGGTGTAACTTTATTTTTGCATAATATTTTTTAAAAAAATTGAAATTTGAGACGTTAAGAAATGTTTGCGCAGATTTGTGATTTTGGGCTAGCAAAATGGCTACCAGAGAATTGGACTCACCACACCGTTTCAAAATTTGAAGTAACTTTTGGGTTTGTGACCTTCAGAAATGGTACTCTTCTGTAATAAATTGTTGTAACTTCCTATTAATCCAGGTTTCAATTATGACTGCCACAGCTACCTTGCTCCTGAATACTTGCTTCATGGCATAGTAGACGAGAAAACAGATGTATTTGCCTTTGGTGTAGTGCTATTAGAATTAGTCACTGGGCGGCGAGCACTTGATTATTCACAGCAAAGCCTTGTTTTGTGGGTATGTTGTGCAATTTACAAAAAATTCATGCTTGTTTGAACCTCCAATTATGAAAGATAATATTGGATAATTTCTTTCTTCATTAACTTTTTCCTTCTAATACTTTTCCAGGCAAAACCTTTGCTGAAAAAGAATGATATTAGGGAGCTGATTGATCCTTCACTAGCCAATGACTTTGACTTTCGGCAGATTAATATTATGCTCTTGGCAGCTTCTTTATGCATACAACAATCCTCAATTCGTCGTCCCTCTATGAGACAGGCACGTTCTCTAGTTCCTTTAAAATTTCATCTTGAGATTTGCCTTTAATATTCTAGCTATGAGATGTGAGCAATTGTTCTACTTTTTTTATTTTTATTTTGCATGATTGTTTGTGGCGTATTGAATATTACATGATGCTCATATCTTCCACACCAGTTTCTATTCTTAATGTGGTCCAAATTTTCTAGTGGTAGACAATATGCAACTTTAACTGAGCTAAACCAACCTCAAGCTTGACTTAGAAAATTTGATGATTGTTTTTCCCCCAATGTTAAATCTGTTATTCATTTTACCCTTTTATGGCTATATATGTAAATTAAGCCCCGGGAACATGGAACCCTGTATTTACTATTCAGGGACAAAGGGGTCTGTGTCTGTTTAATTGTAACAAAGTTCATCATTTGGCAATTGACCTATTGATGCAGGTTGTACAGCTTCTGAAGGGCAACCTTAGCTGCTTTATGTTCACCAAGAAATCTCGACTTCCATTCTTTCGAAAAGTCTTTCAAGAAGAGCTCCTTGATTATGATTAGTTGAAAGGAACATGAATCACATGAGTAACAGCAACACTAAAAAAATTGTGGTTACTGAATGGTGACGATGATCTATCTGGTCCCTTTCTATTTTCCTTTTTTATATATATAAAAAAAAGTTCTTTTTCCCCCATACGGCATTGATGGGATTGGAGTTTCTGCAGATAGAAATTTCCCCATCAAACCGAAATTTTTGCAGTTTATGAAGCACAATAGAAGGATGCCATTGTCTCTCAACCTGTGTACATGCCACATGTAGATTTTTGTAAAATAGGTCAAATACTTAATCATGTGAAAGAATGAAATATTTTCTTCTCTCATCTACATTTATTTTCTCAGGCTAAGTATAATATCTTCTTATAAATAAGTGTGAAAAATTAAAAGATGAAGATTATATGAAAAACTAGATTTAGACTCTTGCGTTGCACGGGCTGATCAACAATGTTTTTAATCTCATTTGGTTAGAGAGTTTAATTTGAATTTTATTTTACACCAAAATATATATAAAAAATATATTTACAACTAAAAGTGAAGAAATATATTTAGGATAAACATTCAAATCATATTATTAGACATACTTATTAAGTTTGTCAAAGAGAAAATGATAAAATTTTGAATAAGACTAAAAGTGACTACATAAACTAATCTTGAATGACCTTGAACCAATGTATACAACCTCTTCTCGCCACTTTATGGTCATGGAGATGTTATTACTTTAAAATTCCCACCCTCTGCTTGCCGTCAAGCTTTTGGTCCAACTATCTCCTATTCCATTGCAGAAAAGCAACCTTCCATAATTATGAACACCGTATATTATGACTTTCATATTCGTTGGTTAAATAGAGTTCATTTCCTTTTATTTTCTTTCTGTTTTAATTGTATGTTATTATATCTATAATGTCATGACATCAATTTGTTGGTTTAATGATCATTCAACACTCTTTGAATTACATGCAATAATGGCTCTATTATGTCTTGAGCTGAACTAATGTTTTTGCATGACATTAATTAAGCCTTTTATTTTTATAAGAGCATGACATTAATTGAGTCTCCTAAATAAGTGAAACATAGAGTTGAGAATTGAGAAGACACTTTTCTATCAATAAGAATGGGGATAATTTGCTAACATGGTAGAATAATAGAATTGCTAATATGGCAATTTCAGAGAGACCAATATAGATGAATGTGACAATTGCAGAAAAGTTAAAATAATAGACATGACAGTTCTACATACCACGAGCCTACTTTTATATATTATAAATAGATTTATCTTCAAATTTATTTTAAGAGATGTCAAACTGATTATGAAGATACATATTTAGAGACGAAAAAAAATTTATATTGAAAGACAAAAAACAAAAGTGCTAGCAAGCTTGTAATTCAATTAACACTATTGTGAGTGGTTTCTCTTTATGCGTTTGAGGAGACATTAATCTTTTACTTATTGGTGAAAGATATTATAAAAAACCAAAAAAAAACTTAAGGTGTATGATGTAAGATATTTTATCCTTTACTGGATTACATTTCTTCCATGTACCTCTAGATTAAAAAAGAATTTTTTTTAAAAAAAAAATCATCAAGAGACTGGATGTAAATTTTTGCTGTTTAAGATTAGGATTTTTTTTCTTTGAAGCAGATGATTGAAAAAAAATGCTTTTGGTTGCAAGGGCCTAATGTTTGATGATATTACGTTTACCAGCCTTTGGAGTATAACAATCAACCGCCCGCGAATTAGAAACAGCACTATATGCAAATGCAGCAAATGAATTAAGGTCACGTGATTTTAAAATTAATTTATAAGGCCATCGCACGTTTATTGTTTCATTTAGGACACGTTTAGTACGATGTATAAAGTTTGATAGAATAAATTTATATAATATATTATGACTTTGTTCTGAAGTGGATTCAGAAGGTACGTGAGATAGGCACGTACGTGGTAGTTTCTTCCTTATGCAGTTGCGATCATGAAGTCCAGGGGAGGTGGGTACCTGCAATAGGACTCTAACGCTCAAGTCAGGCAGTGCACCGGTAAGTTCAAGCTAATGGAATTGCAGTAAAGACTTGATACCCCTTTTGGTTAACTTAGCTTTTGGTAGATATATATTGTGAGCGTGATTTGAATCTTCTTGCACTCCACGCAGGATAGAGGTACGTTAGGATCGTGTCATGGCGGGATTTCAGCCCATGAACGTTGAGGTCCGTCTCGACTTTGTCGGGATTGTTCCACGATCGTTGAGGTTCGTCTCACGACTTGGTCGACCGTGCCCTACGATCGTGGAGGCTAATCTCGACCTGTTGGGGACTTTTTTTTAACGACCAATCCTTGCTCGCATGACAGTCGTGGTCCCCCTTTCGAGAATGGGGAAATGAAATGTTGCGGTCGGACGACACGGGGTTCCAGGTCGCAAGGCCGTCTGGGGGCGTTGTGGGTGGAATCCGGTGGTTCATGTGCCGGGCCGATCCTTTAGGAGGGGTCCTGGACCACGGTCCAGAACAGACTTTATTAATTATTTGATACAATCACAGTATAACTATTATATAAGCTTATTCAATATTTTTCTCTTATGCATTAAAATAACGTATAAATTAATCAAGTATTGTAAGTGATATTAGACCTGCTTAAGTTTTGATAGATAAGTTCATATGAGAATATTCCCTTTATAACTTAATCACTTGAACACCAATCATTCGTCGTCTCCTCCTATGACCGTCATGTATAAGCTCATCAACGTCCTCCTCCTCCTCTCCCCTAACTCCATTCACTTCCTCGTTGTCTACCTCGCCGTCATGTACTTTGACGCCATCATCATCACCACCAACCCCCTCAACACCACCCACGAAATCGCCAAGCAGATCAACAACTCTAACCCCGCCCTCGCCTTCACCACCCCTCCCCTCCTCCCCAAAATCGTCGCCGCATCACACACCCTACCAATCATCCTCATAGAAGAATCGAATCATAACATAAACCCCTATAAGCTAAAATCGTTGCGACACTGAGTGACATGATTAAGAAAGAACCTTCGAGAAATCAAGTCAAGGAGCGAGTCGACCAGGATGACACGACCACGCTATTATACTCATATGGCACCACAGGACCAAGCAAGGGAGTGGTATCTTCACACATGAACCTGATTAGGCACTGTTAATATACATAGCGGTCATGAGTTTTTCTTTTTCTTTTTCATAGGCTTTGGAGACTTTTATTTCTCAAAAAATTAGTATAACATGATAAATTTGGATGAATATAATATATTTTTTATTAAAGGGTATTTTTGTCAAAAGTGTTAATTTTTTTTATCATATTCAATATTATACAATGCATCAATAAACACATAATAGTATTATTTTATACAATACAGTATCTTATATAATGTTGCGCTAAACACTGGATAATATTAAAATTTTATCAAGTCTTATATTATCAAACTTAATACAATCAGGTCTTATCCTATCTTGCTTACCGAACGGGCCCTTAAGGTAAATTATAATCCCTTACGTGAGAGATGCTTAAATTATACTATCCTCCTTTTATTTTAAAATATTTCTCTTCTCTATCTTGAGAGATGAAAATGCACTACACTTTAATCTATTTTTATGTTTTCTATTAAAAATCTATTATACTTCATTTGGAGTACAAGGTAATACAATAAATCTAAAATAATATAATGCATATTTTAATGGTAAATTAATAATTTAGTCACTATAATTATTCTTCACTTGTAGTTTAATCCTAAATTAAAGTATTGCATAATACAAAATTGCATGAAGTTAGTCATTCTTATGGACTAATATGAGATACAAAAAGGATCAAGATAATATGAGTTATATAAATTTAAGGACTAACTTCGTATATACATAATTAAATTCAATGATTCAACTACAAGTAGAGAATAATTTTAGGAACTAAATTGTTAATTTATCTTTAGAATATGTATTATATTATTTTAAATTTATTTTATTACTCTTTATCCAAAAGGGAGTATAACAGAGTTTTAACAAACAAAAAAATGCATAAAAATAAATTAAAATGTAACATATTTTCATCTATGAGTGGAAGAGAGTGTAATTTTTCAAAATAGATGAAAGGTAAGTGTAATTTACTTCTATTTATTTATTTATTTATTTTTATAAACAAAACTAAATAACTATACGTGGGTTAGTTACACCTATAGAGTCTTGTCAAAGCAAAGTGACTAAGTCCTGAGGGGGTCTTCAACAATAGTACACGAGAAGTGACCTGAGTGATCAAGTTTAGCAAGAAAATATGCACACATATTACTAGGGGTGTCAAAAGCAGTAGTAAGCGGCTTGCATTAGACAAACCCGTTTTGGGCTCATGATTTTGGTTTCGGTTTATGTAAATTTCGAGTTGACATTTTACTTGTCCCAAATTAATCCATTTAAATTTATGTAGTGTTAAAAAGCGGTGGCCAAATTATTCAGTCAAATCAACCCATTCGGGCCATGTAAGTTTCGGTAGCATTTTCTTTAGCTTGCCAACCCGCTCCTATTTTGTTAGTACTATAATTCGGTGTGTAACATCCCAAAATTTCCTATCTCTTAAACAATAATTTTGACAGTTAACAGAATTTTATTGTTTAGTAATTTCTGTGTGCTATAAAATTATTTTGATTATTCCATCAGCGTATTTGATCGTTTTGAGTGATTTACTCCGTGTCAAGAAAATAAAAATTTTCGGGCCGGGAAAAACTTTAAGTAATTTAATTTTTACCGTTAGGTAATTATTTTATGTAATCTGATTTGATATTTGTGCGTTTTCTAATTTTTGTGATTTTATTGATGATTATGAAATTTTTACTGTTTATGGGCCCAGGGGGTGTATGTGGGCCCATGTGGCCATACGTGGGCCCAGGTGGGTCCCAAGAAAGTGAAAATTTTTCTACGCATAGAAAAATGTATACTGTTTAGACGGAGACAAGGGATCTTACTAAACCTGAATCCGGAAATAGTTTTAAAAATTTTATTGTACTGTGTTTTGTACTGTATTTATTTATCGGGCGATAAAAAAATACAGTAAATATATTCTTTCGTGGGGTTTTAACAGATAAAAATATAAATTAAATTGCTTAAGTCAACCTTGGTGGTTTGGATATCCACCATTGATTTAATTAACGATGGAGACTTGATCTTGATTTAATCAACTGTGTAGATTTGATCTTAAAAGTGAGTAAGATCATTTATAACCATTAGATGGAGATTAAATCAAGGGTAGAGATTTGGTCATATAAAGTGACTATATGACATTTGTAACCATTGGATATAAATTGATTAAGGGTGGAGATTTGGTCTTGTAAAAGAAAACGACCATTTATATTTGATTTAGATTTAATCAATGGTGAAGATTTAGTCTTAAAAAGTGACAAAGACTAATTATGACCCTTGGATTAAAAGTAGTAAGAAGGAGTAATCTTGACCTTAATTTTGAAACACATCCAATGACTAGAATTTAAAACTGGAGAAAGATTCAATTGCTTTCAGATTAAGTGATTCAAATCAAAAGTTCACCTAAATCCTAACCATTGAATTAATCAATGGCTAGAAATGCTTCAAATAATGGCTTGAAAAATATGACAATATTATTGCATGCAAAGATGGAGGGGGGACAGTTTTTGTAATGAATTTGGAGCTAGAAGAGACTTTGATGACCATTATTAATTAATTCTTTATGTCAATCATGCTTTCTTTAATCAATTATGCTACATGATTGCTTTGTTTTCTTCCTTAGAAAATTTCTTGGAGGGGGCCAAAATTATTTCATTTCCTATCACACTTTATCACTTTTTTCTCTCTTCACTCTACGGCAATGCATAGGAGGAAGGGGCCAAAAAGCATTTCATTCATTCTTTGCTATCATAATTCATCTTTTCTTTCCAAAAAAAAAGACTTTATCAAAAGTTTCCTACTTTGTCTCTCCATGTGAATTTCGGCCATGCACTCCAAAGAGGACCAAAATTGTTGGTTTCTATCATTTGTATCATAATTGCTTTCTATTCATCATCTTCTCCAAAGCAAAATACAAAAACTCTATTTTCTTCTCCAAGAAACACCATTCGGCCAACACCTAGAAACCATGTCTCCAAGCTTCTAAAATTTCATCTAAACACATTTCCTAAACCTAAACATCATTCTAAGAACATCTCTAGTTATGAGTTTTTCCAAAATCATTCATCTTGGGCTTCAAATCCAAGCTTCAAGTTTCTATCAAAAATAAAAAATTCCATCTTTGTGTTTCAAGAGAAACCATTCGGTCAAGACACTCAAAACCACCATCCAATCTCTTTTAATTTCATCCAACCATAGATCTTGAATCTACATGATATTCTAAGCAACTTTCATGTTGGAGATTTTCTCTAAATCATTCATCTTCATGGACTTTCTTCAAGATCAAAGTTATTGAGTTTTTGAGGTGAAGTGTAAGGAAACATAATTTCTTATTTCTTTTTCATGATCTAAACCATGTTTGATCCATGGTTCCTCTTAATCAAGCTTAGTATACTAATTTTTATGTATTTTGTTTTGTATTTGAGAAGCCCTTGGTGATGAATGACTTAGAAAAAGAAGCAAAATAAGGAGTTTTTGAGGATCTTCAAGAGGTAAGAGGGAGATCCATCTCACCAACCAAGCATGGTAGTGAGAGATGGTCTTATATTTGATGGGTGTTGAATCCATGTGAGGATTCATATCCATGGTCAAGTAATAATTTATATGTGTTTATGAGCTTTGATTAATTGCCTATGCTTAATATGCTTTGCATGAGTTTATGATTTTGATGGTATGCTTTATACTATGCATGATGATAATATATATATATATATATATATATATATATATATATATATATATATATATATATATATATATATATGTATGTATGTGTATGCCATGATTTGATGATGGAAAGAAAATTAATTTTGGTCCCAATGGCCAAGGAAGGACTACGATTTTGATGCCCTTAATTAGGGTTCATATTGAAAATTTTCAAGAACAAGGGAATTAATTTTTGACCCCTAGAAATATGGTGAATTTCGGTTAAGACACCTCAAAATAGGTGTTCACAAAATTAATATTTTCTTGAATGATGAAAATGGATGTTTAGAAAAAAAAACAAGGAAAATAAATAAAGAGTTTATTTTTCAAAGAGTACATGAACACGGTTTTAGAAGGATTTTTATTGATTTATTTTGTGTAAAAAGTTTCTAAGTGTTTTACTAAACATGATATTTAAATGAAAATAACAATGATGATTTTAAGGATTTGCAAAAAGAAAGTGAAAAAGAATTTGTAAAGAAAGTGAAAATGGATTTGCAAAAAAGTGAAAAATGGAAATGAAACAAATGATTTGATTTTCAAAGACTATGAGTCTTACGTTTTTGTAAAGGATTTTTAATGGTTTTGTTTGTGTAAAAACCATATCAATTTAAAAGGAAAAATATTTGATGGTTTCAATAGTCATGTATCGCGTTTTTAAAAGGCTTGTAATGTCTTGATTTTTATGAACAAAGTGATTTTCAAAGTGAAAACGTAACTTGATTTAATATAAGGAATTTGGAAAGGAAAACAGAGTGTTTTTATCACTTGAGAGAATTTTGTAAACGAAAGACAAAGAGAGGTTGAACATGTTTGAACTCTAATTTATTTTGAAGAATGATTTTGGAAGTGATTTGAGAAAAATGGAGAATATAATGGTGATTTGAAAAGTTCTTACGCATATAACTTATTTTTGAGTTTTGAAAGTACGTTAGAAGAAATGTTAAGTTTTGAAATGTTGATTTATATCAATGGAAAAGTGATTTTATGAATTATATTTTGGAAAAGGATTTCTTGAGTAAAGAAATGTGGAAAAAGATTTTCTTGAGTAAGAAAATATATTACATGAAGTATAAAGTTATTTTATTTTAAGAAAAAGTTGAAAAAAGGAATATTTGAAGGTTGAGAAATATTTTACGTAATGAAATTGTGATAAAAAATTATTTACGTATCTTAAAAATGTAATTTTAAAAATCACGTTAGGTTTGAAATACTGATAAAATATTTCTAAGTGTTTGGAAATACATAAAAAATATTTCTACGCGATTTTAAATACGTTAAAATATTTCTACGCGATTTGAATTACGTTTAAATATTTTACGTAATTTGAATTACTATTGAAAAATCACTACGTGATGGAAAAGTGATGAATTATTTTTACGTGATTGTGAAAATAGCGAAAAATCATTATGAGATTTGGAAAGTGTTTTAAATATTTCGAGAATGATGGAAAATGATTTACGCGACTTAAAAGAATGATTTTTAAGTTACGCAATTTTGAAACAGTGAAAAAAAATAATACTATGCGATTTGAGAAACGTATATTTTTACGTGATTAAGAAAAACGTTAAAAAATTAGTATGTGTTTTAAAAGTGCAACAGAAGAGTTGCAGTATTTTGAAAACGCATGCAAAAATGTTACGATATTGTGGCAAACGTAATGAAGTGTCGCGATATTGTGAAAATATACGCATGAAAACGTTTTAGAATTTTGAAAACGTAACATAAGTGTTACGGTATTTTGAAAACGTAATATAAACATTTTGTAATTGTGAAAATGAAATGGAAATGTTGCGCAATTTTGTGAAAACACGACGAAAGTGTTTTATAACTATGAAAATGTGATAACATGATTTATTTGTTGTAAATATGATGATTCTTGTCGAACCAGTGTATGAACATTGTGTGAGAAAATAACGTGTTTTGCCTGTGATTGACATTTGGTGCATTTTATATGCATTGGAAAGATATGTCTGTGATTGACATTGGTACATTATACATGCATTGGAAAAATATGCATTGAGACATATGATTGAACAAATGAAATTTGAAAAGATTTGGCCCTTGTGGTTGGACTTATTTTTGATATATTCGAAGTGCATTGTATAAAGTATAAATTAATAAGCTATTTTTGGCCCTGTGGTTGAAGAGGGAATGAGAATTGATAGTGAGATCTATGATAGATCTTGGGGTGCGTCAAGCGCGACGGTCGACCGTTGGACGGTAGCGAGTATCCTGTCTTGGCTTAGCGTCGACGTGATCCGTTACAGCGCATTGACGATACCCGATAAGAACACGATTCTTTTCAACAACCTGGAAGATTGTCTTTGAATCTAAGGCTAATAATTGACAGAAAGCATTCTCCTCGAAATTGTGAAAACCTCCATGGAGTTGTTTTTGAAAAATTGAGTTTTTGTGCACATGCATAATCTGACATTTATATCATAATGTGATATAGCAATTGAGATATTGGCTATGACAATTGTTTTGAATACTTGGATGATGATGATGATAATTAGACAATGTTGAGGGCATTATCGTAATTGTTGTTTATGATAATTGAACCCGATAAATGATTGGATGATGATAATTGATTAATGTTGATGGCATGATATATTTGTATGATATGTTATTTGTGTTATCTCGTCTTTACGTGTTGGTATTGGCGTAAGTGATCTCACCTCTTTATTATGTTGTTTTGCTGTGTTTGTACTGTTAAAATCAAATAATAGAAGGATCGAGTTGTCTTAGACATAACGAGCAATGAATACTCTGATATGGGTGACAACAATAAGGAGTGGACATTCGGGACTGAAGGTGTGCGGTGTGGACAAAGAAAGGATGTAGAACGGATGTATTTATTTATCATAAACAAGATGGATACAACAGAATAAGTATGTTAAGTTTTAACGTTAGTGTTGTCTGCGTCTTTATTAAGTAGGACCGTCATGGGGTTTGCTACTTGTTAAAAAAAAGAGTCTGTTAGTTTTATATTTCTCTTTAAATTGTGAAATATTAATTAGTGTCAATATTGCATAATGAATAGTTGAAATATGATTTTCAATATTACCTAATATTTTCAGTAAGTTTACGTTTCACTAAAGAAGTAATTTTAAAAACCCACTTTTTATAACTCAAACTTTGTGCGAACTTCTTTTCAGATTATGAGTCGGGAGTCAGACATGTGATACCCTAGGGAAGGTGTTACAGCTGACCCATCGGGTTTGACCTATTTTGACACCCCCACATATTACTTTCCTTGACTGCATGAGTCATAATTACCACTCAGTCATCTAGAAGCAACAACTTGATATCTTTAATAAAACTCACATTAGTTGAATATATGAGCAAAGAACCGTTTATAATAATTTAGGTAATCTTTTCCCTTTAAGTTAGTTTTTAAAGTAGAATTAGACCTAATTATTATAATATGATGTGAGTAGGTGAATTAAGTCCTATATTGATTAAATATATGAGTAAAGAATAATTTATAATGACTTAAGGCAACTATCTTCCTTGAGCTAACTTTTAGGTTGAGTTAAACTCAATTATTTTAATAATCTTGAATAAATAAAGTACAATAATAAAAAGTCGAGCAACCCTTAAAAGCAAGGTTCACAGCTATTATAAAATCTATGTTTAGTATATTTTTTTAACCCTTAATTGATGTACAACTATCTCATTTATTTTGGGGCACGTATTGCTTTGACTTTTTAAACTTTTGAAATGGATATTGATGGATGATTAATTGTTGACCAAAAATTATATAATTATATAATATATAAAAAAGAATATATAAGTCTTCTATTTCAATTACTACATGACTTAATTTTTTGTTATATGGCAATTACATTATATGTAGTATACAGAGAGAGGATATATGCCTTATACTTTTACCATATGTCTTCTGTTTCAGTTATTATATGGTTAAATTTTTTGTCAAGTGGCAATTACATGCCCTAATTTCTTGCAATGTAGCATTTGTTCATGCTATTTGTACAAAGACATTTCACATGTGTAGAATTATAATTTACAAATGTACAATCTCTTGCCATATTGCAAAAAACCTCTCCTCTGTAATATTGAAAAAGCCATAGGTTGGGGTGGCTCTTAAGTATAAAAACACATCAAGAAATGTATGTTTCAATCAATATGGACCTCTATGTTTGGCCTACAATTTAGCATGTAATTTTTCAATATAGTTTTAATTCATTCACATGATTATTTGTTTATATCTTTTAAATTTTTAAATATAATCTAATTTATTAATTTTCAAAAGACGATTCAATGCCTCAAATAATATATATAGATTCAAATTCTAAAATAAAAAAATTGCTCCTTTTAATTCATTCATTCAATGATTGCATCTAATAATATTTTTTTTTTGACCTACAACGAATTGATTGTGTCTAATAAGATATTATTTAAATCAAATTTAACTAATCTCAAAATACAAAGAATTCACACTATATAAATTCTTTAATATTATTCATTCATTCACATTAGGATATTTGGTTTACAATTTTACCATTTTCATTTTGGTTAAATTTATCTTTCTTTGCTTTACAGTTCTATGCATTCAACCTTTTTGGTTCTATTTATTTTCTTTGTCTAACTAAGTTTATATCTTTCTTTTATTCTCCTTTGTACTTTGTAAATGAGATAAATACTTATAGCATTGCAGTATTTGAAAGACATTTTGTTAATTTTTGTTAGGGGTTCAAATCATTGACCTAAAAGTCACTTTTTTGTGTGTATTAATTTTTTTATATGTTATATATGTATACCTAATTTTATAAGTTTAATTAAACTTTATAAATACTTATTATTTGTATTAAAAATATTTATCAATCACATTTTAATGTGAAATTATTAAAATGATTCTTTAAAATTAATTTAGTTTAATTTTATGTATTTATAATTATTTTTGTTTTTATTATCTTGTGATCGTATTTGTAAAGTACAAATGATAATTTAAATAAAATGTTTCATTAGGAAAGACAATGAAGACTATTATATACATCTGGAAAAACTTAACTTTTTTTTTTTTCATGTTTTCCATAATTTATGTGAATAACATTTCAAAGTTTAAAAATTATGAAGTGGATGACTTTTTATTTTCTTAAAAATCATTGTACATATTTAATTCAAATATAATATGGAAGAGAAAACAATCTTTGAAAAACTTTGAGTATCATATATACTGTGTATATACTTTTCAATTTACAGTGAATTTTATGAAAACATTTATCTTATAAAACTTATATATTAATATAAACTTTTATTTATTTATTTATGTCAGTATCAATGTATCTAATCCTTGTCAAAAAAAAAAAAGAAGAGTATCCAAGTCATCTAAAATTCTATAATGTTGAAAGAGTGGTCTCATCCATGCTCCAATCTCTCATCAATACCACAAGTTCAAGGTTTCCTTTCCACTTAAAACTAATTAATGTTCTACCTTCCAAATAGGTGGTGAAAATTACATGATCATATTCACATCATGTTACTAAAATGGTGTCATCCAACTTTACTAAAATGATCTACCATCTTAGTTTGCACAAAAGAGTGATATTTGTTTTTTGATACAAACAGAAGAGTGATTTAAGCAAAAGCGAGTGATGCTACACAAGTGTAAAATACTTTATTCAGATTATTGTATAAATAATGTGGTATTTTTTTTTTCTCTTACAAGATGTTCTCATATCTTTTGAGTATAAAACTGATTCACATTCAAGTGTTTAATGACATAATCTTATCCATATAAAAAAAATGTTTATCATTGCATTGAGAATAAAAATTGTTTACATGATAGCTCAATTTATCAACTGAATCATACCTTGTGATTAAATAATTTGATAATTTAAATCATCATTATCACATCATCAAATAAATATAATTAAAAATATATAATTAAACGATAAATTAGTTTTTGTGAATATTTGTTTAAAAACTATTTATAATTATTTTTTTAAATTTAATTGATGATGTAATACTATTGATTTGAAATAAGCTAAATGATATCTTAAAAGTTCATTGTTATTTATTATCATCTGAAACTTAAGATCACTAGTATTCATTATTAGTAATTTAGTATTACCATAGGCTGTAATGAAAAAAGAAACACGATCCTATTTTTAGGGCCAAAATGGGAATAAAAGACGAAAAATTCTTCCAAAGTCCAAACCCAATCTCTTGTCGTTTGTTGTATTTTAAACAATTAAATACAGTGAAAAAAAAACAACATTATCCACGAGGTCACATTAATTAAACACGGTTGCAAGTAGACTTAAACAAAAAAAGAAAATTATCAGTGTCAAGTTTTTTTCAACTAAACTACACAAAAGGAGTATTAACCTAAAAAAAAATTAAATAGAGAAACTTTTGATTCAAATCTTTTCTTCTTGTTATCAGGACATTCCACTCAATAAATAAAAAATTAATTTGTTGGATTATGATTAAATATTTAAATGATTTTTTTAATAATATTATTTTTATACATATAAATTTAAAATTAAATTAATAATAATATACTTAAAAAATTTAAATCTGTATTATTCGGACAAATATTAATTTGATTCATATTTTTTTCAAAAGCGCAATTCACCATTAACCCAATTTTCTTTTTTTAAAAGGATTTTATTAAGTAATTATTAAAAAGGTTAAAATAAAAAAATTTAAATAAAAATGAAGTATTTAATATATTAAAAATTAAAAATAATTTATTATTTAATTTTTTTATTTATAATTTTCTATTTTAATTTCTTTAACAATTACAAAACCATTTTAAAAAAGATTTTTAAAAAAATGAATAGAAGGAGAAAAATGGGAAGAAGAAGGAGTAGACAGAAAAAGCAAAGAAAATAGTAAATACAAAAACTGCCGAGTGCAGCAGCCATGGATGAGAGAGAGAGAGAGCGCGAAAGCGAAGTTTGATACAAACTGAGGAACTCACAAGCTAGAGAGAGAGAGAGCGAGAGAAACAGAGACATCGGAACTTGCTTATAAAAGGTTCAAGTTCACGTCAAACCGAGTGAGGAACCAAGCGAGGTTCAGTCTGCGATCGCGTTCCCAATCGGATGATATTTCCGGTCTCTTCTGATCGGAAATGTTTGTTTCCGGCGGCGGTGCCGCAGGGGGATGTGGCTGACTACTATTGTGGTGAAGGAGAAGAAGGAGAAGGATGAAGAAAGGGAAGGGGAAGAACTACGGGTTGTTGCCTAATTCTTTGAGGATTATCTCTCTGTGCCTCAAGACTGTGTCCACCAATGCTACCACCGTTGCTTCCACTGTACGCTCCGCTGGCACCTCCGTTGCCGCTTCCATTTCCTCTACTTCTGAGGATCACAAAGATCAGGTTCTACTACTTCCTGCAATTAGAAAAAAAGAAAAAAAAAGAAGCTATGTATTGGTGCTTGTTCAGTAATGATATTGATAATTCTTGCTGCTGCGGCACAACGAACAGGAGTAAATGTGTAACTCTTGCTGAATTAGCTCTATTAATATGCGTACGTTAGTTTAGACTGAAGATATTGGCAAATATTATCTATTTGCAGTTTTGCACCAAGATTTTGGCTAATTAAAGTGCATACTGAGATAGCTTAACTAATTTGTTAACTGATGTAGATAAGCCGTTAAAAATTCGTGGATGAGCTTTATATGAAAAAAATCAACCTTGAATTTTCCACCTCCAATTTTATGGGGATACCAAACTGATTCCAGGGAAAACATTTGTGAATCTACTCAATTGTTTGGCAGGATTCTAGGAGCTATAAGCTGTTGTAGGGAATATGATATGTTAATTTAAATATTTCCTTTCGACCAGGTAATATATGAAATAATTATATTATTTTTAATCACTTATTGGAATCAATGTGAACTTTATATACTCAGAGATATAACTGACTTTAGCTGCAGTGCTTGCTTTATGAGCTTTGACTTGAGTTCCCAATTTTTTGCCCACTAGCTGATCTGCAATTTGAGTGATTTTGCCATTTTCCAGTTAAAAGTTCTTGTTATGATTAGAGTTTCTGCTTCTTTGACTTTTTTATTAGCTTAATTTATGTGCTCATGTATACAGTATCATGTTCCTCGTAATTATAATTTTACCTTTTACTACTTGGTGGGCAGGTAACCTGGGCTGGTTTTGATATACTAGAGCTTGATCCCTCTATCTTCAAACGTGTTCTTTTACTTGGTTATCTGAACGGATTTCAAGTTCTTGATGTGGAGAATGCCTCTAGCTTCAGTGAGCTGGTCTCAAAGCGTGATGGTCCAGTTTCTTTCTTACAGATGCAGCCCGTCCCTGTAGGCTCTGATGGCCAGGAGGGATTCAGAAAGTCCCATCCTTTACTGTTGGTTGTTGCCGGGGATGACACTAGCAGTATAAACCAAAACGGTACCCATTTGAGTGGTTTAGGAAGAGATGGTAAGGTGGAGACTCGATCTGGGAACATTGTTAATTCTGCAACAGCTGTTCGGTTTTACTCCTTGAAGTCTCATTGTTATGTTCATGTTCTGAGATTCCGATCCACCGTATGCATGATCAGATGCAGTTCGCAGATAGTAGCCGTTGGTCTTGCCACACAAGTATGCAGTGGTTTCTCCAGTGTCTTTTAGAATTGTTTAATACTTACACTAGAGCATTATTGTCAGATAAAACATAATAGGATCTATTGGACTTAGCTTTTTTGTGTCATGTATACCATAATTGATTTACTTTCTTGATTATTTTTGCAGATATACTGCTTTGATGCTGTCACCCTCGAGAATAAGTTCAGTGTTCTCACTTATCCTGTTCCTCAGTTAGCGGGACAAGGAACAACTGGTGTTAATGTTGGTTATGGTCCAATGGCTGTGGGTCCAAGGTGGTTAGCATATGCTTCCAACAACCCACTGCCCTCAACTTTAGGTCGCTTAAGCCCACGTAACCTCAGTTCTTCTCCAGGAGTTAGTCCATCAACATCTCCAAGCAGTGGTAGTCTAGTGGCTAGTTATGCAATGGAGTCCAGTAGACATTTGGCTGCTGGAATAATCAAATACTGTCAAGAGCTGCTTCCTGATGGTTCTACTTCTTCAATGCCATCAAATTCAGGCGGGAAAGTCGGTAGGGTTACAGGAATTGATATGGATAATGCAGGAATGGTTGGTATTGTTTCATGATGGCTCAATCTATTGCTAAGTTAGAAACTTGTGGGCTTTGGATGAGAACGTTAATCTCTGACTTGTTCTTGGTTCATATGGTTGATTACAGGTAGTTGTTAAGGATTTTGTTTCCAGAGCTATCATATCACAATTCAAAGCTCACACTAGTCCTATATCTGCACTATGCTTTGACCCTAGTGGGACCCTTCTTGTCACTGCATCAGTCTATGGGAATAACATTAATATCTTCCGGATAATGCCATCATGCGCACGAAAGGGTTCGGGTGTTTCAGGCTACGACTGGAGCTCTTCTCATGTGCATCTTTATAAACTTCATCGTGGAATAACACCAGCTGTTAGTATATCTTAGTTGTAATATGCTTATTTTATTTGTTTTTTTAAGTTTGATATTCCTTTATAACCTGCATTCATGCTCTTTTGATCTTCTTGTTTTCATATATTACAGATGATCCAGGACATTTGTTTTAGTCATTTTAGTCAGTGGATTGCAATTGTCTCATCCAAGGGGACTTGTCATCTTTTTGTTTTGTCACCCTTTGGAGGTGATACTGGTTTCCAAATTATTAGTTCTCAGGGTGAAGAACCCTCCTTACTTCCGGTTTTTTCTCTACCTTGGTGGTCTACTCCATCATCCATTTCTTATCAGCAATCTTTGCCTCCTCCAGCACCTGTTGTCCTTTCTGTGGCTAGCCGGATAAAATATAGTAGTTTTGGATGGCTTAATACCGTTCACAATTCTGCTGCGAATGTGACAGGAAAAGTTTTTGTGCCATCTGGTGCTATTGCTGCCATTTTTCATAATTCCTTATCTCACTCGCAGCAGCTTGTTAACTCAAAGGCAAAACCCTTAGAGCATATATTGGTATACACACCTTCAGGTCATGTAGTTCAACATGAACTTCTTCCATCTGTTGGTTCAGAAACCAGTGATGGTGGTTCGAGAAACCAGTCAGCTTCACTCCTGCATATGCAGGAGGATGAGTTCAGAGTCAAAGTTGAACCTATTCAATGGTGGGACGTATGTAGAAGGTCAGAATGGCCAGAAAAAGGGGATCGTTGCTACAATACCTTTGATAGACAAGGAGGTATTGATAGAGTTAAAGAGAAAATATGTTATGGTGATGTCTATGAATTGGATGTTTTGGATATAAGTGATGGAGGGGAAAACGTGGTAAAATCTTCTAGAGGATATCTATCTAATGCGGAGGTGCAAGTGAATTTTCGAAGGCTGCCCATATGGCAAAAGTCTAAGGTATTCATTGTGCTAAGTTTTGATTTTCATATACAGTGCTAGGCATTTGTTGTTAACAATCTTGTTTCTTCAGATTTGTTTCTATACAATGAGTTGTGCAAGAACTAGTTTTAGTGCTGGTGGAGAGTCTGAAATTGAAAAGGTATCTGCTAATGAAGTTGAAATAAGACAAAAGGAATTGCTGCCTATTTTTGACCATTATCATAGCATCAGACCAAGCTGGAATGAGAGGTGGTGACTATTTTCTTTTTCATTCCTTGCAGATTTTGCTATCTGTGTGCACCATTACTTTATTGAATCATGTCATTCTATCTGATCCATACTACTTCTAGATTATCAAAATTGACTGTGATAGTGGTATATAATAAAACAAATGGGCTTTACCAAAGACATTAAAGTATAATGGTTATTTAGAAGCTTTAGAGTTCAAAGAATGTCTCAAGGGAAAAGAATGCATAAGGATAGTGTTTATTATTTGAATATGGATTTCACTTAATTGGCTACCTTGGGAGCGCCTGATGATATTCATTGACGTTGAACATGTGCATTTAAATTATACAGGATTGTAGTTTATATCGTTCCAACTACAAACTTGGTATTGTAAATTCACCCTAACTGACTCACTGTATCATGTTATAGATAAACTGGTTTTCCTGTGTTGTTTCACCTTTGTTGAATGTTGAATCATGCTTGCTGGCTGATTCTTTGAATGAGAAATTGTCTTGTCTTTTATCTTTTTCCTTTTGATGTATCTGCATTGGGTATTTGTTTCAAAGTCGAACAAAATTCAACATGCACACTCCTTGGAAAAACAGGACAAAGAAAAAGAAATAAACACCAGTATTATCAAATGTTGCAAGTGTTTTCTTATGGTCTAGATGACATGAGTTCATCCATATTTTAAGTATGTGCTGCTTGCATTCAGTATATGAATTGGAGGCGTTTGTGGGGAACTATTACCTTGACCAGTTAAGTATTATGTCCTGCAAAATGCATACATTATCATTAGTGACAACCATTATCCTAAAGGAACTGTTTTTGGATTGTCTGTGCTTGTCAATGATCTTTTCTTGTGGTCATGCTGTTTACTCAATGCTTACTTGGCTGTTTGATTTAGAGGCCTTGCTGGGGAAAGATATATAAGCCCTACGTCTCCAGTTCCCCACCAGGCTGAAGACAAGGAAACTGCTGATGTCACAGTTATTTGTCATTCAAAGCCAGCATCACTGAGTTCCACTGAAAGCTCTGATGGGGGTAAGAAACTAGTCTACAGAAAAATATACTTCAGCCAACTGGTTTTTGTTTTATAACTTTTGTGGAGCACAAAGGATGAAATCATTAAAGACCTGTTGGAGTTTGTGCAAGAATATGGATGCATATTTCATAATATTACTTTTTTTTTTTCCTTCAATGGAATGCTTGACAAATACAAAACCTTCCACATTATTTTATGCAATTTCTGATGTTTTGCTGCCAACATCCTCGTCTAAGTCTTTCTTTAGTATTTTATTTGAATCTCCTGTGTTGACCTTCCATTGATATGATGTTTGTAATTTACTTTAGGTTCATCAAGAAGAATTGAAAATCTGCTTGACCTGGATCAAGTTGCTTCTAGTTATCAAATGCTTGGTGAGATATACCTAGAAAGAATGGGGGCCATCAATATTGAGCCTTCCCTACAAAACCAGATTGTGATGGAAAATTCATCATCTCTATCTGGAAACTTGAAACATGTTGACCATTATATCACTGAAAGTCCAATATTCCAAGGTGGAAATATAACTTCTGAAGGAAGAGATTCTGTAGGTGTTGTGATCAGTGAGGACTCAGCATTGGTCCTGGAACAACATGCTTCGGATAAGAGCAACCTTGTGGAAGTAGCCTCGGTAGCGCAAAATGCAGGTGTCAGCCAATCTTTCCAGGATGGCCACTGCAAGACATTGGGGTATGATGGAAGTGATGGGTTAACTGAAGTTGCAACTGATGATGTTGACAGCAGCAGCAGCAGCCACCATGAAAGAGAACAACTGGAGGAGGATGGGGAGAATGATGAAATGCTTGGTGGCATATTTGCCTTTTCTGAAGAAGGTAATAATATGAGGCTGTAGCTGGAGCTGCATCTATTTTCTAAATCTTTTGTGATTGTTTCGTTGGTATCATCATATTATCATCTATTATCAATGAATTCATTAATTTCTTACTTCTTTAGGTTGATTACCACAATTGAAGAATAAGTTGCAGCATCTATGAAGTCATCTCATCATCTGTGCTCACTGGAGTGTGGAGTCTTACTTAGGAAATATAAAATCAATGTGAATATTGTGAAAAAGAAATAGCTTATGAGCAACAACTCAATTGTGTGATCTCCGTCCGTGTCTCAAGTCTCACCCTTGTACAGTGTGTAGATGGAAATTCATATATTCATGGGTTTGCTAACTTTGGGGGTTGTAGTATGGACAGCTCTGGGTATAAGATGTTTTGAGTTTGCATTCACAGTCCTAAGCTGATCATTTATCAAGCTTGTCTATAAATAGGAATCGGGCATGAAGTTCCCTTAAAGTTGTATAACAATTTTTTAAATATTTAAATTTGGCAAGGAGAAGAAATGAAAGTTGTAAAAAGATTTGTTGATAGTGTGTTCATTGATGCTTTTCCCTCCCTTCATGGTGCGGGTGTGGTATGATGAATGATTATGTTGGTGTTAATGAGTGGAGAGAACTGACTCTCTCGGTTAAGATTTTTACATTACTTACTAATTTGGAAAGGTCATGTTATAAAAGAAAAAAAACATAAAAGCAAAATTAATGAATCATACATAAGTAATGGTGGGTTTTACTATAAAAAAATTATCTTTCTCTCTCATAACATGATCCTATCATATTATTGTTGAGCAACATAAGAGTATCCTCATTGGTGTCTCTAAGCTTTGCTTCATTATCTTTTATTGGAAGAAATAATGGGAAGTGGGATTATTATTATTGGAAGAACAATGAGAGACCAGAGGAAAATATAGGATGGGAAAATGGGCAACGTGGTTGTGTTGGGGTGAAATGTAGATTATACATGGATCCACAACCACATGTGGTTGGTTGGTAGGATTGGTCGGCTCAGATTAAGATTTTATTCGATCTTGGATTCCTTTAAAACCGACAACTGGACCCAAATTAGTGGTCATCTACATTTCTTTTTTCTTGTTTAAGCCAAAATTCTTTTCTTCCCTTCTCTTTGTAAGGTTTACATTAAGGTCAGATTTCGACATCAGTAAATTCCATGAACTCATTTTTTTTTTTTTTGAAGAATTGTATTAAAATAATTCATGCTAATTTTTTTTCCCTTCATGTTTATGACCACAATTCTCGTGCAATCAATTTATACATGTGGCCATGGTTTTTATTTGGTTTATAATAATTTCCAAATTAAATAAACAAATCAATTGTATCACAAATGCGCATGTTATTATTCTGTTTGTGTTTCAACATAAAAGCGAAGACAATTTTATACATGTGGATATGGTATAAGTGGTACCTTTTCTTTGATTTGTTATAGTGATAAATATATGTTCAATTTTATATATATATATATATATATATATATATATATATATATATTTTCTTTTATTTGTATTTAAATTCGATTTGATTTTGTTTCGTTTTAACTGCTATAATTATATTTAATATTACCATTACATTCTAATATTATTATTTTGTGCAAGAATTAATTAGCAATGACATGGCCTTTTACATTTGTATAGGTAACAAAAAGGGAAAGAACTTTTATTTGATGACGTTAATAATGGTGAGACAAATGCTCAAAGCAGCAAGTCGACAATTTCGGAGGAATCCCCATTTGCCTTTAATTCCCTCCTTCCTTGGCTGAACAAAAAGTACACACTACACAACAACAAATAACAAACAACGTTTTCAAATTCAGTGCTTTCTTTTCCGTTTCAGTGTTCAGTTTCAACTCAAAAGCCCCTTCCAAGTCCAAACCTTTATGTATGTGTTTCCTTTGAGGTTGAACCAAACTAAACCAAACCAAACTAAACCAAACCAAACCACCATGGATGTGATTCACTTGCAGAGGAAGCACCGCGACCATCAAGCTGCTATGCTTCACGAGGTTCGTTTCTATTTTTTCACCCATTTCCTTCTTCAACTGCAAATCTTTGTGTCTCCGTTTTTTTTTAGCTTTCTCTTCACACTTTATTATATTTATATATACCATTTAATTCCATAATTTGAATTTCATTTGTCACTCTGTATTTTATTGGGGATTGAATTATGTCCCTTTCCGTCATAAAAACTAACCCCCCCCCCCCCCCCCCAAATACCTTTCATTCCCTTTTTTTAAAAAATTTTAGAAACTTTATATTTTCTTCGTATTTTTATGAACCAACCAAGTTAAAAGTCTGATCATTTTGATGGTTACCAATTACCATGTTCAATTTTAAGCTTTTATTTCATTGGATGATTTGGATTTGTTGGACATGGCTAATTCTGAGCGTGGGGGGTAATGGGTTCTTGTTGGTGGTGAGTAGGGATTTCTGGATGATCAGTTCAACCAGCTTCAGAAACTGCAAGATGAGAGTAGTCCATATTTTGTGATTGAGGTTGTGACTATGTTCTTTGATGATTCTGAAAAACTTTTCATCAACATGGCACGAGCTCTGTAAGTATTCTCTCTGTCTGTCTGTCTCTCATGGGTAGGAATACTTTTAAATTTTAATAGAATCTATGTGAATGAAGGGAAATGTTAACTGTTATGTTTAACCTGACCTGTGCAGAGAACAAAGACCCGTGGATTTCAAACGAGTAGATTCTCATGTTCATCAGTACAAGGGAAGTAGTGCCAGGTATACTATAGGATTACTTTTTCCTTTATGTTTATCATTGTCTGTATATTGCACTAGCCAGAAGAATTATATACTGGGAGAAGTTTTTTATTATTTGTGACATTGTTTTTGGCTAACAGTGTTGGTGCTGCGAGAATAAAAAATGTCTGCGCTACCTTCAAAAATTTTTGTGAGGCTCAGAACCTGGAAGGGTGAGTTGTGCAAACTCATTTTCTGATATATTCTCTCCCCTCCCATCCGTGTTAAATCATTAAACACGCACTTTAGGCTATTGCTTTAACATTCATATATCATATCAATTATTGTAGTCATTGCTTTGCTTGGATTATAAAATGCATTCAAAGATCCGAATGTTAATTCGGTGGTCGATTCAATTGGACTTTACATGTAATTAATTTCTAAAGCCTGAAGTATCCCAAAATCAATTCCAAAGAAAAATTGAAAATGCTACAAGTACAAAATACATCTTAAATTGGTGTAGTAGTATGTTTTTCAAGTTTCTCGGTTGAGAATATTTTTTAGATTTTTAAGAATATTGTACTATTCGGTTTAAAGTTTTTTGTTTTTTCAGAAATTGTCATTTTTAAGAGTGCAATATTTCATCTTTTAGTAAAAAAAATTCTATAAGGATGGAGAGGTGGCTTAGGTGGGTATATATATAGAAGAATGCTAGTAACACACTCTTTTGGAAACTCCTTTCAACACTTGCTTTAACATTTGCTAAATATAATAAATAATAAAAACTAATAACATATATAAAATTAGAAATATATTTTATCAAATAAAATTCATCAAAACTATCACAATTCAAAAGCACAAGGGAAAAACATAACTGTCATAACTCGGTCATAAACATAATCAAAGTCTCATTTATTATTGGTCCACCTCATACAGTTAAAAGGATTATTAGAGGAGGAATGTTAGCAACACCTGCTTTTGGACCAATAATAAAGCAAGTGTTGAAAAGAGTGTCCAAAAGAGTGTACTGTTAGCATTTATCATATATATATATATATTCATGAATGCAATGTAAAAAGATTTCAAAATTCACTCTTCCACATGTACCACCTCCACACCCCAGTTGCCACTTGCCCCCACTGCCACAGATAGGCTTTACAATCACATTCCGACCCGCGGGTACTCATTTCGCTCCATCCCGCATAGGGCAGGTTGAAAACTTATCTTGTGTCGGGTGCAAGTTTAGGGTCTATCCGCTCGCCCTGCCCCACACTCTACATTTACATAAATATTATGCTTAGTTTTCTTGGGTACATAAACATTATGCTTAGTTTTGGTTTCCTAGAGTATCTCCACATTCGATAGATGAGAAACTAATCTCCCGATGAACGGTCAGGCGCCTAAGCGGGAATTCCTCCTAACGGTGTTATTTTCACCGTTTACTTACTCATAAAGTCAACTATATTAATTATTTTTACTAGATTAATACTTGTTATGAACATATTTTTTAGTTTATATAAGAAGATGAATTAATTTTTGGATAGTGATTGACTATTATATAAATTTAATTTAAAATATTTGCATGTGTGGGGCAGAGCAGGGCGGGCACAGGTTTTAATATAATTCTTGGTAGGGCGAGTGCAGGTTCTAATCCCTAAGGGTCGAGCAGAGAAAAAACCCGCTTCAACCCACCCCATTGCTAAGCCTACCACATGATGTAACACTTTCGAAAATCTCATGGAATATTCTCGGGAACTAAGACAACCAAATCTTACAGCCCTCAAGAAGCAATCAATTTTTGTAAGATTAGATAGCCAACGCTAGCTACTCTTTTGGAGCACGTGAGCTTGCTGTTCGATAATAATGAAAATTTCAAATCACCTATTGAAATAATGAGAATCGAGAGGTTTAAGAATATGAAACATAAGTAATGATAATTGATGAGAGCTATGAATATTTTCATCTCTGTTATGATCTTCTGATTCATATTTGAGATGGTCAAAGACCTCTATTTTTGTCATGAATATGCTGCAGAAGTCAATAATGCTTGTTTATACCTTTGCTTATCTTATATGTGTTTTGATGAATGAGACAAAAGTATGTAGTTCCAGTCAATGTTTTTTATTTCTTCCTTCAGAACTCTAGAGATAAATCGATTATCAGAGTTAATGTAAGCTGTTGTTCACGTGTTCATATTTGCTATTTAAAAACTGCTCTTAATCTATCCTAAATATAAGTAAGTATCTAGAAAAAATTTGCAGCTCGAGCATTTAGTTACAAAATATGCCTTTTCTTTGAGCCTAAAATGATTTCTCATAGATAACATGTTTATTGCATGCTTCTCCATGAGCACTTTAGAAAGCGTCATACCCATTATTAATATAGGAGATCTTGCATGGATGGTTGACATTAAGCATGCTGATATGGCCTTGATTATAATAGTTGGACTAGAATCAGAATCACTAAAAAAAACAGAATATTTATGCAGGTGTATGAGATGTCTGCAACAATTGCAACATGAATACTCTCTACTGAAGAACAATCTTCAATACTTGTTTAGGGTAAGAGTAATATCTTGTTCAAGGAGGCTTGAAATTTTTTTTGTATCCTGAGAGGAAAACTGCATTTAGTAATTCTGTAGCTTCGTACGTATGCTTGTCCTTCCTTGCATGAACTGTCCTTACATACTGTTTGAATCCTAATAGTGCTTAACTATATTCCTTATATTGATTACTGCAGCTGCAGCAAGAAATCCAGGCTGCTGGTGGTTCAATTCCCACAATGGAATAGATGGCAGTAACATGATTGACAACTAGTGGAAATGAGAACGAAAATGAAGCTTTTGATGGAACATCTGATTTTGTATTAGTTTTTGCAGTTTTGGGGCTAAGCAACATCCAGTTTCTGGATGATTCCATGAAAATTGTATCAAATTTAAACGAGGGGATAATGCTGGTGTGAATAGGAATTTCTTACCTAGTTTGCCACAGGATATATGATTCTTTTCCCAATAAACTGTTAGCTTGTTTGGAGTTTTGTTTTTTACTCAATGAGGTGACAAAGTTTATTGGTTATTATAATGAGGAACCATTATATGAATTTGATTTTGATTTTAGTTCGAGTTTTGATGTTCTTGATTGATAAACGCAGGTTTGACATGTAAGACCAAAGTAACTAGAACTTTCTCTATGGTCTTTTGTGGAGTCAATACACAACCTTAGTCGCTCCCTCCTTCAATTCTTTAATTTTTAGAAAATGAGAGATGTTCCGACTAAAAAATGCAATTAAAAAAAAAAGGTGATGGCGATGGAGGGGTGGCAGTGGGGACCTGGATGATGGCGAGATGATAATGGTGGTGTCATGGTTGCAAAAAATTTAAGGCTCTAAGTCCCAGCTTCAATTTTGTTTGGTCATCCATCCAGCTACAATTAACTGAGGGAATTGTTGGCCTAAAAACTGGGAGATGGAATTGCTAAATTTATGTTTTATAGTTTAGCTCGACTGTCTATGATAAGTAATTAAATCTAATTTAAAATAAAGTAATTATTATTGATTAATATCAATTTTGACAGAGTGTTGTAATTTAATGTTAATTCTTGTTTATTTTAAATTTATTTTTAAAATATAAAATAATCATAACAAAAAAGTATAGCTAATGTGTTGTGAAGAGTAGTTAGTCAATTAATGTTCATACTAATTAAATTATTTGAAAAAATAACCATATTTTTTGTTAAAATAATTGTACTTTTAGTTATAGATATTCTATAATAGAAAGTAGTTATCCATAAGATAATTTTAAAAAATATATATTAATATAAAAATCAGAATATGATCTTAAAAAACCATTAAATATTATTTTTTTAAAAAATATTTAACTAAAAAATTAGGTAATGTGAATAAATTTTATAGTGAATTAAAATTAAATATTTTTAATTTACTCAAACATAAATTGCATCATTCAAATTTTCAGCACACCACTGAGTTATGCATCAAATGGTGCGAAAAATCATGTAGGATTAGAGCTTATTAATAGGGTAAAATACAAGAAACTATTTCTAATGTTCGGTCATATGTAGAAAACTCCATTATGCTTTGACATTCACCAATACAACAACTCCCTAAACTATGTATATTGACTCATTTTAAAAAGGTTTTCTAAACTTGACTATAGTTGGAGAATACTATTAATATTTTTCCTTAATATTGGGATATAAGTTGAAAAACTCGTGACCCGACCTTTGAGTCAGTTTGGTTCATGTTCATAACTGGTTTTCACGTTGAATCAATCAAATTCGATTAAATTCAAGTGAACTGTCCAGACAAGTTAAACTAGTTTAATCGGATTCTTATTTATTTAATTGGTACTTTAAAAATGTAACTTATGAGATTTGAACACAACACATAAAAGACCTTTGTTATAATGAAATGTACTCTACCATTAGACAACATGCTCTTATTAAGTAATCTAAAAATCGGTTCAATCGATGAACTGGAAAGAAGAACAGTTCATAGTTCAATCAGTTCAATTGTTAAACTAGGTAATATTATAAATTTATAAATATATTTTAAAATAAGCTAAATAAGTTATATTGTTTAGTTAATATATATTTTTATTATTAGACTACACATTTTTATATAAGATGATTTATATGTTAGTGAATGATTATCTTGATAAATTATAATAATTATTTTACTATAATTATAAGAAATAATTGTTCAAATATTAATTGTATAAACCTAAAATATTTTTCGTAATCCAACCGCTTAAGTGATTTTATAGTTCATTTAAAACCGATAGCATGGCCAATCGACGGTTCGATGGATTCAAACCAGCCAGTTTTAAAACCGTGGCCCCTACCTCAAACTCAAACTCCAAAATTTGAAGGTCATACTAGAGGGGAAAAAACAAAAAAACAAAAGGGGGCGTCCTGCGGCACATCCCTGTACGACTTTCAACAAGACGAGGATCATTTGTTGGTGAATTTGTGTAGATTTAATTTATACAAATTGTGGCGTACCAAGAAAAAAAAGCACCAAAAAAAGAAATTTATACAAGTTGTGTAAAAGTGACACATTATTATTTTATATTAGATAATTTATACCGTTTTGTCTTAATTGATACCCGATCATAAATTAAGTCTATTTTTGTAAGGTCTGACTGGTTTATATTTGAATGAATAACGATTCAACAAACACGTATTTAATACGATTCACCAACAGACATAACGGCCTTGTGTCATAATGGTTATACATAACGTCTTGCGTCATAATAATTAGATATAACGGCCTTGTGTCATAATGGCTGTACATAATATCTTGCACCATAATAACTAGACATAACGGCCTTGTGCTATAATTACCAGACATAATGTTTAGAATCTTAAATTGTCTAAATGGAAGGTATCTAGAAAGTCTGTCTTCTGGATCTTTATATAAACTAGCTTGACAGACTAGGTTAGACATGTTTACTTTTCTCTACCTATGCTTTCATCATGATCTTGACTCCAAGACTGATCGATCGAAGTGCTTGACAAGTATTTTACCCTGTCTTCCTCGGGTAATTGCCAGACGACTGACTTGAGGTTCTCCGACGACCTCCCCTCGAGTAGAGGACGAAACATTTGGTATTCCACCTCGTCTTTTTCGAGTAATTGCCAGAAGACTGACATGAGGTTCTCCGACGACCTCCCATCGAGTAGAGAATGAAACATTTGGCCTCATCTATGAGAACTCGATAAAACAATTCCCATTTCATAACCAAAAGTTACTCTCCATATTTCTTTATCACAAACAATGACTATTTTTGAGCATGCTTGGAGCCTTACAATTGCCTCTTAAAAAAAAAAAAGGTCATGGCCTATGAACGAGACTGAAATAATGACGAAATCTATTTTACTTTAAACCACTATCACATTGTCAACTTTAAGAAAAATATTTATTTATATTTTTTATTTTCACTTTCTCAGGTTCAAAATCAAACTGTCAATCCTCTACATTGTAATCGGGGCGTTGTGGCAAGACACGATAACTGATATTCTACTCAAATCATCAGAGATGACTCATGCAGCATCTATGACATTAAATGCCAATCGATGGCGTTGACAAACCATGAAAGGAAAAATGCTATATCATTTATACCATTTAATTACATCACTACTCTTTGTCGTTAAATTGTTGAACTTTCATTGTTGGCTTGATTGATATATCATTTTTATACCATTTATACCGTGTAATCATTGCGGCAGAACAAATCTAGGGAGGCGAAGCCTAATATGTTGTGAATTGCTGGATTTCGTCTTAGATGAATTGAAGACCCCTTCAAGAAATCTTGCTATTTGTTTGCCTTCGTTGCTGAACAATTGAAGAGCAAAGATGACACATTTATTACCCGTTCAGGATGGAAAATATTCTTTTGGATCTAGACCCTTGCGAATGACCTACATAAGACTGCACATGCAATGTATTCTATGAAAGCAACTATGAAATGGGATGAAGATGTCAATTTATTTATTTAATTTTATATTTATTTGATCTGTCATGTTACTTCGAATGCAAAATGTATATTGTTAGGATTCTGAAGATTTTCACTGTTTTGTCATATGCTTTACAAACAAGGTTTTAACTTAACCATGACCTGGATCTCTTCAATATTGTTGTTGTCTCAAATTTTAACATATCTTCAATTCAAAGCTTGTATTGGCTTCTTCAAAAACTGCTTCTAATGCAGATTATGCTGCAATATTGGGAGTTATTGGCCATGAGATTTAGCTATTGCCTTTCCGCGGGGGTCAGCATTGCTTTCTTGATGTAGCATAGGCAACATATTCACTCTCATCCATTGAAGACTCTAAACTCAGCAAGGACCATGGACGCCATCTCTATACAAATCACACAAAGGACCAGCAAGTTCAGGATCCAGAGGCCCAAGTGAGTTAAGTTTGAAATTTTATATCACTTTTCTTTTTGTTAGTGGTTTGTTGTCGGTTGCTGTCTTGCCAAAGTGTGAAATTGGAACTAAGTTGAAATTTATATTGAAAAGAAGTTAAATTCGTGCTAGATAGTATTTTCATGTGCACAATGATAGATAACATTTTCATGTGCTCACTTTGTTTTTTTTTTTTTTAGCTGCCAACTATGATATGTTTGGAGGTGTAATTGATTTTCCATTATTCCAAAATTTTGTGTTTAGTTTTTATAATTCCAGAAGAATAAATTTTGTGTTTGCTTCGCCTTCTACACATTAGATATATCATATATGATCTCTAATGGTTCATTCATAACTTTCATAACTCTGCACAACAAAAATTATTTCCTGATTTCAAATTATAAGTGAATAGTCCTTGGTGAGAGAATTAGAAAAGTCAGTTTTGATAAATCTATTTATTATTATCTTAGTGCTTGAATTTATATATAAATGTTCATATTATTGATTTTCTAATCAATACTTATCTACCTTGTAGTTTTGAATGATCATTTTTTTCCCTTTTGATTAAATTATTAGAAGTAATATTAAAAGTCACTCACCAGATTTCACTAACTTCACTATAAATTGGACAAAAATTACAAATATCAATTAATTGCACATACTCATAAGTTGATAAAACACAATGGAAGATCTAAAGTTCTGAGCTTAGACGCATGGACAATTGATAATATTCCTAGACTTGCTATCTTCAGTACTCTAGTATGCATTATTATTTTTTCTTATGTGCTCTCACTATGCTGCATTGTGCATATCTAATTTATTTGTTTTCATTATATTATTGTTATTAATTAGAATTTTATTGACATTCCTCTTTTATGACACCAATAATAATGATAATTATATGATAATACATTTATAATTATTTACTTCCTTTAATTGAGAGAATTTGCACTCATCACTATTAATTGATTGTCATTTCTCATTGCTTTAATTTTTTTATATTGTCATTAATTTATTAATTAATAATTACATAACGTTAAATTAATTATAACATCATATTACTTTAATTGTCATTTTTCATTGCTTTAATTTTTATTTATTTATTATTAATTCATTAATTAATAATTACATAACATTAAATTAATTATAATATCATATTGCTTTAATTGTCATTTCTCATTACTTTAATTTCATTTATTGTCATTAATTTATTAATTAATATTACATAACATTAAATTAAGTATAATATCACATTGCTTTAATTTTCATTTCTTTAATTCTTATTTATTGTCATTAATTTATTAATTAATAATTACGTAACGTTAAATTGATTATAATATCATATAATTTTAATTGTCATTTCACATTGTTTTAATTCCTAATTATTGTCATTAATTGATATTCATCTTGACTTATTATTGTTTATTTGTATAACATTAAATTCTATAATTTTATATATTTATTATTTTAATTTAAACTTTTTAAATTATAAGTGTATGAATTTTATGTGCATGGGTTTAATACAACCAACCTTATCGAGGTAGGAAAATCTAGTTATATTTATTTCAATTGCATATTATTATCAAAATTACTCACATAGCAAGATTAACATAAGCTAAATTAAACCTTCAATAAATTCTTGAAAAAATTCCAGACGAAGGCCCCAAAAACTCGAGTTAAACTGGCCTAGAGTCGATGTCAGTCCAAAGCCGATGAATCGAAGTTAACTGGCCTACGAGCCGATGCCAGTCAAGAATCGAGGATAAACAACCTATGAGCCGATGCCAATCAAAAACCGAGGATAACCGGCCTTCGAGCCGATGCCGGTCTATGACCGAGGATAACTGGCCTTTGAGCAGATGTCAATCAAAGATCAAGGATAACCAGCCTACGAGCCGATACTGGTTCAGAACCGAGGATAACCGGCCTACGAGCCGATGTCGGTCAATGATCAAGAATAATCGGCCTTCGAGCAGATGCCGGTCTAAGACCGATGATAAGATGTTGGTCAAAGATTGAGGATAACGAGCTTATGAGCCGATGCCGGTCCAAGACCAAGGATAACCACCCTACTGCAAGCCGATGTTGGTCCAAGACCAAGGATAAACGACCTTCGAGCTGATGCCGCATGCTAATCAAAGACTGAGGATAACCGACCTTGGAGCCGATGCCGGTTCAGAACCAAGGATAGCCGACCTACGAGCCAATGTCTATCTAAAACTAATGTTAACCGGCCTCCCAGCCGATGCCAGTCCAAAACCAATGTCAACTGGCCCAAGAGCTGATGTCAGCCCAAAGGTCGATCAAAGATATGCAAACTCATAATGTCGAGCTCATAATGTACTTCAATTAAATAAATAAAGATATGCGAACAGATCAAGTTAAATGTCATGATCGACCTTAAATGTTAATCGGTAAACTTAGAAAAATCCGAGATCTTGATAAAATCATGATGCCGATTGAAAAGGCTATAAGTATGAAGTTGGCCAAGCTCAGAAAAAAATTTCGAGGTTAAAGTCTTCTATTAAGGAATGAAGACATGCGAAACTATTTGATGTCATGGTCAAACCATGATGCCTTTGAAGACTAGCCCGAGTCGAAGAAACTCAAAATTAGATTAGGTCAGAAAAATTCATAACTAAGGTCGAAAAAATGTGTGCACAAAAGACCTCAATACTCACTTCGGAAGGTTACCTAGGGACAAAGCTAAGAAGAGCTTGAAAAAGCTCGGTCATTCACTTTGTGATTTGTCCAAGTTAGGGGGTTGTGACCGTCCAGATTCACAAAGCTTGGATAAGAATAAACATTAATAATACAAGCTTGGGCTATCATTACTGATTGCCCAAGTTGGGGGGCTGTGGACCGTCTTGACTCAAATGACATCTGACCACTCATAAACTCGGCTCATCTTCACAAATGACCAAGTTAGGGGGTTGTGGATCGTCCTGTCCCAATTGACACCTGACCATAAGTTAGGCCCATTTCTGCAAAGTCCGACCGGCCTATATCTGAATAAGTAACAACTCGACAAATATGTACTTAATATGAGCCACCAAACATAACTGTCTTACGCCATAATAATTAGACATAATGACCTTGCACTATGACCAAACATAACGTTCAGAATCCTAAATAGCCTGAACGGAATGTATCCAAAGAGTCAGTCCTCCGAATCTCTATATAAATCGGTCTAGCAACCTATGTCAGATATGTTCACTTTTTTCTACATATGCCTTCATTATGGTCTTGACTCCAAAACTGATCAGTCAGAATACCTGACAGGTATTACACCTAGTCTTCATCGAGTAACTGCTGAATAATTGACTTGAGATTTTTCGACGATCTCCCCTAGGATAGAGGATGAAACATCTGGTATTCCATCTCATCTTTCTTGGATAATTGTCAGACGATCAACTTAAAATTTTTTGACGACTTCTCGTATAGAGGACGAAACATAATTATATATTAATAAGAATAATTCTAAATTTTTTTATATAATTCTCTTACTAATTATTTTAATTATTAAATAAAAATATTAAATACTTTTTTATATTTTTAAGATATTAAATATATTTATTTTTTTATTTAATATTAAAAAACTTATAAAAAATATAACAAAATTTTATTAATAATATGATTATTCTTTGAATCAAAGCAAATTCAGAGACATCATTCTTTTGCATTCATAAATATGCTTCTGTATTCGTACGTGTCCGTGTGTTTGTCCTGATTTATGGGTTTGAGGTTGACACATCTCCCCCACAATATTCATTAATAACTAGCCGGGTTGTTTTTGTCGGGTTCTCTTGCTGTGTCCGATGCCACATTTAATTACACGCTTCTTCGGGCTACTGCATAATGGCAATATGTGGCAGTTTCTCTATCACTGTAAGTGTATGCCTCGTTCATAACAGAGCTCATAATCAATTTCACTAATCATAACTAATTATAAGGCTAGTGCACAATAATACAATTTGGAATTATTTTGCGCATTTGTGAAAAAAAAAAAACTTGCTCTTGACGTAATAGCCTGGTGTAGCAAAATGATTCACTGAAATAGGCTAATCAATTAGGCTTGTTTAGGACTCCTTTCTACCCCTTTTTTCTTCTCTCTTTTGGTTTAGAATATAGTATAGCATTTATTTTGTTAAGAGAAAAGATGGAGAGAGAGGAGGAGCATATTCAACCTCCTCTAAATATTATCGTATTCGTTTTCACCTTTCGTGGAGTGTTTGATTTGAACCATAACTGCAGCTTAAGGAGAATTTGTCATTACGGCACCTTCAGCAAGAAGGTCAAGACTCAAGAATACCTTCCATATAGGGATGCAAATGACTCAGAGTCAATTTGATTACTTAAAGTTTAGTTTGTGATAAAAATGAGTTGTTTAAATTTGATTCATTTATTTAAATAAGTCTAACTTAAAATTTGAATTTAATTTATTTTAAAAATATAAAAGTTTTGAGTTCAACTCATTTATAATTTGATTATTTTTATTTTTTTTTATTAAATCTCTCTTTAAAGTATTTTTTATTCTTTTAAATTTATTAAGTTAATAATTTGTAAATATTTTTATAATAAAAGATGAATTAAAAATAAAAATAAAAACTTTTTTCATAATTCATTACATAAAATGAAAAAAAATTCATAATCTTTTACCAATACAAAAAGAAATTTTAAAATAAACTTTAAAACTTAAAAATATTCAACATATTTTTATAATAAAATAATTTTCTGCCTTTGTATACAGAGATAGAGACCGTTAACAATTTTGTATATATATATATATATATATATATATATATATATATATATATATATATATATATATATATATATAGTTATTCACGAATTTTTAAATTTAAACTTATTTATTTAATTAAATAAATAAACTTAATTAAATATTAAATTAATTAAACTCAAATAATTCAATTCATTTACACTTCTACTTATACATAAAAAAAAATCTAGCTACATATATAATTCAAACCTTAACGGGTACGATTCCTCTTAATAATTTTTTTTTTGTTTAAATGATTCATTTTATCACTGGCCTGCCAGCCAGTGGCAGTTGAAAATATAGCTTGATTTTACAGTGGTATAGCTTTTGATCCAGGCAGAAGATCACAAAGCAAAAACTTTAGGAAGAAAAAAGAAATAGAGCCCAAGAAAGAGATGAACAATTCAAGAGAATGGAACAAATTTTTACAAGAATAATGTTTCATACATACTATATAGACTTATATTATTTTATATTTATATAAAATAGTAGAATTAGAGTATAATTGTATAAAAAAGGATAAAATTAATAATAATTAAATAATAAAAATTATATAAATATAAAGTGATGTGTTTATAAATTTGTATTTAGCATTACTCCTTTCGACCCGAATTAGGCAGCGCAGCGAGAGATTCTTCTGTATACCGAGAAGAAAAAAATCTTCCTCTAAGCAAATTTCAAGCCATTCAATTCATTTGAGTCTCACAATGAGACACATAATATCAATGAAATCAACGGATAAAAATTGACCTGTTCTTTCTCCCCGTGGGTAAAAGAATTTTCCCAGCGCAGCACATGATGGATGATTTGATTCCGTTATGTTGACTCACATTGTTCGTCACCAAGAAAGAGAACGGGCTAAGTACTCATTCCACCAAGTAATTGGTGAAAGCATAATGTGAATTGCGAAACAAGCTTTAGAGCATGTATTTCTTGGACTGATTGCAACTGACTAATGACTAAGTTAGCACTCAGCTAGCTTGAGCTCCAAACCACCTTCCTCCTTTGTCCTTTCATCCAAAAGAAAGAGAGATAGTGTATGTTTCTTTTATAATAATAAAATTTAAAAAAAAAAGGTACACTAATTGGTCATGTGCTGTTCTCCCTATTTTCTCCATTTTTCCACACGATATGAAGTATATTAATAACAATTATCAAACCCGTAAGAAACATACAATGTGTTTAAAGTTATAGGCTGTTGTGATAGTTGCTTGATTTTTTTTTGGGTTACAGATAGTTGCTTGATTTTGAATGTAAAAGAGGGAAGCAAAATGGAAAAAAAAAGGTTTTATTTTTTTCTATTAATGATTATAGTAGCAGTTATTTATGAGTGACTAATCAATGATGTTAGTCATTTAAGTAGAAGAGGGCTTAATAGCTTATGTGCAAGTATGTATCGCAATCACGGTAATAATAGAAGTCATGTATCGAAGTACCCCATGGCAAATCTTGAACTGCGATCAATGATCACCACCACTGACCACAGTTTGAGTAAATAAATGGAAGCAAAATGAGGTACACATTTATTACTGTGATGAGATTTTTGTTATAAAGCGAAATAGGACAGCTACCATAGCGTAACTCAGGAAGCATGTGAGTATGAGCTTGACTTGCCCTTTCCTTGAACATAAACTGAACTGAAAGTGAGTGAAACTGAATCCCAGTCCAGTCCACCTCTTACTTTTGACCATGAACTGCTTAGCTGTCACTGTCAGTGACCTTGACCCAACAAATAACAATAACAATCGTCTCTTAAAAGTTAAAACGCATACGTTAAAAAAAATAATTAATAAATAATGACTAACGTTTTCATCCAATAATAATAATAATAATAATAACAATAACAATTAACGTGTTACTCGCACAGTACGAAAAAAAATAACGTGGCACCTTTTTTTATATATATTTTCAATTTATTTTTTATTATAAAATGGAATAGTTTTCACGGTTGGGATTGTCTGGTTTCCATGAAACAGTAGATGATCGATCCCTCCATGAGCTGAGGTATGGAGCCCAAGTCGCGGCTCGGACAACCGTTTGATCCGAACCTGTTCCAAACTAAGAAAAAATGGCAAAAAAATAGTGTTCAATTATAATAATATTATTATCGTTTGGCAGCCATACTTGCTTGCATTTGTAATGTAGCTGATACCGTGATACCTAATAGAGAGATTGTGTGGTATAGTAAGCAGTGGTAGTAAGTAGCAGCAGGTGGTGTAGTTGGTTTCATTGCATTGCGCCTTCTGTGAGAAGCCAAAAAAAAAAAAAAAACCAAAATGATGAAAAGGCAAAGCCATTGACGCAAAGCAACATTCACCAAGGAAAGGAATTGCTTCTCCTCCAAGCCTTAACATAAGCCACCCCATCACAGTTTTATGCTGATAGTTTCCGCCATTAAAACCTTTACACCCTTTCCCACGAGAAACCGTTAGTAAGGTTTTCTACTCACGGAAAACCCAACTCCTTCCAACTCAAAAGACCCCTTGCTTCCTCCTATAAAACCCATCAACACCCACTTCACTTATTCTCCAACTTCCAAACTTTTCAATGGCCATTGCTTCTTATACTTTGCTTTTCATCTGCTTCCTACACATACACGTGCAATCCATCTTAGACCCCATTGATTTCTTGGCTCTTCAATCCATTCGCAAGTCCCTTCACGATGTCCCCGGTTCCAACTTCTTCTCTTCTTGGGACTTCACTTCCGACCCATGCAACTTCGCCGGCGTTTTCTGCTCCTCCGACAGGGTCATTTCCCTCAACCTTGGCGACCCCCGGGCTGGTTCGCCCGGTCTGACCGGAAAACTCGACCTGGCCATCTCCAAGCTCTCTTCTCTCGCCGAATTCACCGTCGTTCCCGGTCGAATCTACGGTCCTCTTCCCCAAACCCTCTCCGATTTGAAAAACCTCCAGTTCCTCGCCGTCAGCAGGAACTTCATTTCCGGCGAGATTCCGGCCGGTTTGGGCCAGCTCCGCAGACTCAGAACCCTCGATCTCAGCTACAACCAGCTCGCTGGAGCCATTCCACCGTCCATCGGAACCTTGACGGAGCTAACCAACCTCATCCTCTGCCACAACCGTCTTTCCGGTCCGGTTCCCTCGTTCGCATCGTCGCAAACGCTAACCCGGCTTGACCTCAAGCACAACACTCTCTCCGGTTCGCTCGCTCCCGATTCTCTCCCTCCCTCCATCCAGTACCTGTCCCTGTCCTGGAACCAGCTCACCGGACCGGTGGACCGGGTTTTAACCCGGCTCAACCAGCTGAACTATCTAGACCTTAGTCTAAACCAATTCACCGGTTCAATTCCGGCTCAGCTGTTTTCATTCCCGCTGACCAATTTACAACTAGAAAGGAACCAATTCTCCGGTCCGGTCCAACCGGTGAATGAGGTCACGATCCAGACCGTTGATCTAAGTTTCAACCGGTTAACGGGTCAGATATCGCCCATGCTGGCGAGCGTGCAGAACCTGTACTTGAATAACAACGGGTTCTCGGGTCAGGTTCCGGGTAGCTTCGTGGATCGGTTATTGAACGCGGGTATAGAGATACTGTATTTGCAGCATAATTACCTGACCGGCATTGCGATAAACCCGACGGCAGAGATTCCGGTGAGTAGCTCGGTGTGTGTGCAGTATAATTGCATGGTGCCACCCATACAGACGGCGTGCCCATTGAAGGCTGGGAAGCAGAAAATCAGGCCTGCTGAGGAGTGCAACCAGTGGAGGGGGTGAAACAGTATCATATTCATATTCATATTCATATCACATACATAAATACATTACTACATTACATTCAATTCACAGGGAATGTTGAAAGTTGAAGCTTTGAAATGAAAATGATATAGGTTTTCTTGTTTCTATATGTATTTTAATTTTTTTAGCCTTTTGATTCATTATTATTTAATTTTTCTAATATTTATGGGAAAAGGATGATAAATAAGATGATTGTGAATACTTGGAAGAGTGTAGCTATGGTGGGGAGGTTCTAAATTATAATGTTCTATATATTCTTGTATTATGGTTTTGATTCATTAGGAAAAAAACAAAGCAAAAATTGTTGATAATTATATTCTGTAGCATCATTAATTTATTATGACTCCTTTTTTTTTTAAACAAAAAACAAATATCTGTGTATAGGGTGAGAGAGATGAGGATTCTCTTTAATTAGTCAAAACATGAGATGATCTTATTTTTCTAAAATTTGAAAAAAATGGGAGGATGAGGATCCTATTTTTGCCTTCCCTTCCCACCATCATTTTCCTATTTTTTCTTATTTTAACAAAACATGATCGATTTGGTCAATAAGAAAAGATCCTCATCCAAAGTAAAAGTCTTATTTGCCATCATAAAATTACCAATAGAAATAATATATACATGGAAAAGTAACTCATAATTCTCACGATCATTAATGATTGAAGTTTTTTCATCCATTACTTTAAATTCAATACAAAAATTCTTAACTACTCATTTAATACATAATTGTAAATTGATATATTTTTTCATTCATTGCTTTAAATTCAATACAAAAATTCTCAAGAGAAAAGATCTAGCTGGCCTTTGTTTTCTTTCTCTTTTGTGATGTTATTTATCTTCTTTGTGTCATTTTGATCCCTTCTTTAGGTGTTTTTCTAACATGAGTTATCACCTTTATCATTCAACGGTTTTCTTTCTTTTTTTTTTTTTGCTTTTCTTATCTTTTAAGTTTTTTTTTAATAAATTTATCCAAATCTTTTGGATAGATTTAGAGTTTGGTTTTAAATTTATCAAATCTACTTATTGGTACTGTTGATATGAAATTTTTAACTTTGATTACCTCATATCAATTACATGTCTTGATCTTATAAACCTTTAAGAACTTCAGATTTATTGAGATAAATGATATGATATTATTTTTAAATAATAATACGTTATGTATCGGTCTTTATTGTGAAAAATACATCATCATTAATAGTCTATGAAATAAGAGCAAAACTGTAGGTTATGGATTAATATTGAATTAAGATTGTGTTTATGTGAAAAATGCATCATCATTAATAGTCTATGAAATAAGAGCAAAACTATAGGTTATGGATTAATATTGAGTTAAGATTGTGTTTATTTTCTTCTCTTGATAGATCTATTGATTTTTTATTGAGATTGTAAGTGTTGCTAGACTTTTATTTAAATAAATTATTTTATTATAAAATATACAAAAATTCTTAACTATTCATTTAATAATTGTAAGGGCTATGTAAGTTTTTTTTTCCTTGTCAACGTATCATTTAATAATTGTAAGAGTTATATGTGAGTTACTTTTTTCTGTCAAGTTATCATTTTTAATCTATGTCTTGAGTCTTGCCAATTTCTTTATGTTTCAAGTCTTAAAGAAATTTCATATAAAGTGTTAGAAATATAAAGATACTCTTTTGAGCCTTAGAAGGACTAATTATTTTACGAGTAAATTATTATTTTAGTTTTTAAAAAATTCAATTGATATTAATCTAATTCTTAAAAGATAGAAGATATTAATTTATTCTTTAATCATAAAAAATAATATTAAAATTATTTTTTTTGCACAAATAACAAGATTAAAAAAATAAATTTATATTATTTTTTATTATTAAGAGATTAAATTGAAGTTAATTATTTATGATTAAGAAATTAAATTAATATTATTTTTATATTATCGAGGGATTAAATTAATATTACTTTCTATCTTTCGTAGACAAAACTAATGCCACGTATTTTTCAGGAACCAAATTAAAAATCAACCCAATCTTCATAATCAAATCTTTATTCTTGGTAAATGGTAATGAATAGTTGCAATGTTTCATCTTCTTTCCTTCCGGGGAAAAGAGCGGCTGTATTGTGGTGATGACTGGCTACAATTGCCGTCTCTATGCTTCTTCTTCTTCTTCGGGGGTTGTAGGGGCAGCTGCAATGGACTATAAGTGAACAAATATACATCACTCACTTCGAGACTTCTCTTTTTGAGTTGTAATTTTAAGCCATTTGAGGTTTGGCTTTGGACTGACTCTTTATAGGGACAACGAAACAAATGATGGGAACAAAAGCAAAATGTTTAAAAAAAAAAAACCTATGATTTGGTAGGGTTAGATTAGTGAGACTACAATTACAAGTACTGTGGGCACATGGAAAGTGAAAAGAGGGAAGCGGCAGTTCAACAACTTAACACAAATGGTGGCTTTTCGTATATGTAAGTGTGTGTTTGGATTAGAGTTAATAAACTTTAATTTGATTGAAAGTGTATTTGTAAATTTAAATTTAGTTAAAAATGAGTTTGTAAGCGTAATTTATGCAAAAATTTTTATTTTAAAAGTTTTGAAAAACTAATATTATAACAAAAGCAAAAAAACTTACTTTTGGTGGCTTTTCCTATATGTTTGATTTTGTCAAACAATCTTTTGTTTCCTTCAAGATTAGTTTGAACTCCAAACTAAATCCAAACATTGACATTGACACATTTGTCGTATCGGCTTGTTACCTTGTTAGATTGCATGTTCTACTTGACATGTCACACTAGAAGGTCTAGTTTTTAGTAAAGTGCATATCTATATCTGCCAAATAACAATTGCTTTCATGTTGGGGGGGGGGGGATACATATTTCAATCCCTTATATACGTTTAAAACCATTTCAATTCTCTTTAGCCAAAGTTAGAATATGAAGGTAAGAAGGATTCAAGAAGTTTCATTAAAACTTAAGGGTTATTTTTATAATTTGGATGGATAAGGGGATAGAATAGGATAAAAACTCAAAGAAAAACCACTCTTTTTTTTTTATTATTATTTGGGTGCATTGTAATAGAAAGAACTAACAAAAAAAATGGAGAGTTTCGCCGAATTACATTTGTCAAATTATTTTTCCTTTACAAATAAAGAGTAAGGTTTGTCTTTTTGTGTGTGTACGAAAATATAATGATAGCACAAAAATCTCTTTTTTCTTTAAAAAGAAAACAAATTATATCAACTTCTCATTACTTACTCTCTTTCACACCAAAAAAAAAAAAAAAAGACCCTTCTCATTACTGACTCATTCATAAAAACATAACTAAAAAATATTACGTATACATTGTCTAAACTCACGTGTCGTTTACATGAATGTTGAATTTCGATTCAATTGTATAGGGCCAACTTCAATAAAATAGTACTTGACATGTGTGCACATGTGAGCTTACACCGTTACACGGAATCTATGTAAGATTGTTATTATCATCTACATTCTATTTGTTTTATTTCTAAATCACTATTGGAGTTCTTGTTATTCCAATCTATGCAAATGAATGGTAATGTATGAGACGTTTAGAGACAAATGACACGTAATCTAGCATTTTTTTACAATAACAAACGCAGATGAAGTATGAGAATTTGATGAAAATGTACTAATTAAAAAATCATATATGCTTGTTAAAATTTTGGCCGACCGTTGTAACTATAAAAAAAAAAATATATATATGACAGACCTTACATTGAAGGCCTAGGCTGACAGACATTACATTGAAGGCCTAGGCCTGACCATCCATGTTTTGTTTTGGTCATCGTACTGAAGTAGCTAAGGTACTCGACATTTCAGTCATTTTTCATATAGAATCATTTGTTTTATAATCTCATTATTTGTTTGTGGCCCTCATAGGAACATCTTTGGGTTCATTATCACTTTTCAGACAACAGGTTCCCAAATTTTTACAGGATGACAATATGCTGCGTTACCACCTTCGGAAGGGTGGCCCCTGACAAAAAAAAGAAGGTTCAGAGAAGCAGTTATCTCACGCCATTGATGTGAGAAATTTGTTATATAGAAAATAAACTTGATAAATGATAAGTATTTGGAAACACGTCTGCTTTTAAAGCAAGAGGGATAACCAACCTGCTCTTCTATAATTAGAAGGCCTATCAAACTAAAGGAATCGAGACATTATGACCGAATATGAGATGGTAAATCACCAAAGACAAGGACAATGAGACTACAGAGAAATTCTTGTATACACTTAAAAAGTAGAGTGTATACTAAGCTAATCAATAAATACACAACTTGGGTACATTATATTAACATAAAAATCTCTCGAGAATACTATATAGATTCTAATGGGTACCCTAAGTTATGGGCATCTTGGGACTAGTGCCTATGCAAACATGTTTCTTCTTCTCTTTTTTTTTTAGGGGGGGGTGTTACATACAAACATGCTATTCTATTACCGCTTTTTTAGACTTTGGAGTAGTAACTTCCGAGAACCCAGAAGCATTTGGCTTTATCCTTGATCTTTATAAAATGTGCCTGCACAATAATTAGGGTGTACGTGCAAATGCTTCAGCAAGAGTACAAGCCTAACGACTAGATTCACTACAGTACAAGGAGATACCAATTACTGACTCAATGGTACATAACATTAATTTATTACATACATACACTGCGTACAAATGAATCAACCTCCACCTTAATTTACGTGGGTATTTTTTTCTTTTTATTTTGGTACATAATTTACGTGGCTATTTATGTACAACATTATGTGGTACTTCATATTACGCCTTATTATGCCAACAACATATACAACTTCATCAGCAGCATTGATCTCCGAGATAATTTCATAACTGATTTGACTAACATCATAGCTAATCTTCTAAAAATGTCTTCTCCAGGCCCTTTTCTTAGTCGAAGGGGCAGGTACTTCAGCACTCCCATCAAATCCCCATTTCACGACATCCCCATCCCAAGACGAGCTAACAAGCATAGTTTGGAAAGGATGCCAACTACAATCTCTTACAGGTGATTTATGGTGCTTTAGTGTTGCAACTTGAGCTCCACTGACCTGTATTGAATTATCAAAGTTACCATCAACAATAGAAAGCCAACAGAAACTTCATTTCTTCTTCAACTAGTTTCTGTTAGAGAGGAGGGGGAGTGGAAATAAAATAAATTATAACAGAAGTTCAATCTAACTGCAAAATTCCCTGATTGGGACAAAGCATGCTCATGCATAGTGGCTATGAGGATTACTATTGTGGTACTTGGTACTTCCTTTACAATTTTGTTCACACTTGCTACATCCTACGTGTGGAATTCTCCATAAAGTTGGCAAAAGGGAACATTCCAAAGCTAGATGTTCAGCACATTGTGATTAGGATTTCCTTTTAATAAAGGCATAGACGCTTGGTAAATCACATTGTGATTAGGATTTCCTTTTAATAAAGGCATAGACGCTTGGTATGGGAACGAAGATAGCATCTCCTAGTCTTATCACTCAAGGGCTCAAAAACTCATGCTTCAAATATCAAAATCCCCATTTTTATCTATAAAAAATGAATAATGCATAAAAGAGAAATAACTTTGAATAACAAAATTATAAAGGAGAAATTTAGTTTGGTAGATGTTTATAATAATGAATATAACATCATAAGATGTGGTTATGGATTATAATATTTGTTAACCTGTACCTAAATAAAATTGATCCTATCATAAAACATGCAGATATAGCTAGAGCAGCAGTAACTGATATACATACCAAATCATATATATAAACACATGCATTGTGTGATCCAGTATAGATGTACTTTTGGCCAGTGCTGCAAATGGAAAAAAAACATTAGGTTAACTGAAATATTTTAAATATGTTCATAATTCCAAGATTCCAAAGGTCAATAAACTTGCTGGAAATAACCAGTATAAAAACTTAATAGTTAATATGCACAAGCAAGCTGCATGCTAGTCCAAATATGAACCGGGAAAGTTTTTCTTCCTCCCCCCCCCCCCCAAAAAAAAAAAAAAAAAAAATCCTTTCTTAACCACAACCAATTTAGCATATTTAGAAAATATTAAATTAGGGTTGACCAACAAGACTGTTCAGATAGTTTGATTGTTTCAGAAAGAAAAAAAACTGAGCTTTTTAAGGAAGAAAAAGATCAGAAGGGAACCACACACACATGAAATTACAGAATAAGGTTGCTCACCTAAATGTTGGGGAGAAATAGCAGCGGATAAGAGTACGTAAGACTGAATGGCCTCTATATGTAGCCACGGACTGATCACAAGGGTGCTTCAAATCTTTTGCTTGAGGTGGGTAATCCATCCACCTGTAATCCCATTCATAACTCCTATACCCAGGATTGCTGGAATCAAGGAAAATTTCTGTTAGTGTGCCATTTCATCTAGAAATTATCGTCATATCATACTCCCAGAAAGGTAAAGAGACACTTCATAAGACAGACATATTAATAGGAGTCTAAAAATGGATATCTCTAGCATGTTTATTTAACCCCAAAACAAATCATTCTCTTAGCAAATTTAAATAAACCACCAGATATCCTTTTTTTTTTGGATCAAAACATATCATCAAGTTTACAACTATAAAAAATGAACATCAGAATAATATTGGAAGCAAAAAATGAGTATACCAGGTAACATTGGATGACATTTTGCGTATGTCCCAAAGTTTGATGGTCTGATCTTTACCATTTGAAATGAAATAACGCCCATCTCCACGGCTATCAATAAATGTAATGCCCTCAAGGTGTCCCATTAGAACCCCTGCTGGCTTGCCTTTAGAAATTAAGCAACGCCGATCCCAGACCTAAACAAATTTGTACATTAGAATGTGTCCTTCACTAAAAAACAGGGCAAAAAGGACAAAACTACTCTAGTTGCCTTTCGATTGTGGAGCCAGACTACTTATGAGATAAGGAAACTCTGTAATAAGTAAAGATGACGAAAGCAAAGAACTCTCAGAGACTTATCTCGACTAATAACAACTCTCAGTTTCACTATTTTTTAAACCTTGATGATAATGACAATGATTTCCTATGTAAAAGATGCCAGTAACTTCCATATACAATCAGCAGTTGTGATACTGAGGTGGAGGAAAATAGCATATAAAATCTTAACAGAAATCCACCCTATAGTTATAATGTAGAACATACCTTGCAGAAAGTATCATCACTCCCAGAGTAAATAAGATGGCTAGCTTCATCAGCAAAACATACAGTGTTAACATCAGACTGAAACATAAAATGAAAACCAAATGTTAGAACGTAGAACCACCCCAGGTTAATATTCTTGATCCATCAGAAATCACAACACTAGGAAAACATTTCTCCACAAAAACGAAAAATAAATTATGCGAGTCCAATCCATTAGATTTTTTATAAATATATTTTATATTTGAGGAAATATCGTGAAGACCATCTCTGGATTTTCAATTCCTTCTACACCAACATAGTTAATCATATTTGTAACTTTTTTTCCCAAATATTTTGAAGATGAAGAAGGGAATAGGCCTTCAATGCACCTCTCAACCAAACAAAAAGCAGATTAACACATAAGTACATAATCCCTTCATTCATCTTTCATCAAAAGTTAGCCATATCAAATACTATATACTGTATGCTTTTGGTAGAATAAGATTAAATAAATAAGGACACACTTTAAAGTTAGTGGCATATCCAGGTATGACATGTACTATGTTACAGAACCCGGTAGGAAATTGAATATGCATTTAAATACTATTTTTTTCTCTATATTGAGGGTGAGCCTTGGCACACTCGTGAGGTTGTTGCATAGTTAATCATATTTCCATTCCTTCTACACCAACATAGTTAATCATATTTGTAAGTTTTTTTCCCAAATATTTTGAAGATGAAGAAGGGAATAGGCCTTCAACGCACTTCTCAACCAAACAAAAAGCAGCTTAACACAAAGTACATAATCCCTTCATTCATCTGTTATCAAAAGTTAGCCATATCAAAGACTATATACTGTATGATTTTGGTAGAATAAGATTAAATAAATAAGGACACACTTTAAAGTTAGTGGCATATCCAGGTATGATATGTACTATGTAACAGAACTCGGTAGGAAATTGAATATGCATTTAAATACTTATATTTTTTTCTCTATATTGAGGGTGAGCCTTGGCACAGTTGTGAGGTTGTTGCATAGCAGTCACATGTTCTAGTCGCGGAAACAGCTTCTTTGCTCAAGGAAGTAAGACTATGTACATCTTACCCTCCCCAGGTGGGAACCTCATCCACTAAGCTGTCCTTTATTTGTCTTCTCTAGACTATTTGGGATTCATTTTTTATTACTACCGGTTGTCAGAAAGTATTTTTCTGGTCATATATATGTTAGACGAGCATGTGCTCTTAAATAGGATACAAGGTAATCTAAAAAAGAAAACTCCTAAACTAATGCTCATCATTGTACCCACTATCAATTCCTATAATCAAGGGTCAATGATTCCTACCCATAAATACAACATAATTCCAGCTAATCAAATCTCCTAATTATGGGATTTAATCCCATCTATAAAAAGAAAGATTCTATACATTGGGATTCTAAAACTCCCCCTCAAGTTGTTGAGTGAATGTCATCCATTCCTAACTTGCTAACAATAGATTGAAATATAGCGCCACTTAATCCTTTCGTTAGTACATCTACAAGTTGATTTCCTATAGATACAAATGGTGTACAGATTGTCCCATTATCCAACTTTTCCTTTATGAAGTGTCTGTCTACTTCAACATGCTTGGTCCTATCATGTTGCACTAGATTATGTACAATGTTTATTACTGACTTGTTATCATAGTACAACTTCATAGGTCCATTCCACTCAATCTTCAGGTCGTCTAGAATTATTTTCAGCCATAGGAGTTCACAGATCCCTAAGGCCATAGCTCGGAATTCTGCTTCTGCACTTGACCTTGCAACAACATTATGTTTTTTGCTCCTCCAAGTTACTAAGTTTCCTCCAAGAAAAGTGCAATATCCGGACGTAGATCTTCTGTCATCTACAGATGCAGCATAATCAGTGTCTGTATATGCCTCCAAAGTCATCTCCTTCCCTCTTGTAAACAAAATTGCTTTTCCAGGAGTTCCTTTCAAGTACTGCAGAATGCGGTAAACAGCTCGAAGGTCATTTTCTTTAGGACTATGCGTGAACTGACTTACCACTCCCACTACATAAGCTATATCTGGCCTGGTATGAGACAATTAGATTAATTTTCCAACCAGTCTTTGATAAGATTCTCTGTCCACGGTTGTATCCTCAACTGATTCACTAAGTCTGTGATTTTGCTCAATAGGGGTTTCTACTGGTTTGCATCCCAATTTACCAGTTTTAGACAATAAATCCAGCACATACTTTTGTTGAGAGATGAAAATACCATGACGAGAATGGGCCACCTCAATGCCAAGAAAGTATTTTAATCTACCTAGCTCTTTAATCTCAAATTCTCTTAACAAACACCTTTTTAGGATATCCCTTCCTGCTTGATCATTTCCAGTTACGAATATATCATCCACATAGACAATTAGTGTAGTAACTCCCCTTGAAGCTGAATGCTTAATGAACAATGTATGATCACCTTGACTTTGTTTATACCCCATTGCCTTCATCATCATAGCAAACCTGCCAAACCGGGCCCTAGGGGACTGTTTCAATCCATAGAGTGCTTTCATTAGCTTGCAAACCTTGCCTTTCTCTAAGTTAAACCCAGGCGGAACCTCCATGTAAATTTCTTCTTCAAAGTTGCCATGTAGGAAAGCATTCTTGACATCAAATTGCTGCAAACTCCATCCATAGTTAGCTGACAGAGATAACAGTATCCTAACAATATTCATTTTTGTAACAGGTGAAAAAGTCTCAAGTTAGTCAATCCCATATGTTTGAGTATACCCCTTAACTATTAACCTTGCCTTATACCTTTCTAGTGTCCCGTCTGCCTTATATTTAACAGTGAATACCCACTTACAGCCTACAAGTTTCTTCCCTTTAGGCAGTTATACCAACTCCCAAGTTTCGTTCTTCTCAAGTGCATCCATTTCAACTTTCATAGTTTCTCTCCACTCTCTGCTATCCAGTGCTTCACTAGTAGTTTTTAGGGTAATGACAATGTTTAGATGAGTAAGGAAAATTCTGTGATTACTGGACAGTCTATCATAGGACATAAAGTGGGACAATGGATACCTAGGCCTCTGGGTACACGTTCTAACACCCTTCCTTATTGCAATCAGGAGATCCCCATCTTCAATGGGCATATTTTGCTCCTCCAAAACAATCTCATCAGCTTCAGTTTCAGGTATTAGTTCAGAATCTAGAACTTGTACAGGTTGGATAATGGGTGCTATCCTTCGTGTGTATACTTGTAGTGGACGGGTAGCACTTTGAGTCTGTTTTCCAATTGTCTTTGGACTTGAACTAGGAGGAGTGTGTATAGGACTGGAAGGAAAGTGTATAGGACTTGACTAAAGTATATTAGATCCTCATGGGGAAATCCAAGAAAGATTTTTGTCAAGGGAATTCTCTAGTAAGAACAAATCATCCTTATCTTCCATGCATGAGTTCTCCCCATGAAGATAAAGTTGGGAAAAGAAATATTTAGTTTCAACAAAAGTGACATCAATAGACACAAAGACCCATTTTGTGGTAGAATGATAACACTTGTATCCCTTTTGGGTAGGTGAGTAACCAACAAAAATGCATTTAATAGCCTGAGGATTAAGTTTCCCTCGATGAGGAGAATGACCATGGACAAAGGACACACATCCAAAGACCCTAGGAACAAAGTTATTTTGATGTTTTGAAGTTTGGGTAGAATTTGGAGAACAGTTGAATGGGGCTATTGCTGTTAAGTGTTTAAGAGGGTAAACGATTAACCAAATAGGCAGCAGTAAGGACAACTTCTCCCCAATACTGTTTTGGTACATTTGTTTGGAATAAAGATGCTCGGGTAACAGCTAGAAAATGCCTGATTTTCCATTCTGCCATCCTATTTTGTTGTGGGGTATTGACACAAGAGGATTCATGAATGATTCCATGTTCATTGAAGAAGGAAGACAGTGTTTGGTTAAAATCATCTTTGGCATTATCAGAACGAATCCGTTTGATGTCTATCCCAAATTAGTTTTTTATCATTTGGAAAAAGTTTTTGAAGATTTGGCTAACTTCACTTTTCTGTTTCAAGAGAAACACCCATGATACCCGAGTACAACCATCAATAAAAATGACAAACCAACGGGCCCCAGATATGTTCAGAATATTGGATGGTCCCCAAACATCACTGTATATTAAGGCAAAAGGAACTGACATTCTTTTATTACTGATAGGAAAGCTAAAACGTTTGTGTTTTGCAAGTTCACAAATATCACAATGAAACATTCCTATGTCTAGTCCCTTAAATGAGCTAGGAAACATAATTTTTAGGGTACTAAATGAAAGGTGACCTAAACGAAAGTGACACAACCAGATTTTCTTATTGTTGGAGAGAGGTGACTCTGATAGCAAATACAATGGAATTTGACTCTTAGTGCTATATGTCCCATTAGCCTCCTCAAGAAGGTAGAGCCCATTTTCCTCATGTTGAAGAATTAGGGTTTAGGGTTAGGGAAAGGAAGAGAGATAAAGACGGCTAAACAATAGTAAACTAAGAATATTATTGATAGGAATAAGATGTGATACAATTCCATAACCTAGTACTCCTATTTATACTAATACTTAGGTGTACAAGTCCAAGCCCACTAACTCTAAGACTAATAACCCAAATATCTCCTAACACTTCACCTCAAGCTAAAGCTTACTAAGTTTTAGCTTGTTACAAGTAGCAAACCCATAAACATAAAACAAATAACAAAACCCCATCTTTATCTGAAAGTGAGAAGAGAAACTCGACATAGTGACGTTGAACCATTCAAATATGGCATAAGGAAGAAGATAAGATGCTGAAACATCCAAGCGTCCAAGAAGGAAGAAGAAAAGAAACTGGGAAACTCTTGCTCCCAAACCCGCAGCACCATTGCTAGTGAGAATCTAGGGTGGCTCCATCTCGCTGATGAGCCTTTTCCTCCTGGAGGCTCCATCTAGTGGGCAGCCCTTTCCTCTAAAATCTCTGGGACAACTCCACCTCGTTGGTTGCTCTTTGCCTCCAGCCAAGTAGCCCTTTCCTCCAAATTAAAGTGCACCAAGAAAATCCACAAGAAGAACAAAGAAACACAAGATAGAACAACAACTTCAGCCTGCCTCCTTCAAAGATATCAAATCGACACAATCATAACTCGGCCACCAAGCCTCCATCATAGCAACAAACCAAAGTCTAAACTCACAAATCACAAGATAAACCACAAAAATCAAAAGCTAAATCTCCCCCTAGCTGGAGATGTCGTCAAACCAATCGACGAAATAAAGAATGAAACCATCCAAAACCACACCATCATGCCTGAAACACACCTCGCTGAATATCTCACCGGAACTTAGGCCACTAATAACCTGAAAACATCGTCGGAAGTCTCACTAGAGAGGGAACCTCACTCACTAGAATCACCATCAACCGAGCACCACAACAATCAAAGAGGCGAGAAAACACCAACCCACTGCTGGAAAACCCCGAATAACACCTTTCTGACTTCAACCCAATTCATGGAGTCAAAGACAACATCGGGCTCAAAGGAAATTACACCAAATAGTGCTAAAATCACACATAACCACCATACCGGAGATGTTGTCGTAGCTCCAGTCACCAGCGACCACTTCTGATTGCCAGCCAGCCTTGTCTGTACTAGAAAAGTACAAGTCCAGCCACAAACAGGTCCTGGAGCAGGTGTGCGCACTGAAGCACAAACTAGCACCACCAAAATGCGGACCCAGTACCACCGCCAGCCGCCACTCTTACCACCGGCCTCTTCAGTCGTCTCACGAACACCATCCGATTGCGAACCACTGGCTACAGCCCCTATGTCACCTGGAAAACCAAACAACAGCAATAGAAACTACGTACAATAGACGCGTACTAGACCAGACCCACACGAACTAGCCACCTCCACACCTTAACCCAGTCGCCGCGGGTTGTCCTCCCACCGTCCGGCCTGAGTCTTACCGGAAACCGCCTGTGGGTTGCCTGAAAATTGAAACAATAGCCAAGAGTGGCTGCGAAGAAGCCAAAATGTGGCCTTTGAGTTTCCTTTTTTTTTTTCTTTCTCTTATTTATTTATTTATTTTTAAAAACAAAGCTAACAAGAGAAGAAACACGAGACAAAATGTAAAGGAGAGAATGTACAATCGAGTTCCATGAACTTGAAACAGCGGAAGTGAGAAACTCTCCTCAAGGTAGATGGTACCGCTCTGATACCATGTTGAAGAATTAGGGTTTAGGGTTAGGGAAAGGAAAAGAGAGAAAGACGGCTAAACAATAGTAAACTAAGAATATCATTTATAGGAATAAGATGTGATACAATTTCATAACCTAGTACTCCTATTTATACTAATACTTAGGTGTACAAGCCCAAGCCCACTAACTCTAAGACTAATAACCCTAATATCTTCTAACACCTCCCTAGCAAGTCCAATCATCTTCCCCGTTCCCTGATCCTAAAATTTGCAAATTGTAGGAGAGAATGTCACTAAACAGTGTAAATCCTTTGTGAGTTTATGAATAGAAATCAGATTGGCAGATAATTTTGGCATATGCAAGACATCTTTCAAAATTAAATCCTGACTTATGATAACATCTCCCTTTCTAGCAACTATAATAAAAGTTCCATCTGTAGTTGCAATTTCTTATTGCTTGGACAAGGTCTATAGGAGATAAACTCAGTGGAGGAATGGGTCATGTGATCTGTAGCTCCAAAATCGACAACCCATGTTCCTTGTTCAGGAGAATTTAGAACGCTGAGTGCATAGGCTTGGGAGATTTTACTTAAGAATGCCAAGGAAGAACTACCTGTTTCTGTGGGTTTGACTAACGTGTCTAGAAATTCCCTCAGTTTTTTAATTTCTTCTGTATTAAAATCTGTAAGGGGTCTGGAGGGACTACCCTCTGCAGCACCTGACTGAGCCATGTGGGCTTGTGCTTGTCCTCCTCGTTGAGTGCCTTTGGTTGTCCAATTTTGATTCTGATTTGGAGGCTTACCATGAAGTCTTCCGCATTTGTCCTGAGTGTCTTGACTTCTTACAGAAGGTACACCATAGGGAATCTTTGTTCTCCCCTTTGTCTATCTCCATCCTTGTTGCTACACTTCCAGATTGACTGGTTTGCCATTGATCAACCTTTTTTCCCTTGTTTTGTGCAATTAAGGCAGAACTTTCAGTGGATTGAGGTTCCATCATCACTCCTCTATGTGCTTCTTCTGCCTGGAATGCAGCCATTGTTTCATTGAGTGAGGATAGCTCCTTTCCTAGCACTTGAATTCTTACGGGATCAAACTCACTGTTTAGTCCTGTCAAGAACTTATAGATTTTGTCCTTCTCCTTATAGCGTTTGAGTAAATCAGCATCTTCTTTGCATTTTGCTTCAAATTGCTCATAATGGTCTAACTACAGCCATAGATTCTGCAAAGTCCGAGCATACTCACTAACTGATCGGTCCCCTTGCTTTGTAGTAGCAATCTTCATCTTAATTTCACAGATTTGAGCGGGATCACCAACCTTGGAATAGTTTTGTTTACAACTATCCCACGTCCTTGGCTGTCTTCATAAACATGCAAGCATCACTCACCTCTGGCACCATAGAGTTCCACAACCACGACATCACGACCGCATCTGCTTTATCCCATGCAGCAAAGTTAATGTTTGTAGGTTTCAGGGCAGATTTCCCAGTAAGATGGTTCAATTTGCCCTTCCTTTTTAGAAAGGTTTGGACAAAATGAGACCATTTGAGGTAGTTTTTTCCATTGAGACGAAGAATGGGTTGGAAATGTTGCAACTCGACAGCGCCCGTATTTTCTGGCTGGGTAGAGTTATTAGGTGTTTATGACATTCTCAGAATTTCTGAGTGGGATTCAAAGGCTCAGAGGGTGCTTTAGGAAAAAATTCGGCAATACAGGCTGAACAGAAGAAGGAAAAAAATAGGCAATACAGGCCGAACAGCGGAAGAAAGAAAAAGGCTTGTGGCAATGCAGGTCACGAGACTACACAGGCTCCCACAGATTTTGGAGCGTTGATACCATGTCAAAAAGTATTTTTCTGATCATATATATGTTAGACGAGCATGTGCTCTTAAATAGGATACAAGGTAATCTAAAAAAGGAAACTCCTAAACTAATGCTCATCATTGTACCCACTATCAATTCCTATAATTAAGGGTCAATGATTCCTACCCATAAATACAACATAATTCCAGCTAATCAAATCTCCTAATTATGGGATTTGATCCCATCTATAAAAAGAAAGATTCTATACAGTGGAATTCTGACACCGGTTATGATAGGAGCTTACATTTGGTCCAACAGCAAACCAACCAATAAGTGGGGGAAAAAAAACAATAGAGCAGAAACCTGCTCGCTACAACTGGTACATGTGTATTTCCTAATCAAAAACCTTTTCTCAAATGATCATGATTTTTGTAGATAAGAAAGCAAAGTATAGTCTTAGCATTGTGAGCTCAAACAAAGGTTAGGAATAACACCAAAAATGTCCCCCTTAGGATAGGAAAATCTAGCGATATCCTCTCCAGTTCTTCATCTATTTTAACTTCTTTTTACAAATATATGATCGAACACAGGAAAACTCATATAGAGTTTCACAGGCATTAATGTAAAAGCATTGCCAATACATAAAAGGGAGTCAAATTCCCATTATGCACTTCAGCAATATATACTATCACATGGAATATAGAACAGTCCCCTTCATTTTATGCACAATCAATTTGTACACAGCCCTAAAGCCAGAGACTAAGTTATGAAATCACACAATTTAATTCATCCCACGAAATAAACCAATAAATATCAAACGATAGAGGGGAAGTAAAGCTAAATAAATGTAGTGCTTATGCCCAGTAACAATACCGTGTGCGCTAAAATTCGAAGTGAAAGCTTATTTGCTTCAAGATCATATACATATATAGAATCACCACTACTTCCTGCAACTAATTCTCTCCCATCTGTTGAGAATTTCACAGTGAAAATTCCAACAGAGTACCCTCCATCATCATTTGAAGAAAAATCCAAACCATCATGGATATCCTGCATATTATAAGAACTGAAACACATTATGGATAGGAAAAGAATACCATAAAAAGGAATCTTTGGACCAAACATCCACCACTTGTGATTGACACACATCTTTAAACATCCAATTTTTGAATGTCTACTCCTAGTCCTCTGTAATATTTTATAGCTTTCAAAATAAGTGCAGTATTTATGGAATTAGGAGAACAATTAAAAACCAAAGAGCTACATTAGTTGTCAATACCGTAACATTTGCCAGGGACTCTGTTTCAGCAGATTCAACATTTACAATGTGTACAATGGGTGACATGCTGGCATAAACCTGAAACCAAAGAGTGCCGATGCCATAAGAAAAAGCTGACAATTGTAGCAAATCTACAGCACGCCCGCCCCCAAGACCCGTATAGGAAAACAATGGATTAAAAGAATGTGATATTTTTTATTCATGCTATTATAAAGATAAAACACAGGAACTCACAAGATAGCGTTGATCAGGGGAAAGAGATGTATCAGTGATTGTCCATCTCAAACTTTTGGCTAGAATATTCTTCTGAACTTTCCAACCTTTATCCACATTGTATATTCTTACGTGGCTTCCCTGTAAAGTAGATGTTCTTGATTTAATTAAAATAAAAACTACAGCATCCATATGTTCTGTTTTTTCCAATGAGAGATCAATAAAGAACCATGCCTGATATGACCATAAATGGAGCAAGCTTTCCAATTTTCTAGATGGAAGAGAGATTTCATAGACATAGTTCTTGCTTGACAATTTAATTATTTTCTACGTAGCATCCATAATTCAAAATGATTTACATCATAGAATAGGTGACATATTGGAACATTGAAAGAATTAAATCAAGATTGAAGCTGAAAACATTTTACCTGAAACCCAGCAACGAAAAGAGAACCATCAGCTGAAAACTGAGAGACATATGCTCGACTTGCCATTTGATCAATAAGTGAGGGACCATTTACAGGCAAATATCTGCTCAAAAGATGACAACAATCACCAGATGAAAACCTTCCCCGCCCTGAATAATTAGATTCCCGACCTGCCAGCAACTTCACAGGGGAAACAGGCAACTCCGGCCTTCCAGGTCCAACTTGGCCTAGCAGTTGATGGGGTGTTGACCTCAATTTTGTAATCTGAGCAATTTCGTTGTCTAAATTGTTCAATGGTTTTTTAGTTGGTTGACTACTACAATCTTCATGGATGGCATTTCCATCATCACAAAGGTTGGAATCTATCTCCAGTCTACTCATAGCATAACCCATTTGGTCAATGTGAAGTGCACTAGATATAGCATACATAACTCACAGCAACAGGAAAAATTTTGTAATTCCGAAGCATCTTATCTACTACAAAATCTTCATAACATCTCTGTGCTTGTCAATCCTACAAAAAATAATTTTTAGACGAAAACATGAGTAAAGTTCTGGAATTCATTTCCCTAGAAATAAATTTTTGAAGCAATAATTAGCAAAATAATAAAAAAATAATTGAAACAATTAGTACTCAAAAGAGAAATCTATTTCCCTTCTCACGTTGAAGTTAATGCAACACAGTTGACTAAAGTTAAGCTGTTTGTTTCTCAAAAGTATCTGCTTAGTAGTATTGTTTTGGAACAGCCACCAGTTTATGGGGTTTGTCAGTGGTGTTGCTGCATAAAATTTAAAGAAATACCAGAATGTTCCCTCCACCCATATAAGGTTACAGGGAATTTGGCAAGGATCTTATCATATATTTTGTCTTCAGTGGTTATTAGAGGATAACAGAACAAGCCCACCTGATAAAACTGAAACATTTTCCTTGTTCCGGGAAAAATCAGTAACTTAAAATTTATATGAAAGCAAGCAAAACCAGAAATGAAATCATACCCAATACCTCGTGTACCCTTCACCCTCACCCGCCTAGTGAATCATCTTCAATCAAGTTAAACCATTTCTCAATAATGCACAAATAAAGAGGAAACGAGTAGAGCTAAAGATGAATCATACCCAATACCTTTTTACCCTCACTCGCTTTATAAATCGCCTCAAAATTAAACATTTCTAAGTAATACGTAAATATAACTGTATAAAAAACCAATGAGTGAAAGTTGAACCATTGGTAATAAATCATTTTAGAAATGGAATTCATGAATGACCGAACACTTGAGCAAAGTAAAAGTAAGCTGAAACATCAAACCTGGTACATACTAAATAGCTGGTACATATTCAAGATGATAAGAATCACAATTCATTTGTATAAAAATAAAAATAAAAAAATAACAAGTAAAGTATCAAGTGTAAATGTCTGACAAATAAAATACTACCATGATAAAATACTACCAAAGATTCTACCTTTTTCTTTTGTCTTCAACCCAAGATTCTCCCCTATGAATATTATATGTCCAACAGAAAGAGTAGATTCAACAGATTTTTCTGCTTTTGGGTGACGATACATGTATATATAAATTATAATGGATAATAAAAGCGGGTGAAGGTGAAGAAGATTGTCTACACTGCGCGTGCAGGAAGGAATGTGTTGCCAACAGGACTTTGCGTCAGATTTTTTTTTTTTTCCTTCTGTGGCGAGTAGTTATTTATTTTCTAGGAATCAAATATAAGAATAAAGAGGACGGAACTTTACACTAAGTAGTAAATTTTTTTTTATATATTTATTTTTAATTATTATATCTATTTTCATCTAATAGTTAAGATTATTTCATTAAAAGTAATCATTAGATAAAAATAAATCTAACGGTTAAAAATGAATGTAAATCAAAAAAGACTTACATTGATATAAGTTGATCATCCCTCATAAGAATAAGAGCCATGAAAATAATTCATTTTTATTTGGAAACATAAAATTTATAAGTAAGTTTTTTTCTAAATAAATACATTTTTGGATTTCATTTCTTTCCTATTCAACCTTAAAAAAAATTCCTAGGCTTAACTCTTGTGAATGTTTGATTGACATAGGTTCAAATTTTAGGCCAATGACTCATGTAAATTTTAGTAAAGATATTAATCATACTAGTTATTAGTTATATTATATGTATGTTACACGAGTCTTTTAAATTAAATATACATCAGAGTTTATTTAATAAATAAATATTTAGTACATATTTGAATTAGGTTAATTTACCTTAAGAAAAACTTATAGTTAAAATATTTTAAAGAAAACATTCAATTAAAAGTTTTTTAAAAGTACAAAATAAATCAATCTAAACATACTTAAAATCTTATAAAATATAATAGAAAGTCTTATATTTAAAAATTAATAATTATATAACTCAATTTTATTTTATTTATTTGTATTAATATTTAGATGCACTTTTTGACTTTATATAAAAAATTTAAATTAAAAAAATTCATATATTTATTTTTACATGTTAGGTGATTTTTTCAAGACATAAAAAAGATTTATAATGATTACGCTATATCTTTTATTTATTTTAATTTTATAAAATTATTTAACTTATCTTAATTATATTTTAACAACTTTTTACTTAATCAAAACATCATATACTAAGCCAGATAGCTATTTATTCTATTATCTTATATATATTTATAAAAATTCAAACACATCTTATACTAATATTATTAGTATAAATAAAATATAAATATATTATCAATAAAATACATAAAAATTAAAATAGAATTATAATATATTCAATATTCTTAGCATTAGAACTTGCAAGATTAAGATTAAAAGTGTAACATCCTAAAATTTCATATCTCGTAAACAGTAATTTTGACGCTTAATGTAATTTTCTTGTTTATAATTTCAAAATTATTTTAATTATTCCGTCAAAGTATTTGATCGCTTTTAAGAGTGATTTTTTCCATTCAAGAAAATAAAAATTTTCAAGGAAAAACTTTACGTAATTTAATTTTTTACCGTTAGGTTTTAATTATTTTACGTGTCGATTTGATATTTATACGTTTTCTAATATTTGTGATTTTTGTGGATGATTAAATTTTTTTACTTGTTTGTGGGTTCAGGGGTGTATGTGGGCCCGGGGTGGCAATACACGTGGACCAGGTGGGTCCAAGAAGTGAAAAAATTTTCTACGCCATAAAAAAATTTATACTTTTGTTGAGTCACGGAGACACAAAGGATCTTACTAAACCTGAATCCGGAGACAGTTTTAAAAAATTTCTTATACTGTGTTTTGTACTGTATTTAATTTATCAAACGACAAAAATACAATACATATAATTTTTGTAGGGTTTAGCAGATAAAAATAAATATTATACTGTTAAGTCCACAATTAGTTGTTACGATAATTTTTGATGGACCAATAGGAAACAAGTCCTAATATTAAGGTCATGATTCTACCGTCTACAACATAATTCAACGCTGTAAGATAAATCTCAATATAATTATGGGATTTAATTTATAAACCATCGATTCTATACAATTAATCGAAGGTAGAGATTTGAGTTCTTTGCAAACAGCAAAGACCATTCGTGACCGTTAGATTTGAATCTAATCAATAGAGGAGATGGATCAATTATGACCATGTGGATTTCCTTAATCTATGGTGGAGATTTAGTCTTAAAAAGTGACAAAGATGATTTATAGATATGTAAAGTTTGAAGGAGTAATCTTAACCCTTCATTTTCAAACACATCTAAGGGCTAAATTTAAAATTTAAGGAGAATGATCCAAAAATTTAGTCTTCTAATTTAAAGTTTACCTTAATCTTAACCATTGAATTAATCAATGATAAAGAATGCACAAATAATGGTAGCTTGAAGATTAGTCACATTTTAAAGAAGCAAGGAGGGGGACGGTTTTATGATGGTGTAGGAAATTAATTACCCAAGTTTCAAGACACCAATTATATGTTGTCTTGGTCATTATTGGTCATTGTTGATTCATTTTCAAGGAATATCAAAATTTCTCTCTGTTTTCTTCTCAATCTAAGTTTCGACCAAGCACTCCAAGTATACCTTCCATCACTCTTTAATTTCAAACAACCATATTTCTTGAATCCTTACCTTATTCTAAACAACTTTCAAACGTATTGAGACTTTATCTAAATCATTCATTTTCGCCCAGTTTTTCCAAGAAGCCGTGTTCTAAGGTTTTTGAGATGAAGTGTAAAAACTTCATTTCTTCTTCTTTTTCATGTTCTAAGCCATGTTTGATCCATACTTTCTTCTGCAACTAAGCTTGATTTACTAATTTTTATGTATTTCGTTTTGTATTTCCAAGCGCAGGTGGTCCATCAAGGGCACTTTGAAAATAAGCAAAACAAAGAGCTTTGGATATCTTCAAGAGGTAAGATAGATCCACCTCACCAACCAAGTATGGTAGGTGAGAGATGGTCTTATATTTGATGGATGGTGAATCCATATGGATTCATATCCACCACTTGTCATTGAATTATTTGTGGGTGTTTATGTGTTTGATTTATTTGTTCATACTTTGTATGATTTGCATGATTTATTACTTTTGATTATGACATGCTTTATGGTAATTATGGTATATATGATGAAATACCATGAGCTACATTATGTGATGATAGAAAGTAAATTAATTTTGTCTGTTCCAATATTCCAAAGGAAGAGTGGTCACGGTTTGACACTCATGATAAGAGTTTATGTTGAAATTTTTCAAGAACAAGATAATTAATTTTTGGTCCAATAACATAACAATTTCGCCAAGACACCTCAAGATAGATGTTTACAAATTAATATTTTCATGGATGATGAAATGAGATGTTTAGAAAAATAAGAAAAATAAACAAATGATTTATTTTTCAAAGAGATACAGTGAACACCATTTTAAAGGATTTTTATTGATTTATTTTCTGAAAAAGTTTCCAAGTGTTTTACTAAACATGAATTTTAAATGAAAATAAAGAATGTTGATTTTAAGATTTGCAAAAAAGTGAAAAAGGACTTGTAAAGAAAGTGAAAATGGATTTGCAAAGAAAGTGAAAAATGAAAATGAACAAATGACTGATTTGAATAAATGGAGCAAGGTTTTCCAAGGATTTTTAATGGTTTTTCATAGACATAAAACTATATCAATATAGAAGGAAAAATATTTGATGGTTCCATAATAAAATGTTTACGTTTTAGAATAGGCATATTGAATGCTTAAATTTTTATGGAACAAAGTTGATATTTTATAAAACGAAGTTTTACTCCGAAAGATTTGTGAGCAACAAAAGAACATGTTCACGGCTTTTTGAAACTATGCGGATACCTTGATTTTATAACAAAATGATTTTCGCAGGCAAATTCTGGAAAAGAATTAGGCGTTCACTCAGATGAAAATCAAGTTTTTGTAAACGAAAATGTTTTCAATTTCAATTTATTTTAAAGAAGGTTGATTTGGAAACGATTTGGGAAAATCAAGAATAATATAACTTGTTTTGAAAATTTACTAACGTGTAACCTCATTTTGAATTTTGAAATATGTTGTCTAAATGTTAAGTTTTTTAACATTGATTTATATCAATGGAAAATTGATTTTGTGGATTATATTTTGGGAAAGGATTTCTCCAGTCTAAGAAATGCATAAAGATTTTATCAATAAGAAAATGTGAAAAATGAAATACAAAGTCATATTATTTTGAGAAAGGTTGAAAAGGAATTTTTAAGATTAAGAAATATTTTCTATAATGAAAATGATAAAAATGTTTTCGATCTTAAAAACGTGATTTTTAAGATCGATTTGAAAAATTTGAAAATGATATTGATTTATTTAAGTCAAAATAATGTTTGAAATATTGAGGAATATTTTACGTGATTGTAAAATATTGAAAAATATTTTACGTATCTTAAAAGCGATTTGAATACAATTATTTCACGCGATTTGAATGCAACAAATATTTTACTAATTTTAACTACTATTGAAAAATTAATATGTGATTTAAAAGCCATAGAATATTTTTACGCGATTGTGAAAATAACAAAAAATCGTTATATGATTTGGAAAGTGTTTTAAATATTTTGAGAATGATGGAAAATGATTTACTTACTTAAAAGAATGATTTTCTTCAGTTACGCGAATTTGAAATAACAGAAAAAATACTACGCGATTTGAAAAACGTATATTTTTACGCTTGAGAAAAACGTTGAAAAATTAGTACGTTTTAAAAGTACAAATGTAAATAGTTGCAATTTTGAAAACGAAATGAAATGTTACGAATATTTTGTAAATATAACAAGAAAGTGTTACATATGCCTAGTGAAAACGTAATAAAAATATTTTGGAATTTTAAAAACGTAACAAAAGTATTACGGTATTTTGAAAATGCAATGTAGTTGCTAAAGAATGAAAAACATAAATAATGTTGCCCTCACTTTTGTAAAACACGACAAAAGTGTTTATAACTAAGAAAATGTGATAATTGATTTTCAACTGTATAAAAACAATATGAATTGTTGAACCAACAGGTATGGAAATTTATGAGAAAATGACGAGTTTTACCTGAATGATTGGTATTTGAGCATTTTATATGCATTGGAAAGATATGCCTGGTGATTGGTATAAATAGTGTTATACATGATTGAAAAATATGTTGAGGTATATGATTAAATTAAACAAATGAAATTGAAAAGATTTGACCCTTGACTTTAACCGATATATTACCATGATAAAAATACTAAAAGATTCTAATAAGCTATTTTGGCCCTTGTCTTCAACCCAAGATGAAATGAGAATTGATAGTGAGATCTATGATGGATTCAACAGATTCTGCGTTAAGGCGCGTGCGGTCGATCACATGGATATCTATCTATGGATAAGGCTAAATATGCCACTTTTGAAGAAGATTGTCCGTTGCAACGCATCGAATACCCAACAACTTTGCGATTCTTTTCAACGACCGAGAGATTGTCTATGGGCTTAGGTGAAGCAATTAACCGAATAAGATTCTTCCAAATTGTGAAAACCTAATGGAGTTATTTTTTAAAAAAAATTTATAAGTAAGTTTTTTTCTAAATAAATACATTTATATCATGTGATATCTTAATTAAGGAATATTGGTTATGACAACTGTTTAAATACTTGGATGATGATGATGATAATTAGAAATGTTTAAGGCATTATCGTGATTGTTGTTTATGATAATTGAACAATGTTTGGATTGATATATGATTGGATGACGATAGTTGATTAATATTGAATATATTATTGGAAGTTTGGTATGATATCTCGTATGATATTGTTGTTAGTATATATCTTTGCTTACGTTAATTTACTTTAAGAAAAATCTCAGTCTTTTTATATTGTTTCTTTGTGTTTGTATTGTAAAAACTATATAAAAAGGTAAATCAACGAAACATTGCTTTAAATATTATAATAGACAAATACCTCTATTTTGGAAACAACATCGTAGAATGACCTTTCCAGACGGATAGCTTTTAATGTTGACAAAGAAGAGATGTCGAGGACAAAGAATAGATGTAGAATAGATATCGATGCATCAAAATTTATCAATTAAAAAATCACGTATGTAGAGTTATTTTTATCGTTAGGTGATTTTTTCAAGACATATTAAGTAGGACCCGTGATGGGGTTTTTATTTTAAAAAAAGAGAGTTTTAACTTAGTTTTATATTTATTTTAAATTGTTAAATATTAAATGTGTCAATATACTAAGTATATTAATCATTTTAAATATATTTTCAAAATACTTATGGATTTATACTAAGTTTATGTTTAGTAATAAGAAAAGAAAAAATTTTAAAACCACATTTATAACTCAAATCTTTTATGAATTTCTTTTCGACATTATGATTCAAATTCTTAATGCTGATCTTGTAAGATAAAAAAAAGATAATAAAATTTTTAAATATGTAAAAGAATAGTATTTAAAAGGGTATTTTACTAATATGTATGTTTGCTTTTCTTTATTTAACATTAATTTATGAAATAATGTAAGTATTTTTTATAATTTATTAAAACTGAACACACTTTGATTTCTATTTTTAAAAAATTATAAAAATAATTTGAAATGAAAAAAATTGAAAGGTGAAGAAAATATGAAAAGTGAAGAAGTAAAAAAATGAAACATTTATAAGGTTAAAAAAATGAAAAAAATAAATAAATATATGAATGAGAAAAATGAAACGTCAACGAAAAATGAAGTTATAATTAAAATGAATTAAATAAATTAAAATTTAGGAAAAATACCACAAGTCAATGAAACATGTAGAAATTAAATAAAATTATAATATTTTTCATTACTCTTATCATTAGGACTTGTAAGAATAAAATTAAAAGACAATATCATCTTTAAATATGTAAAAGAATAGTGTTTAAAGGGCATTTTACTAATATATATATATATATATTCTATTTAAGATTAATTTATGAAATAATGTAAGTATTTTTTATTTTATTAAAATTGAATACACTTTGATTGCTATTTTTAAAAAAATATTATAAAAATTTTAAAAAATTGTCATAAAAAATTAAAAGTCAAGAAAATATGAAAAGTCAAGCAAAAAATGAAAAATATAGAATGTTTGAAGAGATGAAAAGTTAAGAAAGACATGAATGGAAGAAATGAAAAGTAAAAAAAAATAAAGTTAAAATAATTAAAAATAATAAAAAAATGAAAATTTAAGAAAATGTCACATGGCAATTGTAGTGAAAGAATTTTTATATACTATAAAAAGAAATATAGATTGATAGATACATAATAAATATATGGATAATAGATTATATTTATGTTTTGAAAAATGTTAAATGGTACAAATATGTTTTCATGAGTAAGAAAGAAGAAAAGTAAAATAATTTTATTATATTTTGTCAATTATACTTTTACTTTTAAATTTTATCTTCCTTTTTTCAACTAGTAAGGATGGATAACATTAATGAAGTTAGTTGAAGTTTAAATTCTTTTAAGGTTCATTATTATTAGTGAGTTATCTGTAAATATTTTTATAGACGTTGTTGAGTTTGAAGGTCTATCTTCATTTTGAGATGGAACAATCACTCTTAATCTTAAATTTTATTTTAAAAAAAGAACTATGATTGATTATTAGGTATTTGTAATGGCTATAAAACTTTCATACCAAATAACATATGTTATGTTTTACTTGAAATTTTTAATGATACTTTTCTAATGTAATAAAAAAAAACTAATTTAGTAATTAAAAAGGCCAAAAAATGAATCAATAATGCTAGAAGTCAGTGGGAAAAAAACAATTTACGAAGCAATGTGGTTGGTGGTCTAATATTTTTTTTAAAATTTGATTCAGCAATTTTAAGTGTGGTGCAGCATAATGGGCCGGCCCTAGTGGACTTGGGCTGAATAGCCCAAACCCAAATACTGTGGTATGTTGTGCTTGTGTTTGAGGGGTTTTCTTCTTTGTAAAACCCCAGGAAAATCCTGAGCAGTGACAATGAAGCGAGTGTGGAGATTCTCTTCAGACGCGGCGCAAGCAGAGTTCTTGTGCTTCCAATTCCATGGAATCTCTCTCTCCTCAAAGCCCAAATCCATTCCCCCCTTCAGCACCAAGCTCAAAGCTTCTACTTCATACGGATTCAACCGCCAAGTCAATACCCTACCTCCTCACAAGGTCTCAGATCTCGCTGTCCTTTTCACTGCAAAGCCGGGTTTTCCACCCAAAGAGGATCTCACCAATAAAGTTGCGATTTTGAAGAACGAATTGGTTCGGGAAGCCTCAAACTCTGTTAGGGTTCTCAAGATTTTGGACAAGAATTCCGACTCTTTGAATCGCTCTCACCCCGGTGGATCCGCATTGTTTGAGCTCTTGAAACAGCTGGATTCGTGGCCTTCCTTGGCTCTGGAGGTATCTGCAATTTTCTAACTTGGATTCAGTGATTAACATGTGTTTGGATTAACTTATTTTGTGATTAAAATAGCTCTTAATCAAAATCTTATTGAGAGAGCTTTTGGGGAAAAAAAAAAAGCGATTATTCCCTAAGATTTAAGCTAATCCAAACATGCATGGACACTGTTCATGTTATCACAGCTAGTGCAAGTTAAGTCAAAGATTGTAAATTTGACAGTAACTCATGTGTTTTTGGATTGTGTTGTTCAACATTTAGGTGTTTAATTGGAGAAGAAAGAGATCTGATGTTGGCAACCCCATTAATGCATATGAGTATTCTAAGGGTATAAAAGCTGCAGGTCGATCTAAGAACATTGATCTTGCGGTTGAGCTCTTTAAGGAGGCTGCAAAAAAGGGTATCAAAACAACCAGCACATACAATGCACTGATGGCTGCTTTTATGTTCAATGGTCTTGCTGATAGATGCCAGTCCCTGTTTTGTGATTTGAAGAGGGATGCAACTTGCACTCCTTCCATTGCCACATACAATATTCTTATATCTGTTTTTAGTCGCCTGATGCTGATTGATCACATGGAAGCAACATTCCAGGAGATAAATAAGCTAGACCTTTCCCTTAATGTAAGCACTTATAATCATTTAATTTCTGGATATATCACCGCATGGATGTGGGATGATATGGAAAAAAAATTTCAAATGTTAAAGTCAGGCCCTGTCGAGCCTAACCTGAAAACCTACCTGCTAATGCTTCGCGGGTATGCGCATTCCGGTAATCTGGAGAAGATGGAAGAGACATATTCTCTGGTAAGGGATCGTGTAAATGAAAAGGAAATTTCGTTGATCAGGTGCATGATATGTGCGTATTGTAAAAGTTCTGAAGCAGATAGAATTAAGAAGATAGAGGTATTGTTGAAGTTTATTCCAGAAGAAGAGTACAGGCCATGGTTAAATGTGTTGTTGATTAAGCTCTATGCCCAGGAGGACAGGTTAGAGGAAATGGAAAACGCAATAAATGAGGCATTTGAGCACCGAACCCCTGTAACTACCACGGGTATTATGAAATGCATAATTGCAACTTATTTTCGGTGCAATGCAGTAGAAAAGCTAGAAATTTTTGTGAGACGTGCTGAAAGTGCTGAGTGGAGAATCTGCTGCTCCTTATATCATTGTAAAATGATCATGTATGCATCACAGAAGCGCTTTGACGAAATGCAAAGTGTCCTCAATGAGATGAAAGGTGTCAAGATTAATTGCACAAAGAAAACACTTTGGATAATGTACAAAGCTTACTTGAGCTGTGGTCAGAGATCTATGGTTTTGAAAATATTGGGACAAATGTTCAAGCATGGTTATGAAGTTCCCTTGAATGCATTTCCATCATAAAATATATTGTCTGAGGTGCATATCGCCTGTGTCAGTAATTGTAAACACATTCAGCAGATTAATGTGAAGATAATCAAAGGGACGTGCAGCTCATTGAGTATATTTTATGATGGGAATGCATTCAAGGAGATTCTACACCCATGGTTGCACATATTCCTAATATTAGAAAATATTTTGAACAAGTGCAATGGATGTCTTCAGTGGATTGCCATCTTAAATAGTTTGTAGGTATGCATCTTTTCTCAAGGTTTCTATTAAGATATTCTTGTTCACTTGGATGACCTCTTTTATCTTTCACGGCATTAATAATATTCTTGAATTCCTATTGCTTGGATTTAGTTTTGAGCTTCTTGTTGCTCCTCTTGGACTGGCTCTGCACAGAAGCACTATCCACTGCCACTGCAGTGGAGTTAACTCATCCTTTCTGATTTGTTAAAATCTAATTAAAATCTTGAAATTACAAATTAATAAATGAATATAACAAATCAAATTAGCCTTACTGATTTGAGAAGCCCTAGATCCAGAACTCCCAATGATAGCTAATAACAGTAAGTTGTCTTGTTTTTCATCATTTGCACATATGAATGGCACTCAGCCATTCATCAGCCTGACTTTCTATGTTGTTATACTACTGAAAGTATTATTTCATTTTAAGATGCATGATCATTCCTATCCAATTAACATTCAAATTCAAGTAATACTTTATTATGAAATCTAGATAGTTAGCTTTAATAATTTATTCTTTTCAACACCTATGATAAGATAAGCTTAAACAATTCACAGCATCTTCTGAATAAGACTACAGTCTTTGGGGGGGGGGGTTTCCTACAGAATAAGTTGATGTTTGGTGCAAGAAAAGATGTTCATGTTGCCACGCCACTCTCTCTTCTTATTGTAATTCATTGTATTGCCTACACGAATTTTCTCATTGTATCTTTTAGATAAATTATCTTTTTTAATTTCTAAGATAACTATCATATTAATTTTATCAGTCATCAAATATCTTTTTTTAAAAAAAAATTGAATATATAGCAGGTACTCATTTCTAATCCCATCCGCGTGCCTGTGTTCAAACTGATTGCTTCTTCTTCAAACCATATCAAATTATTCTGTTGCTGTAGTTTTTCTCATTGTATGCTGGCTTTTTACTGAAAGTAATTATTGCAGATGGTGTTGTACAAGTGCAGTCTTTGGGAAATTATGGCCCCAGCATATGCTGAGTGCTTTAGTGCTTGCAAAACCCAAACTCAGTTTCACTCTTCCACCTAGGCAGGAAATAATATGTGTCTGCCAAAGACATTAAAGTTCATATCCATTGAATTTTGTAGGAGACTACAAGTACACAGCACAGAGCAACTGTGGATTATATGGAGAGGCTATTTAGAGTCTTAAAACCCTAGTGGAACTTTGGAAGAGCAAGAATGAAGGTGATATGGGAACTAAAGTTGAAACATATATGGAATTGGAACTTACTTACCATACACCAAATAATCAAATCTTTCGAATGGTTGTCCTCTTCCCATTGGATCTGAAACTAATTCTTTCAATAGTCTTGTCAGCTAAATTTTGTCTGATGTAGATGTCCTTCTAATTGTATTGGCAGGTTATGCTTGTAATAATAATAAAGAGTTAGAGTGAAACATATATGTTAATCCAGAGGAGAGCTGAAATTATTCTTAGTAATTAATAATTTTGAATTTTGATAATTGCATACAATTTTGTCAAGTGTAATGAACATGAACATTCTATATAAACAGAAGTGGTCCATTTTTATCTTCCTCTAGCTGTTTTTGACTCTCCTGTACCCCCGCTTACATTCTATATAAACAGATGGAAATTCTTAAAACTAAACGCGAACACAAATCCGAAATTCAAGCCAAAATAGGGCAAACGAAAAAAACAGCAAAATTCATATGCCGATATACTGACCCATATGATCAATTACAAATTCAATTGGGTCAAGCATCAGCAAAAGCATATAAACAGAATTGCAAGTGTGAATTTCTGAAGCTGAAAATTTTTTATGCACTATTCACTGCAAAGATCTTTGTCCTTTGAAGGTAGAATCATACAATTATGTTACATGTCCTGAATATAGAATGGAGTTTAACACACTGTGTGGGGCAAGCACCCTAAACCGTTACAAGCCCAGAGATAACGTAAAAACATGTATAATCTGGTCTGCCTATCTAAAGAAATTTGTGTACCAAATTTCAAATGGCCGCCAACATCAATAAGCCAATAAAGTGAAGGGGCTTTTTTCTCTATACTCCACCATGATTAAGAGTGTATTTTGGTGTTAAAAAGCCTCCAAATGAAAAGCTACAAAACATTCATAGTCACTTGGGGTTCTGCATAACGGCAACGTTCACTATGCACCCCTTAACAAGGGGTGCACCAGTGTTCTGTTATTCTTAAACCGTTGGATATAAGGCAAGTTTAATCAATGGTTGGCATTGACCATAGGCTACCTACCTACCCGGTAAATTAATGAAACAAGGGAAATTGCAAGAGAAGTCCTTCTCTGGAAGACAAATGCTGGTGTCAGGTCGAGGACGGTGGTGAAGGTTTTCTTCCAATGATGAGCGGCGGAGGCACAGAAGCTGCCACCACCCACAACCGATGAGATGACGATGTGGAAGGGGGGTTATGACTAGGGAGTGGCGGCTTTTGCGCGAAACATTGGAACCACCACCGCTGCGATGAAGATGCTGACGAATTGGAGTTCGTCGTCGCAAACTCGAAGTTGGTTTAGGATTTAGATGTTAATTGTGGTGGAGATTAGGTGTTAGTTGTGGTGATTATGAATTTGCATAATTTCATCGAAATTGTTATTTGTGATTTGTTAATTTTTATTTTATAAATGTAAATTGATCTATGTATGTAGGTTGTAAATGATTAATTAGTTTACTTTAAGCTTGTTCTCTTAACTTTATGCTATTGGTGCTGGTTGTCTTCACAAGAAAATTGCAGAATCGCTGCTGGTTTCCTGCTTAACCAATTTGGGTGAAAGGATATTGTTTGTCATTGCTTTCTTTGCTGTCACTGGGATACAAAATGGGACTGTTGATGACCATATGTTTCTCCGGTGGGTGGATTGGTTAAGGAGCTGTGTACCCAAGAAACATAATTTGCCTTTCAACTTTTGTGGCTTAAGGTCTGTGTAGTACGAATGATATGTGTGAACCCTTCATTTTGTCTGAATTTTTTTTAATTTTTTTATTATTATAAAAAATAAAAATAAAAAAATTAATAATATGATAAGTGTTCCTCTTTGTTTAACTCATTTCTTGTTCAGTTTAAAAATTTGTTTAGCCCACTTTATTAAGATTACAAAAATTTTTACAAAAAAAATAAAAAAAAAATAATATAAAATAAAAGGAGAGGAAGTTGCCGTTGTAGCCTCTTCCTTTCTCTTTTGTCTTTTTCCACTTGGAGTATAATCCTAATTCACCTTCTTTGTCTTTTTTTTCTTTTTTCTCGTTTTCGATCAGACACCATGCACAGTAGCTGCTCCACTCACTTTCATGTACACATCACCTGCACTGCCAATTTCAAAACTCAACACAACATACACCAAGCAGCGGCAACAATGTTGTTGGCTCCCCACTTCCTTTTAGCACCATGCACTGCTGCACACATACACAGCCACACACAATACCGCTACCTGCAGAAAAGGAAAGAGTCAGGCAAAAAGCAAAGAAAAAAAAAAGAGGATAGGCAAAGGACCTATATAAGCAGAGGCACAAGAAAGAGAAAGGGGTTGGCTTTTCTTCAAATTTATTTTTGAAAGAAACCAGATCCATCTCCACACATCCTCAATAGCCCTTTTGCCCACCCACGGAATCTGACCATTCAGCCTCCGTCCTCACAAACCCCTCACGCAACCACCCAGCAACAGCCACCACGCCACCTAACCGCGCGCCACCATAAAACCATGCCAGTAGCCGCGAGCAGATCCACCATCCACCACAACCAGAACCCCACCACGACGCCACCCATTTCACAACCAGAACCCCACTCAGCCACTGTCATGGCCAAAAACTCCTCCAATCCGCAGCCACCTTGAACCAGATCTCGGAACGAGCGGCTCAACCCACCGTAGCCATCTCGATCCTCCACAGATCCAGCAGCCTCCAAACCCGTATCACCATGCCCATCACCATACGACCCCACGAGCCAAGCCAATCATGGCCAGCCAAACCCCCCTCCCACCGTCGTTCGCGATTTGAACAGTCGTGCCTCCATTTCTCTCCATTTCGTTGGTTCTTTAGCCCCTAATGTTTGACCCCCCTTTTCTAATATGCTTCATTTTCAATTCCAGCATCCTTTCTTTTTTATCACTTACTTGTTTTTTTTTTGTTATTATTTGGTCTTTGGATTTCGGTAAGTTTGGGCTTTTACTTTGTTTTGGGATTGATCATTTTTTTTTAAGTTTTAGTTGCTGATACAAAAAAAATATATTGACATTTGAGTTTTTTTATTTAAAAAAAAATAATGTCTTGTTTTCCTTTGTTAACTTATGGAATTGGTATGTTTATTATTTTATTGATCTACGTTTTAAACAGTAATCTCGTATTAACTTTACAAATGAAAGTTTTATTTTTATTTTTATTGAGATTAACTGAGTTGTGAGAACATGTTAATCTTGTAACTTTTAAAATCATCTAAGTTGTGACAATTTGATGATTCGTTTTTTTTATATAATAATAAAATGTTTGAACTTTGTTAAGAAGAATAAAACTGGATTAGCTGAGTTGCGACAACTTGTTAATCTTGTAACTTTTAGAATTGTCTGAGTTACGACAGCTTGATGATTCTTTCTTTTCTAAAATAAAAAAAATTAAATGAATTTTCAAAACAAAAATCTTTTCAAAATTAAAAATAACCAACCCACAATCGTTTTCTAAAAGAACAATGTGACTTTGAATTCTTCATTACATCGGAAGATACATAGGAGCGGAATCTTAATTCTGTCAAGGCAAAACTAAATTTTCATAATTTTGTTTGTTTGTTTAGTTTATCTTTTAATAAATGGGTAAAGTCAATATTTTTAAGAGTCATAAAAATTTGCGCAACTGATTTAAGGTAACTATCTTAGAATGGATGTATTAGGAGTGTTGTGAAGTTTAGTCTCTACCCTTTTCTCTGCATAATTAGACTCCCGAACCTGAGTTTTTTTGAATGCAGACCATATCTTTTTTTGGGTTTTTCAATTTTTTCCAATAAAAAAAAATTGGTGGCACTCCATTATTTTTTCTTAATAATTATTTTATTTTTTGCCGCTCCCGCCGCGATCTCGGTCGCGACAATATGAGAAGACTAGATAATATTAAATTTGATAGTATAAGATATAATATGTAAGGGTTAGGAATATCATACTGTTAAGAATTATAACAGAAAAGTCTTTATAGAAACTTATATATTAAAACTCAATCAAGTATAATCCTACTTCTAAGGCTTGATTTGAGTTATCTATCATTTTAATGTATAAGAAGAATTTGATGGATAAGTTTATATAATATAATATTTATACTAAACAATTGATAAAATTATAATATATTATATTAATTTATTTTATCAAACCTAACACGACATGTCAAATAGGGTAGGTGCTAATATACACCCTCTTGAGTTACGGTGTATGGTGTACCCTTAACTTTATATGTCATAGTAGGTTTTTTTTTTTTTTTTTGCAGTTGCCAATTGCCACCACCCATTACCGGCGGGCCACTGCCAGCCATCGACCAGCGACAACTTCTAGCAGACTACCGACGGTACCTCCGGCCGGCACCTCTGATAGCCACTCCGGCCAACACCTTCGGTAGCTACTCCAATCGGTCACCTCTGGCAGACAACTCCCGTTAGTCACCTCCGACAGCCACTTCCAGTCGGCCACCTCTGGCAGCCACCATCGTTTTGTAAGGTTACATTGTTTATTTTTTTTAGTTGCATAACTGTGTAAAATAATATCAATTAAAATAATACTTGATTAAAATTATATTATTTTTTTATATTTTTTATAAATAATTGTGCAAACTAAAAATTCTACAAATTTTAATTATATATACTGAAAATTCTACAAATTTTAACTGATAATATTTATACACAATAATATTTTTTAAAAAAAATCACTTACAATTTTCTCTGTGTTAGTGTATAAGAGTCTTAAAAAAATATATGAAAGGTGGCTAACAGCAAAAGGTGGTTGGAGGCTGACGGTGGCCGACTGCAGAAGGTGGCTGGCTGTTGACGGTAGCGGGCGACTGAAGGTTGCCGACGATAGTCGGTGATAGCAGTAATAGTGATGTGTAAAAAAAATATAAAACAAAAAAAAGTAATATACAAAGAAAAAATTTCACTTAACAAATTTCTTGTGTTTGATCTAAGTTATTAATTAATTTTATAAATAAATTAATAACTTAGATTGCAAAGTATATGATACATCCTCCAAAAAATGTAAATTAGAAACAGCCTGTTAAATAAGCTTAAGTCAGTGATTAAGTGAAGTACATGTTAGCATAATCAGTTTTAAATTACTAAGGTGTTAATATTATTTCGGTCAGCAATAATGCTGAACAGTGGACTGATATATAAAACTAACAAATATGCACTTACCCACTATAACCGGTTGGCGTCAATGACCCACCGGTGCAGCGCTTTACCAAATGGATGCACAATAAAAGCTTCCTCCTCATAACCCCTAAAATGCAACTTGCTCAAAATGGCAACCTTCCCAAAATCATAAAGCAAGCTGAATAACAGGAATAATCAAAGGATCTCATTTTCAAGTGCAAAATCCTCAGTGCGTAGCCTCTTCAAGGACTACCACTCCCAACAACTACCCAATATCACAAACCCCAAAACTTCAGAACCCCTTTGGTACAAACTGCAGTATTCTCGTGGGTGTCACCTCCCTAGTTGGATTTGTTGGAGTATATCTACCTCTGAAGTAGATGTCCCAGGAAAATGTTGTTTCTTGGCCCTACCAATACAAGATACTAGTCATCTCCAAAGGTTGATTTAATAATGTACAAACATATGATATGTGAGTAATTACATGATTATAAGTTTGTATTATAATTCTGTCAATTATTTGGAGTTATGATATAAGAAATATTTTTATAAATTCTCTAATATGAAACGTGCATAGCCTGTCTTTCACTAAATCAAAGAAGTAAATTAATTGTAGTAAACATAAATTGATATACATATTAATTAACCGCAATATCAAAATAAGATATTTGTTGATAGACTTTTTTTTCTTGAAAAATTTATTTCCTCGATTACACAACTTTTTTCTCAATTGATGAAGAAAACTCTAAATTACATTGCTTTTCGTTCAATAAAAAGCTTTTGATTAAATGTTACTCTAAAATCTGAAAAACAGGGAGAATATTTTCAACAAGGGTTTTATGAATTGAGTACACGCGAATGATCAACTGTACCCAAAAGAAAAAGAAAAAGGTTTCTTTTTTTTTTATTTGTTTTGGGGTGGGGGAGTCAGCAACTTTTGCAATCCGTGGTTGGTTTCATTTCTTTTTCTGCCTTTCTAAAAGTTAAATTCCTTGTGCGCATGGACTCTGTACTTTTTGGATAGCGTCAGAATGAGAGAGAGCAATTTTGGAAGTTTGTTTGCTAGATACACCCAACAAGATGAGTAGGTCCCAACCTCATTTATTACCCGTAGGAGACATTTCCTGTTACTTGATTTTGACTTCAAATCAGGTAATAACAAGCTATTTGTAATAAATTCTGTCTTTTGTGTAGTTGATATTTGATTTTTCTTTCCCCCGTTATTTTAATATCCAGCCTGTCTTTTTTTTTTTTCTCTTATTGCTGACAAATTATAGAGAGGAAACCTGCCTACACAACTAAAAGTTGTTTGTGCAGGACTTTGTTTTAATAAATAATCAGTTATCCAATAGCTTTTTTTTTAATGTGAATTATCCAATAGTTTAACACAAGCAGCTGTATATTTTTGTATCACTATTAATTGTATGAATAATATTACTTAAATCATTGACTTAATAAATATGCTTAGTGATTAATCTTCCTGTTATTATCATTAGATTAAGATTTAAGCTTTTTTTTGTATAAAAGATTAAAGCTTTTAAATTTTGAAAAGACAAAGCTTTTCTGTGTTCATGGTTCATACAACTACTTAAAGCAGTTCAACCAGCAAAATCAAGCATATAGATCTGTTTGATTGTAGTGCTAGCCATGTTTTTCTCATAACACTCTTCTATAGTCTTTTTCCTCATATTTGTCATTATAATGCTTGTGTTCCTCTTATATGTGAACAGCATTTTCTAAGCCCTTAGTCACTTTTTGTATTTTCTCACGTTCCATCTACTGCTATCTTAAAAAACTTTCTGCTAATGATTTTTCCTTCCCCTTTTGTTTTACCTTTGTTTTTTAAACTTTGTTAATTATATCGGAAAACTGCTTCTATTGTGGAAGGGGAGAAAAGAAATAAGGGAATACGTAGATGTTGCATTTTGTTGGCTCCCTTCCATTTTTGTCCCCAAAAGTCATTCTTATCAGTGAAACAACATTTCTTAAATATTAAGAGGATTATTAAAAAAATATTTTAAGAAGATATAACAAAACTCTTTCGTTAATTAATATACAATTTTGCATACATAATGAGCTACCCAAATTATGAGATGCCACTGACTTTGTTACCATCTATAATCTGTTACTTGCTACTATCCTAATCTTCTGTTACGATTCATCTTTTGTTGTACATTTAGATTATTTTATATTTTAGCTTTGCTTTCCAGTTTTATCCCTTGTACTTTTGTATATAAACACATGATACATAATCAATATAATTCAGCGGAGTTTTTTTGCCAAATTCACTCTCCTGCATAATTTCTTTACAAGGTATCAGCCTACCTTCGTTCCTAGCCTTCTTATTCCCACCCATTGCTGCCGCCAATCAACCCGATCCTACATCAGCATATATCCTCCAATCCTCTGGTCAACCACTTGTCACACAATTTCTTAATGGTGACAATTTCCCCACTTGGAGCAGAGCCATCACCATGGCATTAGAAGCCAAAAACAAACTTGGCGTTATCGATGGCAGTATTCCCAAACCTGCAGCTGGTGCTGCCAATTTCTCTCATTGGGTTCATTGTAATAGTATGGTCCAATCTAGCCTTGTACATTCAACCACCCCAACCATTGCCAATTCCATCCAGCTCAAGGCTTATAGAGATGAACTTGACTTTTACCGCACTCTTCCAGCTTGTGCTTGTGGTGTTATACCGAATTTCAAATGATATTTGTGCTAATGATCATCTCATGGATTTTCTACAGGGCCTGAATGATTCATATGCATCAGTTCAATCAGCAATGGCTGTTCAGCAATCCAATCCCAAACCCCTTTATCATTGTTCCATTTGCAATGTGTCGTCGCTACACAAAGATTGGATACCCCTCTTGGTGGAAACAAAATTATTGTTTATTAAAAAAAAAAAAACACGAAGATAGTGAAAGTGTGAAACCACCCTGAGGCCTATGGATTATAATTTATAGGATTGCTTCCTGTCAGGGTGTTTGGTATGGCGTGTCCCAATTGACCTACAATCATTCAAAGCCTATAAGGAATATCATAGTTGGGAATATTTTAATTTATCATTCTCGTCAAAGCTCTTTAATAATCTTTAAGAAGTTCATGTCACATTTCCAATGTCACACTTTGAAAATATAAGGAGTTTTTCTAATTACACTAGTTAAGGATATTAAAATAAGAAATTTTATATGAAAATAAAGTATTTAATGTATTAAAAATTAAAAAAAAATATTTTATTTAAATTTTTTTATTTTAATATTATTAATAAGTGTCTTTAAGGTACTTATTCAAAATTCTAATGTAATAAAGACATCATATCATAGTTGTAAAAACCAAATCGACTCAACAGGCCAAATTGAAAAATTAGTGACCCAACCACCTAGCCTGTCTAGTTGAAAACTATAACTAGGCATGATAAAATTATCCATACTTGTGAAAATTTGCGAGGGATTATTCGCGACGGGACGAGAAATGGGGATTATAAGACGTACCACCACTGCAGATTAAAAACCCGTTTAGTATATATATTATTTAATATATATCATATATTATAATTTTTTTTTCTTTTTAATTTTGAGATGAGATGAAAATACGTATATTTTATTATTTTAAAATAATGTTTTATTAAATAAATCCATAATGATAAAACTTGTTGAAAAAATATATACTATTTATGTAATAGTTATTTATGTAAACTAATTATTATAAAATATAATTAGATTTAGTTTGTTATTTATAATAATCTTTAAATTTTGTAAGAATCTTATATTGTTAAACAAAATTGTAGTATGTGATGTTAAAATTTATTTTATATATGTTTGTTTTATAATTTTTAAAATTTTATTTTAAAATATCAAATACCCGCATATACTTACGGATACCCGCAAATATTTCATCTACCCGCAGAAATTATAAATGAATACCACAAAATAAACGAGACCGAAACGGAGGAAGCACTATCCGCCCCGCCCCTTCCCATTGCCATCCCTAACTATGACCTTTTTTCGTATAAAACCGGTGAAATCGATTAAAAATTGAGACTGACTGGTTGGATGACTAGGTTGTTGAATATGCCTGTGTAAGAATCTTCACCATGGGAGATGAAAGACAAGGCTCTCCTGTTGGACCAGTGAAAGACTATTGTCGTGAAGTGCGATGATAAAGGCGAGAATTGCTGCCGTGAAGTTGGTGGACGACGGTGAGGATGGCAACCATGAAATTGGTGGACGAAGACAATGATGGGCTGACCAAGATGACTTATGTGAAGTTGATACTTCGTAGAAATGGCTCAACGATAGAGAGAGAAAAAAAATAAAGTGAAACTAGTAACAAAGGGTAATGAGGTTTAAAAGTTGAAACATTTCTTCCTTGTGCATCTAGCTCTGCACTAGTCAGCCTTTAACATGACTCTTCACATTCAAAAAAGATTTTGCCTACAATTTTTTTCTGAACCAAATGACATGTGATGTAAAAATGAGTTCTTTTAATTTTTTTAATATATTTTTCAAAGAATGAAACGAAACTCTGCTAAACTTTTCAAATCATTCTATCAAATTGACATGTGACTTTTTTATTGTTAGATAATATTAATACTGATTAGATTTATTTGTAGGTATCATTTTTCGGTCAGATCGTCAAACTGGCGATCAGACGAACAACCTGGTGATCTAGTCTCTTGATCGAGTTAATCTCTGATCCTGTTTTTATAACTATGGATCATATAAGTTTAAGTTGTTCAAAAGATAACCCTAGCTATAGCATTTTCAAATGAGAATTGTTGACTATATGGCTAGCACCAAATATAGAAAATATTTTATGTTTAACTTTTATACGCACACCGTATGTTAATACGTGAGAGATGTCAAATTATCATGTTTGTGATTATAATATTTTTGCGAGATGTAGAATGAGTTTATGAATAAATTAAAAAAAATTAAACATATAAAAATTAAACAAATAATGAAACTGCATCAAATATTGATCGGAGTGGTTGGGACATAAGAGGTCCATGTCTTAACTAGGAAGTATAAAAAATTACTTATGAGAACCGAAGATTTAGAGAGAAGTCACAAAGAACCTGTTGTTTAAGTGTGTGTTTGGTTCAATTGTAAAAATTTGATTATTTCAATAATTGATTATTATATAAATTTTTTTTGTTAATAATCGATTATAATTGATTATAATTGAATCACTTTTTATGTTTGGATATATTAACTGAAAAGTGATTTTAAGCTAATCTATTTCGTTTAAATAATATAAAAAAGAATTATTTTTATGCATTAAATTATCAAAATAGGTAGAGAATAATTAAAAAAGTTATTTGATTAATGATAAAATAGTATTTACATATCAAAATGTAAAGAATAATCTATAATTTGAAATCATAAACTTCAATCTTCAACATTATATAAAGAAGCTTAAATTTTTTTTTATTTTGCATTGAATTTTATAAAAAACTAAAACTAATTTTACCAAATATGATTAAATACTGTTATAATAACTTTTTTTTAAAAAAAAGTTGTTTTAAGCTAAAATAATTATAACTAAACATGCGCTAAGTCTTAATAACACTTAACAACAGATCTATGGGTTTTAAGTTGAAAGGTGAAAGTAACTAGGATTTATGAACTATGATTTTGAGTATAAACTAAATAAAATTAGGCACTAATGACACACCTGAATAGATGAATCATTAATGTTGTGAACGCCCTAACCACAAGTAATAAATAGTTTTTATATTGTATTAGGAAGCAAGGTACCAACCAGACAAATGAGATTTTTTTGTCCATAATCCCCAATAAAGAAAACCAATTTGTTGACAATGACTCCCCACGCTGTCGCATTAGGGAATATTTTAAAGACATAAACAGCTAATTTACTAAGGACAGTTCACAATTAGACATGAAGTAATGCAGGATAATCTGCATAAGAAAGGTGAAAATCAAGCTTCAAACCAAAGTCTTTCTACCAAATTGAATACTTTTGCTGTTAAGAGTGTTAGACAGAGGCCGAGGCCCCAACCAAAAGACTATATATATATATATATTATTTTTATATATGAGAATTTTATAGTATTTAAGGTAAGTTATCAAATATTTATTAAATATTTAAAAATAATCAGTTAATAATTTACTCTGAATATTATATCTTAAAAAAATAATTATTGTAAAATTTTCTTTAATATATTAGTGTAAAATATTTTTGCACTTATATCTAATAACATATTACCACGTCATTTAATAAATTTAAAATCTCACCATGTTATTACTTATTAACATTGCCATATTCATTAAATAATTTGTCTATATATTTATGGATATGAAAACTTGGCTATAGCGCAAGAAAGTCAATAAAAGACAGGGTTCCATGTCCTTGTCCAAGCTTAGCTGTTCCTACCACATAGTGACCATTAAACACTTAAAAGCAATCCCAACAGGTTTAATTTTTTAATTGGACTTTTTGGGTTCGTGGGTTCCCAAAAGTGGTCCCTAAGAATACATCCAAAATCCCAACCACTAGAAAAATGGGGGTTCCCCCCTTCAAAACAATGCCAAATTCCCGTTTTTGCTGTTTTCCCAAGCTCCAAACAGACCTGACAGAACAAGCAATAAGGAGATGACAAGAACTAATCAGACTGATGTTGAAAGATGGCAAAATTTTATGATCCTAACTCCTGCTAATCATTCTTCGCGTGAAAGTTTTTCATGTCCTTTAGGTGGCATGGGGTTTGGCTTAAGCCTATGAGGATTAGTTCTGATATTGAACACTAAAGGCAATATTCTACTCACTCCATTCACCTCTACATCCATTCCATCTTTATATACTAACAATATACGATAATATTTAATCACACTCACATTAAGATATTAAGATATGATGTCTACCCAAATGTCATATATGTACAAATTTTATTTTCCATTAAGAATAGTCCTCGCCCCTCCCCCGGGGATCAATTACACGTTTCATTCTTCCTTTGTAACTAACACATCATTGAGCAAACGCAAGACTCTCTTTTCCACCTTGACATTTGGCATCAACTTTTTCAGGCGAATCTCTTATGTTTCGAACGTAACTAGAATGCAAATTGGGGGAAAACCAGAGAATAAATCAAATGCTTCATCTTTTTTATGCACTAGTACTACCTTTTACTTGTATAATATACTGTTGCTGATGATTCGGATGCCAAAGATGATGAGCTTACTTTAGACTTCGGAAGGTCTGAATAGTAAGAATGAAAAGAATGGCCCTTTAATACAAGACAAAAGGGTAAAAATTTTCTTACTTTTCTGGTCAAATGGACGCGCCACCCACAATTTAACATGTGTCATATTCGTCTTTATCATAGGCCTTCAAACCTTTTTTTTTTTTTTTGTCGTAATACCCCTTCCATCAGGAAAGGCAAAAATAACTGCACACTCAAGTTTTTGAGCAAACATCTCAATGAATGTAACATATATTGAAGAACTCAATACAAGCAACACCATTTGTAAAATACGTAATCGAAACTGCTTAATTGGAACTGTAGCAGGATGCAACACAACATTGGCTTCTGCCGGGAGGAATCAAACTAAAAGCAAACATACAAGACATTTATATAACTCTAGAACATAGGTATATATATGTATATATATATATATAACATACAAATTCTTGGGATCTGGCTCCTGTTCACATTCAGTAATTAGTGCTACAACAGGAATGCATTCATTCACTTAATCAAAGTGATCAACCAACCCTTATCTTCTATCTCCCCTCCTGCTATTGAGGTCAAAAAGTTAAATGGGGTAAAAGCTTTGTATACGGTGGTTCAGCCAAACCCCCCAAAATGAAACTGAGTTCTGGTACTTCTAACTGCTGAAACTGGTGCTACCCTCCAAAAGACATGAGCAGAGAGAACAGGAAGCAGTAGTCCCCCCAAGTTACAGAACTCTCAAATTGACCACCATAGATGTTATGACAGTAAGAAGTAATGCTACACAATTTTATATAACTACACACCATTACTACAAAATAGGGCAAGAGAAAAAAGAAGATACAAAAATAGAAAAAAAGAGAACCCAAGTGAAATGTCAAGCTTTTATTATGTATGGCCTCCTGTAGGTAAGGTTAAGTAGTAGTAGTAGTAGTATATCAACAGTTAGAATTGACGAAGTTCTTTATCTCCTCCATGAGGCAATAGAAATGATCATTATTTGGCAAGAAGTAGAAACCAATAGTGGCCTCCTTTAGGTAAAGAAGTTTGACCTCTTGCCCAGAATTCTCTAAACCTTCCGCATATGCCAATTGCCAATCTTGAAGAAGATCCAAACCAGCCACACAAACAAGACTTTTGGGGAACTTGAGTCCTGCAAGGCTTTTACCCCTGGGGCCAAATGGGTTACAAGCAGGATGGTCTCTATCTTCTCCTTCAGGGAGAAAAGCCCTCCAATACCAATCACGGTCTTGCAGTTTCACAAAGTACTTCCCATCTAACCTCTTCTCTGACTCGGTTCTCTTCTCTCCACCAAACAATGGATGAAGAAGAATATTACCAAGTACCTCAATTTCTGACTCGGCGGCCCTCACTGCCACATGATGAACAATGTTACCACCTGAACTGTCCCCAGCCATGTACACATAAACCTTGGATTCCTTTCCACTCTGAAGCCATGTTCTTGATTTCACCCACATAAGTGCAGCCCAGCCATCATCATATGCACAAGGATACCTATGCTCGGGCGATCGCCGGTAATTGACAGAGACTACAACAGCCTTACAAATGCTGACAACGCGGCGGCAAAAGGTGTCATAGATGGCACTATTGGCAGAGGAATGAGCGAAACTTCCACCATGGAAGAAGATTATGACAGGTACAATCTGGGTGGTGCTCAGTGGCTTTTCGAGGTCTATGATACCCCATTGAGCCTCATTTTCAGGAGCAGGTAGGTACACCCGGTTGAAGAGTCCGGTGTTTCGATCGACATGATCGAAAGAGAAGACCCCATCAACGGGAATTGTATTGGCTGGGACCTTACGGTCAAGGAACTCAGCTAAATCTCGGTTGAATGTTCCATCAGCACGTCTTAGAAGATTGTATGCTAGCTTGAAATTGGAGATAAGCACCCACGTATTGAGTGGAACAACACTCTACAAAAAAAAAATAAATGAGCCAAAGATTGAAGATTAAATTAGAACAGGTTTATCTATATCAAACTCTGCAGTAGTTCACACCACTCTGTAGACTCTGTATTACTTCTAAAACAAACTGCAGATTGATCGTGTGAATGAATCCCATTAATCAGAGAAAAAAGCAGGGAATTATTGGAAAGAGGATTGAAAAATTTGTGCAGCAAAAGGAGAAAATAAAGGGGGTATGCGCCTATAATATGAACCTCACAAATCTTCAAGGAAAAAACGAAAATTTCCAACCTGTGGCACCAAATGAAAACTCGAGTTTTTCCAACTTACCAGAACAAGAAACACAAGGCCTACAAGGAAGAAATAGAAAGTACAAGAAAAAATTAAACCAACCCCAAAAATTATATATATATATATATATATGTCATCCTATAAGGTGGTGTCTTATCATTATAACTAAAAAACCATGAGAGAAGAACCAAAGAACCAATCCCCTGTAACTCAAGATATGTCCCCCAAAGAAGATGCAGTCCTTGCAATTCAAGTTAAAGGTTACAACTTTATTCCCAACCCAACATCAACAAGCTAGCCCTTCACACGATCAAAAGAAACAAAGCAAGCAACAGAGTTACAAAACCGAGACATAATGTGATGTGAGAATAACCAAAAAAAATAAAATTGATAATTTCCCGAATGGAAGTATTACCCTAGATTCATTGAGGTTGACTTCATTACTGCGAGCCATGTCTTGTTGTTTCTATCTATCTCTACAGCAAATAATGAAAGGGGGAACTCAAAGAAGAAGAAGGCTATGAAGCAGCAACAGTGATAACCGCCCTCTTGTGCCGCCTCATAATAACGATGGAAAAGGCCTTGGAACTTCAAGTGATGTGGGGAGAGGAACAAGAGTTGTGGTGGTGGGTATGTTATGTATGTATATATGTATGTACGCACGTACGTATCTACGTACGTCTCGCTTAGGATGGTGCCTGTGGGAGTGGTACTGGTACCTGTTTTGATTGAATCTTAGTTGAAGGTTAGTGAAGAAGAAGGTACACTTGTATTGTATTGTATTGTATATGAAACAAAGGGAACAGAGAGAGAAGGAGAGAAGAGTGGGGAAGAGTGAAGGTGCAAAGCAGAGAAGAGTTAGAGAGAGAGAGAGAGGAAGAAAGGGGGAGAGACAGAGAGAAATGAGAGTCAAACGCAAAGGAGCGACGGGAATGGACGGAGACGAGAGAGACGACAAAGCGGGCGGCCGAATTAAACTGTTTATATGGGTTCCACCATTTGCTATTTATTTTCCTCTTTTTTTTTGTTCTCCATTTTCTTTTTCTTCTTTTGTTTTTTTCCCTATGTGTATTGATGGCTATTGACAAGTCCGTTTTTGGCCTGGTTTACAAAATCTGTAGATAATTTTTTTTATATATATATAAAAAAATAGAATTATAGATGGTTATCTCATTTTAATGAGTTCAAGCCTTTAGATTATAATAAATCTTGATAGAAATTAAATCTCAGTTAACATAATTAACTTTGTCCGTCCTTATTAGTTATTTTGTCAACATTTGATGATAAAAAAAATATATTTCAATGTTATGGCCAGAAAAAAATAAGTTTGTGATGAAAAAAGGAAAAATATGTAGCAGAAGTAATTTTGTTTTTAAATAAATATTACAAAATAATATTAATAATGAGTGAAAGTGAATTTTCGCCCAAAAAGTTTAACACATATAGCATTACATTTTTTAGACCGATTAGACAAAATTATTTTTTTCTTGTATTTTAGCTTATCATGTACTTTTTTTTTTCCTCTAACGATATATTTTTCCATTCTTCTTTGCTTTGGTACTCTAGTCAAATGTTGCATACCTTAAATAATACACCTTCTAGGAATGTGTAAAGGCGTTTTATGTTAGGACAACAAGATTTATAAGTGTATTCTTTTTAGTTTAACCTCAAAATAATTGACATAATTAAATTTTAAAATTAAGCATTTTTTTAGTTTGACTTTAAATACTTAGTATAGTTAAAATTTAAACTTACAATTAAATGTTTACTTACAAATAAATTTTTTATATTTATTTTTTATATGATAAAATCATATGAAGAAATAAATAAATATAAATATCTTAAAATAAGATTCATAAATTTTGCCAGAGTCTCACTCATTTAATTTTTTGTATTTATCTAATTCTTTACATTATTTTATCATGTAAAAATTATACATAAAAAATTCATTCACATATCTATTCACACATTAAGTATATTTAGAATGTAAAAAAATAAAAAATAATTTAATTTATAAATTTAATTTAATTAAATATTATGTTTAAAATATTAAAAAATAAAAAATAATTATTGTCTAAAATTTTATGAATTTTATTTTTTTTATTTTAAAAAATTCATTAATTTTGATAAGATTTAATTTTTTTTAAAATAAATAATTTATTTTATCTTAAATAACTATTTTAATTATTTCTCATAAATATTAAAATATAAAATAATAAAAAATAAATTAAATTAATTCTTGTTTTAATAAATTTTAAATATAAAATTTAATTTTAAATTAATTTAAATTTTTATTTTTTAAAAAAATTAAATAATTTTTAAATTAAATCAAATTATTTATCATTTTAATTCATTCTAAATACAATCATTATGATCATCTATTGCTACGCTGACTGATTCGTACCCGTGCATCTAATAATGTGGCCTTGGCTACATGTCTTTTTATCAAAATTCGAATTATGCATTGCAAATAAAGTTCATTTACTATCTGAGCCACGCATCTTAGTAAGTTGGGGTCTTGATTATTTATCATCGAATTAAAAAAAAAATCAAATCCATTTATGAAACTTGAGTAAATAGAAGATCCAATTATCCACTAGTACTACCTAACATGGAGGAAGCTTTTTCACGGGGATAATAATTTTGTTGTAACGAATTGAAGAGATGGCATTCACTTTAATACACTCAAAAGTACATTTTCTATAGAAACAGCAGATCTGGAAGAGACTGGAAGTAGTCAAAAACCAGGGTCTGGTAATAGCCGTACCAAATGAAAAATCTTGGTAGAAAGAAAGAGAAACCACAAAACACGTTACACAAGTGAAAGAAAAGATTGAAAGAAGGAGACAAAAGAGTTTCCCTGCGTGCGGCCGACGCCAAGGCACGTGGCGACAAAGGGTTCCGTCTCCACGCTTTTGCCAAACACAACCTCCCCGCGAATTCCCCAAACTACCCTCTCCGTTCCACACAAAACCCCCAAAAATGCCACTGACCACGACACGTGTTTTGTCCAGTAGCGGGTCGCGCGTGACTGCATGTCTTTTGTCAGAGCCTGAAAGGGGTCTTCGTTTTCGTCCTTTGTATATTTTTATTAATATTAGTTAATTTTCAACCAAAAATAAAAAAAAGTAGAACCCACAATCGATTGTGCATGGGTGTGTTGGTTCAAATGTTTAAATTTTGATTATTTTAATGATTAATTATATATATAATTAATTATAATATAATTAATTTTATTTTTAGATATATTAATTATAAAATAATTTATTTTATTTAAATAGTATTAAAAAATATTTTTATATATTAAATTATTAAAATAGATATAAAATAATTAAAAAATTTATTTAATTTAAGATAAAATAATATTTAATTTTTAAAATTTTTAAAATAATTTAAAATCTAAAATCATAAATCTCAAATTTTAAGTTTATGAAAAAATTTATTATAATGTGTTAAATTTAATATAAAAATTAAAATAAAATTATCTAAACATACATAAACAATAAAAAAAAAAATTAAGTACAAAAAAAATTTTAATTTAAAAAATAATCTCAACTAAACATAAACTATATCTATTAACATACTTTGACCATTCAACTATACTTAAATTTTATCATATACAAATATATGAGATATGTGTTATGTACGACTAATATTTTTCTAATAAATTGAATAGAGTCATAAGCAAATTATAAGAAATTCTTATGGTTTTTTAATGGGTTAAATACATTGAATAAGTTATCAATCTTTTATTGAATATTAGATTTATAATAAATATTTAAAAATAATTAATAATTAATAAAATATTAAATAACTCATCGTAAGTATCAAATCTTAAAAAAAAATGTTATAAAAATCTCCCAAATTGCATTATCAAATAATGATAAGGTTCAAGTCAATATTACTTGTAAAAAAAAAAAAAAAAGTTGCGATTTTTTTTGGATTTTTGTCGTATTGAGTAACCGAGGCGGTTCCATTGTATCTATCTCTATCTCTCATCGTGCACTACGAACAAGTGGTGTACTTACGTTGCTCTTGGTTCCTTGGGTGTGTCCCCGCTTGCGAAGTCTTTATTCTCAAAACGAGTTTGATACGATGATCAATAGTACTTTCGGTGTGGGACACGATTCGAGGAGACGCTCTGATCCGCTGGAGCGGGTTTGGCCACTCGACACGTGTCTTACCAGGTTGCTTTCTGGTTCTTTCGATTGATCAGATTTTTCTCGTGACGATTGGTGCGGGCCCTATGGTGGATTATTGCCGTTTGTTTTCTTTTGTTTGTTTGATGGAAAGCTGATGAAAGCTTTGAATCATATGAAGGGTGAGGTGAGAATGAGATTAAAGCATGTGTTTGTGACAAAATCAAAAGAAGAATAAAGATCATCATATATATATTTTTTAAAATGTATGTATTGTATATTTTTTTAATTAAAATAAATAAATAAAAAAATCAGAGTTGATCAAATGAGTCATCACAGATTCACAGTGCCTGCCTATAATAGAGAGAATCGTGGAGTTTGGACCGTTTGGTTATTGAAGGTCATGGTCATGGAGAAGGATGAAGGGTATTGATTTTTTCTTTTGATGTTTTTTGGTTTTTTGTTTTGTTTTTATTAATCACTGCTTGCTCAAATTTGGTAGTCCTGCGATTTTTTTCCGACTCAATCACTTAAAAACGGGGTTTTCTTTTTCTCCCCTTCAAATTCCTTTTTATATCATGCTGGCAACTCCATCTGATGGATGGCTTATCATTTTCCATGTTATTCTATTCGGATAAAGGGAAATTATTTTTAAAATAAAAAAGTATATTTATTATTAAATTTTAATAAATTAATATTACATTGTATTTTATATTAAATTAATAATAAATATACTATAATTTACTCACTTTAAAAAGATTTTTCTATTGTGTTCCTTCTCATTTGGAGAAAATAAACCCCATTCCATAATTTACCAACATAATTTATTTCATCATTTTTTTAAAATTAATTTTGACTCATAATGCCTAGAAATACCTAGCAAATTTATAACAAAATTTTTAAAGATTTATTGATATTATGAGTTGTATTAAGATAAACTATATAACAATTTGAGAATGCATGTAACATTATTTTTAAAGAATTTATTAATTACTTCTAGGAACAAAATCGTGATCAATGCAAACGTTTGTTACCTTGATATAGGAATAATACAAGTTTTAATTAAAAATAAATAGTAGAGTAGAAAATACTTAAACCATTTATTTTTGAACACTGCCATTAAGTGCGAAATACAACTCACGCATTATTTTACGAATTACGTGACACAAAAGTACCATTATTTTGTCTTTTTTTAAAAGAAAAAGAACAAAAAAATAGTCAAAACGGTATTTGAAGTAGTAGTGCCACAATAATTCATATACCATTTTTATGAATTTCATTTGTGATAAATAATATTTTTCTTTATTTTTATCAATAAAAAAGAAGAATTTGTGGATTATCTCTTTTAAAGGAACGAGATTTTTTTTTATCATATTGCAATGAGTTTGGATCCTCTCGTATAATAGAATGATTTTGTTAAAAAAAATAAACACAAATTTTTTTTTATCATAATAAATTATAAAACTCATTAAATATATTAAGAATAAAATATATATTTATCTCTTCAACAAAACCCTCTCCAATTCCTTAATAATAAGAAAGAATCTTAATCCGATTGCAATGGCTTATTCAAATTGAATATATCATATAAAATTTATTTTGCTGAAGTTAGCAAGTATCACGAGATTACCAAGTCGCAAATACGATCTTCAACGAGCAAACCCACCTAGGAATATGAAAATTCCCTAAAAATAATAATAAATTTTAATCTACAAATTTTCTTACAATTACCTTTTTTTTTTTTAATTCCTGATACATCTATTTTTCATATTCTACGTATTTGTTCTCGCCAATTTTCCAATGGTCGAACGATCAAGAAATCGAACTTCGGGTTATCTTAAGAGTTGTGATGACGATGATTCAGTCGGTTGCATAGGATGTATACTTGCAATGATATTTTGATACTTAAAACTGCGTTTAGTATATATGATAGTATAAGACATGATAATATAAGATAATAGGATAAAGTATGATAGTATAAATAAGTTGATAAACTTTTATACTATCAAACATTTGGTGTAAATAGTATAAGTAACTTGATAGTATATATAACTATCGACTATGATCATATTACCCATCACCTTCCTCACCATCTCATTCAGCAAATACCAACCCAAACACACCAAACCTGAATCTCCACAACCACATAGCCGCATCACCAACCCAAACACAGCAAACTCATCACCATCGTACAACAACAGTGAACCACCATTCAACACCATAACCAACTAAGAACAGAACGCGAGGCCTCCATCTTCCCCCACGTCAAGCAGCAGCGACCAAGTCGTCCTATAACCACCGCACACCACTGCGACCATTGTCAGTGGAGTTATTTCTCTCTCCACTATGCCCAAATCTGGCTTTGGTGTTCGAAATAACAATAAGTGGCCGACAGTGGCCGTGGAGGAAGCCATAGCCACAGCCTCCAAGCTTTGTGATTCCTGTAAATCTGCCACCACCACCCTCTCTCTACCTCATCTATGACCGTTCTACTACCACCATGCTGAACTGGACCAAAATCGCTAGATTTACGGGCCACCACACCGTGCCTGAACCATCGTCTCCGGCTAGAACTGACAACCGACCACGCGAAACACCAACAACTAGAAGTGGTAGACGGATCTAGGCATGGTGTCGAAGAAGGTGGTGGAGATAGGGTGGCCGACGAATCTGACCATGGTGCCAGAGAGGGTGGCTGGTGAATCTGGGCATGGTGGCAGTCCGACGATGGTTTGGTAAAGGCCTAACTGTGTTGTTGGTAGAAAAAGAGTGGTTAGAGTGAGATGGATGAAGTTGAGGGATAGGGTGGGAAGACATATCCTATCAGGTCCTATCATGGGGTGAAGGAGAAGATATTGTTATAAAGTTAGAATAAGATAAAAATATTTAACCTGATTTCATTATACTATCAGGTAAGTATACCAAACATCTGATAAAACATGATAGCATTAGCTTATACTATCATGTTCTTCTTATACGATGCACCAAATGCAGCCTAAGTCAACAAGAGTATGATATAAGTGAAAAGAGTAAGGTGTTGTTGAACATATATGAACTGGGCTTGTTATCCTTTTTTTATATGAGACCTGCCTTGGACCATTTAGGAAAGTTAATCTACAGGTGGTCTAACGGTTGAGAGTATCTTAACAAATGATTAGAGTATAAATGCAGGTCGGCGTGAATTCGAACAATCACTTGTTACAGTTTTGCATGTGCCCAAGTATGTATTATGGCAGGTGCGTTTGTATCTAGGTGAATTAGAGTATTTTTTATTTCTAGTTTTGAGTGGTCCTGAGATGGTGATCCTAAGCAGGCTAGACTAGCTAGCTTATTCGGATCTTCTTGGACTTTTCAGGCTATATCAGTCTGTCGCGACCGGGATCATGACGGAATAACAACTCAAATTACAAAAAAAAATAATTTGGGAGTCGCTACCAATTTTATTTTCTTATTAGGAAAAATTGGAAAACAAAAAAAAATAGTCTACGTTCAAAAGCTCAGGTTGGGGAGTCTAATTATGCATATGGAATGGTGGAGATTTAACCCTACAGTACCCCTATCACATCCATCCTAAAACGATTACTTTAAATCAGTTGTGCAATGTTTATAACTTTTGAAAATATTTACTTTACCCATTTCGTTAAAAGATAAACAGAATAGACAAATAAATTAAAAAATAATAACTTTTGAAAAGAATCTAGTTTTGAAGTTTCACTCAAAAAAATTTTTTTTTTAGAAGAAACGAATCATCAAACTGTCACAATTTAGATGATTCTAAAAAAAACAAGATTAACAAGCTGTCACAGCTCAGCTAATCTTATTTTATTTTCTCCTCACAAGGTTCAATTATTTTTATTTTATTGTTTTTTTTTTAAAAAAAGAGTTAATTATTTATTTATTTTTAGTAAAGAAATAGAAGATAAAAAGCATTGGAATTAAAATTTAAATGTATAAAAATGTGTAAAAGTCAATATGTACAAATGGAAAAGTCAAAGAAAGAGTGGTTAAAATAGCACAAACTCAACCCATTAAATCAAAAGAAATTTTGTTTCAGCATCTATATAAAAAAGGACAAGAACTTTTTTTTTATCCATTAAAACACATCACAACAGGAGAATAGATCATACACCATCATATGATTTTTGGAAAGAATTAACTTCATTTATGCATCGTTGGAAGCAAGGACGAAACAAAGTAAATGGCTTAACCAATTAGTACAATATTCAGTGATGAGTTATCATATTTACACCATCATGGATGATCAAACTCCAATCAACACCGTATGACTTTCAAAGCAAAATCCAGTATTCATTTCATCCAAGAAGAAAAAAAAAGAAAAAAAAAGTTAAACAAAACCCAATTGCATTCACGTTAGTAGTAAGTGAAGGAGGACAAAGTTTGATATTTCTGATAAACATGCATCAATGAACCCATTAGTTATGACTTGACATCAATTTATTTCCCCTATCACAAAATAGCAACATCATACCTTCATTCCGAAATAATTTTTTCATAAGGTTAACACAACAACATGACCTTAAACAGACATGATTTACCATCGCAAAGCATCCTAAACCAGTAAACTTTAATTACATACCCACAATGAAGCAGAATTTGAGTCATAAGCATGTAAGAGCATTAAAGACAAGTTGTAGTCAACATCTTAACAAATATTGGATCATCAAACTAAGGCAAGCACTCAGAATGAAACAGTAATAATGTCCCATGTGACCATCAGTCACCTTGAATTTATATAACTCATTGATTTGTTTTGACCCCACAACTTGCATGCAAAATTTTTTAGAACCAAAATCAAGATAGCAAAAGCAACTAACCACTTATATTTGAACAAATAGGAAAAAAAAGCCTTAAGGAATCAAAAGAAGCTAATTAAACAAAGGATTAACCTTTATGGCAAAGGTTTAACACATTGCGAAAACTTCCTATATCAGAAGAATCTCAAGTTGGCTTAGGCATTCACAAGAAAATATTTATGCTTCCAATCATTGACACAATAAAAACTTATTAACCATAGGAAATAATTTGGATCAGAGACACTACAGAAATAATTGAAAAGGAATCAAACAAGGAACCACAATTCTGATAAGAACTTTTCTTTCTCACTTCTATAAATGAACAACCACAAACAGGTATGCAAGTTCTCCAAATAAAGCAAGCAATAGTAAACAAAATGAAATCCCTCTTAAGCATCTTTATCAACTGAAATCAGATTTGTACCAATAACACAGAAGGTACTCATGAGAAAAGAAACCAAAGATTCTAAACATGACACAGGACAGGTTTTAAATAAATCCATACCAACATGATAAAAAGGAGACAGAACAACAATGACATTAAATTGACTTCCAAAAATAGTATGATAAGACTCAATGGATAAAAAAAAATGTCATGCACCTATAAAACAACACATACACGTATGATGGCCTTTTGTCAAACACGAGGCATACAACTTTGTTGAACAGGTTCTAACATTCGAAGGAAGAAAGATGGTTACATACTAACTCAAGAAAGCATAGCCAAGTATCAAATCCCATCAGCCATTCACTAGAGCAAATAAAAGAAGCCATACCAGCAAGAACCAAAACATTCTTCAATAACTATTATCAATTTCTTATAGACTGTTCAAATATTTAATCATGTAGCTTGGGAGCAAAAAGAACCAGCATCATAGGAAAGGAACAATTTACTTACATTAGAGATCAACTTCAAACATCATGCAAATCAGACTAAGCAAACAAATGACTCACAACACAAAGATAAACCCAATAACTCAGATCAGGCAAAAAAAAGATAGTTTAACAAAAACACCAACTCATAGAAATACAGGGGTCTAAACACACAGTATCAGATGGTCATTTCATTAAACAAGTAGTAAGCAACATAAAAAAAATAACTAAATAAAATAAGAGACGAAATGCACCAACACGCCAACTTCAATAAGAATATCAAAGTATACCAAGAACATAATATGATAATTCTCATTCATTCAATACTCTCAATACAACCATGGCAGAAGAAAGAAAAAAATGAAATTACCAAGTGAGAGTCTTTCCAAATAGTTGAGTGAGATCGTTCCTAATTCTTTGATATCTCACTCGACAAAATAACAGATTTCTAATCTTCCAAGTAATTCCCAAAACACATGAAGAATCTTCTCAAAAAATTACACAACTCTCTCAAATTTTCTCTTAGAATAACCTTCCTCCTATTGAGTTCTCAGAGAAATAAACTTTAGAAAAAAAAAGAAGAGACCAAACCCCTTTCTAATTTTCGTCCTCTCTATTTATAGTAGATGGTTGGGTGAGAAATGGCGGTTGCCTGTGCTTCCCCTGTTACAGAGCTTTTGTCTTCTCAAATCTTTCGTTTTTGTACTTCTTTACTTTGTTCCACGCAAAATCCAGCTTCTGACCCCTGCAATCTACCCAAAAATGGCATCTTTGCGCTTTGAGCTTCGTCAAGATAGGAGTTGAGGTTGCTTGTAGTTCTGGTGTTGCAAAGCTCGAGTCTCTCTTAAATCTTCTATTTTGTGCATCTTCTATCTGCTGCCACGCAAAATCCACCCCTGCAATCTACCCACAAATGGCATCCTCGCGCTTTGAGCTCCATTAGAATGGGAGTGGCAGTTGCTTGTAGTTGCTGCCATGGCGTGTTGGAGCTCGTGATGGGGGCTGTACAGACTGGTCGCGTGAAGGAGTAGTAGTGGTGGTTGGCAGAGCTTTAAGCCTTGTGAAGTGGAGCTAGGTGCGGCTGCTAGGTTTTGAAGAGATAGGGAGAGGGAGCTGCTGTAGGTGTGGCTGCTAGGGTTTGGAGAGATAAGGAGAGGGAGCTGCTGTAGGTCTACGAAAATGGATGGATCTGGGTTATGGGTATGGGTCATGGGTGAAGGGGTTTAGTGGATCCGGTCGTGGGTGAATCCATGTTTAGTGGATCCGGGTCGTGGGTGGAGTAAGTTAAATAGAGGTGGATCAGGCCTAAACCTCTTTTTTTTTCTTCTTCTACTTTTTTTTAACCTGTTCCTCATCATTTTTTCAAAACAAAAAAATATTTATTTATTTATTTTTTTATTATCACCTTTTATTTTATTATATTAATAGAAGCAGAGTTAAAAAAAATTTCTTCTTTGATTATCCATAACCATTTTTTTATCTGGACAAAATTGGATGTTCATAGTTGTCCCTCTTTACTTGTTTCTTACTAGATAGTAGGAATAACCGTAGCTTTTATATTATCGTCGTAAGAAACGAGTAAAGACGTGAACTTAAATTTTGTTCGGCATTATATGAGATTGTGTGAATGAACAACGTAAAGACGCTAATTGAAAACTAGTGAACTCAAACCTGGATTTATGAGTAATTGCAACCTCGTTAATCCTACCAAGGTGAAGCTCAGTGTTAAGCCAGAGACGTCTCCGCATTATCAATAAGCTGTCGCAGCTCAATTAACGTTTATTGGTAAAAAAGAGTCTTTATTATTTTTATTTTTTTTAATTTAAATGACAGTTGGGTGACTTTGTGACCCGGAATTGTAAAAGACAATGAACTTGACCCGAAATTTAAAAGATAATAGGTATCTAGTGTCTCAAGATTTAAATAGTAGTGGGCTTCGGTGTCCTGAAATTTAAATAACAGTGGGCTTCTATGTCCCAAAATTTAAAATGCAATGGGCTTTTGTATCCCGAAATTTAAATGACAGTGGGCTTATGGGTCCTGAAATTTAAAATGCAATGGGCTTATGTGTCCCGAAATTTAAATGACAGTGGGCTTCTGTGTCCCGAAATTTAAATGGCAGTGAGCTTCTGTGTCCCGAAATTTAAATGGCAGTGGGCTTCTGTGTCCTGAAATTTAAATGACAGCGGGCTTCTGTGTCCCGAAATTTAAATGATAGCAGGCTTCTGTGTCCCTAAATTTAAAAGACAGTGGATTTCTATGTCCTGAAATTTAAAATACAATGGGTATCTAGTGTCCCAAAAAGATTTTTTCTTCTTCTTTTTTTTAATGAAGCTAGGTGTAAAAGCCAGAGACGTCACTTTCACAAGCTGTTGTAGCTCACTATCTTTCGATCATGAAAAGATGTTGCACTATTCATTCATGTAACTCAATCATGTCAATAGATCGAAAACACTAAAAAAAAACTTTCACTTACATGCTGGATGCTAATTACTTCCTCAAAAAATTTTGATCTGTCAAACCAGGGCGTAGACTCTTGCAAACTAGGGCTTATCAACTTGTTTCCAATTCCTTGGGATCTTCAAACGCTGGGGTAGCTTTACTTCTGAGTTTGCTCATCAGGCACACAATCTCACTCTTAGCATTGTAGATTGCATAGGGAGTATATTTAATTTTCTCCCTTCATTTGAAACTTCTAATACATTCTTGATCTAACTTGTTAATTGGAGGATTGCCATTAGATTATTAAGTCAATGATGCTAAATTTATATTCCCTTTCATCGAAACATTTTGTTATAAACATGTGTGATTTCACAAGTATGAAAGAAAGAAAAAGAATAAGAGGGAAGAAAAAAAAAAGAAAGGTATTTTCATTTATTTGAATGTTCATAAACACACAAAGGCATTGAAAATGACAAAGAATACAAAAGATGACACAAAGACAAAGCGAAAGGTAATTACCCCAGTTAGGATTCCTTCATTCTCTTTAGATAGGTCCTAATTCTCAGATGGACATTACGACTATTGACTGCCAATGAAACAAAATTGATCACCGTTCAAATTTGTCCCAATTTTCTCTTCCATCACTGCTCAAAATTGCCCCAGTTTTTTTCTTTATGTTGTCCCAATGAGCCCTTCAGGTGACATCTCCTATGAGAAACTTTGACGAATTTTTGCCTAATTTGGTTGCCCTAACTTTTGCTTAGGCCGCCCTTGTAGGTTTTCGACCAAACGGGCTTTTTCTTTTTCTTTTCTTTTCTTTTTTCTTTTCTCTCTTTTTTTTAGGCGTAGAATTTTTTAACTGCATCAACATTTGTTGGTCTTGGCAATTCATTTCCGTCCATTTCTGTCAAAATTAAGGCTCCTCCAGAGAATGCTTGCTTAACAATGTAAGGTCCCTCATAACTCGGTGCCCATTTGCCTCGGGTGTCCTCTTGGTTTGGAAGTTTTTTCTTTAAAACTAGGTCACTTGCTTGAAGCTCCCTAGGCTGTACTTTCTTGTTAAAAGCTTTTGTCATTCTTCTTTGGTATAATTGCCCATGACAAATGGCTTTTAATCGTTTTTCTTCAATCATGTTTAACTGCTCATACCGAGTTTTTACCCATTCTGCCTCTTCTAGCTCGGCTTCTATCAACATTCTTAAGGATGGGATTTCGACCTCTATAGGGGAAACTGTTTCCATGCCATATACCAAGGAAAATGGTGTTGCCCTAGTGCTAGATCGGATATTAGTGCGATATGCATGGAGAGCATAGAGGAGCATCTCATGCCATTCTTTGTAGTTAACCACCATTTTGGCTTCTATCTTCTTGATATTCTTATTTGCTGCTTCTACTGCACCATTCATCTGGGGTCTATAAGGAGCAGAATTGTGATGCTTGATATTAAACCTTTCACACAAATTCTTAATTTCGATGCTATTGAGATTAGGAGCATTATCTGTGATAATCCTTTCCAGAATTCCATATCGACAGATGATATTCGCCCTTAAAAACTTAAGGACGACTTTTTGAGTGACCTTGGCATAAGAGGCGGCCTCTACCCACTTGGTGAAGTAATCAATCGCAACCAGGATAAACCTATGGCCATGGAAAGCTTTTGGGTTTTTTGGCCCAATGACATCGATTCCCCACATTGAAAAAAGCCATGGTGCTACCATATTATGCAATGGGACAGGAGGTGCATTAATGCAGTCAGTGTATGCTTGGCATTTATGACACTTTTGAACATATCCTATGCAATTGGATTCTATAGTGGAGTAGTAATAACCACATCGAAGGATTTGGCGAGCCATCATGATACCATTGGCATGTGTTCCACAAATTCCTTCATGAACTTCGGTTAAGATGGTGAGAGCCTCCTTGGCTTCTACACATCTGAGGAGTGTACCATCATAGTTCCTTTTGTACAGTACTTCCCCGTTCAAAAAGAAAGCCATGGAGAGCCGACGGATAGTCTTTTTGTTTGTCTCATTTGCCCCTGATGGGTATTCTCTGAACTTAATATACTGCTTGATATCATGGAACCAGGGTTGACCGTCTTCTTCTTCCTCAACATTAGAACAATAAATCGATTCGCTCTGTGCCCTCACTCAGATAGGCTGTACATTAGTATGGATATCCAGATTGGTCATTACAGCTAAAGTGGCCAGAGCATCTGCAAATTGGTTCTTATCTCGAGTCAAGTGTGAAAAAGTGATCCTTTCAAACTTCTCAATCAACAGCATCAAATATTTCTGGTATGGAATCAACTTTGGATCCTTAGTCTGTCATTCCCCATTCACTTGATAAATTATCAGTGCTGAATCTCTATACACTTGTAGTTCTTTCACTCCTAATTCTATTGCAACTTTCAATCCTTGAGCACATGCTTTATATTCTGCAATATTATTGGTGCAATCAAATTCTAACTTGATAGAAACAAGATATTACTTCCCACTTGGTGAGGTGATCACTGCTCCTATGCCACTCCCATACATGTTGACTGCTCCATCAAAGAACTTCTTCCAGGTGTCTACTTCATCCAACTTTTCTTTTTCAACTGCTAAAACATCTCTATCAGGGAATTCAAACATTATAGGTTGCTCGTAATTAAGCGGGTTCTCAGCTAAATAATCTGCAATTACACTCCCTTTGATAGATCTTCGAGTCATGTTCTTTATATTAAACTCGAAAAGAACCACTTGCCTCTTGGAGACTCGTGTGGAAACATGAGGGCTTTCGAAATATGTACTTCATCAGCTCCATTCTTGAGATCAGCCAAGTTGTATTGCACAACATGTATTGCCTCAAGCTTTTTGACGTCTACACTAGTGCACAACATGTCTTCTCGATTGCCATGTAGCGGGGCTCGCAATCATTGAACTTCTTACTCAAGTAGTAGATGGCTTGTTCTTTCTTTCTTGTTTCATCATGTTGCCCTAACATCGCTCCCATAGATGTCTGTAAAACCGTAAGGTACAAAATCAAACGACGACCAGGTGCAGGTGGCACCAAAATAGGAAGACTTTGTAAGTAAGCTTTTATTTTCTCAAATGCTTCCTGACAATGTTCATCCCATTCTCCTGGTTGTTGTTTCTTTAGCAACTTGAAGATCGGCTCGCAGGTGCTAGTCAAATTGCTATGAACCTAGCGATGTAGTTCAACCTCCCGAGAAAGCTTTTTACTTCCTTTTCAGTCTTATGAGTAGACATCTCTTGTATTGCTTTAATTTTGTCAGTGTCCACTTTGATCCCTTCCTTGCTAATAACAAATCCAAGCAATTTTCCAACCGATGCACCAAAAACACATTTTGTTGGGTTTAGCCTCAACTTGTATTTTCTGAGTCTTTCAAACAGCTTTTGCAACACTACCACATGGCTTTCTCCTTCTTTGGACTTGGCCACTATGTCATCCATGTATACCTCAATTTCTTTATGCATCATATCGTGGAACAAAGCAACCATGGCACACTGATAGGTGGCCCCAGCATTCTTCAACCCGAACGGCATAACTGTGTAACAAAAAGTTTCCCAAGCTGTGATGATTGTGGTCTTCTCTTTATCATTCGTATCCATAGGAATCTGATTGTAACTAGAATACCCATCCATGAAAGAGAATCTATGGCCTCTTGCTGCATTATCAACAAGGACATCAATATGAGGTAATGAGAAATCATCTTTAGGGTTAGCTTTATACAAATCCCTATAATCCACACACATCCTGACTTTTTCATCTTTCTTTGGAATAGGGACGATATTTGCTACCCATTCTGGGTGTCTAGATACTTCCAAAAATCCTGCTTCCAACTGCTTGGTGACTTCCTCCTTGATCTTTAAAGACATTTTAGGGTGCATTCTTCTCAATTTCTGTTTTTTCGCCTCAGCATTGGGGTATAATGGAATTTTGGGGGAAACTATGCTCGGATCCAACCCTGACATATCTCGATAAGACCATGCAAAGACATCCATGTAGTCTCTGAATAACTTGATCATGTTTTCTCGCTCCAAGTTATCCACTAACCTTAACTCTTTCTTGTCTTCATCAGTTCCCATATTGATTACCTCCACTTCCTCTTCATCCAGGCTGAATTCTCTTTCTGACCTTTCTACCAATTTGGCAAACTCTTCAGTGGCGTTCCTATCTTCATCTGAGTTATAGTTATCTATATCCATCTTCGAATAAGAATCCATCTTTGAGTTTTCAGGAATCCTTTCATGGGACAATACCTCTACAAGACCCAAATCCCTGGAACATTTATTTATGCCAGATTGAAAATTATTGACAGAAAGAAAAAATGGTATTTGGACAAGGCTAAGAAAAAGCATAAGTCAAAGATAGAAAAGAAACAAAGCAGCGGATCAACTGAGAAGCACACAAGTTCATTGCATTGAAATTTTGATGAAAGATAACATGAGCAGAGAATCATACTAAGAAACACACAAGTTCAATACATTAAAGCTTTGACAAAAGTTAACATAGATTCGGGATTACAAAAGTCTAAGATAGCTTCACGACTAAACAATTACTTTATGGCAACCACATCAAATAACGCCTCAAATCTCCAATTATTCAGAGGTTTCGAATTGTTAGAGGGCTGGATAGCATGGTCTTCTCCTGAGTCTTCCTCCACATTGTTAATGATTAGGTGGACCTGATGACTGGAGGTTCTATTGATAACTTCGGCAAGGACGGGGAATGTCTCCTTCAGATGAGGAATTGTCTTTGTCACTTTATTCTCCCTTTTTCCCTCATTGAGAGCTAAGCCATGCTTCATCATTCTTTCCAAAGATGCCTCATACCCTAGACCAAATATGTTCTTGTTCTCTGGCAGGGTGATCATAGACTTGATTCCTTACAGCTGAACTCCTAAACCTTTCCCGGCTTGATAACCATTATTAGTCATGATGCGAGTCATAACTTGGTGAACATCTTTGGAGGATGATTCTTCCTTCTTCCTTTTTGCTTCTACCAGCTGGAAGCTGTGTAAGAAGTTGTTCACCTCCAGTTCAGTGTTTTCAACATAAGGCATTGAAGTAGGTTTCATTAGTAGGATTTCTTCCTCTCCTCGAATGGTAACCAGGCATCCATTTTCAATGTATTTCAAGTATTAGTGCAAGGTTGAGGGAACAACACCAGCAGCGTGGATCCATGGTCTTCCCAAGAGCATAATGCATGTAGGCTTAATCTCCATTACTTGAAACAGTACTTGAAAATAACTTGGACCTATCTCGAGTAGAAGGGTCACTTCTCCCAGAATTCCTCTTTTCCTTCCATCGAAGGCTCGTACCATCATTTCTTGAGGTTTCAGGTCTTCTACACTCATAGCCAGTTGGGACAAGGTATTCTTCGGGAGGACGTTCAATGCGGAACCTCCATCAATTAAAACTTTTGCAGCTACATACCTCTGACATTTCAAAGTGATGTGCAAGGCACGCAGGTTACTTCTTGTCAAACGTACCACTTCTTCCTCAGAGAAAGGGATCACGTTGACGTGCCTCATTGGGTCTACCATGTTCACTAAGCTTTCCGGGGTAATATCTGGCTTCACATAGGCTTCATTTAACACTCTCTGCAGTGCTTTGCGATGAGGTTCAGAGTTCATGATAAGTGACAAAAGATAGATCCGGGCTGGAGTTTTCCTGAGTTAGTCTACAATATCGTACTCGCTTTGCTTAATAATTTGTAGGAATTCTTCTTCCTCTTCTTCCTTTGTTTCTATGTTGATTGCTTTTCCTTTCCCTGTCTTATCTTCTTGCCCATAGCACATGTCGCTTCTTGTGATTCCCCTTATGTCCCCAGCACTCGGCACTGCTTGTGCGAGCTCTGCTATTTGAGCGATAGGGACTGAAGATGTTTGCCCTACATTACCTTGTGTCTCTACTTTGACACCATATTTCCAAGGTACAACATGGGTATCACTGTAGGAAAAAAGTGTAGGCTTCTTTATTGCTATGACAATCTTCCCAGATTTTGGGACTTCTCCAGCACGCGGAAGTTTGAGAACTAAACGCTCCACAGTATCTATTTCTTTTGTGGATTCTCTTACCCGAGTAACATCCACTATACCTAGAGCCACGAATCTTTGCAATTGAGTTTTGAACTCCTGACAATTCTCAATATCATGCGCCTTCTCCATATGGTATTCACAACAAGCTTCATATTTAAACCCTACATCCTCCAAGGTTACTAAAGAATAATAACCTGCTTTGACCAGACCTTGGAATATTAACTTCATAGGAGTTTTGAAATTTGCTACCTTTTGAACTCCTTTCTTGTCCTTTTCTAATGCATTTACAGTTCCTTTCCCATGATTCAGAATTGGGTTGCTGGTAATGCTAGGTCATTTCTCCTCTTCAAAATCTAGCTTTCCACATGCAATCAGCTTCCTCACTATTATTTTAAATACCTCGCAATCCTCGATTGAGTGTCCTGGGTTGTCCATATGGAACTTACAATTTGCATTAGGATTGTACCAAGTTGGGAATGAGGGTACCATGGGCCGAGCAGGGACGCATGCGACCAAGTGTGTATCGAACAACTATTGAAACAAGTTAGCATTGAAGATTGGTAATTTTGGAAAAGGGGGTAGATTCGACGGGGGTCAAGCATACCCTTGGTTTCCTGGATTTCGAGGGGCAGGAGGACGATTAGTATAAACAAGACGAGTAGGGGCATATGGATGTGGTGAGGGAACATGGTTCACTTGGTATGAGGTTTGGTAAGATGGAAAATTGGGCGAAAAGGCTTGATAAGTAGGGTATGGTTGTGGATTACGAGTATAGCGTGAGTTTTGTTATTGCACATAGCTGACTTCTAGTTCTTTTTTCTTTGTTGGCGCCGCCTTCTTAGGAAAATTGCTCCCCGTATTCCCAGATTTTGGGACTTCACCAAGACGCGGAAGTTTGATAACTAAACGCTCCACAGTATCTATTTCTTTTGTGGATTCTCTTACCCGAGTAACATCCACTATACCTAGAGCCATGAATCTCTGCAATTGAGTTTTGAACTCCTGACAATTCTCAATATCATGTCCCTTCTCTATATGGTATTCACAACAAGCTTCATATTCAAACCCTACATCCTCCAAGGTTACTAAAGAACAATAGCCTGCTTTGACCAGACCTTGGAATATTAACTTCATAGGAGTTTTGAAATTTGCTACCTTTTGAACTCCTTTCTTGTCCTTTTTTAATGCATTTACAGTTCCTTTCCCATGATTCAGAATTGGGTTGCTGGTAATGCTAGGTCATTTCTCCTCTTCAAAATCTAGCTTTCCGCATGCAATCAACTTCCTCACTATTATTTTAAATACCTCGCAATCCTCGATTGAGTGTCTTGAGTTGTCCATATGGAACTTACAATTTGCATTAGGATTGTACCAAGTTGGGAATGGGGGTACCATGGGGCGAGCAGGGACACATACGACCAAGTGTGTATCGAACAACTGTTGAAACAAGTCAGCATTGAAGATTAGTAATTTTGGAAAAGGGGGTAGATTCGACGGGGGTCAAGCATACCCTTGGTTTCCTGGATTTCAAGGGGCGGGAGGATGATTAGTATAAACAAGACGAGTAAGGGCATATGGATGTGGTGAGGGAACATGGTTCACTTGGTATGAGGTTTGGTAAGCTGAAAAATCGGGCGAAGGGGCTTGATAAGTAGGGTATGGTTGTGGATTACGAGTAAAGCGTGAGTTTTGTTATTGCACATAGCTGACTTCTAGTTCTTTTCTCTTTATCAGCGCCACCTTCTTAGGAAAATTGCTCCCCGTATTCCCAGCAGGTAATTTTCTAGCTTTCGTAAGATTTTCAATCCTTTCTCCAGCCATAATTAGGTTAGTAAAATCATTGTAGGTTGCCCCTGCCATTAACCCAATAAAAGGTGCTCCTAAGGTCCCCATAAAATACGAGCTCATTTATGATGAAGTCAGTGGTGGTTGAACCTGAGCTGCCAACATTCTCCATCTTTGGGCATATTGCTTGAAAGTTTCACCATTCTTCTTTTGCATCGCCCCTAGTTGTTCTCAGGTAGGCGTAGTATCGATGTTAAATCGATATTGCCCCAAGAATAGGCTTGTTAGATCATCCCAGCAGGAAATCCTCGAATGGTCAAGTTGCATGTACTATTCCAAAGCTGGCCCGGTCAGGCTTTCATGAAAAAAATTGATCAGAAATTTTTGATCCAGTGACCAAATAGCCATCTTAGTGATGTAAGTCTTTAGATGAAACTTTAGATTAGTACTTCTGTTGTACTTTGAGAAATTCGGCATGTTGAAGTCCTTAGGGATGTTAACTTCAACCTCTGGACGCAGCTCATCGATTTCCAGTGAGCCATATAAATTAGGACCTTTCATGGCTTTAAGTTGCTCTTGTATCTTTCCCATCAATTCATCTCTTAATTTTTCTTTTTCTGAGTTGTTGTCAGAAATATTTTTACTGGTTGCTCATGAGTGACTTCCACACTGTTATTTCCCTTTTCAAGATTCTCATTCATAGAATCATCTTCTTCATTCATGTTGTTATTCACATTTGCATTTATTCCAGTGCCGACAGAGGTTCCATTTGTTGTTCTAAGGGTCTCAGTTAACTGTCTCAGTAAATCTTCGATCCTTGATTGTCCTTCTGTCATTGCATTGATTTTTTCCCTTATTTCGTCTACCTCTTAATTTAAATTTCTTTCTGAGCTTGACATCTCTTTCAGCCTAGTTTGCAGCCTTGTTTCATAGGTCCGGGTTTGCGTGATCTGCGTTTTTCGAGGACGAGAAATGGTTTAAAATTTTTTTACCTGAAAATTGTAAAAATTCAAATTATTGTTATTATTATTATTTTTAAAAGATCAGTGTTTGTGTTTATTATTTGTTAGAGCACCGTTAGTGGTCTTCTGCCAAATAGATTTGAAGTGAGTATCTTTGATCTTTGTTTGTCGTGACTATTACCCAGAACGTCTTATTCAAAAGTATTAAGTCTCAAGTGAAATACGAGATCAGAAAATGAGTGTCAAAATAAGCATACTTCATTCATTCAACTGAAAAGATGTGATAATCAAAATACATTAGTTCTTAGCTGAATACATCATGACCTAGCTAAATAAGACTATTCCCTATCTGAATACGCCTTGGCCATCTGTTTCATTTGCCCTATAAGGTTCTTGCAGTACTCGATGAAGTCACTGATTTCTACTGGTGTCTCAAAAAGATTGACCATTTTATCAGCCTTCCTCAAATGATATGGAGTATCTCCAATTGCTGAGTTAGCTAAACATGCTAACTTTGCAAAGCGACTCATCCAAAAATAGGCTTTCTCCTTTCATCCATTGATGTCCCTTTTTTGTTGTTCCACCTGATCCATCAGTTCCTTTATTTTTTTCTGCTCTTGTTGTAATATTGTTTCATATTTTGTAACTGTCTTTTTCATATGGAGCTTGTTGTTCTTAATCATATCTTCATATTGCTTAGATGTCATTTCTATCTGCTGCCTCATTTCTTCCACTAGTTGCATCGCGTTATTCTGAGTTAATCTGGCATTCTTGAGCTGCTCCCTAAGTTGTTGGTTTTTAGTCATAGCTCTGTCTCTTTCTTGCCTTAGAAGCCCTAATTCTTTGTTTGCAGCCCCTAGACAATGCTTGGTTTTCTGCATGTAATCATGTTCTATCTTCATCTTTTTGTTAGCTCTTTTGAGAGTGTGGTCCTTTTCAGCATTATCTCTCATTAAGGCTGCATATGCTTGTCGGGTCTCTCTCAACTCAGCTTCCATTTTCTCCTTTTCCTCGTTCATCTTTGTGAACCTTGCTTTCAATTCTTTTGTCTCTTCATTTTCAATCAAAGTCGAGGTTGAAGATTCACCAACCATAGGAATTGTTGGGGTCTTGAATGGTAACTTGATTTCCCTAACTCTACCTTTAACCCATTGCCGGTAATTTTCCTCGGCTGCACAACTTCGGACTCCTAGTTCTTTTCCTTTTTAGATGACTTTGTTCTAAGCATTTCGGATATTCTGAAGTGACTCAACATTTTATGTGTCCGTATAGTAAAGAACAAAAGGGTTTATTTGGACTTCCGCACGTGGTCCCATCATAGGATAACCAAGTTGTCGCTGTGCCAAGGCTGGATTATAATTAATACATTGGAAATCTTCCACACTGGTAGATGATAGTTCTTACATCTTTCCATCGAGGATACCATCTAACCTATTTTTCACCCAATTTCGCCAAATGGTTTGCCCATTCACGACTGCTCTTGGTCTTCAGTTGGTACATATTGAAGTCAGCGATAGGGCACTCTGCTTTGTATGATCTACTAAAAACATGTGTTATGAGCCAAACATACAAGATCGACAAGCAACAGAGGATTCTCTTGCCATTCTATTCGTGACAAAAGTTCAGGTTACAATAAACATTCGCGAGAATGGCTGGGACCAGATTGTTGGTGTTAAACTTGCAATCAAGAAACACGTCAATTGCTGCATAATCCACATAGTCATCAATATTAGGGAACAAGACTGCGCCGTAAATGGTGAGGGCTAGCACATCCATGAAAGTATCCCAATCTCCACTTTTGGCTAAATGATGCATATGTCCTTCAAGGTATTCTCTTGAAAATCCTTTGGTTCTGTTCCTATTCTGTTGCGCACCTTGCAGGTCTCTCACGTGCACTTTCAAAACATTTGATACGGTTTGGATGGATGCATAGTGTCCCAAATAGCAGTATAGTTTTTTACCTTCCAACGGTAAACCTAGGATCTGCTCAAATTCTTCCAGAGTGGGTGCTAATTGAAAATCTTGAAAGGTGAAACATCTAAGAGGTGGGTCATAATATTGGGTCACTGCAGTGATTGCTTCTGCTTGCACATTCACCTCTAACAAGTCCAGAATCTTCCCATACTTTGCTGCGAATGTCAAACGTTGAGTCTTCTTCAACATACGACCCATAACCACTAGGCTTTCAGTGTTGACTTTATTGGCCTTGAGTCATAGAGTCTTTTTCAAGCTTGTATCCCTATTATCTGATCTCATATTTCTTTCTATCAAAGATACTCACTTCAAATCTTGATTGAGTTTAACGGTTCTCTAACAAATTTTCCCGAGGAATGACAAAGATATTAGAGTGTGGTAAGAAGCATGATGCAATGATGGAAAGTACTATTTTTTTATTTATTTTCTTTAGACTGAATGCAATGATAAATAGTTAGTCCATTAATAGTTATTTGCACCCTCCTTTTTTCAAAAAAAAAAAAAAACTTGTCTTTGAGCAGGGTGCGGTTAGGTTTATCACATTAATGGGCCACATTACTTATTATGTATATGTATAAAAGCAATTATGACATAGATAAATTTGAAGGTAAGAAAAATGTATGCTCCATTTGTGCCCTAAGGGATTGCCTTAAATTTGAGGAGTTCTACCCTAAGGATCTATGAGTCTTTCTGATTCGTGAGAACTCTCATTGGGTGGCTCTTCTATTCTAAAGGTCTCTAGAGCTAAGTCTCATTTCATAATGTTGACCACAAATAGTGGGTAAACCACCAAGTGTGGGACAGTTATGAAAAAAACACACTCTAGATGAGGTTTTCGCAATAACCAAATAGGATGTACATCTAAAATGGCTACCACTACGGAACCTCTACTTAACTTAGGCTTTACTCAGACCTGGGTATAAGGCCCTACTAGAATGTGTGTGATAGACGTGCAAGTGCGGTGTGTGTAGGGAGGATACAAACTTTTATAATCCTAAAACTACCCACCTCCTGCAAAACAAAGCAAACACAACACAAATTCCCAAAGGTTCTCTACCCTAAGGTTTGCATAACAAATAAAAATTACAGTTGAAATAGTTAATAAACAAATTAAACCAAAAACAAAAAAAAGGTAAAATAAACATATAAACGTCACAACATTTGCACAACTAATTTACAAAGGCTTGACTCTCAAGTCCCCAGTGGAGTCGCCAACTGTCGCGACCGGGATCGCGGCGAAATAACTACTCAAATTACAAAAAAAAAATTGGGAATCGCTACAAATTTTATTTTCTTATTAGGAAAAATTGGAAAATAAAAAAAATGGTCTGCATTTAAAAGCTCAGGTTCAGGAGTCTAATTATGCACAGGGAAGGGTGGGGACTTAACCCCACAGCACTCCTATCACATCCATCCTAAGACGATTACTTTAAATCAGTTGTGCAATGTTTATAACTTTTGAAAATATTTACTTTACCCATTTCGTTAAAAGATAAACAAAATAGACAAATAAATTAAAAAATAATAATTTTTGAAAAGAATCTTGTTTCGAAGTTTCACTCAAAAAGAATTTTTTTTAGAAGAAACGAATCATCAAATTGTCACATTTAGATGATTCTAAAAAAAGTAAGATTAACACACTGTCACAGCTCAACTAATCTTGTTTTATTTTCTCCTCACAAGGTTCAATTATTTTTATTTTATAATTTTTTTAATAAAAAAATTTTTTTATAAAAAAGAGTTAATTATTTATTTATTTTTAGTAAAGAAATAGAAGATAAAAAGCATTGGAATTAAAATGTAAATCTATAAAAAAGTGTAAAAGTCAATATGTACAAATGGAAAAGTCAAAGAAAGAGTGGTTAAAATAGCACAAACTCAACCTATTAAATCAAAAGAAATTCCGTTTCAGCATCTATATAAAAAAGGACAAGAACTCTCTTTTTTATCCATTAAAACACATCACAACAGGAGAATAAATCATACACCATCATATGATTTTTGGAAAGAATTAACTTCATTTATGCATCGTTGGAAGCAAGGACGAAACAAAGTAAATGGCTTAACTAATTAGTACAATATTCAGTGATGAGTTATCATATTTACACCATCATGGATGATCAAACTCCAATCAACACCTTATAACTTTCAAAGCAAAATCCAATATTCATTTCATCCAAGAAGAAAAAAAAAGAAAAAAAAGTTAAACAAAACCCAATTGCGTTCACGTTAGTAGCAAGTTAAGGAGGGCAACGTTTGATATTTCTGATAAACATGCATCAATGAACCCATTAGTTATGACTTGACATCAATTTATTTCCCCTATCACAAAATAGCAACATCACACCTTCATTCTGAAGCATTTTTTTCATAAGGTTAACACGACAACATGACCTTAAACAGACATGATTTACCATCGCAAAGCATCCCAAACCAGTAAACTTCAATTCCATACCCACAATGAAGCAGAATTTGAGTCATAAGCATGTAAGAGCATTAAAGACAAGTTGTAGTCAACATCTTAGCAAATATTGGATCATCGAACTAAGGCAATCACTCATAATGAAATAGTAATAATGTCCCATGTGACCATCAGTCACCTTGAATTTATATAACTCATTGATCTGTTTTGACCCCACAACTTGCATCCAAAATTTTTGAGAACCAGAATCAGGACAACAAAAGCAACTAACCACTTATATTTGAACAAATAGGAAAAAAAAGCCTTAAGGAATCATTGACACTTAACCTTTATGGCAAAGGTTTAACACATTGAGAAAACTTCCCATATCAGAAGAACCTCAAGTTGGCTTAGGCATTCACAAGAAAATATTTATGCTTCCAATCATTGACACAATAAAAACTTATTAACAATAGGAAATAATTTGGATCAGAGACACCACAGAAATAATTGAAAAGGAACTAAACAAGGAACCATAATTCTGATAAGAACTTTTCTTTCTCACTTCTATGAACGAACAGCCACAAATAGGTATGCAAGTTCCCCAAATAAAACAAGCAATAGTAAACAAAATGAAATCCCTATTAAGCATCTTTATCAACTGAAATTAGATTTGTACCAATAACACAGAAGGTACCCCTGAGAAAAGAAACCAAAGATTCTAAACATGACACAGGACATGTTTTAAATAAATCCATACCAACATGACAAAAAGGAGACAGAACAACAATGACACTAAATTGACTTCCCAAAATAGTATGATAAGACTCAATGGATAAAAAAAAATGTCATGCACCTATAAAACAGCACATACACGTAAGATGGCCTTTTGTCAAACACGAGGCATACAACTTTGTTGAACAAGTTCTAACATTCGAAGGAAGAAAGATGGTTACATACTAACTCAAGAAAGCATAGCCAAGTATCAAATCCCATCAGCCATTCACTAGAGCAAATAAAAGAAGCCAAATTAGCAAGAACCAAAACATTCTTCAATAACTACTATCAATTTCTCATAGACCGTTCAAACATTTAATTATGTAGCTTGGGAGCAAAAAGAACCAGCATCATAGGAAAGGAACAATTTACTTACATTAGAGATCAACTTCAAACATCATACAAATCAGACTAAGCAAACAAATGACTCACAACACAAAGATAAACCCAACAACTCAGATCAGGCAAAGAAAAGATAGTTTAACAAAAACACCAACTCACAAAAATACAAGGGATTAAACACACGGTATCAGATGGTCTTTCCATCAAACAAGTAGTAAGTAACATAAAAAAAAAACTAAATAAAATAAGAGACGAAATGCACCAACACGCCAACTTCAATCAGAATATCAAAGTATACTAAGAACATAATATGATAATTCTCATTCATTCAATACTCTCAGTATAGCCACGGTAGAAGAAAGAAAAAAAATGAAATTACCAAGTGAGGGTCTTTCCAAATAGTTGAGTGAGATCGTTCCTAATTCTTCAATATCTCACTCGAAAAAATAATAGATTTCTAATCTTCCAAGTAATTCCCAAAACACACGAAGAATTTTCTCAAAAAAAAATTACACAACTCTCTCAAATTTTCTCTCAGAATAACCTTCCTCCTATTGAGTTCTCAGAGAAATAGACTCTAGAAAAAGAAGAAGAGACCGAACCCCTTTCTGATTTTTGTCTTCTGTATTTATGGTAGATGGTTGGGTGAGAAATGGTGGTTGCTTGTGCTTCCCATGTTGCAGAGCTTTCGTCTTCTCAAGTCTTCCATTTTTGTACTTCTTTACTTTGTTGTACGCAAAATCCAGCTTCTGACCCCTGCAATCTACCCAAAAATGGCATCTTTGCGCTTTGAGCTTTGTCAGGACGGGAGTTGAGATTGCTTGTAGTTCCCGTGTTGCAAAGCTCGAGTCTCTCTTAAATCTTCTGTTGTTGTGCATCTTCTATCTGCTACTGCCCAAAATCCACCCCTGCAATCTACCCACAAATGGCATCCTTGTGCTTTGAGCTGCGTTCGAATGGGAGTGGTGGTTGCTTGTAGTTGCTGCCATGGCATGTTGGAGCTCGTGATGGGGGCTGTACAGACTGGTCGCGTGAGGGAGTAGTAGTGGTGGTTGGCAGAGCTTTGAGCCTTGTGAAATGGAGCTAGGCGCGGCTGCTAGAGTTTGAATAGATAGGGAGAGGGAGTTGCTGTGCTGCTAAGGTTTGGAGAAATAGGGAGAGGGAGCTGCTGTAGGTCTACGAAAATGGGTGGATCTGGGTTATGGGTATGGGTCATGGGTGAAAGGGTTTAGTGGATCCAGGTTGTGGGTGAATCCAGGTTTAGTGGATCCAGGTCATGGGTGGAGTAAGTTAAATAGAGGTGGATCAAGCCCAAACCTCTTTTTTTTTTCTTCTTCTTTTTTTTTTTTAACCTGTTCTTCATCATTTTTTCAAAACAAAAAAATATTTATTTATTTATTTTTATTATTACTTTTTATTTTATTTTATTAATAGAAGCAGAGTGAAAATTTTTTTCTTCTTTGATTATCCATAACCATTTTTTTATTTGGACAAAATTTGGTGTTTACACAGTCCAGTACCAATCATCTTATTTTAATTTTTTTTTATAAAATTGTATTTTGGATATAATTTTTTTATATGTTTTGACGGAGGAGTTTAGAAGATGAGGAAGATTTTTTTTTGGTAATCATCAAGGTGAAAAAAAACACCCAAAACAAGAAAGCAAAGACTACAAAGAACCCTGCTTGTAGGAAATACCAGCAGCATCTTGAAGTAGACTATCAATGGCATACTAAGGAGGAAATAAGAAGTGCGAAATCCTAGGATCTAGAAGTGTGTGCCCATGGCAAGCTAAGGCATCAACAACCTTATTAGTTCCACAAAAAAAACATGACAAATATGGATAGTCTTGTGCATATGCAACGACTATTTGATGTGCAAAATGATGGTGAACGTTGGATGGTGATAACTCTATAAAATGTAGTTATTTGTGTCCTATATTTATGCCTTAATGCTAGCTAAGTCCTCGTGATGAAACATATTTGGATGGTTTTATGTTTATAATTATTAAAGTCCATTTTGAGACCTTCATATATGATTCTTAGCAAATTGTGCTTACTTTGTTATTGATTAAGTGGATTTGTTACTTTTATTGATTTGGTAATTTCTCTATTGTATGAAGGGCTCCAAACAAGATGATATATGGAGCATTTGTGTCAAAACTGGAAGAGAAAGCCAAAGAAGCATTTTGGCAGCTGACGTCACGGCACAGGCATATCAATGTCGCGGCATGGTGAATCCCCTGCATCCAGACAGAGAGTTATGAAATTTGCACGCTGCGACGCAGGTATATAATGCCACGGCGTTGGTGACCTAAATGTAAACGCACCGCGACATAGACATATGAATGTCGCGGCGTGACTCTATTTTCCTGGGCCTATAAATACGTTTTTAACATATTTTTCAGAGAGTTTTTGAAGAGCTTTTTAGGTTTTAGAGAAGCTGCGGCTGGAACTTCATTTCTGGGCAGATTGGAGGCTTGGGGAGCCAAGGTTGGAGGTCATATTCTTCATGGAAGGAGATTCAAGCTTCAAAGATGACATCAATGAGTTTCCATCATTTTCCCTATGCTTTCTCCTTTTTCCCTTTTCTGATGAACACTATTTTTGTGTTAGATTTTCGTGTTCAATGATTAGTTGAGCTGTATTTAGGGATTATTTTGAATCCTTGTATGAATATTAATGACTTTGTACTTCTTTAAGTATATATTGATGTTTGATTCTATTCAATTATATGGATCTTAATGCTCTTGATAGTTTGATCAATTGTTAAGTGATTTATTGAAATATGATGAACCTAGACATAGGAATTTGAATTTAAGATCATATGTATGGTTGATGCATGTTCGATGAGTTTAATTAGCTTGGATAAGTTGATTCGCTAATAGGATAGAAATATACCTCTTAGTCATGCATAGTGTGTATTTGAGAATAGATCTTAATGAGTGAAGTTTGCGCTAGTTCTCATGGAAACGTAGTGGATTAGGTAAATGAAGCATAATTGATTGACCTAGACATAGGCTTTTGACTAAAGTAGATTCTCAAGCTAACTTAACTATTCATCAATGTTGTTTATGAGTGGTGCATGTCATTAGTTGAAGTATGAGGTGAAAAATGATTCCCTAAATCTCTAAACCATTATGTTTACTTTCATTTGTCGTTTTTCTATCTGCAGATTAGTTTTATTGAACTTTCTCCTATTTTATATGTTCTTGGATAGAATTTAGATAAGTTATTGGTTGATATTTAGCATTAGATGCCAACATCCTCGTGGGAACGATATCTGACTCCTAGCTATATTACAAGTGTGATCCGTGCACTTGTTGTAAGCAAAAGAGTGAACAGATGGGAAGGTTGATATCAACTATTAATGAGATGAAGAGAGCACTTTAGGAATCTAGTTGAACTTGCACTTTGCGGAAGCCAATATCCCAAGCTAATTGCAGGCTATACAATATACCCTATAACTCAGCTTGAGTGATGGAGGATACTCCTAAGTTCGCTACAAATCCACAGACAAATATACTGGAAGCATCCCTCGACAAACCTCTACAAGCAGCTTTATGGATGTTAATAACATACAGATTTGTATTCAAACACTCCCAATCATCAGGAGGAAAAGCCCAAGCATGGTAATCACTCATAACATGAACAGGTTGACGAATAAGGGAAAAAATATGATTTTCAGGATAATAACTCTTTACTCGTATCTAAAAACGAACCAAGACATCCCTAGTGTCTCTAGCATGAGTACTAAAGATTTTTTTATTCCTAGCTTGCCACAAAAAATGAACCCTAACACCAAATAGAAACGACTAAGGTCTTCTTGGCACAAGGGAAAAGATAAGAAAGATAAGAAAAAAAATCATTTAAACAATCATTTTTTCTTATTTAATAATTTTTAAAAATAAGATATCATCATTCCTTTTGCACCATATAGAAAAACATAAAAGGAGAAAAAAAACGAGAACAATTAACTTCTAACAAATATCATGCCCATAACATCAACCAAAAGTATTGTGTTCGACTTACAAAGGTCTTCCACACCATAAATCTATTATCACCATGGGCTCTAGTCTTGGCCATGTAGTTAGTACAAGCATTACTTTCACGAAGAGTGTGTTAGACTTGCGTCTCCTATTCAAGAAGCACAAACCTCTTTATATCTATCACAATACAAAGCATATATATGTAATTGTGTAACCTCACCTTGCACCAAGCAGATAACATCCGTGGAATCTGATTCGTAGATTACCCTTATATAACCTACTTTCCATAGCATAATAAGCTCCGCAAGGAGGTCTGTATCCCATGAAACCAAGGACCCAAGAACCATCCAAAGACTGCATTATACCACCAATGCTAACCATATCAGGATTGCCCAAAGCGTTGCCATCTACATTTATCTTGACCTAATCTATTATTGGTGCATTCTAATTGACCATGCGAGGTGGGCAATCACTGACATTAGAAGCATACATATCTACGCACAATAATTGTCTGATGTTTTTTACTACCAAGTTGTCATTGTCACCTATAACCTTTTTCTTGATGGATTCCATGTTACAAGCCTGCCAAATCCACCACAACCTAGCTAAGAAAAGGCATTTAATAGGACCCATTGAGAGACACAACACGCAACTTTAGAGGTTAGTTATGAAGAAGCTAAGGTCTTGATAAAGGGTTTGTTTAAAATACTCACTGAAGTCAAAGGAGTATGGATACTTCTTTGACTTGACTTGGTATCACAGGTTATGTTATATTTATATTGTAGTCCTTCTAATAATTCTATTAAATCTTCAACCATTAGACAAAAACATAAGTAATGAATAACCCAAATCAAACAGAGATCCCATTGTCCAAAAAATTAATTGCTCTCCCTCCCTGTGTCTGAGTTAAGATGATGATGAATAAAGGTTTGCAAGGTCACTAGTAATGAATTCCATTCAAAGGCAACGCACCAACAACAATGCCATAATTTTAGTAAGAATAGGAAAAATCAATAAACATACAAGATAATGAATTATGAATGCCTAATGAAGATAACTGAATACAAGACATCAAAATCTTAAAGCCGATTTACAGCACAATAAAGATAACTGAATCAAATCTAATAACAATTTCTTGCGTCTAATGTTTGGGTTCGACTTACAACATAATTACAATAATACTTTGTTCCATATAATAATTACTAACTTTGGACATGACCTTGCATTGCTTGTGCTAAAAACAAAGCTTAAAGCTATTCTTCACAAATGTTCCATCCAACTCTGCCGATTCAACATTTCCTAAATTAATTCACAAAGAGTGGATGAGGATTGAGTATATATAACCCATTAGATTCATCTAACTCTCTCGGTTCAACCTTTTTTGTCATTTCTGGCAGCGGTGACACCAGAAGATAAGTTGATCTGAAACACACCAACGCACCGGTAGAGGCATCCAATTTCAGCAATGATGGCACCAGCAGCACCGGACCATTGTGCAAATATTCTATTATTGTGATTAATTATAATTGAGATTATAATTGATCACGATTAATTTTAGAGATGATTGTAGTTGATTTAATACAGAATTAGATTGATTTAGTATATAATTATATTTTATTATTTTCTTTTTATGTACAACAGTTTTCTTTTATAAATAGAGACTAATCTTCCTGTATACATTCATTTAGAAATATATACAAATTACCAATATTTGTCTCCATATTTCTATTTCTAATATAGTATCAAATAGGTATTATCCTCTGTGACCTATCTCAACATTATTTTGCTGCATAGTTCCAAAAAATATGGAACTCTAATTAGTTACCTCTCATGTCATGTTCTAAATATTTTGACAATCCTTCAACTCACTGTTGTTGTTTTTCCATCATTTTGTTCCAGATTCAATTGTCCTCCATCCTAGATTTCAGATTCTGTTCTGCTGTCAAACTTCATTCTCATTGTAGATTTTTCTAAATGCAGATGGTAAGCAGTTTGGGCCTGTTGGCTTTTCAAAGATCTCGATGTTGTGTTTTTAGATTATTTTTAGTTTATTTATTTTCGTGTGTTTAATTGTAACAAGCTAAAGCTTAGTAGTTTTAGCTTGAGGGTGAGTGTTAAAATATCTAAAAAATATCTCAAGATTAAATTAGGCTTGATTTTATGTTATCTCAGGAATTTAGTTCGCACATAATTAGAGATATTATTTTGATTATATTTGATTGTATTTTCTTCTTTATATAGACTCCCTCTCCTATAAATAGGGAATCCTTTTGTACACACAGATTAATTCAAATATAATTCATTAATTCAGAGATAATTAATTTAGAAATGATTAATTCAAAAATTCAGAGATAATTCAGATAATTTACAGAAACGTTCTTTAGACTTTTCTTTTGTCCATGTTTCTATATTTTTAACAAGGTGACAGTGAGGTACCATCCTCTGTGACTTGTCCCATCACAATTTCACTGCTTAGTTTCGAAAAATCTGGAACTTTGGTTAGACACCTCTCATGCCGTGTTCTAGATATTCTGACAATTCTTCTGCTCAACATTATCATTTTTTCATCACTATGTTCTAGACTCAATTACCATAGCCTCTGTCCTAGATTTCAAACTCTGTTTTAGACTCCGTCCTAAATTCTAGACTCTGTTCTGATGACAGATTCCGTTTCAGATTTTGCCCTAGATTTCAGACTCCATTTTAGATTCCGTCCTAGATTCCAGACTACAGTATGATTGTGGACTCCATTTTCAGACTCTGTTCTAAATTCTAGACTCGAAACTTCAGATTTCAAACTCCAGACTTAGTCTTAGATTCCAGACTTCAAACTTCATCCTAGATTCCTGATTCTATACTTCAAACTCTAGACTCTAGACTCAATCATCATTCTGGCCAATTCTGCAATCTGGTTTTCAAACTGAAGTTGATTTCTTCTATATCCACTTGAGTTTGAAGGGATATGTTAACATGATAATTATAATTGAGATTATGATTGATCACAATTGATTTTAGTAATGATTGTAATTAATTTAGTATAAAATTAAATTGATTTAGTACATAATTATGTTTTAATATTTTTCTTTTCAAGCCTTTCTTTTTATAAATAGAGATTAATCATTTTGTATACATTTATTTAAAAATATATATAGATTATCATTATTTATCTCTCTATTTCTATTTCTAACATATTCTATCCATAATTATTTATCGATTATTCAGGTTCCAAATAATGCATTTCAGTCATAGATATATTTTCATAACTAATCCATACTGACAAATGCAGTAAGTATCAATATTCTTTTGACTTTGAGGAGTGTGTTAAAAAGACCCCTTGATCAAAACCCATAGCTACCTAGGTTCCTTTGCTTGGAACAATCTCGGACACGGACTCTCTTCATACAAAATAGGTAAGTTGTGATATGATGTTGAATGCGCAAAATATTGGTAGGCAAGGCTTCATGACAAATAAGCCACAACAAGAAGATAGGGTGGTAAACGTTTTGTGCTTGGTCAACAGTCGAAAATACGCTGACTTTTAGAAGCATCCGCACTCCAAGCCATACAGTCATCATGACTTGTATTCGGGACAAAGGGAGCTGAAGTTATCTTTGATTTCACTAGATCAAGAAGAACAAAAGAAAGGTTGTCCAGCTGCCAAGAATTCTCACTCCAAACATTATGAACTCGTAACCCAAAATATGAGATATGGACAATTAACATCCGCCAACGCCAAGTTGCATATAATGGCCGATCTTCTAAGAGTAATGTTATATCCTCCTACTCAATCATCTTAATAATCATCCTAATACTAAATTAAAAAAAGTATTAAATGAAAAAATAAATATATCTAATGTCTTGAGAATATAAAAAGTATTCAATATTTTCTTCATTTAATAAGTAAGAAAATTAGTAGGAGTATTGGGTAGGAGGATAAATCATTTCTCATCTTCTAAACATAAATCATACCAAAAAGAGCTTCACACTTTCCAAGTTTGATTTTGAATCATGTAACTATTTAATCATCTATTGTTCTTTTTTATTAAAACTTTTTTTAAAAAAATTGAAATGAAAAATTATCACTCCTCTCCCTTCCCATCCAAATATATCCTTAATTTTTTATGCATACTTGTTAATAGGTGCATTCTTTCTTATTTAAAATAAAAAATGATACAATGGTCTTTCATTAGTATATCATCTATAAATATAACAGTAAGCTTTTATTAAAACTAATGCATCTTGACTTTAGAATGAGATAATTTTTATTCCATAAACTTTTATTAAAAAAAAGTAAAGAGAAAAGTAAAATCACGATATGCGGAGGATAGAAGCGAATTACAAAGGCTAGACTCACAAAACCATGTCATTTAGCCATTCAGTTAGGTAATTGTTGTTGATGATCACACAGAAATTTTTGTGGAGTTTTATAGACATCTTCCATCGCACTTGTTCAGTGGGACTAAGTTCACAATAAAATTTTTTTACTTCAAATAAAATCGAAACAAAATGAACAACAAAGATGAATTACAAAAACATAGTATATACGGATATGCCTTCTTGCTAGTGCATGGTTAAGCAATTTGTGCACATAACAAATGTTTTGTTTTGTTTTTTTCAAAGAGAAAGATATAGGACATAAGACAAAAATAAAATATTAAATAATAAAACTACAATAGATAATGATACATGTAAGGAAGAGAAAGAATACTTATGTTCCACCTCAAAGAAGAAAAGCAAACATGTCGCGACCGGGATCACGGCGGGATAACGACTTAAATTACAAAAATTAAAAAGTCGCCACCAATTTTATTTTTATTGGAAAAAATTGGAAAACCTAAAAAGATGGTTTACGTTCAAAACCTCAGGTTTGGGAGTCTAATTATGCACAGTGAAGGGTGAGGACTTAACCCCACAGCACCCCTAATACATCTGCCCTAAGACGGTTACCTTAAATCAATTGTGCATTTTTATAACTTTTAAAAATATTTATTTTACCCATTTATTAAAAGATAAACTAAATAAATAAATAAATTATGAAAATTTAATTTCAGCTTGACAGAATAAAAATCCTGCTCCTACGTATCCTCGGGTGCAATGAGGAATTCAAAGCCACGTTATTGTTTAGAAAACGATTGTGGGTTGTTTTTTTTTAATTTTGAAAATATTTTTATTTTGAAAACTTATTTGATTTTTTTATTATTTTAGAAAAGAAAGAATCGACAAGCTGTCGCAACTTAGACAATTCTAAAATTATGGGATTAACAAGCTGTCGCAACTCAGCTAATCTAATTTTATTTTTTTTAATAGGACTCAAACATTTGATTCCTTTTTAGAAAATGAACCATCAAGTTATCACAACTCAGATGATTCTAAAAGCCACAGGATTAACAAGCTGTCACAACTCAGCTAATCCCGTTTTATAAAAAAAAGACTTTCATTTAAAAAAAAAGTCTGAGGCCACTATTTAAAACAAATATCAATAAGATAATAAACATGTCAGTAATAAAAAAAATCAACAAAGGAAAACAAGATATTATTTTCTTTTATAAAAAGTCAAATATCAACTTTTTTATTGTATCAACAACTAAAGACTCAACTTAAAGAGAGGAAACTCACAAAAAAGTTGCTGGCCCAAAATAAAATAAAACTCAGATACAAATTAAAGCTTAAAAAAAACATAAATCTGGTAATAACAGCTCACTAAACAAAAAAAAAAAAAAAGCTGATGCAAGCTTTTATTTAGAACCCAAACGACCCAAAATCACATAGCCTAATACAAAAGAACTAAATCATAATCGAAGCTCATTAAAAAAAAAAGTCAACCAAACTAAAATCCTAAGCCCAAATAAATAAGATAACCCAACCCATCAAGTGAAGACAAGTGAAATACAAAAGGAAGGGTGCTTTGGAATAAAATGTAAAAACACAAAAAAAAAAAACAAAAGAAAAACCAATAAATAATAAATAAGTAAATAAATTTTTTTTAAAAAAAAAGAAGCTTCAGGATAAAATTAAACAAAGGAAAGGAGAGACATTTAGTCTCTAAAACCATCTACGAAACAGAGAAACACAAAAGAGGATGGGGGCTTTAATGGAGGCTGGGACGGTGGGCATGGTGGCTCCGGATGGCTCACGTGGAAGACGGTGGGTTGAAAGGATGTTCACGGCTGGTGGGGTCATGATGGGGGTCCATGTTGGCTGCTGTAGAAGGGTGTTATTCTAGTAGTTGGGCATCGGTGGATTCAGTGGAGATCCGAAAACGGGAGACAAGGGGGCTGCTCGTGGTGGTTTCGTGGTGGTACGGTGACGTAGCGAAGGAGGTTGGTGACGGTGCGGTGGATCTGGAGGATGGTGGTGCGGGGTTGGATCTGCGGAGGGTTGACCGTGGTGAGTCTCGATAGGGTTGGGGTTCTGTGGAGGGTCACGGTGACCATGGTTGGGGCCGTTGGGCGGTGGTTCGGTGGTTGTTAGAGGTGGTGGACGGTGGGTGTGAACGAGAAAGAGGCTGGTTCGTGGGGAGCCATGGTGGTGGATTTGGTGGTAGCGGGTGTCGGTGTTTCTGGTTTGGTCAGGGGTTGCCGCGGAAGGGCTTCATGGTGGGTCTTGGCTGGCTAGCCATGGTGGGCTTCGTGGTGGTGGACATGGCTGGTGGATTTGGTTCAGGGTTGATTGGGTTTAATTTTCTGGGAAAATAATGGTGTTACAGGTTAGCAGAAATGGAGTTTGGCAGTGATGGCAGATTTAATTTTTGTTTTTTGGCTGGTTTTGGGGTTGTTCGGCGTGGTGAGGGGTGCTTCACGGTGGTTTCACTATGGCTTGGGGGTAGGATCTATTTGGTCACGGTGGGGGCCGGTGGCCGTGGTGGGTTGGGTGGACGGTGGCTTAGTTGAAGGGATGGATCCTATGATTTGTTTTGATTTTCTGGTTTGTTTGGTCACTAAGGTAAGTTCGGATTTTGGTTTTGGTGAGGTTGAAGTTCATGTGTTTCTGTTGTGGATGATTGAGGTTGGGATTTAACAGGGTATAAGGTGTTTGTAAGAAGAGTGCTTCTCTTTTTTTTTAGTGGTCATTAAACAGGAATGGGGAGAATGAGAATGTATAGATAGTTCACGATTTATATGCTCTTGAGTTCAAATCAATAAGGAAGAGGTTTTTACCTTCAACTTGAGAAACTATCCTTCTCTTTCACCCCTGCCTCTTTTTCTCTGTTTTTTATTCTTTATGCGCTCAGAATAAAAAATTTACAACTTCTCTTGCTTCTGTTGTCTACCCCGATACCCCCTCAGTCCAACCCCCTCAAATTCTCATTCTCCCTCTTATATAGACAGACTATCACGATCCAAACAAAACCAGCATGGGGAACAAAACTGTGTGATGGGTGCAATGGAATTATAGTTGTAGTGGTGAAAGTGGGGAGCACACAGCATTGCCCTTGCTGGAGCATTGTGTATATGAGAGAGTGAGTGAGCGTATGGCCAGTGCATGGTGCCTGGTGAGAAAAGGAAAAAGGAGGAAAAGAACAAGTAAAGGCAAAATGGATTCACTCTCAAAATAGGAAAAAAAACAAAAGGGAGAGGGCAGAGGGCTGCAACGACAACCCTCCTCTCTTTTTTTTTTTTTTGAATCACCATACCTATTAGGCTGAAACAAAATTTTGGGCCAAAAGAAAAAAATGGATTAAACAATTTTTGGGTCAAACAAGAAAAGAAATGGGCTAAATAAAATTTGGGCCACACAAAAAAAACAAAAAAGGGTCAAACAAAATTTGGGCTGAACAAGAAATAGGCTAAGCAAAAGGAAACAATCATCATGTTATTAATCTTATTTTTTTTATTTCTTTTTATTATTATTATGTATTAAGGTGTTTTAATGATCCAGACAAAATTTAGTGTTCACAGTTGCCCATGTTTACTTGTTTCTTACTAGATATTAGGAATAACCATGGTTTTTCATAATATCATCGTAAGAAACGAATAAAGACGTGAACTTAAATTTTGTCCGGCAATGCATGAGATGATGTGAATGGGCAATATAAAGATGTTGATTGAAAACCAGAGAGCTTAAACATGGATTTACGAGTTATCGCAACACTGTTAATCTTAGCAAGGTGAAGCTCAGCGTAAAGCCAAAGACGTCACTGCATTGTCAATAAGCTGTCGCAACTCAATTGACGTTCACTGATCAAAAGAGTTTTTTTTTTGGAAATAATGCCGGGTAACCTTGTGACCTGGAATTGTAAAAGGCAAAAGGCTTGGCCCATAATTTGATAGACAGTGGGTATCGACGTCCCGAAATTTAAATGACAATAGGTTCCTGTGTCCCAAAATTTAAATGACAGTGGGCTTCTGTGTCTCAAAATTTAAAATGCAGTGGGCCTCTGTGTCCTAAAATTTAAAATACAGTGGGCTTCTGTGTCCCAAAATTTTAAAATGCAGTGGGCTTCTGTGTCCCGAAATTTAAAATGCAATGGGCTTCTGTGTCCTAAAATTTAAAATGCAGTGGTCTTTTGTGTCGCAGTGGGCTTCTGTGTCCCAAAATTTTAAAATGCAGTGGGCTTCTGTGTCCCAAAATTTAAAATACAGTGGGCCTTTGTGTCCCGAAATTTAAAATGCAGTGAGCTTCTGTGTCCCAAAATTTAAAATGCAGTGGACCTATGTGTCCTGTAAAGATTTTTTTCTCTTCTTTTTTCTTTTTTCTTTTTTTATTTTTTCCTATAGTGATGCTAGGTATAAAAGACAAAGACGTCATTTTCAAAGCTGTTGCAGCTTATTATCTCATAAAAAGATGTTGTACTATTCATTCCTGTAACTCAAAATCTAAAGATCCTGCCAATAAAATGAAAATATCATGTCAAAAACTTTCTCTTGCATTCTCGATGTTAATTGCTTCCTCGGAAAACTTTGATCCATCAAACCCGGGAGCAGGCTCTCACAAACTAGGTTTATCAGCTTGTCTCAAATTCCTTGGAATGTTCAAACTTTGAGTACCTTCCTCTTCAAGTTTGCTCATCAGGGACACAGTTCCCTTTCTTCTTCCTGGCAATGTGGATTAAATATGGGGTAGACTTAGTTTTCATCCCTCGATTGAAATTTCTAACCCATTCTTGATCTGATTTGTTAATTAGAGGATTGCCATTAAATCATCAAATCAATGATATTGAACTTATATTCCTTTTGATCGAAGCATTTTGTAATAACTGTGTGATTTCACAAGTATGAAAGAAACAAACAAGATAAAAGAAAAGTGGAAGAATAAAAGAAACGAAAGAGAAAGAGAAAGGTACTTTCATTTATTTGAATGTTCACAAACACATAAAGGCATTGAGAATGATATAGAATACAAAGGATGATACAGACAGAGCGAAAAGTAATTGCCCCAATTAGGATTCCTTCATTTTCTTTAGATAGGACCTAATTCTCATATGGATATTACAACCATTGACTGCCAATGATACAAATCCTCCTTCATTGATCACTACTCAAAATTTGCCCTAATTTTTTTCTCTTTCATCACTGCTCAAAATCGCCTCAGTTTTTCTCTTCCATTATTGCTCAAAATTTGCCCCAATTTTTTCTTGTTTCTAGTGAGCCATTCAGGTGACATCTCCTATGAGAGCCTTTGTCGACTTTACTTTTGCCTAATTTAAATGCCCTAACTTTTGCTTAGGTTGCCCTTACGGGTTTCCTTTTTTTTTATTTCTTTTTTTCTATTTCTTTTTTTTTAGGCATAGAGTTTTTTGACTGCATCAGCATTCATCGGCCTTGGCAATTCATTTCCATCCATATCTGTCAAAACTAAAGCTCCTCCAGAGAATGCTTGCTTAACAATGTAAGGCCCCTTATAACTCGGTGCCCATTTGCCTCGGGCATCTTCTTGGTTTGGAAGTTTTTTCTTCAAAACCAGGTCACCTGCTTGAAACTCCCTAGGGCGCACTTTCTTGTTGAAAGCTCTTGCCATTCTTCTTTGGTATAGTTGCCTATGACAAATGGCCTTTAATCATTTTTCTTCAATCATGTTTAACTGCTCATACCGAGTTTTTATCCATTCTGCCTCTTCCAGCTCGGCTTCCATCAACACTCTTAAGGATGGGATTTCGACCTCTATAGGGGAAACTGCTTCTGTGCCATATACCAGGAAAAATGGTGTTGCCCCAGTGCTAGATCGGATATTAGTGCGATATGCGTGGAGAGCATAGGGGAGCATCTCATGCCATTCTCTGTAATTGACCACCATTTTGGCTACTATCTTCTTGATATTCTTATTTGCTGCTTCTACCGCACCATTCATGTGAGGTTTGTAAGGAGCAGAATTGTGATGCTTGATCATAAACCTCTCACATAGATTCTTAATTTCGACACTATTGAGATTAGGGGAATTATCTGTAATAATCCTTTTCGGGATTCCATATCGACAGATGATGTTTGCCCTCAAGAACTTGAGAACAGCCTTTTGAGTGACCTTGGCATAAAAGGCAGCCTCTACCCACTTAGTGAAGTAATCAATTGCTACCAGGATAAACCTATGGCCATTGGAAGCCTTTGGATTTATTGGCCCAATAACATCGATTCCCCACATTGAAAAAGGCCAGGGTGCCACCATATTATGCAATGGGACAGGAGGTGCATTAATGCGGCCAGCGTATACTTGACATTTATGACACTTTCGAACATATGCTACGCAATCAGATTCCATAGTGGACCAGTAATAACCACATCGTAGGATTTAGCGAGCCATCATGATACCATTGGCATGTGTTCCACAAATCCCTTCATGAACTTCTGTTAAGATGGCGAGAGCCTCTTTAGCTTCCATACATCTGAGGAGTGTACTGTCATAGTTCCTTTTGTACAGTACCTCCCCGTTCAAAAAGAAAGCCATGAAGAGCTGACGGATGGTCTTTTTGTTTGTCTTATTTGCCTCTGATGGGTATTCTATGAACTTCATGTACTGCTTGATATCATGGTACCAGGGTTGACCGTCTTCTTCTTCCTCAACATTAGAACAATAAACCGGTTCGCTTTCTGCCCTCACTCGGATGGGCTGCATATTAGCATGAATATCTAGATTGGTCATTACAGCTAAAGTGGCCAGAGCATCTGCGAATTGGTTCTTATCTCGAGTTAAGTGCGAAAAGGTGATCCCTTCAAACTTCTCGATGAACTGCATCAAATATTTATAGTATAGAATCAACTCTGGATCCTTAGTCTGCCATTCCCCATTCACTTGATAGATTATCAGTGTCAAATCTCCATATACTTGTAGTTCTTTCACTCCCAATTCTATTGCAACTTTCAATCCTTGAGCACACGCTTCATACTCGGCAACATTATTAGTGCAATCGAACTCTAACTTGATGGCGACAGGGTATTGCTTCCCACTTGGTGAGGTGACCACTGCCCCTATGTCGCTCCCATACATGTTGACTGCTCCATCAAAGTACATCTTCTATATGTCTTCTTCATCTGACTCTTCTTCTTCAACTGCTAAAACATCTCCATCGGGGAATTCAAATCACATGTTGTTTGTGATTGAGTGGGTTCTCAGCTAAATGATCTGCAATTACGCTCCCTTTGATAGATTTTCGAGTCATATGCTTTATATCGAACTCAGAAAGAACCACTTACCACTTGGAGACTCGTGTGGAAACATGAGGACTTTCAAATATGTACTTTATCAAGTCCATTCTTGAGATCAGTCAAGTCATATAATACAACATATACTGCCTCAACCTTCTTGATGTCCATGCTAGTGCACAACAAGTCTTCTCGATTGTCATGTAGCGAGACTCACAATCATTGAACTTCTTGCTTAGATAGTAGATGGCATGTTCTTTCCTTCTTGCTTCATCATGTTGCCCTAACATTGCTCTCATGGATGTCTGTAATACTGTGAGGTACAATATCAAAGGACGACCAGGCGTTGGTTGCACCAAAATGAGAGGACTTTGCAAGTAAGTTTTTATCTTCTCAAAAGCTTCCTGACAACGTTCATCCTATTCTCCTGGTTGTTGTTTCTTTAATAGCTTGAAGATCGGTTCGCAGGTGCTAGTCAGATTGGCTATCAACCTAGCGATGTAATTCAGCCTCCCTAGAAAGCTTCTTACCTCTTTTTCCATTTTGGGAGCGGGCATCTCTTGTATCACTTTGACTTTGTCATGGTCCACTTGTAACACCCTCCTTAGGGCATCACATTTCCGACTCCTGACTCATAATATGAAAATCAATTTGTAAAAGTTTTGAGTTATGAAAATATGGGTTTCAAAATTTCTTACTTACTGAAAAATAAACTTACTGAAATTTAAAAGTAATACTGAAAAATATATTTAAACTGATTTAAACTCATATAACAAATACCACTTAATATTTAACAATTATTCAAGAAATAGAAAACTTACAGACTCTTTTTTTTTCTCACAGTAGCAAACCCTATAACGGGTCCTACTTAATAGCATGGTATAACACTAACGAGCAACTTTAGCATACTTATTCCTTTTTCTATCCATCTTGATGCATCAGACATCTGTTCTTTTGTCAACACTGCACACCTTCGAGTCCTGAATGTCCACTCCTTATTGTTGTCACCAATCTCAAAGTATCCATCGCCCGTTATGTCTAAGACAACTCGATCCTTCTATTATTTGATTTTAACAGTACAGACACAGCAAAACAACATAATAAAGAGGTGAGATCACCTACACCAATACCACATGGCAGCACAGAGATAACACAAACATCAATATCATATAGGGATACCATACCAGACTTCCAATACTATATTTAATATTAATCAACTATCATCATCCAATCATATATCAATCCAAGTATTCAAAACAGTTGTCATAACCAATATTCCTCAATTAATTTATCATACATATATAAATGTAATCATATAATGCATGTGCATTTAGACTCAATGTTCCTACTCCATGGAGCTAAACTCAGGTCAGAGAAATGATCGAAAAGATCTGTCGGTACCACATGCCTCAAACCACGTGCTATAATCCTCATTTTGATTTTGCACATCTAGCATATACACGACAGTCTTTATCAAATCTTGAATAAGAATAGTGTCTCAGTTAGGATCATCAGTGTGTTGCATCGGTCTAACATACGGGAAGAAGCGCGACCAACCACCCGTGTAAGCAACCCGCACCCCGATGCCCCCAAGCTCAACAAGTCACTTACACTACGCATATCGCACACACTCAAGAGATGTGTTTCTCCTAGGCAATCAGCCATATCCAGTCCTCATCGGACCATTCCAATGCATGTATAATGCACCAAATACAAATCACAAGTATAATACCAATCACAGGTATATTTCATAATTTCTCAGATATAGTTTATACAATGCACTAATATATCAGTGCAAGTCCAACCACAAGGGCTATTCTGTTCAAATTCGTTTGTTCAATTAAATCATATGCCTCAACGCATATTTTTTTTTCCAATGCATCTAAAATGCACCACGTGCCAATAACAGGAAAAACTCGTTATTTTCACAAATATTGTATGGACACTGTTTTAATAGTAATTATCATGTTATTATGTTTTTATAGTCATAAAACACTTTTGTCATGTTTTCACAATCGCGTAACATTTCTGTTACGTTTTCACCATTCCACAACACTTATGTTACATTTTTAAAATACCTTAACACTTTTGTTACGTTTTTTAAAATTCCAAAATATTTTTATTATGTTTTCACAATACCGTAACACTACTGTTACGTTTACAAAATTTCGTAACATTTCTGTTACGTTTTCAAAATACCGCAACTCTTCTGTTGCACTTTTAAACCACGTACAAATTTTTTAACATTTTTCTTAATCGCGTAAAATCATACGTTTCTCAAATCGCATAATATTTTTTTCCACTATTTCAAAATCACGTAACTTAAAAATTATTTTTTTAAGTCGCGTAAATCATTTTCCATCATTCTCAAAATATTTAAAACACTTTCCAAATCACATAACGATTTTTTGCCACTTTTTACAATCACGTAAAAATAATTCATCACTTTTCAATCACGTAGTGATTTTTTAATAGTAGTTCAAATTACGTAAAATATTTAAACGTAAATCAAATTGTGTATTAATATTTCAACGTATTTAAAATCACGTAGAAATATTTTTTTTCATATTTCAAATCGCGTAGCTTAAAAATCACGTTTTTAAGATACGTAAATAATTTTTCACCACAATTTCATTATAGAAAATATTTCTTGACCTTTAAAAATTCCTTTTCAACTTTTCTCAAAATAATATAACTTTGTATTTCATTTTTCACATTTTCATACTCAAGAAAATCTTTTTCCACATTTCTTTACTCAAGAAATCCTTTTCCAAAATATAATCCACAAAAATCACTTTTCCATTGATATAAATCAACGTTTCAAAACTTAACATTTTCTAACGTATTTCAAAACTCAAAATCCGCTTATACGTTAGTAAATTTTCAAAACACCATTATATTCTTCATTTTTCCCAAATCATTTCCAAACACAACCTTCTTCAAAATAAATTGAAGTTCGAAAACATTTTCGTTTACAAAAACTTGATTTCTCAAGTAATAAATGCTCTAATTCCCTTTCCAAATTCTTGTGCAAAAATTATTTCGTTATAAAATCAAGGTATCCGTAAGTCTTCAAAAATCGTGAATGTGTTCATTGAAAACTGTCAAATCTTTCGAGTGACAAAACACTTCGTTTTATAAAATATCACTTTGTTCCATAAAAATCAAGGCATTACAAGCCATCAAAAACTGTGGTACTTAGCCATTGAAACCATCAAATATCTTTCCTTCTAAATTGATATGGTTTTATACAAACAAAACCATTAAATCTTTGTTTCAAAACCGAAATACCGATGGTCATAAAAACTAAACCCATTTGTTCAAATTCATTTTTACTTTCTTTACAAATCCTTTTTCACTTTCTTTGCAAATCCTTTTTAAAATCAACGTTTACCCATTTCGTTTGTCGAAATCAAGTTTAATAAACACTTAGAAACTTTTTACACAAAATAAATTAAATAAAATCCCTTCAAAACCGTGTTCTTATTCTTCTTGAAAAACAAACCATTTGTTTATTTTCCATACTTTTCAAATCAATCCAATTTTATACTTCCATGAAAATATTAAGTTATAAACACCTATGTTGAGGTGCCTTGACCGAAAATTCCATAGCCTTTAGAACCAAGGAAATTCATTTTCTCCACTTCATAATTTTCATTTAAACAAATCAATTTTCTTGTTCTTGAAAAATTTCAACATGAAACTCTAATTATGGGCATCAAAACCGCAGCCTTTTCTTGGCTTTTGGAGCCAAAATTTGATTTCTTTTCCATCAACACATCATGACATACACATACATATTTCATCATAAATACTATAAGCATGCCATATACTCATCATGCATAATATAAGCATACCATCAAAGCCATAAAATCATGCATAGCATATCAAGCATAGGCAAATAATTAAAACACATAAACACTCACAAATAAATTACAAGACCATGGATATGAATCCTCACATGGATTCACCATCCACCAAATATAAAACCATCTCTCACCACCATGCTTGGTTGGTGAGATGGATCTCCCTCTTACCTCTTGAAGATCCTCAAAAACTCCTTGTTTTGCTTCTTTTTCCAAGTCCTTCACCACCAAGGGCTTCTCAAATACAAGACAAAATACATAAAAATTAGTATACTAAGCTTGATTAAGAGGAACCATGGATCAAACATGGTTTAGATCATGAAAAAGAAGAGAAGAAATGAAGTCTTCTTACACTTCACCACAAATACCCTATAACTTTGATCTTCAAGGAAGTCCATGAAGATGAATGATTTAGAGGAAATCTCCAACATGAAAGTTGCTTAGAATATCATGTAGATTCAAGATCTATGGTTGGATGAAATTAAAGAGTGATGGAGGGTGTTCTTGATGGTCATGGCCGAAACATAGAGGAGAAGAGAAAGGAGAGAAAATTTTGCTTCTTGAAAATGAACAATAATGGCCAAGAATGACCAAGACCACTAATAATGGTCTTCAAACTTTTTCCTATATCCTAAAGCCTCTCAAAACCGTAGCCCCCCCTCCAATGCATTCTCCTAAGGGTGCAAAGAATCAATAATGATGCCAAATTGACTATGACATACAATAATAGTCATCAAAATTTTTCTTTAGCTCCAAAAGACATGACAAAACCGTAGCCATCCTTTGCATTATGCATGCAATAATGTTATCATCATTATTAGCCACCATCTAGAGCATTTCTAGCCATTGATTAATTCAATGGTTAGGATTTAGGTAGACTTTTAATTAGAAGACTTAATCTGGACCATTAGATTTTTCCTTCTTAAAATCTAAGCCATTAAATGCATCTCCAAAATGAAGGGTCAAGATTACTTCTTCTTACTTTTAATCCAAGGGTCATAATTAGTCTTTGTCACTTTTTAAGACTAAATCTCTACCATTGATTAAATCCATATCCAATGGTCATAATTGATTCATCTCCACCATTGATTAAATCAAGATCAAGTCTCCATCGTTAATTAAATCAAAGGTGGATATCCAAACCACCAACGTTGACTTAAGCAATATAATTTCTATTTTTATCTACTAAAACCCCACGAAGAATATATTTACTGTATTTTTATCGCCCGATAATTAAATACAGTACAAAACACAGTATAAGAAAATTTCAAAAACTATTTCTGGATTTTGGTATAGTAAGATCCCCTATCTCCGTCTAAACAGTACAAATTTTTCTATGCGTAGAAAAATTTTCACTTTGCGGGACCCACCTGAGCCCACGTATGGCCACCTGGGCCCACATACACCCCTTGGGCCCACAAACAATAAAAAATTTTATAATCATTCACAAAAATCACAAATATTAAAAAACGCACAAATATCAAATCAGATTACGTAAAATAATTAAAACCTAACAGTAAAAATTAAATTACGTAAAGTTTTCCCTGGCCCAAACATTTTTATTTTCCTGATATGGAGTAAATCACTCAAAACGATCAAATATGTTGATGGAATAATCAAAATAATTTTACAGTGCACAGAAATTACTAAACAGTAAAATTCTGTTAACTGTCAAAATTACTGTTTAAGAGATAAGAAATTTGGGGTGTTACACCACTTTGATCCCTTCCTTCCTAATGACAAAACTAAGCAATTTTTCAGTCGATGCACCAAAAACACACTTTGCAGGGTTTAGCCTTAACTTTTACTTTCTCAGTCTTTCGAACAGTTTTTGCAACACTTCCACGTGGCTTTCCCCTTCTTTGGACTTGGCGACTATGTCATCCACATATACCTCAATTTCTTTGTGCATCATATCGTGGAACAAAGCAACCATGGCACGCTGGTAGGTGGCCCCAGCATTCTTCAAACTAAACGGCATAACTGTGTAACAAAAAGTTCCCCATGTTGTGATGAACGTGGTCTTTTCTTTATCATTCGTATCCATGGGAATCTGATTGTATCCAGAATAGCCATCTAACTGCGGGATTTAAGGATGCAAACCCAAGTGCAGGTTGTCTCAAGTAGTAAATTTCTCGGGAGTCCAAGGTCGATCCACAGGGAATTGATGAAGAAAAATTAATTGAGGTAAGAAAGGATTTGTCACAACGCCAAAAGTAATAGAAGATGTTCACAAATGAATTTAAGAACTTGCTTGGGTTAGAAGATCCACTCTTGGTAATAAATTAAAGGCAAAATTATTTCTCTTTATAAGTCAATTGAAATCCACACACAACGGAGGTTCCAATCGAAAAATATAACATTCAAAGTTCAATTATATATGCAATCATATTATGATTCTTTTAATTATCTACCAACATTTGTAAATGAGTTCAAGCATTCACTGTGTCAATCCTATTGTTTACAATAAATCAAGATCTCCATTATACAAAGAAGGTTTCTAAATTAATTGGAAACAAAATACAATACATATAATGTCTATTTAATAATATATCTTTTAAGCACAAGAAATATAATAATCTAACCTTATTTCATTGCCAAGAGCTTCACTCTTTCACCCAAGTAAGATGAAGATTTACTTACTCATAGATAAGAAGAAAGAAAGAGAAAAGAAGAGAAAGATGAACATAGCTTCACTTTAGAACAAGAGAAAATTACAACAAAGTAAAACAAGAAACAAGCATAATCATAACTTGTAAAAACTAAGCCTAACACCAAGTGCCCAAATGATCAGCCAATGGTGCCTTTTATAGAGGATTAGGGATACAAAATGACAAAGGGGCTAATTAAGAGTAGGTGGATGAGTGGATGAATGAGTGAAAAATGCCAAATGGTGAGTTGGTGAGTGAAAAATTATTAAGATTCCTTGTCTCCGAAATCATTCATTGCTTAACTCATGGATTCCGTCATCAAATAGAAAAGTCATCTTCATGAAAGTTGTAGATCTGGATCTTAACTTTCAAATGTCTAAATTTCAGCCCAAGATAATTCCTACAGCCCGAGTTATGCTCTGATTACTGTACATTATTCAGGTTCTAGACACAAAACTCGTGTTCTGTCTTCCAAGCCCAATTAGCTCCACTAGATGTTTGATTAAGACTTTGAGCTCCTTATCAAAATTGTAGAGCTTTCTCTTAGCTTTCCTACAAGGTAAAATTCATAATTTCTAGACATCTAGAACTCAAGATATGACTAAAACACAGAAATAGTGTAAGACCCAAATAATGCTGAAAAAAATCAATTAAGTCCAATTTCAGTCCGATCTTACAAAACATAACTAGACTTAATCAATTAAGTACATGAAGAGTGTAAATGACTAAAAATGAGAGTTTATTGATGTATAAAATATATGATTATCAAATTCCCCCACACTTAGCTTTTTGCACTCCTGGGCAAAACACATAAGACCAAAGCTAAGAAACAAAGAAAAACGACATAGACTCAAAAGCTAAAAACTCTAAAAGACTCGATGAAGTAAGAAGAGCAATAAGAAATTCAAGGGATCAAAGCATTAATGAGATAACATTTCTTCACATCTCAAACCAACAAGCAAGGAAACTTCAGTTGAAAAGAATGAATCAAGAATGATAAATCCTCACAGAATTCACTCTCAATCTCTCAAGTGTTTAAACGGTAAGTATTTCACTCTATTCAACCCATAAACAATTGTACTATCATAAGCTTGCTTATCTTCTACTTCTCCATTACTCAAAACACATGCATACAAAAATCAAGAGGACTTTATTCAAGGTTGTAATGGGTTCATGGTAAAGGAGAGGGGATAATATGGATATGAAAAGATAAATACCAAAAAGAATAAAAGAGCATTATGGTATAATTAGAGTGGAGAAAATGTTTGAGAACATTTATCATAAAGGATAATCACCAATATTTGACTAATGTTTTATTGAGGATCAATCCCAAATTGGTGAATTGAATTCATTGTTAGAATTGAACATTCTCCTTTTCTTCCTGTTGTTTCCAAGCTCCCACCTTTATTCTAGACTCTGATGATCCTTTGATTGCAACGGTGGTCAATTTTTTTTTGTTGATCATTTTGCACACACACCCCCATACTTGTTCAAGAATAAGGTTAATGCTCTCTTATTCCCTAAGGTTGGGTAAAAACATGTTTTTTTTTTTTAAGGTACGAAATGAGCTGAAAACAAGGAATGGTCAAATAAGTTCAAAGGGTTTACACAATGGAAAATATACAAAGATGGCTATTTGGTCAAAGTAGCTATTTCAAAATGCCTTAATCAAATTAATATATGCATGTGAAAATGTAGCCTCAAAAAGAATCAAAGCAAGTTCTAGAGTAACAATTCCATGAGTGAAAATCACACAAGAAAGAAGAGAATGGTATAGATATTCAATTCATTCAACAATAGGCTCAAAATCTCACAAGGCATATTTCTACCATTCTCAATCCATCATATCAACATTCATATCCAAGCTTATAATTTTTAAGAAAGAAGATAATTTATGCTAAGATCCAAGAATCCATTTGCAACTTCTACACAAAATAATTATTTCCTCAACTAAGATACGTCTCAAGAGTAATAATTTTTTTCCAAAAACTACTCCTTACTCTGCCATCCTTAATTGGCTTTACTACGAATAGGTTTCTGATAGTCATATCACTAAACATACTTCCCAATTTAGATGCGTCTCAAAAGTAAAATTACTCCTTACTCTGCCATCATTCATTGGTTTAGTAAGTCCATAACAATCATATCATACTTCCTAAAAAAAAAATTGGTCAACTATCCTTCCCCCAACTAGATCACAACATTGTCATCAATGTTAAAATATAGATGAGTAAAAGATAGAAGATATTACCTGTTGGAGGAATCTAACACAAATTTAAACAAACACAAAGTACCATAAAATCAAAAGTAAAGAAAAGTTATAAACGAAGTGTCAAATTTGGCTCTTTTTTCATCCTGTTTCCCTCACTACTTCCTGCTGACTAATCTATCTGAGCTATCGCTGGGTCAAGTTTCTGAACAAAAGCTTCTAATTTATCAATCAACTCATCAATAGTGGAAGCAGAGATAAGAAGTTGTCTTGCCGAAGGTGTGATAAATTTCTGTTCCATAGTATGGTCAAGAAAGATTAACAAAATATCAAAGAAATTATTTACATTCAACAAACCTATGGGTTTATAGTGGATGTTCAGTTGGGCCCAAGAGACAATTTGAAAAACTTCTTCCAAGGTACCAAAATCACCTGGTAAGGTAATGAATGCATCAGAGTTTTCAAACATTATCTTCATTCGTTCATGCATTGTTGATACCTTAAGTTCCTCTCCAATTGTCTTTCCAGTGATGTTCTGTTGAGCTAAAGGTTTAGGAATGACACCTAAAACCTGACTGCCTCCTATATATGCAGCAAGTGATACAGCCCCCATTAACCCACGGCAACCTCCCCCATATACAAGATGAATATTCCTCACAGCAAGTGATCGACCAAGAGTGGTAGCTGCATTTACAAACTCTAAACCTTTCCCATACTTAGATCCACAAAATACACAGATATTTTTAAGTTGACGAACAGAAACACCTTCCATTTCTATTCTCACCTTCCCTTTGAATGATTCTGAGTTGGAGGAAAGTAGAGAAAATGAAGTGTTTAAATAGGAAAAAGAATGGAAAGGGTAATAATTGCACCTATAAGGGTAGGTTAGCTGTTGTCAGAAAAGTTTGAAAATAAGAAATACAAAATCTTTTTTTTTGTTTTTTTTAATTTTTTTTTGTTTTTGTCAAGAAAACCATCAGGGTAAAGAAAACCATCAGGGTAAAGAAGTCTAGAAACCCCTGAAGGACCCTGCTCAAAGGATCGTCTGTCCAAAACCAAAATACGGCAAAATCATACAAAGATAAAAGAAATATAATAGCAAATGATGACATACCTATATGTACAACTTTCATGGCGTATCTTTATACTGCGCGTCATGAGTGCAGTAGTGGCATATCTTTATACTGCGTGTCACCAGTGCAATAGACACTCACATCCGTTTATTTGAAGAAAGGAGAAAGAAGAAACCATCGTGGGTTTCCATCCTGGGTCTGGAACCTGGAGCGCTCACACTTGGGCTCGTAACATCAACAAAGATGCTAAAATCTGAAATCCGTAATGTCCAAGATCCAAAACATCCCATCCCAAGGCGCTGAGAGCCCCTTCTAATAAAAGAGAGGATCAAGTCAGATGCCTCATACGCTTTGGCAGCCGCGGGTTACTTCTCACTAATAACCAAAGTGGAACGCTTCTACCTGTCCATCAACTCCACAGTGCCTAGATGGTAAACATTGGGTTATGGAGTGCGGCTCTCTACAGAGCATGGTACATGAACTTTTTTAAGGACCAGCATGCAAAGGTCCACCTGAGTCAATGACGGGTCAGCCAAAGGCTGGGGCTCCACTACTATATAAAGCCATGGTATTCCTTCCGGATCGCCCTTGTTCAAATATTTTTTTCTTTTTTTTTGGAAAGATGACATGAAGAAGAAGAGGATGATATGTACAGATTGTTTGTGGATATGTCTCACATCTGCCTATGGTTTAACGTCCAGTAACGGCTTAAACGCCTTCTATAAGTCGAGGATAAGCTTCTCATTCAATTTTCTTATAAATTGGCAAACAGGGTCTTTTAGAGTCAGATTCCCAAGACTGTAGCATTTTTCTTCATCCTTGAAGAGATTCCACAAATTAAGAAGTTCACGATGCACCAATCCACAAGAATGCGTCTCAAGAGTCAATAAGATATCATCTAATGACTCCTTACTCAGTCCATTCTTAATGAAGAAAATTTTATCTTCTCTGTTTGTGGAATCCATCCCCAAAGAACGACATCGCTTGTTACAATTCTATTGTCCACATTTGTAACAGACTTGTAACCTTTTTGCTCTTCTCCTTTTAGAATACGAACTTCTTCCAAGACCTGGCATGTATGAGTCAAATGAAATTGAAGACTCACCTGTTAGTCGGACCTTTGCTTCAATTATCCAGCATACATCTTCTGGCATACCTTTGTGCATTAACAGTCTCAATCTTTCACATCGAACTTTGTAGATTTTTTTCAGAGCATTTTGAGGGAGAGAAGGAAAATGTTTTCTTAGGTTTGAAAGAATGGCATCCATTTTAAAGGAGAAGAAGGATTCAGTTATTTTGGGAAACTGAAAAACAAACTGACTTGAGAGTCATGGACTACCGTATCCGTCACTTAACCGACAACACAAAGAACTGCAAAAACAAGGCAACAAAATTAGAGTGAATTCTATTCATAACAAGGATCAAAAAGAGAGATGAATTCTACCTCATCAACTTGGTTTTTCAGAAATGGTTTAAGCCTTTGTCCATTGACTTTAAACACATTACTATTCCTAAGATTCTTAATATCTATAGCCCCATGAGGATACACATGTTTGACAACAAAAGGACCACTCCACCTAGATCTCAATTTTCTAGGGAATAGGTGCAGACGAAAATCATAAAGCAGAACTTTTTGACTAATTTCAAAAGATTTTCTAAAAATTGTCTTGTCATGAAAAGCTTTTGTTCTGGCTTTATAAATCTTTGAGTTCTCATATGCATCATTTCTCAATTCCTCAAGTTCATTTAATTGCAATTTGCATATCTTGCAAGCATCATCAAGATTTAGATTGAAAGTTTTACTGGCCAAGAATGATTTATGTTCTAATTCTACAGGCAAGTGACAAGGTTTTCCATAGACTAACCGATAAGGTGACATGCCCAAAGATGTTTTGAAAGCAGTACAGTAAGCCCAAAGTGCATCGTTTAGTCTTAAAGATCAATCTTTACGATTTGGGTTAACCATTTTTTTCAAAATTTGTTTAATCTCCCTATTTGCCAATTCAACTTGTCCACTTGTCAGAGGGTGATAAGGGGTGGCAATTTTGTGTGTAATATCATATTTCTTCATTAAAGATTCAAATGATTTATTGTAAAAATGTGTTCCTCCATCACTTATGATAGCTCGAGGGATTCTAAATCGACACAAGATATTTTCTTTTAAAAATTTGAGAACAGTTTTATGATCATTGTGTCGGCATGGAATCGCCTCAATCCATTTTGAGACATAATCAACTGCAACCAAGATATACACAAATCTAAATGAAGATGGAAATGGACTCATGAAATCAATTCTCCAACAATCAAAAATTTCAATGACAAGGATGGGGTTCAGAGGCATCATGTTTCTTTTTGAAATTAAGCCCAACTTTTGACAATTTTCACAACTTTTACAAAAAGTATAGCAGTCCTTAAATAAAGTGGGCCAATAAAATCCACACTATAAGATTTTCGCAGGTGTTTTCTTTGAAGAAAAGTGACCTCCACATGCTTCTAAATGATAAAATTTAATGATACTACCTACCTCACTGTTGGGCACTGATGCGTGCGGATGTAGTGATTAAAATTAAGATAAAAATCAGTTGTCAGGCCCACCAGAAAATAAAAACCTTACAACTAGTTGTAGTTAGTAAGGGTCGATCCACAGAGAACCAATTCAATTAACACTATTAAACAATTCCCAATTTAGACTCTGATTAACAATAAACAAGAAAAGGGGGTTTTGGAGTTTTGATGAACAATGAACAAACTTCAAAGATAACAATAAACAAACCGAAATCAACAATATAAGAAAATTGGTTAAGAGATTGAATCCACCACTAGATTTATATGATAATGTAAATCCACATATCCTTTTATTCCAACATGCTCAATTATGTTTTTATGCAATTGTGAGATTAAATCTCTGTTTTCCTTACGTGTTGGCCAATTTAACAACCGCTCAAATCAACTCCTAATCACTGATTAGTCATAAAGCAACTGCTCTTACAACTATCCAACAATTGCATTAAGATTTAGAAAACCAATTACACTAAGGTCTAATCACACACCGGGATTAAATTACTTAGAACATATATTTCTCTAGATCTAATACCGCAATCACAAGCGCATAATAAACCCAGATCTACCACTTTTATAACCGGCAAATAGCACAAAGATAATTATACCCACATGAACATCATACATCCCACTAGATCTACTACAAACCGCACAATAATAAACCTAGATCTACTACTTTGAAAGTAGGAACAAGTACAAAAACCTTCATACCAACAATAGATTCAGAAATATATGAATAAAAACATAACTGTGTTGAAATAATCAAATATGCAAAGTTTACAACATTAATACTAGCGGTTTCATCACCCCCTTAACCAAGGGAGGTTTAGTTACACATAGCTAGAAAGAAATCACAAGAAAAATTGAGAGAAAATGAAGGAGAGTTACATGTTGTTCATGATAAATGGTGCCTTTTATAGAAGTCTAAGGTAACAAAATGACAAAGGGAAGTGGTTGGATTAGTGTATGAGTGAGTGGAGTGTTTTAGTGGATGGATTAGTGGGTTGGTTTAGTGGATTGGTTTAGTGGATGAGTGAGTGGAATGGTTGAGTGGTTGAATTAGTGAAAAATGCCAAAGGACTTTTGGTGAGTGGGAAATTATGGACATGAATGGGTGAGTGGATGGATTAGTGGATAGATTAGTGGATGAGTGGGTGGAGTGGTTAAGTGGTTGGATTAGTGTATGAGTGGATGAGTGGGTGAGTTAGTGGATGAGTGGGTGAGTGGATGAGTGGATTAGTGGATGGATGAGTGAATTAGTGGATGGATGAGTGGATGGTTGAGGACGAAAATTTCGTGTCTGACTTGGAAGCCAAAAACGACACATTATACTTCAGAACCACGAAAAGTGTTCTTCATGAAAGTTGTAGATCCTTGTCTTGGCTATAAAATGGATAGCTGGTTCGTCCAATTTGGCTTCCTTAAGCCCAAGATATGTCCCAAATACCGTAGGTTGCTCAAACCCAACTTCAGCACCTCTGTTCCGACTTGCAAGCTCAAAATGACCTACTAGACTTCTTTTTCTCAAAATGTGTTCTTCATGAAAGTTGTTTATTTGGATCTTGACTATCCACTGTCCAAATTTCAGCCCATCTCCATTACTACATCTTGAGATATGATTTTTTGAGTGCACACTGTTCGGATTCTACTGACAGAACCCGTATTCTGACTTCCATGTAAACTTAGGTCCCTTAGACATCTGAATCAGACTTTGAGCTCTTCATCAAAGTTGTAGAGCTTCCTCTTAGCTTTCCTACAAGATAAAATTCATGATTGTAAGATATCAGGAACTCAAGTTATGACCAAAATACAGAAACAGTGTAAAATCTCAATAATGCTGAAAATATTCAATTAGGACCAATTTGAGCTCAAACTCACAAAATCATGTCAAACTCAATCAATTAAGAATATGGAGAGTGTAAATGAATAAATATAAGGGTTTCTTAATGAATAAAATATGTGTTTATCAGGCACACATCTCCGAAAGATTTGATCAACACAATATTTGAACAAGTATGGGTCATCCCAATAAAAAATTTTCACCTCTGTCAAAAATTTCCTTCTATTTTGGTGCGTTCATTGAGGCAGTATCTTTCCTGTTACAAGAAAGTTGATTATGTTAGCAAACCAAGGCATGGAATTGACAGAAAATAAAAATTCATCAGGAAAAGAATCATTGATAGGTATGTTATCAAAAGGTGAGCCTATTGTAAGTCTGGACAAATGATCAACGACAACATTTTCAACTCCTTTCTTATCTTTTATTGTGATGTTAAATTCTTGAAGCAACAAGATCCACCTTATCAATCTTGGTTTGACATCCTGCTTAGACATCAAATATCTAACAGCAGAATGATCGGTGAAAATCACAATAGAAGAATCAATTAAATAAGATCAAAATTTGTCCAGTGTAAAAATTACAGAAAGTAGTTCTTTTTTGGTAGTAGTGTAATTCATTTGTGCATTGTTTAAAGTTCTACTTGCATAACAAATCACATAAGGCTTACCTTCTTTTCTTTGGCCTAAAACAACGCCCACAGCAAAATCACTAGCATCACACATTAACTCAAAAGGCAAAGACCAGTCAGGAGATTGCATGATAGGAGCAGATGTTAGAAGACCAATTAATTTTTCAAAAGATTTTTGACATTCTTAAGTCAATCAAATGGTGCATCTTCTAACAGAAGATTACATAATGGTCTAGATATGACACTAAAGTCCTTAATGAATCTTCTGTAAAATTCTGCATGTCCTAAAAAAGAACGAACTTCTCTGACTATTTTTGGGGAAGGCAAATGAGCAATTAATTCAACTTTGGCCTTATCAACTTCAATTCCTTTAGAAGATATCACATGTCTTAACACTATTCCTGAGGTAATCATGTAATGACATTTTTTCCAGTTTAGCACAAATTCTTTTTCTTCACATCTTTTAAGAACTTTTTCTAAATTATCAAGACAATTTTCAAAAGAATTTCCAAAAACTGTCAGATCATCCATGAAAACTTTTAAATAATGCTCAATCATGTCACTAAAAATGCTTAACATGCATCTTTGAAATGTTACCGGAGCATTACAAAGGCCAAAAGGTATTCTTCTATATGCAAAAGTATCAAAGGGACATGTAAAAGTGGTCTTTTCTTGATCTTCCAATGTAATTGGTATTTGATTATAACTCGAATAACCATCAAGAAAATAGTAGTATGGATATCCTGTTACCCTTTCCAGAATTTGGTCAAGAAATGGTAAAGGAAAATGATCTTTCCTAGTAGCAGCATATAATTTTCTAAAATCAATACACATACGCCAACTAGATGAGACTCGCGTAGGTATTAATTCACCCTTATCATTTTCAACCACTGTTATTCCAGATTTTTTTGGCATAACTTGTGTAGGGCTTACCCATTGACTATCAGAGATAGGATAGATAATTCCAACATCAAGCAATTTAAGAACTTCAGCTCTAACTACCTCTTTCATATATGGATTTAATCTTCTTTGAGGTTGTTGAGAAGTTTTAGCATTATCCTCTAAATGTATTCTATGTGTACAAATTAATGGATTAATGCCTTTTATGTCCTTTAATGTCCATCCAATTGCACTTTTATGCCTTTTAAGTACTTCTGTTAACATACCTTCTTATTCTTCAGTAAGAGACGAGGAAATTACCACTGGAAAGTTTTACTTTTCTCCCAAAAATGTGTACTTCAACCCAGCAAGTAATGGCTTTAGTTCAGTGTGGGTACTTCTTCATGGGCATTATCATTCATGGGTTTTAGCTCTTTAAATCTTGGCTTCCATCCCTTATACTCCATTGCCTGTGTACAATCAAGCAAATAGCATATTTCAGAGATATCATCTTCTAATTGCATGCCTGAATCAAATGAATTGACTAAACAAATTTCTAATGGGTCAGAAGAACTCCTTGTTTGAAGATGATCATCTACAATGGCTTCAATCCATTCAACTTCCTCCTTTTCATCAAGGACTTCCTGTGGTTGCTTGCACATATTAAAAACATTGAGCTCCAGTGTCATGTTTTCAAATGTTAGCTTCACCACTCCATTTCTGCAATTTATCAAAGCATTTGATGTTGCTAAAAATGGACGGCCTAAAATAACAGGAATTGACTTACAACTATCAACCATAGGTTCAGTATCCAAGACAATAAAATCCACATGATATATGAATTTATTAACTTGAACCAACATATCTTCCACTATTCCTCTTGGAATTTTAATTGATCTATCGGTAAGTAGAAAAGTTACAAAAGTTGGTTTTCACTCACCCAAGTTGAGTTGCTGATAAACTGAATATGGAAGCAAATTGACACTAGCACCAAGATTAAGTAACACTTTTTCAATTTTATGTTCTCCAATAATGTATGAAACGGTAGGACAATCAGGGTCTTTATATTTCAACGCATTATTATTCTGAAGAATGGAGCTTACCTGTTCAGCCAAAAATGTTTTTTTTTTCACATTTAATTTCCTTTTAACAGTGCACAAATCCTTCAAATATTTAGCATAAGAAGGAATATGTTTGATAGCATCTAACAAAGGAATATTGATCTTCACTTGTTTCAAAATTTCAAAAATTTCAACGTGGTGGTCCAATTTCTTTGGATTATTCAATGCTTGAGGAAATGGGGGTGCAGGCGAGAGTTTGGTCGCCTTTTAGTCAACTTCTTCATTTTCTTGGGAAATTGGTTCATCTTCTTTCTCACAAGATTCAGGAATTTGGTTTTCAACAACCTTTCCACTCCTAAGAGTTATCACTGACTTGACTTGGTCTATTTGTTAGTTTTCTAAACTCCCCTCATTTAGACTGTACCAACCCTTGGGATTTGGTTGAGGTTGAGAAAGAAATGTTTCTTTCTCGTGGATGGTGAGTGCAGAAGAAAGTTTAGCAAGAGTGTCTTTTATGTCATTCATGGTTTGATTATTTTGTTTATTAATGGCTTCTTGCTTTTCTATGAATGCATGCATTGTTTCTTCAAGGTTTTTCCTATATGGTGGGACATGAGGTGCATATCCTTAAGAATTTTGAGAGTCTTGTTGTGCCTGAGGAGGTGGTAGTTGCACGAATTGTGACTGATTATTATTCCTCCAGCTGAAGTTCGGGTGATTTCTCCATCCGGATTGTATGTATCTAAAAAAGAAGAAGTAAATGGCTTTTTAAAATTATTCATTGCATTTACTTACTCATGTACAACTTCTTTAAAAACAGGAATGTTAGGACATTCGTGTGTTGAGTGTCCTAAGTCATCACAAATGCCACAAATTTCTTCATTTTGCACAAATTTGATTTCTTTTACTTTTCTTAATTCCATGGCTTCAACCTTTCTAGTCAAACTGGCAAATCTAGCATTTAGATCTTCCTCTTGACTAAGGTGATGTTTTCCTTTCTTAGCACTTGCAAGATTAGATCTAATTGAATTTTCAGAAGTGTTTGTACTATGCCAAGATTGAGAATTTTCAGCCAACTGGTTCAAATAGTCTAAAGTTTCATCAGGTTCTTTATCAAGATCAAGAAACTCACCATTACACATTGTTTCCACAAATTATTTAGTTTCAGGTATTAAACCTTCATAAAAGAAGCTTATAGTGCGCCATTTTTCAAAACCATGATGTGGACAAGAATTTAACAAATCTTTAAATCGTTCCTAACATTGAAAATATGCTTCATTTGAATTTTGGAAAAAATTTGGATTTGTCTTTTTATAGCATTGGTTTTATGTGTTAAAAAAAATTTCTTTAAGAACTCACCTTGCATTTCTTGCCATGTGCCAATTGATCTTGGTTTCAAAGTGTTAAACCAAGATTTTGCTTTATCTTTTAAAGAAAAAGGAAACAATTTAAGCTTAACAATCTCTTCAATGCAATTTTGGTCATTGAAAGCAATACATACTTCCTCAAATTCTTTCAGATGTAAATATGGGCTTTCAGACTCTAAACCATGAAAATTAGGAAGTAAAAAAATTATATATGGCTTAAATCTAAAATTGTTAGCATTGAGTGGAAAGATAAAACATGATGGACTAGAATTTCGAGGTGGTTGCAAATATTCACGCATGGTTCGCAATGGTTGATTTTCATGTTCATCATGTACACTTTCATTGTCAGTCATTGTGTCAATTGTGTATGATTGTGATTCAAACAAATCAATATATAAAGTACCAGGATTAATTTTAACTAAACGACCAGAATTTAAATCACGATACCAATTAAGCATAAATACACAAATAACTTAAAATAAATAAACAAAAATAATGTACAAGCTGACGGTATAACCCGTCATTAAATATTAACAAGGATGTGGTATAAATCATCCACCCAATAACTATTAACAAATAAAAAGTTAAAAATAAAATACGTAAAAATAAAGTGCGAGAAAGTAAATTGCGGAAAGTAAATTGCAGAAAATAAATTTAAAATATGAAAACAAGAGAGAGACAGAGCCCCACAAAGCCGGCGAAAGAGAAGAGAAGAAGAAAGATTATTTTGTTATGTTAGAAAGCAATAATAAATAACAAAAATTAAAAAGTTAGAGAGTAGAAATTAAAAGTTAGAGAACGGAAATTAAAAAGTTAGTAAGCAGAAAATAAATGACATAAAATAAAAGTTAGTAGGCAAAAAATAAATGACAGAAATATAAAAGTTAGAAAGTTAGTATGTTAGCAAGTTAGTAGGTTAGTAAGTTAGATAGTTAGAAAGTTAGAGAGTTAGTAAAGAAACCGAAGGATCGGCAAGCCAATCTTTTGCTCCGGTAAGGGAGAAGAGAGAATAGATTTTATTAAAAAAAAGAACCTCAATAAATTAAAATTTCAAATCAGGTCTCCGGCAACGGCGCCAACAACTTGACTGCGGGATTTAAGGATGCAAACCCAAGTGCAGGTTGTCTTAAGTAGTAAATTTCTCGGGAGTCCAAGGTCGATCCACAGAGAATTGATGAAGAAAAATTAATTGAGGTAGGAAAGGATTTGTCACAACACCAAAAGTAATAGAAGATGTTCACAAATGAATTTAAGAACTTGCTTGGGTTAGAAGATCCACTCTTGGTAATAAATTAAAGGCAAGATTATTTCTCTTTATAACTCAATTGAAATCCACACACAACGGATGTTCCAATCGGAAAATATAACATTCAAAGTTCAATTATATATGCAATCATATTATGATTCCTTTAATTATCTACCAACATTTGTAAATGAGTTCAAGCATTCATTGTGTCAATCCTATTGTCTATAATAAATCAAGATCTCCATTATACAAAGAAGGTTTCTAAATTAATTGAAAACAAAATACAACACATATAATGTCCATTTAATAATATATCTTTTAAGCACAAGAAATAGAATAATCTAACCTTATTTCATTACCAAGAGCTTCACTCTTTCACCCAAGCAAGATGAAGATTTACTTACTCATAGATAAGAAGAAAGAAAGAGAGAAAAAGAGAAAGATGAAAATAGCTTCACTTTAGAACAAGAGAAAATTACAACAAAGTAAAACAAGAAACAAACATAATTATAACTTGTAAAAACTAAGCCTAACACCAAGTGCCCAAATGATCAGTCAATGGTTCCTTTTATAGAGGATTAGGGATACAAAATGACAAGAGGGCTGATTAAGAGTGAATGAGTGGATGAATGAGTGGAAAATGCCAAATGGTGAGTTGGTGAGTGAAAAATTATTAAGATTCCTTGTCTCCGAAATCATTCATTGCTTAACTCATGGATTCTGTCATCAAATAGAAAAGTCATCTTCATGAAAGTTGTAGATCTGGTTCTTAACTTTCAGATGTCCAAATTTCAGCCTAAGATAATTCCTACAGCCTGAGTTATGCTCTGATTACTGTACATTGTTCAAGTTCCAGACACAAAACTCGTGTTCTGTCTTCCAAGCCCAATTAGCTCCACTAGATGTCTGATTGAGACTTTGAGCTCTTCATCAAAGTTGTAGAGCTTTCTCTCAGCTTTCCTACAAGGTAAAATTCATAATTTTTAGACATCTAGAACTCAAGATATGACTAAAATACAGAAACAGTGTAAGACCCAAATAATGCTAAAAAAAATCAATTAAGTCCAATTTGAGTCTGATCTTACAAAACAAAATCAGGCTTAATCAATTAAGTACATAAAGAGTGTAAATGACTAAAAATGAGCGTTTATTAATGTATAAAATATGTGATTATCACCATCCATGAAAAAGAATCTATGACCTCTTGCCGCATTGTCGACGAGGACGTCAATGTGAGGCAATGGGAAATCATCTTTAGGGCTAGCTTTGTTCAAATCTCTATAATCCACGCACATCCTGACCTTTCCATCCTTCTTCAGAACGGGGACGATGTTTGCTACCCATTCTTGGTGCCTAGATACTTCCAAAAATCCTGCTTCCAACTCCTTGGTGACTTCCTCTTTGATCTTTAAGGACATTTCAGGGTGCATTCTTCTCAACTTCTGCTTTTTTGCTTCAGCATTAGGATATCACCAGATTTTGTGGGAAGCTATGCTCGGATCCAGCCCTGGCATATCTCAATAAGACCATGCAAAGACATCTATATAGTATCTGAATAACTTGATCATACATTCCCGCTCTAGATTATCCACCAATCTTAATTCTTTCTTGTCTTCATCAGTTCCCATATTGATCACCTCCACTTCTTCTTCATTCAGGTTGAATTCTCATTCAGACCTTTCTATCAACTTGGCAAACTCCTCAGTAGCATCCCTTTCTTCATTTGAGTATAGTTGTCTATATCCATCATTGGGACAATGACTCTACAAGACTCAAATCCCTGGAAGATTTATTATGCCAGATTGGAAACTATTGATAGAAGGAAAATATGGCAACTGACAGGGCTAAAAAAAAGATAAGTTGATGATAGAAAAGAAACAAAACAGTGAATCAACTAAGAAACACACAAGTTCATTGGATTGAAATTTTGATAAAAGATCACATGAGCAGTGAATCACACAAAAACACATAAGTTCATTAAATTAAAGCTTCAATAAAAATTAACATAAACTCAACATCGCAAAAGTCTAGGATAACATCATGACTAAACAATTAATTTATGGCAATCACATTAATTAACGCCTTAGATCGCCAATTGTTCAGAGGTTTCAAGCTGTCGGAGGGCTGAATAGCATGGTAGTCTCCTGAGTCTTCCTCTACATTGTTAATGATTAGTCGTACTCAAGGACTGAAGGTTCCATTGATGACTTCGGCAGGGACAAGGAATGTTTCCTTCAAATGAGGAATAGTTATTCTCACTTTATTCTTCTCATTGAGAGTCAGGCCTTGCTTCATCATACCTTCTAAAGATGCATCATATCCCAGGCCACGTCTGCTTTTGTTTTCTGGTAGGGTGATTATAGACTTGGTTCCTTGCAGGTGGATTTCTAAACCTTTCCCGGCTTGATAACCACTCTTTGTCAGGATGCGAGTCACAATTTGATGAACATCTTTAAAAGGTGACTCATCTCTTTCTGCCTTTAATTCCACCAACTGGAAGCTGTGTAAGAAATTCTCCACCTCCAAGTCTGTGTTTTCAAAATAAGGCACTGAAGTAGGCTTCATCAATAGGATTTCTTCTTCTCCTTGAATGGTAACCAGACACCCATTATTGATGTACTTTAAGCATTAATGCAAAGTTGAGGGAACAACACCGGCAGCATGGATCCATGGTCTTCCTAAGAGTATAGTATATGTAGGCTCGATCTCCATTACCTAAAACAATACTTGGAATCTCCCATAATCCCTCTTTTTCTTCCATCGAAGTCTCGCACTGTCATTTCTTGGGGTTTTAGGTCTTCTATGCTCAAAGTCAGTTGGGATAAGGTTGTTCTCGGGAGGACGTTCAAGGCAGAACCCCCATCAATCAAGACTTTTGCAACTATATATCCTCGACATTTCAAAGTGATGTGCAAAGCACGTGGGTTATTCTCTGTTGAACGTATCACTTCTTCCTCAGAGAAAGGGATCACATTGATGTGCCTTATTGGATCTACCATGCTCATTAAAGTTTCCGGGGTAACATCTGGCTTCACATAGGCTTCATTTAACACTTTCTGCAGTGCTTTGCGATGGGGTTCAAAACTCATGATAAGTGACAATAGAGAGATTCGGGCTGGAGTTTTTCTGAGTTGTTCTATTACATCATACTCACTTTGCTTCATGATTTTTAGGAACTCTTCTTCTTCATCTTCTTTTGTTCCTAAGAGGCTTGCTTTTCCTTTTCCAGTTTTATCTTTTTACCCATAGTACCTACCGCTTCTTGTAATCCCTCATATGCCCACGACATTTGTCACTGCTTGTGCGGGCTCTGTTGCCTGCGTAATAGGGGATGAAGAAGTTTGCCCTATATCACCTTGCGTCTTTACCCTGACATCATACTCCCAGGGTGCAGCACAGGAATCACTGTAGGGAAAAGGTCTAGGCTTCTTTATCGCTATGACAACTTTCTTAGAATTTTGGACTTCACTAGTACGCGGAAGTTTGAGGACTAAACGCTCCACAGTATCTATTTCCTTTGTGAGCCCTCTTGCTCGAGTAACATCCACAACCCCCAAAGCCATGAATCTCTGCACTTGAGCTTTAAATTCTTGACAGCTTTCAATATCGTGCCCCTTCTCCATATGGTATTCACAATAAGCTTCAGTATCATACTCAAACCCTACCTCCCCTAAGGTTACTGAAGAATAATGGCCTACTTGGACCAGACCTTGGAATATTAACTTCATAGGAGTTCTGACATTTGCTACATTTTGAACTCTTTCCTTATCCTTTTCTAATGCATTTACAGTTTCTTTCCCATGATTTGGAATTGAGTTACTAGTAATGCTAGGCCCTTTCTCCTCTTCAAAGTCTAGTTTTCCGCAGGCAATCAATTTCCTTACTATTGTTTTGAATACCTCGCAATCCTCAATTGAGTGTCCTGGGTTATCCATATGGAACTTACAAGTTGCATTAGGATTATACCAAGCTGGGAATAGGGGTACCATAGGGCGAGCAGGCGTGCATGCGATCAAGTACGCATCAAACAATTGTTGAAACAAATCAGCATTGAAGATTGGTAGCTTGGGGAAAGGGGGTAGATTCAACGGGGGTCGAGTATACCCTTGGTTTCCTGGGTTTCAGGGTGTGGGAGGACGATTGGTATAGACAGGACGGGTTGAGGCGTATGAACGTGGTGATGGGACATTGTTGACTTGGTATGAAGTCTGGTAAGCTGAAAAAGTGGGTGGAGGGGCTTGATAAGAAGGATATGGTTGGAGATTACGGGGGAAGCATGAGTTTTGTTGTTGCACATAACTGACTTCTGGTTCCTTTTTCTTCACTAGCGCCACCTTTTTAGGAAAATTGCTCTCTGTACTTCCAGTAGGTAATTTTCTGGCTTTTGCAAGATTCTCGATCCTTTCTCCAACCACAATCAGGTCTGAAAAATCCTTGTAGGTAGCCCCTGCCATCAGCCCAATAAAAGGTGCTCCTAGGGTCCCCATAAAGTATGAGCTCATTTCCGATGAACTCAATGGTGGTTGAACCTGGGCTACTAACATTCTCCACCTTTGGGCATATTGCTTGAAAGTTTCACCATATTTCTTCTGCATTGCCCCTAATTGTTCTCGGGTAGGTGCAATATCGATGTTAAATCGATATAGCCCTAAGAATTGGCTTGTCAGGTCGTCCCAGCAAGAAATCCTCGAATGGTCAAGTTGCATGAACCATTCCAAAGCTGGCTTGATCAGGCTTTCATGGAAAAAATTGATTAAGAATCTTTGATCCCGTGACCAAATAGCCATCTTAGTAATGTAGGTCTTTAGATGGAACTTTGGATTGGTACTTCCGTTGTACTTTGAGAAATCCAGAATTTTGAAGTCCTTAGGGATATTGACTTCAACCTCCAGGCATAGCTCATCAATTCCCACTGAGCCATATAAATTAGGGCCTTGAATAGCTTTGATTTGCTTTTGCATCTTTTCAATCAGTTCGTCTCTTAACTTTTCTTTCTCTGAGTTGCCGATAAGGAATATCTTTACTGGCCGCTCATGAGTAACCTCCGCATTGTTATTTCCCCCTTCATGATTACCATTCATAGAATCGTCCTCTTCATTCACATTGTTGTTTGCATTTGCATTAACTCTAGGGCCAACAGAAGCTCCATTTGTTGTTCTAAATGTCTCGGTTAACTGTCTTAGTAAATCCTCGACCCTTGATTGTCCTTCTGTCATTGTATTGATTCTTTCCCTCATTTCATCTATCTCTTGATTCAAATTTCTTTTTGAGCTTGACATTTCTCTTAGCCTAGTTTGTAGCCTTGTTTCGTAGGTCCGTGTTTGTGTGATCTGCATTTTCCGAGGACGAGCAATGGTTCAAAACTTTTACCTGAAAATTGTGAGAATCAAATTATTATTTTCCAAGAGATTATGTTCATTATTTGTTAGAGGATCGTTAGTGATTTTATACTAAGTAGATTTAAAGTGAGTATCTTCGATCTTTGTTTGTCGTGACTATTACCCAGAACATCTCGTTCAAAAGTATTGAGCCTCAAGTGAAATATGGGATCAGAAAATAAGTGTCGAGACAAGCATACTTCATTCATTCAACTGAAACGATATGATAATCAAATACATTGCTTCATAGCTGAATACATCATGACCTAGCCGAATAAGACTATTCCCTATCTGAATACACCTTGGCCATCTGTTTCATTTGTCCTATTAGGTCTTTACAGTATTCAATGAAGTCACTGATTTCTATCGGTGTCTCAAAATGATTAACCATCTTATCGGCCTTCTTCAAATGATATGGGGTATCCGCAATTGCAGAATTAGCCAAACATGCTAATTTTACAAAACGACTCTTCCAAAAACATGCTTCTTCCTTCCATCCATTGATGTTGCCTTTTTGTTGTTCCACCTGATTCATCAATTCATTCATTTTTTCATGCTCTTATTGTAAGGCCACCTCATATTCTGTAATTGTCTCTTTCATGTGGAGTTTATTATTTTTGATCACATCTTCATATCGCTCAGATGTCATTTTCATTTGCTGCCTCATTTCTTCTACTAGTCGCATCGCATTACTCTGGGTTAATTTGGCATTCTTGAGCTGCTCCTTAAGTTGTTGATTTTCAGCCATAGCTTTATCTCTTTCTTGCCTTTGGAGCCCTAATTCCTTGTTTACGGCCCCCAGACAATGCTTGGTCTTCAGTAGGTAATCATGTTCCATCTTCATCTTTTTGTTAGCCCCCTCGAGGATATGGTCTTTTTCAACATTTTCTCGCTTCAAGGCTGCACATTCATGGCGGGTCTCTCTCAACTTAGCTTCCATCTTCTCCCTTTCCTTTTCCATCTTTGTGATCTTAGCTTTCATTTCTTTTGTCTCTTCATTTTCAATCAAGACTGAGGCTGAAGATTCATCAACCAAAGGAATTGTCGGGGTCTTGAATGGCAACTTGATTTCCTGAACTCTGTCTTTAACCCATTGGCAGTAACTTTCCTTGGCTGCACAACTTCTAACTCCCAGTTCTTTTCCTCTTTGGATGATCCTATCCCAAGCACTTCGGATCTTCTGAAGTGACTCGGTGCTTTCCATGTCATCATAGTAAAGAACAAAAGAGGTTATTTAGACTTCCGCAGGTGGTCCCATCATAGGGTAACCAAGTTGTCGCTATGCCAAGACTGGATTATAGTTGATACACCCTCGTGTACCCATGAGGGGTATGTTTGGAAATCTTCCACATTGGTAGATGATAGCCTCTATATCTTTCCATCGAGGATACCATCTGATCTGTTTTTCATCCAATTCTACCAAATGGTCCGCCCATTCACGGCTGCTCTTATTCTTTAGCTGGTACATGTTGAAGTCAGTGATAGGACACTCTGTTCTGTATGATCTGTTAAAAATATGAGTTGTGAGCTAAACATATAACATCAGCAAGCAACAGAGGATTCTCTTGCCATTCTTTTCGTGGCAAAAGTTCAAGGTGCAATAAACATCTGTGAGAATGGCTGGAACCGGGTTGTTGGTGTTAAACTTGCAAGTTAGGAAGACATCAATCGCTATATAATCCACATAGTCATCAATATTAGGGAACAAGACTAGGCCGTAAATGGTGAGGGCTAGCACATCTATGAAAGCATCTCAATCTCCACTTTTGGCTAAGTGACGCATATGTCTCTCAAGGTATTCTCTTGAAAATCCTTTGGTTCCATTCCTATTCTGTTGCGTACCTTGTAGGTCGCTAGCGTACACTGTCAGAACATTTGCTACAGTCTGAATGGATGCGTAGTGTCCTATATAAAAGTATGGCTTTTTACCCTCCAACGACAAACCCAGAATCTGCTCAAATTCTTCCAAAGTGAGGGCTAGCTGGAAATCCTGAAAGGTGAGACATTGAAGAGGCGGGTCATAATATTAGGCCACTGCAGTGATCGCTTCCACTTGCACATTCACCTCTAACAAGTCCAGAATCTTCCCATACTTTGTTACGAGTGTCAAACGTTAGATCTTCTTTAGCATTCGGCCCATAATCACCAGGCTCTCAGTGTTAACTTTCTTGGCCTTGAGTCGTAGAGTTTTCTTCAAATTCATATCCTTGTGATCTGATCCCATATTTCTTTCCATCAAAAATACTCACTTCAAATCTTGATTGAGTTTAACGATTCTCTAACAAATTTTCCTGAGGAATGACAAAGAGATTAGAGTGTAGTAAGAAGCATGATGCAAGGATGCAAAGTACTATTATTATATTTTTATTTATTTCCTTTAGAATGAATGTAAAATAGTTGGTCCATTAATAGTAACTTGCACCCCTTTTTTTTCAAAAAAAAAATTCTCCTTTTATTTCCAAGTAAAACTTGTCTTTGAGGAGGGTGCGGTTAGGTTTGTCACATTAATGGATCACACTACTTATTATGTATATGTACAAAAGCAATAATGACATGTATGAATTTGAAGGTAAGAAGAAGGTATGCTCCCTTTGTGCCCTATGAGATTGCCTTAAATTTGAGGAGTTCTACCCTAAGGTTCTATGAGTCTTTCTGATTCGTGAGAACTCTTGTTGGATGGCTCTTCTATTCTAAATGTCTCTAGAGCTAAGTCCCATTTCATAATGTTGACCACAAACAGTGGGTAAACCACTAAGTGCGGGACATTTATGAAAAAGGCACACTCTAGATGAGGTTTTCGCAATAACTAAATAGGATGTACATCCAAAATGGCTATCACTACGCAACCTCTACCTAACTTAGGTTTCACTCAGACCCGGGTATAAGGCCTCACTCGAATGTGTGTGAGAAATGTGTAAGTGCAGTGTGTGTAGGGAGCATACAAACCTTTATAAACCTAAAAGCTACCTACATTCTGCAAAACAAACACAAAACAAATTCTCACAAAGCCTCTATCCTAAGGTTTGCATAATAAATAAATAAAAAAAATTAAAATAATTAATAAATAAATTAAACAAAGAAAGAAAAACAAAATAAAACAAAAAGGATAAAACGAACATGTAAATGTCACAAAAAATTGCACTACTAATTTACAAAGGCTTGACTCTCAAGAATCCCCAGTGGAGTCACCATCTATCGCGACCGGGATCGCGGCGGGATAACGACTTAAATTACAAAAATTAAAGAGTCGCCACTAATTTTATTTTTATCGGAAAAAAATAGAAAACCTAAAAAGATGGTCTATGTTCAAAAACTCAGGTTCGGGAGTCTAATTATGCACAATGAAGGGTGGAGACTTAACCACACAGCACCCCTAATACATTCGCCCTAAGACGGTTACCTCAAATCAATTGTGCAATTTTTATAACTTTTAAAAATATTTATTTTATCCATTTATTAAAAGATAAACTAAATAAACAAATAAATTATGAAAATTTAATTTCGGCTTGACAGAATAAAAATCTTGCTCCTACGTATCCTCGGGTATAATGAGGAATTCAAAGTCACGTCGTTCTTTAGAAAACGATTGTGGGTTGTTTATTTTTAATTTTGAAAATTTATTTGATTTTTTTATTATTTTAGAAAAGAAAGAATCGTCAAGTTGTCGCAACTCAGACAATTCTAAAATTTACGGGATTAACAAGCTGTCGCAACTCAGCTAATCTAAATTTATTTTTTTTAATAGGACTCAAACATTTGATTCCTTTTTAGAAAACGAACCATCAAGTTGTCACAACTCAGATGATTCTAAAAGCCACATGATTAACAAGCTATCACAACTCAGCTAATCCCGTTTTATAAAAAAAAAAGACTTTCATTTAAAAAAAAGTACGAGGCCACTATTTAAAACAAATATCAATAAGATAATAAACATGTCAATAAAAAAATTAACAGAGGAAAACAAGATATTATTTTTTTTATAAAAAGTCAAATATCAACATTTTTATTGTATCAACAACTAAAGACTCAAAACTTAAAGAGAGGAAACCCACAAAAAAGTTGCTGGCCCAAAATAAAATAAAACTTAGATATAAATTAAAGCTTAAAAAAAACATAAATCTGGTAATAACAGCTCACTAAACAAAAAAAAAAAAACTGATGCAAGCTTTTATTTAAAGCCCAAACGACCCAAAATCACATAGCCCAATACAAAACAACTAAATCATAATCGAAGCTCATTCAAAAAAAAAAAAAAACCAAACTAAAATCCTAAGCCCAAATAAATAAGATAACCCAACCCATCAAGTGAAGACAAGTGAAATACAAAAGGAAGGGTGTTGGAATAAAACGTAAAAACACAAAAAAAAAAAAAAAAAAACCAGTAAATAAATAATAAATAAGTAAATAAATTTAAAAAAAAAAAGAAGCTTCAGGATAAAATTAAACAAAGGAAAGGAGAGACATTTTGTCTCTAAACCATTCACGAAATAGAGAAACACAAAAGGATAGGAGGGCTTTAATGGAGGCTGGGACGGTGGACATGGTGGCTCTGGATGGTTCGCGTGGAGGACGGTGGGTTGAAGGGACGTTCACGGCTGGTGGGGTCATGATGGGGGTCCATGGTGGCTGCCGTAGAAGGGTGTTATTCTGGTGGTTGGGCGTGGGTGGATTCAGTGGAGATCCGAAAATGGGAGACAAGGGGGCTGCTCGTGGTGGTTTCGTGGTGGTACGGTGACGTCGCGAAGGAGGTTAGTGACGGTGCGGTGGATCTGGAGGATGGTGGTGCGGGGTTGGATCTGCGAAGGGTTGACCGTGGTGAGTCTCGGTTGGGTTGGGGTTCCGTGGAGGGTCACGGTGACCATGGCCGGGGCCGTTGGGCGGTGGTTCGGTGGTTGTTAAAGGTGGTGGACGGTGGGTGTGAATGAGGAAGAGGCTAGTTCTTGGGGAGCCACGGTGGTGGATTTGGTGGTAGGAAGTGTGGGTGTTTCGGTTTGGTCGGGGTTGCCGCGGAAGGGCTTCGTGGTGGGTCTTGGCCGGCCGGCCATGGTGGGCTTCGTGGTGGTGGATATGGCCGGTGGATTTGGTTTAGGGTTGATTGGGTTTAATTTTCTCGGGAAAATAATGGTGTTATAGGTTAGCGAAATGGTGTTTGGCGTGTGATGGCGATTTAATTTTTGTTTTTTGGCTGGTTTTGGGGTTGTTCGGCGTGGTAAGGGGTGCTTCACTACCGGTTTCACTATGGCTTGGGGGTAGGATCTATTTGGTCACGGTGGGGGGGGGCCGTGGTGGGTTGGGTGGACGGTGGCTTGGTTGAAGGGATTGATCCTCTGGTTTGTTTTGATTTTCTGGTTTGTTTGTTCACCAAGGTAAGTTCGAATTTTGGTTTTGGTGAGGTTGAAGTTCATGTGTTTCTGTTGTGGATGATTGAGGTTGGGATTTAGTAGGGTATAAGGTGTTTGTAAGAAGAGTGCTTCTCTTTTTTTTTAGTGGTCATCGAACAGGAATGGGGAGAATGAGAATGTATAGATAGTTCAAGATTTACATGCTCCTGAGTTCAAATCAAGAAGGAAGAGGTTTTTACCTTCAACTTGAGAAACTATCCTTCTCTTTGACTCTTGTCTCTCCCTCTCTGTTTCTGATTCTTTATGCGTTTAGAAAAAAAAATTTCCAACTTCTCTTACTTTTGCTATCTACCCCGATACCCCCTCAGTCTAACCCCCTCAAATTCTCATTCTCCCTCTTATATAGACAGACTATCACGATCCAAACAAAACCAGCATGAGGAACAAAACTGTGTGATGGGTGCAATGGAATTGTAGCTGCAGTGGTGAAAGTGGGGAGTACATAGCATTGCCCCTGCAGCGGCATTGTGTACGTGAGAGAGTGAGTGAGCGTATGGCCAGTGCATGGTGCCTAGTGAGAAAAGGAAAAAAGAGGAAAAGAACAAGTAAAGGCAAAATGGATTCACTCTCAAAATAAGAAAAAAAAACAAAAGGGGGTAGGCAGAGGGTTGCAACGACAGCCCTCCTCTTTTATTTATTTATTTATTTATTTATTATTATTATTATTATTATTATTATTATTATTATTATTATTATTATTATTATTATTTTGAATCACCATACCTATTGGGCTTAAACAAAATTTTGGATCCAAAAAAAATGGATTAAAAATTTTTTGGGTCAAATAAGAAAAGAAATGGACTAAATAAAATTTGGACCACACAAAAAAAAACAAAAAAAAAAGGTTAAATAAAATTTGGACTGAACAAGAAATGAGCTAAGTAAAAAGAAATAATCATCATGTTATTAATCTTATTTTTTTTATTTTTTTAATTATGTATTAAGATGTTTTAATGATTCGGATAAAATTGAGTGTTCACAAAATATTTTTCTCATTTTACTGCTGAGAAATTCATTCTATTTGAGAAAAATATTTTCTTTCCTTTACTAAGAAGAGCCTTTAGAACACAAACTCAAAGGGATACATCCCGAAAAGGGTAAAATCATTTCTCAATTCTTTTAATATATGCTATTTATTCATCTCCTTTTAAGGGGTTGAGTTCAATTGTGCGAATAAAATGCCTAACCAAAAGGAACGTCATAGTCTAATCTAGTAAAATAAAATAAAAGCGCTAGCGTGCATTTAAGTATGAAAAATGTTCAGCTAAAAAATATATATATGAAAAATGTTAATTACACATTACTTACTTACCTATCGTACATATGTTTAATTAATAGAATCAAAATATAGATGTAAGATTATTTTACATATTGTATTAAATTTGATAGGATAAATTAATATAATATATTATGATATTATTAATTATTTGATATAAATATTATATTATATAAACTTATTTATTAATTTTTTTTATATATTAAAATGATGAATAACTTAATTAAATCTTAAAATAAAATTAGATTTAATTAAATTTTAATGTATAAATTTATATAAATACTTTTTTATTATAATTTTAAATATATTAATATTTTTAATCTTTATATATTAAATTTTATACTATTATACATCATATATTATTATATTTAATATTATCAAAACTTATTGTGTTCTTCGTACCAAATGAGTTCGTAAAAAAATTAATTATAATTAAATAATAAAATTTATATAAAAATAAAGTGATATGTGAATGTATATATATAATATAATAAAAATTATTATATGAGTATTTGGCAGCATCTGTTGTCCTAATATAGAAGCGGTGGCTACGCATGTGCCACACACACACAATTTATTCCTAACATATTTGCCGTGTTGCTTTCTGCTTCCTTGTTTCTTCCTCTGCTTCCTTTTCCTTTTCCTTTTCCTTCGTCTCTCTCTCACTCTGTATTCAATGGGCCATTTGTTTCTTTTCGGGTAATGAATTCTCTCTCTCTCTCTCTTGTTTTTGTCTTCTTTTTCTTTCTTCATTTTAATAATCAAAATAAAAAAGCTTCTGCATCGATAACGTGCGGGCCACCTTTGGGTTTGGCCTTTTGTGCATTAGGTCAACAACTAGGAACAGCTTTTGGCCTCTTGTGCCGATTGGCTTAATCCCACCAAATGGAAAAGAGTTCATTTTATGCCTGTGTCTTTTTTATCGTCAGATCACGAAGACAGAGAGATTGTAATTGACAATTGTAATTGCAATGCTAAACACAAAATCAAATAACCAATCCGCGTGTGGATTTGGATTATCTCCAATATTAATATTAATTATATAGTCTTTCTTGGATTGTATTTGCATTTGTATATATGCGTTGCGTCCCATCTCATCCCTCCCACCTGGCACCTATACATGTCCATTTCATCAATCTATTTTCATCTAATTAACTCTACTTTGTTCCTGTTATTTGTCCTCCTAATCACATATTAAGCGTTTTTTATTTTTAATTAATTAATCTATTGTAGCATATTTGTCTTTGAAAATTCTAAACCCACTCCTTTAAGCAAATGAGGGTCCCGTTGAGACAGCCACTTCTTTATGATATATTTTTCTCCTTAATTTACGATTAGATAATGTTAAGAATAGGAGACAACCATTTAGATATTATACATAATAATCTCACACTCTTGGTTATGTTTAGTTTGTTGATATACCTTTTCGTGATAACTGCTATTTTAAACATTTATTCGGTGAAAACAATGAAATTAGTACTCTATATATATATATATATATATATATATATATATATATATATATATATATATATACACACACACACACATATCTGCGTGACTGATTCGGGGGGTTTTTACCAGCTACTCTAATGAATCCTTCAATTTCCAGGGATCCAATCAGTATTGGAAGGATGCATGGTATCCATCTGTGCATTGTGGTAACCACTAACCGGTCATGGATCATTGGAATGGATTATTGAGAATAACATACTCAAATGCTTAATTAATGTACATAAAATAAGAACACCATCGTCAATGTTTTTGTACTTCATACATGTATATAGCCAGTGGCAATTTAATAATGTCATAATAATATGATTGTACAAAGCGTTGCCTTTAGTTACGGCTCCCTTTAAGTCCACTAGGGTAACCTTTTCATCGAGTATAAAGACAAAGGATGATGTTACATGCAATGAATGCATGGTTTTTGGCAGATTAATTCCCCCGTGATCTTAATTATAAAGCAAATACCCACCAAACTTGGTGCAATGCATTTGTGTCAATATTGGCTGATTAATCTCAAAGATTCTTCCTTGACCAAAGGTAGTTACACTATCTTTTTTAAAAAAAAAATTGTCCACATTTAGAGCATGCCATAAATCTCAATAAAGATGTGCAGTGATACTTATATATGATTTATCAATACATAAAAAATACCTTAAATAATTAGATCAAGTGATAAAGTGACTTGTGACTCTTTAAAAATAGACGTGTATTCGAATCTTACTGGAATCATTATTTTAGAAAAGACTTTTTTTTAAGCATAATTTAAATTAAGAGATTAAGTTTTCCTACCTAATCTTTATAGATCACAAAAAAAATTCAATACATAAAAGATCATTAGGAGATTTTAAATCCAAGACTCTTTTTTTACAAATATTATTTTGTTGGATAAACAAAAATTTAGAGTGACGAGAGGCTCTACTCGTTCCAAAGCTAAGAAACTACCAACCACAATGAGAAGATGCTTTTTTTTTACTAATATTATTTTATCCTACTAATTAAGCCAACTTTAATTGACAAAAGTAATATATAATTATTCAATTAATATCGGTCTCCTGCTGGAGAATTTTCTCATCCACTCATTCTTCAAATCTAAAGAAGAATGGTCGAAATTCGTATGAATTACGTAAAGGAGCTAGCCTAAGCTATTCACTTTATTTTAACTACTCCTTTAGGTGAAGCAAGATTGTAGTTTCATTCATGAAGATCATCATGCCCCATAAGCAGTCAATAAAATTTCAGAGGCATGCTTTATTGCAAAATAATATGAAATTCCTTAACTTACCCCATTTAACCCGAAAGTTGTGGTGGATTAACTTGTGGGATCAGTTTTTTGTTATTTGTTGAGTGACAAATTAACTTTAGGTTGGATAGGTTAATGAGTCAAGTCATACGAGTTGACTCGTTTAACTCTTTTTTTTTATTATTTAAAGTGATTTGACTTGTCTAATTTATTTTTTATTAAAAAAATAAATTTAAAACAAGTTGATTTGTCTAACTTATCAAGTCATTATGTTTGTTTAAAAAAAAATAGACAAATTAATCAATCAACATACCATAATCTAGATGAAATGATCTTTTTAACATATTTAATAAAAACAAGTCAACTCGAACTGTCTCTCGTTTACATATCTAACTCATGATAGGATAGAGTGAATCGAAATAGGATGATCTATCTGAACATTTCTAAAAAATCTTAATATTTATTATATGTTTAGCCAAAGTGCCAAACACTCTGTAGTTTACACAACACACACTAGGAAAAGTGTTCAAATGAATGCTCTCATGGGGTGATGCCAAGGGTTCAAATCCCACTTCCCATTACACCAATTAGAAAATCTAGCTTCAAACTATCTATGTCAAAAAAAAAAATTGTGCATTCTTTCTTTTATGACAAAGAAAGTTTGAAGATTAGTTTATCTTAAAAAAATTCATTAAAATTAACTGCTAAACATTTCACCTCAAATTTAGTGCAATACTAAAATTATCCTTAGTTACTATATCTAGGATGTGCCAACTATCATTGAACCGTTGTTTAAACTGATTCTTTAGACTTTAGAGGCCATCCACCTTGTGTTGTGTGTCTAATTAAGTTAATCATTACACTAAAACGAATTTGCTAGCAGATATTCCAGTTCCAGGCTTCTAGCCAAGAAATAGGTTGCTGAGGTGGGTTTCACTCTTAGAGAGAGTAATGCATGCATGCACCAAATACTCTTGCTGAACTCGTTATTTTTTTAATTTTTTTTAACTCATTCATAAATTTATTTTATATCTCATAATAATATTATAATTATATAAAAAATAATTTGATATATCTTTTATATTAATATATAATATAAATATGATATACATATAAAAATTAGACGCAAAACATTTTCATCCTTTATTGCTCCACAACTCCGGTTGGCTCTGGTAACATATGCTTTTGCACAATTGCACTGGAGACGTGAAAAAACGGAGGGTATGTTACACAGCTATCGGTGAATTCTTTAGATTCCGTTCCTATAAAGATTCAATTTAATTAGTTATGATTTATTTTATTAAATAAATGAATTTTAACATAGTACTTAGTTTATTTATATAAGCTGAGTTTAAGTATTTAAAGTTCGATTGGTTTAATATGCGAATAATTCATTTAAAATACACATGTGTATATATATATACACACACACGTCATTATTGTTATAATTTTACATAACATAACAAATTTTTGAAATAGTTTGTAAGCCATTTAAAATGATAATATAAAATAAAATCTTGTATGTGTTAGTTAAATTCCTATATACATATACAGCTAAAAAAAATTATGTATACATGTACAAGTATATTATATAAATAATGCATTGCTCATGAACTGATCTCATTTAATTGGTTCACAAATTTTAGTTCGATTAAAATTTGAGTTTACTTCAAGCTTCATATATTTTAAGTTCAGGCTTTATTCCAGATCCATATATGTTCATGGAACATTTGTTTGCCAATTAGAGGGATTATCGGGGTTTAATCGTACCTAATAATTGAAACCATGGTGGGAAGCAGGTTTTCACGGAAGGCATCAGTAACTGTAATGTAAATATCACAAGTGGCAATAGAATTACATAAAAAGATAGTACAGTGGCGTGGGATCTCTAACTTCCACATTTTCGAAGAAATACCAACTATACTCTATAGCATGTGTTGCCTAGTCCAATTAATTAAGGTTAATTTGATCTCTACAAGGAACGCGGACAGGTCCAGAAAGGCCCTGGCCCTGTAATGAGAAATTTAAGAACCCACTAACTTGTCCATATTAACTTCACACAGGCACAATGGATAAGCACTTTTCAACTGTAAAGGAATAAGAAATAAGACTTTTAATCAATTAAATAAATTTATACATAAAACATCAAATGATTCATGAATGCATATTGGAATATCCTAAAATTTCTTTATTTTAAGATCGTTATATATGACTCTATCATATATATGTTTATGTAGTTTTCATGTATAATGGATGAGGGTTTAAGTCACAGTGTAAATATGTTGCGATCTCTCTGTCTTTTGAATTTCAATCAATTTAAATACTGATCTTTGAGCATTATAAACGGTGAATATGATTTTTTAGAATGATGATGACAGCAATGACGTTATGATATATGAAAATAACATAGAAAACAACCATGGTGACTGTGATGCGGTTCCTCTTGTTAATGTTTTGATGAAGATTTCTCAAAGCCGGATAAATTGAAACACGGGAATTATATTTTTTCCATTAATTTAATGCAAGCGAGATGGGGAAAAAACAAGTGAAATGTTTAAACAAGTCATAGATTATATATTCATCAACTAGGTAATAAATAATTGATTAAAATGCAAATAATTTATGTAATTTTAATTTTGAGTAGATATTTAATATTTTAAGAGATTCGTCTTGTTACATTAAAAGTATAAGCACTTAAATAAAAAATAAGTATAAGTTGTTTGATGAAGGATGGAATCTATTACTTCATCATCACATCCCAATCTTAAATTGATGTTAGTGGTAATACAAAATTTGTTGACAAATATTTTAATATATATTGATTCAACAATTGTGTTCATATGCTAATTTTATGATTGGGTAATTATAATTTTAATTAAAACATTTAAATTTGTAAATTTTGGATGGAATGGATTATTCACTAATTAAAATTTTAAATTACTTAATTGTTTAAACTTAAATCACATGGTATTATTTGTCAAAAATCTTTGCATTTTGACCTACATATTTTAATCATTTTCATTTTTTTACTAGTTGCTTGGGTTTGGAAATCACTTTCAAAATATTGTTTTGTTACTTTTTATTGTTTTTCGTTTGGATCAAACTTTCAATATTAAATCCAAATGTTGACTTGTTATATAGCCCTAGAAGTGTCAAGGAGTAGTCCAATTCTTTAACGGTTTTGATTTATCCATTGTGGTAGGACTTATAAAGTTCCGATACCTCGAAATGAGAAAAAATAATCCAAATTTTTAAAATGTTTAAATTATGGAACAGCATTATATATTGTTTCATGAATTAGAATAGTTATGAATTAGAACTGTTATACGCATATACATTGCACTGTTTCAAGTTTCCTAATCTAGAAATAACATAAAGACATATATAGCAGCGACTAATAGAGACGAGAAAAATACAAGTTCACATTTATATCTGTATCATATATATATATATATATATATATATATATATATATATATATATATATATATAAATATTTGATTGGTTCAAATAATTTAATACTTATTTTTTTAAAATAAAATTTAAAATTTAAGTCTTATAAATAAAAAAAATTAAAATTAAATTTTTTTTATATCTTTATGATTTGACCTAACTCGATTCTGAATTAATAAAAACTTAATACAACCGCTGAATACCAGAGATTTACAGCCAAAAATATACGGATGAGATTTGTGAAATTGTCATATTGTATCGAGAGGGTGCTTGATTAGTTTGGATTCTAATGCGGGCAAAGAAAGAAAACATTAATGTACCAAAAAAAAGAAGAAAACATTACAGAGATGGACTGGACAATGAGCAGGTCCATATTGGAACCGAGTCATTGGTGTTGTGATAGATTCCAAGTAATAATGGGCTTGGATAGACCATGGATTGGATTTCACTATAGCCAACAAGAAGACCCATAAACTGTGAAACTCTTATTATATCAGGCTACCATAACTACAAGCATATTTTTTTCCCAAAAAAACTTCGTGTGTGTTCTTGTTAGATACTTGATTTTGCTTGAGAAGTGAGTATACAGTAAAGTGCTTATGTTATTTAGGTATTATTATTAAAAATCAATTTTTGTAAAAAAAATCAATTTTGGATGTGTAATTACCAAAAAGGAGTATTTGGTTGTGTGTTTGGTTGAAATTTTATTTTTTTAGTTTTTCAAAATATGCATCCAAACATGATTTTCTATTAGAGAAGCAAAAAAAATAGTTTTCCACCCAAAATCACACTGGGATGACTCCACATGATTCTATGTTATAGATGCAAAATATGTTGGCACCATTTCTTCAAAGGAACTTCTTCATGGTTCAAACGCAGAAGTAAACATGCAAGATTTCAGGGTTCCCACAGTCGTTTCTCATTTTTATTAACTGGATGTTAATTTTGTACTTTGAATTTAGGATCTCCAAAGAAGCATGTCAGTGGCCACCATTATGATTTATGAACTTTAGAGAAAATTAGTTTTATAGATTGGAGTATTGGACTAATGTGAATCGCGGAAGACAATGGTAATCGCGGAAGACAATGGTGCACATAACCTAACAAATGAACTGCGTTTTAGTCATGAGTGTTGGTTGCAATCCTTCAAACTCACCTCTGCTATTGACAAGTCCAGACTCCAGATCCTCTCTTATAAGAGATTACGTTCATTTGCAATCTGGAACATATTTCACCGAGTTTGAAGAGGGGAAAAAAGAAAAAAGAAAAAAAAGAACGAAGATAAAAAGGAAATAATACAACGAGTTGAGACATAATTTCCAATACATACATTGATATAGAATTGTAGTATCCCAACTGCACAATCAGTAAATACATACGAATATAAATCAAAATTGACAACAAGCTATTTTTAATTTTGAACCAAAAGTGCTGAAGGACACCCATGAACTACCTTTGAACCAATTAAACGTCAATTAACATTGGTTCATCAGCTTCCAATATGACTTTTAACTTTCAAATAAGACGTATGCTGAAGAAGACAGTATACATTTATAATCAGTAGAGCAACTGTTTACGAATCGAAGAGAAAGTTTACTTACACAGGAAGCAAATTCATATGAGCCCAAAACTGCTACAATATTGCTTAAGAAAACAATAGCTATAGAGTCTTCTTTTCCTACTCTTCCTCTCAAGATTGGAGTCTTGATCCCTGTTCTATATTTTATAAATGATTCCCCAAAGTCAGCTCTCATTCAATTTTGTTCATATTCCACATTGTGGTTGATTGCCATAACAGACAACTAGAGATCAAAGAAGAACTACTTCTTTGGACAACTAAAGCAATGAACAAAACTAGCAAGGGGGGAAAAGCTACAAAACTGGTTGGTTATTTGAATTTACCATGCCCTTCGTAACGGACACCGTGTCTTTTAAATAGGGCTGCACACAGATCAGTCAATCCGACTCAACCCAACTTTATATTTTTGAGTTGGTTTGGATCATCGGGTCAAATCCAATTAACTAGATCAATGGTTAGTTCTAGTGACAGGTTTAAAAATGCAACTTGTGAACTCGACCCGACTATTCGATAACCCGAATAAAACATTGTCGTTTTGTGCTAGAAAGAAACTTCACAGCCATTCCATTTCCCAATTCTTCTTGATTCTAAACCCTAGCCCCACTCCTTGCCACCTTCGTTTGTCCTCCCCAATCCCTATGTTCTTGATCTTGAACCCTAGCCCCCCACGTTTCCATTCTTCTTGATACATGCTTCTGCGAGGTGCGTTGTTGGGAGAGGTGCGCGGATCTATGTCATTATCCTCCGAGGTGCGTGATTAGTTTTGCCAAAGATAACAAATCATGCAAAGACTTGGATCAAGATCAAAGACAGTGAAGGAATGGACGTAGGTTTATGCATTGATGGAGTGGTGAAGGAGAAGACCAAGAACTCGAAGTTGACATTGACAAAGATTTGGGTTTTGCAAGATCTATTTTTTGTTCCATGTATTTATTGATTTGCTATGTGTAATGTGTATTTTTCTGATATGAGTTTGGCACCTTGAATGGATTGCTGCTGAATGGCGGTGGTGAGGGAAGCCCATTTTTTTGACAGAGATCTTGGAGGTGATGGTGAATGGCGATGGTGAGGGGAGCCCATTTTCTTTGTCCTCGGCATCCACGACGCAATCATCAACTTTCTGCCGCTTCTTCTCACACAAAAAGTATGACCAATTTCCCGATCCATGTCCAGCAGCATTAGAGCTTTTTATTGTTGTGGGAACTGGGACGCTGTCAATGCTGACGAGATTTATGATTTCTGACAGAGAAAAAAAATAACCTGATCACTCGACCCAAACCAACCCATCTATATATTAGTTTGGTTTGGTTTGGATTATCTAATTTTTTTTAAAAAAAAATCGACCTAACCTAACCTGACATCAACTAATTAGTTTGAACTTTTTTTTCTCTTAAACTTGAACTAACTTAACCCTTGTGCAGCCGTACTTTTATATACAACTTCCATCACATGTGCTCTTTCCATAGAAGATAGAACTAAAAAATCTAGGTATGCTAAACCAAAAAAAAATAAATAAATAAAAAATCTGGGTTTGAAACCAGAAGTAGGCGTCACATTTGTGTGGTAAGTAAAATAATTTTCATTCAGATATTTTTTGACCAATTTTAGGAAATAATATATACACTTTTTTTTATACTTCATTTAATATCATTTTATCATATTTATTTTTCTTATCGTTTTATCTCTCAATCATATATCCTTAAAAATAATGTATATAATACTTATACCTTAAAAAAAAAATATAAGATCATCATTTTTCTAAGTAAAAAGGTCAAATTTCCTGTTTGGTAGGCAGCAAGTAGCAAGTAAAAAACGTGATTTCCCGTTTGGTAGTATATTAAATCAATATATTATTCATTCAGAGAATTCCACGGTAAAGTTAGCAAACATTTGATCCGAATTTTAGGAAATCAAGATACGAAAATAAAGACATCATTATGTTTGTGGGCAGTAACAATATTGTAGTTAAACAACAGAAATAAGTGTCTAAATAATATGTTCAACAAAGTAAAACAGAAACTATGCGTATTCATCAAAAGTTGAGTAATCCTTTTGATTGAGGGGTCAACATTACCTGCTCCTGCTTCTGAGAGATGCCTTTGACAATATTTTTTCATTTTCCAGACACAGTTATTAGTGTTGTGTCAACATTTATCCTCAGGGCAAGTAGCAATTTAATGAAAGACAGTCATGCACCGGGTATGCTAAATAATTTACTCAAAGTTTGTCAGTGGGAGTGAATAGTTACTCACAATCCTTGATTGTAGTTGAGGCTGAAAAAAATCATTAATTTTTTAATGATCGGATTCCAATCAGTTTCTGTCGAGTGGGAGTGAATAGTACTCCTTGTCCTTGATTGTAGTCATGTGCAAGAGTATGCATTATTAGAAATATTAATAGGTGTGTGTTTTGTTTAGTTGTAAAAATTTTAATTATTTTAATAATTAATTATTATATAATTTTTTTATTATAATTAATTATAATTAATTTATTTTTATATTTAGATATATTAGTTAAAAAATAATTTTAAGTTAATTTATTTTATTTGGATAATATAAAAAAATTAATTTTTATGTATTAAATTATTAAAATAGATATAAATGACTAAAAAAGTTATTTAATTGAGAACAAAATAATATTTATATCTCAAAGTATAAGAATAATATACAAACTAAAATTATAAGTTTCGGTATGTGTTTGAGATAAATGTAAATATTTTATTATTTCAATAATCGATTATTATATAAAATTTTTTGTTATAATCGATTATAATTCAATTAGTTTTATATTTGAATATGTTAGCTAAAAATTAATTTTAAATTAATCTATTTTGTTTGGATAATATAAAAAAGAATCAATTTTATGTATTAAATTACTAAAATAGTTATAAAATGATTGAAAAAATTATTTGATTAGGGACAAAATGATACTTATATTTTAAAGTATAAAGAATAATCTATAAATTAGAATCATAAATTTCAATCTTCAATAGTATGAAAAAAAAATAATGCATTAAATTTTAAATTTCATTTAAAAATTAAAGTTAATTTTGACAAACATATTATAATATTATTAAAACAACTTTTTTCCAAGAAAAAAAACTAAAAAAAACTAATCTAAACTTTACCAAGCATGCTTTTAATCTTCTATCATTATGAAAAAAAAATTATATTTTATATTAAATTTCATATAAAAATTAAAATTAATTTTATCAAACATAATTAAATACTATTATAACAATATTTTAAAAAAACTAAAAAAAATTAATTTAATTCTTACCAAATACAGACTAGATCTTTTAAATACATTGCCCAATGCATATAGCAGAGAAACAGCGTCCAATAAATTGGCAAGTAGCTGAGTTAAGTACCCCATAGAGTATTTTTCTTCACAAATAGTTGAATAAAATACCAGTGGTATGACCATAAATTTACAGAGAATTGGCCCACGGCTGCTGAGTATGAGCTCATTATACTTCAAAAATCATATTTTAAGTAGCAACCACAGCATTTTTCAATTAACCAAATAATCAATTAATAATCAAAATGAGTCTATTAATACTCTCAATTGTTTATCAGTATTTTTTATTAACTTCTCATAATTTTATAAAAAATAAAAATATAATTAATTAATAAAAAGTGTGAATAGACAATTAAAAATTTCAATAAACACAATTTAGGAATCGTTGTAACATGAATCCACTAACAATGAGCAGACTCAGCTCAGCTCCACACAAGGGATGAAGATGGGATGCTCTGCCTTCACTTTCAGTGGGTTTAAAAAATAAGGCAAATCACGAAATGACGACAATCCTAGTACCTACTAGTCAGGTGAGGGGATTCGTCAATCTTTCTGTATCAATGTTTTGAAAAATGATAATAAAAAATAGTAATAATTTTGATCAAAATGGTCTTACCCATAAATTTACATAACATCCACCAATCTTATGGACGCGGACAGTTGAAGACTTTGAAATGGTTCGAACCAACACGGTTACGACGTGCACAACACTTCCTTTACTTTGTCTTTATCCTATCCAATTTGAATAGGCATCACTTTGACTCCTGCATCATATTCAAAAATGCCATCGACGAGTGGTTCCAGTCCTTTTCGATCATCTCATTGTCAATGCCTTTTCCCCACCGCATCTCCACGCCACACAGTCATACCCAAACCAACGAGCATGCCACCAATATTATATTAGTTAAACTTAAATCACTCTAATAAATAATTAACAAAACAGTAACAATAATAACATAAACGAAACAAACTAGCATAGAGCCCCATAGTAGCACCGTTCTTATCAGACTGAAACTGAAACCCAGAAGAGAACAAGGAACAGAAAAAACTGTACTGGGCGTCACCATGGATAGGTTGGTGAAAGCAGATGTGAAGGAATTGGAGCTGAATTTCCAAAAGGGCCAAAAGTGCAGCACATCGTTCAAGCTCACCAATCTCATGCACACCATGACCGTGGCAGTGTCTCTAACCATCACAAATCCTTCTTCCGCGTTCTTCATCGACCCTCCTTTCTCCACAATCCCACCCCTTTCTTCTTCCTCATACACCCTCACCCTCACGCTTTCTCACCCCTCCGACCAACCCCCTCCTTTCTCCGATGCCGTCACCGTCCGAACCTCCATGCTCCTCGCAGACACCACCAAGCCCCCCCACCACCACCACCACGATCTTCGCCGTCTCTTCTCCAAACCGGGGTCCAAAGTCTTCACCGACGCCGTCATCCCCGTTTCCCTGGTGGGTCTCCACGTCGCCGAGTTCCTCATCTCCCACCACGCCCAAATCCCCCAAAGTTTCAACCTTTTGAAGAAAGCCATATCTGGGTATGCTTCATCATCACAACTCACCAACTTGCTGAACCACGCCGTTGAACATGGAAACACGGATTCCGTCGCCACTTTGATCGATGCTGGCGCAGACGCAAATTTCAAGGACTCAAACGGAAAATCCCTTATGCCCTTGGCAATCCGTGCTGGAAAAATCGATGTTGCGAAGGTTCTGGTAGCTTCTGGTTGCAGAACCGACAACTCGAACGACTTCGTTTTGCACGAAGCCGCAGCAACGAACAGGGTGAATTTTATGGAGCTTTTCTTGGAATCTCTCGGTGAAGCTGGTGTGAATTCGGTGAATTCAGAAGGTAGGACTCCGATTCATGTGGCGGCGCTTTGCGGGCACGTGGAGATGATTAGGTTTTGCGTTTCGATCGGAGGGAACCAAAACGGTGCGGATTGGAAGGGTTGGACCCCACTGCATTGTGCTGCTTCAGAGGGTCACTTGAAGGCAGTGGAGTGTTTGTTGGAATGCTCCAACGCGAAGCACGTTGTGGATAAAGAAGGGAAAACGGCGTTTGCGGTTGCGGTGGAGAATGGACATTTGCACTTGCTTCATTTGTTGCGTTGGGATGACGTGTTGTTTAGGGCTGCGAGGGTTGACGATGTTCATGGGATGATAAGTTGCTTGGCTGGTGGGGCGGTGGTGAATCGGAGAGACCAGAATGGTTGGACCCCTTTGCATTGGGCTGCGTTCAAAGGTAGGATTAAGAGTGTGAAGATGTTGCTTGAACATGGTGCTGAGGTTGATGCTGTTGAGGATCATGGGTACACTCCGTTGAGGTGTGCTGTTGAGGCGGGGCATTTGCAAGTTGCTCTGTTCTTGATTGCTCATGGCTCTTGCGCAAGTCTTAAGAGCTTTGATTTTCAAGGTGTTGCCCCTCTTAAATTGGATTCTTTTGGAAAACATGTAGCTCTTGAATATCCTCTGGATCATGATAAAGGAAAAGCATAACCAGATAAATTCTTATCTGAGTACAGTGTATTATATCATTATTTAAATATTTAAATTATTATTTGATATATATAAAAATATTATTAATAATTAGTATAATTTTATAATATTTTTTATTATTTTATACAAGTTAAATAATAATTTTGCTTAAGTACAAAGCTTGGCAAGCTAGCTGTTTGTTTTTTCCGGCAAATTCATGTAATCCAGTTACTGATTGCTTGAGGATGTGAATATCACAATTCAGTTAATCATCTTGGGTCTGAGATCGGATGTTAAAATAAGTTGCTCCGATCCATTCGGGATCGGTTCGATTTTTAGGTCATTTTTGGTAAACTCGAGAATATAAGTTTCAATTAAGATTTTGTTAACTCAAACAACTTAATCTATTTAACTTTATATAATGTTAAAAGAGTAGGTTGGTCCCATCCATTCAGATTCAGTTTATTTAGACTTAATTCATTCCAGTTATGTAATTTTTAAATTAATATTTTATTAATTCAGTTTGTCTATTTTGACAGATTACAGATTATTTAAACTGACTCATCGTGTTTGATCTATTTTGACACCCGAGATTGATTTCAAATTTTGAGTAGTTGAACTGGCAACTTGCGACTTGCAAGTAGAGATTGAGATGTAGTGCCAGGTGTGGGTTTTAAACTTAGAATTAAATTTTGTATACTTGCTTTTCAATTTAACATTCAAAATCACATTATGGTTTTAAATTAAAAATAACTCCCCCATGGGCCTAATTTTATTTAAATTAAGAAAACTTATGAAAACTTTTATAGAAAAAAAAAAATCGCTTGATAAAATTATTCACATACTATAAATAAATGTTTTAACTATCAATTACAATTTTTTACTACTTGATTGTTCATAACATCAAATACTGATAATTTAAATTTATTTATTTTACTATTTAAAAGAATTGAAAGTAATTTTTTTTTTTATAAATTACTTGCAAAAAGAATAATAGAAAATGGATAAAAAATATGTTTTATTAAAATTAAAAATGAATACTAGTATAAAAACAAAATCACCTTCAATCCACAAAATAAACTTTCATACGTTATTCTTTTACAAGTTCCTAGATTATTAAAATATTTCACCAAACAATTATAGAATCTCAAACCTTTAACGGATGTGAGTACCTAATAACAAAGAGAATCATTAATTAAAATACATAAATATAGACTCTACGTTAATCTTAATATGTCCTAAAAGAAGGGTCATTAAAAAAAGATTATTTTATTTTATTTTTTTTAACTAAATTCCCCTTTTATTATTATTACCCTATTTTTTATTTCAAATGAACCAACCCACGTAATGTGGGCTGATGCTTGTAGCCCAACATCTTTATGTTTTTTTTGTGTTTAAAATTCAAAAGGCTTCCTTTGAGACATGAAACAGAAGACACAGAAAGATTAAAAACCAAGGCATATCAACATGTAGTGAGAATCAAAGAGGAGAAAGAGGTTTAAACCTCTGGTCAGATCTAGGTCATGGGGGAGAGACTGTGGCGCGCGGAGGAGCTAGTGGCACGGGGTGCGGCTAGACTGGGCCGCGCCTGGAGCGGGTTGAGCTGGCGAGTCCGAGTTCGGATCTGGAGCAAGCCGACGGATCCGGCAACACAGACGACGGCACTGGTCGCGGTGCAGTCCGGTTTCGACGATGACATAGGTCGCAGTGCACTGGTCGTGTGAAGTGCTGCGCTCGACAGCGTGTGTGGTCCGGTTGGAGGCGCGGCGGTGAGCTCAGGGCTGAACGGGCGTCGAGGTGCAAAACGACGCGGCTTGGGGCTGTGACGGGGTGGGGTTGAACGGCGCGGGTCTGGAGTGGACAGATCTGGTGGTCCGCGGCGATCCAGTTCGTGACGCTGGCGACGGTTTGCAATGGGCTGCGGCGGTTCAGTTTGGTGGGGGGCTGTGGGTCAGTGGTGGTGATGGGTGGCTCCTGAAGGTTGGTGAAGATGGAAGATGGTAGGTTAAGAGTGGAGGTTTGGTTATGGAGGATGTGGTGTGTTTACTGAGTTGACTCGGTTGAGGTGTGTGGTGGTTTTGATGGTGGTTGTTAATGGTGGGTTTGGTAGTTTTGGGTGAAGGTGGCGGAATGTTGTTTGGAATTGGTGGTGAAATGGTAGAGAGGATGAAGATAGTCTTTTGAAAGAATGCTCTTCGCGTGGTATCCTTCTATGTTACCCGTAGGAAAGGAAATGAGCTTTTTAAGACATTTATTAAGAAAATTCATGCCACATGTCATTTTTTAAGACATTCTAATTCCTTCCATTTTTCAATACTTTCTAATAATAGTAAGGATTTTGAAAAATTAAATTTAAAAAACACAAATATTTGAAATCCATTTAAATAAATAAAGATATTACTATTATCATTATTATAAAAGGAATCAATTCAACTCAACGTTAATAATATTTTTTATTAATTAATAAATTAAATCAATTATCATTATTATATTAAGAAATCAAAAAATGGATTTTCAATCATCATTAATTTCAAATTTAAACGTATGATTATAGGATTTTGAATAATTTATATTGGTTTGTGTATAAATATGAAGTCGTTTCAATTCAATTTATTTTTTAGTCACCATTTTTGTTTTCTTTGTCTGTCTTTTTTCTCACCATCCTTTTTTTTTTTTCCAGTTGTAGCTAAGTTTATGTGAAGTTATCTTTCTTATTTTCTACACTCCCATTAGTAAGTAAGAATTACATTTTTTATTTTTAATCTTTATCTTCTTCATATTCCAATTTTTTAATTTTTCTCTTATATATTTTGATATTTCAAAATATACTTCCATATCGTGATAGTGTTCTCATTTATTTTGACTATCAATATCTTTTTAGATTTTCTATTATTGTAATAGTTTTGTTACTAATATTGTTTTTGGATTTTAGACTCCACGTATTGTCTGACGGCAAAGAAAAAAAGTTATGGTATTTTCTCATTGAATTTTTGTCTGATTATAATAACTACTAATTTTACATGGCACTTGAGTATTAGGGTTAAACTAAAATGGGAGAGAAAAATTAACATGATATTATAATTAAACTAAAATGTATGGTAGTGGTACGGTATCATAAAATAAATAAATAAAAATATTTTTAAACAAAACTATTGGAGGAAAGCATATATATATATAACAAAGTTTGCTTTTTACTTTTAAAATATTTTTTATGCAATATTTAAATACCTACATCACACAAGAGTAAAAATTTTACATGAAATCATATTTAAATTAATTATTAAAATTTATTAATAAAATATATTAATTAATCATATTTTTTGAATATTTTTTCATATATATATATATATATTTTCTGTAATATGTAAATATTTTTAATATTTACACGACACAAGGTGAATACTTTACATGAAAACATGTAATATATTCATTTATAAGAGAGAAAACTTTATAAGAAAGCATAATAAAATTAATTGAATGATTTATATTTAATAATTTTTTATCTATAATTTATCTTTACGTTACAAAGTTTTATACAATTACTAGTGGTTTTTTAATATCTACATTATTTGGTACATCTTAAGATATTATTTTTTATATCTTGCATCAGGTAAAGTTTTTACCCAAGATCAAAATAAAATTAAGTAAAATATAATTTATTATACGAGATATTGTTAAATTGATTATTTTTAAAAAAATATCTATTTTATTCTATTATATGTATTGTTTATTAATATTTAAATATTTTAAGGTCTATCTTGAATTTAAGAAATAATTATATGGAAAAATATTATAATATATCATAGGAGTGATTCTTTTTGTCTTTATAATAATAAAATTAATTAAAATAACTTCATCAATAAAAAACCTAATAATTAACCCATGCATATATATAGCACGAGCTTAAAGTAATAATTAAGATAGTTTCTAAGGAAAATTAAAATAATTATTTATTGTTCTATGAAACATTTAAAAATTGTTAAGTGGTTAATAAATATAGCATTTAATTTTTTTTCTTCTTCATACAAAAGTAATTAAGAGATATACATAAAAATCTGGAAATAATAAAAATATGCTCAGGAACATAAAATACAGAAATTAAAAAAATACAAAATCCAAAAGAAATTATGACTTTATTGCATTAATCTTGAATTAAATAATTAAAAGTTACAATGTAATTCAACTAACATTTTGTACCTATGCAATGCACATGATAATAAGTAAAATTTTTATATGTGTGTGAGATAATTAATATAAATTTTATTTATGTATTTATTAAAATATGGTTAAAAAACTATTAGTTAATTTATAATGTATTATATCAATAATAAGAATATATCATATAAAAAATAAACATAATAGTCAAACAATTAATTTTAGTGTTTAAAAAGTATTATAAAACTATTTTCTAAATAAATAATTATTTTAAATATATATAATGAGTGAAATTATTGACACTTAAGTATGTTTATTCACACTTTTTACTTTTTTTTTTTGGTGCACTTTTAAAATTTATCCTCTCTTAGTTTTTTAAAAGTTATTTTTTTTATTAAAAATAAAAAAGCTAGAGTGTAAATAAGCATGTTAGAGTGTCAATAGTCGCACTCATATATAATTAGTTAATTTAGATTTCCATTAATAAGTTACATTTCAATTAATTTTATAAATTTTTCTTATAGAGTTTTCATCTTGTTATTGTATATATCAATATAATTTCATATCAAGTTTTCAACATTACAAAGTCTCTCTCTCTAAATATATATATATATAAAAAATGAAAAGAATAATGAACAATTTATTTTCTTTTAAATTTTATCACTTTCAGGGTATCATGATTGAATAAGAACCTAATTGCGTACATGCTATTTTAGTAAATATTTACATAATAAAAAATACACAACTTTTAAATGAAGTACCAAAAGTTTTTATATATTAAGTACGTATATATAATGAAAAAGAAAAAGAAAACCCAATTATACAATAAAATTTATTCTTATTGATAACATGAGTCATTAATAAAATAATGCATGCATTATAGATAAGCAATTGAGTCTGATAGAAAAAAATATTAAAAGAACAAAATTCATAAAACAAATGAAGTTAATGGTTAAAGAGAAATTAATTTCAAGTATTAATATGGAGACAGTTCCTTCAAAAACTTAAAACCTAACATGAGTATAAACAAAAAAACTCGCAATAAGAAAAAAATAAATGCATAAAAGGAATAATACCATAATAAAAGTGCAATTTGAAAAATATGAGTGAAAATATAAAAGAGAAAGATTTTAAAAAAATGGAACTTGAAGAAGACAAAGATTAAAAATAAAAAATAAAATCCTTACATGCTCGAGTTTTGGATTTATGGGAGATCTCATAATAATGGAGGTGTAGAAAATAAATAAGATGATTTTATATAAACTTAGCTATATTTGAAAAAGAAAAAAAAAATGTGGTGAGAAAGAAAAGAGATCATAAGACCATCTCGAGTCTATTGCAACATAAAAAACTTCCAAAAAAATGCAAAACATTATCATCAATTATAGTTATAGGGTAATGACTCTTAATCACACCTTTTTTCTTTGTTGTCATAATTTGAGATTGGATAGTAATTGATATCTTGAATGCTGTCATATCTCATATTTGAAATCTACAATATGAAAATATATAAAATAACATGAGTAGATGAAAAGTAGTATAAAAAATTGACTTGAAATTAGAATGACTTACTTTCATATGTATTCAAAAAAGATACCATAGTTAAAGGAACAATTGCACAATTCTAAAATAAAGTAAAAAAATATTTATATAGCACATGGAAAAGAAAAAAATCCTAAAAAGCTTATGCCAATCAATTATTACACTCTAATTAATAGAAAATATTATTTATTATGTAATCAATTGCATTTACTAAATATTTACATAATATTATGAAAAAAATATAGAATAAAAATGGAATTAACTTTTATTCAATTAATCAATTGATTGACATCAATTTTCTTCAAGTAAATAATCAAATAATCAATTAATTTTGCTATAAAAGAGCTTTAATTAGAGTTAATTGTCTTTTATTGATTTTTATAAATTTATTAGACGACTGCAATCAAATTGAATTATTATTTATTGTTTTGATCACTTTTTATTCTAAATTATTTGTTTACAATTTTTTTTGTTTTTCAAATTTAAACTTTTAAAAATTTTACTATTAAAGGAAAGGTTTGAAAAATTTGGAGGGAATTAGAGTTTCTTAGAAGGTGACATATGACATAGGTTTCCTTGATGAAACTTCAATTATATATTAATATAGATATAGATATAGATTAAAACCAATTAAATATAAATTACCTAAATTACCCTAAAATTAGGAGAAAAAGTAAATCCTAGGACAATACCATAATATTTCTATTTTATATATAAAGGATGTTTTGCTTGGGTTGTATAAATAAATCGCTTTTATATAGTATTTGTAAAGATTTTAAATTTTGATTATAATCAAAATGATTATAAACAAAATGCTCAAAAAGAGCTTTTTATTTATTATAATTACTTTGTAGTGTAAAAAAATTAATCATTTGATTATAATCAATTTTGCACACTTTTTCGAAACATTTCATAAGTTACTCAATTTTTTTTATTTTGAAGAAAAAATAATTTTTCTCAAACATACACTAACAAATATATATATATGTATATATTCCTATTTATTTTTCCATGCAGAAAAAAATAAATTAATATCTATACTACTTAATAAAGGGATTGATCGATTTAGTCTCAAACTTTTGTTTCTTATTGTGCCATTATATTTCACTTTTTACATGTTTTATACCAAAAAAAAATATGAATAAAATGATAAAAAAAAATACGAAATAACCACATACTTCCTACTATTTTAAAACTACCATCTCTCACAATATCTTCTTAACCATGTAAGCAAGGTGCATGACATCACATTCACAGTTTCAACTACTCTTACTCACTCACTAAAGAAATGCTTGGATGGAGGGTAGAGGTGAAAAAACGGGCCAACTTGTCTTGTACCGTCTCAACCCGTCAAAATGCGGTGTTAGTTGGGTTGACTTGTTTTGAGAAATGAGTTAAAAAGGTCAACTCATACCGTTTTAGAGCGGGTTAGCGAGTTGACCCGTAAAAATGATAAAATGTAAAAATTTAGGTGAGTTAGGTGGTCAACCCACTTAATCTGCCTAAAAAATTAAAAAATGCATAAAAAATAAAAAAATATAAAAGAAGAGATACAAAAATAGTGAGTCATGATCCTCACTCATAGAAAGAGTAGATGTAGATTTGAAATGGAAAGAAAATATTAAAAAGAGTAAAGAGAAAAGAGTTAAAAAACAAAATAAAAATGTTTAAAAAAAAAAACAACAACCAACGAGTTGATCCACATCCGTTAAAAAATGAAAATGAGTTCAAATATTGAACTCAACCAACTTAAAAATAGTGGTTTGACGGGTCAATTCAATATATTAAACATGTTTTGCCAGCTCTAATGAATGGTTTTAGAAGAAGAAAAAAGAAAAAAAATATTTTTTATTTCTAAATGAAACGAATTATAAAATGTTTATATAAATGAATAAAGGATGATTGAGGGGTTATATGATTATTTTTTATTTTATGTCTTTATATTTTAAAAAAATTCTAATATAAAAAGTATTTACTTAAAATTAAAAATAAGTATTCCCATTTTTTATCCAAAACCCTAATTCTCAAACCTACCCTAAAAAAAACTAAATTAAAGAGAAACAAAAAATAAAAAATGCAGCGATCCACTAGTATTAATAGTTTGGACGCAGAATTTGCATTATCAAGAGGACAATTTTGAATTTTTAAAATTTCAACATCTTTTTTTAAATAAAAGAAGAAACCGCTTTTGACACGACAATCACGCACGAGCATAGAGAAAACTGAGGAACGACCAATAGAATCTGAAACGACACCTCAAAATTCAAAGATCTGAAATTTATAGTTTCCCGCTTGAAAGCGCAAACTCAAAACTCAAAATGCACTTCGGTTGCCACGTTGGCGATCCGCGAGAACCCCCTTCAACCAATCAGGGTTAAGCTTACGCTCTATATAAATCAAACCCAAGCGCACTCTCCCCTCAAGTTCGCAGACTCCGCAAATTCAAATCTCAAAGTCTCAAACTTAAAGAAACCCCAAATACACCATGAGCTCTTCAGAGGCTGCAGCCACAACCACCAAGGGTGGCAGAGGCAAACCCAGGGTTTCAAAGGCCGTCTCCCGTTCCACCAAGGCCGGTCTTCAATTTCCCGTTGGCCGTGTCGCCCGCTACCTCAAAGTCGGTCGCTATGCCCAGCGGGTCGGATCCGGATCCCCAGTTTACCTCTCAGCCGTCCTCGAATATCTTGCTGCTGAGGTTCCTCATTTTGTCGATTTAATTTAACCTTCTTTTATTATTATTATTATTATTATTATTATTATTATTATTATTATTATTATTATTATTATTATTATTATTATTGTTGTTGTTGTTGTTGTTGTTTTTTGCTTTTTCTTTATTCGTTAATTTTTTTTCTTTTTCCTGATGGATTTGAACTTGTGGTTCAGGTTCTGGAGCTTGCTGGGAATGCTGCGAGGGACAACAAGAAGACGAGGATCATACCTCGGCACATTCAGCTTGCTGTGAGGAACGACGAGGAGCTGAGCAAGCTGATGGGGTCCGTGACCATTGCAAACGGAGGGGTTCTGCCCAATATTCACCAGAATTTGTTGCCCAAAAAGGTAGCTAATAAGGGAAAAGGCGAGGTTGGATCTGCTAGTCAAGAGTTTTAGACTCAGTTGCGTAGGACTCAATGCCTTGTTGTGAAAGATGAGAATTGGAATGAACAGCTTTAATCTTGTCATTTTGGTTGCTCTTTCAATGTATTGAGATTAGGGTTAGGATTAAATGGTGTAAATCTTTTCTATTTTGTGAAACGTAATTAGATTTGTTTTGGTCTATAATATGTCCCTTTGCCAGTATTTAGGTTTGTAAAGCTTACGTTTGCTTTTCGTTTCTAAATTGCTAATATTCACATTGCACAGGCTTCAAACTCTGTCATGGTAAAATTGTGTAACATCATGTCTAAACCGTAAACCCTTTAAAATCCATATACTTTGTAAGGGAATATGACCGGCTAGTGATTAGGGAGCACATAATCCTTGAAGCCTTTCCTGCCTACCAATACGTTGTGCGTTGAATCAGAGTCCCGGTACCGTGAAACGGAAATGTAATTACCAATGTATATCTAGAAAAGGCACCGGCAGCGTCTACCCTGAAATTTGAGACTACCAAATTTTACCACAATCTAGACACCAAATTCAAATGTAGATAACATAATTTCACCTAAAAGGGAGCTCCATCAATTCTAGTCAGAGATCAAGTCACACGACCTAATGCACAAGCCAAATTTAACTTGCACTAAATTAGAATACTGGCCCCTAAATCCTATGACTCCAATATCCAAATGCAATCCATGTCTCCAAACAATTCCCGCAGAATGACTTGCCTGATCATGGATGCAGGAATTTCCACTACGCAGGTGGGGCAGAAATGGTTTAAACAGAATCCGAAACAAGTAAAAGGAACTACTTCTGTTTTAGAAGTCACTAACCGAGTAGCAACTACTTTTGTTTAAATACTTTAATTTTGATAAATACTTTTTAAATTGACTCCAAATTGGTGAGAAAGCGAGGGAGACGAGTTCATAACAGCTCATTCAACTAGGAAAAAATGTTGAAGTGATTGTGTATTTCATATAATGGAGGTATGCAAAAAAATAAATTGGAGCCCGATAATAAAATTTGTGTAAATATAATATTCAATTCTATAGGAAAAAAAAAGAAAATCAAATTCTTTGTACGGCTGTGAGAATCGTTAATGAATTATGACTGATCTGTGTACATGAAAATGATTTGACCATTTATGTTTGTCATCTGGTTTTGGGAGTCATAGGTTTACTAAATAGTCTAAATCTTGCATAGCAGATCGGTGTTCTTGTCTTTGAATTCTCTTCCTTACACGATGACAGAAGGACAAACAGGAATTCCCAATTATTCAACAGGTGGATGGGCATACGATGTGTTTCTGAATTTCAGAGGAGTAGATACTCGCGATGGATTTATCATCCCTCTCAACGAGTCTCTGGAAGAAAAAAGAATCCGAACCTTTTTTTATGACCACGACCTTAGAAGAGGGAAACCAATTGACTCCTCCCTCTTCAGTGCCATCGAAGAATCCAGGATTGGCATCGTTGTATTCTGCGTCCTCAACGTATTGCCTTGATGAACTTGTCCATATCCTTGATTGCTGCAAGGGTGAGGAACGGTTGGTTTTGCCGGTTTTCGTGGACGTGGTCAGAAAGGGGCTTATGGTGAAGCCCTTGCTAAGCATAAGGAGCGGTACCAGGTTGAAGAGGAGAAGCTGCAAAGATGGAGGCAGGCGTTATCTGATGCTGCTAATTTGTCAGGCTGGCATGTTGTCAAACAAAGGTATGCGTGTTATCATTATTATTTTTTCTTTTCTTTTTTCCTCACTTGCACCGCACACTAGTCTAATTTGCTTCAATGTGTGAAACTGAAAAATCTAAAAGAAAATTACTGAAATTGAATTCGATAAAAATGTTTTCATCTTAAGAACATTTAAATGATCAATTATATTATGTGAATAAGTGAAAAGTCATTGACTAGTTTTTTTCTTTTTTTAATCTTAGTTACCCAGTGTTTTAATTGTTCCTAACCAATAATTTCTTTTTTTTTTTTATAATTAAAAAAATGACTTTCTTTTTAATACATTTGGTGAACTTCTTGTTTTTAAGAGTGTCTTAAAAAAAGACACATTGTTTTGGAATCTACCATTACAAAATAATTTGTACTTTTTTTTATCCAAATTCGCATTTGGTGTTAGCTCACAGCAATTCATTTTCTGTAACGTGGCACGCTTGAATCTAAATATATGTTTATTGGAGTGGTCTCCAGAAAAATCAATCACACCTTTTTACCTATTGGTAACCTCCTAGTTGGACTGGAACCTCAGCTCTAAAAAATAAACCAACTTCTAGAATTGGAGTTTGATGAGAGAACCACCAGGGTAGGGATTTGTGAAATGGGTGGAGTACGAATCTTATTTTAATTTTACAGTTTAATACGATGTGATATAATATAGAATAAAAAATTTGTTTACAGTGTAATGTGTAAGACATAATATGTAATAAAATTTAAATTGATATAAATGACATAATTATTCTTAAAAATTATATTTTTCTTCCCTTATCACACACACATATAAAATAAAAAATAATTCTACAATTTAGTGTGTAAGACATAATATGGAATAAAATTTAAATTGATATAAATGACATTATTATTCTTAATAATTACTTTTTTCTTCTCCCATCACACACACATAATTTGTGTTTTTGGAAATACTGTTTAAGATTAATTTTGGTATAACAAAAATCATGATAATATTTTTTTTTTTACCAATTTTGATAATATTATTTTATTCTTTTACGTAAAAGTAGAAGCTTTTATCATCTCATTCATATGTAGGGTGCATGAAGTTTGAAGGTTGGATTTAGGTTAGATGAAGTTAAATAAGTTAGGATTGGGTAGATTATTGAAGGGTAATCTTTGTTAATTTATAAACTGAACAAAGGTATATTAAGTAAAAAAAAATGTCCATTCTACAAAAATATGATATCTCATTCATTCCTTTTTTATGGAAGAATGAAATTCCACAAATTTGTATAATAGAATTTGGAATAAGAATATCATTCCAAATTTATTTTCATTAGCAAACGTAGAAATCCTAATTTCAAGATTGAATATAGAATAACATTTCGTTCCTTCACACCAAAAATAACATAAAAATTTTAGTTAAAAATTGATTAAATTGATTCAATCTAATCCAATACAAAACAATATAAAAAATATTATTTAGATTGATTAATTTTTCGACTCAAAAACAATTCAAATCAAACTACGAACATTCCTAATAGACAGTAGACAACAAGTCAACAACTACGCAAATTTATTAGGGGTGTCAAAGGTTGGCATACGGCACTACCATTCGGCCAAGATTTTTGTCCTACCATTCGACCAAATAAATTTCAAATACAGATTTTGTCACCAATTTAAAAATTTCCATTTAAATTTATGTAGTGTAAAAAAAAGCAACTCTTAACAGTTATTTGGCCAGCCATTCTACATTATGTAAGGTTCGGCTAGATTTTATTAAATTTATCCATTTTGTTTAAGAATCTAAGTCACCATCGGCCTACCATTTGACACTCCTAAGCCTTATAGAGTCTAGATCCTGTACAACTATTTTCTAAATTGTGACCCAACAACTAATTTGCGTATCTTTATTTATTAATCTCCTTTCTTTAATTTTCGTTTCAAATATTTGAAATATCTAAAACTTTAAATCCTTTTTCTCCCAACTAAATAATACTAATTGCACAATTTTTAATTACACACATTCACATAGTTGTATAACTTTGCTGCATCTACTTTATTTACATGGCTCCTGTTCCGAGTATTAACTGAGACCTAAGTTGGTAGATAAAAAGGACTCACTGGAAACTTACGGGAAAGGCAACAACGAGGTCAAGTGAACCTAGGCAAGTCAGGAGATTGGTCGGATTGAACGTAAGGTAGCTAGGCATGAGTGTCTAGGTAAAAGATGGAGCATGTCTGATCTCAACTATCAGGCTGGTTTATATAGGGCTTCAGAGGCTTCAGATACCTTCCGTTTGAGTTATTTATGATTATAATCATTAAGATTATGTTATATATATCCAGTCATTATGGCGTGAAGCCGTTTACGACCATTGATCATTGAGGCGCCGAATGACCGATGACGTTGCCTCATATTAAGCACGCGTTTAACGAGTCATTACTTGTTCAGATATAGGCCGATCAAGTCTTACAAGCAAGACTTCGGTAGGGTTGATCCAGACTTTTATGGGTTTGATATTCCAAAAGAGACCTACTTAACATAGATGTTAACCTTGTATGATCGGTTTATCAAAGTCTACTTTAATCCTGTCAAACTTATTATGTCTTAGGCTCAAGACGATTCACAACTCCCCAACTTCGTTATATACAAAAATAGGTCTGAGTTAATGAATAGTCAGATTAGAATTGGGTCACAACGGTTGAATTATAAGCCTCTAACTCCCATTTTGTTTTCCTAAACCCATACATAATATTGCCACTTGGTCAGATTTAGAAGTTTGTACATGTAAAATGCCCCCAAATAGCATCATCACTGAAACTCGGTTTCGAATAGTAGTAACCAGTGACTAGTAGGGGCATAATGCAACCTATGAAGTCATTGTCAAACGATATAATGCCCAAGAGAAAAGGGCCAAAACGAAAAAGCCAATAATCCGTGCTTTGCATGTTATTATTGTTATCCCGTGCTTATTTGCAACAACGCTAATGGCATCATGGCACAATGCGAATTGCTAAAAATGACCCATAAATTTACCAATTTTTGTTGGACTTGGATGTTAGGATAGTAATCATAGCATCATTTGTCATGCTTTGCTTTCACTTACCGTTTACCAAAGGCAATGCTTGACTTTTGGCGATATGTGTGGGCCTCTAATCTAGGGTCCCCCGCCAAAACTTCCCTCCATTCATCATCAAAGCATGAGCTGAGCTAGGTGCTATGCTATGCTACCTCTCCAATCTGTTACTCCATCCATATATCAGACTCCAATAACATGAAAAGCCCTCTTCCTCATTCCTCAGTAATTATACGTCAAATTCGTCAATAGTTCAATGCTACTTGGGTTTAAACAAGAAAAAGATAAAGAATTGCTGACCTATTGTGATGAACAACAAAATGAAAAAGAGAAAGGACCAAAACGAAGAGAAGTGATCACAGCCACTATTGCTGAACTTTGATTCTGGGGGTTCTCTTTTTGCATTCTCAATCAGAATTTGGAAAATTGTGCTCTTTTTTGTTCAGAGTTGCGGTGGGCACTGTGATCTGAAGCAAAAGCTGGGGTCTTTTGGGTGATGGGTTCGAAGCCGTTGCTGCACCCAGCTCCGTCCTATCGAACTCTAGAGACCTACCGGGACAACGATGAAGATGCCCCTAGCCCTCGTTGTGGCCACACTCTCACTGCCGTCGCTGCCACCAAGTCCCACGGCCTCCGCTTGATCCTCTTCGGCGGCGCGACCGCCATTGATGGAGGTTCTTCTTCAGCTCCCTGCATTCGTACGACCTCTGTGTGTGTGTGTGTGTGTGTGTGTGTGTTTCTGTCAGTTAATGCTTCTCTTGTTTGCTTTTGTTTTGTAGGATTGGCGGGAGTTACAAATTCCGTTCATTCCTATGATGTTCTAACAAGAAAATGGACTAGGTGAGTTGATACTTGATTCCCATTTTCCAATTCTTACTTTTTTTTTGGAACTTCTTTTAATTTCTGGTTCTTTTTTCTCTTTTGGGTCATTGAATTGCTGCTCAAGTAACGATCTTTTGCTGGTATGTGACTATGAGTGTGCAGAATTAAACCTGCAGGGGAGCCACCGTCGCCTCGGGCTGCTCATGCTGCTGCTGCTGTTGGCACCATGGTCCTTTTTCAGGTGATTGTGGGATAAATTGGGGGGCTGAGATTCCTTGTTAGAAATTTTGTGATGCTGGGTTTTGGATAATGTGTTAAAGTGATCTGTTTCATTGATGCTATGTGGCTGGCTAGGGTGGGATTGGTCCTGCTGGGCATTCCACCGATGATCTCTATGTACTTGACTTGACCAATGATAAATTCAAGTGGCACAGGTGAGCTTAGTTGAACAAGCTTTTCTTTTTCCTTAAAAGTTCTGGAAGTATAATTAAATTTATGGTGTTAACAAGTTTTTCTTTTTCCTAATATGTTTGGGAGTTTTAAAGAGGATGGAAGGGAGTGGCTCATAATGGAATGGAATGGAAAGGCAAGGAATGGAATAGAATAAAACACGCCACTCAATTGTTTGAATGTTTAATGAGTTTAATGAGGGAGGAGAGTGGAGTATTTAAGTCATTCCTTCCTTGACCCTCCAAATTGGAGGGACAAAAAATGGAGGCTTTGAGTGGCAAAGGAGGGACTCCTTGACCCTCCCTTGTCATTCCACTCCCTCCTTTAAAATAACTCTCAAACACACTTTCATTAAGTTTTTCCATTCCATTCCATGCTTATGGTGTTAGACAATTTTGCAATTAATGTTGATATAGAGTCGTTGTACAAGGGCAAGGACCTGGGCCTCGCAATGGCCATGTCATGGACTTGGTTGCTCAGAGATATCTTGTTACTGTCAGCGGAAATGATGGTGAGAAAAATTCAGTACCTGGTTGTTGTTTTTGGTTGTTCATAGTTTCTTGTAAAAATTGAGGTGAATCGTGTATGTTGTTGTAAAAGCAAGATATGTGGTGCAAACTTTCAATCAAACCACTGAGTAGGCAAAACGGTGAAGCTAGACAGCATAACTTAAATGCCAGGCATGTAAGTTACTTTTGGATCAGGGTTCTTCATATAGAATGAAAGCTTGGGAAGGAAAAATAAAGAATTGTCAAAACAGGATCTATGATCAATTTGATCTTTGTTTGGCTATTTTTATCCAGATCTCATTACATAAAACCTGCATCTTGTTTTAAAAAAATGTTGAAAATAAACACTATTAAACTGGTAGTGGAGTCTTTTGTAGGTTGTCTTCCTTGTATATTCATACGCTACGTATATCAATCTGGCGATAACATGCAGGTCTTAGTACATTCTTGTGAAGAAAATTTCTGTTGTCATCTAATTTATAAAAAATAATTTCTATTTTATTTTATTTTATCATGTGGTAGGGAAAAGAGTTGTATCTGATGCTTGGGCTTTGGATACTGCTCAAAAACCTTATGTGTGGCAGAGGCTGAATCCAGAAGGTGATAGACCTTCTGCAAGAATGTAAGTCTGTTTAGTCTCTTGACATGTGAAGCTTATGGTTGTCTTCAATTTTCAGTATATATAATATACTATATATTGGAATTTGACATTTTTCTACATCAATTTATAGGTATGCAACTCCTAGTGCCCGCTCTGATGGAATGTTTTTGCTGTGTGGTGGAAGAGACTCTTCTGGATCAGTATGATCAGCCATACTCTTTTCATCAGATCATTGCAATCTGTTGCTTTTAGAAAACTTAATTCCAATCTACCATGCTTACTCATTTGGGTTGTAAAATTATGGTCTGTTGAGTAATAAATAATTTTTTATGAAGCAGAAAATTATATTTCTGTAGAATCTTATTGTTATACTTCTTGCTATTGAGGCCTATTCAATGAAATATGATTGCATTTATTGTATGTATCCCCTGCAGCCACTAGCAGATGCCTATGGACTGCTCATGCATAGGAATGGCCAGTGGGAATGGACCTTGGCACCTGGAGTTTCCCCTTCACCAAGTTATCAACATGCTGCGGTAAGTGAGAGATTCCTACAAGAAATTTGTGATATGGTTTTTGTCATCGCTATCATTTGTGCGCGAGTCTCACATTATCACTTAAAAAAAGTCACATGGTGGGAGTGGGAATGTGTGAAATTTTAATAGAATTTAAGTGGATTTATCTCTGTCCTAATTAATGCTAGATTCCACAATAGGATTTGGATATCTTTCTATAAGTAAAAAAAGATAAAGATATTTTTAGTCATTGCATGAAAACAAGATCAATGGCTTAGAACTGGTGTAAGAGTTATTCTTACTGGTGTTAATTGATCTTGGCCAATGTATATATACACACAACATCAATTGATCTTGGCTAATGTATATATACACACATATATTCATTCCTTTTGAAACTAGCTTTGTAATTGAATGTGGCATTGCATTGCATCAGGTTTTTGTTGGTGCAAGATTGCAACATGTTACAGAAGGTGTTCTCAGGGGAGGACAGGCTGTAGAAGGTGAAGCAGCTATTGCAGGTAAGTTTGCTTTTCTATGTTATTATCAGATTTTGTTATTGCATGTGTTTCTTTCAATGTTCTAACCATTTCCTATACAAATCTGTAGTTTCTTGTTCCTGTTTTGACAGTACTGGACATTGCTGCTGGGGTTTGGCTGGACAGAAATGGCATTGTATCCTCCTTGTACACAAATAAAAGTCATGATTATGACTCTTCTTTTGGAGCTTATGCGTCGTTGTCGCCATGCGGCTGCAGCTGTAGGTGTTCGTATATATATTTATAGTGGTCTCAGAGGTGGTAAGTAGTCACATTATGCAATTGAGTGATGAAGTGTAGCATGTTCAATTAGGTTATGTTTGGAAGTTTTGGGGAGAATAGCATAGAATGGAAAAGAGTTACCTTCCCCATGTTTGGATGATTAATTAGGGAAGAAAGTAAAAAGTTGTAAGTGTTTATACCAAAAAAAGAAGTTGTAAGTGTAAAGTTTCAATATAACCCTTATAATTTTTTTTGAATTAACTAAGTTTATGGGGTAAAACTGTAAATGACAAGTTAAAATAAAAACAAAGCTGGTCTTCTCAATTTGAAGGGGAACAAAAAGTGGTAGTTTGACGGGGAGTGATTCCTCTCACATTCCTTCCCTCTTCATAAATTTGTAAACTCCCAAACAAGGAGAATTATTCCCTTTCCATCCCCCTCATAGTACCTTTCATCCAAACGAACTCTTAGTTATTACAGAAATAGTCTAGCTCACAAGTCACAAGAATAGACTGCCTTTCTCTTTTGTTCGTTGCTTTGGCTTAGTCATTAAGAATTACCAGATAAAGATACCATCAAGACAGTCTGTCATGTTTAACCAATAGCCACTAATTATGTAATTTTTTATTATATTAAATGAAATTAATACATAATCATCCCTTTAACATTAGTGTTATTGACAGTTGTGTGGAGATCTAGTCCTGTGTCTCTTCTTGGCAAGAAATAAGTACGATCCATGTGTCACTAGTCAATATAAGTCCTACTTGGAACTAATTAAATTAGATGCAGATTTGTGACATTTGTCTTATGCTTTTACTTTTATCTTTCTTCACCAATTCTAATGTGAGCATGCTATACCATACAGATATGCTACTAAAAGATTTCTTAGTGGCTGAAAACTCGCCATTTCAGTCTGACATTAATTCTCCTGTTTTAACATCTAAGAGAACTTCACCTATTACAAGTTCCAAACGGAATCCGTCTAGTGTGGTGTGGATTGTGATTAAAATTTAGAATGAAAATCAGTTGCCAAGTTTCACTAAAAATAAAAACCTTGCAACCAGTTGTAGTTAACAATGGTCGATCCACAGAGAACTAATTCAATTAACACTATAAATTGAATCCTAATTTAAACACTCAAAAATAGTAAACAATAAAATGGGGGTTTTGTTTGTTGAAATTAAAAACAGAAATTGAATCCAAAACAAAAAACAGTAAATATAATTTAGAAAATCAATTAAAAGACAATGGTTAAGAGATGGAATCCACCACTAGATTTATATGATTATGCTAACCCACATATCCTTTATACCAATATGATCAATTATATTTTTATGTAATTGTGAGATTAATTCTCTATTTTTTTTAAGTTTTGATTAATTCAACAATCGCTCAAATCAAATCATCCCTAATCAATAATTATTTGTAAAGCAACCGCTTCTTACACCTACTTATTAATTGCATTAAGATTTAGAAAATCAATCACACTAAGATCCAATCTCATACCGGGATTAAATTACTTAGATCATATGCCTCATTAGTCCTACCACCGCAACCGCGCATAGCAATCCTAGTTTTACCACTTTGGAAATTGGCAAAGAGTATAAAAACCTTTATACCAAATTAAGAACAGAAACATACGAATAAAAACACAATTGTATTGATATAAAGAAATATGCAAGAATCACATAATCAAAACTAGGGTTTCATCTTCCCTTAACCATATAAGAAAACTAGCCACACATGGCAAATTCAAAACCAAAAGAATAGAAGAAGAAAAACATTGTCAAGAATAGAAGTGCAGAAGAAAACTAAAGATCAAACTAGTTTCCAAAGGTTGGGAATGATTAATCTCTGATTGCTCGAACCCGAGACTTCAATCTTCGATCCAATCTCCTTCTCCCTTGTTCTTGGTCTTCTCCTCAGCCTCTTGGCAGTTTCCCAGTCCAGCCCCCTCTTTAGGAATTTTAAGCAACTCTATTTATAGGTTTTGATACCTAATTTAGCATTAAAATACGAAATTAAACTTCTAAGCCGATGACACGGGCCGTGTCATATTACACGGCCTAACCCGTGTCTGATTCTGGTGACAGAACTCCAGCTAATTCCAAAGTCAGAGAAGAACACGGCTCACCCCGTGTCATTTGACACGGGCCGTGTTCTTGGTCAGGGCTGAAAATTGATTTTTCCTCGTGAAGTCAGAGACGTACACGGCCTACCCCGTGTCATTTGACACAGGCCGTGTTGATCACTTTCTTCAAATCTAACCTTGATTCTTCATGAATGCCCTTCTTCTTTTGCTTTTAGGGGTTGATACTGATTTCCTTGAGTCTTTAACTCTCTTCTCAATGGTTCAATGCCAATGGACTCTATCACTCATAGATCTCCTGAAAGTCACAATACATTTATGAGTGTTTATAACCACATTTAAGCATAGTTTCACAATAAACATCCAAAGACAGCTCTAAATCAGAAACTTAGCTAAATGTCAACAATTGAGCACATATGGAGTCCAATCAGATTAAACAAAAGGCATTTAAGATATGAAAATAATTGACAGATCAAACACCCCCACACTTAGCCTTTTGCACTCCTGGGCAAAACATAAGACCGAACTAGGGAACACAGAAAAACAAAACAAATTTAAAAGCTTAAAAAAAAATCAATTTCTAATGATATTCAAGAAAGGCAAAAGATTGTAAGCAAGAAGAGCAAGAAAAGATTCAAGGGGTCAAAACATTCAAGAGATTTCAAATCTTCACATCTCAAACCAACAAGCAAGGTATCTTCAATTTAAAAAGCATGAATCAAGAATGATAGATCCTCACAAGATGTACTCTCAATCTCTCAAGTGTTTACAAGGCAAGTATCTCACTCAATTTAGCCCATGAAAAATGTACTACCATAAACTTGCTTATCTTCTACTTCTCCACTACTCAAGCACATGCACACACAAATCAAGAGGACTTTATTCAAGGTTGTAATGGGGCCAAGGTAAGGGAAGGAAATAATATGCATATGGCAAGATAAATACCAAAGAGAATAGAAGAATATTGGGGAGGAACTCAAATGACAAGTAACAAGCATGAAATTTTTCTCCCAATTCTATATAATGCACATTCTCTTCACATCTTCCTTTCCTTTTTCTTTCTTTTCTTTTGCAACCTTTCTTGCATTGATTCTTTTTTTTTGCATTTTTTTTCAACCAACACTTTGCATATTGTACATCAATTTGCACAACCCCCACACTTGTACTATACATTGCCTACAAGTAAAAGAGTTCCTCCAATGAAAATGAACCAATATTCTCTCATTCCCTAAGGTAAGGTGAAATCATGGTTTTTCACATAAGGCATATAATGAGCTAAGACAAAGAATAGGCAATAGGCTCAAGGGGTTAGTCAAAGGAAAAAGATGCAAGGTTAGCTATTTGGCCAAAGTAGTTACTCAAGAAAGAATAAAGAAGGCCTCAATCATGTTTATACATGCAAGTGAAAATGTAGCCTCAAAAAGAATCAAAGCAAGTTCTAGAGTGATCAAATGACATGAGTGAAAATCACACAAGAAAAAGGAGAATGACATAAATGTTAAATTCATCCATCAATAGGCTCAAAATCTCACAAGGTATGCATCTATCAATCTCAATCCACCAATCAAACTTCCAAAGCCAAGCATGTCAAATTCAAGACGGAAGAAGAAATTTGTAAATCATAACCCTGAATTTCACTTGCTTCAATCTCAAACTTCACAAATCTCAAAACATCATTGAAAATCAATCAAAAACACTTTTTTTTTAAAAAAAAATAGAATTAAATAAAAATTAAAACAGAAAGTAGAATGTAAACTCCTCCCCCACACTTAAATTCTACATTGTCCTCAATGTAAAGCTCAAAAGAAAATAATCATCAATTACTCCAGGACAAGTAAAATAAAAGAAAGAGAGAAGAAACATCCTTATCAAATAAGGAGACTTCCACCAGGGTCCCATTGCTTGAAATGTAATGACCAACTTATGCTTGAAGTAGCATGAGAGCTTCCACCGGGGTCCCATTGATCCTCCTTAATTTCTTTGGAATTCACTAAAGCGCTATCATCGGGATCCCAAGCTTTCTTCAAAATTTGTAGCAATCTCTCCTCCTGTTCAGCAAGGAGGTTCTTGGTCACGAACACAGAAAGTTGTTTATCATTCACTGAGTATGCATACTTCCAATGTTCGTATAACGACTTCAGCTTCATCTCCCTTTGTGTCTTAAATTTTGCAATAGTGTCATGAACATTATTGATAGATCCTTCAATATTATTAGTTGCTGCATGAACAGGATCATCAACTCTCAAGTATGCAGAAATCTCAGCGCAAATAGCACAAGTCATAACACCATCACAATCAGTACATGAGTGGCAATGAATAAAATTATTGAAACCAATAAAATCAGGAAATTCATCACACAACTCATCATAACTTTCCTCAACTACAATAGGAAGGGGTTCAAGAATACTTACCTTGGGGACCTTAAAGTTTTGCCCTTCCTCATTTACCTCTTTAGTCTCTTGGTCTTTCTCTTCAGTGGGTTGTGGAGGAGAAGTATGTTCACCTAACAACTTCTCACTTCGCGATGTGATATCACTAGCATTTTCCTCCACATTCACTTCCAGTGGTGAGGGAAGTTCTTCAAAAAATAAGCTTTGCACCTTGCTTAATTCTCGTGGTTAACTGCCCTATTAGGTTTTGCAGGTTGTTAATCGAAGCCTTTGTTTCTTCTTGAAGCTGAATGTTGTTAGTGGCCATTTGCCTCAGTAGCTCCTCCATTGAAGGTTCAGGTTGCCTTGGTGCTAGAGCTTGCAGTGGTCTTGGGGGGAAAGGTGCTTGCCTCTGCTGAAATCCTAGATGTCCATAAGCTGGAAGTTGATTTTGGGGCTGTATTCCATAGCTCAAGTTAGGATGATCCCACCACCCCGGATTATATGTGTTGGAGTAGGAGTAGGAGTTGTAGTTGGAAGGTTCATAATATCCTCCTACTTCCTTTTCCTTTACATTTGTGTCCACTAGGAAAGTGGGACACATATCAGTAATATGTCCGGGTGATAAGCAAATCCCACAAGCATGTAATGGTGCTTTCCCCATATCCATTAATCGCATCACCAATGATTGAAGGACATTAGCACCTACAAGACACTTAGAAACAATAAATCAAAAATTAAAAATAAAACAAAAACAAAGTAAAAAAATAGGAAACAAATTAATAGCGCAATTGGATAATTAGTTCACTCTAAGAATCACCAAAATTTTGGTGTGGTGTGGATTGTGATTAAAATTTAGAATGAAAATCATTGCCAAGTTCCACCAAAATAAAAACCTTGCAACCAGTTATAGTTAGCAAGGGTCGATCCACAGAGAACTAATTCAATTAACACTATAAATTGAATCTTAATTTAAACACTAAAAAATAGTAAACAATAAAACGGGGGTTTTGTTTGTTGAAATTAAAAACAGAAATTGAATCCAAAACAAAAAACAGTAAATATAATTTGGAAAATCAATTAAAAGATAATGGTTAAGAGATGGAATCCACCACTAGATTTATATGATTATGCTAACCCACATATCCTTTATACCAATATGATCAATTATATTTTTATGTGATTGTGAGATTAATTCTCTGTTTTCCTTAAGTTTTGGTTAATTCAGCAACCACTCAAATCAATCCCTAATCAATAATTATTTGTAAAGCAACCGCTCTTACACCTACTTATTAATTGCATTAAGATTTAGAAAACCAATCACACTAAGATCCAATCTCATACCGGGATTAAATTACTTAGATCATATGCCTCACTAGTCCTACTACCACCGCAAATCACAAGATAGCAATCCTAGTTTTACCACTTTGGAAATTGGCAAAGAGTATAAAAACCTTTATACCAAATTAAGAACAGAAACATATGAATAAAAACACAATTGTATTGATATAAAGAAATATGCAAGAATCACATAATCAAAACTAGGGTTTCATCTTCCTTTAACCATATAAGAAAACTAGCCACACATGGCAAATTCAAAACCAAAAGAATAGAAGAAGAAAAACATTGTCAAGAATAGAAGTGCAGAAGAAAACTAAAGATCAAACTAGTTTTCAAAAGTTGGGGATGATTAATCTCTGATTGCTCGAACCCGAGACTTCAATCTTCGATCCAATCTCCTTCTCCCTTGTTCTTGGTCTTCTCCTTAGCCTCTTGGCAGTTTCCCAGTCCAGCCCCCTCTTTAGGAATTCTAAGCAATCCTATTCATAGGTTTTGATACCTAATTTAGCATTAAAACACGAAATTAAACTTCTGAGCCGATGACACGGGCCGTGTCATATGACACGACCTAACCCGTGTCTGATTCTGGTGACAGAACTCCAGCTAATTCCAAAGTCAGAGAAGAACACGGCTCACCCCGTGTCATTTGACACGGGCCGTGTTCTCGGTCAGGGCTGAAAATTGATTTTTCCTCGTGAAGTCAGAGACGTACATGGCCTACCCCGTGTCATTTGACACGGGCCGTGTTGATCACTTTCTTCAAATCCAACCTTGATTCTTCATGAATGCCCTTCTTCTTTTGCTTTTAGGGGTTGATACTGATTTCCTTGAGTCTTTAACTCTCTTCTCAATGGTTCAATGGCAATGGACTCCATCACTCATAGATCTCCTGAAAGTCACAATACATTTATGAGTGTTTATAACCACATTTAAGCATAGTTTCACAATAAACATCCAAAGACAGTTCTAAATCAGAAACTTAGCTAAATGTCAACAATTGAGCACATATGGAGTCCAATTAGATCAAACAAAAGGCATTTAAGATATGAAAATAATTGACAGATCACCGTCCAACTTACATTATAATAGAACAACACCAAGTTTGGATGGTGGACCAGACATCCCCTCCTCTGTTGGCATGGGGTATTTCATTTGTTGCTTCTTTCTTTGGAAGCTTAATGCTACTAACTTACTTTTCTTATGCTTAGGCTATTTCAATTTTATGACAACTAGATGCGTTCATTTTTAGCAGCATAGACAAAAACTCCATGAAGAAACTGAGGGAAGCATCAGCTGCTGAAGCTGAGGCAGTGAGTTCTGTCTGGCAAGCTGTGGAGGCTATATCAGGCAGTCCTGCTGAAGAAACATCTGCGTCAGATGTCAACTCACAAGCTGCAGAAACAGTTTCAGAAGGCAGTGACACAGAGGGAGATGTTTACCTTCATCCCAGAGCTGTATGTGCTTGGAATCCTTGTTTATTGCTGATAATATTCCTCTCAAGGCTGCAAAATCATATCCATCTTGTTACAGATTGTAGTTGCTAAAGAAGCTGTGGGTAACCTGGGTGGAATGGTGAGACAGTTATCGCTGGATCAATTTGAAAATGAGAGCAGGCGCATGTTTCCTACAAACAATGATTTGTCAAATCCTGCAAAAAAGTTCACCAGGCAGAAATCTCCTCAAGGTTTACATAAAAAGGCAAGCATTATTTGATGCACATTCTTTTTTTGTCTATGTTGTTGGCTTTGACATATTGTTGTCTACTCTTTTATTCATCATATTGCTGCATACATGATTGTTTATTTGCTAGATAATTTTGACTTTACTCAAGCCTCACAATTGGAAAGCTCCAGCAAACAGGCAGTTCTTCTTGGATTCTTATGAAGTGGGTGAACTTTGCTATGCTGCTGAGTAAATATTTATGCATGAACCAACTGTTCTTCAACTGAAAGCTCCTGTCAAAGTATTTGGTGATCTTAATGGACAATTTGGTGATTTGATGCGGTTATTTGATGAATACGGATTTCCGTCAACTGCAGGGGACATCACGTATGTATTCATTGGTAGACTAACATATCTTTTGTGTCAAAAGTAGCTGTGGTATAGGTTGAGTGGCAATCAGCTCTTTTCTGTTCCTGTGATATTTTGAATACGTTTATTCTCGTCCTGTTATTGGAAATTAGTTCTGACATTCTAGTCATAGACTAACATAATGTAAAATGTCTCCCATCCCTATTCCAGAAGCATCAGTAGTATTTTGGTCTACTAGTTTATGTTGAAAATCAAGGTTGTTGAAGGTATTTGACTTCACTCTTCATATAAATATAATATGGTTTTGGTTTATCAGGATTACTTGAATGTGCCTGTTGTTAAGTATAAATCTGTGTGTAGGAGAATTACAATTTAGGTCCTTATTGAAAAAAAACATTTATAGTCTAGGAACAAAAAATCAGATGACTGGTTAATGATGTTTAAAGATTGTTTAATACGTTAATCATATATTTACTTAATAAACCACTCATACAGTTAATTATTCTTCTAGCTAATGGTTAAGTGAGAATTTGTGGAAGGCATTTGGTCTCTTGCTGTTCTCCTTTATATTCCATGCTCAGTTAATAAACCACTCATTTAATATTTCAGGTATATTGACTACCTGTTTTTGGGAGATTATGTTGATCGAGGACAGCACAGCTTGGAAACCATTACCTTGCTACTTGCTCTTAAGGCAGGCTACTGTTTAATTATGTCAATTTCAGATATTTTTGAATTTGGTTTACTTTTTCTTTATAATTGACCATGTGCTGGTCTTCTTGTGATTGTGCAGATTGAGTATCCTGAGAATGTTCATTTGATATGTGGAAACCATGAAGCTGCTGACATAAATGCGCTATTTGGTTTTCGTATAGAGTGCATTGAAAGAATGGTAGGGATGAAATGTACTTGTCATTTGTCAATCAGTCCTTAGGTTTAACTCTGCAACTAACTGTGCTTGTAGGGAGAAAATGACGGAATATGGGCATGGACACGATTCAATCAACTTTTTAACTATCTTTCGCTTACTGCTCTTATTGAAAAGAAAATTATTTGTATGCATGGTGGCATTGGAAGGTTTATCCATTCAGTAGAACAAATAGAGAAGCTTGAAAGGCCCATAACAATGGATGCAGGATCTATTATTTTGATGGACCTTTTATGGTATGCTTTCTTTATTTGTTATGTCTTAGCCTCTTAGGGTAATTTTTATGTTTGCTTTCGTTTTGTCTTATAATATCTATATTTGTAGGTCTGATCCCACAGAAAATGATAGTGTAGAAGGTTTGAGGCCAAATGCTAGAGGGCCAGGGCTTGTCACTTTTGGGGTATGTACGCAGCGTTCATTGCAAACATGGATCTTTCATGCTATCCGTGAATCTTCCAATCCCACCTCCCATGATGTATGAAAATGTATTCTATTGTTTATAGCTGAGATTATAGATTATTGCATAAACTTTTGTCTCGGTTGATACCTTTATTATACTATTATGCTAATGACGAAAAAGGGTTAGGACTTGGGAGTTACAATTCAGACACCATTTAATATGCCAAAACTTCATAAAATATTGATAATTGTTTTTTAACAAAATTCAAACTTCTTGTTATCTTTTTACTTTTTCACACCATTTTATAGAATGGAATATTAGTTCAGTAGCCAGTCATATTAGTCTTAAATGTTCTTGTGACTTGAATGCTCAGCTGACCATTGTTTTTCTTATTCCATGCAGCCTGATCGTGTCACAGAATTCTGTAAGAAAAATAAATTACAGCTTATTATAAGGGCCCATGAATGTGTCATGGATGGTTTTGAGCGATTTGCCCAGGGACAACTAATAACACTTTTTTCTGCAACTAACTATTGTGGTAAGCACATTTTCTCACCCATGTTCTCCTTATTATGTGATAGCATTGATTTCAGTCTCACGTTAGGTATGCTATATGGGGAAGGCAAACAATGCTGGAGCTATATTAGTAATTGGTAGGGCTTTGGTTGTGGTTCCAAAATTAATTCATCCCATACCACCTCCCGTTCAGTCCCCAGAGACATCACCTGAGCGTGTCATGGATGAGACATGGATGCAGGTGAGCTTTATGCAGTATCTTGCTTCCCTGAACTGGACTTAACAATTACTGAAAAAAAAAGTGAATTTGTTGAATGTTAAATGTTACTTCTTATTATTGAAATAACTGTTGGAGACTCAAATGGTGGATAGAAGCATGATAACTTATATGTTGTTCTATATCTCCATGAATTCAAGAGCTTAATATTCAGAGCCACCAACTCCTACTAGGGGTCGGCCACAGCCTGAACTTGACCGCAGCTCACTAGCATACATATGATGCATAATTCATGACTTCGAATGTAGTACTTGGAGATTTCTCAGCCAGGCATGATCCTGCCCTCTCTATGATCTGCATTCATATCTGCCACTGTTGACAGTATACACCATTTAGTGCGGTCTCTTTGGTTTTGTTGCAGGAAAGAAAATCCTCGTTTAGTGTAATTAGCAAATGGGTGATTATCATCTGGAGATTGGATTTATAACGCGTGGAACATTTGTGAAAAGGAAGAGATGTGTTAGTATCTTCTATCCCTCAACATAGGGATGACTTAGAGGGAGGGAATACGGTTGATTAGCATGTATATTGTATCATAAAATAATTATGTAAATTTTCCCTTTATATAAATTGTTTATATCATTTTGATCAAGTGTCTCTCAACTCTCAAGTTTAAATTGCCTATCTTAGTACTCCACAAGAGGAAGAAATTTGGCAGTTTGGTCTCGAAATTTAGTATCACTTTCAAAGGACCGCTGCTTATTTCTTCCACATTTATCCGAATGGTCTTGGATAAAAGGATAAAGCTCTTATATCATCATCACAAAGTTTATGGTGGAGGGTCCATCGTCATCATCACCCTTCATCTATCTCCATCTAAGATCATCATCATTACATGAAGCAAATTGGACTTCCATGCCCATAGAGAAGGACGCTAAGTCAAATTTATGGAAATACCTCTTACGTGAATTCGTATAATCTTCGTGCTTCTATGGTCGGATGAGAATTAGTTTTATGAACAATTCAAATAGGTCAAACTTGTAGGAATATTTTGTGATCTTATAAAAAAAATTTATAATAATTTTAAGTGAAACCAGTATCCTATATGATGTAACATAAAATATTGTTAGCTCAGTTATGTAATTATTGCATGTGATCGTTATGTAACTGAGTTAACTATATCAAATCACTCATGGTACATTTGTTTCAAGGTTTGCTAAGACATTTTTTGGAATGTAATCTTGGAAATAAGATATATTCTTACATTTGGTACAAACTTTAAAAAAATATTCCTGAACATTGTTGATTCCGAAGAAAGTTATATTCTCATGTTTTGCTTAATTTGCATTCCCACCAAGAGGGGTGAGTATATTATTTTTTCATGACATAAGAATAAAAATACTTGTCATTAACTTCTACTCTCATTTTCTTCTTCATGTTTTTAAAAATAATCTTGATGTTTTTATCGTAAACAGTGTATACACTTTTTTTACACTCAATTTAATATTATTCATCATATTTATTTATTTTTATCTCTTTCACTTTCTTAATTACACACTCTTAAATAGAGTGTATATAATATCTACACCTCTTTTAAAAATGTAACATCATCGTTATTCTTTTAAAAAACATTTCCAAGTATAATAAATACTAAACACATGGTGTAGGTATTGGCAAGGGTGGGTATAGGTACCACTTATGGTTATGGGTAGTAAAGTACGACACAATCTATTTCTACGTAAAATGGTGGATTCATAACTAATGCCTAATGGTGAGTTCCTTCCTGTTCGGAAAATTTTTCGTATCTCAGAAATGCACATTATTATTTAGCTCAAAATCCTAGCTATATTCTCTTTCTTGAACATTTTTCTTGGTTCAATACTTGTTGCTAGCATGAAATGAAAAAACTGCTTGTTCCTCACTCTCTACGTTCAACCCCAAAAAGATCCAAACCATTCTATTTTCTCTCTTTCCAACCTCGTAACCCATTCTCGTCTGCGTCGGTTTCCACCAACCGATTCAAATGGAACTCAACAACCAACGTTGTCATCACAAACCCAACTCTTGTAATCATGGAATCTTGTTCCACCATGCACCAACTGAAGCAGATCCAAGCCCACATGACCCGAACCGGTCTCATCACCCACCCGTTCCCCGTGAGCCGGGTCTTAGCGTTCTGCGCTCTTTCCGAAGCCGGAGCCATTCGCCATGCCCACGTTCTCTTCGACCAGATTGAGAAACCCAACACGTACATGTGGAACACCATGATCAGAGGCTATGTTAAAGCCAAAATCCCCAGCATGGCTTTCTCCTTATTCCTTCAAATGCTTCGAGAACACGTTGAAATGGATTGCAGGAGCTACGTTTTCGCGCTCAAGGTTTGCGAGCAGTTTTCGGGAGCTTCGGAGGGGGTATCGGTGCATTGCGTGATTCTGAAAATGGGTTTTGATTCTGAGTTGCTTGTGCGAAATGGGTTGATCCATTTTTACGCGGATCGTGGTTGGTTGAAAAATGCACGCGAGGTGTTTGACGAAAGTTCTGACAAGGATGTTGTTACTTGGACCACAATGATTGATGGGTATGCAGCTCATAACTGTTCTGATGAGGCTATGACATTGTTCAATTTGATGTTAATGAGTGATGTTGAGCCAAATGAGGTGACTTTGATTGCGCTGCTTTCCGCGTGTTCTCAGAAGGGTGACCTTGGAATGGGAAAGAGTATTCATGAAACCATAGAAAAGAAGAGTATAAGGTGCAGTTTAAGTTTGCACAATGCCTTGTTGGACATGTATGTGAAATGTGGTTGTTTGATGAGTGCAAGAGAGCTTTTTGACAGAATGGAAACTAGGGATATTTTCTCATGGACTAGCCTGGTTAATGGGTATGCTAAATGTGGTGACTTGGAATCTGCAAGGAAGTTTTTCGATCAAACTCCTCAGAAAAATGTGGTCTCCTGGAATGCAATGATCGCGGGTTATTCTCAGAATAACAAACCCGAGGAATCGTTAAAATTGTTTCATGAAATGATTGGGGCAGGTATGGTTCCAGTCGAGCACACCTTAGTAAGTGTGCTCTCTGCTTGTGGCCAGCTGAGTTGCTTGAATTTGGGTCATTGGATTCGTGAATATTTTGTCCATGGAAAAAGAATGCACCTTAGTGTTACTCTGGGAAATGCAATTACAGATATGTATGCCAAATGTGGAAGCATAGATGCAGCAGCAGAAGTCTTTAGTGCAATGTCAGAGAGAAACGTGATCTCTTGGAATTCCATGATTGCAGGGTATGCTGCTAATGGTCAAGCAAAGCAAGCTGTCAACCTATTTGATCAGATGAAATGTAAGGGATTTAAGCCAGATGATATTACATTTGTGAGTTTGTTAACAGCCTGCAGTCATGGTGGGTTAATTTCTGAAGGTCAAGAATATTTTGACACCATGGAAAGGAACTATGGTATAAAACCCAAAAGGGAACATTATGCATGCATGATTGATCTACTAGGTCGAACTGGGCTCCTTGAAGAAGCTTACAAGTTAATAACAAATATGCCAATGCAACCTTGTGAGGCTGCTTGGGGTGCCCTTCTAAATGCTTGCAGAATGCATGGCAATGTTGAGCTGGCTAAATTGTCGGCTTGTAATCTTCTAAGCTTGGATCCAGAAGACAGTGGAATATATGTGCTGCTGGCAAACATTTGTGCTAACGAGAGAAAATGGGGTGACGTAAAGAGGGTGCGAAGTTTGATGAGAGACAAGGGTGTGAAGAAGATTCCTGGTCATAGCTTAATAGAGATAGAGGGTGAATTCAAAGAATTTTTGGTGGCTGATGAATCACACCCTCAATCCGAGGAGATCTATAAAGTACTGGATGAAATATTTTTGTTGTCAAAATTGGAAGACTATAACTGTGAGTTATTGTAAGACTATAACTGTGAGTTATAGTCTTCAATGGCAGAACCACATCTCTCCAAGACATTCCCCAGTAAAACCTAAACCGAAATCGAAACCCAGAACCCAAAACTTTGCCTTGCGAATAATATATGATGCTATTCATACTGGCAAAGAAGATTCCATATGGTGGCTTACTGCAGAAAATGGCATATATTCCTGTTCGCAAATCTGGGAGGCTTTGCGGCAGGTTATTTGGTTTAAATACTTCATTCATATCATGGGCTTTGCTATTAGCTTCTTAGCACACGTTCTACCATAAAATAGAAATGGATTGTTACAGTGGGGTTATATCGGTCAAGTGCAGTGTGTCTTTTGCCACTTGACAACGAAGACTAGAAACCATTTTTTTTAAGTGGCTTTTCTAGGAGAATTTGAGAAAGGATTCTTTAAGATTTTCTAGTGATTGGAGTGATCATTCTTGGGAGGAAGAGCTTGCTTGGCTGCTGGCTTCATGCAAGGTCAATTTGCTTCAAGTGTCTTAACTCTTAAGCTTCCTTGGAACTGTTATCTAGTTTTTTTTAATCTTACGAGGTATTCCTACACACTTTGGGTGTGAGACAATCCTCACTTCTTGTACTGACTCACATGATGACAATTCTAATTGTTGCGTTAAAGCTCCCTTTCAACTTATGTCTAACATTATGTACAAAATTTATATAGATATATATATATGTACATATTAATAGACAAAAATTGCAAAGATCAGTAAATCATAAGATTATTTTAAAAAAAAAAACTCTTATTGAAAAGGTCAGTCTAACATTATGCTCAATTTTTTTTTAAAAAAAAAAACTCTCATATATAAAACATAAAATATAAAATATAGATATATAAATATATGGGTATAGATGAGGATAAGTCAATTTAATTCAGTATAATGTATTAGGTATATAGTATTTTTAACTTATGTATTATTTACTAGTATAAATTTTAATTTCGTGATAATTATATATGTTTTTAATATAATTTTTTATGCAAAAAATATTTTTTATCTAAATTTTTTTCTGATTTCAAATTAATTCTTCGTTAGAAATATGGGCGGACCTTAGGCTTTGCCGTTTTTGTATTGATTGGGCTTAGGCTTAAACGCAAAAATAAAAATGAGTTTGGGCATGTACTTGTGCTTGGGTTAGCCCAATTTATTTCATGTTCAAAAGTCATGCCCTAGTGCATGAGCCTATTCTGATTAGCAGGTAAAATTAGGCCGGCCCAATATACTGCGTTTGCTTGTAGCTATGTTTAATTGGTGCGCATGCAAGGATAAATTAAAATAGTTGACACTTTTGGACTAGAAATAGCCCACAATAGCTTTGTTTTTGTTTTTGTTACAAGCCCAGAATAGCTGTTGAATGAATGGCTACTCTCCCTCGAAGAAATTGCCCAGGGTATGCTTATAAATTTAATAACATAACACTATCAATCTGTCAGGCATCAGCTCAAGTGCTCAACTTTGCCTTTTATTTCAACTCTCCGTCACATTGTCAGAGGTGATTTATGGAGAGAGAGTTACTCTTGTTCTTATTTTGAAATTTTTTAAATAATAATTAATTTGTGTGCATTATCCAGCCACGTAACGTATAAGAAAATGATATTTTATATCATTTTTTAAATATATTATTTTTTATCATATTTTTAATGATTATGATTAAGTGAAAAAAAAAAAAAAAAAAATAATATAATTAATGATATAAAAAATAATATTAAAAATAATGTGAGATAAAAATGTGGTATGAATATTATTATTGTAATGTATAAGATGTTTGAGAATTAAACTAATTTGTCCATTTGGGAAGCGTTTCACATACTCCACATATAGTAGATACTCCGTACGTTTGCTTGCCATTGATTAAGGGGGAGAAAAAATCAATGGTAGGGAATGAAGGAAGGCTACTCGTTAAACAGGTCAATCGATAAAAAAATGAAATTTAAAAGTTGGTCCCTTAAATATATAAAAATTGAGAAATATATATATATATATATATATATATATGTATAATATATCTTAGATAAAAATATTAATTTACATCAAATTATAATTATATAATTCTTTTTATAAATTATTTTTAATCATTAATTTTACTTTTATCTAATGGTAAGATTATTTAAACTAAGATAACTTAACATGTTGAAAATCATAATCTAACAAATTATAATAACTAAATAAATATATTAAGGGACTGTATCTCATATAAGTTGATCTTCCTATATATATATATATATATATATATATATTATGTGTGATAAAATTGACTTTATTTAATTAATGTAATTTGTTGTTTATGATTTTTAGAACATGTTAACTTATTTTAATTTATTTTACTTTATGTTAACTTAATAAGATTTGTTATATTTATTTAACTTATTTAAGACTTATTAAGTTTAAGATTGATTATGTGACTTTTTAATTTATTTGAGATATATATTATTTTTAATTAAGGTGTTTTATGTGTAATGAATTTTAAGTTTCATATTTCGATATTTATTTTAGTATTTTTTTAGTTTAATTTTGATACAATGTCAACATAAAATTCTTTACACTATCAATCAATCATTCATTATCACCTATGTAACAATTGAGGTAGTTATTGTGAGAACCAAACATTTTTATGATGCGACAATACATGATTAGTTGGTAGTGTAAAAAAATTTTACACTAACAACACATTCAAATTATTTTTTTTAAAGTACGTCCAATCTACAGGTTTAACTCAATCTAACCTACTTTTGAGTTGGGTTGAGGGAAAAAAATTTCTTCGACCCAATCTAACCAATCTACTGATTTGATAAGTAGGTCGAGTCTAAAAGTATCACAAAGTCCACCCAATTTACCTAATAGACACCCCTTAAAATATGTTTAATAATATTTTTGTTTATAAAATATTGCAAATTATGCCATTGGAAATTGAGATAAATATTGTCAAAAGCAAACATGATAACATTATATTAATTATGTTGGCTTGTATGCTGGTCCCTGCTCAAAGAGGTGGGAGTTTGATTCCATGCTTCTCAACTAAACTAAACATTTATCAATATCTTTTTAAAATCCTGCAGACCCAAGTCGGGTCTTCTCCACTTTGTGAGTGAACTTGCATTCCTCCATGGCTTGGGCTAAACTAGTTCCTCAAGCTTCTAGTTTTCATCATTTCTTCATGTGATTCAAATTGTAAGCAAAAGCCCACCAAAATGATCCTAACTCATGATTAAAATGCAAGATTTATAGTGAAAAAAGAGGAGAAAGATTATGCGAAAAAATTGAATGGGTTTCTGCCATTGTTGGCCAACTCGAGCTTTGTAGTTTGCGTTGTGATCTCAACGTTTTCTCACACTATATATTTCAACAGAGAACGAAAGCCCAGCAAAAAATCGAACAAAATCCATAACCAAACACAAATATTTAGGCATTTTTTTGTTGAGGATGAATTGCAAGAACGGAGAAGGATGTGGTGGTGTTAGTCGAGCAGCATGGTAGGGGACATGGTGGCATTGGAGTCACTAAAAGCAAGACATCGATGTGGAGCAAAGATATCAAAGGTGGATTTCAGAAGAGACATCTCCATGAAACTCTAAACACAAAATAAGAGTTAGGGGCTTATAAGAAAAATTAAACAATATAGGGATTCTTTGATAAATATTAATAATCTGGCTATAATAGAGAATTTGTTTAGAGTATGCATAAGGGTGTTTGATGGGTGGGTTGGGTGAATTTCGCGACATTTTTGAACCTGACTCACCCATTAAACTAGTGGGTTTAGTTGGATTGAGAAAATTTTTTCCTTCAAATTGATCAGTCAAATATGTGAGTCCAACATACATTAGAAAAAAAAAATTTTGCTAAAATAATTGTTGAAAGATGAAATTGAAAATTAGTCATACATAGCACATCTTAATTAAAAATTACATATGTCACAAATAAACAAAAATGTCATATAACAAGTTTTACACAAACATACTAAGTTTCAAATAAGATAAATAAACATAACAAATCTTTAAGTTAACATAAGTCTAAAATAAATAAAATAAGCTAACAAGTTCCAAAAGTCATAAACAACAAATCACATTAGTCAACTGAAAATCAATGTTATCTCATCTAATATATAAATTGATATACTTATTTACTTCATTATCAATTTTTTCAACATGCTCTTTGTCATTCAAGCGAGTCATTAGATTTTCATCACAATGGTCTGTTAGATGATTTATGAGTTTTTCATCAATATTTTATTGGTCACACTCTCGATGTGACTACAATACTTACACCTAAACTTAATTGACACTATAAAAAAATAAGAGAAAAATAACTTAAAATGTCACAATGATTAAATGACTTTTATAAAAATAAAAAAAAAAGGTTACTTTGATAGGTTGGGTTTATATGAGTTGATACTTTTCAAACTTGCTATTCAACTCATATCTTATGGATCAGAATATTTTTCAACCTAACACAACTTATAGACCTAATCTAACTCACATTTTGTAAGTTAAATTAAGTCATAACTTATAAATTCGTGAGTTTATGAGTTAAATCAATCCACTAAACACTTATAAATAAGCATTTGTGTGGCGTATGTGAAAAACGTCCATATGATCCGGAAAGAAGTAAGGACAAACAAAGAATTCTAATATGAACCACTTCTAGGGTGGTCCATGAATAACCAAACATAAATCAATTATTAATTTATTATTAAAATAAATCAATTGTTGATATTAAAATATTACATTCATTTAGTAATATTTAAATTTATATAAAAATTTAATCAAATTATATTTTTTATAAATAATTGTATATATAAAAAAATTATAAATTTTAATTAATAATTTTTATATATACTTAAATTTATATAAATATTAAATTAATATATATATATATATATATATATATATATATATATATATATATATATATATATCTATAGATTCAAACAATCACATCAACTTTCTTCTCTGATCGTCAAAAAAAAAAATCAACTTTACCTCTCATATTGCTATATTTCAAGACACGTGCTTGACCTCACAATGTTTAAAAATTCAAAGCTACGACTTCAAATAAATATCCAAACCGTGGAATAGTCAATAAATTAAACCAGCGGTTGTTTAATATATGTCAATAAAGTCTCTACGTCATCAGCCGTCCAAAATTCACAAAAATAGCAACCTAATCACTCTTCCACATTAATTAACTATAAATAGTTGAATACAATGTTTTAATAATTCTTCTAAGAGTAATGTTATATTATTCTATTCAATTATTTTAATAATTTTTTAATATTAAATAAAAAATTAATTACATGTAATATTTTGAGAATATAAAAATTATTTAATATTTTTATTTAATAATTAAAAAAATTAAGTAAGAGAATAAATTATTTCTCTACTTCTAATTGTTTGGAGAGTAAAATATTAAGTTTATGTTTTAGTGAAAGAATAGAATCACATTCCTTTTTTAATTTTAGAACACAATATTTTTATTTCTATATTTGTTGATAAAAAAATATAAAAAATATTTTTATTCTAAATCTCATTTCACAATTTATAAAATCTTATTCTCCAAAAAAAAAAAAGTAAAAGTGTGATTCTATATTTTTATAGAATGAGATTCTATTTTTTTTATTTTTTTTTTGGAATATACTTTACTTAACTAATTTATAAAATAATATAACATAACTTTTTTATAATTTGAAATGCTCATATGTTGTAAATTTTTCAGCTATAAAAAAAGAATATTCTCTTGTGTTGTAAATTTTTAATCTTTTAAATATTTGATCTTGATGATTTTTTTTAGTGTAATTTTTATTTAAGATTATCATATATAGAACTATTGGTTATTTTTATAATAAGTTAGATAATTTTTCAATTGTAATTTTTATTAAATTTTTATCTTAAAATTATTATTATACCAATATGACAAAGTTTATGGTCATAACTATAGCATATTAGTTATAAGAAAAAATCATTAGAAAGAAAAAAAAATTGTTATCAATATTTATTTTAATAAAGTTGTTTAAAAACTAATCTTAAATATTGCTTTAAAAATATATATTTGTATTATATATATAATATGAAAGACAAAAAGTTAATTTTTCATTTTTTTTATTTGAGGCATTTATATTATTTAAATCAATTTAGATTTCATTCTATAGTGTATCCCACAAAAAATTACATAATCATTTTTTATAACATTTTATTTCTAATTATACTAAACTATAAAATTAGAATAGAATTCTGTTCCAATTCATTGTTTTTTATTCTTATTTCATATAATTGCATTATTTGCACTAAACGTAATCTAAGAGTTTATGGTATATTGTTAGTATAAAAAAATTTACACTTCTATTTAATGATATATTGCTATATTATTTAATAAATTTTATGTTAATAATCACATGACATGTCAAATTTATTAAATGATATAAAAACATATTACTATATATAAGTGTAAAGAAATTTTACACTATCATCAATACATTAAAATTAAATTTAAATATTAAATATTTTTAAAATCTTCGTGACATTTAATTCTTTAACGAGAGTATTTTAATATTATGATTTTAGTATTTAAAAAGGTATTAAAAATATTTGTTCAAAAGTTTTAGCATTACTCTAATTAGCTTCCTTTTTTTTCCCATGGTATACTGTGGTCTACGTACTCTTTAAAATTACAGTAACATTTTTTAGAGAAGAGTAAAAATAGTTTCACTAAAATAGCAAGTACAGAAGTTTCACAAGATATGAATGGATGGCTGAGAATTTTTGAATTGTATTTAAAAGTAATGGTTGAAATTTTTTTAATCATTTTGATATCTATGTCAGTTCTGTAAAGAAACTTATATGCTTTGTTTGGATAATATTTTATTTCTAAAAAATGAACTAAACTATAAAATTAGAATAGGATTCCTAAAGAAAAAAATATATTTTTTTTTATTCTTATTCCAGAGAAAATAGAGATTAAAATAAAAGTTAAGAGAAAAAAGTAAAATAAAGAAATTGTAATTATATAAAATTACATATATGCCCTTATTATAATGAGATATAAATATATATTATTTTTATTTTATACCTATAACTAGATTTTTTTATATAAATTACATAAATTAATTTATAATTTATAATAAATATTAATTACAAAGTCCCACAAAAAACTCATTTACAAAGTCTTATGTTATAAGCATCTAAATTATATAATTTAATTTAAAATTTTATTTAATAAAAAATCATAATTAATTTTTTATAATTCTATAATATTTGTATAACAATTTAATTTAATATATTTAATAAATAAAACAAATTTTATCTTATATTTTTGAAAAATTCTTCCTTTTATTTTTTTCATCTCTCCTTACCATTTCCCACGACACCACCCCCTCCCATCTACCCATTTTCATTCCCATGTTTTCATTCCCCAACACCCACCCCTTTCTTTGTCTTTATTCATCCCCCACGGTCCCACCCCATCCCACGCCCATTTTTATCCTTTCCCATTTACCTTTTTCTATTCTCTTGTTTTCCCTTTCCCAACACCTCTCTCCCACGACTTATTTATCCTTCTTCATCCCTCATCCCCACCCTCCCCCTCTCATTTACCCTTTCCCATTCCCTTGTTTTCCCTTTCTCACTCATGATGAGAATTCAAAAGCGCCACTACTTCTTTTTTGTCAAAATTTCTTAACATTTGTTTAATGTGAAGAGTTCAAATAAACATCATGTTTTGTAAATTTAAAATATCTTTCATCATTGATCATTTTCTTCACTTATCATGAAGAAAAGTTTTGAGAATTATTTTTTTTTTTCTTCTCAATTTTATTTATCCAAAGTAATGGTTGAAATCAACTCATTTTCTAATCATTTTGATTCTATGTCATTTTCTGTAAACCAAACAAAGTGTAAAGTGTATCTATCATTACTTTTTTAAAAATGAATAATGCTTAGTGTATATTATGTTTGTGTATATTATCTCATATTACAATGATATAATAGAATTAGAATGTAAATATATAAAAAATAAGATAAATTTACCTGTAATTAGTTAATAAAAGTTATGTAGATATAAAATAATATATATATAAATAATATGTATCTAATATTACTCTTAAAAAATGACTACAATATTCGTATATGTAGAATCAGAGTGCAACATTCGTATATTTGTGTTGTATAACAGAAAAATGGTAGGCGTCAATGAATGAGTCAGGTCTTGGAGGTTAGACGGAGTACCAATAATTATAAAAATTTATGCTATGAATCTATTAACAACACCATAACATATATAAAAATAAACAAAATTAATTATTGTTATGTAAATAATAATAATAAAAAAAAAAAACCTTCTATAATTGTCTTCTGCAGTTATCGTGTCCTAAAACTATTGAACAAGAAGTTTTTATCAATGCCAATATATATATCCATGCTCAATGTAAGTAATTAAATAATTATTTATTTAATTATTTCTCATTTAAGTTTTTTTAGTCAAATTTTCACAATTTTTATAATAGAGAATGCTCAACAAATAAAATTAATATCAATTTCATAAATAAAATAGATTTTTCATGCTTAAACAAAATTAAAAGTAGGAGTAGAAAAATTAATAAATATCTATGGCCAAGAACAATCTTTGAATAATTGAGAAAAGATAACTAACACAAGAAAGTATCCCGCTTTAGTTACGTAGGAGCTATTGACTTGATGTTGCTGCCACTTCCCACTCGCCAATGCTCAGACTTGAGACTCCACCAAAGAGAATTGCAATAGCTAATTAAATTGAAATTGTGATTTACCGTTTACGGCATTTGCCCATTAAAAAGATAGAAAACAATTTATTATGTTTGGACTTTAGAAGATATAAGGGAAAATAATGATATTTTTTAGGGACACTTAAGTCTTAAAATTTTTAACTACTAGTATTTAATTTTTTTCTCAAAAAAAGAATCCAGCCACTGCTAGACGCATATTATATGTAGGGGTATTACTCACATCTAGGAGTATATAGTAAAATTAGAATATTAATATAAAAAAAATAGTGATATAAATTATAATTAGATAATAAAAATTATGTAAATATAAATAATGTGTATCTAAATATATATGAGTAACATTATTATGTATAATAATAAGACCACAGATGTAATTATACTAATATAGCTTACTGAATTTGGATGAGGCGATGAGCCATTGTATAGAAAGTTAGAATCTCAAGCAGTGTAAAGTAGCACCACTAGTATTTCTTTTTAGTCTTTATTATATTGTATTACTGGCACATCTAGGAGTTTATAATAAAATTAGAATATTAATATAAAAAATAAAGTGATATCAATTATAATTAGATAATAAAAATTATGTAAATATAAATAATAATATATCTAAATATATATATATATTATTATATATAATAATAAGACCACAGATGTTATTATACTAATATAGCTTACTCCTAATTATCTGGATGAGAGTTTTGATGAGCCATTGTATAGAAAGTTAGAATCTTAAGCAGTGTAAAGTAGCACCACTAGTATTTCTTTTTAGTCTTTATTAGGTATTGTGATTACGTGGCAAAAAAAGTTTGTGGGTGTCTTTGTCTTTAAAGCAAAAAAATAAAGATATATTTATTTTTAAATTATTTAATGAAAGTTGAGATTTTGATATATTTTATCAAATTAATAATAAATATATGTATATTTATTTATTTTATTGAAAATTCACTTTAAAATAATTTTCTCCTGAATTATCTGGTGAAGTTTTAAAGTAATATTTTAATTTTTTATTAGACATAGTATTTGCATGTTAAATTTAATATACCACATTTTATATTCTATTTTCTTCATGAATATTTACTTTTAGGCTATGATTGAGGGTATGATAATTTCAGAGAATAATATAAAATAGAATAATAAAATTTAATGAAAGTATATTTAAAAATTATTTTAAAGAAGATAGAGAATAAAAAATGATAATAGAGAGTCAAAAATATCTACCAATTTATGATTCAAAATCTCTAATTTCTATTCCTTCCATTTGAAAGATCAGTTTATATTTTTGTTGTGAAGAATAACTAAAGTAATATACTGTCATATCTCATTAAACTAATTAAATAATTAAATAATAGAATAATATGTTTTATTTTATTTCATTCTTTATTTTTTTTTCACTCAATTATAAATCACTACATTTCATCTTCTTTAAAACTTTCAAATATAGTATAACTCAACTTGTAAACAAGGAAATAGACACCAATTTTTTCAAAGAAGATAGACCGATTCCTATATAAAAATGGGAAGAGTGTAAACATATCATACCAAAGATTTGACATGCAAGAATCGTTACTATTTTTTATACACCTTATCGAGAGTTCTGTTTTATATTTTGTTGTGAGAGTTATATATGTTAAACTTATATAATATCAAATTACTTTTATTTTCTGCTGTTATTATTATTATTATTATTATTTTAAGTAGTATCTAGTTAGAGTAACCACTCATGTCAATGACAAACATCAAATTATTCTAACTCATATTGTGTTTTCAAAAAAAAAAAACTCATATTGTCAAATCAACAGAAATTACATATTACTCCAATGCATGGGAACAAGAGATGCTGCTAGCGTCCTTGCAAGTCCGTCATATAATAATAATATATACATTTATATATATATATATTACTTTATATTATTATATTTTTTATTATTTAATTATAATAGGTTTTACTTCATTTTTTTATATCTCTATATGAATTCTACTACTTATTTCTTGATGTAAGAGATGAGTATTGATGATGTGTAACTACTTTTTTTATAAAAGAAAATTCTTAATTATATTTATTAATAATATTATTTGTACATCTCTTTTTCTACAATTTTATTTTATACCTTCTTTTATGAAAAAAAAATAAAAAAAAAATCCATTTTTTTCTCTTCACTCTCTTCCTTTTTTCTATAAATATAGAAAATAAGATGTAAGAATAATATTATTATATATTTACAGCTACTTTCTAAGTCTTAATTTTAATTAATCTGTATAAAAATTAGTATAATTTTTACATATATAAGAGGCTTATCATATATTTGTGCATCTTTTAAGAACCAATCACGTATATGAAAAAGTAATATTAAATATAGTATAATAGATAAGAATATATAATAATAATTTTTTAATTAAAATTAGTTATATTATTTAAATATAAAATTTAATGATTTATTGAAAAAACAAGTTCAAATTCAAACACAACACTTTTAAATATATAAATTTATAATATTATTTTTAAATAAAATTTCATAATATTATGTTATATATATAAAACTAAACGAATGACCAGTGCAACTGTCATTTAACCAAAAAAAAAAACTCAAAGTTACACCATGAGAAAAAAAAAATACAAAAAAGGGATTCCAAATTGTGGAAAATAAAAGCGCTTGGTCAACTTAAGTTTGGACTAATTTTAGCACGTTACATCACATCTACCAATCCTTGGACCGGCATCTACATTCTAGATATTTATTTTTTTTAATAGTTTTCTTTAACACTTGTAATCAATTTTTATGTGTTTAAATTTTTTTTATATACATATATATTCTTATATATACTTATATAAAAATAAATCTTATTTCATAATAAGACTTACTTTATGTAAATATATATAAAATACATACCTATATATATATAATTTTTTTTATATCTATTAACTTAATTAAATAAAATTAAAAATTAAAAATAATTAAAAAATATAAAAAATTAGAACCAAATTTACTTCTAACATTGGGTCACTCAAAAGACTTTCCACTTCCAACTTCTTATTAATAGAATCCTCTCTTTACTCGTAGGCCAGTATCAGTATCAGCTATTACCTTTCTTACTTACTTGGCCTAATGCCCTTTGACCCACCAACATGGCCACTTCCAAAAGTACCCTCTTACCAACTTTCTTCATTCCCCTCACCCTCATCTTCACCTTCCTCTTCTTCTCCCTCGTAACTGCCACTTACTATCAAAGTCTCTCCCCAACATATCTAGGTTTCAACGAGGAAAAAGTCACCCATCTTCACTTGTACTTCCATGACATTGTCTCGGGCCCAAAGCCCTCCATGGTCATAGTGGCAATGCCCCTTGAGGGTAAGTCCAACTCTCCCCTTCCATTCGGAACCATTGTGATGATGGAGAACCCTTTGACCGTGGGCCCCGAACCTGACTCCAAACTAGTGGGTAAGGCTCAAGGGTTTTACACCTCCGTGTCCCAGCGTGAGGGTTTGGACTTCGAGCTTCTCATGGGGATGACCTTTGCATTCACGGAGGGGAAATATAATGGCAGCACGCTCAGCGTGTTGGGGCGGAACGCCATCTTCTCCACCATGAGCGAGATGCCGATCATCGGCGGAACCGGAGCTTTCCGGTTCGCACGTGGTTTTGTTCAGGCCAGGACTCACCAGATCGATTACGAGAAAGGGGATGGTGTTGAGGAATATAACGTTTACGTGTTCCATTATTTAACCAAATCTTCGTCTCATGAGGTTTCTAACGAGGGAGTTGAATTCATGAGAGACCCTATACTTGCTAAAATATAAAATTTATAATATGTACACTTTTAAAACTTTGAATTGTGTAAAATAAACAAACCTGTTGTCATGTCATAAATTTCATTCTATGTCCTTGTAATATATCAGTTACGTCCATCTATATCTAGGCATATATAGTAAACATGTGCATGATGGCCTGGTATCCTAATGATAATGTATTGCTATTTGCTTACTGTCTTCCTTGTTACTTTTTTTAACCTTTTTGCTTTATGGAGATCCCTTCTGAATCTTCTTCCTACGTGATTTTGAATCCAGAGTTTAATTCTGGATAAAAGTCTGGATTTGGTGGTATACTTCGATGGTCTATTATATGTGTAGTTGCAGGGGCGAACCTAGCCAAAATTGACTAGAGGCCGAAAAAAAAAAGTTATATATTCAAGGAGTCAAACTTAAATTTTTCATTATTTTTTGAAAATATATTTCATACAAAATTAAAAGTTTGAGAATACTTTGGAAGGCCTTGGCCACAACGAGGCTCCGCGTCTGTGTAGTTCGTTTTGTTTAAATCGATTTAATGGTAATTCATGAAATTGAAAACTTAAAATTTGAACTCAACTTCTTATCCGTGGACGGGAATCTATCTATCTAAGCTGACAAGTACAGTTAGTGGTGGAAATACACTATGTGATTCATCAGAGGTTTACGATGTAACTTATTTTTAGTTTATATAAATTTAGTCTATTTAGTAAACAAGTTAAATTTAGACTTATTAAAATGTTTATTTAATTATATAAGTTAAGACTTAAATTTTTTAAAAAACTTATTTAACTTATTAAATTGACCTTCTCTCTCTCTCTCAACATAAAATGTTGACTAAATATTAAATTAATAAATTTTAATATTTTAAAGAGATATTTGATAAAAAAAGTTATAAATAAGTTAAACAAACTAAATTCAAACTTTATATTTTTAAGCAAATTAAATTTTAAATTTTGCTCATTTAAATAAATAATCAAAGTTTGAGTAACATTTTTCTTTCACAAATTAAACTTAAACTTTAAATATATAACTTAACTCAATTTGTTTATGTAATTCCTTGCACTCTCAATTACTATATCTCCCCAACATATTAGGTTTTAGTAGGAGAACCTCAACCACCTTCACTTCTACTTTCCATGGCATTGTCACCGGCCCAAAGCCCACCATGGTCATATTCATATAGTACGAATATGTGGTAATTAAAATTGACGGTAAACTTTGATAGTTTGATGTTGTATTATATATGTGTAGTTCAGGGGGGAACTTAGCCAAAATTGGCAAGAGGCCAAATAAATAAATAAATAAATAAAAATATATATATTTAAGGAGTCAAACTTAAATATTTTATTTTATTTTTGAGAAAATATTACATACAAAATTAAAAATTTAAGAATATTTTGGGAGGCCTTAGCTTTCTCATGGACAAGGAGGCTTCTCCTCTGTATGTATAGTTGCCTTGTTTAAATCGATTTAAAGGTACTGTTGGTTCAAAAATTAATATGCTGTAATACTGTTAGTTTCGTAGAGAGCGATCGTTTCTAACTGTATTTTTTTTTATACACATAAGTCAGGAATCGAATCCCTGACCACATGCTTAAGGTGCCCAAGTCCATTGCCACTTGGACCAACGCAAGTTGGTAGCATTGAGGGAGCATTTGATGCTTAGTATTAATATAGATTTAATTTTGTTCATTGTCAACATAAAAGTTTTATAAAAAGATAAAAAAACAATTCTACAATCATTTATCGATATAATAATTAAAAAGTTTTTCTATAACAACTTATATCTAGAGTGTTAATTTTTTTATTAATGTTTCAATATATAATTAAATGATAGTATAAATTTTTTTATATTAACTAATAATAGACCAAAATTAAATTCAATTACTTTTACCATACGTTAGTTCATAACAATAACAACCCTCAAGACTTAATTTATTTGATGAGATTGGAATTATGAATCGACCGATGTCATTAATTAGACTCTATGCAATCGAAGTTTGAATAAAACAACTTAGTACAATGTCATTTTTAGCGACTTCTTTTTTGAAAACAAATTCTTTTACCAACCAACATGAGTTGTGGCCTACGCTGTAATTAAGCACTAGTCAGATTTTCTAATCATGAGTCGTAAGAAATTAAAGAAAATATAGGATATACAATATCACATAATTAGGAGTGTAATGAGTGTTCAAAATCAAGTCAATCTGATCAAAGTTGAAAAAGCCAAGCTAAAAAATTAAAAATTGAATATACCAAAAAATAATAATTGGGTTGGATTGGTTTTTTTATTCTAATTTTAAAAATTAGTCCAATCCAATCAAAATTAAAAAATTTTATATATGGTTTTTAAAATAATATTTTATCTAAGAAATTACTATGTTACCCATACTAAATTAAGAACTTTACCACTATATTCTAAGCAAAACTTGATTTCTTTCTCTAGTTTTATAGTTTGGACATTGAACTTAGACACGTATTGTAGGATTGATTATTAATTTGGACTTGTATTTTAATGTATCTTAATGAATTAGTTTAAAAATAATATTTGTTATATTTTGATAAATTTTGACTTATGTATTTTTTTAATGAATTTGTGTATTTAAAAAATGACAAAAAAATAAAAAAATGATTCAATTCAAATTGATTTTGGATTTGATCAAATTTACATTTTAAGCAAAATGATCAAATGATAATATGAAAAAATCAAGTGGATTGGATCAATTAACTTTTTCTCTCATAACCGATTTAAAAAAATTTAGGTAACTTGACATGAAAAATGAAATGAATTAATATCCCAAAAAATAACATAAAAAAGTTACAATAATAAAATAAATTTTACTTATGTGTTTTCCCATCACATAAAGACAATAAAATATTCTATTTGCCTTAAAAAAATATCATTTTGAGGAAAAATTTACTTACCCATCACATCTTGCTTAGAGGTTAATCTTCTAACTCATAACTATACTTGTGGAGATACATTAGCCAATGACAAAAGAAAAAAATAAATGTATATATATATCTTATGTCTTATTATTCATTTATAAATTTAAAGTTAAATATAAAAAATAAAATTATAAATACTACTTACTCTCTAATTACAACTATATTCAAATACTTTTTAACTTTTCATTATATAATTATAATTCACTTTAAACTCTTTATTATTATTTGTTTTTCATTTCAATAAAAAAATCGAATGATGTACTTGTCAATACACTATTATATATAATATTTTTATGTAAAAAGATAATATTTTTCTAAAATTTTATTTAATTTGTAATTAGAAATGTTGGCATACTTTTGGCTCTGCCAGTTTTATTAGGATTGGGCCTGAACTTGAATTAAAACAAAATTAAAGTTGGGCTCGTACCTGGGTTAGCCTAATATATTTGCTGTCAAAAGGTCTGCCCCGAAAGCAGAAGCCTAACTTGATGAGCAGGTAAGAAAATTGGGCCGACCCAATTGCTTCTTGCTATGTTGAGTTTTGAGAATCCAAGGATAAAGTGATAAATAGTTGAGCACACTTGCGCAAGAAAGAGCCCTAACAAAGCAGTTGAAAGAAATCAAAGAATGCCATCTCTCCTCCAAGAAATTGCCCAGGGTCTATGCATGTAAGTAACAGCCCAAAATTAGGCAACAACACTAGCTATCTAGAATAAACATAATCTTACACCTCTAAAAAAAGTATAGATACTATTCATATTTTTTTAAAGAATGTGATTGAATAAAAGAAAATAATAAAAAAAATATGTATAATGAGTGATATTAAATGAAATGTGAAAAGAAGTATATGTATTGTTTAATATAAAAATATAAGAGTTGATCTATCTATCACCTCAACTTCCCTATTTCATATTATCTTTGCAAAATAATAATAGAACTCAACTTCCAAAGTGACTCTTTATTTTAAAGTGGGTTAGTACATACAAGGAGCCATACACATATTGAGAATATAATCTTTTGTGGACGATAGAGAGAACAAGTGAAGTGAGGTACCTAACCAAAATATTTTATAGGACAATTTAAGAGTCTAAGCTCTATGGCTATAAAACAGTACAAAGTACCATTTTGTCTAATGATGACTTTATCAATCTTTATGGAGGAAATAGTTTATGAAAACAACTATGAGAGAAGAAGGTTTGTGGTAAGTGAAAGAAGATGAAAAATAAATGTTTGAGTGAAGTTTGGGAGATCATCATGGCCCTCCACTTTGCCTTGGCTTGTGTATTTATAGGTGAGTTAAAAAGAGAGAGTTATAATGACTAAGGTATTGACAGTCAAGTTTAGACTCTGTAAGTTTCTTAGCTTGGCATGGTGGGGAGTTGTGTTTACAAGGTGAATACGACATGTCCTGGTTGTAGTTAAGGGGAATTAAATGTGGATAAATTGACATCTCAATGAGTTAAAGAGAAAAGTATGGCAGTGTTTCTCTATTATTCAATGTCAATGAAAGTTTAATAATACTTATACCTAATTCTTAATGAAGATTTCTTACTAAGATGCTAAAGCTTTAATGGAGTTGTCCCTCACCTAAAAATTTACCAGTCCACATGAGAACACAACTCCTAAGGAAATACATGAGGTACTCTCAAGGAAACACATGAGGTGGTGTGCAACGCCTTAACAACCTTCATTGTCAAAGTGCTTTAGGTTGTTAGCACTTCTTGCAAGAGTGTCTTTGTTTCTCTGACTTGTATAAAAAGACTTCTGTCTTAATTAAGTGAAATCAATTTAGAAACATTAGCCCCTTTGCCAATTGTTAAAAATGGTGGATGCTGCCTTTTTATAAATAGGCATACAAAAATAACTTCATAGGCGCTTGGTTCTTCAAGGGAGCATGTGCTTGAATTCCTAGCAGCTATGATAGTTTTAGAAACTTTTTGCGTGACGCGTCTTCTGGTGATGAAGTTAAGGAGCATTATTGTGAAGCACTTTTGACTAAGAAGCCTGGGTCTATTCCCTCAAAGAAGGAAGCCCCTTGTTAAGTTTTGCAAGGATAGATCTTTTCTAGTTCCTAAAATAACCATCACCAATTCATCTATTTAATAATAAAAACTTTTTATTACTTATACTTAATTAACTATTTATACATTTAAATCTAAGATATTTATTTCATTTATTGATTAAAAATTTGTTATAATTTTTTTAAATTCAAACTTATTATTATTAATATATTTACCTAATATTTACACTTTATAAATTTAACATATAAATTTTAGGATTGAATTTTGAACTATATACTTAAGGGACTCAAACTCTTTCCATTTGGGTTAATACACATTAGTTTTTTGGTTTGAATTTGAATACCTTTATTAACTATTTATACATTTAAGTTTTAAATATTTATTTAATTTATTAAAAAAATTTGCTACACAAAGTTATTTTAATTCAAACCTTTTATCATTTATATTTTTATTTATATGTTTACACTATAAATTAAATATATATTTATTTTTATTATTTTTGTGTTATTATTAATTAGAATATAATTGTTATATTTTATAATGCTTTAAGATGTACAATAATGATGTGATGTGTGAGTAAACATATGATCATATGTTAGAATTCTAACTATGTCAATTTCTTGGAATCAAATTGTAAAGAATATCATTTTAAATTCTTTAACCTGACATAAGTGGTTTGTCTTTGACTGAATCAAGAAAGTGAATTAGTCAAAGTATACGCAAGTTATTTCGAATATTACCTAATTGCAATATAAAAAAATTTAAAAAATAATGCTTTAAGACATTGCCTTGCCAATAATGTCTAAAAGGTTATATTTAATGCTTTTATATATGAGTATAATTATAAGAACATATTTTTCATATAAATTTTTAAAATCTTATTGTCAGAGTTACATTTTACACTTTTATATATGAAGAATAATTTTGTATTAGGTTTAGTTTGTGTAATATATGGATCAAATATTAAATAAAAAAACACTCTTCAAGAGTTTAAGTAGTAATTATTCTAAAAATTATTAATATGATTTATAACATTAAGATAAATTGTTATTACATTTGAAGATTTGCTAATGAGTTTTTTTTCAAGTGGATAGGCATTCAAGTAATTTCTCATGTCTCTCATTTAGGAGTGTCAAACGCAGTAGGTCCATACTTATTCGGATGGGGCCATTTTTTGGACGGGTCCCATTCGGGCCATGTAAGTTTCGAATCGATATTTCTTACCCAAATTTCCACCAATTTTTATCTTATGTAGTATTAAAAAACAGTGGCCATTCATTCGAACTCAATGGTTCGGATTATGTAAGTTTCTGATGACATTTTTAAATTTCAACCCGTCTATTTTGTCGAAATATTCTACTAATTTGTGGCATCGAAATAATTTTTTTCGACACTCTTACTTTCATTAATGATTTGATGTACCAAGTAATTATTTTTTAATAATTTATTTTTCTCATTTTTAATATTGTATGTATTTTACATTGTTGTCCTAATTTAAATTTACCATTATACCCTCACTTAAAAAAATTTAAAACTTGTTTAGATTTGTTTATTTTGAAGAAAAAAGACTTTTTTTTAATTAAAAAAGTATATTGTTTACATTTTTTATTATAATTAAATGACTTCTTTTAAAAAATAAAAAAATAAAAAAATTAGAATTTAATATTTTTTAAAAAAATTATGTAATATTATATTCAAATATTAAAAAACTTTTATTTTTTAAAAAATATTTAAAAAAATTACACACACAAAAATCTTATTTTAAAAAGTCATCCATCCATATCTTTAAACACCTCGGTCTCATTCTCACACTGCCACACCATCCTCTACTCTCTTGACTCACCAGCGGTCGTCCAGCGTCCACCGCCGCTCCCAATGTCTGAGGTAAGCTTGATCCACCGATTCGTAATCTGTGAGTATCTATCTAGTTTCTTCTCCAATCTCTCTTTTCTCATTTCACACTGAGCCGTTGCAGCCGCATGCCCTCATCTGATCCTCCACATTGCAGTGAGTGCAACATCTCGCGAGACACGAATCCCTTCCGCCATCGCAATATTTTCGAGTTCGACTGTGAGAGAGAGACCGCGGGCGCTGCTCCTCTGCTCGCGAGCCCCTCCGCCATCGCAGCCTCCACCCCTCCTCCACATCGCACAATGTCTGAGGTTTCATGCTTCTTATATTGTTAATTATTTACTTTTTATATGTTCTCTCACAATTATGATGAACATTACAGTAAACATGACTGTAAGCTATTTTTATTTGTCCTTTAGTATAGATGTGTTATAAGTGCTATGCTGCATATGCTTCAAAGTCATGGGTGTTGTAGACCCCAAGATGCTAGCTAGTGTTGTCACACTAATTATCATATGTTCATTCTGGTTTCTGTACTTAATTTGATATATGGCTGAACTACTTTCTTTTTGTTACAAGGCTGAACTAATTGGTCTTATAAATATATTATCTTATTATCTTTATAGATGGATGATCAAGGACAAGTCAATTTATAAACATATCAAGGCTGGCATTGCTACCTAGTTAAATTTAAACTGAATGAGTGGAGACTCCAGTGTCAATTTATTAATTTTGCATACAATTATGAAGAAAATCAAGTGCTTGGCTACTGCAACAGTCCTCCGAGACCATTTTGTGCTTATTATACCCTCAGGAACTTTTAATTTCATAAGCTTGATTTAGAGAGAGATAGAGAGAGAGGGAGAGAGAGTCAGAGAGAGAAGAAAAGGAAAGAAAGATTGTCCAAGGTATTAATAGGCATGTAAAAGTATAACCACGAATGATCTAGAATTTTATAGCTAAATCACATAATGTAGTCAATGAGCTTGTAATTCAATTAGAATTGGCTGAAGTCTCAAGTCTCTAAGACTTAGGTGTGATGATGATGTTGGAGGTTTGATCCTCCACCAAGCCACCCATCCCCCTCTTCTACCCAAATGCTTGTACCAGTAATGTACAAAAATAAAATAAAGTGCAATAAATATTCTTAGATATAGGCACGTTGGCTTGTTCAAACAAAAGACAATTATGCAAGAGAAACAATCATAGAATACAACATATGTGATATAACTAATGGGAAAAAAAAAAAATAGAGCTACGCCAAATTTTAAGAAAAGGAAATTATTTGTGAATGCTTTAAGCAACTGAGGTGAGGTCTTACAAAAATACAGGGAGAAAGGTTTAACTTAAGATTTACTGTCAAAATTCTAACTGACGAGTTCTTTTGTTTTATGTTATAATGAAGTGAATTATTCTTTGTTAATGAACCAACACAGAACAAGGCAAGGGCCATCTGTCTATACAATTCTATGAGTTATACCACATCAGTTGTAGGTTCATTACGAAGAAGAATTTACTTTATTATAACATAAAACAAAAGGAACTTGTGAGTTACAATTTTGATAGTATAATGAGTTAAACCTTTCTTCCCATGTTTTTGGTAAGACCTCACCTCAGCTGCTGAATGCATTTACAATCATTTTTCTTTTCTTAATGTTAGAATATATTAAGGTTATTAGTAGTGGGCTTTAGCTTGTACTAGTAGCACTTGTACTTGACCTAATTAGTAGTATAAATAGGTGCATGTGTAACATCTTACTATCAATCTCATAATACATTGTTAACCGTTATTATCTCTTTTCCTCCTTTTCCTAACCCTAAACCTATAACTCCTTAAAATTTGTTGTTGTTCTATTTTTCATTTCCCCCCCCCCGGTTAGTTATATTTATCACATCTATCATATTTTGAGACTACTTTTCCTGCATAATTGTCTTTATTTTGAACGAGCCAACATTGTCTTTTTTTCTTTGGTACATTAGAAGTGCAAGTATTGGGGTAGGAGAGGGGGAGGAGCTAGGAAGCACGAATACGATGCGACACGGACATGACAATACAACAAATTTTGAAAATTATAGGATACAACATGGCTATAGTACAACATGTAAAATTAATATAAAATTTACATAAAAAATAGAAATCTTAAATTAAAAGAGAGAATCAATGTTTTAAAAGTTAACATTAGTCAATGTAGACTTAATAAAATGCTATCATATATATAATTATTGTGGTATTCCCATATGTATTAGTATAAAAATTCAAAAACTAAAAGTAAAAACATTATAAAATGTGCCAAGGAGTATCAGAAGCATTATTACTGGATTTGCTCCCTCCCCCCTTGTCCCGCAAACCAGTTTGTGCGTACCGGATCGTGGTACTTTTGCGATCCAGATCGTTATGGTATGCGATCCAGTTCGCTGAAAGTGGCATGGCTGGAACCTGGAAGCAATGTATTGTGACCATGGCTGCCATGGCTGAGACTCTTAAGCTGTTGGGGAGGAAGGCGCTGCTGGAGAGAGGAAGGGAAGACTGAAAAATGAAACCTAAACTGAAATGCATCGTTTCAACTTTTAACTTTTGGTCTTTTCTATTTAAAAAAAAAATAAAAACTCAATAAAAGCTGGGCACTCTTGTTATGACGTGGGGAGAGGAATGTCCAAGTATTCTAAATAGTCTCATGTGGGCTTGGGCTTAGGCTTGCACTGTTTCACACACTGGGTTGCACAGCACAAAACTAGTTAATTTTTGGTTTAAAAAATATATAAAGAAGTTTAATAAAAATCACTTTTTAAATTTTTAGTAAAATATTCTTTTAAAAAATAACTTTATATAAATAAAAGAAAAGATTTTTTAATATATATATATACAGCAAATTACAGCATATCGAAGAAGTCTACCCCAAGCATATTGTTTTTTTTAAAGTGGCATTACGCATACCAATTCCCATACCGCATTCCTGGTAACTATGATCCGAAGTGTTTGTGAAGTGTCAGACATGGATATGTCTCCGACTCGAACACAACGACTATTTTGAAATGTCCGTGCTTCCTAGGGGATGTTTAGACTTGAGCCAATTCCAATCTAGCCAAGTCTCCAACATCATCATCACACCCAAGTCTTAAAGACTTGAGCCAATTCCAATTGAATTACAATTACAAGCTCATTGACTGCACTCTATGATTTACCTATAAAATTCCAAATCATTCATGGTTATACTTTTAAGTTTTAAATGCCTATAGCCTTGGACAATCATTATTTCCTTTTCTTCTCACCCCTTCCTTCACACCCCTCTCTCTCTAAATTAAGCTTATGAAATTAAAAGTTCCTGAGGGTATAATAAGTACAAAATGGTCATGGAGCAAGCATTTGATTTTCTTCCTAATTGTATGCAAAATTAATAAATTGACACTGCAGTCTGTGTTCATTTGTTTTAAATTCAACTAGGTAGTAGTGTGTTTGTAGCCCTATTTTTCATCCTAGGTTCACCCAAATGTAATTTGGTTAATTTCTTTCTGTTTTCATGACTGTTGTTCTCTTATAAAAAGATCTTAGTTTTGGGGTCTGTTTTACTGTTTTATGTGCAGTGATTGCAGTCAATTCTGAGATATTGTGTTTGTGGTGTCGTTTAGGTTTTCTTTGCAGGAGATCTGAGTACTGGTATCTGCAGCTATGGAAGATATTCGAGAAAATTTGTTACCCTCCTCCTTACCTAACCAACATCCGTTATCAATTGATGAGGGACTTTGGCTGATGGCTGAAGAGAGGGCCCAAGAGATACTATGTACAATTCTACCAAATGTAGTTTCTGAGGTGAACAGAAAGGAGATTATCGATTATGTTCAGAGGTTGATTAGAGGTTATTATGGAGCAGAGGTTAGAATATTTTGATCCAATTTTCATATTTATAACTTTCTATTGGTAGAGTGTGTTTTCTACATTTGGTCTTTTCTTCTTTTAATCAAGTTGCTTTTTTGCTCTCATAATTAGTTGGGTGTTTTTCTAATGCTTGCTGCTTTAAATGATTTGTTTGTATCAGATCCATTTTGATGTATACTATGAATGTTCTTTGATTTCTATTTAGAAATGGTTGGTTGAAATTTCTTTCCCTTTTATGTTCCATTCTATCTTTCTTTCCTTTTAGGAGCAGTTGGATTCTAATATGATTTTACTACCTTGAGAAGTTGTTTTACTTCTTTTATTTGGTATGGGTTATTATTAGGTTCCAACAACCATGTTGTTTATATTTAGATATATTAAATAATCATTATAATCATGGAAGACCAGGTTATCATTTGCAAGTCTTATGATCAATATAATCCTACTTCTGCAGGTTGGCTTCAACTTTCCATGCTGTGTTTGGTTACCTTTACACAGTGCACTTCCTCATACCTTGACCAGAAAAGAAAACATTTTTCCAATTCATATGATCTGATACTTTATAGGATTACAAGCATGCCTGCACATATTGACACCTACCAGCCTAACATTTGCAGCCAGAATATTTCAAAAATTGTGCAACCTGAAGGCACCCCCCCCCCCCCGGGATTCAATAATTTGTATTCCTTCATACCATGGACAGATGTATAGATTAAAATTGTTTACATATTTTATTGGCTTTCAGCATGTATGGTTTTCAATTCTGTCTCCAGATTATTAAGTTAGAAATGCTTTAATTGGATAATATTGAGGTATATTTTGCAATTAATGGATTACTCTGATACCATTTGTTGTCTTGAGGAATTGGACACAATTTCTTAAAAGCACTTGCTGATGATTTTTTTTTTTTACCTTGCTTCTGCTTCTGGTGGATTTGACTGTCACTTTAAAGTTTAAAAGCTTATAGGTGCCAATAACTAGTTGATTTCATCATTTTATACTGTTATAGTGGTGATCATAATGAATGTTTTACCTTTTTTTGGCCACCTACAGGTCTTCCCATTTGGCTCAGTCCCACTAAAAACCTATCTTCCTGATGGAGACATTGACTTGACAGCTCTCAGTCATGAAAGTGCAGAGGAGGATTTGGCACAAGCAGTGTGCAGTATACTTGAAAGTGGAGACGACTCTGAATACCAAGTAAAAGACATACAATATATACGTGCACAGGTTTAGAAACAAATTTTCTATTTAAATTATTGTAATTACTGAGTTCTGATTTCTTTGGAGCTTTATTTGTCTGTACTTTTGATTGGATCAGTTTCTACAAATTTGTTTTCAAGGTTTTGGTGACAGTAAGGAAAGTAAAATCTTGTGGCAATGTGCTGTTTATGAGGTTTTGTGGTTTTTATGGTTGGAAAGGAATGCCCGCATTTTCAAGGGGGTTTCCTCTCCTCTGAATTTATTATGGGATAGAATCGTTTTCATGGTTTCTCTCTGGTGTTCAGCACATGGTCTCTTCAAGGGTATCAGTATTTCAGATTTGTAAAGCGACTGGAAAGCTCTCCTACACTGACTAGCTTTTAGCTTTGTTATTTTTTCTTCCTCTTTTTGTTTTATCTTTGTAGATGATTTCTTATCCTCCAATCTGTTGTACTTCTATCTCTTTCTTTCTCTAATAAAATTTCTTCTTTTATTAAAAAAAAATAAAATTGTCTGCACTTTGTCTTGAATATTTTTCATTTACTTTTTTGGCTTGTATGTTTTATAATTTCACATAGGCTCAAAACTATATTACTTGTTTTCCTTTAGCACTGCAGTCAGAAGAATCTTACATCTATCTAGACCTCTAGAACCTTCTGAGTAGTCACTGTAGATCATGCTATTACTGAGTTTAAAAGCAAAATTAGTAGAACTAATAAACAGAGCTGATAACTATACAAACTATATAAAGGATTAGACTAATTAATATTAAATTATCTGGAGCCACTAGGTTTCATTTACTATTGGAGATCTGCAACAGCTACTTTAACCATATGAGGTTTCTATTTATTTTGGCCTGCATACAAGGTTCAATTGAGGCCTTCGTTTCTTCCCCCATGTCAGTGCCTATTGATCATTTTGTCATGTTCGTGGAATAGGCTTAATAGGATTTTAAGCATTCCTTTTATGCTTTGACTTACTGATGGTAAGACTAAGGATTGGAATGTTTCAATTGACTTCATTTACTGATGGGTGCTGAATATGGTGTTTGGTTCTATTTGTGTGGTAAGGGAATAGGAAACTACCCGTCATTTCATACTGCCTCTAAATATAAATTCATTGAGTCATTGACAAATGAGGAATGTGATGACAACAGCTTTACCTCCCAAAGAGAGAGAGAGAGAGAGAGAGAGAGAGAGAGAGAATTTAAAACTTAAAGGGGCCTTGACTCTTAGATAAATACTAAAATACCTGTACAGTTTCTTATTGGGCATCCAATTAACTTTGCCATGCCGTAGCTAATGTATTATTTCTGGAATGTTACATCCTATGTGAAAATGGAGCATCTCCACTACCTACCATCATTGCTTCTTTATCTTTATATATTCAAAAATTTTCCTTTTCTCTGTTTGTCCTGATTAGAAAGTAGTATTTAATGTTTTTATGTCAAATGATATCTCTCTACTTTATCAGACTTCATTTTTTATGTTTGGGATGATGGACTGCAGGTCCAGGTCGTGAAATGCACAGTGAAAAATATAGCAGTTGACATCTCTTTTAATCAGATGGCTGGGCTCTATACTCTGCACTTTCTGGAGCAGGTAAAATCTTATTTGTGCTTTTTACCAAAATTAAATAAATAAATCTTATTTATGCTAATTAATATTTGCAACTAATTCATGTTCTTTGAGTTCTGCGTACGATATGCTTAGGATCTATTGCTTAAATTTCACTCGTGGTACTGTTAGTCTGTGCAGTGTATGTTATTGTGAAACTTGATAATTGAGGAGACCTTATCAGTGGTTAGTCTAGTAATGAATATGAACTTGTCTGCCATACCAGAACTGTCATTTATATCAAGTTTATATATACGTTCTACTCCTTTTCAGCTTTCTTCTTGTGACATTTTGGACATATTTTCCTGTTACGTTTTTACATTTTTGTTTTGCTTCCCCCTTCCCTTTTTACAGTTTGTACTACTTGCTTTAGCTCTGTTTCTGGGACCCCACAGAATCAAAACCAGTGTGAATGATCCTATACAGAATACTATCCAATAAATTTTATTGTCTCCATTCATTCAGATTGCTTATAAGTGGCCTCAATATTGAGTTATTGGTTTCCTTAGCCCCTTTCTATTCTTTGCCCCATGCATTTTCATGACTAATGATTGTTGTCAATTCTCTCTCTCTCTCTCCCCCACCATTTTTATCCATTTCTGATTGAAATTTAGGGTTTTTTTTTCTGTTCATATTCAGGCTTTTCTAATTCTTTTTTTATTATTAAAAAATTTTCTCAGGTTGACCAACTTGTTGGGAAAAACCATCTTTTCAAACGCAGTATTATCTTAATCAAAGCTTGGTGCTATTATGAGAGCCGAATTCTTGGGGCACACCATGGCCTGTTATCAACATATGCAGTGGAAACATTAGTCTTGTATATTATCAATCGTTTTCATTCATCAGTGTGTGGTCCTCTAGAGGTGAGTCGAGTCTTCCATCAATTTTCTTTGCATCCTTTCAGCTTTTCTACTTACGTCTACATGATGAAGAAAACCACTGAACTGCTACCATTAGCAGGTGCTGTACAGATTTTTGGACTACTACAGCACATTTGATTGGGAGAATTATTATGTCAGTATAGATGGTCAGAAAGCCTTATCTTCCCTTCTAGAAATTGTTGGTAAGTGTTATTGGAGTGCATACGTAATTGGATGTATTCATGAATTGATGGGATTATTTGTTTTAATCTTCAGTCCCTGATAATCCCAACATATTTGCTTGTTGCAGAGACACCAGAATGTGATCAGGGTGAATTGTTGCTCAGTAAAGAGTTTCTGAGAAATTACAGGGATATGTGCTCTGTTCCAGCAAGGGCATGCGAGACTATGACCCATGAATTTCCCACTAAGCACTTGAACATTTTGGATCCTCTAAGAAGCAACAACAACCTAGGCCGTAGTGTCAGCAGAGGTAATTTTACCCACTAAAGCATCAATTGATTGCAGTGAATATTTTTGGTTTGCGTTTTAATTGCTTGTGGGCTGACTTCATACTTCATAATGTTTTAAAGACTTGAGAATTTTTGGTAGCTCCTAATGTTACCCCATGAGAAGTATTTATAGTTTGGAAGACAAATACATGGTTGGAAAACATCTACAAGTTCACTGGTATGTTGCATGCTAGTGACAAATGCATCAAGGCTTGCTCCAATATCATTACTAACATTTAAATTTAATATTTAATATTTAATATATGTTCTAGTGATGACTTCAAAGCTTTATGCATGGTACTGAAATAATTACAGAGATTGTGATGTTTAATGACACTTTCAAATTTGTAATGGTTACTTTTTTAAATTGCATACTTCTCTTTCACTTATTAGCCAACCATTTACTTATTGCCTGCAGGCAATTTACATCGAATAAGGTTTGCTCTTTCCCTCGGTGCTCGAAAGCTTAAGGAGATCCTTACACTTCCAGGACAAAGCATGGGTGCAGCACTTGAGAAGTTTTTCATGAACACTTTAGATAGAAATGGGAAAGGACAAAGGCCAGATGTTGAAGTTCCTGTTCCCGCATTTGGTACTGGAAGATCTGAAGAGTCTGTCCTCAGTGGAGATTGTGACAGTTACGATGTTGGCCTACAATATGTTCAGTTGTATTGTAATTATGCCATGCCGCTCACTGCTCATCCCAGTTCTCCATCATCACCTTCTCAGGCTGATATCCATGCACTATGGACACAGCAAAACTGGAGTATGTTTTATCAAAGGGGTACCGATGTATATGTCCCAAGACAGACACTCCATCAGCCAAATGCTTCACATGCAACTTACAGCCTTGAAGAAAAAGTGAAATCACGAGGAACAGGCACATACATACCTGACATGGTATATAGTCATTGCTATCAAACTTTTCTCTTTATCTATTTATATTGTGATAACTCACTATATCATCACCAAAATGGTTGAATCTTGCAGACTCATAATTCCTACAGAGATATGCGCATAAGGGTGACCAGGCCAAGGAGATTTGCTCCTGTGAATCATAATGTATTGCCCAAATCACCTCAGAGAAAGCAACTAGTGCAGGTTCATTCTGAGACAGACATGAATGGCAATTCAAAGTTGTTTGAGCTCTCAAACGAAGATTTCCCTCTTCTTCCAAGCATTGGCAAGACCAGCCCATCAGAAGCCCAGGAGTCTGTTCCGCTAACTTATAAGTCTGAGCAGTTCAGTGATTCCTCTTCATCCCAAATGAATATTGAGTTTAGAACTTAAAGTAATTCACAATCACTGACTGAACTAAGTTTGCCAACAAAATATGAGAAAGAAGATTCTGGTGTTTCATCATCTCGGGGCAGTATCCTAGTTGTCCCAAGGGTGGCAAACTGGCAATGGAGAGTAAGGAGGATTTTCCGGAGAGTGATGAGAAGATGGATTGACAATATCTAACCTATATACATTTTGTAGGATATCTAGGACTAGGATAACATCAGTTGAGTTCTAATTTACTGCTTTGTTACTGCAGGTCATTCTCTGACCATCCCAACTTGAAGATAATAGTCAATTTCTCGTTCGTTTTTGTTTTTTTTTTTCAGATGTAAATTTGGGAAACTAGAATTGGTTGTTAGTGATACTCACAGAATTCAGGCGCAACCAATTTTGTACTGTTTTTGTCTTTCTACCCCTTGCGCTCTTCGTTGGGAAGAGTTGACCATTTTCCTTAGACCAGATTTACATCTCTTTTCTTCGGCGTGTGTTAATATACACCCTCATGAGTTAGGGTATATCATGCACCATTGAAGTATGATCATTGATTTAATATTAAAAAAGATCAACGACATAGATGAATTACTTGTAAGTGAATCAAACAGTTAAGTGTTTCATCTATAATTTACAGAAAACTCTTCTCCATCTTTCCATTCTTATCGAATCTATTTCTCTCTCATTGTCGACCGACGATGAAGACTGGCAAGTTATTTGGCGTCTTTGTGATCAACAAGTTATCGACCATGGGGGTGCAAGGGGTGGAGATCAGCGGAGAAGGAATCGAAGGCGGGAGAAGGAGAAGATGAGGAGTAGAATCGAGGAGCGAGAAGTCTATGAGGGTGTGCTCCTCTGCAACCATCGCTGGCATAGAAGAAGAGAACGACAATGTAGCATAGACCATGTTGTGGGTCTACAATCTACATTGTTTTATCAAATCCAGTGTCGGTCTCAGATTCAAAGCCTTGATGGATTCGTATTCCCTCTTCTATTTGTTTCAAAACCCAACAATTTTTTTTTTTTAAAAAAATTCTCGTGTGAAACTTTTCTTTGCGGTAGGTTTGCAAGAGGAAATGGTGGTGTTGGAAGGAGCGGGAGACCTTGCGACAGCAGGGGAAGCCAAGTTCGTGATGGAGTTTTCCAGCGTCGTCGAGGCAGAGGACGCGTTCCGAGGAAACCTTGCAACCATTGGGGTAGCTGAGCTTGCGATGGAGTTTTCTAGCGTCATCGAGGTGGAGGACGTGTTTGGATTGGTTGGAGAGATGTGGTTGGGTAGGGTTTGGGTGAGGGTGGTGCGATATATGAGATTTGACAATTTTCAGAGGTTGGCCGGATTCGTACACTGTTGGTTGTTCTCATTGGAGCGGCGAATAAGGTGGGGGTGACAACAGTAATTAATAGGGACTAAATTATCATTTGCTTGAGTTTTGAATTACTTTAAATTAATAATAAATAAGTAAAAATGAGACCAAACCTGTGATAAAACGTAAATTCAATGGTGCATGGTATATCCTAACTCATGAAGATGTATATTAGCACGCGTCTTCTCTTTCTAAAGTTTAAATGACCTTGTACATGATATCTTTTAATAGTCAAAATTATTATTTATTTTTTATTTTAATAAAAAAATTGAATTACGTGCTTGTCAAAATGCTAGTATATATAATATTTTTTTGTAAAAAAAATCTTTATCTAAAATTTTATTTAATTTTTAATTAGAAATGATGGAATGCCTTGGGCTCTACCATTTTTATTTGGATTGGGCCAGTTTTTGAATGTAAAAACAAAATTAGTTGGACTCGTCCTTGGGTCAGCCCAATATATTTCCTACCAAAAAAGTCTGGCCCGAATGCAGCAGCCTAGTGTAACAAAATTGGGCCGGCCCAATATATTGCGTCTTCTTTATGGTCATGTTCAATTTTTTAGAATTCAGTTCCTATGACCAAAAAAAAAAAAACAGTTCCTTGTAAAAAAAAAAAAAAAGATAAACAGTTCAAAACACTTGGGCTAGAAAAACCCCTAATAAAGCGGTTGAAAGAAATCAAAGAATGTCATCTCTCCCTCGAAGAAAATGCCCAGGGTCTATGCATGAAATTAATAACAACCCTACATTCAGCAGCAACACTATCAATCTATCAGCCCAACATCCATATTAATTTCATATTATCTTACCAAAATATAAATAAAACTCAACTTCCAAAATGACTCTTATTTCATTTCTCCAATCTCCAACACAGTATTATGCTTTTACTAAAAAAAAAAAAAGGATTCTATTTTATTTAAATTTTTATAAATAAAAGTTCAGATAGAGGGGTTACACCATTATAAGGTCATTAGATGCCATAAACTTAAGGACTTACAATAATACTTATAAGTGACATACTACTGAAGCATCATTAGCATAAGTCCAACCCAAGATTATTAGGTTGTTGTTATTATAGTTAAAAATATTTTATTGATCAATACTATATCATAATTAATTTTTTTGCTTACAATAAAGTCTTTTATTTGATTTCTGTTGATAGTCTTTTATTAGCAGTTGTAAGTATCACTGTAAATTATCAGTGGGACTTGTGGCATGCTCTAACATTAAAATTGAACAATCTCCCCTCCTATATAAACTTTTTATTAAAAAAATTTTTGTTGCACTAGGCAATGATGAATCTTGGATATATAAAAGTTTTGGGGTGACCAAAAATATAGTTAATCTATTAATAAATTAACTACATCATATATGCTTAAAAGATGATAAGACTTATATCATTTTTTTTATACCAAACTAAGCATAAGACAATAAAAATACATTTTTTTAGTCTAAGAGCACAAATGAAACTTGCTTTTAACAAAAATAAAAAAATAAAACTTCAGTTCTTCTGTTACTCAAGAAGCAGCACTCAAACTCGTTTACTATTTTTAATGGGCCAGTGGCCAAGTTTAATAACTTCGATGGACAAGTTTAGTTTATAGGCTAAAAGATGACGGATTATATATTCCAACAATTCCATAGCTAGAGGAGGATATACTGTATAATTGTTAAATTTTTTGACAGCCATTAAAATATATTCAAAATCAATCTAATCTAATCAAAATCAAAAAAATCGAATAAAAAAATAAAAAACTAAAAAAATTAATTAAATTAAATCAGATTTTGGATCTAAATTTAAAAATTGATCTAATCTAAACATAATTGAAATTTTATATACAATTTTAAAAGTAATGTTTTATCTAGGAAATTCATATGTGACATATACTTATTTTAAATTTTCTTATTATTTCCCAAATCAAACTTATTTATCACTCTTAAATTTGAACATTTATTATATGATTAAAAACTAATTTGGACTTGTATTTATAATTTAAATTTATATTTTGATGAATTAATTTGAATTTATATTTGTTGTACATTGATAAATTAGTTTAAACTTATATTTGATATATTCCAATAAATTTGAATTTTCTTATATTTGATGAATTTATGTATAAAAAATAATAAAAAACTAAAAAATTGATTCAATTCAAATTGATTTAAATTATATTAGATTAGATCAATTTATATTTTAAATTAAACTGATCAGATAATAAAATAAAAAAATTAATTAAATTAAACTAAATAATTTTTTTTTTCTCCAAACCGATTCAATTCAATCTGGGAACACTCCAAGAAGTCATGGACCTATCAATCCCTTCAAATATCCACTATTGGTAGTAGGCTTGTATTTTTACTTAGTATTGTGTAATCACATTAAGTGAGATCCTCTTAAAAATGCTATTTTTTTAAGATTAAATAAGAAATTATAATAGTAAAATTAACATCATATTTTGATTCAAAATTTTAAAATATTAAATTTATAAATTTATCCATTCATATAATCTTTACTTTTATCATTCTTTTTTTTATATAGAACTTCTTTCACTCAAACTTAAAATCCTAACATTATCTAATCACGTTAGATTAGTAATAAAAGAAATAGCTATGGTTGGCAGCACCGTCCTTCAACCCTCGTAACTCTTTTTCCTTTTTATTATCCATATAATTTTATACTTGTCCATTGAGAAAAAGAAATTAGTCTTTGAATTTGAACCATTTAAAATAATTTTTTTGACTCCGCCTGAATATATATTAATGTAAAACTTTTTAACATTTTGTAAAATTTAAAAGAGTTTTATTAAAGAGTGTTCTAAGAATATTTGTTAAAGATTTAAAATTAAATTTTTTTCATAAAAAATAAAATATTCAATGTATTAAGAATTTAAAAAAATATATTTTTTTTACAAAATTTTTTATTTTAAATTCATTAACAATATAGACACTTGTTAGAAAAATTCAATTTAAAATTCATAATAGTTAATCAAAATTCGTAGTAGTCTCATTAGCAAATTTTAATTTTTCATATTCATGTGGCGAAATTTTGTGCAAAATTCCATAAACATAAAAGCAAATGCTTAAAAATTAATCCAAATACTCACTAAAACTATTTTCGAAAGCAAGAGAACTCCATCTCCATTATCCACTCTGCAAACCAAAAATCCCAGCCCAGCTGTGCTCTTTAGAATCCGGATTCTCTCTTATCGTTGGAGTTGTAGTTAGAACATCTCAATTATTTATTTTTTATTTAATAATCAAAATTTTTATTTTTATTTTTTAATATTAAAAATATTTTTTAATATTAAATTAATATTAATTATTAAATAAAAAATAAATAATAAAAATATGCTTCAATAATTATTAAAAATGTAACTGTTAGAAAGAAACCGGATCCGTGTCCTCTATGGTGGCGGTTCAATCGATCATATCCCCAGTTTCTTTGAAGTACCAATAAAGAAAGGTTGCTGACCGGCTTAGCAAGTCTTGTTGCATCTAATTTATTGAAAAAGACCTTTATATTTACAATTATTTTCTGTATCCTGTATTATTTTATTTTGTGTATTTATAGAAATTACTCTAATTTTTATTCTGTTATATACGAAAATTATAAATAACTGATTAGTACCATTGTCATATCAAAAAATAAACTCAAAAGTTACGACATAAATGAAAAGTAACGACAGACTCCAACTCCAAAGTGCGCTGTGAGGCATAGTCTACACTCACAGAGGACAGGCAAGCGCTAGTCAATATGACAATAAAGTTTCTATGTCATCACTCATCACCTATGTAAAATTCAAAGTTATTCATATTTTTTGATCAGTAAAGTTATCCATATTGGAATAGCAGTCCGATCACTCTAAAGACTTTTCACCTTAATATTAAGTGAAAAATGGTTTATCATTACCAAAATAGAATTCTTTTCACCTTAATATCATTACCAAAATATTAAGTTGTAATGTCCCCCAACCCGCTTCTTGTCTTTTCTGTTCTTTTTTGTATTGAAAAGAAAAATAAAACAGCAAAGCAAGGGCGTTGGCGTTGCATCTAAAATTTCACATTATTTTTAATTTTAAAATGATTCAGTGTATGACGAGTTCAAACACTAGTTGTTTTCCAAATCTTATAGTATCATTTTAATTTGAGTATAGAAATTGGTGTAATTTTTATATTAAAGACGTCATATTATGTTGTACCAAAAAAAAAAAGATAGACATCATATTATGAGTGCTTTGTTTAAAAACCAACCACTGAACCACATATGAAAAGTAAGTGTCAAATATTATGTAATAGATAAAAAAATAAGAATCATATTTAATAATTATATTGTTTTATTATAATTTGTATATAAAAAATTAAAAATATGTTAGATAAAAGATTTTAATTATATAAGTTTTATAATTATTAGACTATAAAATAAATTATAAATAATTTATTAGTGCAAATTAATTTCATATCAAAGAAACTCAAATGTCACAGCTACGACATAAAAAAAAAAAAAATCTAAATTTCAAAGTGTGGAATTTCCTATAGACAATCACTCTCAATAAGACACAAAGTTTTACCTAAGAATTTGAGAATTTCTCGTTTTCTATGTTATCGTCACCTGTGTACAAAATTCAAAGTTGTACATATTTGACTAGCACTCGAATAATATCTTGAAGTAGAATAGCATTTGAGATAAGTATGTAATGGTAAATTTTTTTTTTTAATTATACCATAGTGTGGTGGATTAGGTGATAAGTACTTTTAAAAAATTTTAATGTTTAAGTTAATTAGTGTATAAATAGGATTTATGTAATAAAATAATAAATATTTGATTAGAATGACTTGATTTAATATTTATAGAAGTGAATTTGAGACTGTAATGTGAATAATATTAAATATAAATATTTAAAATTTATATTATATTAAGATTCATTTTTTTTATTGTTAGAAAAAATTTCTATAATATAAAAATATAGATATCGTAATCAATAGTTAAAGATAGTTATAAATTATATAATTTTATAAAATTTTGATTGATAATTATAGATATTTTAAGATATATTTATTATATAGATTTAATAATCTTATTATCATGACATCATAATTTATTAACTTTTAGTTCTGGAATCTTAACCATATGTAACCAAAGTTGAATCGGGATAATCATGATAAAGATCGGTGGTACGCGTGCTACGACGGTCAAGAACAAATACTAATATCACTCCAAAGACTAGCACTCTGGTGCACCTTACTTGTGGGAAAGGCCCAAGGGCTTTACACCTCTGTAAACAAAGATGAGATGCAGCTAATGATGGTGATGACCTTTGCATTCATTGATGGGGAATTCAATGGCAGCACCCTCAGCGTGTTGGGGCGAAACTTGATTGAAATCCCCGTGAGGGAGATGCCAATCATTGGTGGGACCGGAGCATTCCGGTTCGCACGTGGTTATGCTCAGGCCAACTCTATTTCGGTGGATTGGACAAAAGGAGATGCCATTGTGGAATACAACGTATATGTCTCCCATTATTTAATCGCCGATTCGTCTCCTAAATTCGTGATGGATTCGAATTTATGATAGATCCTGTACTTGGCCACAGATAATATGTTGTAAGAAAAAGTTTATTAAAAGCGAGTTTCTTACTAAAATTAGTAAGAAAAAGGTCAAGATGTTTTTATCTTTTATTTAATCTTAAATGTTTAAAAATTAGGCTTAGAATTAAAGAATAAAAAAAGAAAAAAGATGACTATAAATTAATAATATTATTCAAACATGTGATGTTATACGATGTGATTTAATAATGTGATGATGTGATATACAAATGACAAATTTAACATTTTTATGTTTTATATTAACAGTAAACTCTTAAACTTAATTAAATAAGAAAATAAATTTAAGAATATAATAAATAAAAAATAATAATTAAGAAATTATTTAAAATATTCTAAAATATAATTAAGATATTATAAAATATTCTCTAGATATTTTGATATAAAGTATATCGACATTGTGTTACACTAAATGATTTAAGGCAATATTCTTAATTTATTTATTTTATATATAGAGGAAAGATTAACTTACATCCGTATAAGTTTTTTTTACTTACACTTATTTTTAGCTGTTAGATTCACTTTCATCTAATGGTTACTTTTAATGAAATAATCTCAACCATTAGATGAAAGTGAATATAACAGTTGAAAATAAATATAAATCAAAAAAGACTTACACTGATGTAAACCGATCCCTCTTCTTATATATAATCTCACTTTATAATAATTTATGTGTTGATATTTTAAAAATTTGAATTATTAGAAATAAATAAATGTGTTGCCATATTATGAATACCCATCGACGGACATCTTGCATATCTCGGGCATATAATAAACTCAGGTCCATAGTAAACATGATAGGTACCATTATGACATTGTCTGTACACCAATACTGATACATTATTTTTATATTTTTTTAGAAAAATAAAGATAAAAAGAATATATATGTTGGAATATATGTTTTTTATTTTATTATTTTAAAAAAGTAATATAATAAAAATAATGTACAAATAACATTATTAAAACATGGTAGCTTAGCATCCTAAGTTGTGTTTAGTGTACATAATAGTATAAGATATGATAATATAAAATAATAAGATAATATTTGATAATATAAATAAGTTAATAAACTCTTATATTATTAAATATTTGATACAAATAATATAAATAATTTAATAATATATGTAATTATTTAATATGACTATACTAATCTTCATCTTTTTCACCATCTCTTCCACACTGATCATCTTAATCAATTGCACATCACAGATACCTTAATCTCATAATTAAAAATAAAAAAATTAAAAAATAAGAAATATCCTAATAAATGTTAATTTTTTTCCGCTATTACGGGAGAAAAGAAAAACTTTTTTAGTCATAAAAAAAAACAAAAAAAAAACCTAAAGAAGTAGAGACAAATTGACAATTTTTATTCCCTACCTTCTGCGAGTGCTACGTTTGCACTTCTATCTTTTTTTAAAAAATAAATCACAACCTAACCCTGGTTTCATTGCTATTTTTAGTTTAAAAAAATATTTGTATTTTGTATTTGATTTTGTGTTTCAAGGTTTCTTAGACGAATGGTACTGACACAGTACCTGTAATTGTGCCTGGCACCACATTGAGCATACGTTTGTTGTTTCCGAAGCTTCAATGACATTTAGAATTGACCAAATCGGATATGAATCAAAGCTTTCCGCCACTGTCCGATATGAACTGAATGGAATTAGAAAACGAAGCCTAAACTGGAAGCAATCGAGACTTTTTTATCAACAAAAAATCAATGTTGGTCGGAGAAGGAGATGGATGGTGATTAGTCTAGGGGATGGGGATGAAGTTCGTGAGAGGTTTGGATTGAGAGGGATGAAGTTGATGGGTAAGGTGGGAAGAAATATCATATCACATCTAATCAAGAGGGTAGGAGAATGATAGAGTAATTAGATTAGAATATGATAAAAAAATTTAACCTGATTTGACTATACTATCATGTTAAAGTATCAAACACATGATAATACCTGATAGTATTAGTTAATACTATTGTCGCGACTGGGATCGCGACGGAATAACGACTTAAATTACAAGAATTTAAGAGAGTCGCCACTAATTTTATTTTTTTTAGGAAAAATTGAAAAACCCAAAAAAGATTATCTATGTTCAAAAACTCAGGTTCGGGAGTCTAATTATGCTCAGGGAAGGGTGGAGACTTAACCCCACAGTACCCCTAATACATCCGCCTCAAGACGGTTACCTTAAATCAGTTGTACAAATTTTTATAATTCTTAAATATGTTTATTTTACCCATTTATTAAAAGATAAACTAAATAAATAAATAAATTATGAAAATTTAATTTTGGCTTGACAGAATTGAGATTCTGCTCTTACGTATCCTCAAGTGCAATGAAGAATTCAAAGTTACGTCGTTCTTTAGAAAACGATTATGGGTTGATTATTTTTAAATTTCGAAAAGACTTTTGTTTTGAAAATTCATTTGATTTTTTTTTTATTTAGAAAAATGATTCGAATCATCAAGTTGTCACAACTCAAATGATTCTAAAAGCTGCAAGATTAACAAGCTGTCAAAGCTCAGCTAATATCATTTTATAAAAAATAAAACTTTCATTTTTAAAATTAGTACAAGATCACTATTTAATACACAGATCAAAATATAATGAACACACTAACTCAATAAGTCAACAAAGAAAGTAAAACACTTTTTTTTATCACTCTAATCTTGGCCCAAATTATGTGACTAAAAAAAACATGTTAACCATTTTCTAATTTTTTTATGTTTCCTTAAAAAAAACTTTATTTTAAATGTAACAAAAATAACTTTAAGAAAGCTCGTTTTTTTTTTTTGCAAACTCTCAACCCACTAATTCTTCTAATTCTGGGCCAACTAAAATACTGCTAGCCCAAATGAAATGAGCTTCAACTTAAATTAAAATAAAATAAAAAAAACATAACCAAATGATAATGAAAAAAAGCAAATAAAAATAAAAAGAAAGATGTTGGCTTTAGGCTTTTTGAGAACCAGTGGAGAAACCAAATAGATGCCACAGAAATGAGCACCAGAGGAGGAGGGTGAAACAGCTCCGGTGACGTTGACGGTGGTGTGTTGGTTGGAGTGGACAGTCATGTGGTGGCTGGTCCCACGGTGGCTCACGGCTGGTTGGGCGTGGGTGGCTTTGGTGATGGTCCCGTGGTGGAGAAATGGGTTATTCACGACACGAGGTTGTTGGCTGCAGAACTACAGGGAGCGGCAGCTGAGAGGGGCAGATCTAGTGGTTTTGGCCATGGGTGCGCGCAGGTTCCGGGTAAGGGAGCCGCGGTGGTGCGTGGCTGGACAGAGTCGCCGGTCTGGTGGCTATGGGGTCGCGTGGTACAACGATGCGGCAACCTTGCGGCGGCGCCAACTTGTGGACGAGTTGCAGGTCCGGTTGGGTTCTTCCTCTTGTTTTTTGGTTTATGGTTGTTAGGTTATTGGTATTTGCTGATGGTGGTTTATGGTTGTGAGGGCTTGATGAACTTGTGGTGAAGATGGTGGTTTTGTTTTAGTGGAGATGAAGAAGATGAAGTGGTTGCAAGGGGATGGTGATGGAGGTTCTTAGTGGAGGTTGAAGATGGTCTTTGGTGATGGAAAAATAATGGTGATGGAAAAATGGTGAAGAAGGATGAATGAAGGTTGGAGTCCCGGTTTTCAAAGATGGTTTTTAGTTAAAGATGAAGGTGAAGGTTATAAGGGTGATATTGAGTGGTTGTAGATGGTTAGTAGGGAGGTTGAGGGTGGTAAGGTTTGTGTATGGCTTTGGAAGAGGTGTGAGTGAAGGAAAATGGTGAGGCTGCTCTCTGTGTGCGTTGGAAGAGAAAAATGGAGGAAGAAAATGATGTGGGTGCCCTCTTAGGTTTACTACGTGAAAAGAAAAGAAAATGTGGGTCTTGAGGTTTGGGAGGATTTTTGTTTCTTGTTTGGCTACCTCTCTTTTTTTCTGCTTGCTTGGGGATTTATAGGGAAAAATTAGGGTTAGAGAGATATAAATTTGGGCTCAAGTTTAATGGGTCTTAGGCTAGAATGAATGTGGATTGACCCTTATTTGATGGGTCACAAATTAGTTTGGGTTCAATATAGGTAGCTTAAGAGAAATTGAGTCATCACCTTATTTATTTATTTATTTTTTATTTTTTGCCCGGACAAAATTGAGTGTTCACAGTTGCCCCTATTTACTTGTTTCTTACTAGATATTAGGAATAATTGTAATTTTTCATATTATCGTCGTAAGAAACAAGTAAAGACGTGAACTTAAATTTTGTTTGGTAATGAAATGATGCTAATTGCAAACTAGCGAGCTCAAATGCGGATTTACGAGCTTACCAAGGTGAAGCTCAGTGTAAAGCTAGAGATGTCACCGTATTGTCAATAAGCTGTTGTAGCTGAATTGACGTTTATTGACTCAAAAGAGTTTTTTTTTAGTTTTTTTTTCTTTTTTCTTTTTTGAATTTCAAAGATGTTGGGTGATCTTGTGACTCGGAACGAAGAAGATAGCGGGCTTGGCCTGGAATTAGAAAGGCAATGCATGAGATTGTGTGAATGAACTGGCAAAGATGTTGATTGAAAACTAGTGAAAGATGTTGATTGAAAACTAGTGAGCTCAAACGTGAATTTACGAGTTATTGCAACGTCGTTAATCCTACCAAGGTGAAGCTCAGCGTGAAGCTAGAGATGTCACCGTAATGTCAATAAGCTATTGCAGCTCAATTGACGTTTACTGATCAAAAGAGATTTTTTTGTTTTTTATTTTTTTTTTATTTTTTGAAATAATGTTGGGTGACCTCGTAACCTGGAATTATAAAAGGCAATAGGTTTGACCCAGAATTTAAAAGACAATGGGTATCTGATGTCCCAAAATTTAAAAAGCAATGAGTTTGGCCTGAAATTTAAAAAGCAATGGGCATGGCCCGAAATTTAAAAGACATTGGGTATTTGATGTCCCAAAATTTAAAAGACAGTGGACTTGGCCCAAAATTAAAAAGCATTGGGTATCTTGTGTCCCAAAAATTAAAAAGCATTAGGTATCTGGCGTCCTGAAACGTAGTGGGTATCTGGTGTCCCGTAAATTAAAAAACAGTGAGTATTTGTCGTCCCGAAAATTAAAAAGTATTAGATATCTGGTGTCCCAAAAATTAAAAAGCAATGGGTATTTGGCGTCCCGAAAATTAAAAAAATAGTGGGTATCTGGCGTCCCGAAAATTAAAAAGCAGAGGGTATCTGGTGTCCCGAAAATTAAAAAAATAGTGGGTATCTGGTGTCCCAAAAAATTAAGAAGCAGTGGGTATCCGGTGTCTCAAAAAAGTAAAAAATAGAGCGTATCTAGCGTCCCAAAAATTAAAAAAATAGTGAGCATCTGGTGTCCCAAAAAATTAAGAAGCAGTGGGCTCGATCCAAATTTAAAAGGCAGTGGGCTTGCTCCGAAATTTAAAAGATAATGAGCTTAGCCCGAAAATTAAAGGACAATGGGCTTGGCACAAAAGATTTTTTTTTATTTTCTTTTTCTTTTTTTTTTAGGAAAGATCATTAGGTCATGGACCTAAATTTTGTAAAAACATGGTCATCAAGTCAAGGACTTGAGATTATTATTTTTTGTTCAGGTTTTTTTTCAAGCTCAAAAATGGACAACGAGAGATAGTGAAAAGAGATCATTAGGCCATGGACCTAAATTTTTTGTGAAAGCCACCAAGCCAATGACTTGAAATTTTTTTGACACTTCACCAGGTCATGGACCTGAATTTTTTTATTTTATTTATTTTATTTTTAGCTTTTTTCTATTCTTTTATAGTGAAGCTTGGCGTGAAAGCCAAAGACGTCACTTTCAAAGCTGTTGCAGCTTATTATCTCATGAAATGATGTCGTACTGTTCATTCCTGTAACTCAAAATCTAAAGGTCCTGTCAATAGATTGAAAATATCATGTCGAAAACCTTTCACTTGCACACTTGATGCTAATTGCTTCCTCGAAAAACTTTGATCCATCAAACTCAGGTGTAAAGCTCTCGCAAATTAGGGCTTATCAACTTGTTTCAAATTCCCTTGGATCTTCAAACATTGAGTATCTTTCCTTTCAAGTTTGATTCCTTTCTTCTTCCTAGCTTTCTTCACAATCTTCACTTTCATCCCTTTTTTTTAGTACATCTTGTTTCTGGGTTATCCTTTGGGAGAACATTTTCCCTTCAATTAGAACTTATGATTTCTTTTCAGTCTGAATTGTTCATCAGAGAATTACTATTAGATAGTCAAATCATAGTGTTGTACTCATGTTCACCTTACTTTTGCCAGCATTACATAATCCATCTCTCGACCCAAATTTCTCTCGAGTTTGACATCTGTTGCAACATACATGAATTTAAAAGTATAACAGGAAATAAAGTGAACAACTTCCAGATTGGTTTTGGAAGTTCGATTATACAAAGAGTATTTACAAAGGATAAATATATAGACAAATACACAAACAATGACATGGGATTCAAATGGGTGTTGCCCCAGTATGGATTAGTTCGACATTTATGAAAGTCATCTTTAGTTGCCTACTGGGTATTATGGCCAATGATTTCTTTCTGCTGAGCATTACATCAAGCCAAATTGAACTAACGAGAAATTTGCCTCAGTGTAAGTCAAATTGAACCGAAGAGAAAATTTGCCCCAGTCTAGGACTAAATTGAATAGGACAGACAACTTAATGACCATAAGATTTGTTCTAGTGTAGGTCAAATTGAACCAAGGAAAAGAAAAAAATTGCCCCAGTTTAGAATCGAATTGAACATGGTGGAAACTTGTCCTAATGTAAGGCCAAGTTGAACCAAAAGATTTGTCCCAGTGTAAGCTAAACTAAGCTAGAGAAAAATGGCCTAGTGTAGAGTCAGCTCGAACATGGTAGAAACTTGCCCCTAGGTAAAGGGCACCTGGTTGAAACATCTCCGGCGACGTTGACGGTGGCGCGTTGGTTGGAGTGGACGGTCGTGTGGTGGCTGGTCCCGCGGTGGCTCACGGCTGGTTGGGCGTGGGTGGCTTCGGTGATGGTCCTGTGGTGGAGAAATGGGCTGTTCACGACACGAGGTTGCTGACCGCGGATCTGCAGGGAGCGGCGGCTGAGAGGGGCAGATTTGGTGGTTTTGGCCATGGGTGCACACAGGTTCCGGGTAAGGGAGCCGCGGTGGTGCGCGACTGGACAGAGTCACCGGTCTGATGGCTATGGGGTCGCGTGGTACAACGGTGCGGCAACCTCCCGGTGACACCGGCGTGCGGACGAGTTGCAGGTCTGGTTGGGTGCTTCCTCTTGTTTTTTGGTTTATGGTTGTTGGGTTATTGGTATTTGTTGATGGTGGTTTATGGTTGTGAGGGCTTGATGAACTTGTGGTGAAGATGGTGGTTTTTGTTTTAGTGGAGATGAAGAAGAAGAAGTGGTTACAAGGGGATGGTGATGGAGGTTCTTAGTGGAGGCTGGAGATGGCCTTTGGTGATGGAAAAATGGTGAAGAAGGATGAATGAAGGTTGGAGTCCTGGTTTTCGAAGATGGTTTTTAGTTAAAGATGAAGGTGGAGGTTATGAGGGTGATATTGAGTGGTTGTAGATGGTTAGTAGGGAGGTTGAGGGTGGTGAGGTTTGTGTATGGCTTTGGAAGAGGTGTGAGTGAAGGAAAATGGTGAGGCTGCTCTCTGTGTGCGTTGGAAGAGAAAAATAGAGGAAGAAAATGATGTGGGTGCCCCCGTAGGTTTACTACGTGAGAAGAAAAGAAAATGTGAGTGTTGAGGTCTCGGAGGATTTTTGTTTCTTGGTTGGCTGCCTCTCCTTTTTTCTGCTTGTTTGGGGATTTATAGGAAAAAATTAGAGTTAGAGAGATATGAATTTGGGCTCAAGTTTAGTGAATCTTAGGCTAGAATGAATATGGGTTAACTCCTATTTAATAGATCACAAATTAGTTTAGGCTTAATATAAATAACTTAAAAGAAATTGAGTCATCACATTTTTTATTTATTTTTTGTTTATTTATTTATTTATTGCCTAAACAAAATTAAATATTTACAACTACTAAATTATTTTTATCCTATCCACCAAACACGCCCTAATGTTAACGTGCTGCTATGTTTACTGTCTGGTGTTGTTACCTTTTTGAATTTTTTCATTGTGGAGATCCCAACGACGTGTTTTCTACACTTGTCTATAAAATATGCTAATGCACTATACAGACGTGAACCCAATATGCTAGAAACTAAAAGTCGCTATTAGACAATTTCGTTTTATTTTTCCTGAGTAGTACGAAGCTATAATTTATGACAATTTCTTAAATATTTTTAGAGTAAGAGATTATTTTTATTCTATATTATTAAATATATATCACATTAATTATAACATAAAAAATAATTAAAATAAAAAATAATAATAGTTCACACAACTAATGTGGCACCGATGGCATATATATTACAAAACAAGATTTAATTGCACATAAAGTTTATGTATGTAACTCATACAAAGGAATGTGTACAATTTTATTAATTAATGAATAAAACGAAAAGAGATAAAAAATGAAAAATAAATGGTTATTAAAAAAGTTATGTAAAAAAACTTATATATAAATTTATATATATATATATATATATATATTATTCCATCACAAAAAATAATTTTAAAAAAACTTTCGAACGACAAGTTGTCTACACTTGTCTATAAAATATTCACATAAAATTGTTCATACATGAATAGCAGTCCAATCAATCAAAAGACTAGCACAGATTCACCTTATTATAAAGTAAAATGTTAATCTTATATTTTTTTAAAATTGTATTATTATTTACATTTTTTAAATAATATAATTAAATGCGAAAAAATACAAAAAAATTAAATATAATAAATTATATTAAATAAAGTATAAAAAATTACAAGAAAATAAAAATTATATTATAAAACAAAATTGTTACGTACATAGTAATTTTGATGGACAGATTCTCGCATAAAATAGAGTAACGTTACCCCAACACGGATATCACATTAGTTTTTTCATTGGTTTGAGAGGTTTTTTTTTCCTCCTTATTTTTTTTCCGGTGAACCAATTTAAGCTTTAAAAATATATTTGTGTTAAGTCTATATTAACTTTATTTGGGTAAGTATATTAGCCTCATAAATAATATGCATCATTGATATTAATAAATAAAAGAAAAAAATAAAGCGAAAAAAATTAGATTTTTATGAGTTATTATAACTTATAAGAAAAAAAATTCTGTGCAAGTAAGGTAATCCAGTTACTACAGTTCTATTATTTTTATATTTAAAATTTTACACTTTTCAAATACCTATTAAGGATGTGTAAATTATTAATCAATAACATATATCGATTGCTTATCATAATAAGAATTGATTACGACTCTTATTTTGATAACTAATAATACAAGTAGTTAAGTATATTAACTAATAATTTATATATCATTAATGTGAAAAAGTAAAAATATAGAGAAATGGTATATCATCGTATAAGTTTTTCTTAAATTATCTTAATATTAAATAAAAAAATATTAAATAAAAAATAAATGTATCTAATATTTTGGAAATATAAAAAATATTAAATATTTTTTTATTTAATAATTAAAAAAATTAGTAAGAGAATTATATAAGAGAATTTGGTAGGAGGATAAAACATTTTTTGTGAGAAATGTTTTATCTTAATTACTAAATAAGAAAAGTATTGAATATTTTTTATGTTTTCAAGATATTAGATGCATTTACATTTTTATTTAATAGTTTTCTTCATTTAATATTAGAATGATTATCATAAGAAATTTGTAAGATGACATAACATTATTCGCATTCTTACTTTCCTAACTTCTACCATGGCCAAATCTTAAAGCCCTCTTTCCACTTTCTTTTATCTCCCTGTTTACGTGTGAAATAAATTTATCAGCCAAATAAAAATTCAGCAAACGAACATGTATGAATTTTGATAAGAAACAGGCGATTTGAACTAAAGGCAAAATTCAACCTTTAGCAAGGATTCCCAAACTGACTAAAGAAAGCGTTTGGTATTAAGGCGAACTTAAGAAGTCTAAGAAGTTGATGTTAAAGCTGTAATCGGCTAGGAAATAAGCTTGCAGAAAATAAATTGCACAAAGTAAAAGTAATATATTAAAGGGCTGAAAAGTTAAGTAAAATAAGCAAATCTTAAAAGTTGTATTGATTGTGATTTGTCTTTATTTCAATTAGTACAAGTGATATTTATAGATAAAATTTAACTCCCACTATAGCTAACCTTACTGACTAAAGCTCCTAAAAATAAGTGACTAACTCAAGGCTAGCCTACTCATGTCTCTTAACCATTTTGGCCACAACGGCTACCCCTCAACAGCTTAACTCCTATTTTCTCGGCATGTTTTGTGGCATCCGTTAGTAATACCTTTAGTTCTTAGCCTTTCCATCAACCTGCAACCCATTATGCTTCAGCTTTTATTGTTTCAATCCTGGTCCGCTAACAGCAAGGCCCAACCTACCCTTAGCCGAGTGTTCCTCTACTCATCGACTATATTTTTTTTCGGCTAATCACCCTCAGCTAGCCATTATATCAGCTTACTCTTTTGAATTTATTTTTGGGTGATAACAACTGCCCCCTTATATTTTTCAACTGATTCAAAGAAGCTGAATAAATGTAATTAAGTCTTTTCGAGCTTCGTGCCCAATTTAATATCCACTTTTTCCTTCAATATGAGAGATACTCGGCCAAAAAAATCAAACGGTCAAAAATTCTTCTGCGGAACAATTATAAATTCAGCCGAAACTTACTTTAATCAACTTACTCTTGCAATTTCTTCTTCAAAGCACCTAACAAACTACTTTTCCCATTTCTTCGATCATGTCTGACATCTCTGATTTCCAAAACAAGACATACTCTTATGGGGATGTTGATTCCTCATCATTCTCATCCGATTCAGCTTTCAGCACCTAGCAACCATTGAACCAGGAATAAGATGCTGGTTTCCCCGTGCTTGTTCCACTTTTGAATTCCTTTACCATTACCCCATGTTCCTCTAACATCTACAAGGGCAAGATTTTTCTTGATTATCACCTATATCCCAAGCATTTTGAACTTCCTATCACTGCTAACTGGTACTCCATCAATAAATGTCCAAATGACATCCAAACCTGGTCTCGCCTTGCTCCTCAGTATGCCGATTGGCTGAAACGAGTTTCGACTAGCCGAGGAGAAGATTGGAAAACATGGGAAATTTATGACATCATTATGCTTTCTTAACATAAGGTTCCCCTAAATCTTGACCTTCTGTTTAGTTTCCTAGGGTTTTGGTCTACCTCTATGAACGGATTCATCCTTCCTTCATGCATCATGAGCCCTACCTTGTTGGATGTGGCAGCTATCACCGGCCTTCCAATAATTGGTGAAGATGTGAATTCGCTTTTTAAACTTTCCTATCCAACATTGAAAGTAAATTTTTCTAAAAACACCTCTTCCTACTCTAATTTCTTGGCTACTAATGCCAAGGCCTCTCACCAGGTATCTGATGGGGAACATCAAGCCTTCCTTCTTTACTGGTTTTGCAAATATTTTATTTGCTCTATCTCGGTCGCAGTGGTCCTTGAGATATCCCACCTTGTTTCTTTAGTTACTTCTGGCAAACCTCTGGCCTAAGGTACTCTTTTCTTTTCCTCTTTGTATAAAAGCCTTTTTACCATGGTTACCAAACTCCAAAACAATGAGAAACTAGATAATGTGGCAGGGCCTCTCTGGTTTCTTCAGCTCTAGATAACCCTTTACTTTCTAGAATTCATACCCCTATCTCATAAGAATTTTTCTTCTTCTTCTTCGACTTTGATCTCTCTAGGTCGAGTCTTGCAAACCACTCCCCTTGTCAAGCATTCAGCCTTTAACTTTGCAACTAAACTTTTCACTTCTACTCGGCATGCCAAAGAGTTTTTCCCTTTAGTCAATAGACCCCACAGTCTTCCCTGGATGAGTACCCATGTGGACTCTCCAAATCCTCAGCTGGCCAACTATATTTCTCTATACTGGGGTAATGTGTTATTAGCCAGAGACTTAATGTGTGGAGTAAAGCCATCCAGCCGCTACAATAAGACATTGGCCAAATTTTACTACCCATACCTCCTGACTCGGCAATTTGGACTTCTTTAGTACATTCCTCTGGCTTACCAATCAATGGCAACCGCTTTTGGAAGACCCACATTATCTGACAAAGATGTGGTATCTTTAACTCAGCATAACCTGCAAAAGCTAAATGCTTTTGAGTTTAAAGCTTTTAGGCAACTTCCTGAAGAATCATCAGCCTTTACCAACTGGTGGCCTTCAGTGTCCAGCAAGATTTTCTCTGCCTCCACTTCCAGTTACCTCTCAAAACTGATCATCGGAGGCATGAGTCAACCGATTATCAACGCTCAGCCCATATCAGCCATGGAACCTAAACCCACAAGAGGCAGACCTACAGCCGATGTAGCAGGTACTTTTAAGTCTATTTTTCTAAGCATTGATTACCTTCAACGTTTTCTAATGTCTTTTCTATTTCAGGGCCTTCTCAACCAATTACCATAAATCTTGATACACTGGAAGATACTCCCGCTTCCAAAGCTGTTCGCCCTAGGCCTACTAGGCATTCAGCTAGGCAAACAGGGATTGTCATTCGGGAATCTGCATCTGTTGCTCAATAATCAACTCCTGCTGCTCAACAATCAGCTCCCAAGAAGAAGAAACTGAGAAAGGTATATGATTTTAAACCTTACTCTTATAAATTTTTGGTTCTAACACTTTTACCTTGCTCTTATAGACTTATCAACAGTCTTCCGATACTCATCCAGAAGTTACTTCTCTAAGACCTTCTCTCACAAGATTCCCTTTGACACCAGTAATCTTCTTAACTTCTTAGCCAATACATTTTCACCTTTTTCCTGATTATCGACTAAGCTTATTTTATACTTTATCAGGAACACGAGCCAACTCCTCTCACAACTCCTCCAGCTCCAACGCTGCATGCTCCAACAACCTAAGCCTCTGATGTGCTAGTTTTTGAAGAGGACTTGCCTCAATATTTTTCCTCTCCGGTTCCCAAAGCCGTTGTGGATCCGAGTTCTCCTTCATGCCAACATTTGTCTTTCGTGGAAACCTTGCTCGATCAAGATATCCCGATGGAGCAGCACATGATTACTAACCTTCAGATCGCACTGTCAAAGCTTGCTAAATCATCCAATACCGATGAAAACCAAAGAGCCATCTTCAATCGTATAGTCGCTCAAGTTGGTGAAGTATTCTATAATTTTCAAATTTTCAAAGGTCGTCATGACCAAGCTGCTAAGGATCTTGCTCGGCTGAGTGAACTCCAAGACCATAAGCTTCATTTTCAATCTTCCTTCTAACAAGCTGAAGCTAAAAAGAAAGCTGATCTCAGTGAAAAGGATAAAATGTCCAGACGCCTAGCCGAGCTGATTGTTGAGAGGGAGAGAATCAACAAGGAGATTGTCGAAACAGAGCCTAAACTGACAGTTCTTACTCAGAAGCTAACTTCTAATGCTAATTTCCAGATGCAACTGTATCATCAATCTATCACTCTAGATGCCGAGATGATCCCTTTACTACAGCAAAATGATACATTTAAAGAGGATTTAAACGCTGCTGATGTGGACTTTTCCTCACCAAGGAGGCTTGGGCAAATTTGAAAGAGCTCCTGGCCGAGGCAAAAAGGACATTGGCACCATCTTCGGCTGATACAATAATTAATCAACTAGAAGTGGAAGCCATTTCTGTCCCTAAATCTACAACTGATCAAGTCACCTCTTTCGCTGTTAGTCCTATTGAACCACCTCCTTCGGCTGATGCTCCAACCCTTGATCCAATTCAAGCACCTAACTCTGACCAATCAGCTACTATTCCTGCTGATCTGTAAATCGTTACCTTTTTCAATTATGTTTAACTTTTAAGTCTTAATTTGAAAAAGCTAATTGGCTGGCTTGTAGCCGATACTTTGAACCGACTCTTTTTTAATTACACCAAATCGAAGGATAATAGTTTTTTAGATACTTCCCATTTATGCTTCTCTCCATTTCTTCACCATGCATGTTAACTAGCCGATAAGCTCTATTAATCATAACTTGACTAATTATATAAGGTCCTCCCCAATTTGGTGATCACTTTCCTAACTTTGGGTCTTTAGCCCCTAAAGGCAAAATAACTTTCCAAACTAAATCCCCTTTGACAAAACTTTTAATTTTGACATGTTTATTATATGCCTTGGCCACTTTCTCTTTATTCTTTCGAATATTTTCCAAAGCCATTAACTTATCCTCATCAACCGATTCCAGCTCCATGAACATGGCTTGCTGACACTCATCCATAGTTAGGCAATGTTGTTTGGCTACCCTTAATGATTTTACATTAATTTCCAATGGTAACACAGCATCCTGACCATAAGTCAGCCGATAAAGGGTAAACCCCGTCACAGTAGACTTAGAATTTCTGTAAGCCCATAGTACTTTGGCTAACACTTCATGCCATCTTTTAGGTTTGTCTTCTATGGTCTTCTTAATCAAGCTGCTCAGTATTTTGTTTGTAGCCTTGGCTTGACCATTTGTATGTGCATAATAAGGTGAAGACTGGATCAACTTGATCCTATATTCTTGTGTAAAAGCAACCATCTTTTCTCCTGTGAACATTGTGCTCTGATCTGTTGTAATGGTTTCTGGAATGCCATACTGATAGATAATTTGATTTTTAATAAATCTGATAACATCAACTTGGGTAACATTAACCATCAGCTGGGCTTCCACTCACTTGGTAAAATAATCAATGGTAACAATAATGAATGAATGTCTTTTGGAAGATGAAGGGCATATTTTTCCAATCAGATCCATTGCCCATCCTCGGAATGGCCAAGGCTTAACAACAGAATGCATTTCCTCAACTGGGATCCTCTGGATTGGCCCATGCTTTTGACACTCTTGACATTATTTGGCATAAGCATGGCAATCTGCATTAATGGTTGGCCAATAATATCCATACCTATGTATTAGCCAACGCATCACAGATCCTATCCTATGTGAACCACATATCCCTTCATGTACTTCCCCCATGAGTTTCATGGTCTTGGCTTTGCTAGGACATTTTAACAAAATTTCCTCCAATCCTCTCTTATGTAGTTCCTCATCTACCAAGGTATATTTTAAGGCCTTCTGCCTCATTTGGAAAGTAGTAGAAGAAGAAGGGTCTTGCAAATACTTTGTTAGCTCAACTCTCCAGTCATCAATTGTATCTACTTCTCCAATAAGGAACTCCTTAAGCCGATTATCTACGGGCTGAACATCTTCAAAGGTTTTCTTATAACTAGAAGCATGTTGTGCCAAATCATTTGCTTCTTCGTTATACCTTCTGGGTATATGCATTATCACTACATCGGTAAACTGTTTTAATAAACTGCTAGCCCTTTCATGATATTCTACTAAATTTAGGTTAGTGCATTTATAATCCCCAACTAGCTGTTTTATAACTAACTGGGAATCTCTCATAACCTGGATGTATTTGGCTTTCATAGACAATAATATTCTTAATCCTAATATTAAAGCCTCGTATTCAGCTTGGTTGTTCGAGCATCCTATCCTCAACTGATGCATGAACTTCCAGATTTCTTCAGTAGGACTTGTAATTGCAATTCCAGCCCCAACGCCATTATTAGTTCTGGATCCATCAAAAGTTAATACCTAAGGTCTTAAGTCAACACAATGGCTCACCTCAGCTAAAGGATCTATAACATCTACACAAGGATGCTGAGCTAAGAAATCAACTAAAGCTTGGCCTTTCATCGCCTTTAGAGGCACGTACTTCAATGCATATGCACTTAGCTTAATGGCCCACTTTATTAATCATTCTTGCAAAACAGACCTATGTAACAAGTATTTTACTATGTCAATTTTGCATACTACTTGAACCTCCCTTGGTAAGAGGTAATATTCCAGCTTCGTACATGTATGAAAAAGAGACAAGCATAGTTTTTCTATAGAAGTATATCTAGTTTCAGGGTCATTAAGCAATCGACTAAGATAATAGATAGATCTTTCGTTCCCATCTTCATCATCCTATGCCAACAGGCAGCCGATTGATTCTGGGGCAACCGATATATATAATTTCAATGGCCTCCCTAACACTGAGGGAAGTAACACTGGGAGACTTGTTACTAAGTGGCTTCAAACTCAAGAGGGGGGTGAATTGAGTTTATGAAATATTTTCGCAGATCTTTCGCAAAGCACTTGTTTATCAAATTTTTGTTGAAGCTATTGTTTAATTGAAGTGAATAGATAAATGTGATCAAATGAACCACTTACAAATAAACAACCCAAGATAGAAAGTATTCAAGCAAAGCTAAATAATAAACTCAACTCAAGCATATGTAGTTAAAGCACAAAGTAAAGAGATAGAGTTTAGAAGAACAAACACAAGGATTTATCCTGGTTCAGCCACCCCTTGTGACCTACGTCCAGTCCTCAAGCAAACCACTCGAGATTTTCCACTAAACTTCAAGCTTGAACAGGTGCTTGAAAACCTTTACACAAAAGAGCACTCAACTCCTTGGGATGCCTCACCTTTGAGCTTGAGCCTCAAAGCAGGGATACCTCACCTTTTTTCACTAGAGGGATACCTCACCCCCTTTACAGCCTTTGAAGAATACCTCACCTTCAATAAGGGATACCTCACCCTTTACAATCTTTGAGAGATACCTCACTCTCTTTTCTCTAGATGGATACCTCACCCCCTTTACAAAGAATCAAAGTGTTTACAAGATGAAACTCTCACAAGAGTAGATTACACAAATTGAAGCCCTATGATGCTCTTCAAGAATATCTTAAAAATATATACAAAAATAGAGCAAAAGAGATTTAATGATGATTCTCGGATTAAAATGATTGATAGATGTTTCTCAAGTATTAGTTAGCCACAAATGATGCCCAAAGAACTGTATTTAAAGCTCATTCATTAAAAGAGCCGTTGGAGGGTGGTTGAAGCCATGCATTTAATGCATTCAATATAGCCGTTGGGCATGTCAGAACATTGGTAATAGATTACAGGTTTTTGGTAATTGATTACATGACAGTTAGAACGTGTTCTTGGCTTTCTGGGTTTGTGGTAATCGATTACAAGACTTGTGTAATCGATTACACGCTCTCTGAATTTATGGTAATCGATTACAATATTGATGTAATCGATTACATGGCCCTTTGAATGTGTTCTTGGCTTTCTGGGAACATGGTAATCGATTACATGGATGGTGTAATCGATTACAAGGCTTCTGTTTAGCTTGTAATCGATTACTAAACATTGGTAATCGATTACACGATACTTTAAACTCATTTTTCATGCCCAATTAAGTCTCTAGGCCATTTTTATCATTGGAGAACTTGGACTAACCAAGATTTGTAAATGTTTAACATAATCCAAGATTGAAATCAACATTTCTTTAAAAAAAGAACTTTGAAAAACAAGTTGATTTATAAGATCTTTGAAAAACTATTTGAATATAATTAAGATACCTTGAGAGCATTTCACATTGATGTTCTAAGACCTATATCTAATATACCTCTTTTGATCTTGGTCTTCATCTTTTTGTCTTGGTCTTTTCTTTTGATCTTGGTCTTTATCTTGACTTTGTTATCATCAAAAACTTATTTGATATGCTTCATGACATAAGCATTCACAGGACTAGCCAAACATTGCTTTATTTGATCAAATGCCAGCTGTTGTTCTTCTCCCCATACCAATTCATCAGCGTCTTTTAATTTCAGTAACGAGGAGAAAGCTTTCAGCTTACCAGCTGAATTTGAAATAAACCTTCTCAGAAAGTTAATTTTGCCGATCAAGCTCTGCAATTATTTTTTATTCTGAAGGGGTCTCGCATCTAGTATGGCTTTGGTTTTATTTTTATCAACTTCAATCCCATGCTTATGAACTAAAAAACCCAAAAAGTTCCCAGCCGATACTCCAAAAGAGCACTTGGCAGGATTCATTTTTAAATTATGACGCATCATCCTCTTAAGAGCTTGCTCTAAATCGGCTAGATGTTGGTTAAAATCATGGGATTTCACTATGACATCATCAATATATACTTCCATGCTTTTTCCTATTAACTCATGGAAAATAGCATTCATGGCTCTTTGGTGCGTGGCACTAGTATTTTTCAATTCAAACGACATGACTAGCCATTAGAATATCCCAATGGCGCCAGGACACTTGAAGGCTGTCTTATGGACATCTTCTTTGGCTATGAAAATTTGATTATAACCAGAATACCCATCCATTAATGTTAAAATGCCATTTTTGGCTACAGAATCGACAAGCATGTTAGCTATAGGCATTACATACTCATCTTTAGGAGTGGCAAGATTCAAATTTCTATAGTCAGTACAAATCCTAACCTTCCTACTCTTCTTGATTACAGGAACTATGTTCGACAGCCATTCTACATATCTGGTCGTACGAATAAAACCTACTTTAAGTAACCGTTCCATCTCTTCCTTAATTTTGGGTATTAACTTTGGATTGAATCTTCTAGCAGCCTGTTTGTGAGGTTTAAATCCTTCTTTGATCGGCAATCGATGCTCTACCAATTCTCTAGAAAGGCTTGGCATCTTATGGTAATCCCATACAAAGCAATCTTTGTACATCTTTATTAAATCAGTCATCTGATTTCGTTCTTCCTCGCTCAACAAGCTCCTTATTCTTGTCATTCTCAATTCCTGTTCAGTCCCTAGGTTGACATCTAACAAAGGATCTTCAGCTAAAAATGTAGGGATCTTTCTGTTGATTGGGGACTCTCACCTCTCTTCAAGCCCATGCCCCCGAGGCGTATTAGCCGAACATTCTTCTTCCACTATCTCCTCCAACTCCATAGACATGGCCGTACCAATCATATGTTCAACTTCCAAGGATGTCAGCCTGTGTCTTAGGTCTTCAATTACTTGGGCCTTGTTATTCATCTAAACACAACTGTAGAGGCCGTAAATCGGCCTGGATATTAACAGCAAAGCCATCGGCAATCAGGTTGTAAGACTCCCATGATCCTTCTTCATATCCTTCAGGGATAGTAATAGGCTCCAGCCAGGGCGAATAGAATATACCCCCAGCATCTTGATGTCAACCGTAAACGGATTCTTATCGGCTGACACTGACTCTACCTTATCTCCATCCCAAAACATTAGCATATGGTGCAAAGTGGAAGACACACATTGACTGGAATGAATCCAATCCCGTCACAGTAATATGGAGTAAGTGGACTTAGAATCTACCACAAAGAAGGCAGAGCTCAAAGTTTTGCTCTCTACAGTGATATCGGCTACCAAAATTCCTAAGGCAGCTGTGGCATTCCCTGTAAAATTAGTCATTTTCATATTCGTGGGAATCAAATTCTGCTTAGATCTACCCAGCTTCTTCATTGTAGCTAAAGGCATTATATTTAACACTGCCCCTCCATCCACCAAGACTAGACAAAATAGTCTTATCATTAACATGAGCCCTGATGTATAAGGGCTTTAGATGCTTGGTCATCTCCCTCGCTGGTTTAGGGAATTCCATTTTGGGTTCTTCTAAAATTGGAGCTAACACAGCTCATTCAGCTTCCTCAGCAACCACATCACCTTTCAATTTCTCAGGTTGCTTCTGCCGAGCCAAGAACTCACTAGGAATTAACCCCACCATGTTAGTTTCAGCTGAGGGATGATCTCCGTCTTCCCTTAGTATGGAATTCAACATAGAATCTTCTAATAGAAGATCTGACCCAAGTTCCTCTTCCATTTCCTCGACTGTTAGAGGAACTTGTTCTTCTGCTGTTATGACTGGTACTTCTTCCAATTCAGCTGTCTCCAACTCATCAATCTTCTCCTGAAAATCCTGCTCTTCCTTTCCAAGACAATTTTGGCTTCCTGACTGCACTGGTTCCTGCTTTCTCTCTTCAACAGTTGTTTCTTCCTTTGGTTACCCAAAAATAGCCTCTAGAATCTCAATCACCCTAGAAGATTTAATCTCAGCAAGGTCAGTTCTTTTTGCTTCGGCTAACATGGCCAAGGTTTGTTTCATTCGCTGTACTGATTTATTCCTCTGGGCCCTTCTTTTCTGAGTTCTAGTCATCACCCTTAGTTCTTTTACCACAAGATCCTTCCCTTTTGCATATTTCTTAATGAACCAGTGTCCTTTTTCTACTTCATCTGGTGGTTTAACCATACGTTGGGGCCTAATAACTTCCTCATTCTTTACAGTAATCTTTAATGTAGTCATGTCATTTTCTACATCGAAACGAGCTACTCTTTTACCCTTATCTGGTATAGGAGTCTCGTCCATCATGGGTAGCCTTACATCAGCTAAAGTATCATTATACTTACCGACTACACATCTTCCCACGTTTCTTCCTGGAACCTTCTTTGTTGCTTCCCTAGACTTGATTGCAGGCTTTCTTGTCCCTTCACAATCCTTTCTCATGCCGAAAAAATCCAATCTACCAAAGACCCCGGGCTTAACCTCATCCATTCTGTCTCTAGCGACCAGAATAGTCTTCCCATTCGGGCCTCTGTATACATCACAATCTGCTGAATGCTGTTTGACTTCAGCTTGTCTCCTCGGCTAATTCTTCTCTAACCTGCCGAACACTGTGGGCCTATTGTATTTGGCCGATGTATCTTTCTTGACATATTCACTATTTACTTGGGGTCTCTTTAGTCTGTCGAACGCATATAGTTTTTGATCTATTATTTTGGACTGATCAGACACAGCTAGAGCTCTCCCAGCCCCATTTGGTTCATCATACACTCCCCTTTGTCTCCACTGGGGACATATCAATTATTTCTATCTTTTAGATGGTGAACCAGGTACCGTCTCCCCACAGAAGGAAACTTTATTAACCCCAGCTAAAGGAAATGGATCTGTAATGATAGTCAATTCTTTTTCGACTAGTTTAAACATTCCTTCTTTCATGGCTTTTTGTATAGCCTTTCTGAACATTATACAGTTGACGGTAGCATGAGTGTAAGAATTATGCCACTAACAATATTTCTTTCCATTCAACTCCTCAACTGGGGGAATTTTGTGTCCTTCATTCAATCTAATCTGTTGATCTTTCAGGAGATAATCAAATATTTGGTCTGCCTTGAAAATGTCAAAAGGATAGTCGACCCTACTTTCTAGAGTTTGGACCTCCTTTCCTTTGGGGGGTCTTAAAGCTGGGCATGAATATGGTTTTCCTCTCACTGTCTCTACAACCATGATATCTGTTGATTGCTCGGCTGACTCATTTGATAGATAGTCTAGATCTTCAACATCAATTACACTAATTAGATGAGACCCCCTGTTCGTGCTAGACCTCCTTCTTTCTTTTTCTAGGATGTACTGTTCAATTCTAGAAGCTTTGGAAGCCAACTGACTCAGGTCAGTGCAATCTTGTCCTACTAACTTCTCCCTGAGCTGAAGGTGTATGTTACTAACAGTCATAGAAGAATATTCAGCCTCAGGCAGCTGTACGACACACTTGCTTCTTAATTTCTTGAATCTCTCCAAGAAATCAACTACAGGTTCATCCACCAATTGCCTCAGATTCATCATGTCAGCCATAGTCACATCTGGCTGAGGCATATAGAATCTATCATGGAAGCAACGCTCCATGTCAGTCCAATTTTGTAAGGAGTTAGGGGCTAAGGAAGAATACCAAGTCAAAGTCACCCCAGTCAAAGACAAAGGAAATAGTTGGAGCTTATAAAACTCATTCTGGTTCGCCTCCCCGCATTGGGTAGTGAACCTGCTGATGTGTTCCATAGTGGATTTACCATCCTTCCCTGAGAAAGTAGTAAAGTCAGGAGTCTTAAACCCTCTAGGCAAAGGCATCGTCATATCTACCCACTCAGGATAGGGCTTTTTATACACAGGCTTGTCCAACAATTTCAGTTGGATTCCAAAATGCTTCATCATGGTCTCGGCTATCATTTCTAGGTTTATCAACTGAGGAGCTCTGTCACCCGGATAATTTGGCGCTGGTGGCTGAACATGCCTCACTAGCCTAATAGGAGCACCCCCGTAGTTGATGGGGCACATGATATTATTGATCTTGGATGGGAATTGCCCCCTGGTTATAGCCTGGATGTGGAGGATTATTCACCCATGGTTGAGCAATCAGCTGAATTGGGGCCACCTGAGGTACATTAACCCATGGCTGATCGATCCTAATAGGAACAGATTGCCGATAAGGAAACCCCTTAGGGGTACCTATTGGGTGGGATGTTGGACTAGGGTAACCCTCCCACATAATCAGGAATATACCTAGGAGGACCCTGAGCAGTCGAGAAAATGGTGCCCCCAGTTGCGGCCACCTGTGCACTAGTATTTATCACAGAAGTGTTAGGCAGCAGATACGACAAACTAATTGTTCCTATTATCTGGGGGGTCTCCTGGGTACTTGTACTTGCCCATATTACAAGCTCGACTGGATACCACTGTCAGGGTGAGGAGGCTGGAACATGGGGACTACCTGCGGCATGCCCAGACTCGGCTGGACCATAGATTGTGGTCCTGCCTGACTCTGTCCGCTAGCAGAAGGTCCCGCGATAGCCGAGTGGGCCAAAACCTCACCTGTATTGGATTGTTTTTTCTCAGTCTCTCTAACAAAATGCAGCTCATTATACATCATGGGTTTCACGATTTCCGAAAGTTGCCTTGACATATGATACATCAAGTTATTCATCCCTTGATCAATTTGGTCCCGAATAAATGAAATGGCCATTACTGTCGGCTAAGGCTGATCAGAGAGCTCTATCACTGGGATAATAGTTATGGTGGAAGGTGTGAGAGTACCCACTGACTGGGGTGAAGCAGACAATCCCAGAGTAGACTGGGCGCTTCCCTCTGAAGTCCTTCTGCCCCCGTTCTTCTTACTAGGTTAACTTGTATCCATACTGCTAAGGTTTTTACCGGACCTTAGGTGCATATGCCAATAGTGATCTGAACCGGGAGATGAAAACTTCTCAATTTGCTCACCTTAGAGGGTCTCACTGGGCGTGCCAAATTTGTTTATGTGTGAAATAAATTTACAGCGGAATAAGAATTCATCCAACGAACACGTATGGATTTTGATAAGAAACAAGCGATTTGAACTAAAGGCAAAATCCAACCTTTAGCAAGGGTTCCCAAACTGACTAAAGAAAACATTTGGTATTAAGGTGAACTTAAGAAGTCTAAGAATTTGAGGTTAAAGTTGTAATCGGTTAGGAAATAAGCTTGCGGAAAATAAATTGCACAAAGTAAAAGCAATATATTAAAGGGCTAAAAAGTTAAACAAAATAAGTAAATCTTAAAAGTTATATTGATTGTGATCTGTCTTTATTTCAATTGTTACAAGTGATATTTATAGATAAAATTTAACCCCCACTATAGCCAACCTTACTGACTAAAGCTCTTAAAAACAAGCAACTAACTCAAGGCTAGCCTACTCATTTCTCTTAACCGTTTTGGCCACAACGGCTACCACTCAACAGCTTAACTCCTATTTTCTCGGCATGTTTTGTGGCATCCGTTAGTAACAACTTTAGTTCATAGCCTTTCCATCAACCTGCAACCCATTAAGCTTCAACTTTTATTGTTTCAATCCTGGTCCGCTAACAGCAAGGCCCAGTCTACCCTTAGCCGAGTGTTCCTCTACTCATCGGCTATATCCTTCTTCGGCTAATCACCCGCAGCTAACCGTTATATCAGCTTACTCTTTTGAATTTATTTTTTGGGTGATGACACTCCCCTTAACCTTACTCTCCTCTTTTGCTCCCTGGTCGCCACCACTTACTATCAAGCAGTGTTGTTTGGGCTGGTTTTATATTGTTTGGACCGGATTGGATTGTCCAAACCAAGAAGCGGTACTATTTCTAATTTTGATTCACAGATTAAACCATTTGAATGGTTTGACCAGATTGAACTAGTCAATATTGGGGTCAAATCGGTCAACTACCCCTTTTTTTAGTAAATTAGTAGTTTTTTTAAAACAAAACCATAGGCTCTTCACTCCAGGCTTGAGAAAATGAGTGTTGGTGCCTCTATTGTCGTGGTCCACCGCCCCAATCCAGGTACAATTAGTTCTTTTTTTTTTGTTATATCCATCACGCACAAAAAGACTAAAAGAGAGAGGGATAATGAGAATGAAAGAAAGAGGAGAATGAAGGAAAGCTAAAATCAAGTGGGAAGGATAGAAATTGAGAAAGAAAAGAATAAGAGAATGAGAAAAAGGAAAAGATTAGTAGAAAGTAGGGATGGCATCCGCGTGGGGCGAAAAGTGTAACGTCTCGGAACTGCCTGCAGGACTGATGAGTGTCCTCACAAATTAACACAGGTCTTTTTAGCGTGTTTTGTTTTCACTCACATGCATCCTTGGAAACTTCTCAGGAGGTCACCTATCCCACAAGTGCTCCAAGTCAAGCACACTTAACAATTGAGTACTTATGTTCTTGACTCCTGAAAACAAGATGCATCTTGTTGATATGAGTAGTGCTAATCAATTCCTTTAAGTCATCCTTAATTATGCGGTCTCATACCTACACATGACTTGGAGCACTTGTAGGGTGGGTGACCTCCTGGGAAGTTTCCTAAGATATATGTGAGTGAGGACAAAGGACGCTGAAAAGACTCGTATCGATTTGTGGAGACTCGTCAATCCTGCAGGCAGTACCGGGACGTTACAAATGGTATCAGAGTAGGCCTGCCAGGCGCCGCTTCTTGTCTGTGCTTTATCTTTATGCACCGGTAACCATTCCCCTCCCTCGTCGGTCCCCGGTGTCACAGGGAGTACCTCCCTGCGCACTGTCCCCGCCAACTGATTCTCTCCCCGTCCTCGTCCCTAATCCTCGCCACGAGATAATTTTTCTCTCTATCTCTGTTCCCCGAATCCCTGTAGATACCTGTGGGGACTCCCTGAAATAGAAAGTAGAAACCCTAACTCACATTTGGGATTAGGTCACTATAACGGTGGGCGCTGCTGCAACAGACGTCGATGGTGGTGCAAGAGCCGACAGAGTGGAGTCTGAGCAATCCTATGCACAAGCGGTAGCTATACGACGACAGATATTGGTGTTACGATGACGACTGAGCCTGAACCAGAGATAAGTTGGTGCCAAAGCTAAGTGATTCGGCGGCATCACAGTAAGCTCATGTTGTTATGTGCGGTTGAGCCTGAGATGAGCTTGTGCACAACTAGGCTTGCAACGTGAAGGCGCAACACACACACACACACACACACACACACACACACACACACACACACAGAGAAACGAAGGTGCATCGGAGAGAAACGACTGCGTATCAGAGATAAACGACTGTGTGAGAGAGTTAACGCTGCTGGAGAGACTCGCTAGAGAGAGAGACATAGAGAGAGAGAGAGAGAGAGAGAGAGAGAGAAATGATATCTCAAAGTAGACCTCAATGGACCAACCATATAAGCCCAATGTTTATGTCTGGTAGACCCATTTCTGAATGGAGAGTCTAGTAACGGATCAACCCGACTGACGTGTGTCTATAGACCCAACCTATAAGTGCTCGAATAGGAAACAACAAAAATGTGCTTAAATAACTTACTAACGGTCGGCTGACCGGTGCCATGATGACTGGCAACCCTTAACGGCATCGCGTCATAATAATTGGGTATAATGAATCCTAACATTTGGAGTCTTAAACGACTTAAGGTATCATATGAGTCGATCCTCAAACCTCTATTTAAATCGGCCTAATTTCTTAGGTCGATCATGTTTCATTTTTTACCCAGATATTCATATTAGCCCTTGCTTATTTTACTGTTATTCTTCTAACCTACTTAAATTCTTTTTCTTCTTAATCCCATATGACGTAAGTCTTGATCAATATATGAAACAATATTATTGTCATATAAAAAAATAAACTCAAAAGTTACGACATAAATGAAAAGTAAAGACAGACTTTGTTCCTAATACTGACCAGGACCTAGATCGACAAGTAAGGGCCTCACCGGAGGTTCACAAGTATAACCACAGTAAGGACAAGAAAATCTAGGCAAGTCAGCAAAAACAATCAAAAGTGAGCAAGATATGGTTAGTACGTGAGCTTTGGGATAAGAATGGAATATGCCTTGCCTAGGCAACCAGGTCAGATTATATAAATAATTTGAACTCAGTCTTATCGGATTCTTACCGAAGTAATTTAAGATACAAACGTTAGGATCAGTTAGGGTTGGCCATTAAGGTGTGAATCTGTTCACAGCCATTGGTCATGACAGTGCTTATCAGAGAATGATCGTTGGGGAACAACTAATTTCACATTTGTATAATACATCGATCGGATCTTTACAATGTTATTGCGATCGATTCAACTCGAACTCATTAGGGCTTATTACTCTGAAATAGGCCTATTAAGTAGACGTACTTGTGTAGTCAGTCAGTAAGTTTGTTTGCTAGGCCCAGGATGGTTCACAATCCCTTAGCTCGGTCATCTAAAAAAAAGATAGGCCGAGTTTGAGAGTGATAAGCTAAAAGATTGCCCAAGCAGCCCATAGGCCTACTAAGCAGACTGACTTATGCAATTAGTCAATGAGTCTGTTTGCTAGGCTTAGGATGGTCCACAGCCCCTCAACTCGGCCATCTAAAAAAGATAGGCTGAGTTTGAGAGTGGTCAAGGACGGTCACTATCCCTAAGTTCAGTTCGCCCTTGACGATATACCGAGTTCATAGGGTCTATACCCTTTGTAGGATGCCAAACGAGACGCTTTGTGAAGTGCGCATTTAGTTGAGAGGTGAGAAGATGTGTGACACGTGGAGCACATTTTTTGCACAAGTGTCAAGTGCCATCATTTCGCAATTAATGAAACTGTTTGGGAAATTGAGTCGCAGCCGTTGATCATTACTTTGTTGACCCTCCATCGTTGGATCCAACTAATATGATCAAAACCTTTCAATTTCTTAGATTCTCCACCGTTGATCTGTGACGGTTTCACTCTATTTAAAACTTCTGTCACTTCATTCAATTCAACTTTTTGCTTCCCCCAAACTCCTCATATTCCAGCTTTCTTCTTCCTTCGATCTTCGAAGCCTTCATCAAGTTCTGCGCCTTTGTCAAATCTGAGCAGCATTTCCTTACATTTTACTTTTGAAATTAGGTACTTCCTTTACCTTTTCCTCATTTCCTCCCCACACTTCTGCATAATTTACTTCTACTAGAGTTTGAAATTATAGAGGGCAATATGTCTACGAGAGAGAATAGTACTGACAGTGAGTCTATTGTGATCCTGGGTGGGTCTCTATCGGCCTCTCCCCGTCGAGACACTGTGGGCCCATTCACTAGTAAAAGGAAAAAACACGGTGACGAGGGGATGTCTGGTGCTAACGATCGGTTGTCGCCTTCTAAGTCAGGAGATGAATATGACTGGGTTCATTCAGCTGTTAAGAAATATTGCTCGGAATTCAACTTGACCAAGAGTATTGCTATTCTAAGGAGGTGTATCATAATGATGACCGATGAGGATGAAACCAAGTTTATCTGTCAACCGTGTCGTCCTGAAAAAAAGATTTATATGGCCTCGAGCAAGAACGATGACCCAGGCTTGATCTACGTGTACGAAACATTCTTCACTCAGCTCGGCATTCAGCTTCCCTTCTCGAACTTTCAATGTGAGATTCTGACCAGACTGAACATCGCTCTGACCCAACTTCATCCGAACAGTTGGGCTTTTGTCAGAGCTTTCGAAGTTTTGATATGCTTTCTAGGTCAGGAACCTAGTATTGGGGTGTTCTTTTTCCTTTTTCAATGTAGGGCGGTTGGCAAGGGGGTTGGGTGTCAATCAACAGCCATCCCCAAAGGAGACTATTTTATGTTTTTGACATTTCATACAAAAATTTCAAAGATAGGTTTTTTCGGGTGAGTTATCCCCTGACCAATCTTTCATTCTACTTGGATTGGTATGGAATAAAAAAATTTCCTTTATACTGGCGCGGAAATCCAATCCCAATATTAAGTATGGAATATAGAAATTTATCGCCGGAAGACCGAATTCTAATTGACTTCTTGGAGGAAGCTTCGGTGATGGACACTGCATTGTTGATAAAATTTAGAAATAATCTGACCGAGCTTTCAAAATTATGCCTAAGTATGATCATCTTATTACATTACTGGTCTTGTTCTTCTACTAATATATTTAACTTTTTCACCTTTTTGTAGAAAAAATGACCCCGAAGATAAGCGTTCGTGAAATGCAAAGGCGATTGAAAAAATTAAAGAATGAAATTCCCCATTAACTTGCCCAGTTACAAGTTGGGAGTCAGACTTCTCCATCAAGTGTGTTGCTCCCATTTCTGTGGCCAACGCTAGCCTGACAATGCAGCCCTCATACTTGGCTTGATTATTGCTTGCCTGGAAGTTGAACATCAAAGATTACTCAATCATAACCTTATTCGGTCCTTCAAGGATGATTCCTGCCCCACTCCCTTTGATGTTGGAAGCTCCATCAACAAAAAGAATCTAGTAGTCACTTTTCAAATCATTCTGAAATGGTGAATATAACTCAACTAAAAAGTCATATAATACATGAGATTTGATTGGTCCTCTAGGTTGATATTGTATGTCGAATTCCTATAATTCTACCGACCATGAGATCATGCGTCCATCAAGTTTCGATTTTCTGAGTTCTTGCCTAATTGGCTCGTCGGTTTTTACAACGATCGAATGGCTTTGGAAATACTATCGAAGTTTCCTAGTTGTCACCACTAATGCTAATGTCATTTTCTCAATCTTCTGATATCGAACTTCAGGTCCTTGCAAAACTCGACTAACAAAGTAAATCAGTTGTTATTCCTTCCCTATTTCTTTCACTAAAATCGAGCTCAAGGCTGTGTTAGAAACAGTAATATATAGAAACAAAACATCATCTTGTTCTGGTTTGGTCAAAATTAGTGGAGAAGCCAAAAAAAAATTAATTCCTTAAATGTCTTTTCGCACTCCTCAGTCCACTGAAAATTCTCAGGCTTCTTGAGGCACGGGAAGAACGGGAAAGATCGATCGACCGATTTGGAAAGAAACCTTAACAAGGCGACGATCTTACCTATTAATCTTTGTACTTCTTTAACTGTTGTTGGACTCTTCATGTCCATTATTGCTCTATATTTGTCCGGATTTGCCTCTATACCTTTGTAGGTGAAGAGGAAACTAAGAAATTTCCTGGCTTGAACTCCAAACACACATTTCTCAGGGTTCAACTTCATGTTATACCTTCTCAGCTGAGCTAAACATTCTGCAAAGTCATAGCAATGATTTCCATTAATCAGGGTCTTAGCCACCATGTCATCGACGTAGACCTCAATGTTTCTTCTGATTTATTCCTCGAATATTCCATTCATCAACTGTTGGTAAGTTGCCCCAACATTCTTGAGGCTAAAAGTCATGACTCGATAACAAAAATTTTCAAATTCTGTAATGAAAGTGGTCTTTTCTTCATTGTCCAAAATATATCCTGATCTGATTGTATCCAGAATATGCGTTCATAAAACTGAGAAACTAATACCCCGAAACTCCATCAACCAATCGATCGATGCTGGGAAGAGGATATGAATCCTTTGGACAAGCTTTGTTTAGGTCGGTAAAATCCGTACACATCCTCCATTTTCTCGAAGATTTTTTTACCATGACCACATTAGACAACCATGTGGTATACTCCACATCTCTTATGAAACCTCCCTCTAAGAGCCTTTTTGTTTCCTATATAACAACCTTCTGTCTTTCTGATCCCAATTTTCTTTTCTTCTGCGCTACTGGTTTCACCTTCTTATTTAAATACAACTTATGAGTGATGATCTCTAGATTAATTCCTGGCATATCCGTTGTCGTCCGTGCAAAAAAGTTAGCATTCTTCTTCAGCAACTCTTCCTATTGTTGTTTCAAATTGGTCGGTAAATGAGCTCCAATATGCGTTACTTGATTGGGTATAGGCCCCAAAGATACGGCTTGCAACTCTTCAACTGGTCGAGGTCACTCTTGTTCGTCATTCCTCAGGTCCAGCTCGGTCATGTTGACATTGTGCATCAGTCGTTTGTGGCTTACTCCGTTATGTTTTCAAGCTTTCATTGTAACAGATCCTAACCTTTTTTTGATATGCATGTACTATCCCAACCTCAGTATTGGAGACTAAAAATTTCATTGTTAGGTGAGGGGTTGATACTACAGCCCCAAGAAGGTTTAAAGAGGGTTTCCCCAAAATAGCATTATAAAGAGTATAACAATCTATTACCAAATATTTAACAGGAATGGTTTTATGTAAATTACCTATCCCAAAAGTGGTATGGAACTCAATGTATCCCTTGATATTTACCTGTTTTCAAGCTTTCATTGTAGCAGATCCTAACCTCTTTTTGATATGCATGTACTATCCTGACCTCAATCTTGGAGACTGAAAATTTCATTGTTAGGTGAGGGGTTGATACTACAGCCCCAAGAAGGTTTAAAGAGGGTCTCCCCAAAATAGCATTATAAAGAGTATAACAATCTATTACCAAATATTTAACGGGAATGGTTTTAAGTAAATTACCTATCCCAAAAGTGGTATAGAATTCAATATATCCCTTGATATTTACCTGTTCCCCAGAAAAATCAATCAATGTTCCGCTGAAAGGAGCCAGATCCTCATCTGATATTTGCAACCTTATGAGTGTAGACATATAAAGGACATCGACCGAGCTTCCTTAATCAACTAGAACCTTATTGATTTGAAAATTCCAAGCAATAATGGATACTACCATCGGATCATCTAAGTTTTCATCCATCTTGACAAAATCACTATTTGAAAATGATATGACCGGTCCGTCCTCAAACCACTTATCCTTCAATGGGGGAGGGTAACTTACTGACATCACTGCTTGAAGATGTCATTTTCGAGATGAGCTGGAGCATCCAACTCTCGCGAATCCACCGGCTATCGAATCAATGACTCCTTATGAGCTGTTCCCGTGAGTTGGAAGTCATTACGACTGCTTTCTTCTTCGGATCTGGCCTTGTGCTTCTTCGTTCTGATTGACTCATTTCCTTTGCCTCTTGACGAGCGCCGAACTCAGTCAAAATTATAACCGAAGTTATTACCTAAGCTTGTAGCACAGTGACAACACCGGATCGTCTCCTCAAGGATCGTAGATGCAATTTGATCAAATCAAGTGAAAGTTAGCAAAAGGGGGTTTGACAGTTTAAGATCGTACTTAACAAAATTAACGGAAGAAATGACAATTAAAGAGTAGTCAATTTAGAAACCTATCCAAGATTGGGTGAATTCAATCATAGACCCTTCATAGAACACTTGAAGCGCAATTGAATTGTTAATTTGGATCTAACCGAGATCTCTGCATCAAATCCAGAATTCATACTAGACGATCGTCTAGAATTCAATTAACAAGTGATAAACACAAATCCGCAATCGCATCATTCATGAAAATCTATGTTAATTTCAAGTACCGAATTCAATTAACTTAGGCACAAATCAAGAACCTAACCTCTTCAATTACGTGATTAATTTAGATCAATCGGTTCTAAGTTTCATCACAAATCTCAATCTTCATTTATGTGATTAGTTTAGATCAATCAGTTCTAAGTTTCATCACAAATCTCAATCTTAAACCAAGATCAATCAGATCAACATAAATAGAATCACCATTCATGCATTCAAGATCAAGAAGAAGAAAAAGAAGAAGAAAGAGGAATTCAATTACAAATCAAATACAATGCATAACCAAGGTCTCAAGAATCCAAACCACAATCTCTTCAAGAGTTCTAAATTGACCCAAAGTAGCTTAGCCCTCCATTACCATGAAGGGGAGCATCAAAATATACAAAACTATGAGAAACTATGAAGAAGCAAGAAGAAACTTAGAGAGAAATGAAGGAGAATTACATGTTGTTCATGATAAATGGTGCCTTTTATAGAAGTCTAAGGTAACAAAATGACAAAGGGAAGTGGGTGGATGAGTGGGTGAGTGAGTGGAGTGTTTGAGTGGATGGATTAGTGGGTTGGTTTAGTGGATTGGTTTAGTGGATGAGTGAGTGGAATGGTTGAGTGGTTGAATTAGTGAAAAATGCCAAAGGACTTTTGGTGAGTGGGAAATTATGGACATGAATGGGTGAGTGGATGGATGAGTGGATGGATTAGTGTATGAGTGGGTGGAGTGGTTCAATGGTTGGATTAGTGTATGAGTGGATGAGTGGGTGAGTTAGTGGATGAGTGGATGAGTGGATGAGTGGATTAGTGGATTAGTGGATGGATGAGTGGATGGTTGAGGACGAAAATTTCGTGTCTGACTTGGAAGCCAAAAACGACCCACTATACTTCAGAACCACGAAAAGTGTTCTTCATGAAAGTTCTAGATCCTTGTCTTGGCTATAAAATGGATAGCTGGTTCGTCCAATTTGGCTTCCTTAAGCCCAAGATATGTCCCAAATACCGTAGGTTGCTCAAACCCAACTTCAGCTCCTCTGTTCCGACTTGCAAGCTCAAAATGACCTACTAGACTTCTTTTTCTCAAAATGTGTTCTTCATGAAAGTTGTTTATTTGGATCTTGACTATCCAATGTCCAAATTTCAGCCCATCTCCATTATTACATCTTGAGATATGATTTTTTTGAGTGCACACTGTTCGGATTCTACTGACAGAACCCGTATTCTGACTTCCATGTCAACTTAGGTCCCTTAGACATCTGAATCAGACTTCGAGCTCTTCATCAAAGTTGTAGAGCTTCCTCTTAGCTTTCCTACAAGGTAAAATTCATGTTCATCAGATATTAGAAACTCAAGTTATGGCCAAAATACAGAAATAGTGTCAAATCTCAATAATGCTGGAAATATTCAATGAGGACCAATTTGAGCTCAAACTCACAAAATCATACCAAACTCAATCAATTAAGAATATGGAGAGTGTAAATGACTAAACATAAGGGTTTCTTAATGAATAAAATATGTGATTATCACCTCTCTACTTTGACTCCTACGACAATAAATGTATTTATCGAGACGTCCTTCTCGGATAAGTTGTTCGATCACATTTTTCAGGCTGATACATTCTTCAGTCGTATGTCCAAATGTCTTATGAAATTTGCATCGCTTGCCTTTATCGACATTGAGTGGAACTCTTTGGCATCTTGTATTTCTCGGGAGACGGATTAGACCAGTGTTGTAGACTTCACAGAATATTTGATCCTGACGAGTATTCAGTGGCGTGTAATCACCGAACAAAGGTTGCACTCTATCAAATCCGTCTGAGTATTTCAGTTGGTTCGGTCTTCTTTCACCATAGCTCTGCCTTTTCTATATGGACCTTGTCTGCTGTATTGTCGATCTTGAACGAATAGAAATATAAGGATTTCTTTTTTCCATGAATTCTGGTTCATAAAACCATTGCTCCATTTGCTTTCTAACAAGAACGATCTCTTCCATATTGATATACCTTGTAGATCGGTTTCTCAAATCATCCAGATCCAAATGAGGCTTTTTGGCTAGTGAATCTACAAACGGTCCTGGACGTAAACCAGCCATGATAGCATGCAAGGATACCGCGGGATTGAGATCTTTTATTTGAATTGCTTCCTCTCCAAACTTGCGCATGAAATCTTTGAGGGATTCATCTCGGTCGTGCCTCAAATTGATGAGGCTAGCTGAGGTCTTTCGATGTTTCCTGCTTGTAGAAAAGTGGTTAAGAAATTTAAATGACAATTCAGAAAAATCATAAATTGAACCTGCTTCGAGGTTTGAAAACCAAAGTAGTGTTGATTTCTTTAAAGTCGTTAGGAAAGCTCTGCATTTAATCGGGACGGATCTGCCATTCAAAAGCATCATAGAATTGAACATAGTGAGGTGCTCTTGTAGATCAGTCATCCCATCATAAAGTTCCATCGTCGGAAGTCAGAAGCCATTTGTCGTCGGGTTTCTTGGTTGGTTGTTATGTGCATACTTTGTTGTCGGTGGAGTTCTCTGTTCGGAGCGTCTTCTTCAGTTGTTCTCTCCATCTCCTTTTCTTGTTCTGTCTTGTGCAGATTCTCGTTTATTTGATCAATTCGATCCATTCAACTATTGATGTCCCTGATGGCCTGCATGAGCATCTCCATAGAATTGGGTTGAACGTTTCCTTGATTTTCTCCATTATGAACATTGTTTTCATTGGTGGCCATGGTTCGTCGGAAAAGTGGTTAAGTTAGCTGTAATAAAAGTTGATCGATTGTGGAGTAGGAAAAGTTTTACCTGACCCCACTATGGGTGTCAGATGTTCCTGATACTGACCGGAACCTAGATCGGCAAGTAAGGGCCTCACCGGAGGTTCACGAGTATAACCACAGTAAGGGTAAGAAAATCTAGGCAAGTCAGTAAAAACAATAAAAAATGAGCAAGATATGGTCATTACGTGAGCTTTGAGATAAGAATGGAACATGTCTGACCTAAGTAATTAGGTCGAATTATATAGATAATATGAACTCAGTCTTATCTTATTCCTATCGTTCAAGCAATTTAAGATTCAAGGATCCATTAGGGTCGGCCATTAAGATGCGAATCTGTTCACATTTGTTGGTCATGATAGTGCTTATCAGAGAATGACCATTGGGGAACGACTAATTTCACATCCACATAATACATCAGTCGAAATTTTACAATATTATTGCGATCAGTTCAACCTGAACTCATTAGGACCTATTACTCTAAAATAGACCTATTAAATAGACGTACCTGTGTAATCACTCCATAAATTCATTTGCTAGACTCAAAATGATTCACAGCTCCTTAACTCACCATCTAAAAAACAAAGTTAAATTTGAGAGTGATAAGCTAAAGAATTGTCCAAACAACCCATGAGCCTACTAAGTAGATAGACTTGTGCAATTGATCAATGAGTCCGTTTGCTAAACCCATGACAGTCCAAACTCCAAAGTCCGAAATAAGGAATAGTCTACGCTCACAGAGGACAGGCAAGCGCTAGTCAATAAGACAATAAAGTTTCTATGTCATCGCCTGTGTAAAATTCAAAGTTATCCATATTTGAATAGCAGTCCAATCACTCTAAATACTTGTCAGCTTAATATTAAGTGAAATAAGGTTTATCATTTCCAAAATAGAATTCTATTCCGGAGTTTGATGTGTAAGTCGTAATGTCCCCCAACCCGCTTCTTGTCTTTTCTGTTCTTTATTGAAAAGAAAAATAAAACAGCAAAGCAAGTGCGCTGGATCTAAATTTTCACATTATTTTTACTTTTAAAATGAAGTGTATGACGAGTTCAAACACTAGTTGTTTTCCAAATCTTATAGTATCATTTTAACTTGTGTATAGAAATTGGTGTGATTTTTATATCAAAGACGTCATATCATGTTGTACCCAAAAAAAATAAAAGACATCATATTATGAGTGCTTTGTTTAAAAGCCAGCCAAATATAATGTAAATGTAATGTCAAATATAATGTAATAGATAAAAAAAATAAGAATCATATTTAATAATTATATTTTTTAATTATAATTTGTATATAAAAAATTTAAAATATGTTAGATAAAAGATTTTAATTATATAAATTTTATAATTATTAGGTTATAAAATAAATTATAAATAATTTATTAGTGCAAATTATTGTCATATAAAAGAAACTCAAATGTCACATCTACGACATAAAAAACACAAAATCGAAATTTCAAAGTGTTGAATTTCCTATAGACAATCGCTCACTTTCAATAAGACAACAAAGTTTTACCTAAGAAATTGAGAATTTATCGTTTTCTATGTTATCGTCACCGGTGTACAAAATTCAAAGTTGTACATATGTGACTAGCACTCGAATACTAATGTCACTCCAAAGACTAGCACGCCGCTGCACCTTACTAAGTTATTATATATAGTGTATCATGCCCAATGCAATACTACCAAGTGTCTTAGGCTATTAGCTTTCACTCTGCCATGGCCAAATCCAAAATTCTCTTGTCTACTCTTTTCATTCCACTCACTCTTACCTTTCTATTATCCTCCCTACTCACTGCTGAACCTGCCAGTTACTCTCGAAGAATCTCCCCAACATCTTTGGGATTTCATGGGGAGATACTCACTCATCTCCACTTCTACTTCCATGATGTTGTCACCGGCCCAAACCCCACCATGCTCATAGTTTCCGAGCCCCGTAAGGGTAATTCCAACATTCCTCTACCCTTTGGAACCATGGTGATGTTTGAGGATCCACTTACCCAGGGGCCCGAACCTGATTCCAAACTGGTGGGAAAGGCCCAAGGGCTTTACACCTCTGTAAACAAAGACGAGATGCAGCTAATGATGGTGATGACCTTTGCATTCATCGATGGGGAATTCAATGGCAGCACCCTCAGCGTGTTGGGGCGAAACTTGATTGAAATCCCTGTAAGGGAGATGCCAATCATTGGTGGGACCGGAGCATTCCGGTTTGCACGTGGTTATGCTCAGACCAACTTTGTTTCGGTGGATTTCTCAAAAGGGGATGCCATTGTGGAATACAACGTATATGTCTCTCATTATTTGACCGCCGATTCGTCTCCTAAAGGTTTTTGTGATAGACTCGAATTTATGATAGATCCTATACTTGGCCAGAGATAATATGTTGTAAGAAAAAGTTTATTAAAAGCGAGCTTCTTAATAAAATTAGTAAGCAAAAATAAATGATGTATTTATCTTTTATTTAATTTTAAGTGTTGAAAAATTAAGTTTAGGGTTAGAGAATAAATAAAAATAAAAATTGAAAATATTATTCAAATATGTGTGATGTGATGTGATGTAATTTAATAATGTAATGATATATAAAAGACTAATTCAACATTTCTATGTTTTATACTAATAATAGATTCTTAAACCTAATCAAATAAAAAAATAGATTTAGAAATATAATGAATAGAAAGTAATATTTAAAAATCATTTAAGATATTTTAAATTATTTTAAGATATATTTAAGATATTATAAAATATTTTTTAAATATTCTAATATAAAATATATCAAGATTGTGTTGTACTAAATGATTTAATGATACATTTTTATTTGTTCATTTTATATAAAATCTCATTTTATAAGAATTTATGAATTAATGTTTAAAAATTTGAATTATTAGAAATAAATAAATATGTTGTCATATTATGAATACCCATCTACAGAGTACAGACATCTTGTCATATCTCGGGTATATATAATAAACTCAGGTCCATATATAGTAAACATGATGCGTATCATTCAATCCCGATAATTTTAGTGTGCATAATATCTACATTTATTTTAATATTAAATATTATTTATAAGACTCATTCAAATAAGTATTAAATTATTTTTTTTTTTTTATATATCTATTAATTAATTTCTTTATGCTTTGTTAATTATTTTTTTGTTATTCGTTAATCAATTTATTTCATGAACATAGAAATTATATGGTAAAATCTTGTGTCATTAACTAACTTCTATATGTAATTAATCACTTTTTTGTTTTTTATTAACTAACTTTTTTTAAGAGTATAGAAATAAAGTTGGTTAATGAAGAATAAAAATATGGTTAATGATTTACAAAAGTTAATTAATGACACAAGATTTTACCACATCTTTTATTAAGTTTCGAATGAAGAACAAAAAAGTAATAACGACGTAGAAGTTAATTAATGTTATATTTAAAAAAGCAGATAAAAATATGATTTGATCTGTTTCAAATGGTCTATAATAAGACTTCCATTTAATAAGACTGATGTTAAAATGAGTGTAGGTATATACACATGATGAAACTTTTCCAGTATCATTATGACATTGTTTGTATACCAATACTATACATTATTTTTATACTTTTTATAGAAAAATAAAGATAAAAAGAATATATATGTTGGAATATATGTTTTTTATTTTATTATTTAAAAAATAATTTAATAAAAAAATGTACAAATACCATTATTAAAATATGATAGCTTAGCATCCTAGTGTTAACGTGCTGCTATTTGTTTACTGTCTGCTGTTTGTTACTTTTTTTGAATTTTTTTATTGTGGAGATCCCTACGGACGTGTTTTCTACACTTGTTTATAAAATATGCTAATGCACTTTACAGACGTGAACTCAATATGGTAGTAACTCAAAGTCTTATTTGACAATTTCGTTTTATTTTTCCTGAGTAGTACGAAGCTATAATTTATGAGAAATTCTTAAATATTTTTAGAGTAAGAGATTATTTTTATTTAATATTATTAAATATAAGTTACAGTAATTATAGCAAAAAAATATAATTAATGATTCGCACAACTAATGAGACAATGATGTCCTATATTATATTTACAAAACAAGATTTAATTTAATTGCACATAAAGTTTATGTATATGTAACTCATACAAAGGAATGTCTACAGTTTAAATTAATTAATGAATAAAACGAAGAGAGATAATAAATAAATTGTAATACAAAAAGTTATGTAAAAAACTTATATATATAGTGGGGATTAATTTACATTAATGTAAAATTTTTTTATATTTATTTTCAATCGTTAATTTTATTTTTATTTAATAATTAAAATTATTATATTAAAAATAAATATTAAATAAAAGTATTAAGAGTTAAAAATAAATATAAAAAAAAAAAAAATTTATATTAATATAAATCGATATATATATATATATTATGATATTATTTCATCACAAAAAATAATTTTAAAAAAACTTTCAAACGACAAGTTTTCTACACTTGTCTATAAAATATTCACATAAAATTGTTCATACATGAATAGCAGACCAATCAATCAAAAGACTTGCACGGATCCACCTTATTATAAAACAAAATTGTTACGTACATAGGAATTTTAATGGACAGATTCTCGCATAAAATAGAGTAACGTTAATGGCAATGACCACCCCAACGCAGATATCTCATGAGTAAGTTTTTTATTGGTTTGCGAGGTATTTTGTTGAGTCTAAATTAACTTTATTCGGGTATATTAGCCTCGTAAATAATATGCATCATTGATATTAACAAATAAAAGAGAAAAATAAACCGGGATAATTAGATTTTTATGAGTAATTATAACTTATAAGAGAAAAAATTATGTGCAAGTAAGGTAATTCAGTTACAACAGTTCTATTATTTTCATATTTAAAATTTTACACTTTTTATATGTGTATTAAGGATGTGTAAATTATTAATCAATAACATATATCGATTGCTTATCATAATAAGAATTGATTACGATTCTTATTTTGATAACTGGATCATTCTGGCCTGATAAGTCGGCTCAACATAGTAGTAGGTCTGGCGGGATTTAGATTTAACCCGACTTCATGTTGTTATAGAATATCTGACCTATATATCAATAAACAAATACATTGCTAACGGTCACTAACCGACGTAGGTAATTAACCAACGACTATGAAATGATTCTACACTTAATGATCAGTTGTAATCGAATCATAACGTTCGGGTTTTGAATGTCCTAAATGGCAGGATTTTGAGTTGTTGAGATTCGGATCATCTATATAAACAACCTGGTGATCTAAGTCAGGCATGTTCCATTCTTAGTCTAATACGTACTACCTACGCTTGACCTATCTTGTGATTTTCTGTGCTGACTTGCCTAGTTTCTCTACAACCTTGCTACTTCTTCTCGGGAAATGATAGCAAGTCTCCTAACGATCTAGGTTTCGGTCAATACCCGGAACATCTGGCTCCTACCGTGGAGCTAGGTAAAGTTTTCCTACTCCACAATCATTCAGCTCTCTTCACGACCCATTCAACCACCCTATCAACCAAACATGGCCAGCAATGGAAGTAGTATTCTTAATAGAATCAATCAAGAGAATAACTAGCTCAATCCGATGGAGATGCTCATGCAAGCTATTAGGGATATCAATAATCGAATTGATCGAATTGATCAAACTAATAGGGATCAACACAGGATTGAACAGGAAGACAAGAGGGAGAGAACCCCCTGAAGAAGATATTCCAAGCAGAGAATTCCAGGGACAGATCAGTATTCCTAGAACGACTAATCATGACGTTAGAAGACAAGTAAATAATCCACCTGTCGCAGACCATCCTTTTTTTTACTTCATTATGTCAATCCCACTTCCTGAGGGATTCAGACTCCCGACGATGGAGCTTTATGATGGGACGACTGATCCACAAGACCATCTAACAATGTTCAATTCTATGATGCTCCTGAATGGCAGCTCGAATCCGATCAAATGCAGGACTTTTTCCAACAACCTTAAAGAAATCAGCTTTGCTCTAGTTTTCGAGCCTTGAAGCAAGTTCAATTTACGATTTTTCTGAATTATCAATTAAATTTCTTAACCATTTTTCCACAAGCAGGACACATAGAAGACCTCGGCAAGCTTAATCAATTTGAGGCAGGGCAGAGACGAATCCCTCAAAGATTTCATGCGAAGGCTCGGGAAGGAAGCCGGGCAGATAAGAGATCTCAATCCGGCAGTATCCTTACACGCTATCATGGCTGGCTTACGCCCTAGACCATTTGCAGACTCCCTGGCCAGAAAATTGCCTTTAGACCTGGACGACTTGAGGAGCAGATCTACAGGATATATCAACATGGAAAAAATTGCCCTCGCCAGGAAACAAATGGAGCAACACTTTTTCGAACCGGAACACAGGGGAAAAATCCCAATATCTCTATCAGACCAATTAATCATGACCGACAATACAACGGACGAGCACCAGAAAAAAGAGGTAGACATTTAATCAGAGAAGACCGATCTTATCAAAATATGCGTGCAGTGACAGATAGGGTACAACCCTGGTTCAATGAATATACCCCATTGAATTCTCGTTGGGATCAGATATTCTGAGAACTATATAACACTAGTCTAATCCGTCTCCCAAAAAACACTAGCCTACAAAAGACACCACTCAACATTGACAGAAGCAAAATGTGTGAATTCCATAAAACGTTCGAACATACTACCGAGGAATGCATCAGTTTAAAAAATAGGATCGAGCAACTCATTCGAGAGGGGCATCTTGTTAAATATGTTTATCATCGTAGAAGTTGGAGCAGGGAGATAAAAGAAGGAGATCAATCCGACCGAAGGGGCCCAAGTCCGGATTTGAAGAAAAAAGCAATAGAAATGACTTCTGATCCCCGAGATCAACCTGTCAGAGGGGTCATTGATTCAATAGCTGGTGGATTCACCGGTGGAGGAAGCTCTAATTCATCTCAGAAACGACATCTCCGAGCAGTAATGTTGGTAAGATACCCTTCTCCATTGTAGCACAAACAGTTCGATGATGGACCGGTCATCTCATTTTCAAACAGTGATTACGCTGGATTGGATGAGAATTTGGATGATCCAATGGTTATATCCATCATAGCAGGGAACTTTCAGATCAAGAAAGTTCTGGTTGATCAATGAAGTTCGGCTGTTGTTCTTTATATGTCCATACTTCGAAGATTACAGATATCAAAAGAAGATTTAACTCCATTCGACGGAACTTTGATCGGGTTCTCTGGAGAGCAGGTAAATGTTAAGGGATTCATCGAACTTTGAATAACTTTCAGAACAGGTACTTTACTTAAAACTATTCCAGCAAAATACTTGGTAATAGACTATTATACTCCTTATAATGTTATCCTTGGGAGACCATCTCTCAATCTTCTTGGGGCCGTTGTATCAACCCCCTACCTAACAATGAAATTCTTAGTCTCTAAGACTGACATCGGTATAGTACATGTAGATAAAAAAAAGCAAGGATTTGCTACAACGAAAGCCTGAGACCGAGACAAGATGAGAAAACCCACAAGCTCGATCGTAAGCGACCGATACATAACATTAACATGGCCGAGCTGGATTCGAAGAGTGATGAAAAAGACAGGCCTCAACCAATTGAAGAATGATAACTACACAAAGTGTAATTATTTGTGCCCTATATCTGAGCTATAAAGAGTGCTAAAGTCTTTGTATTCATGCATATTTGGAATGTTTTATGCTTATATTTGTTATATCCAATTCTGATACCTTTCCTACTGATATTGAGCAAACTGAGCATATTTGATATGTGATTAAGTGAATTTATATTTGTTATTGATTTGGTATTTTTTCTATCACAGGAAGGGCTCCAAACAAGATGATATGTGGAGTATTTGAGCTAAAAGAGGAAGAGGAAGCCAAATAAGCACTTCAGATCTCAATGCCGCGGCGTGGCATGTTAATGCCGCGGCGTGGCATGTTAATGCCGCGGCGTGACATCCCATGCATCCAAAGTCAGAGGCTTCGAAGAATTTAACGCCACGGCGCAGGGAATTAATGCCGCGGCGTACGTAACCTAATTTGACATGCGCCGCGGCGTAGGCATGTTAATGTCGCGGCGTGCCTCTGTTTTGCTGAGGCTATAAATAGAATTTTGTCATATTTTGTAAAGAAAGTTTGGAGAGCTCCGTAGATAGTTTTAGGTTTTAGAGGAGCTACGGCTTTGTGCTTCATTTCTGAGCTGATTGGAGGCCTAAGGAGGCTAGGTTGGAGGTCTTCTTCCTTAAGAAAAAGGATTCAAGCTTCAAGGATCTCATCAATGGCATCCTTCCTCTTCTTCTTGAGTTTTCTTCTTCTCCCTTGTCTTTTGAGCACTGTTTTGCTCTGTGAATTCGTGTTCAATTGATTAGAAGCTGTATTTAGGAAATACTTTGGTTCTTTATATGATTATTGATGTTTATGTATGAATTTGAGTTTCTATTGATGTTTAGCTTTGTGCTTCCATGCCTATGCTTAATGCTTGCTTCTGTTTGATCAACAATTGTATGATCTTAATTGATACAAATGAACTAGACATAGGGATTTGTGGAGATGGACATGGTATGGTTGATGCATGTTCGACGAGTTCAATTGGCTTGGATGAGTTGATTCGCTAACTGGATAGAAATATACCTTTTAGCCATGTATTAGCGTGTGTTTGAGAATAGATCGTTCATTAGTGGAGTTTACACTAGTCCTCATGCAACCATAAGAACATAGTAGATTAGGTAAATGACACTAGGGTTGATCGACCTAGACATAGGCTTTTGACTAAATCAGATTCTCAAGCTAAACTAACTAAGCATTGATGTTACTTGTAAGGATTGTATATCATTAATATGAAGTAGGAAGTGAAGAAAGATTCCCTAGATTTCCAAACCCTTATGTTATTGCTTTGGTAGTTTAGATTTAGATTAATTACTTTCCTTTATTTTATATGTCCTTGACTAGAATCTAGCTGAGCTATTGGTTGCTACTTAGTAATGGAAACCTTGTCCTCGTGGGAACGAACTTTTACTTCGTATCTGTATTACTTGAACGACTCGTGCACTTGCGGTACACAAATGGTCTAACAAAGAACTGCAAGCAGTGCCATTGGATCCTAAATCCAACCAAGTAACACACATTGGGGCCCATTTACCGACTGACCTCAAAAGAAATTTGGAGGAATTATTGAGGAAGAATGTTGATCTATTTGCGTGGACTGCAACAGACATGCTTGGGATTGATCCTGATATCATCACCCACAAGCTCTCCTTAGATAAAAAGGTAAAACCAATAGTCTAGAAAAAAAGGAAATTGGGATCAGAAAGACAAAAGGCTGCAACAGAAGAAACAAAAAAACTTTTGGATGCAGGCTTTGTAAGAGTGGTGGAGTATACCACATGGTTGTCAAATGTGGTTATGGTAAAGAAATCGTCAGGACAAATAGAGAATGTGTACAGATTTTACCGACTTGAACAAAGCTTGTCTGAAGGATTCCTATCCTCTTCCCAACATCGATCGACTAGTTGATAGAGCCTCCAGCTATCAGTTCCTCAGCTTTATGGACGCATATTCTGGATACAACCAGATTAGGATACACCCGAACGATGAACAAAAAATTGCTTTTATCACAGAATTTGGAAACTTCTGTTACCGAGTGATGGCCTTTGGTATTAAGAATGTCAGAGCAACTTATCAGCGATTAATGAATAGGATTTTCAAAAACAGATCGGAAGAAACATCGAGGTCTACGTGGATGACATGGTTGCCAAAACCCCAAAAAATAGGGATCATTGTTTCGACGTCGCTGAATGCTTTGCGCAACTGAGAAAGTATAACATGAAGTTGAACCCCGAGAAGTGTGTTTTTGGAGTTCAAGCAGGAAAATTCCTTGGTTTTCTCCTTACCAACAGGGGAATAGAAGCGAACCCGGAGAAATATAAGGCAATAATGGAAATGAGAAGTCCAGCAACGATTAAGGAAGTGCAGAGATTAACAAGACGAATATCTTCCCTTTCTAGATTCCTTTCCAAGTCAGCCGATCAATCTTTACCATTTTTCCAGTGCCTCAAGAAGACAAAAAATTTTCAGTGGACGGAGGAATGTGAACAAGCATTTAGCGAATTGAAAACCTTTTTAGCGACTCCGCCAATTTTAACAAAGCTCAAACCAGGTGATATCTTATTTTTATATATTTCTGTTTCTGACAAAGCCCTAAGTTCCGTGTTGGTGAAAGAAACAGGGAAGGAGCAACGTCCGATTTATTTCGTCAGCCGAGTTTTGCAAGGACCAGAGAGCCGATATCAGAAGATTGAAAAGATGGCACTAGCACTAGTTATAACGGCTAAGAGGCTCCGACAATACTTTCAAAGCCATTCAGTCATCGTCAGGATGGATCAACCGATTAGACAAGTGCTTCAAAAACTTGAACTTGTCGGACGGATGATATCATGGTCAATAGAATTATCAGAATTTGACATTCAATATCAACCCAGAGGACCGATCAAATTCCATGTGTTATCTGACTTTTTAGTTGAATTATCTTCACCTTTTCCCCAAAATTTGAGTAATGATGCTTACATTTTTTTTGTCGATGGAGCGTCCAATGTCAAAGGAAGTGGAGCTGGAATTATTCTAGAAGGTCCGAACGAAATCTTAATAGAACAATCTTTGAAGTTCAACTTTCGGGCTAGCAATAACCAAGCCGAGTATGAAGCACTCATTGCCGGGCTGGCGTTGGCAGCTGAAATGGGGGCAACTCGGTTAATCGCAAAGTCGGATTCTCAACTGGTAACAGGGCAAGTAAGTGGCGAGTTCCAGACTAAAGATGCACAATTAATTAAGTATTTACTCAAAGTGCAGGATGTCATAAAAAAGTTTGAACAATTTGACATTGTTCACATCCCTAGAGAACAAAATGTTAGGGCTGATCTCTTATCAAAGTTAGCCAACACAAAGGGTCCAGGTAACAACCGATCGGTTATTCAAGAAATACTAGACTTACCTAGCGTGGAAGAAGAGGTGACTTTTTTAATCGACAACAATATAAGTTCCTGGATGAACCTAATCGTGAAGTATTTGGAAAGTGACGAGTTACCGACCGATGAAAAGAAGGCAAAGAAGTTGCGTAAGTCGACAAGTTATTACACGTTGATTGGAGGAGAATTATACAAGAAAGGGTTCTCTCTCCCTCTTCTGAAATGTATAAATCAAAATCAGACAAGGTCGGTTATGGAGGAAGTTCAAGAGGGAGTCTGTGATAGTCACATCGACGGACGATCGTCAGCTGGCAAGGTTTTAAGGTCAGGGATGTATTGGCCGACTATGAAGTCTAATTGCCTAGAATATGTTCAGAAATGTGACAGGTGCTAGAAATTCGCTAATCTGCATAAATCCCCGCCTGAAGAACTGCACAGCATTGAGACTCCATGCCCATTTTGCAGATGAGGAATTGACCTGTTAGGTCATTTTCCTATGGCCACCGGTCAATTAAGGTACATAATTGTTGCGATTGATTATTTTACAAAATGGATGGAAGCCGAACCACTTGCTAGTATAACTTTTGAAAAAGTTAAAAAATTTGTTTGGAAAAATATAATATGTTGTTTTGGATTACCTTATTCAATTGTATCTGATAATGGAACACAGTTTACTGACAAAAAATTCTGAGAATTTTGTTTGAGAAATAGAATAAAATAGATATTCACTTTGGTGGAGCATCCCCAAACTAACGGTTTAGCTGAAGCAGCCAACAAAGTTATCTTGCTCGGACTAAGGAAGATGATCGACCGTGCTAAAGGCCTTTGGCCAGAAGAACTTCCAAATATTCGATGGGCATATCACACTACGCCACAGTCATCAACACGCGAAACCCCATTCTGACTTACTTTCGGTGCGAATGCTATGATTCCAGTGGAAATCGGAGGACCGAGCTTCAGGAGATCAGCCTTTAACGAGGAATTAAATATTTAAGTCAAAAGAACCAATTTGGATTTGTTAGAAGAGGAGAGGGAAATAGCACATATTCAGGAAGAGGCTGCGAAAGCCCGGGCAGTAAGGAAGTATAATCAGAAGGTGAATGCAAGGAAATTCATTGAAGGAGACTTGGTGTTGCGTAAAATTGAAGACTCTAGAAGGGTGCCTGACGAAGGGAAGCTATCGGCTAATCGGGAAGGACCGTTCAGAGTTCTCAAAGATATTGGCGGAGGAGCATATAAGATCGGCGAAATTACTGGAAGTCCGCTTCCTAGAACTTAGAACTCGGCCTCACTTCGAAGATACTATAGCTAACTTCATTTAGTTTTTCTTTTATTTTATGGACTTCTATACAAGAGTTAAATGTAATGTACTCTTTTTCCTTGTCAGGATTTTTTCCCGATGGGTTTTGCCTGAAAGGTTTTAACGAGGCATACCTTTAACTTAATGATTTACTCAAATTAAATCATCTTGAATCCTAACTCTTATGAAAATGGCCTTAGAGCCAACTCCGGTCAAAGTCACCGATGCCGGTCATTGTCACCGATGAAAATTCTCTAAAAACCAACTCTGGTCAAAGTCACCGATTAAAATAACCTTAGAATCGATTCCGACCAAATTCACTAATGAAAAATGTCCTATTAACACCATAATTTTCAGAAGCAACTAAATTTATTTGATAGGACAAGTTCTTTAATTTAAAGTTGTCCTATTAACAATTCATAATTTTCAGGAGCAATTAAATTTCTTTGATATAACACTTATAATTTTCAAGAGCAATTTCTTTGAAAGGACAAGTTATGTAAAAATATTGGCGTACTATCAATTTTCGCGTGTTTTCTAGATAGTCGTTCTGCCATAAATTATGACGTTACTTTTTGATTTTATGGATGGTCATCCGACCATAAAATTTTATTAGCAAGATTGTAAGGTAAAAAAAAATGTGACCAAGTATAGAAATTTTTTGAAATTCAAATTCATTGCATTAAAAGCAAAATACACATACGGTGATATCAGGTCCAAAGCAAAATACAACCGAATTTCAAAAATACTTTAAATTTTCAAAATCCTTATTACATTTCATTATTTTAAGATGGCTGAATTACATAGAAATTTCAAAGTCCTCAAGATTCTGTTTCTTCATCTTCATCCTCATCTTCGACAATGTGACCGTCGACTACCTTGTGGAACGGACCCATCTCCCCCAAGCAATTATCAAAGACTCCATCGGGATTCAAAAGCATGGCTTGTTTGAGGCAAGTATCAAAGCCGGCAACTCTTTGATTAGTAATTTCGTCTTTTAAACCTTCCAACTCAGCAAACAATTTGTTCTTATCTTCCAAAGCTTTTTTAAGTGCACAGTCAGATTCTTCCTTGTCCTTTAGTGCGATCGATAAGTTTTTCAAAAATTTTCTTCTCTTGCTCGAGAAGCATTACCGAAGATTCGAGGGTCTCGACTCGGTGTGCCTTTACTTTTAAAATTTCTATTTCATTTTTAAGATTGGAAACTTCAACCTGATGAGCCTTTGTTGCTTTTTCCATCTCTGAGTGATAGAGAAGGTTGTAGGATGACATTTGTTTTTTGTCTCTGCCACTCTAAGCTTGGCCAACCGAAGTACACTAACAGACTGAAGAAGTTATATTTCGGCTTATCGGATAAGTCCAATTTCTCCGATCTTATCTTTGCGTTCCATATCATCTGAGAGTGAAATATAGTCATCCACTAAAGATTCAAAGGGAAAGTTGGATGACCATAACGAAGACTTGTTTTTTCCAGTAGCAAAACCACTTAATCCCTCGAAGGCCATTTTTAACCCTGAGCTCTACAAAGATTCTTTGCCTACTGAAATCAAGGCAACTGGTTTCACATTTTGCTCTTGGCCTTCTGACTGATGTCTTTTCCGGACCATGGGTTGCGAATTTGTATCAGACGATTCCGATTGCGAATTAACATGTACAGCTTCCGAGTGGGGAATGACATCATCGGCATTTCCTGCGATGGAAGTTCCTTCACTCTTCAATTTCTTGAGTCTTCTTTGCATTTCTGGGACGGTTATCTTGGGAGCTATTTTTTCTGCAAAGAAGTTAAAGTAGTTAAAATATATTAGTAGATTTCCAATATTTGCAAAATAATAAAAATAAATAGGACTTACGCATTATTTTTGATAATTTAGTTGGATTGTTTCCGAATTTTACCAAGGAAGCAGTATCCAGCACTGAGGCTTCTTCCAATAGGTCGACTACAATTTGGTCTTCGCGTGGTAATCTTCTATATTCTGTACCCAGTATGGAAGTTGGGTTTGCACGCCAGTATAAAGGGAATTTCTCTATCCCATATTCATTCAAGAAGAATGACAAGCCGGTCGGTGGAGAACTTACCCGAAAAAATTTATTTTTGAAGTTTTTGAATGATGAGTCTAAAGCAGAAAATAATCTTCTTTGGGGGTGACAGTTAATTGATACCCAACCCCCTTTGCCGACCCCCTTGCATTGAAAGAGTGAGAAGAACACCCTAATATTAGGTTCCCGACCTATAAAGCGCACCAGTACTTCGAAAGCTTTGACAAATGCCCAACTATTTGGATGAAGTTGGGTGGGCGCAACATTCAACTTGGTCAGGATTTTACATTAAAAGTCCGAGAATGGTAGACAGAGGCCGAGCTAGGTGAAGAAAGTTTCATATACATAAATCCGACCTTAGTCATCATTTTTGCTTGGAGACATACAAATCTTATCTTCAGGTTGGCAAGGTCGGCATACAAATTTGGTTTCGTCTCCATTGGATGCCATCATGATACATATTCAGAGGATATGTATACTTTCGGTCGAATTGAAATCCGAGCAGTATTTTCTAACAGCAGATTTAACCCAATCGTACCCTTCTTCAGATTTTGAAGGCGATGACCGACCTTTGGGGTCGGATGTTCCCTTGTCAGTTTATTCTTTCCCTTTGATAGTGGATGGGCCCATGGTATTTTAACAGGAAACGGCCGCCAAAGATTCACCCAGAATCTCTATAGACTCACTATCACTACTATCGTTTCTAACGAACATGTTTCTACTCATAGTCTTAAGTCCTAAATTGAGATAATTTACAGAGAGTGGAAGGGAAAGGTAAGAGGAAGTACTTGTTTTTGTTGAAAGACGAATGTGCAATGCTTCGTTGTAGTAGAGCTTGGTGAGGAGATGGTGGAGGTCTCAAGAACTTGATTAAGGATAATGAAGGCGATTGATGAGCGAGTGAGGGAGGTTTCCAGAATGGAGGAAGGCTAGAACGTGAAGTGTTTGGAAGAAGAAGCAATGAGAAGAAGAGGCTGGAACATGAAGTGTTTTAGAAGAAGCAAACGGTTGGAGTAAGAAAAATAATAAGAAGAAGATTGAAGAAGGTCTTTTTTAAATAAAAGCCAGTCTGCCACAGATTAATGGTAACTGAGTTAGGGAAATGAAAAGTTTGTGTTCTCATCCGTGGGATGAATCTTTCGGCCAGGATCCATCTTAGCGAAGATCAACGGTTGCGAACCAGTTACTGGGGCAGTTGCTTTAATGGTACAATGATGAAACTGACACTTAAGCAATAAATGAATCACATGTGGCACATATCTTTTCGTGTCTGAGCCAATTATGCGTGATACGAAGCGTCTTGAACGAAGAGTCTCGTCTTATATTCAGCAAAAATGGTTGCAGTAAGCTAGGTTTGTTTCTTATGGATGTTTCTGATCAATTGAACCGACCAACTTTAAACTCGGTTAAAATTTATTTTCACCTGTTATTGAAATTGGTTATCTTCACCGATTTCCGATCTATATTTTTAATGCGGCCCTTATTTTTTTAGCTAGGCTTATTTTTCGAATGGCCGAGCCAAGGACTGGACCATTCTGGACCCGGTCTTTGGTCGGCTTCTTATAGCTTGGCTTCATCTTTTCCATATGGCCGAACTGAGGGGCTGTGGACCATTCTAGTCCCGACTTTGGTCGGCTTCTTATAGCTCGGCTTCATCTTTTCCATATAGCTGAGCTGAGGGGCTGTGGACTTTTCTAAGCCCGATATGTCGGCCCAACATAGTAGTAGGCCTGGTGGGATTTGGATTCAACCCGACTTCATGTTGTTAGAGAATATTTGACCTATGTATCAATAAACAAATACATTGCTAACGATCACTTACCGACTTAGGTAATTAACCAACGACTATGAATTGATTCTGCACTTAATGATCAGTTGTAACCGAATCCCAACGTTCAGGTTTTGAATGTCCTAAACGGCAGGATTTCGAGTTGTTAGGGTTCGGATCATCTATATAAACCAACCTGGTGATCTAAGTCGGGCATGTTTCATTCTTAGTCTAATACGTACTACCTGCGCTTGACCTATCTTGTGATTTTCTGTGCTGACTTGCCTAGTTTCTCTACAACCTTGCTACTTCTTCTCGAGAAACGATAACAAGTCTCCTAATGATCTAGGTTTCGGTCAATACCTGGAACAATAACTAATAATACAAGTTGTTAAGTATATTAACTAATAATTTATACATTATTATTATGAAAAAGTAAAAAATGATGTACGGAAGAAACATTTGGCTGTTATAAATACCAAGTCCCAATAAATATCTCTTTACTCGCATTATAGTATAATTAGGCTATTAGCTTTTTTACTTCCCTAACTTCCATCATGGCCGAATCCAAAGCCCTCTTATCCACTCTCTTTATCTCCCTTAACCTTACTCTCCTCTTCTCCTCCCTGGTCACCACCACTTACTATATGGACTATCTTGGGCCCGATAATATGATAGGCCCATAATAGCAATAGGCTTGGAGGGGTACGGGTCAAATCGACCTAAGACTGTTGAGGATATTTGAATGATGTGTCAACAGGTGAAGTTTCACCTTTACCAACGGTCATTTACCGACCAAGTAAATACCAACGACTATGAAACAATCACTTAAATGATTATTTATAGCAAATCTCAGCCTTTGAATGTCCTAAACGACAGGAATCCGAACGGTTGGGGTTCATGTCATCTATATAATCTAAACACTCATTGCTTAAGCATCACTATCATATTGCTAACCGACCTTAATTCCCTAGGTCTCGCCGTCACCTAGTCCATAGGTAATTAGCGAGTCCCTTCTTACTGATCTCAGTCTCGGTTAGTACCCAAAACATCTTACGCCTACCGTGGGGCTAGGTAAAACTTTCCTACTCCACAATCATTCAACTTTCTTTATAACCCGCTCAACCATATTTCCAACCAAACATGGACATGAATGAAAACAATATTCTTAATGGAGTCATTCACGAGAACAACTAGGTCAATTCAATAGAGATGCTCATGCAAAGTATTAGGGAAATGAACAGTCGAATTGATCAGATTGATTAGATTCACATGGATCAACACAGGATTCAACGAGAAACGGAGAGAGAGAGAACTGTCGAAGAAAAAAGTCTGAATAGAGAATTCCATCGACGGACAAGTATCCCTGTAATGACCAACCATGGAGCTCGAAGACAAACAAGCAACCCACCTGTTATGGATCTACCTTTCTTCGATTTCATAATGTCAATCCCTCTTCTAGAAGGATTTCAACTTCTGACGATGGAGCTCTATGATGGGACAACTAATCTGCAAGAGCACCTAACAATGTTCAATTCTATGATGCTTCTGAATGGCAGTTCGGATCCGATCAAATGCAGGGATTTTCCAATGACTTTAAAGAAATCGACCTTACTTTGGTTTTCAGGCCTTGAAGCAGGTTTAGTTTATGATTTTTCTGAATTGTCTATTAAATTTCTTAACCATTTTTCCATGAGCAAGATATATCAAAACACCTTGACTAACTTTATCAATTTGAGGCAGGGCCGAGATGAATCACTCAAAAATTCCATATGAAGGTTCGGGGAAGAAGCAGTTTAGATAAGAGATCTCAATCTCGCGGTATCCCTACATGTTATCATGGCTGGCTTGCACCTAGGACCATTTACAAATTCCCTTGCCAGAAAGCCACCTGTAGATTTGGACGATTTGAGGAGCAGGTCTATATGGTATATCAACATAGAGGAAATCGTCTTTGCCAAAAAGTAAATAGAGCAACATTTTTTCCAACCAGAGCCCAGAGAAAAAAGTAATCCCCACATCTCTATTTGACCACTTATTCACGACCGACAACATAGTAGACGAGGATCAGACAAGAAGGGTAGACCCGTGACAAGAGAGGACCAAATCAACCAAAACATCCATACAATTACAGATCGAGTGCAGCCTTGGTTCAATGAATATACGCCACTGCATACTCGTCGGGATCAGATATTCCTTGAAATATATAATACTAGTCTAATCCGCCTCCCAAAAAATGCAGGACAACAAAAAACTTCACCTAATGTAGACATGAGCAAACAATGTGAATTCCATAAAATATTTAGGTATACTACCGAGGAATGTATCAGCCTAAAATATAGGATCGATCAATTTTTTTGGGAGGGCCTTGGTAAATATGTTTACCGTTGTAGGAGTCGCAGTAGAGAGATAAAAAAAAGAAGCCAATCTAAATGGAGCAGCTCAATTCCAGATTTGAAGAAAAAGATGATGGTAACGACTTTCGGTTCTCGAGATCAACCTGTCAGAGGAGTCATTGATTCTATAGCCGGTGGATTCGCTAGTAGCGGAAGTTCCAACTCATCTCAGAAGCGTAATCTCCGAATAGTAATGTCAGTAAGATATTCGTCCTCATTGCAGCACAAGCAGTTTAAAGACGGACCGATCATCTCATTTTCAAACAGTGATTTCACTGGGTTGGATGAAAACCTGGATGATCCAATGGTAATATCCATCGTAGCTGGGAATTTTTAGATGAAGAAGGTTCTGGTGGATCAAGGCAGCTCGGCTGATGTTTTCTACATGCCCACACTTCGGAGGTTGCAGATATCAGAAGAAAATCTGACTCCATTTAATGGAACGTTGATCAGATTCTCTGGAGAATAGGTAAATGTCAAAGGGTTTATTGAACTTTGAACCACTTTTGAAATAGGTACTCTGCTTAAAACTATTTCGATTAAATATTTAGTGATAGACTGTTACACTCCTTATAACGCTATTCTTAGGAGACCTTCTCTCAACCATCTTGGGGCTGAGGTATCAACCCCTCACCTAACAATGAAATTCTCAGTCTCCATGACTGAGGTTGGGGTAGTCCATGCAGATAAAAAAGAAGCCAGGATCTGCTACAACGAAAGCTTAAAACCAAAACCAAATGACCAAACTGACAAATCCGATCACAAACGACCAATACATAATATCAATATGGTTGAGTTGGATCTGAGGAGTGATGAACAAGACAGGCCTCAACCGACTGAAGAATTACAAACAGTTTCCTTATGTCCCAAAGCTAACCAAGTGACACACATCGGGGCTAACTTACCGACCGAGTTAAAAATGAAATTCAAGGAATTACTGAGAAAGAATGTCAACCTGTTTGCATGTACTGCAACTAATATGCCAGGAATTGATCTTGAGATCATCACCCACAAGCTTTCTTTGGATAAGAAGATAAAATCAGTAGCTCAGAAGAAAAGAAAATTGGGATCGAAAAGACAAAAGGTTGCTACAGAAAAAACAAAAAAAACTTTTGGATGCAGGTTTTGAAAGAGAAGTGGAATATACCATATGGTTGTCAAATGCGGTTATGGTAAAAAAAGTCTTCAGGAAAATAGAGAATGTGTACAGATTTTACCAACCTCAACAAAGCTTGTCCAAAGGATTCCTATCCGTTACCCAACATCGACCGATTAGTTGATGGAGCGTCCGGTTATTAGTTCCTCAGTTTTATGGATGCATACTCTGGGTATAACCAGATTAGGATGCATCCAGGTGATGAAGAGAAGACAGCTTTCATCATGAAGTTTGGAAACTATTGTTACCGAGTGATGGCCTTTGGTCTTAAGAATGATGGTGCAACTTATCAGCAATTGATGAATAAGATTTTCAAGGAATAGATTGGAAGAAATATTGAAGTCTATATTGATGACATGGTGGCCAAAACTCTGGTTAATGGAGATTATTGTTCTGATCTTGCTGAATGCTTTGGGTAGTTGAGAAAATATAATATGAAGTTGAATCCTGAGAAATGTGTGTCTGGGGTTCAAGTAGGAAAATTTTTCGGTTTCCTTTTTACCAACAGGGGAATTGTGGCAAATCCGAAGAAATGTAGGGCGATAATGGAAATGAGGATTCCTGCAACAATTAAAGAAGTTCAGAGTTTAACGAGTTGGATTACTGCCCTTTCAAGGTTCCTCTCCAAATCTGCCAATCGATCACTCCCATTTTTCCAATGTCTCAAGAAGTGAAAAAAATTTTAATACATCGAGGAATATGAAAAAGCATTCAGCTAATTAAAAACATTCTTGGCTACCCCACCAATTTTAACTAAGCCCGAACCATGTGATATCTTATTTCTATATATTTCTATTTCCGATAAAGCCTTGAGCTCTGTGTTGGTGAAGGAAATAGGAAAGGATCAACGACCGATTTATTTCAGCAGCCGAGTTTTACAAGGACCCAAAAGCCGATACCAAAAAATTGAAAAGATGGCATTGGCACTGGTAATAACAGCTAGGAAGCTCCAACAATATTTCCAAAGTCATTCGGTCATTGTTAGAACTGATCAGCCAATTAAACAAGTGCTTAGAAAATAAGAACTTGCGGGGTGGATGATTTCTTGGTCAATAGAATTGTCAGAGTTTGACATTCAATATCAACCCAGAGAACCATCGAAATCCCAGGTACTATCTAACTTTTTAGTTGAATTGTCTTCACCTTTCCCACAAGATTTGAATAATGACTACTGGATTCTCTTTGTCGATGGAGCTTCTAACATCAAAGGGAATGGAGCTGGAATCATTCTTGAAGGTCCGAATGAAGTCTTAATTGAGCAATCTTTGAAGTTCAACTTTCGAGTGAGCAATAATCAGGACAAGTATGAAGCACTCATTGTTGGACTGGCACTAGCCACTGAAATAGGAGCAACTTGGTTAATTACAAAATCTGACTCCTAATTAGTAACTAGCAAGTTAGTGGCGAATTCTAGACTAAAGATTCACAATTAGTTAAGTACTTACTCAAAGTACATGATGCAGTAAAAAAGTTTGAACAATTTCAGATTGTACATATCCCTACAAAACAGAATGCATGAGCTGATCTGCTCTCAAAATTGGCCAACACGAAGCGTCTATGCAACAACCGATTAGTTATTCAAGAAATTTTAGATAGACTGAGTGTATAAGAGGAAGAGACTTTTTCAATCGACAAAAGTCCAAATTCCTAGATGAGCCCAATTGTGAAGTATTTGGAGAATGACGAATTGCCGACTGATGAAAATAAAGCAAAGAAGCTGCGTAAGTTGGCCAGTTTCTACATTTTAATTGGGGAAGAACTATTCAAAAGGGGATTCTCTCTTCCTATTCTGAAGTGTGTAAATCAAACCCATATAAGATCGGTTTTGGAGGAAGTTCATGAAGGGGTCCGTGGCTGTCATATTGGAGGACAGTCGTTAGCAGGCAAGCTCTTAAGGTCAGGAATATATTAGCCGATAATGAAATCTGATTACCTCGAATATGTTCGGAAATGTGACAGGTGTCAAAAGTTCACCAACTTGCATAAATCTCCGCTTAAAGAACTTCATAGCATTGAGACCCCATGGCCATTTTGCAGATGGGGAATCAATCTGTTAGGTCCTTTTCCCAAGGCGACCAGCCAGATAAGGTACATTATAGTTGCGATTGATTATTTTACTAAATGGATTGAAGCTGAACCACTTTCTAGTATAACTTTGGAAAAAGTTAAAAAAGTTGTTTAGAAAAATATAATTTGTCGTTTTGGATTACTATACTCGATTGTATCTCATAATGAAACATAATTCACTGACAAAAAGTTTTGAGAATTCTATTTAAAAAATGGAATAAGACTGGTATTCACTTTGGTCGAGCATCCTCAGACCAATGGTTTAGCTGAAGTAGCTAATAAGGTTATCTTGCTCGGACTTAGAAAAAGACTCAATCATGTTAAGGGTCTTTGGCCAGAAGAGCTTATGAACATTCTATGGGCATATCATACCACACCTCAGTCATCCACCTGAGAAACCTCATTCTGACTTACTTTCGGTGCAAATGTTATGATTCTAGTGGAAATTAGAGTTCCGAGTTTTAGGAGATCAGTCTTTAACGAGGAATTGAATGATAAAGCCAAGAAGACTGATTTGGATTTGTTAGAAGAAGAAAGGGAACTAACACATATTCGGGAAGAGGCTGCGAAAACCCGAGCAGCAAGGAAGTATAATCAAAAGGTCAGAACAAGAAGGTTCATTGAAGGAGATCTAGTTTTACGAAAAGTTAAAGACTCTAGAAGGATGCCTGGCAAAGGGCAGCTATCAGCTAATTGGAAGGGATCATTCAGAATCCTCAAAGATGTCGGTGGAAAAGGTTATAATATCGGTGAAATTACTGGAAATCCGCTTCCGAGAACTTGGAACTCGGCGTCACTTCGAAAATACTATAGCAAAAGTTCATTTTTTTTCTTTGCAATTTTTGGACTTCTGTACAAAAATTAAGGTTGTGTACTCTATTTCCTTATCAGAATTTTTTTTCCGATGGGTTTTTCCTGAAAGGTTTTAATGAGGCATACCTTTAACTTTCTGATCTATTTTTAATCAAAAGTTAAAATCATTAAGTAGTTTTGAATCCCAACCCATTTTGAAAATGGCATTCAAGCCAATTCTGGTCAAAGTCATCGATGCTGGCCAATGTTATCAATGAAATATCGGTCGAATTCACCGATGTCGGTCAAAGTTATCGATGAAATTCTGATCAAAGTCATCGATGCTGATCATTGTCACTGATTAAATTCTGATCAAAGTCACCGATTCCAGTCAATATCACCGATGAAATTCCGATTAAAGTCACCGATACCGGTCAATGTCACCAATGAAATTCCAGTCAAAGTCACCAATGCCGTTCAATATGACCGATGAAATTTTGGTCAAAGTAACCGATGGAAATGGCCTTTGAGCCAATTCCAGTCAAATTTGCCGATAAATGAAGCCGGTTAAAGACGACCTATTAAAATCATTTCTGATAAAAAATTAACAAAATTCGGATGAGTTTGTGATTAAAAGGACCCAAAAATCTCTTAAGTCTAGAGTTGGCAACTACCGATTTATGATAGTCACGAGTCTTCGGCAAGTTTTTCGGCCAAAAATTATTATGTGGCCAAAATTTTGAAACTACATTGCATACAATTATTGCCAAGTTTAAGTTGACTTAGAATGTGTTAAAGGCGAGCAAAAAGTGACCTAGTTATATGGAAATTTCAAATTCAAAATTCAAATGCATTTCATTAAAGGCAAAATACGGCCAAGTTACATAGAGATTTCAATTCAAAAGCAAAATACGACTGAGTATCATAAGGATTTCAATTCTTGAAAATTACATTTCTTTATTTGCTATTTCTTCATTTTTATCTTCTTCTTCGACAATGCGACCGTCGACTACTTTCTGGAACGGACCCATTTCACCCAAACGGTTGTTGAAGACTCCATCGGGATTCAAGAGCATAGCTTATTTGAGACAAGTTTCAAAGTCGGTGACTCTTTGATTAGTGATTTCATCTTTTAACCCCTTCAATTCAACAAACAATTTGTCTTTCCCATTGAGTGCTTCGTTAAGTACACGGCCGAATTCTGCCTTTTCCCTTAGAGCGACTGATAAGTCCTCTTCGAATTTTTTCTTCTCTTCTTCTAGATGTATTACCGAAGATTCGAGACTTTCGACTCGGGAGGCCTTAGCTTTCAAAATTTCTATTTCCTTTCTAAGATCGAAAACTTCAGCCTGATGAGCTTTTTTAACTTTCTCCATCTCCGACTAGTAGAGAAGGTTGTAAGATGACATTTTCTTTTTTGTTTCTATCACTTCAAGCTCGACTGACAGACCGAAGAAGTTACACTTCGGCTCATTGGACAAGTCCAATTGCTCTGATCTTCTCTTTGTGTTCCTTATCATCTGAGAGTGAAATATGATCATCCACTAAGGACTCAAATGAAAAGCTGGATGACCATAAGGAAGACATATTTTTTCTGGCCATAAAACTGCTCAATCCTTCAAATGTGGTTTTGAATCCCAAGCTCTGTGAAGAACCCTCGCCTACTGGAGTCAAGGTAACTTGTTTCGTACTCTGACCTTGGTCATCTGATCAACATCTTTTCCGTACCATTGGATTCAAATTGGTTTCAGAGGATTCTGTGAGTATTTACATTTACCGATTCCGAACGGGGAGCAACATCATCGGCAAGTACTACACTAAAAGCTCTTTCGTTCTTTAATTTTTTCAGTCGCCTTTGCATTTCACAAACACTTATCTTGGGAGTCATCGTTTCTATAAGAAGTTAAAATAGTTAAAATATATCAGTACATGATTAATATCGGAAAAATAGTAAAGAGATAAGACTTACGCATTATTTTTGATAATTCGATCGGATTATTTTTTAAATTTACCAAAGAAGTTGTGTCCAGCACTGACGCTTCTTCCAAGAGATCGATTAGAATTCGATCTTCGGGTTTTAGTCTTCTATATTCCATACCTAATATAGAAGTTGGATTTGCACGCCAATACAAAGAGAATTTTTCTATTCCATATTCATCTAAGAAGAAGGACAGATCGGTCAAGGGAGAGCTCACTCGAAAAAATTTGATTTTGAACTTTTTATACGAAGAATCCAGAGCAGAAAATAGCCTTCTTCAGGGGTGAGTGTTGATTGATACCCAACCCCTTTTGCCAACTCCCTTGCAATGAAAAAAGGAAAAGAATACCCCAATACTAGGTTCCCAACCTACAAAACGTATCAGCGCTTCGAAAGCTTTGACGAACGCCCAACTGTCTGGGTGAAGTTAAGTTAGTGCGACGTTCAATTTGGTCAGGACTTTACATTAGAAGTCCGAGAAGGGTAGTTAGAGGCTGAGCCATGTGAAGAACATTTCATATACATAATTATTGAGGACAATTTCGGCAAGTGCACCGAATCACTACAAGTAATATAATGATGAGAAAAGGAATATCATCTCCACAGGGATTGTAATCTTTTTATCAACACAAAAGAAAATGTTGTTTCCACTTGAACTGAGAATATGGTTTGGTAACTTTGAATTGTATTGGTTTTTAAACAAGTATAAAAGAAATGTACTAAAACAAAGCAATTGACAAATTAAAGAATATTTTTGGATTTTTAAGGAGAAGAAAATTAATCAAGAAAAGCGGCTAGGGGTTGAATCCCATTGTTTACCCTCTTATGCTACTGATTAATTCTCAATATAAGTAATAATCATGTATTTGAAGTTCCAATCAACAAAATTAGGCCAAGATCAATTCCTTGATTCAAAACCCCTTTAGCCCAAATCACAACTCCTAATTCCTTAGGTAATTGTTAATTCAAGTTAAGCATTAATAACAGTGATTTCATGGAACACATAATTACAATGATATATTCATATATTCAATCATAATCATGCCAACCCAACTCAGTTCCAGCATTAAAACTAATTTTCCAATTAGAAGAAATACCTACATTCAAACTAATAGTGATCAAATATTGATTAGCATTAAGCAAGGAGTAGAGTGTTCAATTACATGAAATTAACTTGTAAAGATAAACAAATCAGATTACATAAGAGTATTTACAATGTTCATCTGACCCTATCCAATAAAAATTTAGCTACTCATAATGGAAAAGAAGCCATTGATTCTTCAAAGTCTTATTCCCAAGCTTGAATCATCAATAGAGGTAGAAGAAGATGAAACCCTAGCAGAGCTTTGGGTAAAACCCCCAAAATTTTGAAATCTGGAAAAATGAACCAAAAATAAAAGCTCTGTAAAAATTGTTTTCTCTGACTATTTACAATTTGCAGGATAACGGCCGTCGCCTCAGGATGGCCCAAGCTCGCCTCGCGACGGCCCGCATATGAGGAGAAGCCCATTACAGCTTCAAGCCCTTTTCAATCATTAGCTTGCCTTGCGATGGTTGTTCCTCGCCTCGCGATGGAAGTTCCTCGCCTCGCGACAACACGCAACAAAGACATTTTCCTTTTTCTTCTAAATTAAAACCAAGCCTGTTTCAACACAAATTTAAATCCTATTAGTTAGAGAACACAAAAACCTAAAATACTTTTAAACAATTAAAACTTATCTAATTTCTACCTAAATTCTTTAATTCTAAAACTAATTTGACTCAAAAACTTACTTGTGCTAGAGATTCAACAATAATTCCAACTGAGGTCATCATCTTTGCTCGGAGCCATAAAAATCCTTTCCTCAAGTCGACACGATCGGCAAATGAATTTTGTTTCGTCTCCGTTGGATGCCACTACAATACATCTTCGGAGGATAGCAATACTCTCGGCCGAATCGAAGTCTGAGCGGTATTTTTTAACAGCAGCCTTAACCCAGTCATACCCATCTCCAGATTTGGAAGGCGACGATCGACCTTTAGGCTCGGATCTTCCCTCATTAATATGTTTTTTCCCTTTGTTAGTGGATAGGTCCACTGTATTTTGACAGGAAACATTCGTCGGAGATTCACCCATAATCTCTAAAGACTCACTATCACTACTATCTTCTCTAACAGACACGTTCTTATTCATAATCTCAAGTTCTAAACGTAGGAAATTTACACAAAGTATGGAAAGGAAAGACAAAAAGAAGTACCTGCTTTTGGAAGAAAGATGTGAAATGCTTCGCTGTGGTAGAGCTTGAGGAAGGAATGATGGAGATTTTCGAGAGCTTCATAAGGGAACAATGAAGTTTTCGAGAAATTGGTAAAACGAGTGATGGTGGTTTCCAGAACGGGGAAAGCTGGAATGCAAAAAGTTTTGGGAAAGGAGCAATACTTGAAATTGAACGAAGTTAAGGGAAGAAGATTGAAACAAGTTTTTTAAATAAAGACAAGTCCGCCACAAATCAATGGTGAGAAAGCAAGGAATTGAAAGGTTGTGCTCTCATCCATGGGATGGATCTTACAGCGCAGATCCATCAGGGCAAAGATCAACAGCTGCGTAGCAAGTGCCTAAACAGTTGCTTTAATGGTGTAATTATGAAATGTGACACTTACGCAATGAATAAGTCACACATGTCACACGTTTTCCCACATCTGAGCCAAATGCGCGTCACGAAGCGTTTTGTTTGGTGTTCAGCAAAATGTGTACTTGCTATAAACTAGATATCTCTTGTCGATTTTTTTCTGTCCAATTTGTTAGCCGACCATTTTTAAGTTTGATTCATCCTTTCAAATAACCGATCTATGGAGCAAAATGCACCTATATCCAATTTTTGGCCAACCATTTTATAACTCGGTTCACTTTTTCCAACTTTTGGCCGACCACTTTATAACTCGGATCATTTTTTCATTGGACTATCCTGCCATTCTCCAACTCAGCTCATCTTTTCATATGGCCGAGCTGAAAGGCTGTGGACCATCCTGAGCCTGATAATATAATAGGCCTATAATAATAATAGGCCTGGAGGGGTACGGGTCAAACCGACCTAAGACTGTTGAGGCAATCTGAATGATGTGTCAACAGGTGAAGTTTCACCTTTACCAACGGTCACTTACCAATCGAGTAAATACCAACAGCTATGAAACGAGCACTTACATGATTATTTATAGCGAATCTCAGCCTTTGAATGTCCTAAACGGCAAAAATTCGAACGGATGGGGTTCATGTCATCTATATAAACTGACCTGATGATCTAAGCCGGGCATATTCCATTTTGTCTATCTAAACACTCATTGCTTAAGCATCATGATTATATTGCTAGCCGACCTTAATTCCCCAGGTCTCACTGTCACCTAGTCCATAGGTAACTAGCAAGTTCTTTCTTACTGATCTCAGTCTTGGTTAATACCCGGAACACTATCAAACAATGTTGTTTAGATTGATTATTTATTGTTTGGACTAGACTGGACTAGCCAAACCAAGAAGTAGTACTATTTCTAGTTTTGGTTCACAAATTAAATTGTTTGAATAGTTTCACCTGATTGAATTAGTCAAAATCAAGGTCGAATCGGTCAATTGCTCGATTTTTTTGGTAAACTGACGGTTTAAAAAAAAAAGATAGGCTCTTCAATCTAGGCCTGAGAAAATGAGTGTTGTTGCCTCCATCATCTTGGTTGTTGGCTAGCCATCTGTTGCTACCTCCATCGTCGTGGTTCACTGCTTCAATCCAGGTATAATTAGTTTTTTTTTCGTTACATCTGTCATACACAAAAAGACTAAAAGAGAGAGGGGTAATGAAAATGAAAAAAAGAGGAGAAATAGAGAGAAAGCTAATATCAAGTGGGAAGGATACAGAGAAATAGTGATAAATTAAGAAAGGGAAGAATGAGAGAATGAGAAAAAGGAAAAAGAATAATGGGAAGTAGGGATGGCACTCATCCCCCCACTCCCTATCCCCGCCAACCGAATTTTTCCATCCCCAATCCCCGCCACGGGGTAATTTTACCCCTATCCCCGTTGCCTGAATCCCAGCATATACCCGCATGGACTCCCTAAAATAGAAAGTAGAAACCCTAACTCACATTTGGGATTAGGTCATTGCAACAATGGAAGCTACTACGACCAATGCCAGTGGTGGTGCGAGCAGCAATAGAGTGGAGTCGGAGCAGTCTTATACTTGAGCGATGACTATACAGCGATGGATCGGTGCCACGATTAAACCTGATATTGATACTGAGATAAGTTGGTGTTGAAGCTGAGTGATTCAACGACATTACAGTGAGCTCGTGTCGTCGTGCACGACTGAGCCTGAGATGAGCTCCTGCGCAACTGGGCTCACGATGCGAAGGCACAACACGGAGAGAGATAGAGAAATGGAGGCGCATCAGAGAGAAACAACTGCGCGAGAGAGGAGACATCGATCGACAGTGCTTTGCGCGATGACAAATTTGGTTTAGCAGAATCTAGATTTGGAAGTTGGACTATTAGAACGAAAGAATAAAAGTTTGATTGAGTGATTATCAATCGTGATTTGGGAAATGTGTTATGTTAGCGATTTGAATATAGAAGGATATTTTTGTAAAATTATATATTTATATTATTTTATCATTTTTAATTTTAAATAAATATAAAAATTAATAGAAAGATGAAATTACTAAAATACATATATTTATTTATATGATAATATATATTATATATATTGAAGAATATTTTAGTAATCTAATGGGGACGAGAACCCAGCGGGGCGGGAAGTATAGTCTCTGTCTCTATCCCTGAATCTGTCACGGAGGAACTTTTGCCCCCCACCTTTATCTCCATAGGGAGAAAGTCTCCGCATTCGAGGCCCAATTTGGGGCAGTTCTCATGGGGATCCTTGAATTCTGGAAAAAAAAAATTCATCCTTATTGGGAATAAAGAATGTCGTAGAGAGAGGAAAGAAGGAGAAAAAGAGAAAGAGAGAGAAAGATAAGAAAAAGTGTGGGTGGAGGAGCGTGATTTGACAGGTATCAATTATCAAGAGAGTGAGAGAATAACAGAGATAAAAGTGAGGTGAGGAATGAATTAAGGGTGGGTGCTATTATGCACCCTGCCAAGTTTGAGTGTATCATACACCCAAACTTTTACTTGCAACAACAGGTTTTTTTTTCTTTTACAAGTTGTCTTTTTTTTTATATATTTTGTTTTTTTTTTCAGGCCATCATTATTGGCTACAAGGCCAACCTCCACCAATATCCGTGACCTCCTCCTACTTTGGTTACTATTCATTTTTTAAAATTACACAATTATGTAAATAATACTCATTGAAATTATATCAGTCTTTTTTTTCATAAATAACTGTGCATATTAAAAAAATTTTCTTAAAACTATAACTGTTGAAAAATCTTATAAATTTTAACGATAATATTTATACAGTTATACAACCTAAAAAAAATTAGAGGTAACCAATTTTCCTAAAAATATAACTGTATTTGTTGAAAAATCTTATAAATTTTAATTGATAGTATTTATACAATTATACAATTTTAAAAAAAAAATTGGAGGTATATGGTGATGGCCGACAAGCAACGTACAATGGTCTGCCAACAGACGACAGTGGTGGCGGTAGTATGTAAAAAAATATAAAAATAAAAAAAAACCTAAAAAAAAAATTATAATTGATCTAAGCCATTGATTTATTTTATGAATAAATCAATGACTTATATTTAGTGATGTACCACACAACCTCTTTTAGAGGATGTGTATTAGACACCACCATGAATTAAGATAATAAATTTTGCATTTTAAATGAAAACAATTTTGAAAATTTGAATTAAGGTAGATAATTTTTATATTATATTAATTAATTATTTATCAAAATAAATTATATATAATGTATATAAATAAAACAATTGAAATATATAAAGATAAATATAGAGTTTTTAATTTGATATTATTTATTAATATACAATATTTTTTTACTATATATAAATTTTATATTTAATATATTATGATGTCATTCTTTTTTATCATCCTATCTAACAGATTAAACCTAAATAAAAAAATTTTCAATTTTACTATCAGATCCGACTTTAACAACATTGTTATCAAACTATATTATCCCCAACAATTTTGGATTTTCGTGAAGAGAAGTTCAGACACCACTTCTACTTTCATAACATTGTCCAGAGCCTAAAGCCCAATATGGTGTTTGTCGCCGAGCCCAACGGCAAGGCCGAGGGCTCGCTGCCTTTCGGAACCGTGGTGACAATGGACGACCCCTTGACCGTGGGGCCCGAACGTGAGTCCAAGCTCGTGGGAAAGGCCCAAGGGCTTTATGCATCAATATCCCAAGAGGTGATGGGGCTAATGATGATGATGACGCTTGCGTTCACGGAGGGAATTCAACGGGAGCACCTCAAGCGTGTTGGCAAGGAACATGATCACGAGTTACTCCCGTGAGGTAGATGGCAATTGTTGGCGGGGCCGGGGTTTTCAGTTTTTCACGTGGATATGCTCAGGCCTTTACTCAGTCGATTTTAGGGAAGGGGATTATAAATACTGAATTTTGTCAAGGACATTTTGTAAATAAAATAAAATAAATAATAAAAATAAAATAAAAATAATAATAACAATTCCCATTAATCTATTCATTAACCTAATATTTAACCCATGACCCAATATCCAACCCATTACCCATTATCTAACCATAACTCATATCAAACCAACTCCTCACCATAAACAAACTTATTCTAATCAAATCCATTATCCTTTTTCATCCGAAACAAACCCCATCACTTATCATTAGCAACTCCTAATCACAATTATCACCTTTCCTATATTAACCCATAACCCTCATCACGAAACACCCTCGGCTTAACTCACAAAAACTCTCAGCCTCACTTGATACACTTCAATTTTAACACGTTTCGGCCTTTACATTTTAGACACCGAAACCACCTCCATTAACTACTATTCATCTTCTTCTCTAACCAAACTCACCATCACATAACCTTCAACCCATCTTCAATTCCAAAACAGATTTTCAAAAACTATTAACCACCATCAAGCATAACCCCCAACCTCCAGAAGCCGAACCCGAAACCCTTGCCAACACCAAGAACCACCCACTAAAAACAGATCCGGTGAGCCCAAAACCGTCCGAGCCTGCCTCCAGACCGCAGAACCGTGTCGTACCACCAGTGTCGTCCCTGCCTAGTTGAACCAGAACAACCGCGCAGCACCGTCGCGGCCTTGCCGCTCGCACCAGTCGACTCAGATCGGCTCGCCAGCACACCGTAAAGCACCCAACGTCCTGACGCCGACAAACTCAAACCAGGACCTTCGTTCCCGCGCGACGCTCAACCTCGGCACTGACCGCATGCCGCACTGTCGTCGCAACCGCTCAGATCTGAGTCGTCCGACCGTTCTGACCATCTACCGCCGCCCCGCTGGTCTTACACCTCCCTGCCACCATTTATCCATTTCAAACAAAAGAAGAAGAAGACCCCCTTGCTTTACTTTCGTTTTCGTAAGCTTTTTGTTTTGTTTTGTTTTCTTTCTTTCTTTTACTTGATTTAGAATTCTGGTATTTTTTTTTCAAAATAAGCTTAATGGGCCTAAATGGGCTAAATTTAAAAAAAAAATCTAAAAACTAAAAATAAAAAGAGGGAATAACAAACAAAAATATAACAAAAGTAAAACAATCTTTTTTTAACAAGATTAACCGAGTTGTGACAGCTTGTTAATCTTGCAACTATTTTGAATCATCTGAGTTGTGACAACCTAATGATTCGAATTGTTTTAAAAATAAATAAATTACTAATTAATAAAGATTCAAAGTTCATTTTATTATTTTTTTTTCTTTTTGATAATTTTAGATAATAAAAAATCTCATTTAATAATAACAAATTTAACAATCTGTGGGTGATGTCTAGCGTGATGCAAGCTTCACTCATTCAAACTTTAATTTGATTAACAAAGTCGCGACGACCTGTTAATTCAAATTTTTTATAAAAATAAAAAGATTAAATCTTTTCTTTCAATAAAATCAACAAATTCACACTTATTTTCTATAGAACTACGTGACTTTGAGTTCCTCATTGCACTGAAGGTACGTAGGAGCAGAATTTTTATTCTGTCAAGCTAAATTTTAAATTTTCACAAATTATTTATTTTTTTAATTTTTTAATAAAAAGGGGTGAAACAAATATATTATGAGATTATTAAGTTTTTGCATAACTAATTTCGGGTAACCGTTTTTAGGACGGATGTATTAAGGGTGTTGTGGGGTTAAGTTTCCACCCTTCCCTATGCATAACCGACTCCCGAATCCAATCTGGTTTCAAAGACCCTGTCGCGGCCGTAATCGTGGCGGGAGCAGCGAAACAAAATAAATAAGTTAGGAGTCGCCACCAATTTTATTTAATTTAGGAAAAATTGGAAAACCCTTTTAGAAAATGGTCTTTGGAACCAGATTGGTTAACCGAGTTGCGACAGCTTGTTAATCTCGTAACTATTTGGATCATCTGAGTTGCGACAACCTAATGATTCAAATTATTTTAAAAATAAAATCGTATTTAATATATACTCAAAATTAGTTCTTTTTATAAAAAATATTATCTAAATAACAATCCGTGGGTGACGTCTAGCGTGACACATGCTTCACTTCATTCAAACTTTAATTTGATTAACATTCGCAACGACTGTTAATTCAATTTTTATAAAATAAAAATTAAAACTTTTAAATAAAATCAACCAACCCACACTTATTTTCTATAGTTTATACGTTGACTTTAAGTTTCATTGCACCCGAGGGTGTGAATTTTTTATTTCGTCAAACCAAATTTTAAACTTTCACAAATTATTTATTTTTTTATTTTTTTAAAATAAAAAGGGTAAAACAAACATATTATGAGATTATTAAGTTTTGCATAACTAACTTAGGGTAACCGTTTTAGGACGGATGTTTTAGGGGTGTTTGTGGTTAAGTCTCCACCCTTCCCTATGCATAACCGACTCTTGAATCCAATCTGGTTCCAAAGACCATTTTCTAAAAGGGTTTTCTAATTTTTCTAAATTAAATAAAATTGGTGGCGACTCCTAACTTATTCATTTTGTTTCGCCGCTCCCACCGCGATTACCGTCGCGACAGGGATACTTATTGTGGAATACGACGTATTGGTGTTCCATTATTAAGTGTCAACCTAACCAGTGTGTGCTTTTGCAAGCTCCTCCATATTAAATTTTTTTTTATGATTTTAGATTTCCATTTATATATTTGTTTATCAAAATTAGTTGAATGGTAACTTGATGTTTCTTGAAATTCATTTATATTATGATCAATGAATTTATTAGAAATCACATGTTGAACTTTGAGTTCAAATAGTATGTGTGCTTGAAAAGTTGTGAGGCTTGGTTGCTTGTTTCCATGATGGGTGGAACAAGATAACTCTTCAACGAAGGGGCAGGTCCCCTCTCCACTTCCTCTAATATATATATTTGTGTGTGTGTGTGTGTGTGTGTGTGTGTGTGTGTGTGTGTGTGTGTGTGTGTGTGTGTGTGTGTGTGTGTGTCTTTTAAAGACATGAATATGATCTTTCACTCAAAAAATTACTATTGCCCCATCTAAAAGAGAGAGGAGAAGGAGAGGAAGATCCTGATTCATGTAGTCCACAAGTGTGTACTATTCTTGGTCCTTTCTTGATCGTAAATGTAAGAAGAACAAGATGTCTACAAGAGGTACGCATTTGATTATTAATATGGTGTTCTAAATTCATGATCTATGATCTAGGAAAATTCTTAGTAATGATCTTTGATATCTACATGTGGTATCAGAGCCTTAGATACATGATTTAGAATCCATTCAAATATGTTCATGCATAATTACATGAGAACCTAATGATTTAGGGTTTATAACTTGTATTTTTTATGCATGATTATGTCGATATATGATAAGAATTATTTAAGTATGTATTTGTAAGTTTTTCATATGTTAAAAGTCATTTTAAGTCACTTTGAATGACTAAAAACTTGGAACCTGTATCCAACTTCCATGGAAGAAAACTTCAAGAACACATGATGATTTTAAATCATTGTTTTGTTTGTTTTTATTTATAATAATTTTCTAAATCCATCCTAGAACATGTTTAGGCATGAATGCAGGCCTTAGATATGATCAAAACACGTTAAAAATTGGAGAGGGATGTGACTTTTCCAAACCGGGTTAAACAGACCCGTTTTCGCATTTTCTGGATTCTAAACGATTCGTTCTTGCTTCTTTTTTATTCATGAAAATCATCCAAAAGGATGATAAATCATGTGTGGAGGAATACCCAATCGTTTGGGGATCAAGCCGAGTCAAAAACTGGTCAAAAATGGTGTTGGATCGCAACTGGGCCGTCAGAACCCTTTTCAGCTAACCAGGTCATCTGAAGGATGAAGACGATGAACAGTGCCTGTGGACGAAGCCCACGCGCACTGATAGGCGCATGTGGACACTTGGCTAGTCCTTTTTGAGTTCTATTTCTTCCTATATACTTGTATTGATGCTTACAATTTATTTATATAGGTTTCGTAATTTTTTGGGAATTAAAAATATTTATTTTATTTTATTTCTTGTTCATTCAGTTTAGGCATTTGCGAAAATCAATTTTTAGTGATTCTGAGCATGAAAAATATTTTAATATTATGATAAATCTATCTATGATAGCCATTCTCCCTAGTTGAAAATTTTGGGTAATTCACTCTGTAGGTACATTAAGAAAATTAAAGAATATGTTAGAAAATAATTATTTGAGCTATTATTGATTTATCCATGTTTAGGGCTCTATTAATTGAAGTAAATATATGCCACCACAGTGGGTTATCTATTGAAATTGATAGAGTTACTTGTGAATAATTTTGGGATGTTGTGTTACTTAATTAATTTGTGAATTAAACTTACCCACAAGAAGTAAATTCATAAATTAATTTGTTGTAACATGTTATTATTTTTTGGATGATCTTTACAGTAAAATTCTTTCTACCCACAGGTGTTAGAATTTTTGTAACTGTTGTTATTATATGATATATACTCTACCCACAGGAAAGTTTATATTATATGTATTAAATCTCTGTTTCAGTAATTGTCATTACTATAATTGCCCATGATATTAATCATTTTCTTGTTTAATTTTTCAGCTCCAGTCATTTTTTCTTTGTCTAATACTGCAAACCAAGTTAAGGTTTTGACTGGAAACAATTATAAGAAATGGAAGGATGATATTGAATTGGCCCTAAGCTTGCTGGACATTGATGTAGCCATTAGAGAAGATGAACCCGCTGCACTAACTGTCGAAAATACTAATGAACAGAAAGCTTATCACAAGAAGTGGACGAAGGCTAATCGTAAGGCTTTAATGTTGATTAAGCGCTCAATTGACGAGACACTTGTAAAAGCAGTTCCACATTCTGACAATGCCAAAACTTTTCTTGCTTCCATTGGGGAAAGGTACGCAGTATTTGAAAAAGCCGAAACAGGTCAATTGATGGAAACCTTTATTAATATGAAATATAATGGAATTGGTGGCGTTAGGCAACATATTATGAAGATAGTAATCATTGCCAATAAACTTAGTGACCTTAAGTGTCCTGTAACTGATACTTTTTTAGTTCACTATGCTTTAAATTCCCTACCTACTAAGTTTGATGCCTTAAAAACATCCTATAACACCTAAAAGGAAGAGTGGAATATTAACACCTTGATATCTATTTGTGCACAAGAAAAGGATAGGATGAATCATTTGGGTTCTGGAAGTGTAAACTTAGTTTCCCAGCCACACCATAAGAAATATTTTAAGAAAAAGGAGAAGAAGCCTCAAGGTAAAAATAGGTATGACAATAAGCCCGATCCGTCTCACAAATCCCTTGGTCCAAAACCTAATATTCATAAGAATGAGTTGAAGTGCTTGTTTTACAAGTCTGTAGGTCATAAGAAATCAAACTGTTAAGCCTTCAAATCTTTTATTAAAGAGAAAACTCAAGGTGAGTTACTAGCTTTCGTTTGATATGAATCTAATTTGGCAGATGTTCCTTTGAATTCATGGTAGCTTGATTCTGGAGCATCTATTCATGTTACTAATTCCTTGTAGGGGTTCAAGAGCAAGCAAAAGCCAAGTGATGATGAAGTCAACTTGTTCATAGGGAATGGAAATAAAGTCAATGTTCAATTTATAGGACTAGTTGAAATAAAATTAGAGTCAGGATTTATTTTACATTTGAAAGACACCTTATATGTACTATCTATAAGGCAGAATTTAATTTCTTTGTCCAAACTTGACAATTATGGTTTTTCCTTTAATTTCAATAATGGGTCTTGTCTTCGATCTTATGGTTCCCAAGTTGTAGGCAATGCCATTAAATCTAATGATTTATATTGTTTAAATCTTGATTCCAATGTCTTTAATTCTCTACATGTTCAAACTAAAGGAAACAAAAGGGCATTAATCAAAGACACTTCCTTGTCCTTATGGCATAGGCGTCTAGGTCATATCTCTAAGGATAGAATTAATAGGTTGATAAAAGATAATATCCTACCTTCACTTGATTCTATAGATTTTGGAGATTGTGTAGATTGTATAAGAGGAAAGATGACCAAGACAAGTAGAAAGGGTTCTACACGTAGTAAAGAACTTTTAGAAATAATTCATACAGATATTTGTGGTCCTTTGAAACCAACCTTGTGTGGGAATAAATATTTTATTACTTTTATTGATGACTTTTCTCGTTTTGGTTATTTTTACCTAATAAATGATAAGTCATTGTCTTTAGAAAAGTTTAAAATTTTTAAAAATGACGTTAAGAATCAATGTGGTAGAAGAATAAAAATAGTAAAGTCGGACCGAGGTGGTGAATATTATGGTAGATATGGTGAGACTGGACAATTTAAGGGACCTTTTGCTAAATACCTTGAGGAATATGGAATAGTTTCCTAATTTACTATGTCAGGGACTCCTGAACAAAATGGGATAGCTGAAAGGCGAAATCGCACTTTAATGGATATGGTGAGGTCTATGATGAGTCAGTCCAAATTACCTGATTGTTTTTGGGGAGAAGCCCTTAAAACAACCATATATATATACTAAATAGAGTACCTTCTAAGTCTGTTCCTAAAACTCCATTTGAATTATTTAAAGGGTGGAAACCTAGCCTTAACCATCTTCGTGTGTGGGGTTGTGCCACTGAGGTGAAAATCTATGATCATAGTGCATCAAAATTAAGCCCTAAGACTACCAAATGTTACTTTATTGGTTATCCTATCAATGCTAAAGGCTACAGATTCTACTGCCCTACCCATGGAACAAAAATTGTTGAAGCAATTACTGCCAAATTCCTTGAGAATGATGTGAGGAGTTCTGATGTTACTATGGATGAGGGCACAAGTTCTAGTAGAGAAAATGTTATTGTACCTGTTCCTATTATACAAGAAAGAATTGCCAGTGAGTCATTTGAAAGGGTTGATGAGGAACCACAACAAGAAGTTATAGAAGAATCACCGCTGCCAGCTCCTGAACATCTTGTTTAGATTCCTCCTCTTAGACAATCTCAAAGAAAAAGAAGACCGGTCAACCTTGATGATTATTATACTTTTCTGGGGGAGATAGATATTAATGTTGGGTGCTTATCAAATCCAGAAAATTATAAGGAAGCAGTTTCTAGTGCCTTATCTGATAATTGGATTGAAGCAATGAATGATGAAATACTCTCTATGAATCATAATGATGTGTGGGAGCTTGTGGAACCTCCTAAAGGTGTTAAGCCTATTGGGTGCAAATGGGTGTTTAAAACGAAGAAAGATTCTAAGGGAAATGTGGAGCGCTTTAAAGCAAGATTGGTGGCAAAAGGATTCACTCAAAAGGAAGGAATTGACTACAAAGAGACTTTCTCTCCTGTTTCTTCTAAAGATTCTTTCCGGATTATTATGGCTCTAGTTGCTCATTATGATTTGGAGTTGCACCAGATGGATGTAAAAACAGCCTTCTTGAATGGAGATCTTTATGAAGAGGTCTACATGCAGCAACCAGAGGGTTTTATAGAATATGGTAAGGAGCATATGGTATGCAAATTGAATAAGTCTATTTATGATTTGAAGCAAGCTTCTAGGCAATGGTATATTAAATTTAATGAAGTAGTTTCTTCTATGGGCTTTGCGGAGAATAAGGTAAATCAATGCATATATCTTAAGGTGCGTGGGAGTAAATTCATTTTTCTTGTTCTCTATGTGGATGATATTTTACTTGCCAGCAATAGTTATGATCTACTTGTTGAGACCAAAGATATGTTGTCAGCTACTTTTGATATGAAGGATCTTGGAGAAGCTTCTTTTGTTTTGGGCATTGAAATTCACAGAGACAAGAGTCATAGGCTTTTGGGTTTATCTCAAAGAGCCTATATTGATCGTGTTCTTAAAAGGTATAATATGGAAACTTGTAGGCCTGGTGATGTTTTTGTTACTAAAGGAGACAAGTTGAGTAAAGAACAGTGCCCTAAGAATGATATTGAGAGGAATTCCATAACAAATATGTCTTATGCTAGTGCGGTTGGTAGCCTTATGTATGCTTAGGTGTGTACTAGACTTGATTTGTCTTTCGTTGTTAGTGTATTGGGCAGATATCTATCTAATCCAGGACATGCTCATTGGGTAGCTGTTAAGAAGGTTATGAGGTACATGTAGAAGACAAAGGATTACATGCTTGTTTACAGGAATGTGGATGATTTAAATGTCATTGGTTACTCTGATTCAGACTTTGCTGGATGTATAGATGATAACAAATCAACGTCTGGATACATTTTCATGTTAGCCGGAGGAGCTATATCTTGGAAAAGCGTAAAGCAAACTCTGACTGCTTCTTCCACAATGCAAGCTGAGTTTGTTGCATTGTATAGTACAGCTTCACATGCTATGTGGTTAAGGAACTTTATTTCTGCTCTGGGCATTGTTGACTCTATTTCTAGACTATTGAAAATTTATTGTGATAATCGAGCTGCTGTTTTGTTCATCAAGAATAATAGAACCACTTATGCCTCTAAACATATAAGGATTAAATTCTTGGTGGTGAGAGAAATGTTTGATAGTAGAGAGATTCCTGTTGAACATATTCTCACTGATGAAATGCTTGCTGACCCCCTAACTAAAGGACTTAGACCCATAGTGTTTATGAGACATGTTGAGAACATGGGTATTATAAGATCCTTTGATGTAATTGATTAGTGGGAGTTGTCATTTGTTGTATTCTTGTTATATTGAACTTATGTAATGCTCATTTAATAAAGTTATGTGCATGATTATTATTATTTATATATATATATCATTGTTATAATGATTATTGTATAGTTTATTATTGTGTTGTCTCGATATGTTTAATTTTATTGAAGAAAATGATGTTTAATAATAAACATGTTTATAATCTCCTTGGGGAGATTGGTTATGTTTTTTTTTTTTTTTGGGAAAACACAATGTAGGACCTATACACATTAACTTAAAGGGCAAATGATCACAAACTAAGCTATAATGTATATCTACACTAACACACTTGAATTATGATCATGGCAATAAGATTATTAGTTATGTAGTCATTGGTGAATTAGATTCTTATAGTTTATCCATCACTTATGGCTTTTAATTGATAGTTTTATTGAATTCTTTGATCATGTTTAATGTGAGTATAATTAGGTTATTTTAGTGGCCACAATTGTTAAACCAAAATTTCTTTTCTTTTCTTTTCAAAAAGAATTTGTAAAAAATACCTATATATTTATTTATACATTTATTTATTTTTGAAATTCTTTTGAGTTAAATTAAACTGAATCAATGTTGTCTAAGTGGAAGAATGTTAGAAATTTTCTTATGATTTTGGACTTCTATTGATTTATCTGTTTATCAAAATTGGTTGAATGGTAACCTGATGTTTCCTGGAATTCATTTATATTGTGATCAATTGATTTATTGGAAATCACATGTTGAACTTTGAATTCAAATGGTATGTGTGCTTGAAAAGATGTGAGGCTTGGTTGCTTGTTTCCATGATGGATGGAACAAGACAACTCTTCAACGAAGGGGCAGGTCTCCTCTCCACTCCCTCTATATATATATATATGTGTGTATCTTTTAAAGACATGAATATGATCTTTCACTCAAAAAACTACTATTGCCTCATCCAAAAGAGAGAAGAGAATGAGAGGAAGATCCTGATTTCTGTAGTCCACAAGTGTGTACTATTCTTGGTCCTTTCTAAATCGTAAACGTAAGAAGAACAAGATGCCTATAAGAGATATGCATTTGATTATTAATATGATGTTCTAAATTCATGATTTATGATTTAGGAAAATTCTTAGTAATGATCTTTAATGTCTACACTTCAAGCATGATAGGTGCTCAGGATTTTGTCCTTACTTTCATTGGTATATAGGTTTTGACTTTTGTCCATTTGTCCTAGTGTTAATGTCAATCAATTATGTTATAAGTGCCTCTCTTGTCTCTACTTTATTGAACTTTTTGTTTGTGGAGATCCTGATTGGATCTTCTGACGAATATGTGATAGAAAAAAAAATAAAGAGATAAATATTAATAAATTTATGTATATTTTTAAATAAATGAATATAAAAAAATTAGTATTTATTTATATAAAAATTATTATATAAAAAATAATAAAATATAACTATATATTAAATTAATTTAATTATGAATTAAATTAATTATAATTATTATTAAATAAATCATAATTAATTATAATCTCAATTATAATTAATCACATTAATAATACGTAATTTTGAAATGAATGTAGTGTTTTATTATTGAAAAATAATGAAAGTTCATGCTAGAATTTAGATGTTGAATAATAATAATAATAATAATAATAATAATAATAATAATAATAATAATAATAATAATAATAGGATATTTGCTTTTAATAATATCAAGGAAGAATTAGAAAAATAATGAATTGCCAAATGATAAGTTTGAGAAAGTAATGATTTGTTAAAATTAAAGTTTCGGGAATAATTTACCAAAACTTTAAATTAAAGCGAATAATTTATAATTTTATCTTTTTCTTTTTCCTTGCATAGTATAAGATGTAATTTAATTTTTATTTTTTTAAAGATAGATAATTTCATTAATAAGAGTGAAGAGAGAAAATAAGTCTCAAATGCAAGATCCAAAATCGGAGACAAATACCTAAACTAAGTCCAATAAATTGGGAAGGGTGGCTCAAAAATTAATAAAAAAAACATATAACCAATAAACATAATTTTATTTTCTTTGAGTTAAGTATAAATACTTAACCTCCAAAGCAACTCATTATACTTAAGAAAAATCTCAAGCTAGCATAACTTGCCAAGATAATATTTTTAACTTGCCAAGATAATATTTTTTTCCCTTCACATTGCAAATCATACTGAGATGTATTAACATGAATCTGGCTCTTGTTGACACATAGCGTTCCGTGAAAGTTAGACTTTGTTACCTCAAATTCTTCTTAAATTTCCTTTTTATTGAGGTATACGACCTTGTTGTAACCTTTGTTATTATTACTGCTACTGTTATCATCTCTATTGTCGTCAAGGCCTCACTTTTCCTATCTCCTCTCCCTCCATGACTTGTAGTTTTAGACCGCAAATCTGAAGTCCTTCCTATATCATAGGACAGACATGCAACTAATGTAAGAAATTAAAGTTAGAAAAATTCATATCTATTAAGATAAAATACAAAAGTTCCTCATACCTATAGATCTAGATCAATTTATTCTTAAAAAATAAAAATAAATAAAAAAAAGACAAAGAGAGTTGTTGCCAAATAAGATTGACAACAGCCTCTTGGAAAAAGTCTAATAAAAGAAAATCAAGCTTCATAAAAAGAGATCAAAACTGTCAGATGAAGAGACGAGCCACCAAGCATGAATAATTGCTACCCATGAGTGGTGGCGCTTGGTAAACCCTAGCAGAGTCACTCCTCGCAGGGTTGGAATTATGTAATTTAATTTGATGGTAAAACTTTTATGTTTTATTATACAATTTAATTTTAACATATTATCTATCATCCATATATCCATGTATTGTGATATTAGCAAAATATTTTAAAATTTGTAAACCATCATTATTATAGTTTAACTCTTTTATTATGTAATCATATGTGATTGGATGATAGTTTAATTCAGGTATACGTTGATAATAAATTAAAACTAATTCAACTTGAAGCTAATTCATGAAAGCGATTTGAGGGAGCATTTGATGTTTAGTATTATTATATTTACTATAAATTTAATATTACGTAGTCATATTTGGCACTGAACATGTTTTAGGAACTTACATATTACTATAATAATAAATAACAACAACAAGAACAATTATATAAAATGTTTTAGGAACTTAATAGTTATTATTTATATAATAATAATAATAATAATAACAATTAAGCTTTATTTATTAAATGAGGCCGACATTATATAAAATTAGTAAAACAACTATGTCATCAAACTCTATTAAAAATTAAAAATTTAATAAAAGTATTTTGTACAGTGTTCTTTTAATGATTTTTTTAAAATGGTTTTTTTATTTCTATACATTATCACTTTTAAGTGTGTTTCCGTTTTTTTTTTTCCCAATAATTGTTACTTTAATTTTCTCTAATCATTTAAAATCTTTGTACAAAAAAAATTATTTATAAAGTTTTTTTTAAATATACATTTTTTTGGTTTCCCATTGTATCATTACTCAATAGGTGAAAAATTAATCTCACGGAATACAATCAGATGCTTAAGAAAGACCACTCCCAATAATATAATTTTTATACACATAAATTTCGAGATCAAACTCAAAATTACATACTTTAGGACTCATACTACTATAATTTAGCAATTTTTAAATTTCTTTTAACCTTTAATTTGCTTTGCTTTTTTTGTTTTTAACTTTCAATTTTTTTCTTATGACACCAACAAATTAAAAAACACAGCCATTAAATACAGTGAAGAAAAAAAAATGTCATTTTGACACCAACAAATGTCATTTATAATTAAAATTTTATTTAAAAATTTGGAAAACTTAGTCGTTATTAAAAATTAATTAAATTAAAAAATGCAAGCTAGAAATGCACGGCATGAATTGCTTATCATTCTGAAATAGTCGAATATTTTCTCTTCAAATAACCCCAAAAGGACACTATAGAAAATATAAATGAATGTGACGAGCTATTGGCGTCTAGCACATGTTTGATTTTATTTAATGTTCTTAAAAAAATCTCAACTAAAAACATTTTGTGTAATATTATGATTTATGTTTTTTAAAACACAATTTAAGTATCTCATAATCCGGCAAAGAGTATTTAAAGAATCTATAACTTTTACTAACATTTAGTTAATTTAAGTGATTTGATATTTATTTTTAAAAAATATATATATCAAGTTCAAATTTTGTAAATAAAAAAAATTAACACTAAAAAAATTTATATTTTTATAATCCGACTCAGTTTGATTTGAATTAATCAGAACCAATATAACTTTTGAATATCGGAGAGTTTAATCCAAGAGTCTACAATTTTTTGTTGCAAAAAAATGTATTGGATAATTTAATAAGCATCTAAGCTTCAAAATAGTTGTGTATCAAAGAAGTACTGTACTGGATATTTTGTGAATATTTTTGGATACTTTTAACATACATATTTTTTTTTGTATTAACACAAATGAGATACTCTAATTATTAGATAAATAATATTAGCTGTTGTATCTAACAATGATTAAAGCTAACTTATTAAATATTGAGGTATTATATTATTTTATATGTTATATCTTAACTATATTGTATATAATAATTTTTAGAATTTGTGATATTTATATTCCAGTGTTGTTTGTTATATATGTTAAGTATATGTATATGTTTCCAAAGTAATAATAATTGAAAAATATTAATTATACATCAATTTTATAAATATTTTTATGACATTTGTTTATATAACTTAATCAAAGTAAAGATATATAAAAAATGAGTAAAAATATATATAAATATGGGTAATAGATGATCTCATTTAAAATTTTTACATGATTACTTTATGTGAAAATAGATAGAGACATAAACATATGAAATAGTTAAATTATCTTAAATTTCGTACAATCATATGTTAAGATATTTGTATTCTTCTCTCTATTTATATGAGAATATCATACAGAATTTAACATAAAAAATTTATTTTTGTAAATATATAATAATATATATAAATATCAATAAATTGTTGACAAAAATAACTCGCGGCTGCGACTTAAAGCAACATAAAATGCTAATTTGAATATCTGACACGTCACCCAGCCGGCGGTTGCGACTTAAAGCAGCATAAAATGATGGATTATTTAAAAGTCAAGCGACACATCACATGAGCTCCCCAACTTTGATTTTACAGATAGGCTTGACAGTGTGTTGGGTAGGCCTACTTTTTGCTTAACCTAACTCCGTATTACATTTTTTAAATTAAAATTTGTACTGATTTTTTAAGAAAAATATTAATATTTGCATAGCCCCACTTTTTCTTGAATTTATAAATATTTTACATTAAATTTGTGTAATATTTAGTTGTAATTTTTAAATTAATCATTCATTTTATATAAATTCAAATATATATTCAAAATAATTATTAAATTAATAAAAATTAATTAGTATAATTAACTTAACTAATAATTAAATTAAATATAATATTTATTAATATGCAAAGTGCAGAGTGAAACAAAGTATATAGATTAAAATTAGCATATGTCCCACCACACAATATAGTAAGATTTTAAACTCAATCTATGCGAGTTTAGGTACGATAGGAAACAATTGTCAATCCCATCACTAATTGCATGTTTTTTTTAAATAAATATTCATTTTAGTCTCTCATAGATGCTTTTTGTTTTTTTTTTTAATTTAATCTTTCTTATATTATTTTTCTCAATTAATGACCTTTCAACCTAAGAATTTTCCAAAGTTATCATTTCATCTAATAAGTACTAACATCGTCAACAAAAAAAAATGTTAACTTGTACCCTTTTATAAGTTAATGAGACACTGACATGTTTTACTTTGTGCTAACATGGGGAAGATGTGATAATTTTTGTTCGTAAAAATTATTAAATTTAAAATAGTTAAAAATTATTTTGATGTAATAGTTAAAGAGTAATTATAAAAAATTAAATATAATTATAAGAATAATTTTTAACTATTTTAAATCTTTAAAAATAATTTTAATTTTTTTAAAAAATTACAAAATACACATAATCAGCATGTTGGTACAAAGTAAAATACGCCACTGCCTCCTTGGCAAAAAAGAGTTCAAGTCAGGATTTCTTGGTAACAATTGAATGAAAGTATAACATTGAAAAAAATTTAAACTGAAATGTCTTCAATTGAGAAAATTAATCTAAGGAGGATAGGATCATATTGACAAATAAAACATTTGTGGAGGACTAAAATAGGTGTTTATTATATATATATATATATATATATATATATATATTAAAAGTTTCATCATGTACTCAAATTAATTGCTGATATATCTAAGAACTCTTTTTTAGAAGTTAGTTAGTTTTTTTTAATATAACTCTTATAATTTTTTATATATATTAATTTAATTGTCTATAGATTTGTAAATTAAAAAAAAATTCTACTATTATTTTGGATGCTTCAGAAAAGTAAAAGGAAGAACTGTTGGCTAACAAAGGAAACTACTAAAAGAACAGCAGGGTGAAAGCTTTCCAAACTAGCAAGGGGGGAAAGGAGAAAGCGGCAAACAATCAATCCCTTTGACTACTCTTCTTAGCAAGGTAGTGAGTAAAATAGCTCAATCCCGCCCATTCGAGGGTCAGGCTAATTGAATAAGGTCAAATTAACTTTAGTGTGTTTCAACCCAGCATCTTGTTCCTGATCTAGCCTATTGCAACCTGCTAGTTGGGCAAGCCAGCCAACTAGCAGCTTGCCAATTTGTCAATTTTGTTTTTTTTTTTATATTTAATAAATTTAAACTTTAAAAATATTGAATCAATAAAAATTAAGAAATTTGGATAATTTAATTGTGAATCAATAGTAAACAAATCAAGGAGCTAATTTAATTGTTAATTGAGTTTCAAATAAAAAAAGATGGTATAATCTTAGGTGATAACTTCTTGTATTTAAAAATGAATTAAATTTTAGAGAAAAAGAACTAACCCGATTCAAGGTGGGCCACCGCAGTTGCTGGCCGGATTAAGTCATATTACCATAAATTCGTGTTTGAATTTTGTTATCCATACATTTTATTGGGTTATTTGAATTAGTCTATTGAACTTTGTCTATTTTGACAATTGTAATAGCTTCCTCTAAGACATGAACTAGGACCACTTCTTATAGCTATCAAAATAAACTTGTGGGCTATTTTTGGGCAAGATCAAACCAAATTCAATATATTTCAAGTTAGTATTTTATTAGAGCAACCTAACTTATTGTGGTCAACGGATTGGACAAGCTAGTTCATCAACCTAATAACTCATTTTTAAAAATATAATGAATTTAATATTTAAAAAATTGAGTCATTAAAAATTAGAATTTTTGAATAACTTAGTTTTAGGCTAATAGTAAACAAATGAATTAAAATAGTTTATTTAATTAAAAAGTAAATTAGATTCCAAGCTATGTACCAAAAAAATTAGATTCCAAGCTAACAAGCTGGCTTGCCCGGTGTTGCAACGGGTTAAATTGAATTTAAATAAATTTGAATTTAAATTTTATTAATTCAACTCACACATCCTTTTACGTTATTTGAAATCATTCATTCAGCTTGAGTCATTTTTATAACTCTACCACTTGCTATGTATATGCATGTAGATTCGAATGTCTTCAAGAATAGCACCATGGTGATGAACAAAGGTATCTGCCCCGTAGAAATTAAGTAAATTGCTTCCACGTTTGACTGCTGGAGTCCATTTTTTCTCCCTTATTCATATCTCATTCACCAAAAAGTTAAACAAATATTTTTTTGGATGTTTTGCAAGCAGTTTTTCATTTTTGGTATATTGGGTTTTTTTAATGTTTTGCAAGCAGTTTTTCGTTTTTGGTATATTGGGGGCTCAAGCCCAAGAAAAGAAAAATGCTACATAAAACACCCCGTGGATAGTTGTTATCTTCTTTATAATCCAAGCAGTAGAGTAATTTCCACTAACTTTCCCTTTAAGCATTTCCACAACCACCGTTGAGTCCATCTCTAGGATGACTTTTGTATAGCCCATGGACCAAGCCAGATTTAATAGAGACTTTTACTATGCTCCACTTTGAGTTTGGAGAGCATCCATGCTCGACTTAAAATAACTTACAATAGCAAATTTCACCAGCGGATTTGTTTTATTTTTTATTTTTTATTTACAAGTTGTTATATTTATCTTTTAATCTTTATGTAATTAGATTATATATATAAAAAAAATTCTTTATGAAATTAGTTTTTGCTCATTCGTCCTTACCCCTTAGTTTTGGGCTCAAAAACGTTTTCTAAGTTTGCAAAGTTCACTTCATTGCACCACCGAAGTTTTCGTGAATGTCAACTTTATTTTTTTCTCCACTTCTGTTATTTCTTTTTTTTTTCGCCTTTTTACATTTCCTAATCCCCAAAATCATAGAAACTGCTAATTGACCTAAAAATATACTTATCCATAATATTAGTAATTTATCACCAGATAATAAATAATAATAATAATAATGATTCATCATTTCCGCCAATTTTATTTTTAATTGTTAGCGTGATTGATATTATAATTAATTATTTAATATTACTAATTAATTTCACATATAATTATATTTTTTTGTATAACAATCATCTTGTATAAATAAAGATTAATCCTCATGCATATAATTATTGAGAAATATATACAAAATTATCAATTTTTTTCTCATTGTTTTTGTTTTTAATTTGATATCAGAATGTCTAGGCTCTCGATCCAATTCTTCCACTCACCGACACCGTTCTTGTCGTGTTTCCAGTTGCCATTGTCACTTGGAACTCACTTCTATTCAGACACTACTCCAAATCATTGTCGTCCCTCGCTCTATCATCGTGCACTTCATCACTGTCCAAACATTATTCGTCGTTGGTGTTCCCAAATCTCCGTCAATGTCGTTTCTGGTTTGCTGCTCCTTGGACTTTCGTTTTCGACACTGCCAACGCAATTGGAATCATCGTTCGCCGATCTATCGACCATCAATATTTCATGTGTCCTCTACGCACACGTTGTCACGTGCCACTGCTCCCTTCTGCACGTGTCTCACGCACCAATTACCCAAATTTGACCCACGACCTGATTCACGACCCACTAACCAATTCCCCCCACCCTTCCTCGACGTGGCTTGCAAACTTGGTCCATTAGCTAATGTGGCAATAATGATGTGGTACCATATCCCTTCCCAAAGTTTTTTTGGTGAGATCTTTCTATTTTTTAAATCATTTTTTGTCAATTCAACCCCTTTAAAGTTTTTTGTTGTATTTGTTTTGTTCTTCTTCAACTCTATGAATACACTAAACTTGAGCCCCAAGCATGTTTATGTCACTTTCTTGGTTATGACACTCAACATAAAGACTATTACTGTTGAAATCCAATCTCTCATCACATTCATATCTCTTGTCATGTCGTCTTCTGAGAAGACACCATATTCTCGCCACTCTCTAAGTTCAAGTTCATCCCTTCTTATTTGAGTCCTTTTTTCACTAACCCCTTTGTTGATATATTTCCTAGTAATTCTGATGCAAATTTATATTATGAGCTTTGTGAACACCCCAATTTTATCTGAACAGCAAAAAAAATTTAATTAATAGTTGTCAACTTTCTTAACCAAATCCTCTAATTATGTCTTAGTCCATCTTATTTTATCACTATGTCTTATTTTATTTTTTGAATAATAAAAAATAAAAAATTAAATAATAACAGAAAAAAAGAGAAATAATGAAAAAAAAAAGATAAAAATGTGCTGATGATGGTCTCGGTCATACAAAAAAAATGATGAAAGGGTCAAATTTTGCAACTTGTTCACGTCTTGCTTCTGCCATAGCTTCTGCAAGCCCCCAAAATCCTCTCAAATCTTTGTAAATCTTTCTCCTTCATCAAAGCATGACCACTGCACAGTATCAGCCAGAAGCAACCATTTCAACCACCATTGCTGACTTCCTACATCAACTCTCAGCCACCATTGATGACTTCCTACATTAACTCTCAGCCACCATTGCTGACTATTTACATCTGGGGTGAGCAGTGGAGTTGAAAAGGGAGTGTTGTAGAGGATCAATTTTGGGAGATTTTGGGAGAAAAATAGAAACTTGTCAGGAGTGCACTTGAAGGCTCTACTTCCGTAGAACACTAGCCTAGCCTTTCTAGATTTCAATTGATGGCTATAAATATAAAGATGAACAAAGAAAAGGGGTTGAAAATTTTCAGAGTATTTTTCTTAGAGAGAAATTGCAGAGGATTTTTAGAGAGAACTCAGAATTTGAAGAAGCATATTTCAGAGAGTTAAGAACAACCACCCACACCCACCACTTTAAACAACCCATCATCTTCAACCCCTCAACACCCAAAGAAAAAAAAAATAAAAAAATAGCAACTCACCACTGTGAATCGCCGGTCAGAGCTCCACCGCGACCCGAACAGCCCAGAAACCGGAGAACCACCAGATCTGGTCACCCCTACCGAGCCGCACGCTTCGCGCGTCGCGCGTCGCCGTTGCTGCTCGACTAGATCCCGATCCACACGCGTCCCGTCTCGCCGTCGCCGTTCCTCGCCGTCAGATCCGGTACCGTACCAGTCACCGCTCCTCACCAGCCCATCAGATCTAGCACCCCCCACTCCCCCACGTTTTCTCTCCTGCTGAACCAGAGGTTTTGAGCCTCACTTTTTCCTTTCTTATTTTGTTTCTTTGCTTCTCGTATGGGGTTTCGTTTGTCTGGATCTTTCCTTTGTTATTTGGGAAATTATAAGTTGTTGTGTTTTTTTTTTGTTTAAATAAATAAATAAAAGAAAGTAAAACACGTTTTGGACTTAAGCCAGCCCACTTCTACGTGGCTTGGCCTTTATTTTGTAACAATGGAGTAAAGGTAATATTAGTTATTAGTGGTTCTTTTAAAAAAATTAATATATATAAGAAAAAAATAAAGGCATATATTTTAAGTTTAGTTAATTTTTTTGACTAGTTTTTGTTTGATGATGTTTACTTAGTTTAATGGTATGTTTTATGATTTATTTTTTAACTAATAAAAAAAAGAGAAAAGAAATAAAAAAATGAAAAAAATGGAAATTATAAAAAATAAAAAAAAAATAAATTTTGTTTTGAGTTGTTTGGTTTGTAATGTTTATATTCAATTTTTTTTTTATATTTACTTGGCTATTGACATGATTATGTGTTATTTGTGTTAACTTGTTTTTTTTGTGCATTTCGATTAAAAAATAAAAATAAAAATAAATAATTGAATCGTGTTAAGAAAAATAAAACGGGATTAACTAAATTGTGATAATTTGTTGATCTTGTAACATTTATAATCATCTGAATTATGACAACTTGATGATTCAAGTTTTAAAAAATAAAAAAAATCGGTAAAATTAGATTAACTGAGTTGTGACAGCTTGTTAATCCTGTAATTTTCATAATTATTTGAGTTGCGACAGTTTGATGATTTTTTTTTAAAAAAAAGTTAAAAATAATCAACCTACAAGAATTTTAAAGAACTACGTGACTTTGATTCCTCATCAGTTATGCGGGGATACGTAGGAGTAGAATCTATATTCTGTAAAGCCAAAATTTAAATTTTCACAAATTATTTATTTATTTATTTATAAAAATGGTGAAATAAATATATTTTGAGGTTATCAATTTTGCACAACTGATTTAAGGTACCGTTTGAGGACGGATGTGTTAGGGGTGCTAGGGGATTAAGTTTCCTTCATTCCCTATCTATAACCGACTCCCGAATCTAAATCTAGTTTCAAAGATTATTTTTCAAGAAAGTTTTTCAATTTTTCCAAATTCAAATAAAATTGGTGGCGACTCTATTTTTCATTTTTATCTTTTAAAATCTTGTGAGCTGCTATTTCGCCGCGATCTCGGTCGCTACAAGCTTTTAGTCACTTATGATGTTCCAGCCACTCCCGATGACGTCGTTCCAGACGTAGATCTTGCACCTGTCATTGCACCTCATCTTTCCTTCTGAGCATCTAACTAGGATAAGAACTCAACCTACCGATCTTTGTGATTATCATTGTTTTTCTACCATACTTCACTTACATGAACCTCAATCTTATCAAGAAGACTCTACAGATCCTCATTGGCAGCAAGCTATGCAAGAATAGTTACAAGCTTTGGAGAATAATAATACTTGGGACCGTGTTGATTCTCTTTTTGGTAAAGCACTTGTTGTAACATCCCGAGACTGCTTACAGGATTGACGAGTGTCTCCACAAATCAACATGAGTCTTTTCAGCATACTTTGTCCTCACTCACACGCATCCTAAGAAACTTCTCAAGAAGTCACTCATCCCACACCGCTTCCAAGTCAAGACGCTTAACCATGAAGTTCTTATGTTTGGGCTCCCGAAAGAAGTTGTAACTTGTTGATATGGCTACGCCTAATCAATTTCTTTAAGCCATCATCGGTATGCGATCCATACCCGCACGCTTTGAATCTCTCTCATTCCGTGCGTATTCGGTTCATTCATGAGGCAGCCCTTCGCCTAGAAGCATGCTAGAGACGCTCCCTTGTACGTGCTTCTCATGCGTACCTGGCGTCCACTCCCGCCTCGTCATCAACCCCGGGACACCACATGCCCACCGAACTTTTCGCCTAGTTCGTCCCCGAACCACACCGTACTGGGAGAGGTCCCGTCTCTGATACCAACTAAAATGCAATACCCTACTGGGGATGTCACATTTCTGAACAATAATAATAAAACCTCTACCCAAGTTATAAGTTATTTCGTAATATATAATAATATAGGTTACAAAATATTCTTTTTGAACATTCTATTATAAAATAAAATAAACGAACATAAAATAAAATAACTATTACAAACACACCATAATTATACATATGATTTTGTTTTTAATAGGTACAAATAATTTACATATTACAAACTATTTAATTAAAAACAAGAAACCGATCGGTTTAAAGTAAACCATAAACCAAATTTAAAGCATAACACTAAAAGTTTTGATCCTCCGAAGAATCCTCCTCAGGAAGATCATCGGAAGACAGAAATACTCTGGTAATACCATACCACGCTGAAATCAATCCATATGATATGGATGATCTCGAGGTTCGCCTTCCTCGAATTGGTCACTCGGTTGCTGCTCCTCGTTGTATTAACAATCCAACAAATTGCTCTCTTCTACTTCCTCAACGACTTTATGGAACATAAATAATAATACGTAAAATATATACAAAGAGGTGAGACAATCTACATCATTACCAACATAACAAGAAAAAAAAATACAAACAAATATAACAGCTTAATATAACAATTCATATTATCACACATGCAAAATATCATAAATCAAATTATAACTATTCACACAATGATGCGATTAAATATGACATGTACTCGTGACTGCTCCTACTCTCATTGGGAGCTAAACACAAACATCGAGAGAATGATCATGAACAGTAGACATGTCCGCACATCAGCCTTCAACCAACTATTACACGTCAAATACGTCGTGTAAATAGAACACACCAAATACGTCGTGTGAATGGTACACAACAAATACGTCATATACGTCCAGGCGTAGTACTGCAGGGCCGGTCCCAAATAGATCCCGATTAAGAATAGTATTTGTCAAGATCACTAGTGTGTGTTTTCAGTTATCACAGCCCAGAGGAGCTACCAACTGTCTACATGTGGAATCTACTGCACACTAACGCCCCCAAGTTCTCCATATGAACACACTACGCCTATCACACCCGCAACACGGTGTAATTCATCTCGTCAGTCAATCGTCAATTTCAACCAAATAGACATACCACTCTATGTATGTAATGATATATAATTACAAAAATACCCTCAATATCACCATGTATCATAATTACATAAATATCTTCATTGTCACCATAATTACAAAAATACCCTTAGTATTAATATGCGAGTTTAGAGTATGTCTCCACTTGACAGTACTATTTCCCAACATGTCCAGGTCCATCACTTTGGCCCAACAGTAAAAATTACTATTCTCATTAGTCACGTAAATATTTTTCAACGTTTTTTCAATTGCGTAGTTTAAAAAAAATCATTATTATAAATACGCGTAAGCTATTTCTACTACTTTTCACTGTATAAAATATTTTTTGATGCTCCAAATTAAATTTTGAAACTTTCCAAAACTAAAAATATTATTTAGACATTATTTTCCATTTTTATTACAAAATTACTCTAAGTAATAATTTCTAACGTTTTTCTCAAAAATTCAATTTTAATAAATTCTTCTACAGTTAATTTTATTCTTTAACTACGTAAAATATTTCTTTACTTTCTAAATGCCATTTTGAAACGTCCCTTCAATACTTTTCTTTCGTTTTTAATCAATTTTGACAAAGATTTCGTTTAGAAAATCTACTAAATGATATTTTCTACGCTTTCCTTTAAAAATTCCTTTATTTAATTATAACCATAAAATACACTTTAAAAATTGCTAACATACTTTAAAAGCTCAAAGATAAGTATTTTTCAAATGTTAAAATTTATTTCTTTTCTATACTAGACTTCTAATAAAAATTTGTTTACTTATTTGGTACTTGAAAATCCATTGTAAATTAATTCTTTTTAGGTTAATAAACTAGTTTACACTTATAAAATAAATTTTGGATCAATTAAACAAAAAAAAAAACTTGATGGCCGAAAATCACCATTTCTTTTACATATCTTATTTAACTTATTTTCCATCCTCTAAATCCTTATAAAATCCATTAACATAATAAAATCATATGGATCATCCTTTTAGAAAATGGTTGAGAACATGTTGGTTCTCTTTTTGAAGATAAAACCGTGAGCTCTTCATTATCATGTGTTCTTTGGAAAACTAATTCAAATCTCAACAAATTATCCACATATAACAATAATTATCATATATCTATAAACACATACATATATCTGTCGCGACCGTAATCGCGGCGGGAGTGGCGAAACAAAATAAACCAGTTAGGAGTCGCCACCAATTTTATTTAATTTAGGAAAAATTGGAAAACCCTTTTAGAAAATGGTCTTTGGAACCAGATTGGATTCAAGAGTCGGTTATGCATAGGGAAGGGTGGAAACTTAACCCCACAGCACCCCTAAAACATTCATCATAAAACGGTTACCCTAAATTAGTTATGCAAAACTTAATAATCTCATAATATGTTTGTTTTACCCTTTTTATTTAAAAAACTAAAAAAATAAATAATTTGTGAAAGTTTAAAATTTGGCTTGACGAAATAAAAATTTCGCTCCTACGTACCCTCAGGTGCAATGAGGAACTCAAAGTCACGTAGTTATATATAAAATACTTGTGGGTTAGTTGCTTTTATTTAAAGAAAAGATTTATTTTTTTTATTTTTATAAAAATTTGAATTAACAAGTCGTCGCGACTCTGTTAACCAAATTAAAATTTGAATAGGTGAAGCTCACGTCACGCTAGAGACGTCACCCATTGATTATTGAATTTATTGTTATTAAATGAGATTTTTTTAATCTAAAATTATCTTAAAAAAAAGAATAATAATAAAAATAAAAAATTGAATCTTTATTAAATAGTAATTTATTTTTTTTATAATTTGAACCATTAGGTTGTCACAACTCAAATGATCCAAAAATAGTTACAAGATTAACAAGCTGTCACAACTCGGTTAATCTTATTTCACTCTTTTTTAAAAAAAAATTAATTATTTTTATAGTTTTACTTTGTAGTCTTACCATTGTTTTATATATATATACATATTTTAAGCTTAGCCCATTTAATTACAAGCCTATTTCACTTAAAACAAAAAAAAACTATCAGAAATCAAAAGAACAAACTTACAAAAAATAAGACAAAGGAGTTTTGCTTCTTTCTTTTTGGATATTTGCAGGAAAAAAAATAGAGGAGCAAGGAAGATGAAGGCCAGCGGCAACGATGGTTAGGCTGGTTCGGGTTGGTGAAGCGCCGACAATCGGGTCTGGTTGCAGATTGTGCGGTGCGGTGATGTGACACTATTTCTGCGACGACTTCTGTACGGTGGGTAGCACGGTGTGACGGATGGCTAGCGACACGGTGATGAGCGAGTTTGTGGGTGTCGGTTTCATATGAGAGGTGATGGGAGGTATTTGGTGGAGGCCAAAATCAGTAGGTCAAGGTTAAAAGTGTGTGTTGAAGGTCAAAGTGAAAGTCCCAAGTAAGGTGTGGGTTATGGGTTTTTATAAGAGAGGATTAGGTTAAGGTGTTTGAGTTAAAGTGTGATTAGGATTAGTTTAGGATGAGTGTTGAGATTTGTTTAGGATGAGTGTTGGGTTGACTGATGGGGTTTAGTTAGGATGAGTTTGTTTAGACTAGCTGATAGGGTTTGTTTAAGATGAGTGTTTGAGTTGGTTTAGGATAAGTTTGAGTTATAGTTTAAGATATGGGTTATGGGTTGGATAATGGATAATGGATAATGGGTCATGAGTTGGATATTGGGTCAATGGGTATGTTAATGAATTAGGTGGATATTGGATCAATGGATAGGTTAATGGATTGAAATTTGGATATTTTTATTATTTTTATTATTTTTATTTATTTATTTATTTTTATTTTTATTTATTTTTATTTATTTATTTTTAATTTACAAAATATCCAGGACAAAATTTGGTGTTTACAGTTCCCCTCTTTACTTGTTTCTTACTAGATAAAAAGAATAACCGCAGCTTTTCATTTTATCATAGTGAGGAACGAGTAAAGAAATGAACCCAAATTTTGTTCGGGAGAAACAGAGAACAATGTGAGAACACAATGCGAGGAGAGATGCGCTCAAGAATTAAAATGCAAAGAGTTGATGCGCTCAAAACTTAAGAATGCAAGGAGCCGATGCGCTCAAAACTTAAAATGCAAGGAGCCGACACGCTCAAAACTTAAAACACAATGCAATGAGCCGATGCGCTCAAAACTTGAAATGCAAATGCAATGAGCTAATGCGCTAAAAAATGAAATGAGCCGATGAGCTCGAAACTTAAAATGCAAGTGCAATGAACCGGTGCGCTCAAAACTTATAATGGAAAGGCAACGAGCCGATGCGCTCAAAACTTAAACATGCAATGCAACGAGCCGATGCGCTCAGAACTTAAACACGCAACGCAACGAGCCGATGCGCTCATGCAATGAGTTGACTCGCTCAAAACTTAGAATACAAATGCAACGAGCCGATGCGCTCAAAACTTAAATATGCGATGCAACGAGCCGACGCGCTCAAAACTTGAAATGTAAATGCAATGAGCCGACGCGCTCGAAACTTAAAATGCAATGAGCCGATGCGCTCGAAAATGAAATGAGCCGATGCGCTCAAAACTTAAGATGCAAATACAACGAGCCGATGCGCTCAAATTAAACATGCAATGAGCCGATGCACTCAAAACTTAAAATATAATGAGACGATGCACTCAAAACTTAAAATGCAATGAGCCAATGCGCTCAAACTTAAAATGCAATGTAATGAGCCGATGCGCTTAAAACTTGAAATGCAATGAGCCGATGCACTCAAAACTTAAGATGCAAATGCAACAAGTCGATGCGCTCAAATTAAACATGCAATGAGCCAATGCACTCAAAACTTATAATGAAAAAAGTCGATGTACTCAAAACTTATAATGGAAAGAGCCGATGCGCTCAAAACTTAGAGTGCAAATGCAATTAGTCGATGCGCTCAAATTAAACATGCAATGAGCCGATGCGCTCAAAACTTAAAATGCAAATGCAATGAGCCGATGCGCTCAAATTAAACATGCAATGAGTCGATACGCTCAAAAATGCAAAGAGCCGATGCGCTTTAGACATGCCAAACATTTAGACCAGTCAAATGGTTTCTTAAAATTTTTCTTCTCTCTTTTTTTTCTCTCTTTTTCTCTTTTCTTTTAATCATTCGAACCAGCGGCGACTTTGGAAAGCTTTGACCAATCAAATCCTTGTTCACCTGTTTTTACCTGTTGGACCTGATAGTCTTGATCCTACTTATCCATCCTTTTTCTCCTTCTTTTTTTCATCTTATTTTCATGTTTTCTACTCTTAACTACTCCCCTTTTAGGAGTCGAGATTATAATCTCTTGTTGTGAACCCTTGCTTGGAGCTATTAAGTCTTTGAAAAAAAATTTGCCCCAGTATTTGTTCCTTGATCATTGATTTCCTGCAACGGCCTGATGACCCAATTGCTGTCCTTGTTGTTACTTCCTTCAATATATATTCTCAGAAGTTTTACCCCAGTGTGACTAATTGAATGCAAACCAAGTTGCCCTTGTGTGACAATCGATAAAACTGCCCCATTTTAAGCAATTCCAATTTATTTGCATTAATTCTTGCTTAAACTGCCCTTTTAGGTTTTTAACCTAATGAGCTCTCTTTTTTTTGGGTACCTCTTATTTTTAGATTATCCCTTGGGACATCATTTTTCCCTTTAATTGAAGCTTCTAAGTTCTTTTCGATCTGAATTGTTCATTAGGGGATTGCCATCGGTATGGTTAAATAATAATATTATACTTTTGTTCACCTTACTTGAAACATTACGTAACAAACATGCATGAATTCAAAAGTACGACATAAAAGGAACTTACTGTGTAAACTACTTCTAGATTGGTCTTGAGAGTTTGACTACACAAAAGGACATGAATGATGATATGAGATCCAAAGAGGTGTTGACTCGATACGAATAGGTTTGACCTTCATGAAACCAATCTTTAGTTGTCTACTAGACATTATGGCCAAGGATTTTCTTCTGCTGAACATCTACATCAAGCCAAATTGAACCAAAGAGAAATTTACCTCTGTCTAAGACTGAATTGAGTAGGACCAAGACCTATCCTAGCGACTAAAAGATTTGCCTAAGACAAATTGAACCAAGGAAAAATTGCCCCAGTTTAGAGCTAAGCCGAACGGGGTATAAATTTATCCTAGTGTAGGGCCACATTGAACCGAAGAAAATTTTTTTCCAGTCTAGGATAGGAAGGAAAAATTGTCCCAATTTAGAACCGAGTCGAACGGGGTACGAATTTGTCCTAGTATAAGTCTCTTTCTTTTTTTCTTTTCATTTTCATTCATTTTTTTTAGGAACAATGAACTAAATACTTGGATGAGCGTAACATTTGTATCAAAATTAAAGTTAACGAAAATAACAACAACCCTTCATTGATCAGAATAGACTTTTTGAAGCTTGTAACGTGGCCAAGGCTAGGAATTATGAAAAGAAAGATATAAGGCTCAAACAAGTGTTTAAGGGTGGAATGGGAATAAGGATCATTAAACTTCATCGACTGCTTTTTCACTTTCAAACACTTTTATCTTACTATTTTCCTTTTCTTTCCAATTTCATTTCATTTTCTTTCATCCTCCTTTCCCTTCTCTTTTTTTTTTTTTTTTTGCCTTTTTTTTCATCATTTTTTATTTTTACTTCTTGTCCTTTTCACCTTTTCTTCCTTTTCCATTATGCTTCAGAACATTTATCGTCGCAATCAACCTTTGCTTCATGTTATCCCCTAGTATAGAAACGATCCTTATCCAAGGTTTATTGAAAAAAAAATCAAGCTCAAAAGGGGTAACAAGGGATAAAAATGATGAAATTTTGTAAAAGATAGAGAAAAATGGCCACTTTTCATTTTCAAATCATGATTGTTTATTTTCAAAACTTTAATTTTGAGACAAAAAGATTGTGCAAACCAAGTGCTTACTTCTTTGCTCTTTTTTTCTTTTTCTTTTTTTTTTTTTTTTTTTTTTTTTTTGCAAAGACACTTACACACGCGAACCCGACTGAGAATTATCAAAGAAGACGCTTTAAAGAAATGAAAGAAAGACAAAGTGATGAAAGGAAACATGGTACCCATGCAAATTCATTACATTAATATTTCAAAAAAGTTAACATGAGTCTAACATCACTAAATATCACTTCAAGAGGTGTTATCAATATTAGGTCCAACTATTTCTTCAATGTCAAGCTTCCCATAAGCAATTAGCTTCCTTACTGCAGTCTTGAAGGATTCACAATCTTTAATTGAGTGCCCTGGGACATCCATATGGTACTTACAAGTTAAATTTAGGTCATACCATACTGGAAATGGTGGTTGTAGGGGATATACAGGATTCGCAGAAATGAGGTGAGCATCAAACAACCTTTGGAATAACTCTGCATTTGAAATGGATAGTTTTGGGAAAGGAGGGAGGTTTTGGGAACGGAAACGGCCTTGATTTTGAAAGCTTGGTCGAGACTGTGGGTGATTTGGGATATTTTGTGGAGGTACAGAATGGTAAGTATTTGGTTTATATGCAGAAGTTTGGTAGGCAGAGTAAGATAATGGGTAGCAGGTTTGCAAAGGTTGTTGGCTTTGCACGTAACTCACATCTGGCTCTCTTTTCTTAGGAGGAAACCCCATCTTGAAACTATCTTCATTATTATCACTTGTCAATTTTCTAGCCTTTACTAGAATTTCAATCCTCTCTCCAGCAGCAATTAAATCAGCAAAGTCTTGATACGCAGCGCCCACTATTGTCCCAATATAAGGAGCTTTTAAGGTCCCCAAGAAATATGAGCACATTTCTGTCAGAGTCAACGACGGTTGCACTTGTGCTGCGAGAGTTATCCACCTTTGGGCATATTGCTTGAATGTTTCTTCATTTTTCTTCTGCAATGTTCCCAACTGTTCCCGGGTTGGGGCTGTATCCAGGTTGAACCGATATTGCCCCATAAACAAGTTTGCCCAATCATCCCAAGAAGAGATTTTGGAAAGATCTTGCTGGATACACCATTCCAAAGCAGGTCCAGTCAAACTTTCATGAAAGAAGCTAACGAGAAACTTTTAATCCTTTGACCAAATTGACATTTTGGTAATGCATGTTTTCAAGTGGAAGAAAGGATTGGTGCTTCCATCATATTTGACAAATTCTGGAATTTTGAAATCCTTAAGAATGATGATATTAGCAGTAGGACACAATTCTTCTATCTTAATGGGACCATAAGTACTTAGACTCTTGTTCGCTTTAATTTGTTCTTCTATCTTTTTTATCCATTCTTCTCTTATCTTGTCATTTTGGATGGCCGCATGACCCATCCCAACAGGAAATCCAGTTGGCATCGGAATAGACATATGCGGTGGTTCCCATGCACACTCAGTATTGCCATGAATTTCATTTCGAGCTCCTTCCAAGGAATGATATCCTTCTTCAATAGGGAGTACTAATGATGCAGCATTTGATGTTCCTCGCACAATAAGTATCGCAGTAGTGACTACAGGGTTTGTCCTCATAGAAGTGTTATGTAACTGTGTCCCAGTTACTCCTGTAATTTCAGCTGCCCCCATCAAAGTGAGGCTTTCCCTCATGACTAACAACATCTCTTCCATTCTTATTTGAGACTCCGTAATCTCATTCACCCTTCCTTTCACTTCTTCTACTTCCATACTTAGATTCCTTCCTTCTTTTTCGGCTGCCATTGTCAAAAGCTTTGTTCGAGCCCTTATGTTGTGAACTCGGGTTTGATTAGTGTCTTCTTTCCTTGGTCGCGCAATGGTGCTGAGCACGGTAACACCAAACAAAAATAATGAGATGAAATGAAATGAATGAGATTCATGAGATATATAAAATGAAATGGATGAAATAGAAACATTTTTTCTTTCTTTTTTTTAAAAAAAATGCAATGAATGTCATGAAAATGCATGATTTTTTTTTAGAATGCCATAAAAATGCATGATTTTTTTTATTTTTTTAAATACTAGGAATGCCATGAAAAATGCATGATTTTTTATTTTTTTTAAACATGCCATGAAAATGCATGATGCTATTTTTTTTTTAAAAAAGGATGGCTATATAAAGAAGAAGTACGCTCTCTTCGTGTCCTAAGGTATTGCCTTAAACAGAGGAATTCTATCATAAGGATCTATGGGTCTTTCTGATTCGTGATAACTCTCATTTGGTGGCTTTTCTACTCTGAAGGTCTCTAGAGCCAAGTCCCATTTCAAAATGTTGACCACAAAATAGTGGGTAAACCACTAGGTGTGAGACATTTGTGAAAAAGGCGCACTCTAGATGAGGTTTTTGCAATAGCCAAACAGGATGTACATCCAAAATGGTTACCACTACACAACCTCTACTTAACTTAAGCTTCACTCAGACCCGGGTATAGAGCCCCACTCGAATGTGTGATAGATGTGTAGGTGTGGTGGGTGTAAGGAGCATACAAACATTCATTATCCTAAAGACTACCCGCATCCTGCAAAACAAAAACAAAAACAAATAAAAATTCTAAGAGAAATTCTCTATCCTAAGGTTTTAATAACAATAATAATTAAAATAAATAAAAAGAAAAGAAAGGTAAAACAAAATATACAAAGATTACAAAATTTTACACAACCAAATTATATGGGCTTGACTCTCAAGTATCCCAGTGGAGTCGCCATCTGTCGCGACCGTAATCGCGACGGGAGTGGCGAAACAAAATAAACTAGTTAGGAGTCGCCACCAATTTTATTTAATTTAGGAAAAATTAGAAAACCCTTTTAGAAAATGGTCTTTGGAACCAGATTGGATTCGGGAGCCGGTTATGCATAGGGAATGGTGGAGACTTAATCCCACAGCACCCCTAAAACATCCATAATAAAATGGTTACCCTAAATTAGTTATGCAAAACTTAATAATATCATAATATGTTTATTTTACCCTTTTTATTTAAAAAAAACTAAAAAAATAAATAATTTGTGAAAGTTTAAAATTTGGCTTGACGAAATAAAAATTTCGCTCCTATGTACCCTCAGGTGCAATGAGGAACTCAAAGTCACGTAGTTCTATATAAAATACTTGTGGGTTGGTTGCTTTTATTTAAAGAAAAGATTTATTTTTTTTATTTTTATTAAAAATTGAATTAACAGGTCGTCGCGACTCTGTTAACCAAATTAAAGTTTGAATAAATGAAGCTCGCGTCACACTAAAGACGTCACCCATTAATTATTGAATTTATTGTTATTAAATGAGATTTTTTTTAATCTAAATTTATCTTCAAAAAAAGAATAATAATAATAAAAAAATCGAATCTTTATTAAATAGTAATTTATTTTTTTTATAATTTGAACCATTAGGTTGTCACAATTCAGATGATCCAAAAATAGTTACAAGATTAACAAGTCATTACAACTCTAAGTTAATCCTATTTCGCTCTTTTTTTTAAAAAAATTTAATTATTTTTATAGTTTTACTTTGTAGTCTTACCATTGTTTTATATATATATATATATATATATATTTAAGCTTAGCCCATTTAATTACAAGCCTATTTCACTTAAAACAAAAAAAAAAAAAACTATCGAAATCAAAAGAACAAACTTACAAAAAATAAGACAAAGGAGTTTTGCTTCTTTCTTTTTGGATATTTACAGGAAAAAAAAACAGATGAGCAAGGAAGATGAAGGCCAGCGGCGACGATGGTTAGGCTGGTTCGGGTTGGTGAAGCGCCGGCAATCGGGTTTGGTTGCAGATTGTGCAGTGCGGCGATGTGACACTGTTTTTGCGGCGACTTCTGCACGGTGGGTAGCACGGCGTGATGGATGGCTAGCGACACGGTGATGAGCAGTTTGTGGGTGTCGGTTTCGTATATGAGAGGTGATGGAGAGGTATTTTAGTGGAGGTTTGAAATCGGTAGGTCAAGGTTAAAAGTGTGTGTTGAAGGTCAAAGTGAAAGTCCCAAGTAAGGTGTGGGTTATGGGTTTTTATAAGAGATTATTAGGTTAAGGTGTTTGAGTTAAAGTGTGATTAGGATTAGTTTAGGATGAGTGTTGAGATTTGTTTAGGATGAGTGTTGGGTTGACGTGATGGGGTTTAGTTAGGATGAGTTTGTTTAGACTAGTGATAGGATTTGTTTAAGATGAGTGCTTGAGTTGGTTTAGGATAAGTTTAAGTTATAGTTTAAGATATGGGTTATGAGTTGGATAATGGATAATGGGTCATGGGTTGGATATTTGGTCAATGGGTATGTTAATGAATTGGGCTGGATATTGGATCAATGGATAGGTTAATGGATTGAGCTAGATATTTTTATTATTTTTATTTATTTATTTATTTATTTTTTATTTTTATTTTTTTAAATTTACAAAATATCCCTGACAAAATTCGGTGTACAATATCTATGAACACATACCATATATTAAAGTAATAATAAAACACCTACTAAATATCAAAGCTATAGACATGCTTGCATGCATAATAAATCACAAATAGAAAAGCAAATAACATGCATACATAAACAATCACAAATAGAGAAGACAACAAACAACCAAGTGAATGAATCCTTATGGATTCTTCACCACAAATACATCCATTTTCTCACCACCACACATGATTGATGAGATTAAATCTCCCTCTTAATTATACTAGTACATTGTCATACTAAAATTTGATGAAAAACTAATTAGGTTTAATCCATTTAATTATCACTTAAACTCTTTAGATTAACTTAATTAAGTTTTAGACTAATTATTCCATTAAGTTAAGTTTTAAACTAACTAATCTACTAAATCTAACCATTTTTTTGGATTTTCAACCTTTTGGTCTAGAATTTTACAAGCTATTTACGTTGGTAAACTTTTTCTAAAAGTGGGTTCCACAAACCCAAACGTGAGTCCCACAAAATAAATGTGGGTCCCACAGATTTTTTTGTATAATAAATATTTTTATTATACAGAAAAATCCTAAAAATTAAAAGATTGATATACGTATTATTTGGAATTGGGTTTAGTAAGATCCCCCAGCTCCAAATAATCAAACAAGATTTTTTCCCGGTCCAAAAATTATTATTTTCTTAACTCAGAGTAAATCACACAAAATAATCAAATGCAGTTATGAATCAGTCAAATTAATTTTATAACACACAGAAAACAGAAAACAGAAAACAGTACAATTAGAACAAAAACGTAATTAACCAAAAATTGAGGTGTTACACTTATGGGATGTAAATCGGTGTTTGTTTGTCCGTTTATTAGGCCGCAAGTGCACGGGTCACACAAGTAATACAGTTATAGAGTAAGAGATCGTTCCATCGAAGATAGTTGGCTTCCAATGCTGAATATCAACCAAAAGCTTAGCTAGTTCTATTCAAGAACATAAAAATTAGGGAAAATGCATAAAAACTAAATCTAAAGACTACAAAGTAATAAAAATAATGTTTAGAGTTTTAGGAAATCCTTATTCACTCTCTACTTAAACTAATGATATGCAATCTTCACAAGCAACATGAATGCATTAGTTAAGTTAGCTTGAGAATCTGGTTTAGTAAAAATCATATGTCTAGGTCAATCAACCATGCTTTATTTGCCTAATCTACTATGTTTCCATGAGAACTAGTGCAAACTCCACTCATTAAGATCTATTCTCAAACACCCGCTATGCATAGCTAAGAGGTATATTTCTATTCTATTAGCAAATCAACTTATCCAAGCCAATTGAACTCATCAAACATGCATCAACCATACATGCGATCTAAAACCCAAATTCTTATGTCTAGGTTCATCAGATTTCATCAAATCACTTAAAAGTTGATCAAACAATCAAGAACATAAAAATCCATATGATTGAATAGAATCAAACATTAATATATACTCAAAGAAATATAAAATCATTAATATTCATAGAAAGATTCGAAGTTATCCCTAAATACAACTCAGCTACATCATGAAAGGCGAAAATCTATCACAAAAATCATGTTCATGGAAGATGGAAGAGAGGAAAGCGAAGGGAGAAGGAAGGAAGCTCATGGATATGATCTTTGATGCTTGAATCTCCTTCCATGAAGAAGATGACCTCCAACATTGGCTTCCCTAGCCTCTTCTCAACCTAGGAATGGAACCCTAGTCGTAGCTTCTCTAAACTATGAAAAACTCTCTAAAAAACTCTATAAAAAATATGTTAAAATTGTATTTATCGGCCCCGTAACATTAACAACCCTATGCCACGACGCGTGTGCATTTAGGTCACCAACTCCGCGGCATTACATGCTTACGTTGCGGCGTTCAAATTTCGTAACTCTCTGTCTTGATGCAGGGGATTCACCACGCTGCGACATTGACATGTTTGCGCTGCGGTGTTGAGTGTTGAGTTGCACGCTTAGCTTTCTCTTCCAGTTTTTGCTCAAATACTCCATATATCAGCTTATTTGGAGCTCTTCCTATAATAAATCACTAAGTCAATAACAGTTGCAAATTCACTCAATCACCAACATAATACACATAGTTTGCTCAATATCGTAATAGAAGGTATCAGAATTGAAATTGACCAATATAAGCACAAAACCTTCCAAATATGCATACAATGAGGACTTAAGTAATCAATGAAAGCATAGATACAGGACACAAATAACTACATTTCATGAAGTTATCAGTGCTCAAGATCAACACTCGTTCTGATGGCTCCATTGAGCGCTATAAGGCTTGTTTGGTTACTAAATGTTTCACTTAAGAATATGACATTGATTATGAGGAAACATTTGCACATGTTACTCGCATCACTTCAGTTCATACTCTCCTTGCTATTGCAGCAACTTAGAAATGAACTCTAAAATTAGATGGGTATGAAGAATGTCTTTCTTAATGGTGATTTGAAAGAAGAAGTTTATATGTGTCCATTTCCTGGTTACATTTGTCCAGCAGATAAGGTTTGTCGTCTTTGAAAGGCTTTATATGACCTTAAACAAGCACCTTGAGCCTGGTTTTTCAAGTTTCACAGTACTATTAATCAGTTTAGTTTTTCCTCAAATGCTTATGATTCTACTATGTTTACTCGCAAAATTGATAGAGGTATTGTTATGTTACTTCTCTATGTTGATGATATGATTACTACTAGTATTATTGAGTTTAAATAGTTCTTGAGTCAGTATTTTTAAATGAAAGATCTTGGATCCCTAAGTTACTTTCTGGGCCTTGAAGTCATTTCTTCTGCCGATTACATTTTTCTATCTTAAGCTAAATATGTCTATGATCTTATCTCTTGAATTAGTTTCACCAACAGTCGCACCAAATCAACTTCTCTAGAACATAATGTGAGATTCATACATCTGGATGGTACAATGCTTGATAACCCTACGCTTTATCGGTAGTTAGTTAGCAGCTTAATTTATCTTATTATTACTCACTCAGATATTTCATATGATGTCCATTTAGTCAGTCATTTCATGTCAGTTCCGTGCACCACTCATTATGCTGCTGTTCTCCGTACTATCCATTATGTGAAATGGACTTTATTTCATGAGCTTCATTTTTCTGTCGACTGCTCCTTGATTCTTTAAGTTTATTCTGATGCTGATTGTGGTAGAAACCCTACTGATCGTCGATCTACCAATCTACCACTAGTTATTGTATTTTTCTTGGTGATACTCTTATTTTATGGTGAAACAAGAAATAGATTTTAATTACACGTTCTAGTACTTAAGCTGAGTATTGGACACTTGCTGACACCACTTTTGAAATACTTTAGTTATCTTTTTGAAGAGTCGAGTTTCTCTCAGTCCTCTTTAACTGTTTTTTATTGTGATAATATGAGTGTTATTCATATTGTTCACAATAATGTCTTTCATAAGCGCATCAAACATATTGAAATCAATTGTCACTTCATTCGTTAACACATTTTTCGTGATGCTTTTTATCTCATTTTGATTGGCACTATTGATCAACCAATTGATTTGTTCACTAAAACTCATCTTCTTAGTCAATTCTGAATTCTGATTTTCAAACTCAAGTTAGTTTCATCTACACTCACTTGAATTTGAGGGAAGATATTAGCGTGATTAAGATTATGATTGATTATTTGAGATTGTAATTAATTTCGTATATAATTTTTTTTTTTTTTTGTATATCAATCTTTTGTATAAATAAATGTTAATTTTCATGTATACAGTTATTCAAAAATATACATAAATTTACCTGTCTTTTTTCTCCCTATCTATATTTTTAAATTTTATTATTGTAAAAGAGAATTTAAAGAAAAGACAAAGCATCAAAGGCAAAAATAAAAAAAATCTACAGATGATCTAAATCTACTATCATCGATATCATTGGCAAGCAAAGGGGGAGCACGGTCCTGAAACTTATAGAAAGAGGAAAGATTTGAAGCAACCTCCAAAAACATCTTCCGATACCGCAGTGCACATCACAAGGCATACCAATCAAGCACGCTCAGAAGCTCGGGGTTATCAATTCCGTAAAGAGTGTCGACTAACCAGATCCCTCACCTTAGATGGTAGGAGCTGATTATTTAGAGCCATCTTCGCCACTTCATAAGCTACAGAGTTGCCATTCCTACCAATCCACAAGAAACCCCATAAAGGGTGGGTTTTAAAAAAGAGTATTCAATTACAGGCCCATACGTTATATGTTTTCGCAAATTGATGCAAAAACTAAAATAGGAATTGCAAATTGACGATGTATCCCTCAGGATCTTTTTGCTGGTTTTATTTCAGAATCCAACTTTTAAATTACAATCTTAAAACGTTAATCTGTTCCACGGGTAGCCCTTAATCATTCATACCGTTGAATTTTTGCCCCACTTAATCAACTGTTGATTATGTGTGTGCTCCACTTATTTGGTGGAGCATTTTAAACGTTTCTAGATTTAACCCCTTCCAGGTTCTCTTCGTCTCTGCCACCAAGGCGGAAGAAGCTCCCAAATTCATATTAAAACCCGTCAACCAAGTACCCAGATGGTCCCTCAATAAGCCTCAACAACTAGCTTTATTATTGTTTGCTTTGAAAGCCCCATCTTTATTTAGTTTTATCCAACCTTCACAAGGAGGTAGGTTGGGTAATGAGACTGGTAAGAATGGGTTTTAACTGAACTTGACCTCATCCCATACTCTTTAGCATTAAAATCTAAAAATGTTCCATAAGAAAAATATTAAAACCAGAACGCACAGGATTAAAATTTAAATATATTTTATAAGAAAAATATTAAAAACATTGCATTATGTATTTATAAATATTTTAAATTAAAATTATACAATAATCAATTATAATTTTAAAATTAATACATTCTCTTATATAAACAAAAAAATACATATAATATGTGTTAAATTAGTAAAAATAAACTAACATAATTAATTTTATCAATAATTAAATTAAGTATAATGTTTTTAAAAATGAAGAGTGTGAGATGAGACGAGGTGAATCGACCTCAAATCCACACCTTTTTTTTAAGGGTGTAAGTTGATGATTTGATTTTGGTTTTGAAGAAAAATAAATTTGAACTAATCAAAATCAATTGGTTCAATTTGGTTCGATTTTCGTATTCTTTAATAGTCAAATCTAAACCAAACCGAATCGAATATTTATTGATTGATTTGGTTCGGGTGATCAGGTTGACTTTTTTTTTACACAAAAATTAGTTAAATAATTAGTTTTCCATAGCAAAAAAAAATATACATAATAAACTTATAATTTTTTTCTAGAAATAGAATCAAACCTATTTATGTCAATAAGTACACTATAAAGTACAACAAATAGACAAAATCTAAACAAACAAACATAATCAAAATATACGTAACAATAGATAGTAGTACAAAGACAAATATACAACAATACTCAAACTTAGTCAAACATAATTAAAAGGAAACACAAGTACACAACATAACAATGACAATACCCAAAGTCATTCAAACTCAATTTAAACTCAATCCAAATATTAAAAAAAACATGATTCATCAAACATCATTTATCAAATTTAATTTATCTTTGAACTTCATCTACATCCTACAATAAGTACAAATAAAAATATTATGGTCCTTCATCTTCATTTCAATAACCAATGTCCAATGATTTAACAATGGAAGCACTATGGTCATCCAAAACCACTCTCAATACCACCTTATCTTATCCATCTTATAAATAATCACTCACATATCCTGTCACATCTTATTGTTTTATTCTACTAAATGTCAATGAACAATATAATTTAACATATCATATTATGCATCCACCGTAAGGTTAAGAAGCCACAATACCAAAATCCCAAACTTCTCGACTTTGCCAACAACAAAAGAAACTCCAATGTGAGCTAGAAAATACACCAAAGAATCATTCAATGCGCTTAGAAAGAACACTTTCACCATAACAAATAAAAGTGAATTAGTGAATTGCATATGCAATTGTGGATTGAGGTCGGCCGATTAGGAATTAATAAAATTAGACTGGGAATTGTAGAGAGGGTACAAAGAAAAATTTATAACCAAATTAATTATATGACTCACTGCCAAGGATTAAACATTAATATATTACCTTAAGTAATTATGACTTCTGTATATTGAGAGTCTTGAAATAAGAAGTTCAATACACTATCTAATACATGTGAATTATGTTCACGTTTCACATTCAATGATATAAAGTTACTGAAGTCAATAAGTGCAATATTGAAAAGATTAAGAATGAGTGAGAATATATATTTATAGTTTGGTTAAATTTAGTTATTGGATTTGAAATTTCAAATCTGAAAATCGATCTAATTAAATTTTATTTAGTTGAGATTTTATCTGAATCAATTAATATATTCGAATCAAACTGAATTAATTTAATTAGTTTAATTCAAATTAATCGAGTTATCCAAATCAATTTGCACTCTTGCTTTTTTTATAAGACGGGACGGGATATGTATTTTGAATCAGAATGACATTTCAGATAAGAATTCAGGTATTTATCACAGTTTTGCTGTTGCTAGCAATCTTACCTATCTATTTAAATAATGTCTTACTAAAATGAAGCTAAAGAACATGAATCATTTCTTTATTTTCACTCATTCCATAAAATATTTATTCACATGTGTCCTCTCCCTCTTTCAAATTCTTCAAATATTTTTGAATTTGAGCCACCGCTGTTATTTGACTGGGTCTGTTTTTAATATTTTTCTAACTAATCGATATCGTTTTTAAATTGAGAATAAAACTCATTGATGAACCTTTCAGACAAGTTTTTATATGAAATTCATCTTGAATCTGTTTACTTCAATTTTTAAAGAAACACGATACTAACCTTTAAGGTCAACTTTTTTAAAACTTCTATCTACACATGGTTTTAATATATTTCTTTTTGTGATATACCTTCTTCTTAAGACCCATTCTTACCGCAAATAATTACTCTTTTTTTTTTTTTTCCATTTCTTGGGTTTGTCTTTCACATTTCAATTGTAGCACAAGAGCTTACAGATATGTGGTAGTTCACATGGGGTTAGGCCTCTGGGCTGTAAAACTGTTTCGTTATCGGCGGACTTTCACTTATGCGCCACGTTTGAGCATTCAGCCCAAAGGCAAGAAAGAAAATGTGGACTATATCTGTCTATACGTTGCGAATGACATGTTCGATGCATTTACTCAATGACATTGTATTTGCAATAATATTATCCCCGCCCCCCACACACATCCACATATATATATATATTTTATTATTATCTGATTACTATAATTTTTTTGTTTTTTACACATTTATACTCTAATTCTATTATCTCATGCAAGTATGAAGTGATATGTTTGATGTTGATGTACACAGCATTATTCTTGTATTTGTGATCCTGTGCATCTGGAAGAAGGTGAATGGACCAACACATCCGTCGTGCACGATGCCACAGCCGTACCCCATGGTCTATTCTTAGCGTAATTTTTATCTAACCTCATATACGCAGTTGATTTCCATTTTTCGAAACTTTACCTCTTTCTTTATCACTGCAATTGAAAAAAGAGAGCTATCACAAAAAAAAAAAAAACTAAAAGCCAGCTATCACAAAAAAAAAGAGAGAGAGATTACAGAGTGTAGGGTACATATAAAACTTCTTGGTCTATGGAATATAGATACAGACATAAACACATAACATGACATAAATATAGAAATATATTAAATTACACACACACATAACTTTTTGATCCATAGAGTATAGACACAGACATGAACATATAACACGACATAAATATAGAAACACATTAAATTTAAAAAATTATAACACACACACACACACATATATATATATATATATATATATATAATTTTTAACAAAAAATATTCATAATTTATTTATATTATTTTTATAAATTTAAATATTTACAATATCTTAATGTATATGTTAATCTTTGTTATCTAATAAGTCTTCCTTAAACATGAACACATAACACGACATAAATATAAAAACACATTAAATTTAAAAAATTTTAAGACATCTAACACTTGGCAACAAGCTTGTACGCACACACACACACAAAACTTTTTGGTCTATGAAGTATAGACACAGACAAAAACACATAACACGACATAATTATATAAACACATTAAATTTAAAAAATTATAAGACACGAACACGACATACACACACATACATACATATATACATACGTACATATATATATATATATATATCAAAATTTAACAAAAAATATTCATAATTCATTCATATCATTTTAATAACCTTGAAGATTTGTAATATCTTAATATATATGTCAATATTTGTTATGTAATAAGTCCTTCCTAAAAAATATAAAGCAGATTTTTTATTGACATATTCTAAAAAATTTCTTAAACTAATTTCTCTTAAGAGAATTAATAATGTACAAGTATATGTGTAAAAAAAATTTAATTAGAGAAAATATTGATGTGAGACAAGTTTCAGTGAAGAGAAAGAAATGATTTGGTATGAACATAGGTAGAAAGAAGCGGATAAAAATAATAGTGCGTAAAAAGATAAAATTTAAAAATCTACTAGTAACATTTAAAAAAATAAAACTTAAAATATTTACATATAAAAATAATGACTTGAAAAATCAATTATGTCATTAAATTTTTGTGAATTACGAGATTATTAATTAAATATTAGTTATAAAATTAAATTTTTATAAAAAATATTAATAAATTATGTCTAAATCGTATGATAAATGTATTTAAATATATTTAAACATGTTCAAACCATGTTTAAATAAAAAAAAATTTAATTAAATATATTCAAAAACATATGATACATATATCATACGAGTATTTTCGTATATCTAACAGGAACACATATTCAATCCTTGAACATGACTCAAAAACGACGTGTACATGGGTTATAGCTCTTAGTCAATAACGTATCTCTGTCACAACCTCTGCAAGTTCATAGAGGTTGCTGACAGTATTCTAGCAGGTCGATCACTCCAAAAGCCTTCCAAAGTTCCACCTTATAAATAGTTTATGATACTATTGACATATTCCAAGAATTCTCTCTTCTCTCATAGCTATTAGCCTTCTTAATTACATCCCCTAACCACCGACACTGTCACCACCATGGCCAAAACCAAAACCCTTATCTCCATTTTCTTCATTCTTCCTCTCACCCTCCTCTCCTCCTCCCTCGCCGCCACCAAAGAACCTCGTTTCGATAAAAGCATCTCTCCAACATCTCTGGGTCTCCACAAGGAGAAGCTCAGCCACCTTCACTTCTACTTCCACGACATTGTCAGCGGCCCAAAACCCACCGCCGTCAGAGTCGCCGAGGCCCAAAGTACCAACAAGTCCTCCACGCTTTTCGGGATGGTGATGATAGCCGACGACCCGTTGACCGTGGGGCCCGATCGGAGCTCCAAACTCGTGGGAAAGGCCCAAGGGATTATTGCCTCTGCGGCCCAACACGAGACGGGGCTGCTGATGGTGATGAACTTCGCGTTCACGGAAGGGAAATATAACGGCAGCACTCTCAGCGTGTTGGGGCGGAACGCCATCTTCTCCGCCGTGAGGGAGATGCCGATTGTTGGCGGGAGCGGGCTTTTCCGGTTTGCACGTGGCTATGCTCAGGCCAAGACTCACACGATTAATCTCAAGACAAAGGATGCTGTCGTGGAATACAACGTCTACGTGTTCCATTATTAACCAGTGCTTCATACACCATCCCTCTCTCTTTATCTTATTGTCTTTACTCTTTACTATTTTCTTCTTCTTTTGTTGGTAGAGAAATTCTTAGCTGCTTGTAATAAAGAGAAGTTTTTTTATCTGTACTAATGGGACCTCCTGCCCTTGAGTTGATGATGTCCCTTTTCTTTGTGGAGATCCTTACTGGGTCTTCTAAATACGTGATTTTGAAATTAAATGCAGGTTTTTCACTTTAGAATAATGAAAGTTCATGATAGTTTGCAGATGTTGAACTTGAACTCAATAAATATGCTAGTTACTTGAAGTCGTTTATGGAACAAATTAATTATTTATATGTAATTTAATTTGATGATAAAGCTTTGATGTTTTATTATGTGTCGTTGGATTTGTTTTAAAAAAAAATGCTATTAACAATTTTTTTTAACACTTATTTTACTATAATTAAGTAAAACATTATCTTTTATGATCAGACTTGTAATCGGTTGTCAAAGTGTTAAAAAAAAATTATTATCATTAACAATGCATATATTTTTTTAATACTATTTATCATATATATTTTTTTATATTACTTTATTTAACTAAATTTGATATCTTTAAAAAAGATATTAATAATACATACATCCTTAAAAAAAATTATAATAATCTTTTTCTAAAAAAAACACAGTTGAAAAAGCATTTTGGGATGAAAATGGGGAAGCAAGAGACCAATACTGGTGACGGAGCAGTCGGAGCTGGCTTATACTTTTGTTAGAAAAATATTTTTTTATTATTAAATTTTATATTTTATATAAATATTATATATTAATATAAGTGTAGATAAATATTTAAATATATTATATTTTAAAATAAAATAAATATAACATATATTAATGTAAGAGATATATAAATTAAATATCAAATTTTAAATATACAATTAACAGAATTGTTTGTTTTATTCTACGCTCCCCCTCTTAGGCTCTTACCCTTCCTTTTCTCTTCTATGCAAGAGTTCTAAGTTCTTACTCTTAGATTGAAACCCTATAAAAATATTATTATTGATTCATTATTATCCAATAAAACCTATGCTCACGTAAAAAAAAAAAAAAAACTATGCTGCCCGCAAAAATAGAAAACACAGAGGTCTCATTTTTGTATAAAGAACGCAACTTCAAAGTCCCCACAAAAGATCCCAAGTCTCAAACCAAGTCCCTCTCTCAAATTTATTGGTCACAGTGGATGCACAAATACATAATATTTTAATCTCAATTTTTTTACATCATTTTTTATATTATTTTTTATATTATTAATTACATCACTTTCTCTTAATTATTTTTTACTTAATTAAAATTATTAAAAAATTAAACAAAAAATAATGTGAATAAAAAAATGATATATAATCATTATTTTTCATAATATTTATATAATTGGGGAATAACACAAAATTTAAATTTTTTTTTCATTATATCTACTTTACTAATCAAATTATAACATATATCAATTAATATTTTATTTTTTAATTTTTTTTAAAAAATATACACATAATATAATTTAATTAATAAAATAAATATAATAAACACAAGAAAAAAAAAGAAACTTAAATTTTGTGCTATTTCGCTTTCTTGGTTGTTTTCGTGTCACAGTTCTTTGAGGGCCTTCAATTAGATTTCACGGGCCGTAGACAAAGTGTGTCCCTCCCTCCAGTTACTCGATCACAACAGTTTTCAGATCCTGCTCTGCTCTGGACCCCAACAAAACTTAGTAACTAGAGGACAGGTATCTGCCACCCCTTGGGTCCGTTTTCTAATGTAGTTTATGAGAGAATACCCATTAAGGATGAAGATCAGGAAGCCAGGATTACGTGGCAGTGGGGGGCAGCAGCCAGGTGGGTCCGTCGGGGAGGGTTCGTCGTCGATTAATATTCCTCTGAATTTAGTTCCTCCAAATGGGCAACAGTTGAACCATGAAGCTTATTCTCCTTGGACTCATGGACATGGCAGGCCACCCTATTGATTGGTGGTGGTGGTGACGGTGACTCTTATGCCATTGCCGACGGAGGGTGGACAGTGGCAAGGTGCATAGGAAAGAGATCGAACCAGTCTAATAATTAAAAACTAATAATCATCGATCAATATATAATATATAAATTTCTTATTTGTAAAATTTTATTAATTCTGATGTGTCATAATATTATAATTTAAAGTTAAATTTTAGTATCATATTATTAAAAAAAATGTAAAAGATTTTATAATTATTTCTTGTAAGTATCATTTTCAAATTATATTATTAGTGACTTATTATAAATTTAAATTTTAATATTATTATCTTGTTAATATAATAATAATATTTATATTATATATATATATATACAAATATTCTTCACAAGATTAGAATAAGTAAAATCAATAATACTACGTAGAAGTTCGTTCGAGCCTAAAATCAAAAGGTCTTCTGACATTTCAACATATGTTATCGAAATCTAAGTCTCTATCTCTAATTTTAGTTATCCACTCTGCAAACTCTTTTAGCATTGGATTTAATGAAGAAGAAGTTGTTGTTTACAATCTCATATTCTTAGTCAAAGTAAGAATTTTATAATGAGACCACAACTTTTATGAGTTTATGGTTGCAAAAACAATATCTTGTCTATTTGCTTGTGGAATAACTGACAATATTTGTTGGGAATCTCCTCCTAGAACAACAGTTTTTCCACCAAAAGGCATTTTTGTAGAATTTATATTAGAAAATCTCGTAATGTCTCTAAGTATACAATCAAAAGCCTCGAAAGCAAATTAATTTATCATGCATGCTACATCATATATAATGAGAGTTGTTAGTTGAAGAAGCTCTGCTTTCAAACTGCCTTTTTAATGTTATATGTTGATGACTTAGTAATGCTTAATAGAATTGAAAATCTAAAATGAGTTGTCCTCCCTCCAAGTAGAAGTAGGAAAGCAATGTCACTTGATGCAACATTGAGAATAATTTTTCCTGCAGCTCGAATTGCTATTGACAATGTTTTCTAGACAAAGGTTTTGGTAGTTCCACCATAACCATACACAAAATAAAAATCACATTTCTTATTTCGTACAACATCCATTATTTCATTAAAAGTTAATTTTTGGTCTTCATTTATAGAAGATAAGTACTTGTTAAGATCATGAATCATTTCTTCTTTGTTGTAGTTTAACTCATCAACCAAGAAGCAATTTTCATATTCACTAATTGGACAGTGGAGGGGGAAAGATATAGAATAATATTCTTTCAGACTTCTTCCATTTGAATGAAGTAGCTTCTCTATTTCAATTAGGCATAGGTTCTTCAAATCTAATTGTGGAATGAAAAGATCTAAACATAAAACAGTTAATAATATTACTTCTTTATTACTTAATTTATAAAATTTGTAACATTTAAACTAAACACAAAATGAATGCAAATAAAAGAAAGCCAAATGGAAATTTTACAGACCTCATTGGCAAAAAATGAACAATTGGACTATTTGAACTTGGTAATAATGTCATCATCAGAACAAATTTAAAAAACTTTGAAAGAAGGTTCAAATTCATTGCTAACTTCAGAGTTGACAACTACTTAAAAAAGGAATGAATTGTGAATCAGCAACTATTCAAATTCAGGTGGGTGACTAACTGAACCTCCATCCTGTTTGGTAATATACAAATAACAATTTCAGTTGGTAAAATTCATCATCATATTATAATAATTTAATTGGACTAATCAAATAGTTACCTTCTGAATACATTCAAGCAAGTGAGAGCAAGATTTTTCCAGAATGATACATGCATTAGGATCATTAATCTCAAATGTTGCACTATCGTTGTTATCAGCTTAATTCTATATCTGAGTAAGTATATAGAATAAAGATTAGAAAATAACAAAGGAATGAATTATGAATTTGTAAACAATAAGGTAATAAACTAACCTTGACACTACATTCACCACATGGCACTGACAAAATTCACAGTAGTACATTCTAGAGTTTGGGGTGACTACTTCATTGCATCTACATGCAGCATACCACCAGTCTGATCCATTGTTGACACCATTCATAGTAGCAAACTGTAACACCCTTCCTAAGGTATCACATGTCTGAATCCCGACTCATAATCTGAAAAGAAGTTCGCACAAAGTTTGAGTTATAAAAGATGAGTTTTAAAATTTCTTTCTTACTGAAACATAAACTTACTGAAATTCATAAGTATTACTGAAAACATATTTAAACTGATTAATATACAATATTGACATCAATTAATATTTAATAATTTAAAGAGAAATATAAAACTAACAGACTCTCTTTTTTTTTTAACAGTAGCAAACCCTATAACGGGTCCTACTTAACATACTTATTCCTTCTTGTATCTATCTTGATGCATCAGACATCTATTCTATGTCAACACTGCATGCTATCAAATTTGGAATAGTCATTCTCGGATGTTGTCTCCGAACTCAGAATATCTACCTTCCGGTATGTCTAAGACAACTCATTCCTTCTACAGTTTAATTTTAACAATACAGACACAGCAAGATAACATAACAAAGAAGTGAGATCACCTACACCAATACCAACATGGCAGCACAGAGATAACACAAACAACAATATCATACATGAATATCATATCAGGCTTCCAATAATATATTCAATATTAATCAACTATCATAATCCAATCATATATAAATCTAAGTATTCAAAACAGTTGTCATAGCCAATATTCCTCAATTAAAATATCATACAGATATAAATGTTCAGATTCATGCATGTGCACATAGACTCAGTTTTTCAAAAATAACTCCATGGAGGTTTTCACAATTTTGAGCGAGAATGCTCGTTAATTGCCCTTGACCTAAGCCCACGTACAATCTCCCGGTCGTAGAAAAGAATCGTGTTCTTGTCGGGTATCGTCAATGCGTTGCAACGGATCAGACGCCGCAAGTGGCAGGTGCTCGCCAACCGTCCATCAAGTCGATTGCCGCCGCTACTCAACGCCCCAAGATCCATCATAGACCTCATCAATCAATTCTCATTCCCTCTTCAACCACAAGGACCATAATAGCTATTAGTTATATTTTATACAATACGCACGAATATATCAATCTGAAGTCAACCCCAAAAGTACTAAATCTTTTCAATTTCATTTGTTCAATGTAATCATATGTTTCAACGCATATTTTTCCAATGCACGTATAATGCACCAAATCCAATCACAGGCATATCTTTCCAATGCATGTATAATGTATCAAATGCCAATCACAGGCAAAACATGTCACTTTCTCACACAACATCCATATGCTAGTTCTACAGTATTTATACTGTATTTTCAACAAAAAAATCATATTATCATATTTCATAGTTATAAAACACTTTCGTCGTATTTTCATAAAATTGAGCAACATTTCCATTTCGTTTTCATAATTCCAAAACGTTTTTGTTACGTTTTCACAATATTGTAACATTTTTGTTACGTTTTCAAAATGTCGCAACTCTTCTGTTGCACTTTTAAATCACGTACTAATTTTTCAACGTTTTTCTCAATCGCGTAAAAATATATATTTCTCAAAATCGCATATTATTTTTCCACTATTTCAAAATCGCGTAACTTAAAAATTATTCTTTTACATCACGTAAATCATTTTCTATCATTCTCAAAATATTTAAAACACTTTCCAAATCTCATAACAATTTTTCCCCATTTTCACAATCGCATAAAAATATTCTATCGCTATTCAATCATGTAGTGATTTATCAACAGTAGTTCAAATCATGTAAAATATTTAAACGTAATTTAAATCACGTAAAAATATTTTAACGTATTCCAAATCGCGTAGAAAGATTTTACTGTATTTCAAATCGTTTTTAAGATACGTAAAATATTTTTCAACATTTTACAATCACGTAAAATATTCCTCAATATTCCAAACATTATTTTGGACTTAAATAAATCAATATCATTTTCAACACATTTTTCAAATAGCGTAAAAATATTTTACTGCATTTCAAATCGTTTTTAAGCTACACAAATAATTTTTCACCACAATTTCATTACAGAAAATATTTCTTAACCTTCAAAAATTCTTTTTCAACTTTTCTCAAAATAATATAACTTTATACTTCATTTAATATATTTTCTTACTTAAGAAAATCTTTTTCCATAGTTCTTTACTCAAGAAATTCTTTTTCAAATATAACCAACAAAATCACTTTTCAATTAATTTAAATCAATATTTTAAACTTTAAGAATTTCCTAACGTACTTCAAAACTCGAAAATCAGTTATACCTTAGCAAATTTTCAAAATACCATTATATTCTCCATTTTTCCCAAATCATTTCCAAAATCAACCTTCCTCAAAATAAATTGAAACTCAAACGTTTTCAACCTCTCTTTGTTTTTCGTTACGAAAGTTTCTATTCTCTCAAGTGATAAAATGTTCTAATTCCCTTTTTAAATTCTTGTATTAAATCAATTATATTTCCACTTAGAAAATTACTTTGTTTCATCAAAATCAAGGTATTACAAGACTTCGAAAACGTGGACATGACTATTGAAAATTATCAAAATATTTTTCCTTCTAAGTCAATATGGTTTTACACAAACAAAACCATTAAAATTTTGCTTTCAAAACCGTAAGACTTATGGTCATAAAAACCAAACCCATTTGTTCAAATTCATTTTTACTTTCTTTGCAAATCTTTTTTCACTTTCTTTGCAAATCCTTAAAATCAACGTTTGCCCGTTTTAATCAAAACTCATGTTTAGAAAAACACTTAGGATCTTTTTACACAAAATAAATCAATAAAAATCCTTCAAAACTATGTTCTTGTTCTCTTGAAAAACATATGCTTTGTTTATTTTCTATGCTTTTCAAATCAATCCAATTTTATTCTTCCATGAAAATATTAAGTTATAAACACCTATGTTGAGGTGTCTTGGCCGAAATTCTCAATGTTCTAGGGACCCAAAAATTAATTCTCTTGTTCTTAAAAATTTTCAACATAAATCCTCTTCATGGGTATCAAAACCGTGACCACTCTTCGTTGGCCATTGGAGCCAAAAATCTATTTTCTTTCCATATTCACATCATGGCATACATATACATATTCCATCATAAATTCCACAAGCATGCCATATACTTATCATGCATATTATAAGCATACCATCAAAGCCATAAAATCATGCAAAGCATATCAAGCATAGGCAAATAATCAAAGCACATAAACACCCACAAATAAATTACATGACCATGGATATGAATCCTCACATGGATTCACCATCCATCAAATATAAGATCATCTCTCACCACTATACTTGGTTGGTGAGATGGATCTCCCTCTTACCTCTTGAAGATCCTCAAAAGCTTATTGATTTGCTTCTCTTTCCAAGTCCTTCACCACTAAGGGCTTCTCAAATACAAAATAAAATACATAAAAATTAATATACTAAGTTTGATTAAGAGGAACCATGGATCAAACATGGCTTAGAACATGAAAAAGAAGAGAAGAAATGAAGTTTCCTTACACTTCACCACAAATACCCCATAACTTTGATTTTGAAGAAAGTCCATGAAGATGAATGATTTAGAGGAAATCTTCAACATGAAAGTTGCTTAGAATAAGGTAAGGATTCAAGAAGTGGGGTTGGATTAAATTATTGAAGCTTGGGTGATGGTGTGGAGTGGTGTGGCCGTAAGCCACTTTGGAGAGAATAGAGAGAATTTGGTTCTTGAAATAGAAAAGATGTTCAAATAAATTAAAGTCACAAATTTGGCTTCCTAAAGCCTTCATGGCCGTGAGTTATTTTGAGAGAAAGGTGAGAGATATTTTGTTTTGTTAGTTGATAGAAAGATGATAGGAAATGCCAAGTGAGGAGTTAATATTTAGGCCCCCCAAAAATACTTGGCCGTGAGCCACTTTGAAACAAAGGTGATATAAATGAATTAAAGATAGAATATTTCTCTTTCACCAAGCAAGCATGACCATAAGTAAGTAGGAGAAAATATGAATCAATTATAGGTAGTTTGTCTCCAAAAAGAAGTACATGGCCGTAGGAATTGAAAGAAATAGCCACCAATAATTGACTAACTTTTGTTTAGTTTCTTGAATTATTGTTAGAAGAATGATTAAGTAAAATGAGTAAAAGAATTGGCCCCCCTTCAAGTGCATGGCTGTATACTTCAAATGGAGAAAGCCAACAATATTGACTATTTCTTTGTTGTGTAATATAAATAATGGAACATGAATTAATTGAATCAAATTTGTCCCCTTTAACTTTGCATGGCCGTAGGTGCTTCTTCAAAAAGGTGGCCATTTTTGTTGACTTGGTCTCACTTTGTTTCACTTGAATTGTATCATAATATCACAAAGATGTAATAATTTAGAGCAATTTTGCTCTCCATTGCCGTAGACTGAAGAGAGAAAAGAGTTAATTATTTGAGCAAATAATTGGTACTAAATTATTAAGAAATTTTCCAAATGATAATAACAAACTTGGACCATTGGATCTTCTTCCTTCCTTAATCTTAGCCTTTAGATGAAGCTACTAAATGGATGGTCAAGATCTCTCCTTCCATGTTGCTATCCAAGGGTCACAATTGAAGTCCAAGCAATTATATAAGATCAAATTTCAACCATAGATTAAATCAATGATTAAGATTCAATCTTGAAAGTCCAAGCAATTATTTGAAGCATTCTAAGCCATTGATAAATTCAATGGTTAGGATTAAGGTAGACTTTAGGTATAGCTTTAGATATAAGACTTAATTTAGGCCATTGGATCTTTCTTCTTTAAATCCTAGTCCTTAGATGTGTCTCCAAAATGAAGGGTCAAGATTACTCCTTCTTACTTTTAATCCAAGGGTCATAATTAGTCTTTGCTACTTTTTAAGACTAATTCTCCACCATTGATTAATTCTTCATCCAATGGTCATAAATGGTCATAGCCATTTTATTAAACTTATCCTACACCGTTGATTGAATCGATGGTTGACATTAAAGTCTTCAATATTGAACTTATTTCCTATTGGTCCATCAAAAATTATCACAACCACTAATATTGACTTAATAGTATAATTTCTATTTTTATCTGCTAAAACCCCACGAAAGAATATATTTACTGTATTTTTATCGTCTGATAAATAAATACAGTACAAAACACAGTATAAAAAAATTTTCTAAAACTGTTTTCGGATTCAGGTTTAGTAAGATCCCCTATTTCCGTCTAAACAATACAAATTTTTCTATGCGTAGAAAATTTTTTACTTTGCGGGACCCACCTGGGCCCACGTATGGCCACCTGGGCCCACATATAGTAAAAAAAATTTATAATCATCCACAAAAATCACAAATATTAGAAAACGTATGAAAATCAAGTCAGATTATTAAAAATAATTAACAGTCAAGAGAAATAAATATTTAAGGATTTTCTCTGGCCTAAAAATTATTATTTTCCTGACACAGAGTAAATCACTCAAAACGATCAAATACGCTGACGGAATAATCAAAATAATTTTACAGTATCCAGAAATTACTAAACAATAAAATTCTGTTAACTATCAAAATTACTGGTTAAGAGATACAGAATTTTTAAGATGTTACACAAGCACTATGTATATCTCATCCTATTATTAAAATGAATAGAAAGTATTATTATAATTTAAAGTTTCACACGCATGATGGAAATAACATTACTGGGTTTTGAAGAAAATTAATTTAAAAATCATTGACATCTTTGCAATCCCTTAGTTGTTTTATTGACTTGCTAGGGTAATTTTTAAGAAGTCATTCTCAACTGTATAATAAGCTACATCACATTGCAAGGGGTGCTGAAAACAAATTGAAAGGCAGTTTCAGATTTCTAAAATATATCACAATATGATAATCTTTAAAATGTTAATTGTAGCACAACTTCATAATTCAAAATTTAAAAAGGGAACATGAATATTTAGCAAACCCGTGTAGCAAACACAGAAGCATCAAACTCTTTGACTTAAGATATAATATTAGGATTAGAAGAAATCTTGATAACCTTAAAAGAATGTTCAAAATCCTTGCTAACTATTGTCTTAACCTCAACCTTGAAGATGAATGATTTTTCAATCAAATACTTTTCAAAGTCAGTCAGATGTGCAATAGGACCACCCTTCTGTTTCAAAATAAGTAAATCAGAATTCAATAATTGTAAAATTTGAGAATAATTAAGTAGTTAGTTTGAACAAAAAATAAAATGACATACCTTCTGAATATATTCCAGCAAGTTAGAATAGGATCTTTTCAGAATATTACAACCATCACGATCCCACAAGACAAATGTAGCAGATTCAGTCTCATCAGATACAGTAACTTTGATTCTATATCTGATTAAAGATATACAAACTTTTTCAGGAAACAACTGACCAAGGAATAATTGATTTAATTTTTAAATGAATAAACCTACCTAAGAAAAACATTGACAACATGGCAAAAATAACGTTCAAAGTAGTACATGTCGCAATCTAAGGTGACTGTTTTGTTGCATTTACATACAACATACCACCAGTCTGAGTCATTGTTTGCACTCTTAATAGTTCCAAAGATTATGTAAAGTACATCATACAATGAAATTAGATAACATTATATTTATTTATAATTTAAAAAAGTTGATAAGAGATTAAATTACAAACTTATGGCAATATAATTAAAATATAAATCTAACATCTTTACAATATCTTAATTCTTCAATGCATTTCTTAGGAGTCGCTTATAGGAAATCATCCTCAAGTGAGTAATAAGTAGTGTCAGAAATAATGCTTAAAGTTTATGAATTGTATTTAATTGCGGTTAGTAGCTTGAAGATAAAAATTATAACTACTTCATAAGAAACAAAGTCCTAAAATATGATATTAGTTGGCAATTGAAAATCTAAAAAATAGTTTTAACACATAAGTTACCTCTTTTTGAATTCAATGAACTTAGGTATGTTAGGATTGAACAACAACTTAGTACCATACATGACATTATGGAAAACAACTTACCCTACAACCAAGTAATCTTTATTTAACCATAATGTACAAATATAAATAATGTTATTTTTGAACACGTCTAATGGACAACATAATACAAAATATTTATTTTAAACATCTTTGTATTAAATTAAATTTAAATATGATGATTTATGAATCCAATATCTTAAATAATCTTAAAACAAATTGACAAGAAAAAAATATGAGACTTCCCAGTTTAAACTACTAATTAACTTACACTATTGGAAAATTTAATAGTAAGTCATAAAGAAAAGCAACTTATAACTCGGATAAGTACTCATTCTGGGTAAAGTACTCATCCTTGTAATATTTATGAGTTCCCATATAATGATGAGGAATCCATCTAAAAACTACCCTATAATAGGCCTAGTAATATTATAATTGAATGAATCATTTTTTCCACTTAGATAAGCTAAAGAACAAACTGGTAGTAGGAGTTTTACTTGTCACATTTTCACATAATATTCATCTTTATTTTGGACTACTTATTGTCTCTAAGAACATCAAATCTATAATAACTAAGATATATACAAACTGGAAGTTAAATAGTCACCTTAAAGACTCGGTAAAGAATATCAAACTATGAGAAGAAACAACTCAACCTTTCTATTTCCAAATCAAAACTCAAAAGCATTAACCTAATAAAATTAGTATAATAGTAGTACAAAATCAGAATAACATATCTTAACCTAATAAACTTCGTAATCCATCAAAAAGACCAAGTACAAAAGTACAAACCATAATTAATCACAATAACCAAAAGCATTACATCCTCTGACATTATAGCTTAATGTAAATCTGTCATTGTCTTGATTCCTGCATATAAGTAAACAAATAACATTTTTTCCATCAAGAAAAAAGGTCGTGAAGATAATTTGACAATCAAAATTCCAATCCACATGTACACTTGGAGTGGTACTAATGTAAATAATGTTATTTTTGAAATTAATGAAGCTATAAAGACATAAGGGAAGAAAGGAAAAAAAAACATTACTAAATATGAAATAGGAGACGTAAGCCCATATCAGAAATAGTAAACACAAAAAGTAAAAGTTTTGAAGGCACTAAACTCATAAAAGTCTTCACTCTAATAAATTGAACAACAATCACTGGTTGTTGGATATCATCGTTAGCAATGAAAGTGTTGACCTCATCCACATAATCCCCAAAAAGGGCAACCTCCAACTTTACACTACATTAATGAAAATTACATTGTCAATTAAGAAAAAGCATATTACATAAGTATAACTTTGAATGAAATCAGAGAAGGGTTTGATGTGTGCATCACTTGTCAACATCGAGCTCAATGACTATCATTTTAGTCATCTTACCATCTTTGTCATCTTCATTTTCTATCCCAACTACTATTAGAACACCCATAGCATCTAGAAAAACTTAAATAATTAAAACAAAACAATATTGTGAACACTCAATTTTGACCGGGCTCAAAAGTCAATATAATAAAAATAAAAAATAAAATTTGAAAATAAAAATAAAAAAAAATCAGCTACTTCAAGGCCACATTCCTGACCCATTTTCTTAGCCCAAATATGAGTCCACACTAGCTTAAAAAAAAAAAAAAAGAAAAGAAGAGAAAAACGTGAAAAAAAATGAAAGAAAGAAAAAAAAAAAAAAGGTAAAAGCTGCTACTGATTTTATAGGTTTTTCTTTTCTACTCTCTGTTTTTTTTATTATTTTGGCCATGCATTGCCCATGTACAATGGCACTGCTGCACCCACTATCACTGTTCTTCCCCCAGACCCAACTCCCCACTCTCTCACATGGGCACCAACGGCACACAGGGAGGCATTCACTCACTCACGTACCCACCTACTGCACAGAGAGCATTCACTTTTTCCTTTTCAAAAACCATATACACCCTTTTTTTTTTCCATTCCATTGAGGGGCAGCAGCCTACATATTTAGGCTTCCATAATCACATTCACGGACGGAGATCACCTTCACTATCACCCAAAAAACCAAGAACAACCACCAAGCTTCCAACTTTATCATCAACAATCCCTATTGTTCCATGGTCTTCCACCTTCAACCCATTTTCAACCTCCAAACTCCACCATCTTCATCAACAACTTCATTACCTTCAACACATCTTCCACTTCCAACTCAGCCATCTCCTTCAAACACCACCATTACCCAAACCCATCAACCTTCTCCAAACATCACCACCCAAACCGTCATCCACACACCAGGCGCTCAAACCACGCCGCCATCCAGACCGAATCCGTCACCTCTCCGCCGCGCGCCGCCGCCGCCGTTTACGGAACCAAGCTCGACGTCGTCCGCGAGCCCAGTCACGCCGCAGCCCGCCAGTTCCGTTCGCATCCAGCGTTGCGACCTGGCGGTCCCCCACGCTTGAGCCTCACCGTTGACCCGTTCCGAACTCCACCTAGCTACCGTGCGTAACTCCATCCTCACGTCCAGCCGCGAGGACCGCCTGAACCAGAGCACCGCGCAGCTCACCCACGTTGATGCCGTCCTCATCCAGATCCACCGCTGCACGAGTCCGACCGCATCCTAACGACGCAGCATCCCTCCGCCATCTCCTTCAAACAGCCACCGTACCGGCGAGTCGCGTCAACTCGCAACAGGACTCGAACCGCACCCGCTCCCGCACGCCGCTCTCGCACGCCCATCTCTGCCGTGAACCAGAGTCAGCCACCGCGCGCCTCGAGCCGCACCCGGACCGTCGCGAGTCGAGAGAGCCCAGATCCGTTTCTGCCGGTTGTCATTCTCCTGCTCTCTCATTCTTTTTCTTTGCTGTTTCATTTGTTTTTTTTTTCATTTTACAGAGACTACAAGTCTCTCTTCTTTTTCTTTTTTTGAAATGCTGTTTTTTTTTGTTTTTTTTCTTTCCTCCTTTTTTGGACTATAGTTATTTGGGCTTAGGTTTTTTTTTTGGGTTAAGGCTTTTTTTAGTTAGATAATTCTGAAGGCTTTGTTAATTATGGCAAAAAAAATAGAAAAAAAGATGAAAAATAAAAAAATAATAAAAACAGTAATAATACGAAAATGATTAAAAAAAATAATTTTTTTAAAAAATAAAATGGGATTAGCTTAGTTGCGACAGCTTGTTATTCCCTAATCTTTGAAATCATCTAAGTTGTGACAGCTTGATGATTCGTTTTTTTAAAAAAAATAAAATAAAATATTAGAGTCTTGTTGAGAAATAATAAAATGAGATTAGCTGAGCTGCGACAGCTTGTTAATCTAGCAATCTTTTAGATCATCTGAGTTGTGACAACTTGATGATTCATTTTCTAAAAAGGAAATCAAATGTTTGAGTTTTCGTTAAAAATAAAAATAAAAATAAAATGGGATTAGCTGAACTGCGACAACTTGTTAATCCTGTAACTTTTAGAATCATCTGAGTTGCGACAGCTTGATGATTCTTTCTTTCTTTCCTAAAATAAAAAAAAATTAAATGAATTTTCAAAACAAAAATCTTTTCAAAACTAAAAATAACCAACCCACAATCGTGTTTCTAAAGAACGACGTGGCTTTGAATTCCTCATTGCATCCGAGGATACGTAGGAGCAGAATCAATTCTGTCAAGCCAAAATTAAATTTTCATAATTTATTTATTTATTTAGTTTATCTTTTAATAAATGGGTAAAATAAATAGTTTTAAAAGTTATAAAAATTTGCACAACTGATTTGAGGTAACCGTCTTAAGGCGGATGTATTAGGGGTGCTGTGGGGTTAAGTCTCCACCCTTCCCTGTGCATAATCAGACTCCCGAACCTGAGTTTTTGAACGTAGACCATTATTTTTGATTTTCCAATTTTTCCTGATAAAAATAAAATTGGTGGCGACTCCCTTAATACCCTTAAATTTTTTGTTAATTTTGAGTCGTTATCCCGCCGCGATCCCGGTCGCGACAGTTGGCGACTCCACTGGGGACGTTGAGAGTCAAGCCTTTGCAAGTTGGTTGTGCAAATTTTTGTGACGTTTATATGTTTGTTTTACCCTTTTTGTTTTATTTTGTTTTTCTTTGTTTGTTTAATTTGTTTATTAATTATTTTAACTGTTTTTATTTATTTATTATGCAAACCTTAGGATAGAGGCTCCCTTGGAATTTGCTTTGTATTTGTTTTGCAGATTGTGGGTAGCTTTTAGGGTTATAAAGGTTTGTATGCTCCCTACACACACCGCACTTACACGTTTATCACACACGTTCGAGTGGGGCCCTATACCCGGGTCTGAGCGAAACCTAAGTTTAAGTAGAGGTTGTGTAGTGGTAGCCATTTTGGATGTACATCCTGTTTGGTTATTGCGAAAACCTCATCTAGAGTGTGCCTTTTTCATAAATGTCCCGCACTTGGTGGTTTACCCACTGTTTGTGGTTAACATTATGAAACGGGATTTAGCTCTAGAGACCTTTAGAACCGAAGAACCACCCAATGAGAGTTCTCACGAATCAGAAAGACTCATAGATCCTTAGGGTAGAACTCCTCAAATTTAAGGCAACCCCTTAGGGCACAAAGGGAGCATATCTTCTTCTTACCTTCAAATTTATCCATGTCATATTTGCTTTTGTACATATACATAATAAGTAGTGTGGTCCATTAATGTGATAAACTTAATCGCACCCTGCTCAAAAACAAGTTTTACTTGGAAATAAAACGAGAGAGAAGTTTTTCTTTAAAAAAAAAAGGGAGGGTGCAAGTCACTATTAATGGACCAACTATTTATCATTGCATTCATTTTTAAGAAAATAAAAAAAAATACTTTGCATCCTTGCATCATGTTTCTTACTATACTCTAATCTTTATCATCCTTCAGGAAAATTTGTTAGAGAACCGTTAAATTCAAGATTTGAAGTGAGTATCTTTGATGGAAAGAAATATGGGATCAGAACACAAGGATATGACTTTGAAGAAAACTCTGCGACTCAAAGCCAAGAAAGTTAACACTGAGAGCCTGGTGATCATGGGCCAAATGCTGAAGAAGACCCAACGTTTGACACTCACAGCGAAGTATGGGAAGATTCTGGATCTGTTAGAAGTGAATGTGCAAGTGGAAGCGATCACTGCAGTGGCCCAATATTATGACCCGCCTCTCCGATGTCTCACCTTTCAGGATTTCCAGCTAGCCCCCACTTTGGAAGAATTTGAGCAGATTCTTGGTTTGCCGTTGGAGGGTAAAAAGCCATACTTTTATATAGGACACTACGCATCCATCCAGACCGTAGCAAATGTTCTAAAAGTGCACGCTAGAGACCTGCAAAGTGTGCAACAGAATAGGAACGGAACCAGAGGGTTTTCAAGAAAGTACCTTGAGGGACATATGCATCACTTAGCCAAAAGTGGAGATTGGGATGCTTTCATAGATGTGCTGGCCCTCACCACCTACGGCCTAGTCTTGTTCCCTAATATTGATGATTATGTGGATTATGCAGCAATTGATGTATTCCTAGCTTGCAAGTTTAACGCCCACAACCCGGTTCCAGCCATTCTCGCAGATGTTTATTGTACCTTGAATTTTTGTCACGAAAAGAACGGCAAGAGAATCCTCCGTTGCATGCCGATGTTATATGTTTGGCTCACAACTCATATTTTCAACAGATCATACAGAACAGAGTGTCCTATCGCTGACTTCAACATGTACCAGCTAAAGAATAAGAGCAACCGTGAATGGACGGACCATTTGGCGGAATTAGATGAAAAGCAGATCAGATGGTATCCTCGATGGAAAGATATAGAGACTATCATCTACCAGTGTGAAGGATTTTCAAACATACCCCTCATGGGTACACGAGGGTGTATTAACTACAATCCAGTCTTGGCACAACGACAACTTGGTTACCCTATAATGGGACCACCGGCGGAAGTCCAAGTAACCCCTTTTGTTCTTTACTGAGATGACATGGAAAACACTGAGTCACTTGAAAAGATCCGAAGTGCTTGGGACAGGATCATCCGAAGAGGAAAAGAACTGGGAGTTAGAAGCTGTGCAGCCAAGGAAAGTTACCGCCAATGGGTTAAAGACAGAGTTCAGGAAATTAAGTTGCCATTCAAGGCCCCAACAATTCCTTTGGTTAATGGGTTTTCAACCTCAGCCTTGATTGAAAATGAAGAGACAAAAGAAATGAAAGCTAAGATCACAAGGATGGAAAAGGAAAGGGAGAAAATGGAAGCTGAGTTGAGAGAGACCCGCCATGAATGTGCAGTCTTGAAACGAGAAAATGTTGAAAAGGACCACATTCTCGAAGGGGCTAACAAAAAGATGAAGATGAAACATGATTACCTGCTGAAGACCAAGCATTGTCTGGGGGATGCAAACAAGGAATTGGGGCTCCGAAGGCAAGAAAGAGATAGAGTTATGGCTGAAAACCAACAACTTAAGGAGCAGCTCGAGAATGCCAAATTAACTCAGGGCAATGCGATGCGACTGGTAGAAGAAATGAAGCAGCAGATGAAAGTGACATCCGAGCAACATGAAAATGTGATCAAAAACAAGAAACTCCACATGAAAGAGACAATCTCAGAATATGAAGCGGCATTACAACAAGAGCAGGAAAAAATGAAGGAATTGATAAATCAGGTGGAACAACAAAAAGGTGACATCAATGGATGGAAGGAAGAAGCGTATTTTTGGAGGAGTCGCTTTGCAAAATTAGCATGTTTGGCTAATTCAGCAATTGCGGATATCCCATATCATTTGAGGAAAACTGATAAGATGGTTAATCTTTTTGAGACACCAGTAGAAATCAGTGACTTCATTGGGTATTGCAAAGACTTAATGGGACAAATGAGACAGATGGCCAAGGTGTATTCAAATAGGGATTAGTTTTAAGCAATGTACTTGATTGTCATATCTTTTCAGTTGAATGAATGAAGTATGCTTGCCTCGACATTTGTTTTCTGATCCCATATTTTACTTGAGGCTCAATACTTTCGAACGAGACGTTCTGGGTAATAGTCACAACAAACAAAGATCAAAGATACTCGCTTCAAATCTACTCGGCTTAAAATCACTAACGGCCCTCTAACAAATAATGAGTCCAATTACTCTTTTAAATAAAATCATAATTTGGAATTTTACTGCTTTCAGGTAAAAAAGTTTTGAACCATTGCTCGTCCTCGAAAAACGAAGATCGCACAAACCCGAACCTACGAGACTAGGTTGCAAACTAGGCTCCAAGAGATGTCAAATTCAGGAAGAAATTTGGATCAGGAGATAGATGAAATAAGGGGAAGAATGGATGCAATGGCAGAAGGACAATCGAGGGTTGAAGATTTACTGAGACAGTTAACTGCGACCCTCGGAGCAACAAATGGAACCTCTGTCGGCGCTGGGGTGGATGCAAATGCAAACAGTAATGTGAATGAAGAGGATAATTCTATGAATGGAAATCCTGAAGGGGGAAATAACAATGCAGAAGTCGTTCATGAGCAGCCAGTAAAAATATTCCTGAGCAACAACTCCGAAAAAGAAAAATTAAGAGATGAGTTGATTGGAAAGATGCAAGAGCAAATTAAAGCCATGCAAGGTCCTAATTTATATGGCTCGATGGGAATCAACGAACTATGTCCTGAGGTTGAGGTTACTATCCCCAAGGATTTCAAGATTCCGGAGTTCTCAAAGTACGACGGAAGTACCAATCCAAAGTTTCATCTAAAGACTTACATCACAAAGATGGTCATTTGGTCGCGTGATCAAAAATTTCTAATTAATTTTTTTCATGAAAGCCTGACCGGGCCAGCTTTGGAATGGTACATGCAAGTCGACCATTCAAGGATTTCCTCCTGGGATGATTTGACCAGCTTATTCTTGGGACAATATCGATTTAATATCGACACCGCACCTACCTGAGAGCAACTAGGGGGAATGCAAAAGAAGCATGGCGAAACGTTCAAGCAATACGCCCAAAGGTGGAGAATGTTGGCAGCCCAGGTTCAACCACCATTGACTTCTTCAGAGATGAGCTCGTACTTTATGGGGACCTTAGGAGCACCTTTTATTGGATTGATGGCAGGAGGAACCTATACGGATTTTTCTGACCTAATTGTGGCGGGAGAGAGGATTGAGAATCTTGCGAAAGCTGGGAAACTACCTAATGGAAATATGGAGAGCAATTTTCCTAAGAAGATGGCGCCGATAAAGAAGAAAGAACCAGAAGTCAGCTATGTGCAACAACAAAATTCATGTTTTCCTCGTAATCCATAACCATACCCTGCTTATCAAGCCCCTTCACCCGCTTTTCCAGCTTACCAAGCTTCATACCAAGTGAATCATGTCCCCTCACCACATCCATATGTCCCCACTCGTCCTATTTATGCTAATCGCCCTCCCGCACCTCGAAATCCAGGAAACCAAGGGTATGCTCGACCCACGTCGAGTCTACCCCCTTTTCCAAAATTGCCGATCTCCAATGCTGACTTGTTTCAACAGTTGTTCGACGCCCACTTGGTCGCATGCATCCCTGCTCGCCCTATGGTACCCCCATTCCCAGCTCGGTACAACCCTAATGCAAATTGCAAGTTCCACATGGACAACCCAGGACACTCAATCGAGGATTGCGAGGTATTTAAAACAACAGTGAGGAAGCTGATTGCCTGCGGAAAACTAGATTTTGAAGAGGAGAAAGGGCCTAGCATTACCAGCAACCCAATCCCGAATCATGGGAAAGGAGTTGTAAATGCATTAGAAAAGGACAAGGAAGGAGTTCAAGAAGTAGCAAATGTCAAAACTCCCATGAAGTTAATATTCCAAGGTCTGGTCCAAGCGGGCTATTGTTCTTCAACAACCTTAAGGGATGTAGAGTTTGAATATGATACTGAAACTTATTGTGAATACCATATGGAGAAGAGACACAATATTGAGAGTTGTCATGAGTTCAAAACTCAGTTGCAGCAATTCATGGCTCTGGGTATAGTGGATGTTACTCGAGCAAGAGGATCCATAAAAGAAATAGATACTGTGGAGCGTTTAGTTCTCAAACTTCCGCGTGCTAATGAAGTCCGAAATTCGGGGAAGATTGTCATAGCAATAAAGAAGCCTACACCTTTCTCCTACAGTGATACCCATGTCGTACCTTGGAAGTATGATGTCAAGGTAGAGACACAAGATAATGTAGGACAAACCTCTTCAGCCCCTATCGCTCAAATAGCAGAACACGCACAAGCGGTGCCGAGTATTGGGGACATAGGAGGAATCACAAGAAGTGGCAGATGCTATGGACAAGAAGATAAGACTGGGAAAGGAAAAACAATCAACACAGAAACAAAGGAAGAAGAGGAAGAAGAATTCCTAAAAATTATGAAGCAAAGCGAGTATGATATTGTCGACCAACTCAGGAAAACTCCAGCTCGGATCTCTCTTCTATCACTTATAATGAACTCTGAACCTCATCGCAAAGCACTGCAGAGAGTGTTAAATGAAGCTTATGTGAAACCAGATGTTACCCCAGAAAGCTTAGTGAACATGGTAGACCCAGTGAAGCACGTCAACGTGATCCCTTTCTCTGAGGAAGAAGTGGTACGTTCGACAGGAAATAACCCACGTGCTCTACACATCACTTTGAAATGTCAGGGGTATGTAGTGGCAAAAGTTTTAATTGATGGAGGTTCCGCATTGAACGTCCTCCCGAGGAATACCTTGTCCCAACTGGCTATAAGTGTAGAAGACCTAAAGCCTCAAGAAATGACAGTGCGAGCCTTTGATGGAAGGAAAAGAGGAATTCTGGGAGAAGTGACCCTTCCGCTTGAGATAGGCCCAAGTTGTTTCCAAGTACTGTTTCAAGTAATGGAGATTGAGCCTACATACACTATGCTCTTGGAAAGACCATGGATCCACGCTGCTGGTGTTGTCCCCTCAACCTTGCACCAATGCTTGAAATACATCGAGAATGGATGCCTGGTTACCATTCGAGGAGAGGAAGAAATCCTACTGATGAAGCCTACTTCAGTGCCTTATGTTGAAAACACTGAACTAGAGGTGGACAACTTCTTGCACAGCTTCCAGCTAGTAGAAGCAAAAACGAAGAAGGACGAATCGTCCTCCAAAGATGTTCACCAAGTTGTGACTCGCATCATGACCAATAATGGTTATCAAGCTGGGAAAGGTTTAGGAGTTCAGCTGCAAGGAATCCGGTCTATGATCACCTTGCCAGAGAACAGGAACAGATTTGGTCTAGGGTATGAGGCATCTTTGGAAAGAATGATGAAGTATGACTTGGCTCTCAATGAAGGAAAAATGGAGAATAAAGTGGCAAAGATGATTCCTCATCTAAAAGAGACATTCCCCGTCCCTGCCGAAGTTATCAATGGATCTTCCAATCATCAGGTTTGCATAATCATTAACAATGTGGAGGAAGACTCAGGAAAAGACCATGCTATCCAGCCCTCCAGCAGTTCGAAACCTCTAAACAATTGGAGATCTGAGGCGTTATTTGATGTGATTGTCATAAAGTAATTGTTTAGTCATGATGTTATCTGAGACTTTTGTGATGTTGAAGTTATGTTAACTTTTATTGAAGCTTTAATGTAATGAACTTGTGTGTTTTTCACCGCTCATGTGATCTTTTTTCCAATGCAATGAACTTTGTGTTTCTCAGTTGATTCACTGTTTTGCTTCTCTTTATCATCAAGTTATCTTTTTCTTAGCCCTGTCAATTACCATATTTTCCTTCTGTCGATAGTTTCCAATCTGGCATAAATAAATCTTCCAGGGATTTGAGTCTTGTAGAGTCATTGTCCCATGAAGATATTCCTGAAAGCTTAAAGATGGATTCTCATTCAACGATGGATATAGACAACTATGACTCAGATGAAGAAAGGGACGCTGCTGAGGAGTTTGCCAAGTTGGTAGAAAGGTCTGAGAGAGAATTCAGTCTGAATGAAGAAGAAGTGGAGGTAATCAATATGGGAACTGATGAAGACAAGAAAGAGTTAAGATTGGTGAATAATCCAGAGCGGGAATGCATGATCAAGTTATTCAGAGATTACATGGATGTCTTTGCATGGTCTTATCGAGATATGCCAGGGCTGGACCCGAGCATAGCTTCCCACAAAATCCCGTTGTATCCCAATGCTGAAGCAAAAAAGCAGAAGTTAAGAAGAATGCACCCTGAAATGTCTTTAAAGATCAAGGAGGAAGTCACCAAGCAGTTGGAAGCAGGATTTTTGGAAGTATCGAGACACCCAGAATGGGTAGCAAACATCGTCCCCGTTCCGAAGAAGGATGGAAAGGTCAGGATGTGCGTGGATTATAGGGATTTGAATAAAGCTAGCCCTAAAGATGATTTCCCATTACCTCACATTGACGTCCTCGTCGACAATGCCGCAAGAGGTCATAGATTCTCTTTCATGGATGGATATTCTGGATACAATCAGATTCCCATGGACACAAATGATAAAGAGAAGACCACGTTCATCACGGCATGGGGAACTTTTTGTTACACAGTTATGCCGTTTGGTTTGAAGAATGCTGGGGCCACCTATCAGCGTGCCATGGTTGCTTTGTTCCACAACATGATGCACAAAGAAATTGAGGTATATGTGGATGACATAGTCACCAAATCCAAAGAAGGGGAAAGCCACGTGGAAGTGTTGCAAAAGCTGTTCGAAAGACTCAGAAAGTACAAGTTAAGGCTAAACCCAGCAAAGTGTATTTTTGGTGCATCGACTGGAAAACTGCTTGGTTTCGTCGTTAGCAAGGAAGGGATCAAAGTGGACCTTGACAAAGTCAAAGCAATACAAGAGATGCCCGCTCCCAAAACAGAAAAAGAAGTAAGAAGCTTTCTCGGGAGGCTGAATTACATCGCTAGGTTCATAGCCAATCTGACTAGCACCTGCGAGCCGATCTTCAAGTTATTAAAGAAACAACAACCAGGAGAATGGGATGAATGTTGTCAGGAAGCTTTTGAGAAAATCAAAACTTATTTGCAAAGTCCTCCCATTTTGGTACCACCAACGCCTGGTCGTCCTTTGATATTGTACCTCACAGTATTACAAACATCCATGGGAGCAATGTTAGGGCAACATGATGACGCAGGAAGGAAAGAACATGCCATCTACTATTTGAGCAAGAAGTTCAATGAGTGTGAGTCTCGCTACATGACAATCGAAAAGACTTGTTGTGCCCTAGCATGGACATCAAGAAGGTTAAGGCAATATATGTTGTACTATACAACTTGGCTGATCTCAAGAATGGACCCAATAAAGTACATATTTGAAAGTCCTCATGTTTCCACACGAGTCTCCAAGTGGCAAGTGGTTCTTTCTGAGTTCGATATAAAGCACGTGACTCGGAAATCCATCAAAGGGAGTGTAATTGCAGATCACTTAGCTGAGAACCCACTCAATCACAAACAACCTGTGATATTTGAATTCCCCGATGGAGATGTTTTAGTAGTTGAAGAAGAAGAGTCGGATGAAGAAGACATATGGAAGATGTACTTTGATGGAGCAGTTAATATGCATGGAAGCGGCATAGGGGCAGTGGTCACATCACCAAGTGGGAAGCAATACCCTGTCGCCATCAAGTTAGAGTTTGATTGCACCAATAATGTTGCCGAGTATGAAGCGTGTGCTCAAGGATTGAAAGTTGCAATAGAATTGGGAGTGAAAGAATTACAAGTATATGGAGATTCGGCACTGATAATCTATCAAGTGAATGGGGAATGGCAAACAAAGGATCCAAAGTTGATCCCATACCAGAAATATTTGATGCAGTTGGTCGAGAAGTTTGAAAGGGTCACCTTTTCGCACTTGACTCGAGATAAGAACCAATTCGCAGATGCCCTGGCCACTTTAGCTATAATGACCAATCTGGATATTCATGCTAATATGCAGCCCATCCGAGTGAGGGCAGAAAGCGAACCGGTTTATTGTTCTAATGTTGAGGAAGAAGAAGACGGCCAACCCTGGTTCCATGATATCAAGCAGTACATTAAGTTCAGAGAATACCCACCAGGGGCAAATGAGACAAATAAAAAGACCATCCGTCGGCTTTCCATGGCTTTCTTTTTGAGCGGGGAGGTACTGTACAAAAGGAATTATGATGGTACACTCCTCAGATGTGTGGAATCTAAAGAGGCTCTCACCATTTTAACAGAAGTTCATGAAGGGATTTGTGGAACGCACGCGAATGGTATCATGATGGCTCGCCAAATCCTACGATGTGGTTATTACTGGTCCACTATGGAATCTGATTGCATAGAATATGTTCGAAAGTGTCATAAATGCCAAGCATACGCTGACCGCATTAATACACCTCCTGTCCCATTGCATAATATGGTGGCACCCTGGCCTTTTTCAATGTGGGGAATTGACGTTATTGGGCCAATAAATCCAAAGGCTTCCAATGGCCATAGGTTTATCCTGGTAGCAATTGATTACTTCACCAAGTGGGTAGAGGCTGCCTCATATGCCAAGGTCACTCAAAAGGTGGTTCTCAAGTTCTTGAGGACAAACATCATCTGTCGATATGGAATCCCGGAAAGGATTATTACAGATAATGCCCCTAATCTCAATAGCGTTGAAATTAAGAATCTTTGTCAGAGGTTTAAGATCAAGCATCACAATTTTGCTCCTTACAGACCTCAGATGAATGGCGCGGTGGAAGCAGCAAACAAGAATATCAAGAAGATAGTAGCCAAAATGGTGGTCAATTACAGAGAATGACATGAGATGCTCCCTATGCTCTCCACGCGTATCGCACTAATATCCGATCTAGCACTGGGGCAACGCCATTTTCTCTGGTATATGGCATGGAGGCAGTTTCCCCTATAGAGGTTGAAATCCCATCCTTGAGAGTGTTGATGGAAGCCGAGTTGAAAGAGGCAGAATGGATAAAAACTCGGTATGAGCAGTTAAATATGATTGAAGAAAAGCGATTAAAGGCCATTTGTCATGGGCAACTGTACCAAAGAAGATTTGCAAGAGCTTTCAACAAGAAAGTACGCCCTAGGGAATTCCAAGCAGGTGACCTGGTTTTGAGGAAAAAACTTCCAAATCAAGAAGACGCCCGAGGCAAATGGGCACCGAGTTATGAGGGGCCTTACATTGTTAAGCAAGCATTCTCTGGAGGAGCCTTAGTTTTGATAGATATGGATGGAAATGAATTGCCAAGACCGACAAACGCTGATGCAGTCAAGAAATTCTATGCCTAAAGAAGAAGAAAAGAAAGAGAAAAGAAGAAAGAAAAGGAAAGAAAAAAAGAAAAAAGAAAAAGAGAAGAAGCCCGTTAGGTCAAAAACCTGCAAGGGCGGCCCAAGCAAAAGTTAGGGCATTTAAATCAGGCAAAAGTAAAGTTGGCAAAGGCTCTCATAGGAGATGTCACCTGAAGGACCCACCGAAACAACATAAAAACTGGGGCAATTTTGAGCAGTAATGAAAAAAAACTGGGGCAATTTTGAGCAGTGATGGAAGAAAAGAAACTGAGGCAAATTTTGTGCGGTGATCAATAGAAGAGGATTTTTATCATTTGCAGTCGATGGTTGTAATGTCCATCTGAGAATTAGGTCCTATCTAAAGAGAATGAAGGAATCTTAACTGGGACAATTACCTTTCGCTTTGTCTATATCACCCTTTGTATCCTCTATCACTCTCAATGCCTTTATGTGTTTGTGAACATTCAAATGAATGAGAATACCTTTCTCTTTCTTTTCTTTTCTCTTATTCTTCTTCTTCCTTTATTTTGTTTCTCTCATACTTGTGAAATCACACAGCTCATTACAAAATGCTTCGATAAAAGGGAATATGAATTCAATATCATTGATTTGACAAATTTAATGGCAATCCTCCAATTAATAAGTTAGGTCAAGAATGAGTTAGAAGAAAACTCTAGAAGATTGAACTTACTCCCCATGCAATCTGAGAGATCGTGTGCCTGAAGAGTAAACTCAGAAGTGAAGCTACCCCAACGCTTGAAGGTCCCAAGGGATTCGAAACAAGTTGACGAGCCCTAGTTTGCAAGAGCTTACACCCGGGTTTGATAGATCAAAGTTTTTCGAGGAAGCACTTAGCATCGAGTATGCAAGAGGAAGGTTTTTGACATGATATTTTTAATCTTTTTTGTGTTACAGGAATGAACATTGCAATGTCTTTTCGTGTTCAAAAGACATTAAGCTGAAAGTGACGTCTCTGGCTTTTACGCCGAGCTTCACTATGGAAGAAAAAAAAAGAAAGGGAAAACAAAAAGAAAAAGAAGAAATGTATTTTTGGGACGCCAGATACCCACTGTCTTTTAAATTTCGGGACACCAGATACCCATTACTTTTTAAATTTTGGGACACCAGATACCCACCGTTTTATTTTCGGGACACCAGATACCCATTGCTTTTTAAATTTCGGGACACCAGATACCCATTGCTTTTTAAATTTTGGGACACCAGATACCCACCGTTTTATTTTCGGGACACCAGATACCCATTGCTTTTTAAATTTTGGGACACCAGATACCCACCGTTTTATTTTCGGGACACCAGATACCCATTGCTTTTTAAATTTCGGGACACCAGATACCCATTGCTTTTTAAATTTTGGGACACCAGATACCTACCGTTTTATTTTCGGGACACAGAAGCCCACTGCGTTTTAATTTTCGGGACACCAGATACCCATTGCTTTTTAAATTTCAGGACACCAGATACCCATTGCTTTTTAAATTTTGGGACACCAGATACCCATTGCTTTTTAAATTTTGGGACACCAGATACCCACCGTTTTATTTTCGGGACACAGAAGCTCACTGTATTTTAATTTTCGGGACACAGAAGCCCATTGCATTTCATTTTCGGGACACAGAAGCCCACTGCATTTTCATTTTTGGGACACAGAGGCCCATTGCATTTTAATTTTCGGGACACAGAGGCCCATTGCATCTTAATTTTCGGGACACAGAAGCCCACTGTCATTTCATTTTCGGGACACAGAAGCCCACTGCATTTTATTTTTCGGGACACAGAAGCCCACTGTCATTTACATTTCGGGACACAGAAGCCCACTGTCATTTACATTTTCGGGACACAGAAGCCCACTGTCATTTCATTTTCGGGACACAGAGGCCCATTGCATTTTAAATTACGGGACACAGAAGCCCACTGTCATTTAAATTTCGGGACACAGAGGCCCATTGCATTTCAATTTCGGGACACAGAAGCCCATTGCATTTTAAATTTCGGGACACAGAAGCCCATTGCATTTCAATTTTTGGGACACAAAACCCCACCGTCTTTTAAATTCCGGGCTAAACTCATTACTTTTGACAATTCCAGGTCACAAGGTCACCCAGCATTATTTACAAAAACAAAAATAAACCAAAAACCAAAAAAAAAAAAAAACTCTTTTGATCAAGAACGTCAATTGAGTCACGACAATTATTGACAAGTGCGGTGACGTCTCTGACTTTACGTTGAGCTTCACCTTGGTAGGATTAACGGAGTTGTGACAACCCATGAATCTGCATTTGAGCTCACTGGTTTCCAATTAACATATTTGTTTTGTCGATTCACATCATCACACGCACTACCGGACAAAATTGAAGTTCACGTCTTTACTCGTTCCTTACTACGATAATATGAAAAACTATAGTTAATCATCATATCTAGTAAGAAACAAGTCAAGAGAAAGAATCATGAACACCCAATTTTGACCAGGCTCAAAAGTCAATATAATAAAAATAAAAAAATAAAATTTGAAAATAAAAATAAAAAAAAAATCAGCTACTTCAAGGCCACATTCTCGACCCATTTTCTTAGCCCAAATATGAGTCCACACTAGCTTAAAAAAAAAAGAAAAGAAAAGAAGAAAAAAACTTGAAAAAAAATGAAAGAAAGAAAAAAAAAAGGAAAAAGCTGCTACTGATTTTATAGGTTTTTCTTTTCTACTCTCTGTTTTTTTTATTATTTTGGCCATGCATTGCCCATGCACAATGGCACTGCTGCACCCACTATCACTGTTCCTCCCCCAGACCCAACTCCCCACTCTCTCACATGGGCACCAACGGCACACAGGGAGGCATTCACTCACTCACGTACCCACCAACTGCACATACTGCACAGAGAGCATTCACTTTTTCCTTTTTAAAACCATATACACCTTTTTTTTTTCATTCCATTGAGGGGCAGCAGCCTACATATTTAGGCTTCCATAATCGCATTCACGGACGGAGATCACCTTCACTATCACCCAAAAAACCAAGAACAACCACCAAGCTTCCAACTTTATCATCAACAATCCCTATTGTTCCATGGTCTTCCACCTTCAACCCATTTTCAACCTCCAAACTCCACCATCTTCATCAACAACTTCATTACCTTCAACACATCTTCCACTTCCAACTCCGCCATCTCCTTCAAACAGCCACCATTACCCAAACCCATCAACCTTCTCCAAACATCACCACCCAAACCGTCATCCACACACCGGCGCTCAAACCACGCCGCCATCTAGACCGAATCCGTCACCTTCTCCGCCGTAGCGCCGCTCGCCGTTTCTAAAACCAAGCTCGACGCCGTTCGCGAGCCCAGTCACGCCGCAGCCCGCCAGTTCCGTTCGCATCCAGCGTTGAGACCCGGCGGTCCCCCACGCTTGAGCCTCGCCGTTGACCCATTCCGAACTCCACCTAGCTACCGTGCGTAACTCCATCCTCACGTCCAGCCGCGAGGACCGCCTGAACCAGAGCACCGCGCAGCTCACCCACGTTGATGCCGTCCTCATCCAGATCCACCGCTGCACGAGTCCGACCGCATCCCAACGACGCAGCATCCCTCTGCCATCTCCTTCAAACAGCCACCGTACCGGCGAGCCGCGTCAACTCGCAACAGGACTCGAACCGCACCCGCTCCCGCACGCCGCTCTCGCACGCCCATCTCCGCCGTGAACCAGAGTCAGCCACCGCGCGCCCTCGAGTCGCACCAGACCGTCGCGAGTCAGAGAGCCCAGATCCGTTTCTGCTGTCGGTTGTCACTCTCCTGCTCTCTCATTCTTTTTCTTTGCTGTTTCATTTGTTTTTTTTTCATTTTACAGAGACTACAAGTCTCTCTTCTTTTTCTTTTTTTGAATTGCTGTTTTTTTTTTCTTTCCTCCTTTTTTTGGACTATAGTTATTTGGGCTTAAGTTTTTTATTTTTTGGGTTAAGGCTTTTTTTAGTTAGGTAATTCTGAAGGCTTTGTTAATTATGGCAAAAAAAATAAAAAAAAGATGAAAAATAAAAAAATAATAAAAACAGTAATAATACGAAAATGATTAAAAAAAATAATTATTTTTTTGAAAAAAATAAAATGGGATTAGCTTAGTTGCTGACAAATTGTTTATTCCCTAATCTTTGAAATCATCTAAGTTGTGACAACATGATTCGTTTTTTTTTAAAAAAATAAAATAAAATATTAGAGTCTTGTTGAGAAATAATAAAATGAGATTAAATGAAATTTACTGACGAACTTGTTAATCTTGCAATCTTTTAGAATCATCGAGTTGTGACAACTTGATGATTCGTTTTCTAAAAAGGAAATCAAATGTTTGAGTCTTCGTTAAAAATAAAAATAAAATAAATGGGATTAGCTGAACTGCACAACTTGTTAATCCTGTAACTTTTAGAATCATCTGAGTTGCGGACAGCTTGATGATTCTTTCTTTCTTTCCTAAAATAAAAAAAAATTAAATGAATTTTCAAAACAAAAATCTTTTCAAAACTAAAAATAACCAACCCACAATCGTTTTTTTAAAGAACGACGTGACTTTGAATTCCTCATTGCATCCGAGGATACGTAGGAGCAGAATCAATTCTGTCAAGCCAAAATTAAATTTTCATAATTTATTTATTTATTTAGTTTATCTTTTAATAAATGGGTAAAATAAATAGTTTTAAAAGTTATAAAAATTTACATGGTGATTTAAGGTAACCGTCTTAAGGCGGATGTATTAGGGGTGCTGTGGGGTTAAGTCTCCACCCTTCCCTGTGCATAATCAGACTCCCGAACACTGAGTTTTTGAACGTAGACCATTATTTTTGGTTTTCCAATTTTTCCTGATAAAAATAAAATTGGTGGCGACTCCCTTAATACCCTTAAATTTTTTGTTAATTTTGAGTCGTTATCCCGCCGCGATCCCGGTCGCGACAAATATCAAGAGAATGAAGGATAACATAACGTCTTTGATGTTAAACATCAAATTTTAATTACCTACTAAAAAAGGCAAATCCCCATGAGTTTGAAAAATATCATCAAATGGGACGAGTCTACAACAGTACAGAGGAACAATCTCACTTTGAGATGGCCATACTGTAGTTCTCAATTGAAAATTCAGACGATATTCATGTCTTGTAGTCCAAAAGTAGCCAGTATTACCCCCGACCACAAAGTAAACAATTACATAAACTTTCCCTTCAAAAAGCAATGGTTTGAACTTGTATATAAGAGTTTTTTGCACAGATATATGCATGATACAACCCTATTTTTTTGCAACATATTCGAAACATTTAACACAATAATGCATTGAATGAATATTGAAACGATAAAACATAATCATGAAAAAAAAACTCACAAATTCGTCCATGAATACCATCTCAATGTTATTGATGGTCTGAGGGTTGTTGAAGCTTGGTAGGTACTGTAACCGTACCACACGAACCTTCACCCTCAAACACTCCCTAACGAGAGTAATTTTCTCCAATGGATAAATGCGAGATGTCATGGAATAAAATAAACACAAAAGATTATATGGTAGCAAAATCAATTTATGCAAAAGAAATATCTCCAAACAATGATAATAAAAAAACATGTAACTTTAACAACCGTAAATGACAAATTTATAGGAAAAGAAGATAATATGAAAGAGAAATGATTTCGTACCTCTTTCAATAAGTCTACAGGCTCTTTAAAACACAACTAAACGGATGATGAAGTCATTTGGCAATTGAAGTTGAACATCTTCAAATATGCTAAATCGATTTCAAAAAAGAATGCGCAAAGACGCACATAAAAAAGAGAATATAAACAAAGAAATTGAGGATTGAGGTACACAGAAAAGAGAAAAAAAAATGGGTCTATGACTTTTATTTTCTTTCTAACCTTACGTTTTTAAATTTATTATAACACATTAATTTCTATCTCTTAATGGAATTGAAACACATTTGGAGGGCACGACAACTATTTATGATTACAGGTGTACAATTATTAACATTTGGGAAATTGTTTTACAATACGTCATTGAATAATTTTTTTTGAAAACTCAATAAAGACAAATAAAGACGAATGTCACGTTGGCATTAATTTTTTCATTAATATTCTTAATTATTAAATAAAAAAAATATTAAATATTTTTTATATTCTTAAAATATTAAATATATTTATTTTTTATTTTATATTAAAAAAATTATTATGAAAAATTTATAAAAAATATAACATTACTAAATGTTAAAATTTGTAATTCAAATTTTTTAATGCATTAATTTTGGTTGCTATACAACTGGATTAAATAAAAGTTAAAATTTGTAATTCAAATTTTTTACTGAAATTATTTTTAAAAAACATACTAAACATAGAATCTTTTAGAATTTAGAGGGAAAGCAAGTGTAAGAATGAATGATACTGTCAAATTTTTTCTTAAAATAACTTTTAAAATATATATAGTATAGATACCACTTGTTAAGGATATTAAAATAAAATATTTTAAATAAAATTATATATTTTTTAATTTTAAATACAACAATAATATTTTTATTTATTTTTTTATATAATTTTTTATATTTTTTTAATATTATTTATCATACATATTTTTTTTTTTTTTATTAAATCACATATTCTTAAAAAAGATATTAATAATACATATACCTCTAAAAAATACATAATTAATATTTTCCTTTTACATATACTAAACACTTTATCTTAACCTAAAACTTATTATTTTATTTTCCTTATCTCAAATTCGATTAGTATTAGGTTATACTTAAGTATTATAAATAATTGATCGATTAGTACTACTGTCATATTTGTGTAAAAAAAAGAAAGTAATAATGTCATTTCAATAAAGAAACTCAACGAAGTCACAAATCACAATCTCTCTTTAAAAAATAATTCTAATTATCTCAATTTTTTAGGTCAAGTTGCAAAAACATTCGTATAAATATCTTTTTTTTTTTGTGCTTATTCGTATAAATATCTTAAAAGTTAGCTCAAACACCACTACTCAACTGCAATTTAAAAAAAAAAGAAGTTAAAAGCTTGCTATCACGAAAAAAGAAAGAGAGATTACAGAGTGTAGGGTACATACAAAAGCTCTTGGTCAATAAAGTATCTCTGTCACAAACCTCTGCAAGTTCATAGAAGTTGCTGACAGTATTCTAGCAGGTCGATCACTCCAAAAACCTTCCAAATTTCCACCTTATAAATAGTTTATGATACTATATATTGACATATTCCAAGAATTCTCTCTTCTCTCATAGCTATTAGCCTTGTTAATTCCATCCCCTAACCACCGACACCGTCACCACCATGGCCAAAACCAAAACCCTTATCTCCATTTTCTTCATTCTTCCTCTCACCCTCCTCTCCTCCTCCCTCGCCGCCACCAAAGAACCTCGTTTAGATAAAAGCATCTCTCCAACATCTCTGGGTCTCCACAAGGAGAAGCTCAGCCACCTTCACTTCTACTTCCACGACATTGTCAGCGGCCCAAAGCCCACCGCCGTGAGGGTCGCCGAGGCCCAAAGTACCAACAAGTCCCCCACGCTCTTCGGGCTTGTGGTGATGATCGACGACCCGTTGACCGTGGGGCCTGAACCGGGTTCCAAACTCGTAGGAAAGGCCCAAGGGATCTACGCCTCAGCGGCCCAGGACGAGACGGGGCTGTTGATGGTGATAAACTTCGCGTTCACGGAAGGGGAGTATAACGGCAGCACCATCAGCGTGTTGGGGCGGAACAAGGTGTTATCCGCCGTGAGGGAGATGCCGATCGTTGGCGGGAGCGGGCTTTTCCGGTTTGCACGTGGGTACGCTGAGGCCAAGACTGACACTTACAACCTCAAGACAGGGGATGCTGTCGTGGAATACAACGTCTACGTCTTCCATTATTAACCAGTCCTTTATACAGCATTTTTATTGTCTTTACTATATCATTCTTCTTTTGTTTTATTAGCTGCTTGGAATAATGAGAAGATTTTTGTTCTGTACTAATGGGACCACTTGTCCCTTGTGTTGATGTCCTTTTTCTTTGTGGAGATTCTTACCGTGTAATACGTAACTTTGAGAGAATACCCATTGAGGATGAAGATCAGGAAGGGCATTGGCAAGTACGGTTGGCGCCGGTGGTGGCTCCCAGTCAGGATTACGTGGCAGTAGGGGCAGCAGCCAGGTGGGTCCGTCGGTGAGGGTTCGTCGTCGATTAATATTCCTCCGAATTTAGTTCCTCCAAATGGGCAACAGTTGAACCACGAAGCTTATTCTCCTTGGACTCATGGCTATGGCAGGCCACCCTATTGATTGGTGATGGTGGTGATGACGGTGACTATTATGCCATTGCCGACGGAGGGTGGACAGTGGCGAGGTGCATAGGAAAGAGATCGAACCAGTCTAATAATTAAAGGGAAATGATGAATGTTACGAAAAAATTTTCGTGAAAAGTTTACGAATGTTAAGATATATTTTTTTTGTTAAATTATTTTTTGAATAATTGAACTAAAAAATTGCAGTGGCCACAAGCGTCTCATGTCTCATTCGTGAGAAATTTCATAAGAATTCTTTGTGATAGATAGCAACGCTTTTCTGATGTGTCATCTATATTATATAAAATATGATGTTATAATAAAATACGAGTTGTAATTTTTTTTTATGACAATAAAATAAACTTAACGGAAAATAAAACTATTATACATCATCACACATAATGTACATCATTATACATAACAGTCATCACACGTAATTTACATCATTATATATATTACACAAGTGCTGTCAGGTTTATTTATTACAGACCATTTCTTGAAACAACAAACACACTTAAATAATTACAAACATTATTTATATCAGAGTTCAAACATGCCCAAGTTTAACTAAGCGAAGACCCTCGATGGGTCCTCCTCGGGTTCCTCAAATAGGTAGGAATCATTATGACGAGTAGCCCTACGAATAGGTGTCCGGGTGACGACACTATCTTGATTTCCGTTGGGACATAATTTCTAGTGTCCCAATGTCGCCCGATATGCAATGGAAATTCAACATGAACAAAGATAGTCACACGAGAAAAATGGATCCCCGACGATGACCTACTAATACTAACAATCAGTGCCCCTCGTAAATAAGTCCTCGCTCATCGGGACTTGTCCTCCATTCTCCAGCTCCTCCGTGAAATTGTAAACGTACATATCCAAAGAAACCGGCTTCTTGACGTCATACTTGTCGAACTCTGCGATAGCTCCGATGTGAGAAGTAATTCCTCTTCTCCTTCTAGACCGTATCTTTCTCAACGTCTTCACCCAATATAAATACAATATACGATATACATACAAAGAGGTGAGATCACCTACGCCAATACCAAAGATAATAATAGCACAGAGATAATACAAACAACATATTATACCAAAAATATCATATCATGATCACAATTATGCCATCATCATAGTGTAAGAATAATAATAACCATCATGCCACTATCACTGTTTAAATCACAAAATAATTACACAAACACCATCACATAGATATAGATGCTCAATTTCATGCATGCGCACGAGACTCAATGACCTACTCCATGGAGCTAATACTCAAGTCGGAGAAATTGATCGAAAAGATCTGTCGGTACCACGTGCCTCAGACCAAGTGCTATAATTATATCTTGCACATCTAACACATACACGACAGTCTTTATCAGATCTCGATTAAGAATAGTGTCTCGGTCCGGATCATCGGTGTGTTGCATCGGTCTAACCCACGGTGCAGAAGAGCTACCAACTGCCCATTGCGAGCAACCCGCACCCCGATGCCCCCAAGGTCAACAAGTGACCTACACTACGCGTGATCGCGCACCCACTCAAGAGGTGTACGTTTCTCCTGGCAATTAGCCATATACAGTCCATCGGACCATTTTCAATGCATGTGTAATGCACCAATTACCAACCAAAGGTAAATCACATAATTTCTCATACGAGGTTCAAATACTGTTTTACGTTCGTAAAATGGATTAATGCCAATTACAGGCAAACTTCTCAATTTCCTCATACAAGTATCCATAAATTGCTTTTAACTCGTAAAGTTTACTATTAATTAATAAATAAATCATATTACCGTGTTTTTCTCGTTCGCAAAAAATATTTTTGTTACGTTTTTACGTAATATTAATGATTTGTAACATTTTCTGTTACGTTTTAAAATCGCGAAACTATTTTCTACTGTATTCTAAATTGCGTAAAAAAATAATCTTTTATTTTTAAATCGCATAGCGATTTTTCTACAACGTTTTGATCGTGTAAAATATTTAAACGCTTTATAAATCGCGTAGAAATATTTTAACGTTTTTCTAATCGCGTAACTTAAAAATTACGTTTTTGAGTTACGTAAATCATTTTTCACCGTTTTTACTCTTCATAAAATATTTCCTCACTTTAAAAATATTATTTTGAACGTTTCTTATAAAAATATAATTTCTTACATTATTCTCTTCCTATTCATAATCAAAAATCCTTTCCGTAATATATTTTCTCAAGATCACTTTTTAATCTTACAAAATCATATTTACTTGATTTAATTACTATTTCAAATTTTAAATTTCCAAACGTTTTCCAAAACCCAATAATTAAATTCTACGTTAGTAATTTTAAATTACAAACGTTTTCTTTTATATTTCTAAATCACTTCTAAAAATTAATTCTCTTTAAAGTTCAACACTATAAATCCCCTTTTTCTTTTATTTATGAAAATTCCACTTGACAACACTTTAATTCCTTTCCAAAATCCTTATTTGAAAATTCTTATATTTTATAACATCAACACATTTTTTCTAAATTATCAAAACCTTGTAAATGGCCATTGGAACCATGAAATATTTTTCTTCTAACTTAAATAAATTTCATTCTTGTTTCTACACAAAATAAATTCATGAAAATATTTACTCAAAAACCGTGTGCACTCTTTTTGTAAAACAAATCCTTTTTGTTTATTTTCTTTACTACTCAATTTATTTATAAAAATATCATTTTTGTGAACACTAAATTTGTTGGTGTCTTGGCTGAAATTTATTTTAGTTCAAGGACTAAAAATCAACTTCATTGTTCTTGAAAAATTTCAATAAAAACCCTAGTCTTGGAAGCTCAAAACCGTGACCTCCTCCATGGCCTTTGGAGCCAAAATTTTGCTTATTTCAACATACATCCATCATAATATATTCAACATATATCATCATGCATATTATAAGCATACCATATAAACAAATAAAAATTATACTAAGCATGCATACACAAGTAAATCATGCAAAGCATATCAAACATAGGCAAAAATAATTTAAAGCACATAACACACATAAATTATTACATGACCATGGATAGGAATCCTCACATGGATTCACCATCCATCAAATATAAAACCATCTCTCACCACCATGCTTTGGTTGGTGAGATGAATCTCCTCTTACCTCTTGAAGAACCACCAAAAAGCTTGTTGATTTGTGTTTTGAGCAAGATCTCCACCAACACAAGTTCTTAAACATGAAACAAATACAAGAAAATTAGTATATCAAGCTTGAATAAGAAGAACCATGGATCAAACATGGTTTAGAACATGAAAAAGAAAAGAATAAATGAAGTTTTCTTACACTTCACCAACAAAAGCTCTAGAACTTGATCTTAGTAAAAGTCCTTCAAGATGGAAGAATTAGAACTTGGTGTGAACTACAAAGGTTCTTAGAATGATGAAAGGATTCAAGAAACTAGGTTGTATGAAATTAAAAAGTGATGGAGGAGAAGGTTGGAGTGCTTGGCGAATGGTCATATTTTGGGAGAGAAAATGGAGTTTGCTTGGATTGGTTTCTTGAAACTAAGTGAAATAAGTGAAGGTGTGATAATGTGAAGTGTAAAAATGAGTTATTTGGCCTTTTGACTATGCATGGCCGTAGCATGCATTAGAGAGAAATGGAAAGTGAAGTTTGAAGAACATAAGCATTAATGATCAATAGGAAATTGTCTATACACTTGGCTTGTCTTCATTCTTTTTCTTTGGCCTAAAAAGCCTACACACTAAGTTGTCTCCTTCTCCTTGCTCTTCAAACCGTCCCCCCTCTCTTCAAACATTCAAAATGTGACAAATTGCCTAGCCATCACTTTAAACCATCCTAACCATTGATTAAAAGAATGGTTTGGATTTAAATTAGCTACTAGGTTTAGGTTATAGATGGAAGACTTCATTTGAGCCATTGGATCATCTTTGGCTTGCAATCCTAACCATTGAATGTGTCTCCAAAATGAAGGGTTAAGATTACACCTTCAAACTTTGCATCCAAGGGTCCAAAATGGTTGTAATCATTTTTGATGACCAATTCTCCACCATTGATCTAAATCCAAATCCAATGGTCATTAATGATCCATCTCCACCATTGATTAATTTTACATCCAAGGGTTGATAATGGTCATAGCCATTTATAAAATTAAATCCCTACCCTTGATTTAATTTCCATCCAACGGTTATAATTGATCCTATTTACTTTTAAGATCAAATCTCCACCGTTAATTAAATCAAGATTAATTCTCCAACGATAATTAAATTGATAGTGGATATCCAAACCACTAATGTTATCTTAACAGTATAGAATTTTATTTTTATCTTCTGTTCTAACCTCACAAATATATATATATATATATATATATATATATATATATATATATATATATTTTTTTTCGAATTAAATACAATGAGATTATTTCAAATATATTAGAAAAGTAAATTTTCTTGAAAATGAGTGTTTTTACACTGGATTCATATATATTTAGTAAGATCCCCGTTCGGATCCTGTCTCCGTCTAAACAAGACAAATTTTTCTATTCGTAGAAAAATTTTTCATTTTATGGGACCCACTTGGGCCCACGTATAGCCACAGGCCCACATACACCTTGTGGGGCCCACAACACAAGAAAAATTCCAAAATCACACATAAAATCACAAAAATTAGAAAACGCACAAATATCAAATCAAATTACGTAAATTAATTAAGACTAAACAAGAAAAATTAATTTACGTATATTTTTCTACCGAAAAATTATTATTTTCTTGACACGAGAAAATTACTCAAAACGATCAAATATACAAACAGAATATTCAAAATAACTTTACAAGATACACGTAAATCACTAAACAATTAATTTGCTAACTCAAAAATTACTATTTAATAAATAAAAAGTTTGGGGTGTTACAACTCTCCCCCTCTACAAAAGTTTCGTCCTTGAAACTTGATGAACTTGATTTCACATCCTCAGAATAAATAGGGATACTGTTTTTTTTATCTTTTCTTCTAGTTCCCATGTAGCTTCTCCGCTTACATCATCCCAAATAATTTTAACCAATGAAATTTCCTTACCTCGAAGTTGCTTTGTCTTTCGATCCTCAATCTTTACTGGAAAAGTTTCATAGGTTAAATTTTCCTTCAAATATCTTGCCTCTGCTTGATAACATGAGTAGGATCAGAAATATATTTCCGCAGTTGTGATACGTGAAATACATTGTGAAGATTTGACGAAAAGGTGGTAATGCAATCGATATGCCACCGACCTACTCGACGTAAAATTTGATACGGCCCAATAAATTTTGGAGTGAGCTTCTTAGATTTAAGCACTCGCCCAACACCCGTCATAGGCGTCACTCGCAAAAATACATGTTCACCTTCTTCAAACTCAAGAGATTTTCTCCTTTTATCAGCATAACTCTTTTGCCGAGTTTGGGCCACTCTCATTTTATCTTGAATCATCTTCACTTTCTCAGTTGTCTGTTGGACAATTTCTGGTCCTAACACAGCACTCTCACCGTCTTGATACCAACATAACGGTGTTCTGCATCGCCTCCCATATAATGCTTCATAGGGCCATCCCTATACTTGAATGGAAATTGTTGTTATATGTGAATTCTATCAATGGTAAGATTCATCCCAACCTCCATTTTGCTCCAACACACATGCTCTCAATAAATCTTCTAGAGATCGAATTGTTCTTTCTGACTGACCATCTGTTTGTGGATGGTAGCGAGCTGAGACGTAGTTTGGTTCCCATCGAGTCTTGCAAACTACTCCAAAATCTCGAAGTAAATCTCGGATCTCGATCCGAAATAATACTAGATGGTACACCATGAAGTCTGACAATCTCATTGATGTACACTTGGGCCAACCTCTCCATTGAGTATTTAATATTAACCGGCAAAAAGTGCGCCGACTTTGTAAGCCGATCCACAATTACCCAAATGGCATCATGACCCTTCCGAGTCTTTGGTAATCCCGTCACAAAATCCATTGCTATGTCATCCCATTTCCATTCAGGAATAGGCAAAGGTTGCAACATTCCCGAAGGTCTTTGGTGTTCTACCTTAGCCTTCTGACAGACTAAACAGGATGATACATACTCTGCAATATCTTTCTTCATTCCTTGCCACCAATATAATTGTTTTAAATCCTGGTACATCTTTGTGGCTCCTGGATGCATACTCAGTTTACTCCTGTGAGCTTCATCCAAAATCAATCTTCTAAGATCTGGATCATTAGGCACACAAACTCTGCCTTGAAACTTCAAAATTCCTTTAGCACCTTCGCTAAATTCCAACACTGCTCCTTGGCTCTTTGCTTCTTTTGCTTCTTGCAAATACTGGTCATTGTTTTGTCCTTCACGAATTCTATCCATCAAATCATTTGAAATGGTGATCATGTTTAAACGCATCTTGCCTGGCGTCAATTTCACAGATAATCGCATATCCCGAAATTCTTCTATCAACTCCTTCTCTTTGATCATCATAACAGAAGCACTAAGTATTTTTCTACTCAACGCATCCGCTACAACATTCGCCTTTCCGGGATGATACTTTGCAATTGAAAGTCATAATCTTTCAAAACTCTAACCAACGCCTTTGCCTCATGTTCAACTCTTTTTGGTCGATAACAGATATTTTAAACTTTTATGATCACTAAAAACAAGAACGTAGCTCCATAGAGAAAATGCCTCCAAATTTTCAAAGCAAACACCACAGTACCGCTAACTCCAAGTCATGAGTCGGATAATTCCTCTCATGATTTTTCAACTGCCTTGAAGCATAAGCCACCACTTTACGATTCTGCATAAGTACACAACCCAATCCTTGATACGAAGCATCACAATATACTTCGAAAGGTTCGTTTGGATCAGGTAGAATCAATACCGGTGAAGTAGTCAATCGTCTTTTCAACTCTTGAAAACTTTCTTCACATGCATCAGTCCACACGAACGGTTGATTCTTTCGTGTAAGTTGGGTAAGAGGTCCTACAATCTTTGAAAACCCCTCAATGAACCGTCTATAATAACCAGCTAATCCGATAAAACTACGGATTTCTGTTACAGTCTTTGGTCTTTCCCACTCCAAAACTGTCTCCACCTTGGAAGCATCAACCTCAATTCCATCCTTCGATATTACGTGTCCCAAAAATTGAACTTCGCTCAACCAAAATTCACATTTGGATAACTTGGCATATAACTTATTCTCCTTTAGAATCTGAAGAACCACTCTGAGATGTTCAAAGATGTTCCTCCTGATTTCGAGAATAGATCAAAATGTCATCAATAAAGACGACAACAAACTTATCCAAGTATGAACGAAAAATTCTATTCATGAAGTCCATGAATATGGCTGGTGCATTTGTTACACCGAATGGCATCACAAGATACTCGTAATGCCCATAGCGCGTCCGGAATGCAGTCTTGGGAATATCCTCCACTTTCACACGTATCTGGTGATATCCAGAACGTAAATCAATCTTAGAAAATATTGCGGCTCCTCGCAATTGATCCATCAGATCATCTATCCTTGGAAGTGGATATTTATTCTTAATCGTAACCTTGTTCAATTGTCGATAGTCTACACATAGACGTGAAGTTCCATCCTTCTTCTTAACCAATAAGACTGGAGCTCCCCATGGTGACACACTAGGTCTCACAAATTGCTTCTCCAATAAATCCTCCAGCTGTTTCTTCAGTTCGGCTAATTCTACCGGCGACATCCGATAGGGCGCTATAGATATCGGTCCAGCTCCAGGTACAAGATCAATGGCAAACTCGATTTCCCTTTCTGGTGGTAGTCCAGGTATATCTTCAGGAAACACTTCAGGAAATTCGTTGACCACGAAAATATCCTTCAAAACATCTTCACATTTCACCTCCAAAGAAGATAACAATAAATACCCACGATCTCCTTCTTTCAGACAAGCTTCCACTTGAGTAGCCGTTAGGAATCTAGAATCCTTAGCCTCAGGAAATACTAATGTCTTATTCGAACAATCAATAAGGATATGGTTAGAAGACAACCAATCCATTCCCAAGATTACATTAATCTTGGAAAGAGGCAAACAGATCAAATCCACATAAAAGATTCTATCTCTAATGCGAGACAGACAATTCGGGCATACTTGTTGAGGTAACTACAGCTTATCGGTAGGAGTAGCAACACTCAAATCATACGGCAAAGTAGTCACAAATCAATCCCAAACGCTTAACACAATCACATGCAATGAAAGAATGTGTTGCTCCTGAATCATAAAGTATGGTTAATGGATTACCTTCAATAGCACCCTCCTCCATTATCAAGTCCTCAGATTTAGCGGCTTCCTCTCCGCTCATTGTATAAACACGACCACCCACCTGTGGTCCGCAAGCGTCGGACGTTTCCCACAGAGGTTTCCTTCTTTATCGATCACACTTTTGAGAAATGTCCAAGCTTTCCACACTTAAAACAAACAACTTCCTTATGTTGACAATCCTTCGTGAGATGATCTTTCCCACATTTGAAACATCGAATAGGAGTCCCAAGCTTGACTTGCTTTATTATTGCTAGAACTTCCTCCCACAAATTGCTTCTTGATCTGACCTCCTGCCGGTTTCACATACGGCTTTTGCTGAGAGCGATTTGCTTGTTTATTCTTCCCTTTTTGGAACCTTGCAGGTCCAAAATTCTTATTCCTTGCCGCTCGCTAATAATCAATCTCTTTAACTTTACGACATTTTTCAATCAAAGTTGGAAATTGATTAATCTCCAACATCGACACAGCTCTCTTAATATCCATCTTGAATCCTTCCTCAAATTTCCTGCATTTCCAGCCCTCATCTGGGTTCATCTGTAAATATCTTGAAAACTGAGATAGACTTTCAAATTTTGCCGCATATTCACTTATGGACATCAATCCTTGTTGTAAACTGAGAAACTCCATTTCCTTCATATGCCTCACACTTGCTGGAAAATATTTCTCCAGAAATCTTTGCTTAAAAAGTTGCCATGTCACCATCCTTCCTTCAGCTTCCAGCAGTCTTCTAACTCCTGCCCACCAACGTTCACCATCTCCTACCAGCATAAATGTTGCCAACGTAAGCTTCCGTTCATCAGCACATCCCATACCATCAAATATCTTTTCAAGTTCTCGGATCCAAAGTTCACTTTCTCCTGATCAAACTCTCCATGAAACTTCGGTGGATTATTCCTTCAAACTCCGATAAACTGTGCACATTTTCATTAGCCCGTTGATTTTGTTGTGCAACCACTTCCGCCATTCTTTGCATAGCTGCTACAGCTGCAGCCATGTTCACATTATCATTCCCATTCAGTTCCATATCAGTGCTAGTATTTCCACGTCCACGTTCTCGTCCAGTCATTACTTTTTCTACTCAAACTGAACAATACAAGGAAAGCAAGGTCAATCTTCAAACAATATTGTTTCTTTTCAGAAAACAATAACAGAGAATCACACAACACAAACAAGACAGACCTAACCACAACCCCAAAAGACTCTAACTTGGGCTCTGATACCAACTAGTGTAACACCCACCGTAGGGTGCCACATTTATGTTACTTTATTACCAAATTACCCCAAGTTATAAAATATGATGTTATAATAAAATACGAGTTGTAATTTTTTTTTATGACAATAAAATAAACTTAGCGGAAAATAAAACTATTATACATCATCACACAGAATGTACATCATTATACATAACAGTCATCACACGTAATTTACATCATTATACATATTACACAAGTGCTGTCAGGTTTATTTATTACAGACCATTTCTTGAAACAACAAACACACTTAAATAATTACACACATTATTTATATCTGAGTTCAACCATGCCCAAGTTTAACTAAGCAGAAGACCCCTCAGATGGGTCCTCCTCGGGTTCCTCAGCAGGTAGGAATCCGTTATGACGAGTAGCCCTACGAACAAGTGTCCGGGCCGACGACACTATACTGATTTCCATTGGGACATAATTTCTAGTGTCCCAATGTCGCCTGATATGCAACGAAAATTCAACATGAACAAAGATAGTCACACAGAAAAATGGATCCCCACGATACAACCTACTAATACTAACAGTCAGTACCCCTCGTAAATAAGTCCTCGCTCATCGGGACTTGTCCTCCATTCTCCACTCCTCCTCTGAAATTGTAAACGTACATATCCAAAGAAACCGGGCTCTTGACGTCATAATTGTCGAACTCTGCGGTTCCCGATGTGAGAAGTAATTCCTCTTCTCCTTCTAGTACCGTATCTTTCTCAACGTCTTCACCCAATATAAATACAATATACAGATGTACATACAAAGAGGTGAGATCACCTACGCCAATACCAGCATAATAGCACAGAGATAATACAAACAACATATTATACCAAAAATATCATATCATGATCACAATTATGCCATCATCATAGTGTAAGAATAATAATAACCATCATGTCACTATCACTGTTTAAATCACAAAATAATTACACAAACATCTTCACATAGATATAGATGCTCAGTGTCATGCATGCGCACGTAGACTCAATGACCTACTCCATGGAGCTAATACTCAAGTCGGAGAAATTGATCGAAAAGATATGTCGGTACCACGTGCCTCAGACCAAGTGCTATAATTATATCTTGCACATCTAGCACATACACGACAGTCTTTATCAGATCTCGATTAAGAATAGTGTCTCGGTCCGGATCATCGGTGTGTTGCATCGGTCTAACCCACGATGCGAGAAGAGCTACCAACCGCCCATTGCGAGCAACCCGCACCCCGATGCCCCCAAGGTCAACAAGTGACCTACACTACGCGTATCGCACCCACTCAAGAGGTGTACGTTTCTCCTGGCAATTAGCCATATACATCCATCGGACCATTTTCAATGCATGTGTAATGCACCAATTACCAACCAAAGGTAAATCACATAATTTCTCATACGAGGTTCAAATACTGTTTTACGTTCGTAAAATGGATTAATGCCAATTACAGGCAAACTTCTCAATTTCCTGTACAGTATCCATAAATTGCTTTTAACTGTAAAGTTTACTATATAATTAACAGCTAAATCATATTACCGTGTTTTTCTCGTTCGCAAAATATTTTTGTTACGTTTTTACGTAATATTAATGATTTGTAACATTTTCTGTTACGTTTTAAAATCGCGAAACTATTTTCTACTGTATTCTAAATTGCGTAAAAAAATAATCTTTTATTTTTAAATCGCATAGCGATTTTTCTACAACGTTTTGATCGTGTAAAATATTTAAACGCTTTATAAATCGCGTAGAAATATTTTAACGTTTTTCTAATCGCGTAACTTAAAAATTACGTTTTTGAGTTACGTAAATCATTTTTCACCGTTTTTACTCTTCATAAAATATTTCCTCACTTTAAAAATATTATTTTGAACGTTTCTTATAAAAATATAATTTCTTACATTATTCTCTTCCTATTCATAATCAAAAATCCTTTCCGTAATATATTTTCTCAAGATCACTTTTTAATCTTACAAAATCATATTTACTTGATTTAATTACTATTTCAAATTTTAAATTTCCAAACGTTTTCCAAAACCCAATAATTAAATTCTACGTTAGTAATTTTAAATTACAAACGCTTTTTTTATATTTCTAAATCACTTCTAAAATTAATTCTCTTTAAAGTTCAACACTATAAATCCCCTTTTTCTTTTATTTATGAAAATTCCACTTGACAACACTTTAATTCCTTTCCAAAATCCTTATTTGAAAATTCTTATATTTTATAACATCAACACATTTTTTCTAAATTATCAAAACCTTGTAAATGGCCATTGGAACCATGAAATATTTTTCTTCTAACTTAAATAAATTTCATTTTTGTTTCTACACAAAATAAATTCATGAAAATATTTACTCAAAAACCGTGTGCACTCTTTTTGTAAAACAAGTCCTTTTTGTTTATTTTCTTTACTACTCAATTTATTTATAAAAATATCATTTTTGTGAACACTAAATTTGTTGGTGTCTTGACTGAAATTTATTTTAGTTCAAGGACTAAAAATCAACTTCATTGTTCTTGAAAAATTTAAATAAAAACCCTAGTCTTGGAAGCTCAAAACCGTGACCTCCTCCATGGCCTTTGGAGCCAAAATTTTGCTTATTTCAACATACATCCATCATAATATATCCAACATATATCATCATGCATATTATAAGCATACCATATAAACAAATAAAAATTATACTAAGCATGCATACACAAGTAAATCATGCAAAGCATATCAAACATAGGCAAAAATAATTTAAAGCACATAACACACATAAATTATTACATGACCATGGATAGGAATCCTCACATGGATTCACCATCCATCAAATATAAAACCATCTCTCACCACCATGCTTGGTTGGTGAGATGAATCTCCCTCTTACCTTTTGAAGAACCACCAAAAAGCTTGTTGATTTGTGTTTTGAGCAAGATCTCCACCAACACAAGTTCTTAAACATGAAACAAATACAAGAAAATTAGTATATCAAGCTTGAATAAGAAGAACCATGGATCAAACATGGTTTAGAACATGAAAAAGAAAATAATAAATGAAGTTTTCTTACACTTCACTAACAAAAGCTCTAGAACTTGATCTTAGTAAAAGTCCTTCAAGATGGAAGAATTAGAACTTGGTGTGAACTACAAAGGTTCTTAGAATGATGAAAGGATTCAAGAAACTAGGTTGCATGAAATTAAAAAGTGATGGAGGAGAAGGTTGGAGTGCTTGGCCGAATGGTCATATTTTAGGAGAGAAATGGAGTTTGCTTGGATTGGTTTCTTGAAACTAAGTGAAATAAGTGAAGGTGTGATAATGTGAAGTGTAAAAATGAGTTATTTGGTCTTTTGGACTATGCATGGCCGTAGCATGCATTAGAGAGAAATGGAAAGTGAAGTTTGAAGAACATAAGCATTAATGATCAATAGGAAATTGTCTATACACTTGGCTTGTCTTCATTCTTTTTCTTTGGCCTAAAAAGCTACACTAAGTTGTCTCCTTTCCTCCTTGCTCTTCAAACCGTCCCCCTCTCTTCAAACATTCAAAATGTGACAAATTGCTAGCCATCACTTTAAACCATCCTAACCATTGATTAAAAGAATGGTTTGGATTTAAATTATTATACTTAGGTTTAGGTTATAGATGGAAGACTTCATTTGAGCCATTGGATCATCTTTGGCTTGCAATCCTAACCATTGAATGTGTCTCCAAAATGAAGGGTTAAGATTACACCTTCAAACTTTGCATCCAAGGGTCCAAAATGGTTGTAATCATTTTTGATGACTAATTCTCTACCATTGATCTAAATCCAAATCCAATGGTCATTAATGATCCATCTCCACCATTGATTAATTTTACATCCAAGGGTTGATAATGGTCATAGCCATTTATAAAATTAAATCCCTACCCTTGATTTAATTTCCATCCAACGGTTATAATTGATCCTATTTACTTTTAAGATCAAATCTCCACCGTTAATTAAATCAAGATTAATTCTCCAACGATAATTAAATTGATAGTGGATATCCAAACCACTAATGTTATCTTAACAAGATAGAATTTTATTTTTATCTTCTGTTCTAACCTCACAAATATATATATATATATATATATATATTATATATATATATATTATATATATTAAATACAAAGACAAAGATACAAGATAAAAAATTTCTAAAATCAAGCTTTCCTGATTGGCTTCGGGTTTAGTAAGATCCCCTGTCTCTGTCTAAACAATACAAATTTTTCTATTCGTAAAAAATTTTTTTCATTTTATGGACCCACCTTGGGCCCACGTATAGCCACCTGGGCCCACATACACCTTGTGGGGCCCACAACACATTAAAAATTCCAAAATCACACATAAAATCACAAAAATTAGAAAACGCACAAATATCAAATCAAATTACGTAAATTAATTAAGACTAAACAGGAAAAATTAATTTACGTATATTTTTCCTACCAAAATTATTATTTTCGACACGAAGCAAATTAATCAAAACGATCAAATATACAAACAGAATATTCAAAATAACTTTACAAGATCTGAAATCACTAAACAAGGTAAAATTGCATTAATCACAAAATTCTTGTTTAATAAATAAAAAGTTTGGGGTGTTACAGATTTAGTTACACTAAATGTAACGAAAGTTCCTTTAATCCTATATCAATCTAGTCAATGGGCTAGATTGTTAGGAATACCCCATTATGTGATAGCAATATTTAAGCGCATAAGGTGTATACATTTATAGGGTAGCATATGTAGCCCAAGTGGGAGATTGTTGAAAATATTCAACATGTGTGGGTTCACATATGTATCTAATAATATTGTATGGCTATTTTAAAAGTATAGTCCAAAATTAATTGTGATCTAACAAGGTTAAAGTTGGACTCAAGGGTATTAAATTGTCATGAAATTTTTATGTGTAGATATCATTAGGTGATTTCTAATTTGATGAGGGGCCAAATTAGAAATAAAAGAAATATTATAATAACTGATAATTATCAGTTATTATAACAGGGGTTATGGTCCCCATTTGTATGTATTGTTTGGTTTCTCCATATAACCTTTCTACAGAGAAAAAACACACCAAAATACATATCAAGTGGAAGATCTTCAAACCCTGATATCTCTTTGAAGAATTGCTATGGATCAAGGTACGCTCCGCTCTTGTGTTCTCTTACATCTTTCTCTTTGAATCTAAATGGAGAATGGTTAAAACTTTTGGGCTTGATCTATATTGATTTTTGATATTTCTCTATATGAATATTTCAAGAATTCAAACCAAAAAGTGGTATCAGAGCCATCTCCTTTTTTGGATTCTTTGAGAAATTCCAGATTTTGAACTTTTGGAGAAAAGTTTGCTATATTAGGGTTCTAAAGTTTTCTAATTTTACTCATATGAAAGTTACGATTTTGGTGGTTTTACGCTAATTAGTTTACGGTTTGAAAGAAATTTTCTTTACGATGAATCAAATTTCATTTGAAATTTCCTTTCCGTGTTGTTACGTGAAATTTTTCATCACATGAAATCACCCAAATTTCCATCACGTGAAATTCTATGTTGTTGCAATTGTCTGGATATGAAATATATATATATGCAAAATTGATTGGATCATTGCTTACTTTTGTCTAGATATGATATACATATATATATATATATATATATATGATGAAATGTTCATCTTTTGATATATATTGGCATATATTGTTCGGATATGAATATATATATATATATATATATATATATATATATATATATATATATATATATATATATATATATATATATATAAGCAATTTATAAAGCAAATTCTGGAACAACACTTTAGACCATGTGATTTAAATATATATTTTGAAGCGTTTGGGTTTAAATAATAGATGTTCCTTGAAGTAATTTTTGGACCATGTAATTTATATATATATTGAAAGATATTTAATTTTGACATCTTCTGATATATGATGTATATTGATTGGATCAAGATGTGGGTGTTGACCCCATGAACAAAGGCACTGATTTTTTAAATTTTTAAATGATATTGAAATGATATTTAATTTGGACATCTTTTGGCTTAGATCAGTGTAAGTTTTTTTTGACTTACACTCATTTTTAATCATTAGATTCACTTTTATTTAATAATTGAGATTATTTCATTAAAAGTAACCATTAGATGAAAATAGATCTAATGATTGAAAATAAGTGTAAGTTAAAAAAAAAGTTACACCGATATAAGATCTCTTTTCATATTCATCTTTATATATTCATATATATATAAACATAATTTTAAATATGTTAAATGTTGATTTGTATATTTAAAGTGAACAAATTTCACTCAAAAATTTTTTATATTGTAATACGCATTAGAGCGATACATAATTTATGTCATTTTGGTTATGCTGATTTACCAATTAATATATTGAAAGGGGCCTTTGATATTATTATTTTAATTTCATTATTTAATTTCTGTGTAGAAATTGGTCTAATTTTTTATTAGAAACCTATAAATATAATATATATTTTAAGAATGTTAAAAAAATTGAATTTTAATAAGAACAATTGTTAAAAAACTAAAATATTTTTTTATTAAAAAGTATTTTTTAATTTTAATACATTAAATATCTTATTTTTATTTAAAAAATTTTATGTTATCTTCTTTAACAGAAATTTTATTAATACCAGATTATAAAAAATATTATAAATAATTAATTACTACTATTGTCATATTTGTGTAAAAAGAAGAAAGTAATAATGTCATATCAATAAAGAAACCCAACGAACTCATAAATCACAATCTCCTTTTAAAAAATATATGTTTGAATTTTAATTATCTAAATCTTTTAAGGTTACGTTGCAAAAAAATATTATTATAATTATCTTATTCTCAGTGTAAATGGCCTCCCTTTAACTCATGAAAATGAATTAGTCGAACTATTTCAATAGAAGTTAATCCAAACATCACTACTTATTTATATTTTTTTAAAAAAAAAAAAACTTAAAAGCTGGCTAACCACCAAAAAAGAAAAGGAGATTCCAGAGTGTAGGGTACAAAAGCTCTTGGTCAATAAATTTGTGTCAAAACCTCTGCAAAGTTCATTGAAGTTGTTCACGTTATTCTAGCAGGTAAATCACTCCAAAAACCTTCCAAAGTTCCACCTTATAAATAGTTTATCATACTCTTGACACATTCCAAGAATTCTCTCTTCTCTCATAGCTATTAGCCTTCTTAATTACTTCCCCTAATCTCCACCACCACCATGGCCAAAACCAAAACCCTTTTCTCCATTTTCATTTTTCTTTCCCTCACCCTCACCCTCCTCTGTTCCTCCCTTGCAGCCGCCAAAGACCCTCGTTTCGATAGAAGCATCTCTCCAACATCTCTGGGTCTCCAGAAGGAGAAGCTCAGCCACCTTCACTTCTACTTCCATGACATTGTCAGCGGCCCAAAGCCCACCGCCGTGAGGGTCGCCGAGGCCCAAATTACCAACAAATCCCCCACGCTCTTCGGGCTCGTGGTGATGATCGACGACCCGTTGACCGTGGGGCCTGAACCGGGTTCCAAACTCGTAGGAAAGGCCCAAGGGATCTACGCCTCAGCGGCCCAGGACGAGACGGGGCTGTTGATGGTGATAAACTTCGCGTTCACGGAAGGGAAGTATAACGGCAGCACCATCAGCGTGTTGGGGCGGAACAAGGTGTTATCCGCCGTGAGGGAGATGCCGATCGTTGGCGGGAGCGGGCTTTTCCGGTTTGCACGTGGGTACGCTGAGGCCAAGACTCACACTTTGAATTTCAAGACAGGGGATGCTGTCGTGGAATATAACGTCTACGTCTTCCATTATTAACCAGTGCTTTATACAGCATCCCTCTCTCTTTGTTTTGTTTATTGTCTTTACTATCTCCTTCTTCTTTTGTTGGTAGAGAAATTATTCGCTGCTTGAAATAACGAGAAGATTTTTGTTCTGTACTAATGGGATCACTTGTCCCTTGTGTTGATGCCCTTTTTCTTTGTGGAGATCCTTACCGTGTAATACGTAACTTTCAAATTAATGCAGATTTTTCACTTTAATGAAGGCTCATGATAATATACAGATGTTTTTTTTTTTTGGTATAAGGCTCCATGAGCCTAGAGGAGGCCCACCACTGCATTGGAACCTAGAGATGCCTCACACGGGGTCCCAATGTAGGGGGGGTGGGGGCCAATCGGGGAGGGGTGTGGCATTGGGGGAATCAAACTTGTATCTCCTTCTGCACAAGGCAACACAGGATGCCATTTGAGCCATAGCTCGTTGGCTACTTTGCAGATGTTGAGCATGAACTCAATAATGCTAGTTACTTGAAGTCGTTTATGGGACAAATTAATTACTTAAATGTAATTTAATTTGATGATAAAGTTTTGATATTTAATAATATATGTAGTTGGATTTGTTTAGATCAATTTAACGCTAGTTCCTAGAAGTGATCATTGAGGTAGCATTTAAAAAGTTCAGTATTTCGTTTTTTGTTGGGTACGATGTTCAGTTCAGTGTTCTATTTATAATTTAATTACGTCTATAATAATGTGGACATTAGGTGTGCTTTGTCTTCGAGCATCGACATGGTTGCATAGTACGTCTTTGACTCGTTGTCTGTCCACTTGTTAATGTCAACGAAATACTAATATTTTAAAATAATAGAAGTACAAATATTTGATATGTATTATATTAGATATTTTTTATTTAAATTTGTATTTTTTTTGTTAATGTCCTACAATTTAATTACTTACCTTATGTGCTTTTTTTTTCAATTTATTCTTTGTTATTTAGAGGAATTTATTCTTTATTAATGCAAATTAATTTTTGATAAATTTCAATGAAATCAATTGATTCATAATACCGATCTCAACTACCAAATTAAAGATTGTCAATTATTTTTTATAGTAGTAAGTAACGTTGTGTAACATGTTGAATGCCAAATATTAGGAATGTCCACATCATGTACCTAACATTAAATTTAGAGTAATATAATAATACTTAACATCAAATGCAACCTCAATGATCACACTTCTGCTTCTCACACAAAACAAATTGAATACAGCCACTAAATAATATATTAAAAGTATCAGATCCTCTTATGTGATAGGAGAGATCTTGTTAATTTTCACTTATAAAAATAATAAATATTGCAAGTGATATGTTATACAAAAAATATTACATGTGATATATAAATTTAAGTATGTATTTTTAATTAACAGAATCTTTTTTTGTTTTTAACTAATAGGAAGATCTCAATTCATATTAAAATAAAAGCCCTTTTCTATTCTATGAAAAGTGAAAAGGCCATTTCGACTTTCGTATATATTGGGTTTTGATGGAGTGCCGTCTCCAACTGGCGATTTTTGTATATACTAAGGTGGGAATGCAAGGCATGGGTCGTTTATCCTTCTAGAATAATCGAATATTTAGTTCAGTCAATTATTAACAGTAACACCACAACGAAAATGTAGAAAAATAAGGGAATGCTAGATGAGCTCGCTATATTATTATAGCTTACAAACGAACGTGACGAGCCATTTGGACTTTTTTGTTTTTTTTTTTTGGGTGGTGAAGAGGTATGGGACCCTTGATTGACAATGGATTAGTTAATAACGCACTTCTGCTATAATCGATCAGTAAACTCCCGCATGGTTCGCACAAAAAGAAAAAAAAAAGTAAACTGCCACATGGTTGTATAGTTGGCATCGATAATGGAGTAGTGTTTGACTTTTTGTCATTTTGTTTATTTTTGGTGGTTTGTGATGTAAGATACGTACTCGTGGGTAGAGATGATAAAGTGGATTAATTCGTTCCATTCGATTTATTTTGTATTTAATTCTTAAAAATATAAGGTTGGGTGGGTTAGTTTGTTTTAAAAAATGAGTTAGAAAAGTCAATCCATCTCGTTTAGTGCGGGTTAGTGAATTGATAGGTTGATTTGTATAAATGAAAAAAAAAAAAAAAAAAATAAGTGAGTTGATTAAAAAAATAAAATAAAATATATAAAAAAATTAAAAAAAAATTATAAAAATTAAAAAATAAAAAAATTATAATTTATAGAGATTAAAAAAAAAAAAAAAAAAATAAATTTAGTATAAATCACACCTATAAAAATATCACAAACATAAATAATAAGTTAATTTATATACTTTTTAAAAAAACTCAACTCGATAGATCAATGAAGCACTGTCAAAATCTTAACTTCGCGGGTTATGCGAAACGGATTATGCGAGTTAAAAATTAAAAATGAATTAAAATCTTGAACTTAACTCATAAAAAAATAACAAATTGACAGACCAACCCAACGAGTTAAACCTATTTTACTACCTCTACTTGTGAGTGTGTTGCGATAAGCGTTTTAACTTTCAAAAGAATCTGCAATTTTAAGTTGCAAAATCTGAAAAGAGAAAAGTTACTAAAAAAATATTTACCAAAAAAAAAAGTTACTAAAAAAATGACAATCTAATTTAGTGAAACTAGAAGAAAATTAATAAATTGAGATCAATTTCCTTCCAATGTAGTAATAATAAACTAATTTGATCCTATTTTTAAGAATTAAAAAAAAAAATATTAGTGTCTACAGTCTACCTTTAAAGTAACGTGTTAAAAAATTACAATAATATTTATTATTTATTTAAAATATTAAATATTCTTTAAATTTTAAAGTATTAAAAATTTGTATTTTTAATATGTATTTGAATAACACACATTAACAAAAAAAAAAAAAGTAATGCCATACGCGAGAGGTTACACATCTCGGATGACCCGACTCCCTTGTAATGTGAAATGTTCTTGTTTTAAATAAAATATAAATTAAAAATTTGTGGGACCTTTGCCTCGCATTGTGGCTATCCGGGATGCATCCCGACTCCTACCATCCGGGCCACTTAGCATTATCCTTAACAAAAACCCAAAAGGTAAATATTATCCCTAGAAAAAACTTGCCTGTCATGATATAGCCGAATGACTTGACTTCATACATGGAATTTACATGTCATCTCTTTCCGTTTTCTCCTATCCTCCAACTGAACACATGATGTTACCTTTCTGCTTTATTAAATCTCAATCACAATATCAATCTCCATAGTGTCATTTACAAAAATGATGAATGCTCCTTTCCTGAAAGAGAATGGAAAAATACTCCCAATCTTCATTGCAAAATCACTTGTAGATTCTTGGTTCTATATCCTATACTCCTGTGTATTTTTTTATTTTTTATTTCTTGTTTGCCACCAAAATCAGGAGCACAAGGGAGAGGGAAATCAGATGGGGATTGGCCATATGTAAATAATGCGGTGAGACTTGAGAGCACACAGGCTAAGGGAGATTTGAACCAAAAATTTCTCTTCCATCACCAATTGCACCCTCAACAGCAAAACCATGTTCCATTATTTGGGTTATTTCTTTTTTTTAAAAAAAAATTGCCCTGTTTTCCATGAAAGGAAAAAGAAAAGCTATGAATGAGAAGGGAGATGATTCTTTAACTTTTTTTATATATAATTTGTTTAAAAATAATAATTATACGCAATGACATACGATCAAAACTTAAATAACTTGGCTTATGTGGCAAGCCAAATTTGGTAATTGTCTGGCTGCATGCGTTGCAGCGTGCATTAAAAAAAAAAAGGGCAGCACGGGGCAAACGGCATAGTAAACGATTCTTATTGAAAAAATTAACAAACATAATTTTTTTAAATTATTTTTTCTCAAATTATTTTTATATTACTCTTTATATTATTAATTATTTTTTTATTTTTTTTATTTATTATTTAATTGTAATTATTAAAAAATATAATAAAAAATAATATAAAAACATCATTTTTCTAAAAAAAAGTCAAGATCGTTAGATTGACAATGACAAGTGCCGTGCTGCACTATGGTCATCTTTGAATAAAAAAAAATGTAAATGCGAAGAGGACAGGGACTGTAAAAACTAATTAAAACACATTGTTGCTCAGATTTGAGAACATTGACGTTCATCAATCATCACTCATGCGTCACACGAGCCACACCTTCAAATCTCGAGTTGCATAACTCGCATGACCCACGTTGGAATGTTGGAGTCCGACTTTGAAATTTGGCAATTTCTTTTAGCTCGTTTTATACTTGTTCTTTTTTTTTTTTTTTTGTAATAGCTCGTGTTATACATTAATACAGCAATATCGACTTCATAAGATACTTTCCCTTCTTGGTTCTTAATTATGTTTTTTTCCTTTGTTGGGCTCGCCTTGAATATTTCAATTGAAGGCGAAAGCCCAAGTGCTTACAGAAATATTGTAGTCTACATGAGCTTAGACCTTTGGTTTTGCCCCCGTGTTTGTTTATATTCTCTCAACAGCGAGCAGCATTAAAGCATTTAACTGTTTATCGGGCTTAAGCATTCCATTGTGCGCCAAAGCCCAAAGGCAATAGTGTTTCGTTTTTAGGATGATGTTATTTTAAATTAAGTTTATTTTTAAAATAAACAAATAAAAGTGTATTTATTGTTAAATTGAAATGAATTAAATTATGATATATTTTAAATTAAATTAAGTGTCTTCTTTTTATTTTTGGAATGAAATCAAATATCTTACTTACTCAATTTAGATGAATTTTTTTCCATGTTTTAAACTCTAATTCGTTGGTTCGACATTTGTGTGGAACTTTGGATGTGGAGGAACAGTGCCGTGGTCAGTTTTCTTGACTTGATCTCTTATTGTATGAGTATTATTGTTTTTTTTATATGTTTTATTGTGTTTCTAATCGAATAGGCTGGCTCAGGTATTGGTGGTATGCCTAGTGCAGTTCATGGTTTGAATACATGTGATTTTAGATTCTTTTGTTTCTACTCTATAGTATACCTTGAGTTTAAATTTCATCCATCCTTAGGTTTGCAGCCGTGCAGGTCATTCACTTGTAAAAATCTTTTTAACAAGAAGTTAAACAGGTGGAGTTATATACTTTACTTATATTAATGCACAATTTAGTCGATCAAAATTAAACAGATGTACCTCATCTTGTGAAGATGCTTAATAATCTTAGTTGGGGTACGCATGTAGACTTTGATTTTTGAGTTTCCTTTACATGCAAATTGCAATTACTGCACTTTAATGACCTTTGCAGTGTTGTTGGTGCCTGGACTAGAACTAGAAATATCGTAGAACTCGCTGTCATCTTCTCTATGCTTTAAATATCTTTTTTTTTTTTCTAAAAAAAAAAATAGCAGGGTAGATAAGTCATAGAAGTTGTTCATATAATTCTCTAGCTAACTCTTATTTCTTTTCTCCTTTAATCGTTAATAGCTCCTTCCATTGCTGATATTTTCAGGAGCCAAGAGATGCATTTAGAGGTAACTTACATGCCGATTTATTTGGTATACTTAAGCTAGGGGCCTAGGGCTTTGAATTTGAATAATGAAACCTATAACTGAATGTTTGATACTTTCAAACACTTATTAAATAGCATTATTAGCAAACAACTAAACAAAAAAGAAGTGTTAGGTCATGCCCCTTTCTTTCTTTCTATTGTTTTTATGGTCACTGGAACTGGAAGGGCTCAATTATGATACCTTTGTCATTGTCTCTAAAATGATTAATATCATGTTTAGATTATAATTTGTAAATCATGATTTAACCTAATAGAAAATTAATTTTTTTTACTTTCACTCAAATTATAGTTTGAGACCCAAAATCATGTTAAGCACAATCTCACCATGATTGTGCTAAACATGTTTTGTTAATGAAATTCAGATTGTGTAAACATGCTATAAATAGTTGTCTTATTGGTTGTTGAACTTGAAGATAGAAATATTGTCCTACCAGATGATTGAAAATGAAGACAAAACAACCAGTTCAAAGGGGTAGCAGTTGTTTCTGCTGAGAAGGGAGCATTTTAATAAGAATAATGATACTCGTATAAATACACTCATTATATACTCTCATACAATATAAGCAGTTAGATAACACGCTAATCCTATTTAACTTTTTTCTTATCAATAGTTCAAATTGTATACAATTTTTATATACTCTGTGCAAGTATTTTGTTTTTAAATAATGTTGTTAGTTTATAATTTTTAAATATATGTGATGGCATGACAGATCTCTTAAAAATATCAAGATTTTGAAAATTAAATTAATCATTGAATCAATTGAATATAATTAATTATAAATAATTAATTTATACAATAAATTATTTTAAATATATATAAATTTGTATACATATATTATTTAGAATTTAGTTGTTATATATATATATATATATATATATATATATATATATATATATATATATAAAATAAATTATTGTAATAGATAAAATAAATAAATTTTAATTATTAGATTTTATATAAATAATTAAAATTATAATATAAATATATATAAATTTTTTAAATGATCATATAATTTTTAAATAATTTTTAATTTTAATTATTTATATATAATTATATGATCAAAATTTATTTTTTTATTTTTTTATAATAAAAACTTCTAACATTAAATATCCCAATATATATTAATTATTAGAGGTTAAGTACAGTACGCCACTTTTGTTATTAAATTGCAAAAAGAGACAAAGCTAATTGACTAACTCTGCTCCACATCAAATATTTGAAACATCACTGATCTGCAGAATACTTATAAAAGTTAAGATTCTGTGTGTGTTTGATTTAGTTGTGAAAATTTTGATTATTTTAATAATTAATTATTGTATAAAATTTTTTTGTTATAATTAATTATAATCGATTTATTTTTATGTTTGGATATATTAGTGAAAAGTAATTTTAAATTAATCTATTTCATTTAGTTGATATAAAAAAATTATTTTTATGCATTAAATTATCAAAATAGATATATAATAATTAAAAAATTATTTAATTGAGACAAATGATATTTACATATCAAAATATAAAGAATAATCTATAAGATAGAATCATAAGTTTCAATCTTCAGCATTATAAAAATTAGTTTCAAAAAGTTTTTATTTTACATTGAATTTCGTACAAAAGCTGAAGTTGATTTTGACAAACATGATTAAACATTGTTGAAACAGTTTTTTTCTCCAAAAAAACTAAGTTAAACTTAAAAAAGCTCAACCAAACACACACTTAATTCCTGTTTTACATGACTTAGCCGAGAATATATAGATGAACTCCAATTTTATCATGTTTTATCTCAAATAAAAAAATATAAAAAATTGATAACCAAATAAAAAAATAAATAAGAAAAAATATAACTTCTCAAATAAGTAAAAATAATAATAAAAATACTTTATACAATTAAAAAAACTTTTTCATCTTTTAAAAAGAAGAATATTTCATTATTTTTTAATACAATACTGATATGTTTATATACATCGATAATATATATTTAAATATTAAAAATTTAATAAATTAGAATATTGATATAAATTCATTAAAAAATAATAATAATATTAAAATACATAGACAAAAAAAACAAAAAATATAAATAAAATAAAACAGATAAAAATTAAATTAACAAAAAATAATAATTTATATAAATATTTTTTTTAATTTTATAATATTTCATCACATTTTGTAATTTTGAGGTTATATTTACTTAAAGTACAAAAACTTTCTTTTCAAGTATATTTTAAAATTAAAATATTTTAATTTTATAAATATTTTTTAAAATATATAAATTGTTTTATAATATTATGTATTTAAAATTTTTAGTATTTATATTAAAATGAATTTTTTAATAAAAATATTATGTATTTTTAAATTAAATTTTTATTTATTTATTTTAATAAATACAAATCTAATTATTATAAAAGTTAAGAGTTGGGTGCCGTTTTACATCTCTCGTTGTCTTGTATTGGCATGTAAACGTGGGCCAAGGCAATCGTTAAACGTGGCTCAATCATGGTTAGTTATCGGGCTTCGTCTTTTTTTTTTTTTTTTCAAAGGAAAATGATGTTTCTCATTAATTAGATTTCGTGAAATGATTCATGATAGGAACGAAACAACTACCGCTTTATTAAATAATTATTATTATTTTTAATTTATAATTATTATTTTTTTTACTTAACATGATTGATTGTTAGTTTATTCGTGATATATTCCATGAAATACGTTCGTGAATTATAGCAATGCTCTTTTTCAAAACTTCTAGATGATATTGTTAATAGGTAGTATCTGGGAATTTTGCTCAACCATTCAACTCATCAAACTGGTACTGGTTAGGCGGCTTAAGACCAATTTATTGGTTTTTGATCATGCCGGTTTTTGTGGCATAACCGAACAAGTTATCGTTGTAAAAATAATAAAAAATAAGATAGATAAATAATTAAAATTAAAATAATATAAATAAATAATTTATTAGAGATATTAGTTTGAGATATATAAATGTATTGAATTTAAGAATATTTCACCATTACAAATAAATTATTTAATACAAATAATCTTATATAATAAATATTCTACAGAATACAACAATTACTTTATATTAATTTTTTACAAAATAATAAAGACACAAAAATAACTCGTTACGGTAATTTAAGAAGAATAGTGTATTTAAGAATTAATATTACGTATGAGATCGATTTCTTTGTGAAAATGAACAAAAAGCGAGAACTTTTGGAGTGCCTCCTCAAATTAAATTATGAAAATTATTCGGTTTGTGTCATAAGCCTTTCACCACTATTTATTATGACCATTTATTTACATTAATTCGTTGTTTTGAATGTTGCTCCATGAGTTTGAAGGAAATATTTTAGTGGATGGTTCTTCAAGCATGGGTGGGACGTCATTGGTGTACAAAGATGAGAACTTTCGAGATTAATTGTTGATCAAATTAATTTTGGATTTGTAGAAGTTGTATTTGAAAACAATCACACGTTCACTTTGGTAAAGCACGAAAGCTATATTATCCATGAAGGAGTCAAAGTTGTCATTTTTTTACGTTGAAGTTTGTTATAAGTTAACAAAGCAAAAAAATAATAATAATAACAAAACTTAACGTATAAATAGTTGATAGAAATTAGAAAGAGAAAGATAAGATAAAAAATTAACTGACTTTAAAAAAAATTAAAATAATAATAAAATACAACAGTTATATGATCGGTTCTCAATTCAATCAGTTGAATTGACCAGTATAGTTCAATTTTTAGAAACTTGAAAAATATCAATTTCTTGTTAAAGGCTCTCAATTATTTTATTTTTTGACCTACCTCAGTTATTTTATATATAGAAAAGCTCTAACTTGGTAAAGAATTTGTTATTTGCAGTCTCAAATTATTACACTTTCTGTTTTTTAAAATACAATAAAAAATGTGTTGAAGTATTTTTTTTTATTAAAGTGTATATTTTCTTTATTTTGTTACTTGACCAAAAAAAAAGATGTTAAAATAGTACAACAAAAATGGTGGGTAAATAATATTATTTATCAAAGTTTCTTTCTCCCTCATCACCGGTGCAAGTTTCACTGTTGTTCATATTATTTTAGCAGGATAATGTCTCCAAAACCTCCGCCTTATAAATATTTTATCAGCTCCGTTAAGTTCCGTTATTTCTTTAATTTTTATATATTTAATTATTTTAATTCTTTCGTAAATTCATTTTTTATTTTATAAAAATATTATAATTATATATAAAATAATTTAATATTTATCTCACATTAACATATAATATAAACACAATATATATACAAAAATTAAACACAAAATATTACTAATATTTTATCATACCCAAATCTACACGAAACATCGCAACAACTGCCTCTTTTGTCTTAGCCTATAAAACTCTCTTTAAGTCTTAATAACTTTAATTACTTCCCCCTCACCACCACAACCATGGCCAATTCCAAAACCCTCCCTAAACTGTTCTCCAATTTCTTCATCGCCCTCATCCTCACTTTCCTCTTCCCCTCCCTCGCCGCCGCCAAACATTACCGCTTTTACCAAAGCATCACCCCAACATCTCTGGGTCTCCACGAAGAGAAGCTCAGCCACCTTCGCTTCTACTTCCACGACAACCTCACCGGCCCAAAGCCCTCCGCCGTCCAAGTCGCCGAGGCCCCCACCACCAACAGCTCCGCCACGGGGTTCGGAGCCGTGGATATATTCGACAACACACTGACCTTGTTGCCCGAACTTAGCTCCAAACTCGTGGGAAAAGCGCAAGGGATTTACGCACAGGCGTCGCAGGAAGAGAAGGGGTCGTTGTTTATGGTGATGAACTTCGTGTTCGTGGAGGAGAAATATAACAGCAGCACCATCAGCGTGTTGGGGCGGAACAGGGTGTTCACCGCCGTGAGGGAGATGCCAGTCGTCGGCGGGAGCGGGGTTTTCCGGTTCGCTCGTGGGTATGTTCTGGCACGAACTCACTCTTACGATAATAAAACTGGGAATGCTGTTGTGGAATACAATGTATACGTGTTCCATTATTAACTCAGAGTCAAAGTTGTGGGCTCCCACGGGAGAAATTCTTGCATACTTTGGAGAGTTACATTACTCCACTAATAACTATATTTATCTATATTAATAAATTGAAAATAAAATATTATTTAATTAAATCTCTATAGATGTAAAATATTTAGAAAAATAATAGTTTTATACTCTTTTTAGATGTGTATTATTATTTATATTTTTTAAAGAGATGTAATTGAGTGAAAAAAATGATAGAAAAAAATATGTATAATGAATAATATTAAATAAAATATAAAAAAAATATATGTATTATTTGATGTAAAATTATAAGAGTTGAAATATTTAAGTATTTTTCCTTTTACATGCCCACTCGAGTAATGAGAAAAAAAAAAAGTCAAAAGGGGTGCTCTTCTTTCTTTGCTTTCTTGTTTCCTCTCTTTTACTTTCTTTGTGTACAATCTTTGTTTCAATTACTTGTTTTTTCTAAAATTTCTACTTTAACAACTCTTGTAATATAATATAATATGTTTGAATGCCAAATATTAGGGATGTCCACATTGTGGATGTAATATTAAAGACTAAATAATAATAATTAACATCAAATGCTTCTCAGACAATGAAGGTCGTTAACAAAGTCTGAAACTGAGAATTCCAACCAACTGGAATCAGCTCAAAGTAATCTCGATTGAACTGATACGGTTGCAGTCCAACCAACAAAGTCTGTAGTAGTTAGTTGAGTAGCCTGTTAAAGTTTGTTATTGTCCGTTGAAGTTGGATTAGTTAGTTGATAATCAAGTTAACTTAGTGGTTGTATAAAAATAACCTTATGAAGAATTTGTAGAGCAGATCGATTCTATCAGATGAATATCATATTATTTTTCTTCTTTTAATAAAGGTGAATGATGTGTGGATTATATTTGATGAAGAGAGTAAAATATTGAAAATTTAAATTTTGAGAGATAAAATTAATAAAATTAATTTTATAAGAAACTAATTGATATTGTGCATATGTTTTAATGACCAAAATAAGATTTAATTTTCTAAAAAAATGTCATTTGGACTTTTGAATAGACTAAGGTGGAATACAAAAGGCATGGATCGTTTATCTTTCTATAATATTCGAATATTTCATTTCGATTAACCCCACAATGAAAGTATATAGAAGAATATAAGGGCAGGCTGGATGAGCTCAATATAGCTTGCTAAAGAATGTAACGAGCTCACGTAAAAAAAAAAAAAAAAAGAATTTGACGAGCCATTAGTCTCTTGATTGATAATGGATTACCTGATTTGGGACTTTTGTTATGGTCAATCTGACACTGAATTGGATTAGTAAAATCTCAACTCTCACATGGTTGAGTAATTCGCATTTGGGGTGGTGACAGACTTGGTTAAAATTGACTTGAACCTGATCGATTTTATTTTTTTTTTTAAATTTGGTTTCAACCCATTCATGACTTGATAAATAATTAGATTGAGATTAGACTAACTTGATATTTAGATAAAATATACAAATTTAGATTTTATGTAAATTTAAATTATAAAATTTGTAAAATAAATAATTTAAAATAAAAAATATTTTATAATATATATTTTAAAACAAAGTATATTAATATAAAATTATTATTTTATTATGTAAAATGTATTAATTTAAGTTGAGAATGTTTATGATTTGTCATTGATTTTTAAAAATATGTTTTAAAATATTATGTGATGTTGAGTTAGGGTGGGTCAATATGAAATATAACTTAAATCCAACTCAAAAATATATTTTGTTCAATTTTCAGAACCCACACTTGTTTTGATTAACTTTGAACCAGTCTAGGTAATTGGACAATGTCGGGCTGAATATTGAACAACCCTAATTGGCATAGTTCAACATTGTATGAGAAATTTGGTTTAATTGTATTATGTAATATCTTTTTTAGGGTCCGTTTGGGTGTTAAAATTAGAATTAAAATATATAATTTTAATTTTAATTTTAATTTTTTTAAAATTAAAATTAGTTCAAAATTTTAAATTTTATATTTACAGTTGTCAAATAATTATGATAAAAAATTATAATTTTAAATTCAATTGTAATTTTATTATTTAAAGGATAATACTTAATCCCACGAATTGTTTTCGTGAAACGACACACGAAATCTAAATAATAAGATATAAGCATGGTATTTTATCGGTAAGTTTTCTTTTACTTTATTGTGTTGTAATTGTTAAAATAAATAATTACTTATATTTTGTTTTTCGTAGACCGTTTCGCAAAAATTCTTCCGCGATAAATAGCACTCCTCTTATTTAAATGTATAATAATCTACAAACTAAAAAAATATTTACAAAGTTAAAATTAATAAAAATATTCATACAATAATATTTTTTATAATATAATAATCATATTTTTTTATAAAGAATTTTTTCATTAATTTTTTTAGAACAAAATAAATATGCTATTATAATAATTTTTATATAAATATAGAATCTCAATAAAATATAATTGCTTGCAAATAAATGATAGTGCAAATTAATGTGGAGAGAGAGAGAGTCTTTAATATTTTCTTTTTAAAGGAAAGTGTCTTTAATTTTGAAGTTATAAAATTGGTAATTTTTAGTATATATAGGTTAAGAATTGAGAAAAGACTTATGTTAGTTTTTTTATGGAACTAGTTTAAAATTACAATTTTAATTCTAAGTAATATTTCGTATATAAAAAATTGAATTAAAAGGTCTAATTTTAATTTTAAGCTCTAATTTTATACTCAATTTCAATAGTCAAATATATACTTATACGCGTAATTATTACTTTTCATTTTAACTATATTTTTAATACTGTAATTGATATAATACACATTTAATATACACAAGAAGGTTAAAAATCAAACTCATAATTAAAGACAATTTTTTTTTGTTTTCTTTCATAATTATAGAGGTGATAAAAAGCTTAAATTTAACATCGCCGCTCTTACCCCGCTGCATTCAACCCTCAAAAATACGGAGGGGGGCGGGTTACGCAATTTTTTTGAAAAATAGGTTGGAAGAAATGCCCATCCCGCTTTAGTGCGAGTTGGCGAGTTGACTGCGTAAAAAAAAAAAAATGAATTAATCCTAAAAATTAAAATAAAATATATAAAAAATATAAAAAATCATAAAAATTAAAAAATTTAAAAATTATAATTTATAGAGATTATAAAAATAATAAAATAAAATAAATTTAGTATCATACTTATAAAAATATTACAAATACAAATAATAAGATTAATTTGTAACACTTTTTTTTAAAAAAAACTCAACTCGACGGACCAACCCGCACTCGTCTCGCTTAACCCGCGGGGTTGTTATGCATATTGAAAATTAAAAGTGGGTTAAAATCTTGAACCCAACTCATAAAAAAATAGCAGATTAACGGACCAACCCAACATGTTAAATCCATTTTCCCACCTCTACATAATTAGCATATTAAATTCACTTATTGTATAAAAAAAATTCACTTATTGCATAAAAAAATCACTTATTTAAAAAGGGAACACCGATCTTCTTTTTTTTTAAAAAATAAAATTCTCACACATGTTGTTTCCATTTAATGCCCTATGCCTTAAGGTCCCTAGCTGCACCCCTGCTAGAAGAATTCAAAAGTTTTTATCATGCTTATTTTGGGTGGTTTGTCAAGTAAGATAGCACTTGTGTATGTTGCGGGATTTTTGTAAAAACTTTCATAAAGAGTTTTAATTTAACCCTATGTTTGGATGTTTTCTCATTAACGGAATGAAACGGAATAGGTGGGGATGAATTGGAAAGGAAAGGAAAGGAATGGAACATAGTTCCTTTCCTCTTTGTTTGGAAGATTCATTAATGGAACAGAACGGAACATATGTTCCCTCCATTCCACCTCAATTTTGGGGGGAACAAAAATTAGTCATTTGAGGGAAAGAGGGGAGAAATGATTCCCCCTGTGTTCCGTTCCGTTCCTATGCATTTTAAAACTCCCAAACACAAAAAATTAATTCCGTTCCCTCTATTTCTTTTCCGTTCTCCCCTTTACCTGTCATCCAAACATAGTATAAAAGAAGAAGAAGAAAGGATTTAATTTTTTTTGGTCTAAACTACCAGTATCTTGAAGTTACGTAGTCTAACTCTTAAAGAGAATAAATGTTGAACCACTTGAACTAATCAAATATTGATAAAGAAATAATTTAATTTGAATATATTATCAATATAAATATTTTTTATATTATCATTTAATTATATATTATTACATCATAAAAAATATTTAAATATTATAATAATTATTTTAAAGTCATATATTTAATAATATATAATTAATTAAAAGTATAAAATACTTTACATTCACATAACATCAAAATTAAACAAAATCATAAAATACGAAAGGGGAAGGGGGAGTTGATATAATACTCGTAACTCATAAGGCCATAAGGGTAACATGAACCCTGCACTCTAGTCAAAATGCGAGGGGTACTGGGACTGCGAAAGGATAGTGCCTCAGATGTAATTGGATAGGTATCCCACGGTTTTTTTTTTTTTTTAATTTACGAGATCCAAACAAGTCTGGTTCTTAAGATGCTTTCCCTTCTTAGTTCTTATTTTCTTACTTCAAATATCTTTTGAGAAAAAATTTTGGTATATGATAGATATAGTATTTAGGGTAAATTATTAAGTATTTATTAAATGTTAATTTTATAATAAATATTAAAATTTTATTAAAAATAACCAACAAATGAAATACTTAATGAATATCATAAAAAAAAAGATAAATACTATAATTGCCTCTTTTCTTTTTCTTTGTTGGTCTTGTCTCCGAATATTTCAATTGAAGGCGAAGCCCAAGTGCTTACAGAATTCAGAAATATGGCAGTTTACGTGGGCTTAGCCGCTTAGGTCTTTGGGTTTTAACACATTGTCATTTTCGGGCTTTCATTTCAGTTCTGCGCGTGTTTGTTTTTGGGTTAAATGCATTTTGTCCTCCTAATTTATTAGGTTTATCGCACTTTCTACCTACATTTATATTAGTAAATACATTATACTCTGATTAAATATTATCTATTGTGATATTTCCTTTTCTATAAGATTTTTTTTATTTAATAAATTAATATAAATAATCAAGACTACCTTCTCATATATTCTTTCTCCTTCTCTTGCATGCCACTTATGGTGAGGATTAAAGATCATCGAATTAGAATTGATAAAATGGGTCGGTCCGACTTAATTGGGTTGGATCACGTTGAGTTGAGTCAATTTTGGAATCAGTCAAATATATTTCGGATTAATATTTTATTAGTCTATTCTCACTTGTTGTAGGCTACAGGTTGACGTACCAATAATTCTTTTTTTTTTAAAAAAAAAATAAATTTAATCTTTAAAAAAATTAAATTTGTGAAAAAAAGAAATTTGGATTATTTAATTTTAAGTTAATAATAAATAAATTAAATAACTAATCTAACTATTAATTAGATTTTAATTTTTAAGTAAATAAATGATAATTTCTTTTTTGATGTATATTATTAAATTAAAAAAATAATTAAAATTCAGATTAAATGATCAAGTTACGTATAACCAAATTAAGTTCGGATTTGAATATTTTAGCTTAATCTATATTTTTTTTGTTTAGTTATTCGAGTCGACTCATCAAACTCGACTCATTTGACAACTCTACATTAAAACAAAGTAATCCCATGATTAAATCAATTTTGTGTCTTAGTTAAATATGATTTGTAATTTTAACAAACATATTGCAAGCAAACCATACACACAAATAAAAGAATAAATATGTAATTAATAATATTCATGTTTATGATTGGAATTCCGAGCAAATCAAAAACAAAAAAATTGAATATTCAAATATACAAGTAAAAAGAAATAAGTGGCCAAGACCTTTGGAATCTGCCAAATAAAGTTCTTATTAAATAATCTCTTTTAGTTAATTAAGAAACTTTGTTACCAGATTATGTGTTAAGCTATTGAAAATTTTGAAGGCACGAGGTCCATGAGTGAATCACAGAGAAGTAGAGAACAAACACTCACGAAAAAGTGTTCAAATGTTTTTTGAAGCTCATTTTTCTTTTGAGTATGTTTGAAATCAAATTTAATTAAATCAAATTTAATTAAATTTTATGTTTGAAATGTTTAAAAATGAGAAATGATTTGATTTTTAAAATCTCATAAATTTCATTTTTTTTATGTTATAAATTTTATCAATTTTGATAGAATTTGTTAGGATTTGATTTGAAATAAATAGATTATTTTATCCTTAATAATTACTTCTAACAATCTTTCATAAGGGTTAAAATATAAAATAATAAAATTAAATTAAATCAATTCTCGTTTTAATAAATTCTAAATACAAAATTTAATTTCTAAATCAATTCAAATTCTATTTTTTAAAAAAAGTTCCAAACACAATTTAATTTTTAAATCAAATCAATTTAATTTAATTCAAATCAAATCAAATTATTTCTCATTTTTATTCATTCTAAATACAACCATTGTCTGATGAATTCAAATTATGCAGAAATGCTGCTATTAGGCATTTCTGCAAATAGCAGCATTTGCAATATTTGCTGGCAATAATGATTTTCGACGCAGTAACAAGAGTAAAAGAATGAGCGCAATTGCACAAGTGACAAAGTTGAATCACAATTTTCCCCATTCACCAGTTCACAAAACAAAATTCCTTGCTGTGATTATGAAACTAATCTTTCGCAATACCTTTCTACATCGTATTATCCTTAGATGGATTGACAACCAAAATTATGACAACTATAGGATTGTGCATTTGTGCTTAATGTTTCTTTCCCTAAAATCAATGGAATGGAGCACATGTTAAAACTTCATTTGTTAGTTTGAGAGAGGAAGAAGATAAGGAAGTGTATTTTTAACATTTTATTATGTATTTTAAAATAAAATTTAATTTTATAATTAGAAAATAGTAGAAACTTACAATAAATAATATAAAATTAAGGTGTAATGTAATCAATTATTTAAATAATAAGGGTGGAAACAACAATTAAATTAGGGGTGAAAACGGTTAAGTCTTGTCTTAAGTTGATCTTACCTGTTTCTCAAATACAAAATATGAGTTTAACTTATTTATTTGAAATAAATTATTTTTTAAGGTTTGACTTGATCTTTTTAAAAGTGTAATATAATTTAAAAATTTATTTAAATGCATACTTTATAATAAAACTTTTAAATAAACTAACAAACTTACTTTTAAATAGATTAACGATATAAACTAATAAATTTATATTTTTATATAAATTGGCAGACTTAAATTTTTAAAAAATATCATATTATTTATAAAATTAATTATGTTATATAAATATTAAAATATCATAATATATATATAAAGTAATAATATATATAATTAAATAGGTTAACTAGCTAAGCTTAAAATATTTTTCAAAAACTTTGAAACTTTGCCAGTTTAATTAAATAAATTTTAAAAAACCTTATCTTAACATTTTTGTTAAACAAATTAGGTAAAGCTGCAGGCCTCAATAGGCCATCTAATGAATTTTTATCCCTAAGCTTTGTTTGAATTGACCTAAAAGATGAAATGCGATAAAATAAAATAAAATAGTGTATTGATCCATTACATCATAAATTATCTAAACAATAATACAAAATTTTTGTTTCATTATATCTCATTTAATTATATTTCATTCTGCTCAACATTAAACATAAATATCAAAAGACAACCTTAAATCAAACCTAATAAATTAGGAAGGCAAACTACATTTGACCTTTTATTTTATTTTATTATTTTTATTCTTCTTCGACGGCGAGCGCCAAAGCGAGTGGGAAAATGGGAGCTAGACAAGTGGATGAAGAGAAGCTAAGGAACGTGAATCTCCAGCCCTATCCTACTTTATAAACCCTAATTCGGTGAGTCTCTTCCCCCCTGTTGGGCTGTAGTTCCCTACACCCTCATAGCCTGGTTAATGGCTATTATCTCATTGTCTTATGATATATTGAATCTCTAATGATTAAATAGTTGTCTTTATCGTCATTGAGGATTCAAATCTTGTCTAATAGGATGATTGAAAATGAAGACAAAACAGCCAGCTCAAAGGGGTAGAACTGGCCCTTCTACCTGAAAACAGAGCATTTTAATAATTTCTTCCATATGTACTTTTTTAATGTATATGAATGGTCCCTTAAAAATGTCAATTTCTTCTTAAAAACCCATAGTTATTTTGTTTTTATTGCCACTTCAATGTTATGATTTTAGTTCTGTCCCTGCTGGCTGAGGCTCACATATATGACTGAATTTCACATGTTAAGTGGAACCTGCATATATCCCTGGATTTTGTTGACTGCATCAGACAATGTTACTTGGCTTTGGTTTGCCTTTTACTTTCCACAAGCAAATGTCAGTTAGAGCTTTAGAGGTGTTGAAGTTTCGTAGTTTATTAAGTGATGATATCATAAGCTTTAAACACCTTGAATAATTTGGACAAGACGTAAAATTTTTAGGTTATGTGCTTCAAATGTTCACTCAACTCACTGTAACATCCTATTATGCTGCCTCAAATGCTTCACATTATGGAATCTCACTTCTCACCTGGCATATTGAAGCAAACTATAGTTCCTGGACTCAGCAAGGGAGTCTTAAATAATTCTTTGCACGTGCACAAACAAGGAAGTTACATTACCCATCGAGATTTCATTTGCATTACTTTTTTTATCTTTGACTCTAGATATACCGGCCTGTGGATGGTTAGGGCTGCTAAAATTGTTGAATAATGTATTGTTATTCCATTTGGAAATGCTTATCTTGGGAATAACTTGTCTTATTATTTATTTTTAAGCTCTGCAACACCCCATTTGTTAGATTGTGGAGTATGCAAGCTGTAATGGCCAATGGTTAGTGTTTTAGGGAACAGTTGTCCAGAAAAAAAACTAACAAAAGTTCATGTGAACCATTTCTAATGGTTATTTTGTCCATAAGGTTGACTTGCAAAGCTTGTCTTAGGGGACTAAAATGTCATTAGACAATATTTTAGATTACATGTAGATTTATATATGTGACTATGTTGATAGCTATCCTGCTCTCTCTATCCTGCATTATGTTATGAACAGAGCTAATCTCCCTGTTAAATGTGGAGAACTTGGTTAAGTTATTGTATTAAGTTACTGAAAGTAACTAATGGGAATCCTTCAAGAGGAAGCATGTGATATTTCAATAACCTTTGATCAAAGATCCATATAGCTGACTCAAATGTATTAGTAGAAGTTTTTTCTTGTCATTATCTTTTTTGCTGTTGATTTTCAAGTTTTTTTATCCATGGGTTTGTCAGAACCTTTTTGGCTTTCTCTGTTTAACAGACTCTTGATGAGGTTGATACATGATAGAATTACTTAAATGGCTATTGTTGTTTCTCTTTCGTAATGGTTAATACTTGACTGTCTTACCTGTATGTTTTTTGCACTGACCTTTCCCCCTTGATTTGAGTCACTTAGCTGATTCATAGAAACTGGCCTACAGTATAGTAAATTTAGTCTTTGCGATAAGAACATTTATTATGCGGCTGTTGAGGTATTTCATGCTGATAGAAGCATTGGTATGCTCTGCTGCCTCCATGAATTGGCATCTCTTGTATATGCAGGTAGTCTCATCAACCTCCAGCGGAATTAGTGAGATGCAAGCACTATTGTTCTTTGTGGAGCTTGAATAGGGTGGAAAAGGAAAATGTTAATCTCACCACACTTTTTCCCACACTTTTTATCACTTTTTTTATTGTTATGATTAAGTGAGAGAAAGTGATAGAGAGAAAGTGATGTAATCAATGGTATAAGATGTAGTTAAAAAGTGATGTGAGAGAAAAGTGTAGTGAGAAAATCGGGGGTGGGTGAAAAATTGGGTAAAGTAGGGGATTACTCTAGTTCAGGTTCATGTGGAGTATTTCTAGCTTGTTGCTTGTTTTATCTCATCTTGCCAATGCTACTTGCGTGCATTAGTTGCTGCTGAAAGATGCTGGCTTTAAATCTAAAGTTCTATAAGAGTTGTCTTTACCTCGTTTTGTTCGAACATGTTTATGCAATGTTTTTCCATAAGCTGCAAAGAACTGAATTTGTTCCTTGGCGTTCTTCCTTGGGTTTTGAAGATATTAAATACGTGTACTTTATACTTAATACTTTTTATTTTTTATTTCTTACCATCTCTGTCCTATGGATACACGTTAACAAAAACTCTTTCACATTTTGTCTTCTTTTTTAGAAAGGTAACGACCCCCTTATTGGGATCTAGGTGGGAAATTGAGAAATGGGGTGTGGGGGGAATTGAACCTCCTAGCTTGAACACCATAACCCCTAGTGATTAAGGGAGGTGCTGCTAAGCTACAAGTCTACATGGTCATTTACGAATCTTTTTATCTTTTATATTAGGTTTAGGTGTTATTATTGACATTTGTGGAGATTATTAATTTGCTACATAGTAATGCTACGTATACAACTCTGGCGTTCACGACAGTGCAATTATACAAGTGGCTTCATCATGTGTAAACACTAACCTGAAAAAAGATAATTCTTCAGGCCATTGGTTGATTTATTGTCTATCAGATGACGGGCCTGCATTGCCCCCTTTTTTTTTTATACTCTGAATAGTCTTTTTTTTTTTTTTTACACTTACACCTTTTTTACACTTGCACACAAACAGGGGTGGATCTTTTTGGAGACTAGGTGAAGCCATGGCTACCCCAAAAATCTTGAAAACTTCATAAAAGTATTTAAAAAGCAAGTAATGTTAATCACATATATTTACACTCACATCATTTGAAATCTGTATAATTTTCATCATCTAATTATATTTGGTCTCAACTTGTTTTTTGCACAACTTTACTCTGATTTTATCACATAAGATGGTGTGAGGAGATGTGTCTTGTTATAGATATGTACTAGGTATTTTCCTTAAAGAAATGACCCATATCTCTCTCTCTATATATTATTATCAATACATTCATTTGGCCAATTCAAAAATTTTTGCTCAAGATCCGTCACTGCACTTGCGACAAACATTTGAGTTTAATTGGACTTGCAAAAACTTTAATTCGAGTATGGATTCCTTCATTTTTCTTAAGATTATGACATTATCATGTTTGACAGACAAAAACATAAACTATTATTGTTCAGGACTCGTAAACCTTTGCAAAGGGAATGATGGGTTTCACAGGAAATGTGATTCTCTCAAAGAACATGACCATTTTATGTTTTCAAGAAAAATGAGATTATCCAAGTCCCTTTATCTAGATCTATTTTAACTTGTGATGCATAAAGGTATTTTTAGGTAAAACTCTTTTTGTTTTTAAAAGATGTTTTAATAATTCAATAATAATTTGGTCCCCATTGTTCAATTTTATTTAGTTCCTCGAAGATAAAATTTGGGTCAATGTTATTACTCCACTAATTTGAGGTAAACCGTAACAGAATTTTGGGCCAGCATGTCAAAATGCTTTGCTTTTTGCTTCCATTCTTAGCTTTTAGCGTTCAATAGGACTCCCACACAAAAAAAAAAAAAAAGATAGAGAGACATCAAGGTGTTTAACATATTCTTCTGCCACAACGAGATGAGGACTGTTCCGGTTGCTGGTGGAAGGTTAAACCCGTACGTGAAGTGCTCTAGGTCTAAAGTTGACTAATTTACAAATTCGGCCCAAATAGAAGAATAATTTATCAATTTGGTATAATTTAAAAAATAATTATAAAAATAATACAAAATAAATAGTATATATAATAAGTGGTAATTTTCAACCAAAATTTACATAGTCATCATTTTTTTTAAATTTTTTGTATTGAAGTCGTGGTTGGAAATTACGACTTCTATGTATTATTTTTTTTTTTATAAAAATTTGACATAAGTTATTACTCAAAGACAAGATTTTTTAATTTCTTTTTTTCAGCTCCGTTTATAAAAAGTGACCAGGTAGTTGATGTGAAAAATTTCACTCGTAATTTTTTATTTCAATGTCTTTTCTCTTTAGATTTTATTTTTTCATCTTTTCTCCTTATTTTCATTATATTATAATTTTCAATCTAACCAATTACATTGTTATATAATTTTTTCCATTTCAATATTTTTAAATTGACGAGATCTCAACTACATGCTTATTGAACCATGGCATTGGGCAGCCATAGCCTTACTGCAAGATTTGCGCAATTGATAAATTTTAATAATATTTGTTGTTGTCAATTATGATATTATAAAATAATAATTGCATCTAACTGCCCATAATTGTAATATCTATATTCCGATCTAAGTCCCCCACTGTTTCAACTTTCAACTGCACCTAGATCGGAATATAGGTACTGCAATTATAGGCGTTAGATGCAATTATTATTCTGCAAAATCATGATTGACAACAACAGATATTATTATGATTTATTCATTGCGCAGATCTTGCAGTAAGGCTATGGCTGTCCAATGTCGTGGTTCAATAAGTATATAGTTGGAATCTCGCCTATTTGAAAATGTTGAAATGGAAAAAAATTATATAACAACGTAATTGGTTAGATTGAAAATTATAATGTAATGGAAATGAGGAGAAAAGATAAAAAAAAAATAAAATCTAAAGAGAAAAGACATAGAGATGAAAAATCATTGCGAGTGAAAATTTTCACATCAACTACCTTGTCACTTTTTATATACAGAGCTGAAAAAAAGTAATTAAGAAGTCGTGGTTTTGAGCCACGACTTATGTCAAATTTTAAAAAATAATAATAATATATAAAAGTTGTGACTCTCAACTACGACTTTAGTATAAAAAAAAATTGATCAAGATATAAGTCGTGGTTAAGAATCACAACTTACTATATATATTGTTCATTTTATATTATTGTGATAATTATTTTTTAAGATACCATATTGATAAATTATTCTTCTATTTACACCAAATTGATAAATAAGTGTCTAAAATTCCTCTAGCTGGCATATTATCTGTGAGTAGGGCAGACGTTGAACATAAACTTGATCTCATTAGGTGGGTATCACATGTAATTCTGGATCAAACGACCAATTAAACATGAAAGCGTCGTGTGTAGATGTGCCCACTCTGTCCGCTGATCAACTGGACCGTGGCTTGACCTGCTGGTGGTCCAAGATGAACACTTGGAACCATAAATGGCAATCCCAGCACCTTCTAAGACCGGGTGGCAGTGATATCTGTTGTTGTTAGCTTGTTATAATGTTTCTGTAATAATTGTCATTTAAAAAACAAAGGAAGATGGTTTGACACTTTTGAGGCATTGGATCCAAGCAAAATGGTATATTTATAAGGAGAAATACTTATTATTAAATTTTGTTTACTCAGATTGATGTACTAAGTTCAATTATATCATTAATTAATAAAAAATATTATAATTAATTATATAACACTAATTTACATAAAAAATTATAAAACACTAATTGGCAAGATATCCGTTGAAATAACTATTTCTAGAATTTTGTAAAAAAATGAGTGACATGAAACGAATAATGTTACTTATATATATTTTTACTCATAATACTTTATATTTTTATAATTTTTATTATTTAATTATAATTAGACTCACATTATTTTTTATACATATTTATTCTAATTCTATCATATGTCACTAACATTATTGGCATACACTATAACACTGGGGTAACTTTTGAAATATTAGATAGAGTCAAAGTAAATGCTATTGACATAATTAATTATGTAATTGACGCAACTAATTTAGGTGCGCTAAATAAGTATTTCTCATTTGATAGTACGGCGTTTATTGTGATTTGCGACACTGTTAAGCATGGTCCAAGGTCTTCCACCAATTAGGGAAGGATTTATTTTTGTGTTGTAAATGCGCCTTCTGTGCAGGTTGGCGTAATAAGACCACCTACTGTATAAACCGTCAACCTCGTTTGTAAACTTTATTGAGGTGTGGACCGATGTCTCTTAATTTCCTCTGTTCTTTCACTCTCCCTCTTAAAGTAAGGAGCAAGTGGTCCTAATCATAATGTGTCTTAGTGTGTACTCTTCTCTGTGTGTGACTGTGTCCTCGTTGTGGCCTCTATCATCTTTGTTCCTCACATGCTCTTTATATGTTGCATTTACTCGTGGGGCCTTATATAGTTGGGCTGACGTTAACACCCCGTAGTATTTTGTCCGTATTTTCCAGGCTGCATTGTCTTTATTTATTTTTCATCCAATTGGTAATTTAATATTAAAAAATATTTTTAATATTAAAAAATTTTAAAAAATCTTAACTGTTAGATGAAAATCCATTATTATTATTATTATTATTATTATTATTATTATTATTATTATTATTTGTACATTGCCTTCTATTATTTTAGATGGGACTTTTTGACGTGTTCAAACTTCAAAGTTCAAATTTGACCAAAATAAAATTTCAGAGTTCAAAGAGAGAGTTTATCTAATAAAAAAAAAAGAGTTTAACTATTTTTGAATGAAAGGGCAAATTATTAACTTTAGAAACAAAAAGATATAACGGGTGTATAGAATTATTGAAGAAATATATAAATTTATATACAAAAAAATTATTTAATTTATAAAAATTTAAATATAAATTAAATAATGTGAAAATTTTCTACACTTTTGCATTTCTAATTTATTACATATAACATTATGCTATTAAAAAATGATGTTAAATTTAAATTGTATTTTTAAAAACATAATTTACAATAAAATATAATAATATCGTTTGATTTATATAACCGATTCTAACTAATAGAAAATAAATTTTGTTGTTATTATTGTATTATGCTATCCAAAATTTTTGCAAGAACAATGAGAAAAAGTTACCCTTACATGATTGAAACTCAAAATGAATGCCAAAACTTTTGTTGATGTGGTTGAATGAGCTTAATTGATTTAGAAAGTATGACCCATTGGTGGGATTTCAAATTTCATATCTTCCCACACTTAGGATAGCAAATCAGTCAACCACTGGGGAACCATCTACATAGCATACACACACTACACTTGATTTAAGGATCTCCCACAAGTGAGATTCCCAGCTCCATTATTTCAATTCGAAAATTCTTACAGCTTAAAAAACATGGAGAAGTTTAGAAAGTCATTCTACTATATATACTACTAATTTAATATAAGTATTTTTTCATTTAATTTAAATTATATGAAATTTTTTCATTAAATGTTCTGAAATTATTAATTATTAATTATATTAATGGACTTAGAGAAGAATACTAACATTATACCAGATATCAAGTTTTAATAAAAAATCTTAAGGTATTAAATATATAAATCCTTGCACTTTATAAAATTTTCACTGTATTCATTTCTTAACAATAAAATTTTCACTGTATTCCGAATTGATTATTTATTGATTTTTTAAAATATGAAATCGCACTCAAATCTATATTTTTCATTTGTGCCTCGTTACAAGAAACTTTTTATGAAGCATTGCATATTATATATCGTAAAAGTATATATATAAAACTTAATTGTAAGTAAAATTTTTGTGAACTTTCTAATTTTAATGTGGATGGTTTACTTTTAATCAGACTGAAGGATGCATTAGTTGATATATGTATAAGTTGTCTTGAATATTACCTAAATACAATAAAAAAATTATCTTTATTTTATAAATGAAAGTATTCATTTTTTAGAGTGAAATATTTTTTTATTGTATTATCTTTTTTTTAGAGTAGAATATTTTTTATGGTACTCTCTTTCTCTTTAAGCCACGTGTCCTTTTTTTACATTAATTTTTTTATGTTATTTTTCTTTATTTTCACTATTTATTTTCACTCATCCTATTTCTTCTTTATATCAATTATAAATCAAATCGACTTGATTAATTCCTAAGTTTACTTAATTAATTCTCTATTTCCAAATTACTTAATCAAATCTATACACACATCAAAACTTTTAATGAAAAAATTTAAAGACATTAAAATTTAGATAAATAAAAAACTCAGTACTGCACAAGTTACTTGCTATCATATAATAAAAGTACATAGTCACAAAGTGTTTTCACGAATTGCCAAAAAAGAAAAACTATATATTAAAATATAACATAAGTTTTCATAAGTAAAAAAGTGATAATAAAAATAATAATTTTATTTTAAATTTATGACAAATGATTCGTTGTCATAAGTAGTTTAATCGTCTCAATTATTATTATTATTATTATTATTATTATTATTATTATTATTATTATTATTATTATTATTATTATTATTTGTAATTCATGTATATAGGTATATGTTACATTACAAATTTGAGAGTATCTATTGTCACTCCCGTTTTATCAACTTTTTTTTATTAAATGAACTAATTTAAGTCATTGGATCAAAACAAATCAAAAGTTATTTAATAAAAAAATTATAAATTAGAAGTAACAATAAACACAAATGAGTGACAATATACACTCACTACAAATTTATATTTGCATCTACCTTAGAAACGTATAGAAATAAGGCTACTAAGAAATTAATAATTAATACAGTAATAATTTTGTAATAGATAAACCCAACAAGTGGTTGACACCAGCTTTGAACTTGGATAATTAGAAAACTATCAATCTTATAAACAAGTACTAGCATGGTTAGTTAAGCCATTACTTAAGGTCCTTGTTCATATGTACTTGTTGAGCTTAAAACAATCAACAAATATGATTCCACCTCCCACCGAAGTTTGCCGACAATGATACAATGTCTTCGTCAGTGATTCATTTTTGCTATTTATGCTTGCAACCAAATATATTAAACCGTTGTATTTAATTGCTTTCTTTTATGATTTACTTTGAAGCATAAACCTAATTTCAACTTGGCACAGATCATTCTAATAAATGCCGGTATCTTTATGGAGTTCATTTTTCTGGTTCTAATATAAAAATGTAGATTGATAGTAGATAAGAAGTATTTATGAAACTTTTTTTTAAAAAAAATGTGCTAGCGGTTGGAACTCAGATTAAGGGAGGGGGAAACATCTTGATGGCTTATTGTACAATTTTTTAATTATTATTTAATTATGTAGTAAGAGTGTGTTTAGACCAACATATTTTTTGAGTTAATTTGATTTATACATTAAATTCTTTGTTTGGAAAGTTATAAAATAAAAGTTGATTTTAGAATCATTTTTATTCAAGTAGTGTGTATTTAGAAATTCATTCAAAATTGGTTAGATTTAAATAGATTTGATTTGAGTTTAGAGTTAATTATTTGAATCAACAATCTTTCGCTTATTAGTTTATTCATTTTACATATGTATTCTACATAACGGCAAAAAATTATTTGAATAAAATTAATTTCATTCGATCATTTTTAAGATATTTTAAACATAAAATTTATTTTGCGAATCAATTCAAATCTTAATTTTTATCATGAGTTTCAAGCACAATAATTAATTTCTAAATTTAATAATTAAACAATTCAAATCAGATCAAAACAATTCCATATTTTAATGACTCATCCTCAAACAATTCGTTATTAGAATGTAAATTTATACTTATGATCCCTATTTCTATTTCATATAATGAACTAGTACTTAGAGATTTTGTAATAAATTGTTAAGAATTTAAGTGTAAGTGAAATATGTTTCACATTAAGATAGAATAAGAAAAAAAGTAAAGACTATATAAGTAGAAAGATTTATGTACTTAATATCTTAAAGTTTTTGTCATGATATAATATAAAGTCTATTATTATAATTTCTTGTTGTGCCCACGCATGGAAGAAGATCTCATGATATTTTGAGCTCCCTAATCTAATCTAACACACGGACTGGTAAAGCGTGTTTTTTCGGTGGAAATAAGGGCCCAACCTTGTATTGTGGAGAATTGGCAAGCGCATACTTTGATTAAGAGAAGCTACTTCTAAAAAAAAAAAAAAAGCAGCTTCCAATTGTTAGGAATTTAAATGTAAGCGAAAGATATCCCATATCAAGAAAGAATGAAAACGCACTGTTTTAATTCATCGTTACTCAGTGTCTAAGTTATTTTATTAAACGCACAGTTTTTGTTTTGTTGAAAGTGAGCTTGTTATTTTAATAATATGTAGTCACCAGTTACCACATATATGGGTTGTATTTTCATCATGATTAATGTGATTTTGCGAAAGGTTGTCTAATTTTATAACATGTATAAATTCCATGTCTCTATCACGAAAGGCTTCTAAAATGTGCAGACAGTGAGATGTTCGTAGTACTGGATGACAAAAATTGATATGTTTTAATTTTTGCAGGAAACAATTAAACAAATGTCAGAAATGGGGTATAATTATCCTCTCATTTTGGACAGTTGTATGGAAACTAGTTATTGACTTGAAACTAGGTGATCGAACGCGTGGGATTTGTTTCAAATACAAGATATTAAAATTTAAAATCACTATTTTTTTAAGGATATTGGGGGGAAAATGACAAGGAAAAACTAGAAAATTTTAATTTCTGCAAGCTAGTCAAATCGCTTATCCCAACAATTTAGAGAAGAACGGAACTTTAACATGTGTGTGTGGTTGATTCCCTTTTTCTCTGAAATTTATAGGTAATGTAATACGTTTATTTTTTGGTAGCTTTTTTTTTTTATATAGGTAAGGTAATACGTTGGGTAGTGTCCATTGTCATATAAATCTCTGACCCTTTGTGCTGCCAAATAACAGAAGATTAAAGTAGACAGATCGATCAGTACAAACTATCAGTGTATTGTTGTTAAAGAGAACATGTCCTCTATTTATCTTTCCCTAGAGAAGGAATCTCCAAGTCTCACATTTCCACTCACCACCAAAACTAAGCCACCTAACATCTCCCTCTCCCTCTCTCTATATGTATCAGACACAAAAGCAAAGGTACAGAAGATGGGAAAATAAAGATGGCAGTCTAACTACCATGTTCATATGTTCCTTAAAGTCTCTGAGGGAAAAGGAAGGCACATCCTTTTCTAAGGGGTTGGTTTTGCCATTTTAAAGTCAAGAAATTCTTTGGCACCACTGCCTCCGAATGATGAGATTTGTGTCTGTAAACAAGGCATATAAATAAGTGACCCATATGCCTTCCTAGTTGTGGGACGGTACTCATCAACATAGCAATTAACTCTTGTCTCACTTTAATTTTGATGAATGATTACCCAATACTCATTACATCAATTCTGATACCACCTCCAGATCCTCCACAACACTTTCAAATTTTCTAACAACAGACCATTTCGTTCAAACTGCAGCCGTTTGAGTCAACTCCGGTCAACCTAAATTAACTGCAATGAACATTAGGTAATTATTAGATATTCCTATTCTCTTGCGCTCAGAGTTTTAAATCTCGAACCGCATCACATGATGCGGCCGAGACAAAACGGTCACGGCGACCGCCGCGACCGCTACAAGTCGCAATTGATTAATGATTTCGCATTTAACCGTATCAACCGCGACGCGACCGCGACCGAGATTTAAAATCATTACGCTATATAATTTAATATGTATTATATCAATTTTGTGAGTTATAATTATTTTATATTTTAATTATGTTTTTATATTATAATTGATCCGAGATATATTAAATATTATGGAACAATAAATTTTTTTTGCTCCAATAGACATTCATATTTGCCTGCATAGTTTTTATTATAACTAGTCGTAATTTGTTTTTAGCACGTTCATACTTTAATATTTGACCATCTCACATAATTATGAGATAATGTGAATGTAAATATGTATAAATTATTTTCCTTTATTGATTTATAAATAGTGCAAGAGAAAAGAAGAGAACAAGAGAGTCTGTGTGCGCGCTTACTGCTGGCCTTGGTATCACCTACTTTGTCTCCTAAGCCCTAGGTCTCATAGAAATGAGGTTCCACCTTGCATCTTAGTTAGGGATAAAAGACATAATATCAAGCTGATAGGCACGCATCCACACACACATAGTCACGTACCTGTCATTCTCTCTTTACACTGCACTGGAAATAAGTGTCTGGGAACAACAAGAGCATATACATATATATGGTATATGGATCCGGATTCTCTCTAGTGATTAGAGAGGTTTAATTTTTTTTTATATATAAAAATAATAAACATCATACATGTAAAAATAATAAATACCACATGTAGTAATACTTATCGTATGTGATAATACATAAAATTATTTGTAAAAAAAATTGAACCTCTGCGGTCACTGCGAGGATCCTGGTCCATGGTATATGTATAACTTAAAGTTAATTTGGAGGAGCATTTCTACCATACTTCTGGAGGAAAGATTTTTGTCCTCCATAGAACATCCCAACCATTTATTCTTCTTTTATTCTCTCTTTTTTTCTTTTATTTTTTTTCAAAATTAAGGGTTAAAAAAAATAAAAATTTCTTCCTATGAGAGTATATAAAAAAATTTCAATTTGGAGAGCTATGGTGTCAGCAAATGGCATGGAAATATCACTTTCTTTTCTGCAAAATTTGAGCAGATCATCAAATGTTATCACGATCTTTCTCAGTTACATTGCATTGAATCAGAATCCACCTAGCTCTTTCATCACCCCAGCTGTCTGGACAATATGATAGATTTACGCACACGTGTATTCGGACAAAATGTTCATGCGCACTTCAACTGTCTTGTACGCTTTACATGATCGATCTCCACACGTGTGGACAATTTTCTCAGTGCATACCAAGAATGACGTGGCTATACAATACATGGACCTTAATTTTATGGAGTTCAATAAAAAGAAAGCAGTTGAAGCTAGCTAGAGCAGCAAGTACAAATTATTCACTCCACTCCAGTTTTTAAAATCAAGAAAGGCATATCTTTGAGTTCAAAAACTAATGTTTAGAAACGAAGATCATACTTGCAAACAATTTTGCAATTTTGACACCCGCTCTTCACCACTTATTTACACGTTGATATCGGTACGTAATCACATAATATCAATTGTTCACTAATTATGTACACTTCGATCGTCAATATAAAAATGTTTAAAAATAATGTGCACAAAATGGGGTATATATGAATAGCATCATTGGTTTACCAAACCAAGAAAGTGAAAAAAATGAGAGGCAATTAATCATATAAATATATGTAGTGTTATTTACATAGCTTATAATAAATCATAATATCATAGATCCAAAAATCAACTGTTAATGTAAAGAACAAAATATTAGAAACAAAATGATTGATGTAGGAATCATATATCTATATCTTAAAATCTCGTGATCACAAAATTCCAACAATAAGAGGGAGAAAATTCTCATATTTTATAGTCCCCAGCCGATCCCAGAAGTAGCTGTATATATGGACAATACATGTATATATAAATTTGATGTTACAGATGAAGATCTAAACTCAAATGGTCGTTTACGCAGGGTTTGGAGTCATAAACATACCGGTTTTGTGAACCAGAGGGACCAACCCTTGGGGCCCCCATCCTCGTGTTCATTTCCTCGCCAGCAAACAAAGGCAATGGATGCAACGAGCGTTCACGGTTGGAAATAGGGTTACTTTGGACAGCACCAGTGACGGTAGTAGTGGGGATTCGCCACATCGCCAAGGGGCTTCCATTGATGGGTTGTTGTTGATGATGAGAATAGGGGTTTCCATGGCCAATGCTTCCATAGAACCTTCCACTAGCACTTGATCTAAACGAATTACTATTACTATTCCATGTTGGATAAGCCATTGCCGTTGTCGTTGTAGCAGAACCACCAAACCTATAGTTCGTGAGGCCATACACCTGTGCTGCATCAGAGAGGTGGCTACCACCGTGAACTATAGCTGATGGGAGTTGTGCTCGTTTCGCGTGCTGCCGTTCTCGTTTGTGTGCGTTTTGGTGGCCTCCTAAGGCTTGAGAAGTAGGGAAGTTTCTACAACAGTAATGGCATTCAAACCTGCGGTTACTCTCCCCGTTCTCAGTGATATTGTTGTCCTTGTTGTTGCCATCAAGCTCTGAAGCATTGTTGGTGGTGGTAGATTCGGACTCGTCGGTGGTGTTTAACGGCGAGTCGCCGAATTCTATGCCGAAGAGTCGAATGGCCTTTTCTTTAGGAGGTGGTGCAGGGCGGATAAAGGGTAGCTGAGAGAAAGAATCAACATTCATGAAGTCATGGGTCTCTCTTTCACTCTTGTCCATGAGGGCGAAGAGGTGGGTTTGGAGTGTGTAGTGTAGCTAGGTTTTATATTTAGAGAAAGATAGTTGGAGATGAATATTGAAGGATGTGCAGTGCAGCAACTTTGGGGGAGAAGGGTGAAGGTGCTATGGCTATAGGATAAGAAATTAAGTATTAAGATAATGGGGCAAGGGGAGGAAGGCTATAGAAGGGGATGTATGTGAGTGTGGTAGATGTGGGGGGAGGGTATGCTTGGTTCTATAAAGAGAGCTAGGGAGGGTGGGGTCTGAAAATATGGACAATTGGGGCTGATCTCATCTGAGTGTGAAGCCTGACAATGCCACAAAGACTGAGAATGGCTTTGGCTTCTCAAAGTACCACTTTCACTTAATTTTCGTTTCACATGGAAGTATCTCTATATCCCCAAATTCTTTTATAATTCAATTAGCACCACTTTACAGAGTTTTAAAATGCCTAATATAGGAATTCTTATTTTCTTCTCTCTCTTGGTAAAAAATGTGTTAGAAAATGGACGACAAATATAGTTAAGAAAATAATTCTTGTTTAAACGATAAATTAAAATATTCAAGTTTCACTTTAGTATTCAATTTCTATTAATATACTCCATAAATAGATGACGCCATGTGCACAAGAAATTTTCGATTTTTTTTTTATGAAAATGGTGCATTTTGAAAATAAATTTTTTATATGTGTATAAGTTAAAATTTAATTCTTAAAATGGTGCAAATTCAAAAGTGATGAATAATAAATAGTAATTAAGAAGTATAACTTATCTACATAATTTTTTTATTATATTTTAGATAAATCGTACTTCTCATAGATGACTTACTTTTTCTTATTTTAATTTAAGTAAGTTGTGTTTATGAGCAACACTTACTTTTTTTATTTTTTACATGTCATATGAAGTTGTGAGTGACATTCACGACTTCTATCAAGTTTTTGAATTTAACAATAAGTCGTAACTTGTCAGGTTTATACTTATACATTTCACTATCTCCTTTTGTTATTGTTTCATATTTAAGAGTTTTTCAAGTTCTCTCCATTATTGTTACTTTATATCAAACTCAACTCATTTTTGTTTAATTCTCTCTACTAGAAATATTTATTAAGAATGTTAATTATACCTTTTGATTATTACAACTTTTTTATGTTTATTGATATGAAGTTTCAGATTATCATCCTATTATATCTTCACAAAATATCAATAGCTCTGACACTGAACAAGGTGTTAATGATGAGAATCCCATGCCACTACAACAAAGATCAAGAGCAAGAGGTGCCGACAGAATAATAATAATAAGAGGTCAAACACAAAGAGTTGAATAAGAACGAATGGTTCAACCATCACACACAAGAAAAAAAAAATCTCTTTATCGTACCAAATCACCGCATAAAAATGAACCAAGTGATGAATAATAAATTTGTTTATTTTCCTTATAAAATATATTTCTATAATTTTTTTAACTTTATTTTCCTATAAATTATTTTCCTTTTAAGTTAATCAATTAGTTTTAAAAAAACTTGTAAGTAAGCTAGTCTTATTATTAAATTACAAATCCTAATAAAACCATGAATTCACTTGTTAAAAAAAAAGGGTAGGTCGTGGTTCTCATTTATGGGATTAGGATCCTATCAAGTTTTTTTTTCTCAAGTGGTCAATTGTAGAAGAGAGAAAAACATAAATGTTATAAAAAAAAAGATTCACAAGTGTAACCAGGTCCCACTAATAATTTTCTTTGTGTATCTATCTCTTACAATTGACCACTTGAGATAATAAAAACTTAAAAAGATCCTAATCTCTCATCTACGACTTATCCAAAATTTAAAATCATGACTTACCCAAAATTTAATTAAAAAAAAATTATAAAGTAAGTCGTGAATGGAAGACATATCTTACTTAAATATAATAAAAATAAATTGTTATTATGTAAATCGTATCTTAGAAGCACGACTTATTATTTAAAAATAAAAAAAATTAAGTATAAATCGTGCTTGACAAATATTACTTGTTATATTTTACTATTTATCATACATCATTCCAAGAGCTAACTTTTGACTTATATACCTATATAAGTGGAAAATTAATTTTCAACTTTGCACCATTTATATAAAAAAAGTCAGAAATTTTCACTAAAAGGTTACAATGTGAAACTCAATGAACAGAGGAAAAAGAGGAAATGCTAGTTATAAATTGAGTTACATAGCTTTTCATTTTATAATTAAGAATAATGAATTTTGCTCTAGAGAAAAGTATTTTGTTAGAGTCAATAATCTTTTTCATAGTTAAAGGAAGTCATAAAATGGCATTCAGTACACAACAAACATATTTAAGAATGGTATTTATATTTAATGAGCCTTCAACATGATTAATTAATAATAGGGTATAAAAGTAGGAAAATGTAGAAGGTATAACAGTAAGATAAATAAAAAAAAAGTAACTAATAAGTAGAGTTATTGGGTTATTTGTGGATTTTATATATGCAGAAAATCATGGATATATATATAATTCTCTATCGATGTAGAGGTAAATCAAATTGATGGTGTAAAAAAAAATGGAAAACTTTTGTATTCATAATTTTTATATGTGTGGTATACACATAAGGATATTATAATTTTTCATTTTTGTTTTCAAAATATTGATCATACTCAATCATATTGCTCACGTACTTTTCCTTTTTCTGTTGGAAACATCTGATCTTATTTTGTTTGTTATCGTGCTAAAGCAACAGGATAGCTAATCCCTTCAGGCCAAAGTTTTGGAGGCTAGCAAGGTAATCTTTGGAAGCAATGAATCTAGCACTTTATAGTAGTCAAATTGTAATTTTAGATGTTTCAAACACTCTTTATATTGGTTTGAGATTTTAAAATTTAAGTGTGATAATGATGTTGATCCTCTACCAAGCCATCTACCTAATTTTCTTAGCTAGATACTTGCATGTCCAATATAATCTGAAAAATTAAATATATATATATATATGATGATCGATTTTCACCAACGTGTTTTTTTTTTTACACTTTTTCAACCGTTAGATTCACTTTCATCTAATTGGTTGAGATGATTTTATTAAAAGAACTATTAAATAAAAGTAGATCTAATGCTTACACCGATGTAAATTGATCTTCAATCTCTCTCTCTCTCTCTCTCTCTCTCTAAATATATATATATATATATATATATATATATATATATATATATATTTGCTACAAGCTGGAATTTATTTAATTAATTATGTGATTTATGACTATTCATGTCCATTAAAGATGGGTTTGAAAGATAATACCAATAATTATTGTTCTTATGGAATAGATACATAGAAGTAGAATACACACACATTTCCTAACGGAACACTCCAGTAATTGAGTTTTGAGTACTCCATCTTAGAATCTAAATTCAAATTATATTAATGAGACCGATTGGAGTGAAATTTATGAGAAAACTATATGTTATCCATAAAGACACCTAGCTCGAAGGAACTGTGCTTCAATTTGATATCTACTTTGACTTATGATATTTCTGATTTTCTCTTCCATTTTCTCAAAACATATTTCGTGCTGATTGATTAAGTTTCCTAGATATATATGTGTATTAAATCGTTGTGTATATATCTGTTACTATAGTATTTATCTTTAAAAAAAAAGTATTAAGAAAATTTTATTTTTAAGATTAAATAAATAGATTGCAGATATATAAAACTGAATTCACATGATGTTCAATGTGATTAAATTATGATAATAATACATAGATATTAAGAGGTAAAATTTAATTAAAACATATAATAATAATAATAATAGTAATTTTAACATAATTATTTCTGATTTTCAATTAATAAAATATTGACAAGTTTAATTATTACTGCAAGTAAAAAAATTACATTTATACTTTTTTTTTATCATTGACATCAATAACTAGTGGTGAAAACTTGAACTAAAATTTGAGGGGGCAAAATTAAGTACTTTTTACCATACTTAAATATAAAATAAATATTATACATTTTGTTTAAAATAAGTCATATTAACAAAAATAATATGCATACTTAGTTTCAAAGTTCATTCAAATATATGAGTTTTTACTCTTAAATAAATAGTCATTTCTCATAAATTTTGGAGCACCTCTAACAAATGTATAATTTTTATTTTTTATATGTATAGAAATGGGACTTAAGACATTTATTTGAAAGATATTCTTATTTTTCCCTTATAACATGATGAATTTTATTATTTTGAAAGTCTGCATTTACATGACTCAAAATATTAGATGATAGCAATTAACTTGATATAAAGAAATTTTTTTAGAAAAAATGATAATTTTAATTTTAATTTTGCATTATTTTATACTTTTTATATTTTGATATATAGAGCTAAGTGCCTCTGATAACAAAAGTTAAGTAAAAATTTGAATTATTTATATTTTTAAAAGACTTTTGAAATAATAATTTGAAAGAAGAGGTCATAAACTCATAAATTAGATATTTACTACATCAAAATTATCATATATTTAATTCAATCCTAATCAATTTGATCCAAATTGAGAATAAAAGACTCAGAATCAAATATTGATTGACTATCTGTTTTAAATGAACTAATATGTAGGTTAGGATGTATTAAAGGTGAATTTAACCATGATTTAATAAGAAGGATTAATTTTTTTTTTTAAATGAAAATTTGGGTGCCCCCTCTTCCCTAACAATCTTCCGCCACGGTCAATAACGATTGAATAGATCAAAAGTTCAATCAATAGAGATTGAAATAAACTTAATTTGACATATTAATATTTAAATATCAGCTTTAAATGAATCTTGAATCAATGGACAATAATTTATACATCTTAATTTATGACCAAGATAGCAATTCAATTTCTAAAGAAAGTATAGCAACCCTAATTCCACTGTCTATATATATCAAAACTTGATTGAAGTTGCTAATAGTTGGAAAAGTATTTTACTTTGGACTCTTCCTATCTTCCCCCCCCCCCCCCCCCCAAAAAAAAGATAGTAATTGAGTAAAAATGTTTTGTTAATGATGAGATAGTAATTGCCAATTTCTTTTTTGTATTTATTATATTTATTTATTTATTTTTATTACGATTAATTGATGTTTAAGGCAGCTTTCGCATATCTATTATATTACTCACTTATACTACAGGATGAGTATAGCCTTTTTATCCTTTTTATAAATAACCTTGAAGTGGACAATATTAAAGTTACGCATTTGCAAAATAATTAGGGTTTTTTCTGTCTAAGATCTCTCTCAGCATAGTACCATTAGCTTGAGGGGTGAAATTTTAACCTTTTTTGTTTTACTCCCCCCAACCACCTCCCTCCCCCCTCCTTTTTCCAGTGATATTATTTTATTCCTACAATATATGTTGGGACATTCTTCCATCAATGTTGTCCTAACATGTTTGGCTATACACATCTAACATGCACGTTTGTGGTCAGGTTAACTTCGTTCTTGCTTAACTTTGAACTATATGCTTTATATATGCTTGTCTCTATTAATTGTTGTGTTAAATTTGCTGCAAATTATGTTTTTTGTGCATGACAAAAGTTCAGGACGGATAATTAGTATAGGCCAAGAGTCACAGGGTTGTACCATCTCATTTTGCGTTTGTCTCCAATTACTTGCACTTTTGCTGCCTCCCCCCTCTCTTATTCAACAGTTTGATATGGTTTGTAGTGAGTTAGATTACTCTATTTTCTTTTGCCATTTTTTAAAGGGTCAAATTATCGTTTATATGAATGATATTGTTTATTATATTATACGGTGACAAGAATGGTATCGGTCAACGGAAGCAACATTCCCATTATTTTTGGTCCAATGATTTGAATCATCTTAAATATTTGTTTGTATCTTGAAATGGCTCAGTCTATTATTAGTGTTGCCATTAATTATTTGTTTGAATAGGACTTAAGATTGAAATATAAATTTTAATTTTTTTAAATTTAAAATTAGTCTAAAATATTAAATTTTATGTTTGAAATTGTCAAAGAATTAATATAAAAAATTATAATTTAAATTTAATTATAATTTTATTATTTAAAAATATGATCTAAAATATTTAAAAATTATTTATAAAATTAACATTAATAAAAATATTTATACAATAATATTTTTATAATATAATAATCATATTTTTAATAAAAAATCATGAATTTTTTTAAAAAAATAAATAGTTATTATAATAATTTTATATAAATATAAAATCTGAATAAATATGATTGTTCATAAATAAATGTGGAAAGAGAGAGATAAAGTTTAATTTTTAAGTTATGAAATTAATAATTCTTAAGGTATAAGTTAATAATTAAAAAAGATTTAACTTAGATATTTTTTAATTCTATAAAATTAGTTTATAGAACTATAATTATAATTCTAAATGATATTCTAAATATAAAAATTAAAATTAAGATGTCAAATTCTAATTCTAAATTTTAATTTTATACTTAATTTTAAAATTAAACGAACACAAAAAAAATGCATAATTAAAAAAAAAAACTAACATGAGACATTGCTGACATGTGGCATACTCATTGACCCGAATGTGAAGCTTCTATATACGTAAATTTATGGGAAAAAATGTCCGAACCAATTAATCGAGGCCGGGTCGGGTCGGTCTATGTGAAAAGATTCGAATTCCGAACCAACTGATGATAATCGGGTTGGTTCGTTGGTAAATTTTGAAAAGAAAGAATGGAAATGTGGATGAAATAGTGGTTCGGGTCGGGTCGGGTTGGTCGGGTTCACGGTTCGGGTCGGCAATTTCTAATAAAAACTCAAAACGACGTCATTTTACTTTCGGGTATTCGGGTCATGAATTACTTATTCAACCCGTCACCCGAACCAATTAAACATGTCGGGACCGATACTCATTGACCCGATGACCCGAACCAACTCAATATATTATATCGGGTCGATTCGGCTTCTAACCCACGAACACCCCTATATATACAGATAGAGGAAGCGAAAAAGTTTTTCGAATCAAATTTTATATATTAGGAACCGATTGATAATTAGTTTTAATTAGGTACGTAATTGAACTAAAATAATTCAATCTTAATTTATTTGATTTGGTTTAGTCCAAATAATTTTTGATCAACCACTTTTGTTTTTCTTTCTATGACCCATTAAACAAAAAAATTACTTAAAAATATTAATCAAAGCATAATCAATAGATAAACAAGAGCAAAATGTAAGAAAATCCCTTCAATTATAGGTTATATGCAAAAAAATCTCTATGTGCTTTAAAACTCATTAATATAATCCGCCCCTTAAACTAATCAAATTGTGCATATTACTATATATTAACTCTTTTGTGCATGGGTAGAAAACTCCTTTATAAGAAGTCAATATGTATTGTTTAGTGAATTCAATAAGTTATATTGGTGAATTTTAAAGTATAATAATTTTTTTTGCACATGACCTAGAAGGAGATTTATTACATTTTACCCTATAAATAACAAATTTGCCTAAAACATTTCATAAAAATAACATTAAGTTGAAATATAATAATCTATAAGTATATAAATTATAAAAAAAATATATAACTAATTATACAAGTTTGATTTAGTTTGGTTTAATTTACTTTTAAAAATGATTACCTAAAAAAAACCAAACCGATCGATTATTATAAAAAAAAAAAAAACTAAATTTACTCAATTTTGTTTTATTTTTTATTTTTGGATTAATTTTTTTGGGTTTAAATTAGTTTGGTTTAATTATGAATACTCCTAATTGTATATCTCTTTTGTTTGTGAACATGGTTAGTCAGTTCCTAGAAGTTTCATATAACACAGTTACAGTTGTTGGAATGAGGTAGTACTCTTGCGGATTTTTATATATATGTGTTTGTTTTGACAAAAAAAATCATATTGATAAATAGTTTCAAAACATATGTTATTTTGAAAAATTAGATTATTGAAATTAAAATCCCATAATATATGATACTCAAATTCTTAATTTCACAATTTTTTTTATTTTTAAAATAAACTATTAGATAATAATTAGATAGTATGATTCTCCTGAACAATTAATTTTTTGTTCCCTATCTCTCGTACTCGATCAACCCAGTTAAAAAATGCTCGGATCAATTGAAAATATATGACTACTATGGCAACAAATTATTTGGTGGAAATTTCTTACCACATGCATAAAATCACTTTATTGACATGTATAAAATAAAATTATGTGACCATATTAAATATATATATATATCTGATAACACAATTTTACACACATTAAAAGATAACTTGTATATCTTAAGATAAAAAATTTCTACCCAAAAAATTTCTATCATCATGGCAGTGGTTTTTATTTGGTAAAAACAGGTATCATAGATTTACCACCACTGCCACAGTACTTGGTTTCTCTGCACAGTGCGCCCGCGCCCGCGCACACGTCTTTTCCTTCTCACCGTTCTCTTATTTCATGTACGTGTATCATCAGATCACCACGTTAATGAATTTGTAACTTCAGAAAGACACAGAAATGACCCAACTTCTTTGGTAAAGTCCATCTCTTTATCTCTTTCCAGGACCATGTATGTATGGTACTATTAGTTGGTGTCGGTTCTTTATTTCTTTGTTGGCTGCTTTATATCTGTTGCAGGATTCTGCAGAGTGTGGTCCTCAAAAATGTTAAATTGAATCAGACTACACGAATGGGTAAGAGCATGTAATCTCTGCCTCTCAATCTTCCTGCCTTCCCCTCTCTCTCTCCCTCTGGGTAACTAAGTACATCATCTCTTCCATCTATTTTTTGGTACAATCATCTCTTCCATCTATACCTTTTCCTTGTTTTTATTTTTACCATTATATGTTGTCTTTTTTCTTCCCTTTTCTTCTTCTTTTTTCCCCCCTATATTGAGCTGCTATTCAATTCCCTTTGTCTTTGTTTGTTGTTTTATTCACCTTCTCTTTATCTTTTTTATCATCTTTCGATTTTTACTTTTAATCATTCAACATAAATTACAAAACAAGAGTTAACTTTCTGTCCTTGATGAGCCTGTGAAGAGTTCAAATTCTCTGAAAATTGAAATCAAACTTTGATTAGTGAAATTAATTTTTATAGTATACGTATTAATTACTAGCCGTAAATTGAGTCTCCGTAATTATTACTAATTTATTATTCTTCCGAAGACAAACCCCACAGCCCATTTCCCCCCTCTCGTTTCTTCCTCCCCTAGTCTTGCAATGGTTAAAAAATTAATTACGAAAACTTTTATTTTTTGGTTACTTACGAAAACCTTTTAATTTAGGAGAAATTAGTTACACATTTGAAATATATGTGTCTAAAATTTAGACTTTACGGTTAAAGTTGGAGTAAATTAAGTCCAGTTAAGGGGGTGCAATTTAGTTTATGCTAGTATAATACATATGTATGTGAAAGGTAGTATGTATGTATTTGGTATGTGGTGCATAAATAAATAACAAAAAGGTAATCGAACATTTATATTTTTCATTTTTCTGATGTAAACTTTTCGGGAACAGTACTCAATTCCTGAACAGTAAATAAGGATGCAAGCAAAGTAACATTGAATTTATCTTTAAATTTATTATGCAGTGTGATATCGATTTTTTTTTGAAACATAAATTTACATGCAAATATGCAATCGACTATGTGAATCTTTAATTGAGTCCAATTAAACTCATATCTTTTTTTATATATATGAGCAAGTGGAGTGTGCAACTTATAATGTACAAATAACACTTTTTTATATTAGGATAATGCGTGAAGTGATGTGCTTGCTCACTGAGCATTATTCTTAAAAGGTTACTACTAATTCAGCCAGATTGAAAAAGAGAGGGAGGGTGACCTCTCGTTGTTAAATGGAGTTGTGAGAGGTTCTCTGGTTGTCAGCGAGTTTTTCATGGAATTTATCTGAAATAGTAATTTAATGATTTTTGTAGTGACTTCTTTTATCTTTATGAAGCAGCCTGCTTTATTCATGCATGCTTGACTCGTTTTTCCATATATATTATTATCCCCGACTGCTTTTCACTCTTTCATAATTCTACACCTTTCTTGGCCATCCCAGGACATGTCATCATTCCCACTTTCTTTCTCTCTCGTAGTCAATTATTTTCTCATTCTAGGCTATTTATGTCATCAATATAATGAGTTTCCTTTGAAGTATTGGAGGTAAATATCTAATCTATCTATGCAACTATGGTTTGATTTTTCTCTGTTCTAACAACGCAAGTTCCCCCATTGATTGATTTGCATCGATCTCAAAAAGGCCTCTTAATTTCTTCTTTCTCAAGATGTCCTTAGAACACATATCCCTTAATACTAACAACATAACAACCACCACCCTTCATTCAGGCAAACTTTATTTTTGCCAATAAGGTCACACTCATTTAGTTTTTGACTAATTACTCACACAATTTCAAGTTATAAATGATAGTTAGGTAAAATTCTTCTTAAAGTAATAACTTTAGAACTCAAATTCTTGACATTATAAATAAAATTTGTTTGAAATTGTAATTCACTTTCATTACGACTAATAATGATGAAGTTAAAAGAAAAAATTATTAGTATTTTGAAGAAAGCCATGCTTTAAAAATATAAATAAAAATCAAAAATATTCTCTATATAAGTTATTTAAGTTTGGAAACAATTTGAGAGATAAAGCCTTCCCATAAGTATAATTAGGAGGCGCCACCCCTGGCGACCAACCCTACTAGATACACTCGTATGAGAGGCTTTGATAGAGGGGACCATATATGGGGTTTCATTGCAATTGCACCACTTATATGGCCTAATAAAGTAGAAAATTATCTGACGTGAACATGAGCACTTGCCCATTTATTTTGCCTCTTGATTTGGCAACATCTTGAGCGACATTTCATGGATCTTAAAATAGGATATAGGACTTTGATATCAGAATTTATGTGTATAAAAATAATATTTATGAAAAAAATCTTTACTTAGATGTTTGACAGTATTTTGAGAGATTAATCTCTCACTTATCAAGTAGAGATATTATGAGAAATTAAAAATAAGACATAACATATAATTACGTCATATATATATTTTTCCATTTTGTGAGGCAATGGCTAGGCAACACATGTCCCTTAAATCTTATTAATTTGTTTATACTTGAATTGATCAATTGTTTAATAATCTAAAAACTATTTATAATCTCAACTCACGTTTTCATTTATCCAATCCACTTGAATTATGTCTAATTAACAACGAGCTACTGAGCTTGTTTGGTTTAATTATTTTGGAAGAAATAGTCATTTATTTTTTTAATTTTTTTTAATTATAAACTGTTTTAAATATAAAATAAATTAATTTAAATAACGATGATGGCGGTCGTAATTGGATGCGCATTTGCAGGATTAATTCATTACACCCTAATAATGCCAAGCGAGAAGAACACATCTACATCTACTGGTTTGTATGTTGACAAGTTAAATACTATGGTTTTAATTAGAATTCTTTAAATTGATGCTATATTTTTTAGCTAGATTGATAATGAAGGATTTTCCTGAACCTTGTTGTGTCGGCGCAGCCTTGGTGACCTATATATGAGATGACATATAATCTTGGCTTTCGTATTCAAGCAATTAATTCTCGATTAATTTCAATAATACGACTAATAAATTGTTTGTGATATATCATTCTAGATCTTCAATAAATACTGTGTTTTTCTATATCCTTTTAAAATAATTTTTTACTATTTATTTTAATATTTAATAAGAAAATATTAATTTAAAAAATAAATACAATTAATATCTTGAAAATATAAAAAAAATTAATATTTTTTTATTTATAAATTAAAAAGATTAATAAAAAAATTGGTAAAAAAATTTATAGACTTAATTAAAATTTTAATCTCTACAATTTTTACTTATTTTTAATTTAGTCTCTATATATTTTTCCTTTTCAAATCAATTTTTACATTTACACACTTTTTCATAATAATTTATATCATCAATTTTCATATCCCGTCAATTGGTTAACATAATAAGTGTTCTTTTATCTAGTAAGTGTTCATTTAAATGTTTATTTTTCTATAAAATATTCAATAAGTGTTTCTACATTCCATTGAGTATTCTTATTGATAATCTGCTAGATTATCTATTTTTTCAAAGCCTTTTGAGGCGATTTCATCGCTTAAGCTTAACTTTTGACGTTGTTTTGACCTTAAAACAGTTTTATTTTGTTTTTTTAGTTGATCCATTTTAGTTTGTTAGATTGAATTCATTTTGATTAGAATTATTGATGCTTTAACTCATTTGTTGTTGTTTTGAATGTAGGCACCAAGAGAAATATGATGAAACTCAATGTGGCAAGGAAAAACACTCAAGAAGAGAGGACTTAAAGTCTCAAAGAAAGATCAAGAGCAAGTCTGTGAAAGATCTACGCCAGCCAGCGCTACATAAGGAAGAGCGCCAAGCGCCTTAAGGCTTCAAAGGAGACATCTGGATGTTGAGCGCCTAGCACTCAAAACGAAACGCTGGCGCTCACGCTCATGACAAAGAAATGCGTTCGGACGTTTAGTGTCCGAGCGCTCCAGACGCAGCCGCCAGCGCTCATACCAGAGTTTAAATTCATATTTTCTGACCTAAATGAGAGAGGCTGCGAGGAGAGAAGAGTGGGAAGCCGTTTTGGAGCAGAGAAAAACCCTATTTTGGGAGTTCTAAGGTGAATTTGAAGAGAAAAAGAGTGAGAACTCAGATTTTCTTCAATCTTCCATGGAGTTTTGCATCTTCTTCCCTATTGTTCTAGTTTTTACATTTATTTCTATGTCTAGCTAAACTCTCCCTTGTTGGGATTAGATGGATTTTGATGGATCTTAATTGTTTTTGACATTGGATTCAATTAATATAAGTTGCTATCTCTATTTTGAGTTTACGATCTCTTCTCTTAATGTTTTCTAAAGATAAGTCCTCTTTAGAATGAATTTAGGATTGTATGTTGAATGGGAATTTGATATATGATTTGTGATATGAGATTATGAACCTTGCTTATCTCTAGGCTAGGAATAGTCATTGATTTGCTTGTTACCTCTTTGAATTCTAAGTCGTACTGCTTGTTATCTCTTAGATTCACCTAAGGAATTAGGATTTTTAATTGGAAACAAAGGGTTAACTACCTAAGGAATTAGGAGTTAAGTATTTTAGAGAATTCGGTAACAAAAGAGGAATAGTAGCTTGTGTTAGTTCCAATTGATATGCAATAAGTGAAATCGAATGAAACTTGATCCCACCTCTTTCATAAATTGAATTTCAATCGTTTTGCATACCAAGTGTTTGATAAATTGCCAACTAGAAAAACTCAAAAATATTGTCATTACTTTTGTTTCTTTTGATTGTGTTATTGTTATTGGAACTCTCTTTGATTCAAATTTTGGTTTAAATAGTAGCTAACTTCGTGAATTGGTACTTGGACATCGATCCCTGAGAACGATATCCGGTTTCTCACCGTTTTTATTACTTGACGATCCGGTATACTTGCCGTGGTCCCATCAAGTTTTTGGCACCGTTGCCGGGGATCGATTTTACCAATATCGGTAATATCGAAGGCAACCACTAGTTTAAACAATTTCTCTTTCGTTTATTCATTTTAGTGTTTAGTTTCGTTATTTTACTTATTTCATTGAATTATTTTTGTTTTAATATTTTGTCTCAAGTGTATATGAGGTACCATTTATCCGGACAACCTTCTTTTTTACTCCAAAATTGAAAAGACCGCAAGAGCTTTGAGAAAGTAAACTAGAGAAAGAAGAAAGAATTTGGGTGGCATTCAAACAGTTGTTGAAGACATGGCAGACAATGGAGAAAATGTAGATCCTCCACCACCACAACCACCTGTTAAGACTCTCATGGATTACTCTATTCCTAATATGGATGGGTGTGGAGCAAGCATAATAAGACCTTCAGTTCAAGCAAATAATTTTGAATTGAAGCCAACCCTACTCCATTTGGTTCAGAACAATCAGTTTGGAGGATTTGACAATGAGGACCCACATGCACATATAGCGGGTTTCTTGCAAATTTGTGATACTGTGAAGCTCAATGAGGTGAGTGAAGATGCTATTCGTCTGAGATTGTTTCCTTTCTCTGTGAGGGACAAAGCTAAGAATTGGTTGGATTCATTGGCGAGGGGAAGCATTACCACCTGGGCTATCTTAGTCCAAAAATTTCTAACAAGATATTTTCCTCCGTCCAAAGCTGCAAAGTTGAGAAGCGAGATCACTTCATTCAGACAACATGATGGGGAATCTCTAAGTGAAGCATGGGAGAGATACAATGAAATACTAAGGAAGTGCCCACATCACTGTTTTGACTTTTGGATCCAGGTGCAAAGTTTTTACAATGGCATGTTACCTCAAACCAGAGCCATGGTTGATGCTGCAGCAAGTGGAGCGTTGAATTATAAGACTCCAGAGGAAGCTTGGGAGTTGTTTGAGATGATGGCCAATAATGACTACCAGAGGAATGGGGAAAGAGCTGTGGTGAAGAAAGGATACTTAGAGGTTGATTCAATGAATGCACTGTTGGCTCAGAACAAGATTTTGACTCAACAACTTGAGAATCTCACAAGAAAGGTTGATACTCTTAATGTGAATGCTGTGAGCAATACTCCTTTAGCTTATGATTTCTGTGGAGGTGAACATAGAAGTATGGATTGTCCAGGAAACATGTTTGGGCCTCCAGCTCAAGAGCATGTTAATTACATGAACAACCCTCCAAGACAACAGAACAACCCTTACTCCAACACTTACAATCCAGGGTGGAGGAATCACCCAAATTATTCATGGAGTAATCAAGGGAATCAAGCTCAACTAAGACAGCAGATGGGATATCAAGGATACCCTCAACAGTTATCATATCAAGGTCCTTCATCTTCCTAACCTCAGTCTAATGAGACGAAGGCTTCTTGGGAGTTAGCCTTAGAGAAGTTGGCCACACAAACCTCATCTTTTGTTAAAACCACTACTGATTTTATGGAGGAAATAAGAGCTGGGTTCAGAAATCAAGATGCTTCAATTCGCAATCTGGAAACTCAGGTGGGCCAGCTTGCAAAACAGATTTTGGAAAGGCCCCCAGGTTCATTGCCAGGTGACACAGTCCCGAATCCTAGAGGAAATGAACTTGTTTTAGCCATAACAACTAGGAGTGGGAAAGTACTTGAGCCTCAACCAAGGAAGGAGAAAACCAATGAAGAAGTGCCACACGAGCAAGTTGAAGTAGCTCACGGTGGTTTGTCCAATGACTCTAATGAAAAGGAGTCACAAAAGGAACGAGCGGTGAAGATGCCACCGCCAACTATCAAGTTGCCATTCCCTCAACGACTCAAGAAGGAACAAGATAAAAAACAGTTTAGAAAGTTTCTTGAGGTGTTTAAGAAGCTGCAGACTAACATTCTTTTTGCTGAGGCACTTGAGTAGATGCCATCTTATGCCCGATTTATGAAGGATTTGTTGTCAAAGAAAAAGAAGCTGAAGGAAGATGAGACTGTGACACTTACTGAAGAGTGCAGTGCTATAATTCAGAGGAAACTACCACCTAAAGTGAAAGATCCAGGTAGTTTATCCATTCCTTGCACCATTGGTAAGCTGAACATTGAGAAAGCTCTTTGTGATCTGGGGACAAGTGTTAATCTCATGCCATTATCTTTCATGCACAAACTTGGAATTGGAGAGGGTAAGCCTACTATAATCTCCCTTCAATTAGCAGATCGATCTGTCAGACATCCATATGGTATTGTGGAAGATGTGCTAGTGAAGGTTGACAGATTCTTCTTTCCAGTAGATTTTGTGGTCTTAGATATGGAAGAGGATGCTAATATCCCTCTGATTCTACGAAGACCATTCTTAGCAACTTCAGGAGCATTGATTGATGTGCCAAGCGGTGAACTAATTTTGAGGGTGGATGGAGACCAGGTGACCATCAATATCTTTGATAAACTGCACTGACATCAGATCTTTATGCCCCCGTCAATTACATCCAAGGTAAAGCTCAAAAGGAGTTAACTAGTAAGAATTATTTACCATTGATTAATGCTGCCTCTCCCACCTCTAAGATTGTTGATGAAAAGGAGAAAGGTCCTTCTCTCTCTAAGATTGCTAGAATAGGAAAAGATTCTCCTGTTTCTCCTTATTCATTGCAAAAAGAGCTGAAATCTGTTGAAAAATTGAGACCACCATGGCCTGATGAAATCTCACATGCGAAGATTTATTCAGAACACCTAAGTTCAAGTCAAGTTCCAAATGCCTTTGGAGGTGATTGCAAGATCAGTGACCAAGTATGGAGACAAAGATTTGATAGAAGAAAAGTGTCATCCTACTTCTCCTATTTCAAGCCACCTTGATGAGTTGAGAAGCAACGTCGAGCTAATGACATTAAACAAGCGCTTCATAGGAGGTAACCCATGCTCAGGCTCTTCTATCTCTACTTTTTCATTTTAGTCATTTTTGTACAATTTTTATTTGTTTAATGTATTTGTGTGCATTTTGCTTAATTGCTATGTTTAGTTTTAACTTTCTGTTAATTTGAGTTTATTGCTTTTTTTTTTAGTCAAGCCAATGTTGAACTGTTTAGAGTTTACTTTTGTGGGTCCCCATGCTTGATAGTATCTGTGTAATGTGAGCCAACCATGCATGCACAGCCTGTTAGGGAAGCTTGAAAGCTTTGTGGGCTTATTTCTTAGATTGTGGTACTTGAATGAGGATTATGACTTCCATGCATAAATCTTATAGCTTATTGTTAATGTACTTGGTGATTTTTGTGATTGGATTTCATAATTCATCCTTGGGAGTTGTTTTGAGCCTTCAACATTTTTGCTTTGATGAGAGATCACTGATGAGTTTCTATTCTCCTAGCTTTGCTTGAATCTCATTTGCATGCCGTGATTTGCACAATGTATCGACATGATAAAGGCAGTTTTGTTGTTGAGCTAGATAGCCATATAGCCAACCAAAAGATGTTTGTTTCCTTTGTGTTGTCCATTTTGTGCCTAATAAACTGAATTCTTTGTTTGCCTATACAGCATGTCATAGCCAAAATAATGAATGCCTTATCCACCTGAAAAGGGTAATTGAGTATTGAATTTATTAAAGGTGTGTGTTAGCAATGTACTAAGTTTGGGGTGGCCGTTGTTGGAAAAAAAAAAAAGAGTTGGCTTATTGAATAGGCACCCCTTTGAGACCATGTAGGTTACTGGGGAAATATAAAAGAAAGAGAAAACGTGAAAGGTATGAGATTTGTGTTGAAGATTTGTTGGAAGTACCAATGCTCACTTGCTCTCTAAGGTAGTAGTTTATATGTTCATTTTATCTACCTTGTACCTTGGCTCCAAAGCGACCTTGAATAAAGTCCTTTTGATTATTGCATTTGTGAGTGGCGTGCATGCATGTTTGAGATGAAAAGCAAATCCAAGGAGAGTGAGCTCAATAAGTGATGACTGAGGGAAACATAAGCCCAAATACAAGAGTTTAAGTGATCCAATTATCAGGTGTATTTTGATGCCATGTTCATTAACTTTCAAGCTGTGATTGATCAGTGCATAGTTGTTATGCCCCTTATTTTTTACCTTCTGAGTTTCAGCTACACAGTTGAGAGTTCTACTTTCAAGAATGCATATATGAATTAATTTGCTGTGACTTTGATGCTTTTGAGTTGTGGGACACTCTTGGTTTATTTTACTTAGTTCAGCATTGGTGTTTGAGTTGTAGAGTTGTCTTTTCATTTAGCTTATTTGTTATTTTGTTTTGCTTGAGGACAAGCAAAGTTTTAAGTTTGGGGTGGTGATAATCTGCTAGATTATCTGTTTTTCCAAAGCCTTTTGAGAGGATTTCACTGCTTAAGCCCAACTTTTGACGTTGTTTTGACCTTAAAACAGTTTTATTTTATCTTTTTAGTTGATCCATTTTAGTTTGTTAGATTGAGTTCATTTTGATTAGAATTATTGGTACTTTAGCTCATTTGTTATTGTTTTGATTGTAGGCGCCAAGAGAAATATGATGAAACTCAATGTGGCAAGGAAAAGCACTCAAGAAGAGAGGACTTAAAGCCTCCAAGAAAGATCAAGAGCAAGTCTGCTGAGCATCTAGCGCTCAGGCGCTACATAAGGAGCGCCTAAGCGCCCTTAAGGCTTCAAAGGAGACACGCTGGATGTTGAGCGCCTAGGCGCTCAAAACTAGAGGTGGCAAAACGGATTCAACCCGTTGGGTTGGCCCGCCAACCCGCATTTTTTTTGCGGGTTGGGCTCAAGTTTTCAACCCATTTTTGATTTTCAACCTGCATAACCCGCCCCGCATAATCCGTGGGTTAAGCGGGACGGGTGCTTGAGTTGGCTCGGCGAGTTGAATTTTTTAAAAAAAGTGTTATAAATTAGTCTTATTATTTGTGTTTATGATATTTTTATGAGTATGATACTAAATTTATTTTAAACCTCTATAAATTATAATTTTTCTATTTTTAATTTTTTATGATTTTTTTTATTTTTTATACATTTTGTTTTGTTTTTTAGGATCAACTCACTTATTTTTTTTTTTTTTTTTTTTTTTACGCGGCCGCCAACCCGCACTAACGCGGGTGGGTTAGCTCTTTCCAACCCATTTTTCAAAATGGGCTACCCGCCATGCCCCGCATTTTTGGGGGTTGAATGCGGGGCGGGGCGGGGCGAGGCGGGTTAGCCCATTTTGCCACCTCTACTCAAAACGAAGCGCCTAGGCGCTCACGCTCATGACAGCAAATGCGTTCTGGACGTTTAGTGCCCAGGCGCTCCAGACACAGCGCCTAGGCGCTGTTAGACCATTAGTGTACCGCAAGTGCACGGGTCGTTTAAGTAATACAGATACGAAGTAAAAGTTCGTTCTCACGAAGACATGATTTCCATTACTAAGTAACAACCAATAGCTTAGCCAAATTCTATCCAAGGACATATAAAATAAAGAAAGCATAAATAATCTAAATCTAAACTACAAAAGCAATAAAGATACGAGTTTAGAGATCTGGGAAATTCTTCTTCACCTCCTCCTTCATACTAATGATATGCAATCCTTATAAATAACATCAATGATTAGTTAGTTTAGCTTGAGAATCTGATTTAGTCAAAAGCCTATGTCTAGGTCAATCAATCATGGTGTCATTTACCTAATCCACTATGGTTTTTATGGTTACATGAGGACTAGTATAAACTCCACTAATGCATGATTTATTCTTAAACACACGCTAATACATAGCTAAAAGGTATATTTCTATCCAATTAGTGAATCAACTCATCCAAGCCAATTGAACTCATCGAACATGCATCAACCATACCATGTCCATCTCCACAAATCCCTATGTCTAATTCATTTGCTTCAATTAAGATCATGCAATTGTTGATCAAACAGAAGCAAACATTAAGCATAGGCATGAAAGAACAAAGCTAAACATCAATAAATACTCAAAAGATAACATAAACATCAATACTCATATAAAGATCCAAAGTATTTCCTAAATACAGCTACCAATCCATTGAACACGAATTACAGACAAAAACCATGCTCAAAAGATAGGGAAGAGAAGAGAAACAAAGGGAGAAGAGGAAGGAATCCATGGATAGCATCATTGAAGCTTGAATCTCCTTCCCTAAGGAAGATGGCATCCAACCTAACCTCCCTAGGCCTCCAATCAGCTCAAAAATGAAGAACAAAGCCGCAGCCTCTCTAAAACCTACGGAGCTCTCTAACTCTACTAAGCTCTCTTTACAAAATCTGTTAAAAATCTATTTATAGACTCAGCAAAACAGAGGCACGCCGCGGCATTAACATGCCTACGCCGCGGCGCGTGTCAAATTAGGTCAGGGATGTCGCGGCATTGATTTCCTTGCGCCGTGGCGTTAAGTTCTTCAAAGCCCCTGACTTTGGATGCAGGGGATTATCACGCCGCGGCGTAAGCTCCTCAGCGCCGCGGCGTAAGCTTCTCAGCGCCGCGGCGTAAGCTCCTCAGCGCCGCGGCGTAAGCTCCTCAGCGCCGCGGCGTAACAAGTCTGTCTACAGAATTCTACAGCCAACTCAATTTTCTGCTGCTTTTTGCTCCTTTAGGTTCCTCTTGGGCTTTCTAATCAGCTTTGCAGCTCTTCCTACATTAGAGAAATCACCAAATTAATGACCAATATAAAATCCACTTAATCAATATCGTAATACGCACAGTTTGCTTCATAACATACAGGAAAGGTATCAGAATTGGATATATCAAATAGAAGCATAAAACCTTCCAAATATGCATGAATACAAGGACTTTAGCAATCAATGAAACACAGATATGGGGCACAAATAACTATATTTTGTGGAGTTATCAGACGCCCATCCCAGAGTTTAAATTCATCTTTTCTGACCTAAATGAGAGAGGCTGCGAGGAGAGAAGAGTGGGGAGCCGTTTTGGAGCAGAGAAAAATCCTATTTTGGGAGCTCTAAGGTGGATTTGAAGAGAGGAAGAGTGGAAACTCAGATTTTCTTCAATCTTCCATGGAGTTTTGCATCTTCTTCCCTATTGTTCTAGTTTTTACATTTATTTCTATGTCTAGCTAAACTCTCCCTTGTTGGGATTAGGTGGATTTTGATAGATCTTGATTGTTTTTGACATTGGATTCAATTAATTCATGTTGCTATTTCTATTTTGAGTTTATAATCTCTTCTCTTAATGTTTTCTAAAGATTGATTCTCTTTAGGATGAATTTAGGATTGTATGTTGAATGGAAATTTGATATATAACTTGTGCTATGAGATTATGAACCTTGCTTATCTCTAGACTAGGAATAGTCATTGATTTGCTTGTTACCTCTTTGAATTCTAAGTCGTACTACTTGTTATCTCTTAGATTCACCTAAGGAATTAGAGTTTTTAATTGGAAACAAAAGGTTAACTACCTAAGGAATTAGGAGTTAAGTATTTTAGAGAATTCGGTAACAAAAGAGGAATAGTAGCTTGTGTTAGTTCCAATTGATATGCAACAAGTGAAATCAAATGAAACTTGATCCCAACTCTTTCATAAATTGAATTTCAATCGTTTTGCATACCAAGTGTTTGATAAATTGCTAACTAGAAAAATCCAAAAATATTGTCATTGCTTTTGTTTCTTTTGATTGTGTTATTGTTATTGGAACTCTCTTTGATTCAAATCTTGGTTTAAATAGTAGTTAACTTCGTGAATTGGTACTTGTACCATTGATCCCAGAAGCGATATCCCGGTTTCACCGCTTTTTTATTACTTGACGATCCCAGACACTTGCGCGATTCTATTAAGTTTTTGACGCCGTTGTCGGGGATCAATTTTACCAATATCGGTAATATCGAAAGCAACCACTAGTTTAAACAATTTCTCTTTCGTTTATTCATTTTAGTGTTTAGTTTCGTTATTTTACTTATTTCATTGAATTATTTTTATTTTAATATTTTGTCTCAAGTGTATGCGAGATACTCATTTTTTTAGTAATTGTTTATTTATTAAGTAGGTATTTTTTAAATATTTTTTTATCTTTATAAAATATTAATAAAATATTTAGTAGTAATTAAATTAATAGTGTTATAATTAAAATTATTGGCAAAAGTTACTTTAAAAACTCTCATTAAATACGTAACGTCTTTATATGGGAATTAACTCAAAGACATGTGACCTTGTATATGTCCAATTTCGGCACTCGCCCACCACCCACCAGCCAAAGGGTCAGGGTCAGAACTCAGGATCATAATATTGAGGAAGAAAATGGAAACCCTAGGTAGCTAGCTATGTTTATAGTTATCTATCAGGTAGTGAAGAAACCCCTGCCCTAGGCTTGTTGGTCTGGCTTGGCTCAGATTTTTGGTGTCTTCTTCGTCGTTGGCTAGTCGATCAATCTATCTTAATTCTCTATTCCCCTAGCTAGCATCTACGTTGGGTTAGTTGTGTCTTCTTTGGCGTATTAGGGAAGAATAAGAAGGGTCACTATCCATTTGTTCCTGCTTTTCTCTATTCCCACTAGGTGTCATGACTGTGACATTGCCTCCGAGAACTAGAGCTTTCGACCTCGCAATTTGCTTGCTCTATAGCTTTCATTTTTATGTATGTATCCATATATGTATTTGTGCATCTCATTTACATACACAACACACACTTATTGTTTGTCACTAATTGGGTAAGTTTTCAACACTTCTATCCGATGAACATCTATATTATTTTATGTCTAGCTAGATTTTATGTTCGGAATGCTTGTCTTTTGGTTTCAAAATTTAAGTTGTCTCTGTTACATTAAAGATTTAAAGTGTAGGGTTCATATTCATTTGGGGGTGTTATAATATATTTTGCATGAAATTGATGGAGAAATGCTAGAGATTGCTCATGCGAAAAGTTTGAATGATTGCATATCGTTTTTTGAATTGTTAATAAAGAAAAAATATAGTAAATTATTTCCCACTTCCTTCAGAATTTTTTTTTATATTATAAAATATTTTTTCTTGAAAGCCTCCATTGTTCCAAAACATAGAAAATTCTACTAATTTTACTTAATTCAAGAGAGCTGAAATTACTTTACCCAAAATAAAAGTATTACTAGTTTATTTCTAACTTTAAAAATTAATTTCCAAGTTACCAAAAACAAGCTTTATATTCCAAAAAGTACATAATTAATTAAACTTTCTAATTAAAAGCTGTTGATTAAAGGCTACCTTCATGTACAATTATTGTCGGTGGATCACGCCAGGGCTATATATTGAAAATTTGATATAATGAAAATTTGATAACGACATTTATGGGGTTTGCCACCTTTTGAATCTTCTTTTAAGGGGAAATTCACACTTTCACCTTAACTGCAAGTTTAGTAAAACGATTATAAATTTATGATTGTAGAAGGTGTCTTTCGTTCCTTTTTTTTTTCTTTTTTCTTTTTTCAGTAATGGAAGGGGTCTTATATTATGAGGACTTTTTTCCCCTTTCATTTATGATATGTATATAACTACATAAGTAAGGGTATAAATTAGTTCAAATAATTTAATTAATTTTAAATCAATTTAAATTAAATTAATTAAATTAATTTTCTATTTTTAAATTTAAAATTTAAAATTTAAATTAAATATATATATATATATATATATATTTAATTAATTTATATATATATAGATTTTTGAATTTTAAATTTTAATCTTGATTTGAAAATTGAAAGATTAAAAGTTACTTAAAGGTCGTAGAAACTATATATATATATATATATATAGAAGTATATATATATATATATATATATATATATATATATATATATATATATATATATATATATATAGATGAGTGTTTATTTATGTGAGAGGGTAAGAGGAGTGAGTCTTGATCATTAGATCTTACATGAATGGTCAAGATTAAAACATAAATGTGACTTTTTAAGTGGTCACAAGATTTTAAGCAAATTTAAATTGATAAATATATGGTTGTATGGTCGAGATTTTTCCTCACAATAACACTTCTCTCATTGATATGTCCCATATATATAGTGAGAGGAGTGTTTATCATGAGAGGGTTAGAGGAGTAATCTTGACATACAACTATATATTATGATGGTCAAGATTAAAAGTTACTTAAAAGTCTGGCCACTTAAAAACACGCATTTATGTTTTAATCTTGACCAATTCATATAAGATCCAATGGTCAAGATTCACTCTCACCCCTCTCAAATAAACACTCTCTACTAGATATATATATATATATATATATATATATATATATATATATATAGGTATATATTCATTAAGATGAGTTTGATTGTGAGAGGGTATGAGTGAGTGATCATTAGATCTTACATGAATAGTCAATTAAAATATAAATGCATGATATATATATATATATATATATATATAGGAAGTTATCAAAGATGAATGTTTATTGTGAGAGGGTAAGAGAGAGTGAGTCTTGATCATTCCTTACATGAATTGTCACATTAAAATATAAATGCATGACTTTTTAAGTATTAATGACTTTTAAAGTAACTTTTAATCTTGACCATCCATATGTTGTATGGTCTAATCAGATTTACTCCTCTAACCCTCTCACAATAAACACTCTCTCACTATATATATATATATATATATATATATATATATATATATATATATATATATATATATATATATATATATATTGTACTTATTAGTTTCAGTAACTTGATGTTATTGAATGTTAGATGTGAACCTGATACACATGTATTAGATAAAGTATTGAACTTCTTACTTCAAGACTCTCCATCTGCAAAAGTCACAATTACTAAAGGTAATATATTAATGTTTAATCATTGATAGTAAGTCATATAATTAAATTGGTTATAACTTTTTTCTTTGTTATCTCTCTACAATTCTCTATCTAATATTATTCATTCACAATCGGCCTACATCAATCCACAATTGCCGATACAATTCACTAATTTCCTTTTCTTTGTTATGATGAAGGTGTTCTTTCGGAGCTTATTGAGTAATTCTTTGGTGTACATTCTAACTCAAAGTGGAGTTTCATTTGTTGTTGGTAAAGTCAAGAAACTTAGGGTTTTGATGTTGTGGCTTCTTAGGCTTACGATGGATGTATAATAGGATATAGTAAGTTATATTGTCCATTGACATTTGGTAGGATAAAATAATAAGAGTTGACATGATATGTGAGTGATTATTCATAGGGTAGATAAGCTAAGATAATAATTAGAGCGGTCTTAGAGGACCATAACGTTTCCATTGTTAAATTCTTAGACATTGGTTATTGAAATGAAGATGAAAGATCATAATGTTTTCATTTGTGCTTATTACTTGATGTAAATGAAGTTCAAAGATAAATTGGATTTGATGAATAATATTTGATGAATCATGTTTTTTTTAATGTTTAGATTGAGTTTAGATTGTGTTTGGATTAAGTTTGGATTAATTTTAGGTGTTATCTATTGTTATGTTATGTACTTATATTTCCTTTTAATTATGTTTGGACTAAGTTTAAATATTGTTATATACTTATCTTTGTACTAATATCTATTTTTATGTATCTTTTAATTATATTTGTTTGTTTAGACTTTATCTATTTGTTATATTTTATAATGTGCTTATTGAAATAAATAAGTTTGATTCTATTTCTAGAAATTTTTTTATAGGTTTATTGTGTATTTTTTTTGTTATGAAAAATTAATTATTTAACTAATTTTTGTATAAAAAAATAATCAACTCGATCACCTAAACAAAACTAATTCATAAATATTCGATTTGATTTGATTTGAATTTAACTATCAAAAAACACAAAAATTAAACTAACTAAATCAAATTAATTGATTTTGGTTTATGTAAATTTATTTTTTCTTTAAAAATCAAATTAAACCGATCTAATCACACCCTTAAATAAGTGTATCTGAAAAACAGAAAACAGAAAAAAGTAAATGTATAAAACAATGAATGATAAATGTATATACTATATTCCATCAACGTACACCATCTAAATATGTTTCGAAGTTTACGAAGAGAAGAAAGTGGACATATACGGTTCATGTTTTAGCCTATGTCAGTTTCAGATTTTTTAGAGGCTCGAAACGGACGTCCAATAAAAGCAGCAAGTTTTTTCTGCATGCAAAAGCGGATTGCAAAGTCAAATTCTTTTAGGGATAACAACGAGGGAGGGCGAGGATATGTAGCGACCTTCCGCCCTCTATCCTCGCGAATAATATTTGTTTCTACTTCTATAATTATATAAATATTCGTTTATTATTCTCTGATAGATAAATAGATACTTACGAATATCTGTGAGTATTTAATAAATTTTAAAAAATAAAATAAAATTTAAAAAATTCAAAAAAATTAATATTTTGGTAATATTTAAATAATAATAAGTTTTTTTAATAATTTTATATAAGAATATTTTGATAATTTTATTTACGGGTATCTACAAGTACGAGGTGAATCACCTCCACGTCCGTCCCGTTTATTAAACGAGAAATAACATAAATAAATATTTATATCTGCGGGAAAAATTAGACAAGTATTATCCATTCCCGTCACGGGTATTATCCGCTATGATCTTCCCTCGCGGATAAAATTGTCATCCCTAAATTCTTTCGTTTACAAGGTTTTGTTAATATGTGTCTTGGAGTATACAAATAAAAAATAAAATTAATTTTTCTTTATTAAATCATTTTAATTACTTAAAGAAAAATATTAAATTTTTAAGATATAAAACTTTTATACTTTTCATTTAATGAATTCTATTTTAAATTTCTCATGGTGATTAACAAAACCCTTAATTTCAAAAGCCATATGAAAAGTCTCAAGGTATCATGCATGTTATATACTCTTTCAAAAAAATTTTATCTATCCATTTGAGAATTTTTATTTGTCTAATATTATTTGTCTATTAATAAAATTAAATAATATTTAGTAGTTTTTTTCTAACTTTACCATTATTTTTATTATTTTTACTAAATTCAAAAAATACATATTAATTAATTTTTATAATTTCTTAAAATTAATTATTCTAGTCAATTTGTGGAATACGTACTTTTTGTTTAAGAAAGGAGGAGAAGAGAAATTATTGTACGCTCTTAGAGCGCCACTTAAGATTGTATTCAGACCACTCAAATTTTGACATTTAAACATTCATTAGTGATAGAACTTACCATTAACTTGTATATTTATTATCTCAATAATAAATATGTAAGTTAGCGATAGTTCTCTTATTAATAAATGTTGATATATCAAAATTTGAGTTTTGTGAGCATAATTTTACATGGTTCTTAAGGAGCATGTAATAATTTTTCAGGAAGAGAATGTGAGATTAATAGAATGAGAGTGAGAGAAATAATGTAAGATTAATGAAGATAATAAGGAAAATAGAAGATATTAATTAAGTAAAAAAATGGTAATTTAATAATATTAAATTATATTTTTTTATTTAATATATTTAACAACTTTTTTAATATGTACATATTAATCTTAACAGATATATAAAAGTGGACTGAGTGAGTACTATATTAATTAGAGTAATGCTTAATGGCACGAAAACCCTTTTACGAAATCCTTTCTAAATGACTTTTTGCCGTTGATTATTTTGAAATTTCATGCGCGTGTGATGTAAACACTCATTCTTTAATAACTGCATTTGTGGAAGGGGGATTTCTTCATTTATTAAATTTCACGAAAACTGTTTTTGTAATATTTAACAGTACTCTCAGTTTAAAATAAATGAATATATATATAGCAGTACTACTCTATTGATTGTGGTGATACGTTGCTGAAAGAGCTAGAGTTTTTATTTTATTTTTTTTAAATTAATATCTCCTTCAATAAGTTCATGATGGCATGGCTAAACTTGCTCATTTTCTCATCAAATTTTAGTATGTGATGTTGAGAGTTACATTTTGGTGTATCTTAATTATTATTTTGCCTTCTCGATCTTTTGAATGAACTATGATATCACTTTGTGGTTTTTTCTTAGTTGCTATGTAATTGATTTTCACCTATTTAATAACAATTTGTTGATTGTGCCATTGTGTGATCCCTAGTGCTATCAAGTAGATTATTATATAATCACCAGGTATGGCTCAATTAATAATTATACTAAATTCTATATGAGCAATTTTTTTGTAACTTACTAGAAATATCTTGTGGTGGGGGTTAAACTGATGTCCAAATGAATATTAATTTTCCACTTAAAGGAATATCAGAATACATCATCTTCTTAAAAAAGAAAAGAAGAAAGAAGACTATTTTTATATTCTCAATATATATTTTTTATATTATCGATATTTTTATTAATGGATGATTTTGCTAGCCTAAGTCCGCGTGGTTTTAACCCCTATATTTAGGGGTTTTACGCATGATGACCAACAATAACTTTTGTGTTGAAGACATTTTCACATTCGTCGCAATTGTTTCTTACCCTTTTGTTACTTGAGCTGGTTTAAGGTTCTTCTTGACATTATTAGTTTTATCATATACTAAGTGTCACACACTGACATATTAATTAACCTATATTGGCAAATTGATATAAGAATATACAATATGTACAGAGGTGATCATCATGCAGCTTGCTCCTTCTGTTGCATTCTTAGCTTTCGAGATCTTCAACATTCAATTCATCTGTGTTTGGTCTGAAACTAACACTATAAGGAGATTTAACATATATTATAAATATATTAACAAATGATTTTCATAGATTCATTAATTTGGCCATTTGTTTCTTACTATTTGTCGGCTACAAAACCAAATAAATATTTGGATTTTTAGAACTGAATAAGGAAGAGATATTTTCTCAGGAAAAAAAAAAAAAAAACAGAAAGAAACAAGAATGTGGCTGCAAGAAAACTGATGCAAGTGGCAGAGAAAACACGAGAACCCACCATTCTCTACCTAAAGGATAAAAGCTTTAGCTAGATACAGCACCATCAAGCACACAAACAAGAATTTAACAACATATATGCATCCACAAGTGACGAATCCAAACATTTTACGTGGAGGCAAATACAACACATAAATATTAAGAAAATGTTTTAAATGATTATATTTATACATAAAAAATACATTAATATAAAATGATGAAAAATCTATTTAATATTTAAAGTGTTCTCTTTGCATTTTTATATTATCAAATATTTTTTTGTGTATGTATGAATGATCTTAATTGTTAATTATATGGAATATAACATAAAAATATAAAATTAAAGGAGTTTTAGCTCATCTCATTACAAATTTATTCATTTTTTCATCATATAAAAACAAAATTAAATTTATAAAAAAATAAAAATAACAAATAACTATGAATAATAGAAAGCCTTTACAACTAAGTTGGGACATGGGTCCCCACTTTGTTAAAAGTAGGTCCATCTATGCATGGATCTAACATAATGATCATGATGGATAGTGGGCTTTTTGTACATGTAAGACCCTTAACTGTCAAATATAAGGACAGTTCTTTGAACTCCTTAACTTTAAAGCTTGATGGGTGTGATATCATTGTTTTCTGAAACTAGAGGGCTTGGACCACAAAAGGGCATCTTTTCAGATATTAAATTAGCACTGTGGGGGCCATCTCCAAATTATGTGATATATCCCCGGCTGGTCTCTATTTTCTTATTAACCATTATTTTCATACATAAATGGGTATCAAACTATAAAGATACGAGGAAGAAGAGAAGAATAAGGGAGAAAAGTGGTTATAATTCTTTATTAGAAAAATAAATTAATCAATATTATAAAAATAAAAATATATATATAATAAATAAAAATTAAACTACTTTTAAAATAAATAAAATATAAATACATCATATTATCTAACACAAACTACATTGAGAAAAACAAAATCTTTGAACCTCCTTTGTTTTCGAGTCCTCACTGTGCTTTTATTGTTCTAAGTTCTAACTCGTTTGCCTTGTTTTCCAACTTAAGTTTATTGCTTTTAACCGAGTTACTCTTTTCCAACTTTCGTGTGTTTTGAATTTGAAGCTTGAGTGGTTAATGTGTGCATTTGTGTGACTGGTCCCCTCTGCGAACTTGTTTTTCAAAATTACATATTTGCTTACATTCAATTTAGTACCTGTTATTCTGCTGCTAAAGTTTGGTTTTTGAGTCTAGGAATTGAAAAAGGAAAACAAAAATTAACTCCCATCGTATGCTGCTCATACTTTAACAAATTTTTATTTAATAAAACAAAAAATCTTAGGTAGTGTTTGGTTTATTTTATATTTTTATTTTCAATTAATATGTTTTTACTAATAATTATAAAAATATCACTTTATTTTCACTTTGTTTCTTATTTTTATACTTTTGTGAAGAAAATGATTAAAATAAAAAAATGTTATTTTCACAATTTTCTTTATAAGAATTTGAAATCAATAAATAAAATAAAAATAATGTGATATTTTTGTAATAATAAGCAAAAACATATGAACGGAAAATAAAAAATAAACAAATTAATGAAGCATTTGGTTTGTTTTCTATTTTCATTTTTGGTTAATATATTTTTATTAATAATTTTAAAATGTCACTTTATTTTTTTTTATTTTCTTTACAAAAGTTTTAAAAAAGAAACAAAATAAAAATAAGGTAATATTTTTGTAATTATTAGTAAAAATATATTAACTGAAAATGAAAACAAAAAATAAATCAAACACCACCTTTGATTTGTTTTCTATTTTCATTATAAGTAAATATATTTTTATTAATAATTATAAAATTATTACATTGGTTTCATTTTACTTGATGTTTTTTAGATTTTGAGGAGGAAATGATGTAAATAACAAAAAAAATATTAGGGAGTGTACTACAACAAATCTAACTTAAATTACCACAAAACATGGGCAGCCAAACAATAATCAAAGCAGCTGAAATCGATTCAACTGCTGTATTTTAAAAACTTGAGTAGAAAATTCCCTTTCATTAAAAAATAGACATAAAAAATGTCTGTCATAATATTGTCCGGTTGACTTCCAGTTCTTAATCCTCCACAGAAGTTTCTATCATCTTATCATTTTCTATGGATTTTAATGGATTCGCATTGATAGATAACGAGTGACTGGTCATCAGTCGTATTGATAGAGATTTGTGGTTCCTGTGCCTTGATTTTCACACATGATTACAATATGACGAGAATCATGGCTTCAACAGGCTGGAAATCATTAATTACATCTTTATCTTCCATTAATTTTTTGGTTGAAGCAACTTATAAAATGGAATGAGTTTTTTAAATTTCAAATCAATCTTCTCAACACACCTAAGATTGAACAAGATTGAAAGAGTTATGAATAATGGACTTTGGAGTTTACCAAAACATGTAAAATGGGTTCCCCAGATTTTCCATGAAAACTTACAGACTTCCCTAAGTAACTTTCATTCATTTGGCGCTGTTTTTGACAGACAATCATGTGAGGGAGAGGAAGAGACACAGAGGGATAGAAATTCATTCAAATTTGTACGTTCTTTGAGTTTGGCATTAAAAGTAGTACTGAATAGTATCTGAATTTGGTAGTTGCAAGTTAACGACGTTCACATGAATAATGTTCCCTTCATTTACTTCAATCACTGAAAATTGGTCCACATCCTTAAATCAAGATGTTGACACTAGAAAGTGTACAATGTCTGTGAATTATTTTATATCAACAACTAACCATATAGTCATTATCACTATTCAGTTTATAGTTAACTAATATCTAAACCCGTGTGGTGATCAACATTTTTTATATATAGTTTCTTTTCAACAATATCAACTATATATAGAAGAAAAAAAAAAGGCTAGCTTTTGTAGTTTTCATAGTTTATCTAGTTTTTATTTTTATATCTTTGCTTGGAATTAGGATTCTAATATCTAATTAAATCATTAGCATGAAACTAAATGGCCTTAAGTAATTGATCGATAAGATTACGGTCTTCTGGGAAAGATTATCATCCCTGACAATATCATTCTACTATGTCAAGCGACAAGGTGTCAGTTTCTTTGTTGGTTTTCCTAGCCGTTTCCCCTTCTGAGCAATAACCATTATTTCTGCATGAGGTGTTTACAATTTCTTTCCTCTAACATGTATGTAACATATAGGCCACTTGAAGTTTCTTTGGTGTCTCTGCAGTTGCACTCTCCTGTGGTGGATTTGTTCATGTATGTACGTACGTTTTTGTATGAGATTGAAATAAAGAGATAGATGTACTTGGTAGGCCAAATGCAGTATATATAATTAAATGAAAACCAGTGCTCTTTCTCTGCTCTGGGACTGTGCCTCTTAAGTGGTCCTAAACAAGCAGCCTCTAATGCCTTGTGCTTTTATCTTCTCTTCCATGGCTTTCCTCCACACATTAACTTAATTGACCTGTTCTTAAATGTTTAATAGTGTAGAGTCCTTGATTGAAAGGGGTGAAACAAAAGCATCCATCATCCTAACCCCCACAAAAAGACAACATGCACCATAAGGCATAGTTCAAAACTGTAAAGCTAAATAAAGTACAAACTAGGAAAAGAATCATAACTAGTTAGAAGACTAAACATATATTCTGTCTTCACATATGTATAAGCATTTAAAAAAAAAAAATTGATACACATTTGTTTGAAATATATCTTTTGTGTATTGTTTACATCAAAAAGGTGGCATATCATATAGCTATGACCAAGTGACAAGTTGCAAACCTTCATTGTCATAATCGTCATCTCCTTTTGGACCGTTACCTATGCACCACATTGAGTTACAGGTCAAGATAGGCCAAAAGGTCTTTGATTGATGGCTTTCGTGTGGGCAATTCCATCATTATATAAGCTATCTATAAGATTACCCAAAATAAGGGTTTTTACTTGGTTGGAAGTTTCTAATCAATCAATGAACTATGGATTATAACATTAGCACAACCCCACACACCAATTTATATTGCTTGAAGTCGAATAAAGAAAGGGAAGTTTTCCCCTCTGGGAAAGGGACTTCCAAGTTCCACCCATATTGGGAGAAAATCAGAAATGGATGACAGAAGAGCTATCAGATTCTTTAAGATATTTACTTACAGCTGGATTAATATGACGAAATTGCTATTCTGGCTGAGTTTAAGGCAAACTAATTATATAGCGTGTTATTGGATTGTATCTATGGTTCTGTATCTTTCTTGGTGGTTTTAGCTGAGTACAAAGATGATTAAGAACAACATACCATAATGGTTCATGGGCCATTGGACAGTTCTCATCATAAATTTGCAATAAATGAGAGAGATAAGGATGGTATATATTTACACTTAATTGTGTTTGTTTGCTTAGTAACATTAGCAATGATAGGTTTGGAAACAAATATAGTGTGGTTTGCTAGCTGGCTTTATAAGGAAACATATCAAAATGTTTATGAGGCTACATTGCCACAAGTCCCTTCTATTATCAATTTGTCAATTTGTGATTTCCTCCTTTGTAATAATCCATTCTGGTATTGATTTCACCTCTAGAAAAAAAGAAAAAAGAAAAAAGAAAAAATTGCACAACACAATTCTTAGTACACTAATAAATTAATATTGAATTATTGATTTTTTTTATTATGATCAAGTAACATTTGAATTAGTTTGCATGCACATTAACTAATTTACTTTCATGTTCAATTAAAGGTAGGTCATCCACGTTGAGATTAGGTGATTCATTTTTTGTGGTTGACCCCAAAAAATTAGCGTAGTTGAGATTCAAATATTAGTCTTTTTAAATATTTCATTATTGATCTATTCTCTATTTTTTTTCCATTTTTTTTCGTCATTATTATTCTTTATTGGGTTTTTTGGTCTTGTTTTCCCTACTGGTCAACCAGAAAGAAAGGCAAGGCAGAAAGACAGGCTCAATGTGGCCCGTTGTTTGTTGGATTGAGCCTAATAAATCTACAAGAGTCCATCGAAAGACAGTCTCAAAACTTTTTAAATGATTTTTGTTGAGCCAGTCCGACAAAAGAAATAGGTTTGACCTGCAATAAACCTTTGGGCCAGATCAGTATTTTAAGGCCCATTTTTTGTCCATTACTTTCAACCTGACCCAACAAAATGAGTTGGTCTAAGTGGGCCTATTCCTTCTATTGGGCTCCTCAAAACAAACAAGGCTCAGCCCAAATAGCAGCTCCCATGTTCGGCCCTAAGATGAAATGGCATTTCGAGTGCAGCGTAGAAGAGAGGGAGGAAGGAAGAAGAAACACTAGCCAGTCGTTAAGTCGCAACTCGCAAGCAACGCGAGACTGTTAGGTAGTTGCAGTGCAGGAATGTGTTTGGTCCATTATTTATGAATAAAAAAGAAGAATAAATAAGCTTCGCTTCGTGATCTGCTATTGATTCTGTTGCAGAATGCATATGGCCGATTCCTAAAGGTAAAACAATCCAAATTCTATGCTTTATATAGATTTTCGATTTTCGGTATTCGATTTTCAGTTTTCGCCCGCTGGTATGATTTGCAATTTATAATCTTCTCACGAGATTATGCGTGCAAGCAACTTGCGGCGAATGTTCCTTAGGGGTTTTAATCTTTTTGTTTACCGAACCACTCAGAGTGAAACTAGGTGACGCTAGAAATTCGAATTTAATCTATTATTATTATGATAATTTAAGGTTTGTATGGAAAAGTTAAAGCTTCATGAAGGATCTTTGAAACTTCCAAATGATAATATGCAACTTCATAATATTTGTTTTTTTATTGGTGACCGTTAATTGTTATCTTGTAATTGTAGTTTTGGTATATTTTGCAGTGTTGTGGACATGAAGGAAAAGCAGAATACTACTTCTACTCTCAAGCGCATTTTAGTGAATTGTGCATCTCAGGTGTGCTTTTGGTTTTGGGTTACATAATGGAATTGCGTGTAGAACCTTTCTGTTACATCATTTCAGTGCTTAGAATCTATATACGAAATATTTTTCTCAGTTTGTTAGTAACTTCAAGTAAATGGTTGACTTGATTTTGTAATTTTCACTGAGTCTAATTTATTTACTTCGATAGATGCGTTAAACATATGATTATGATTGGGGCATCTTGTTGTTGGGAAGGGGAGGGAATGAGTTGTACAATAGGCGCCTTCTCTCTTATATTATCTATGTCTTATCCTCATTATTGTTTGATAGTCGAGTATAAAAATTGATTTGGTTAAATCTCATCTAATAGGCAAAAGCATATGGTAGCTGTGTTGCAGCAAAGGTTCCAGAGATTGAACGTGATGTTTGTGCAAAGGAATTTTTGGCATTAAAAAGTTGTATGCAGAATATGGTATCGTATTCTACAATTGGCTTGACATAAAGAATTTGTTTTTACTATGGCTTGGCATTTCAGTTATAAAATTGTTTGTTACATTTTAAGAAAAAAAATACCTTTATGTTTTTCTATTCAAGCAACATTCTGGAAAAGACTGAAGTGAAACCTTTTTGAAAACTTCATTTAATTGGATCATGACTTTTTGAGAGTTACAAGCTGCTTCTGATTGCAAACTTTTTTTTCCTGTTCTGTTGCTAAAGTTATTATGTTGTGTCTACTGTATAGTTGTTACATTTCTTTTGTCATTTTATATTATATATATTATGTTTCTAAAATAAATATTGCTCCAAACAGCTCAAAAAGAAGTTTTAAGTGTGCACCTACTTGTTTCCTTGTTTCGAGCCACTGAATAAACAAACTACAAAGCTTTGCGGTTATGAAGAGAAGCATTTGGAGAAGAAGTTTCCAATCATCAGTCTAGGAGGAAGGTCCTATAACTTTTTGCGGGCAAAGGTTTAACCATCAGCACTTATATCTCATGTTAATCATAGATGCATTACTTCTGTCTTTTACTATCTATTGTAAAATTTTGGGTGGTTTGCTGCAGTTTATTATCTTACCTCTGCCACTCATCGTGTAAACTGGACTTAGCAACATGTCTGGAAAAGCATCAACTTCAAAGCCTAATATTGGTCTGAGTGGATCTGGTGGTCTTTCACATGCTTACATTAGGTATCCACCGCTTCGGTGCAATGTTCCTGGATCAAGGGGATTATTTTATGACGATGGAAATAAGTTTCTACTCTCCCCAACAGCTGATCAAGTAATATGATATGCTTCATATAATTGTTGTTTGGTGAAAAATAACGTGTGTGTTATACTTCCACCTTTTTGTGTTTTTTCAAAATGATGAGTCTGTTATCTATTTTTATACTTCCTTGTTCAAGTGTTGAATCACATTGTGTGTTTGTGTTTTTAATGTTTAGATCTTTTCATGGAAAGTTGTCCCCTTTGGTCCTCTCATTGGTCCCACCACTGATTCAATAAGTGAAGGCCCTATTGTAGCTGTTCGGTATTCTTTAGACACAAAGGTTATAGCAATCCAACGATCGAACCATGAGCTACAGTTTTGCAATAGAGAGACTGGGGAAACTTTTAGCCATAAGTGCAGGCCAGAATCAGAAAGTATACTTGGATTTTTTTGGACAGATAGTCAACAGTGTGATATTGTTCTTGTTAAGACCAGGTATAATTAGGTTTTTTTTTTCTTCCTCTTTGTTGATACAATTTACATTGTTTAATAATGCAGTTTTTCTTTATATATATATATATATATGCTGATGTTAAATTCAGAAGAGACCCAGCAAAAGCTAGTAATCGTGTTTCCTAGCTGGAAATCTGTAGTCTTATAATAGCATGAAATTCTAGAGGATGATTAATTAATTTGGATTCGTACATTTTAAGGTTTGTAGGAATCTTCATTGGATCAAGCATCTTCTTTTCTTGGGGACTAAGAGAGTTGAGGTTTCAACTTATTTGAATTAGTGAATGGAAATAAATATTCTTGAATTTTATTAGTGTTTTTGAGTGAATTATTTATTCTTGTACGTCTATGTTTGAGATGATCATTGATCTGCCCCTCCTTCCCTTGAACCTAAACTTGAGCAATTTGTGAAACTCATCAGAGAAATGGAGTCACCAGTATTCTAGTACGTGGTAGAGATCCAGCAATTCTGGGCTTGTCTGACTGCTTTTTATGCTTGAAAGCGTGTTTCATATTTTCAAATTTGATACACTTTTTTTACTTACCTTCTTACAGGAAGGAATACTATTACTTAAAAATTAAAATGCCGTTTTATTGCCTTTGTTTTCAAAAATATTTTTCAGAAGAAAACAAAATCAGAATCAAACAGTCCCTATACTTACTTTCTCCACTTACGAAGAAATAGTTGATAATTAAAAGTTGGGTTTGGTGAAGACTGGAGAAGGTCACTGCAATCATGTAATTTTCTTCTATAAATGTATAGAGGAAAGAAAAGATGAAAATGCTTTTCTGCCGCAATAAAGAAACATTAGTAGAAAATTATATATATTGTGAGGGCAACTTTTTAACTTTTCATAATTATATGCAGCCATGACAAAATGTGATTAAGAGGTATAGCTCGTAAAACAATGGCTGTTTAAAGATTGTTCATCTTGAATTTCTCTTTCATCACAAGAGGTCATATTGTTACTTGATCATCACAGTGTTTCAAACACTCCAGTAATTAACGTTGACCAGCTGTGGTGTTTTACTAATTTTCTTCTCATATTAATATCTGTGGTACTTGCTTCTCTCCTAATTTTCTTCCCCTCCTTTTTCTTTTCTTCTTTGGATTATCTAGGGTGAAGTTTTTTTTTCTTTTTTGTTCTGGGCAGAAGTTTATTAGTGTAAGATAAAAAGCAGGTACTAAAACTAATATCCTCAGATTATGGTTGAAGAAAGAAAAAAGAGAAAGAACAAGAAAAATATAATTAAAAAACATTCATTAAAACGATAAAGTCTTACACTTTTTTCAGATGTCTGTCAAAAGAACCCGTTAAAAAAATTTGTTGGCTGTGCAACATAATGATGCTTAAAAACAACCTTATCCCACTAGAGTTGTGAAGGCATGAATTTCTACATAAGACTTCTGGCATAATTCTCCAATAAAGTACATCAAACTGCTGTAAACATGGCACAACTCCCCAAATATTTCCCTTTCCTCCTCATTTTTCTTTTTTATTTTTTATTTTAAATAAAGATGTACTAAGTAATATATTTTTTTGACAGTGGTCTAGACTTGTATGCATATAATGTGGAGTCAAAATCACTGCAATTGGTGGAAACAAAGAAACTGAATGTGAGTTGGTATGTTTACACACATGAAAGTCGCTTGGTTCTTCTTGCTTCTGGAATGCAGTGCAAGACATTCCATGGATTTCAGGTCAGAGTTGCATACTGATTGCTTCTTTTATCTTGTTAATTTTTAGATCAAGAAGATATTTACTTGCTTTGGCTAGTATTTTGTATGCCAAATACCCAGACAAGATCCATTAAGCTATTACGTTTTGATAATTTGGGTTCTTTGCTATTCGGAGCTCCTTCTAGGGTGTGAATTGGGATTTATAGCAAGTTATGTGCAAAGATGAATACTTTTTAACATCATACAGTAGCTAAAATACCATATGGTGCTGAGCTGCCTTGTAGCCCATAGAAGAATATTAATTTATTGTTGTTTCAAAATAGGATCTGATATCATTACTGTTCTGAAAAGAATGACATGTATCAATGCAGCTTCTGTTATAGTCCTTGTTATGAGTATTAATGCAGAATGTCAACTGATATTGCTCATGTTATTTCATTTGGCTAATACAGCAATGCATTTCTGGTTAGATTTCATCTGCAGATATTGTTCGCTTGCCAAGGTTCGAGATGGTTATGGCCAACTCTGAGGCAAATAGTAAGCCCGTTTTAGCAGCTGAAGACATCTATATTGTCACTGTGTATGTATCAGTTATTTACTTCATCAAGCTTAGACCTTCATAGTTAACATAGCTGCCTACGGAAAGTTTTATTCTTTTTAATGATCAATCACAGTTATGGTAGGATATACTGCTTGCAAGTTGATAGAGTTGCTATGCTACTCCATTCATATAGGCTATACCGTGATGCCGTGATACAGCAGGTTAGTTTTGCTCGAATTTCTTAATGATTTAAAATTTTAATTAACCCGAAAGTTTCTTTTTTAAAATAACATTCTAGAAAACTTTTCTGAACAAATGCCAATTTTCTATGAAGGATATATTACCTTCTATTTTACTTTGATGATACTGGAATATCAATTTTAATATATGATGTTAAACAGATAAAATTTTATAAGAATGAAACAAGTATTTGTGACCCTTAACAATTTTGGGTTTATTTTTCCATTTAATAATGTTAAATATATAAAGCCATTCATTTGCCTTCTCTTAACAGTTTAAGCTTTTGGGAGAGATAGTTCTTGACATGGTATTAGAGTTTCTATGACCAAATGGTCTACAGTTTGACCCTTGCTGCCCCCATTCTTCTAATAAAAAGTTGAATTTCAGCACGAGGTAGGTGGGTCTGTGCATAATCCACGCTTTAAGCCCAGAGGGCTCGTGTGAGGGAGTGTTTTTGAAATATAAAACCATTTATGTGCCTTTACCTAACAGCTTAAGCTTTTGGGAGAGATGGTTCTTGACAAATAATACAATTTTATTAACAGAAAATGTAAATAAAAGTCAGTACTAGTTCATGATATGATCTTGTTAGAGGCAAACAATCTGCAACAATTTAATAAGAAATATCAAGAACTAGATCTTTGTACTTTCTGAAACTTGCTAATTGGGAACAGTAAGATTGATTATGTTATCTCAATGCCATTCTGTTTCTTCTGATTGACTAAAACTAATTTCCACCCTTCAAATTTTCTAGTATTTTTTTCCCTCCTTATACTAATTCTTATAGTTTGAAAAGACATTTTAACTTAGTACACGAATAAAATATGTCCATCTGGAATATGTACTTTTATCCTGGATCTTTTATGATAACAGTAGTTTTGTGATTCTTCATTGAACAATAGACTTGAAAAAATGATACTGATGTTCATGATATTTGCAGGGTTCTTTACCAATTTATTCCAGCAGGATTGCTGTGAGTGTGGTCGACAATGTACTTCTTATTCATCAAGTTGATGCAAAGGTTGTTATACTTTATGATCTCTTTATAGATTCTCGAGCTCCAATATCTGCGCCACTTCCTTTATTATTAAGGGGTTTCCCCAGGTCCGGTACTTCTTCATCTCAATCTAGTGGTAGAGAAAGTGAGAGTTCAGATGGTAATGTAGTGAGTAATCATGAAGCAGTTACCTATGCCGATACATGGACTTTCCTAGTGCCTGACCTCGTATGTGATGTGGCCAATAAGTTATTATGGAAGTTCCATTTAGACTTAGAGGTAAGTTATTTGTTCATTTATGTATCAATAACAAATTTAGTATGCTTTCTTTTCAAGAATAACCGTATCTTGCAGGCAATTTCTGCTAGTAGCTCAGAGGTCCCATCTGTATTAGAGTTCCTGCAGCGGCGGAAGTTGGAAGCTAACAAGGTATACTTCTCCCCCCCCCCCACTTTACTATAGCAGTGCTTCATATTGATTAGTTCTTCAGGGTGCAATAGTGCAGCAGTTGCTAATGGCTGTTTCTTTTTAATTCAAACTAAGTTTCCTAATAGTTAGTTTGTACCTGGAATTTTGACCACAAATGTGTATTGTCCACTTTATGTATTGGGGCTGCTAATACATTCCCAGTAGTTAGGTTAGTTCAGACATATGCTGATTTGGAATCCTAAAGTAGACTTTTAGTTGCCCATAGTTGGTAAGTTTTATCTCCTTGCTGGAGGATGACCCCTCACTACTAGATGTTGCAGGCTTTAGCATCTGAGAAAGGAAAGCACTAAGTTGAAAGTATATATCTTCTTTGCTGCTACAAAGTCTAGCCAACCCTAGTCTCCCTTTGCCATAGCCTTATGTGTTAAGTTTCTCCTTGCATTTATTATTATTTTTTTATATAAGGGTGACTTAAGTTTAGCAATTTGCGCTCCTTGAAATAAAATTACCTATTATTTCATTTAGCAGGTTTAAAGTTAATAGAAAACTTTTTTCAGTCATTTTGGGGCCCTTTGGGACTTTAGTATCCCTTCATGTACAAGGAGAAAATGTGTGATTGTTATGAGAACTAGAGTGAAATGAATAGGCATTTGAGAGTCCTTCCTGGCTATGATAAGCGTTAGAAAGGACAGGTATATACCCTAGCCAAAAGAATGATTTTATACGCATTGCCTGGAAAAGTTATACTGGTTTGCAGATACGGAAGTAAGGGGTTATATAGCTTAATTTCAAGATTGTTACATATAATTATATTAAACTTTTTTATTGGGAACTTTGGATGCCTTGTAATTTTCTTGCTAAACATAAGAATACTGAATTCCCTTGTATCCTCTATTGAGATATCGCACTGGAAGTCTGAAATGTGATTCTGGAAAAATTCCTCGTCTAAATGGGCCCCTAAGAAAATGATGTTATATATTGATATCACCTGAAATGTCTTTTAAACTGGTTTTAAACTACAGTTAATAATAGTATTCTCACCTATACTTGTTTGGTTTGAAACTTTGAATTAATTAATTGATGATTTTTGATATACATCAACTCATTGCTACTCTCAGGCTAAACAATTGTGCTTGGGCATAACACATACACTTATTCTAGAGCGTAGACCTGTATCTGTGGTTGCCAAGGCTATACATGTACTAGTCACGTCGTACTCCCATTCAATTAAAACTGGTAGCTATCTTAAGGGATTGAAACCAGAGAAGACATCAGCTTCTGGTGTACAAAATGCTGGTGCTGATGTATCTGCTTTAGGACCAGATGCAATTGGAAAGTCAATTATACATGAATCAACCACAAGAGCAGACAGCGGATCTTTTAATAAAACTTTGACCGTTTCAAGTTTGGATTCTGAGGATGAATCCGAGTCTATAAATCCAATACGCAATTCAAAGGAGGCCCAACTTGGGGGTAAAGTGAATAACAAGAACTCCCCGAGCACTGAAGCTTATAGTGATTATGTTATGCAATCATCTCTGCAATCTGGGCAGGAGGAATCCCAACTTACTTCTGCAGCAATTTCACCAGATGAGATGTACAGCTTTGTCTTTTCTCCTGTCGATGAAGAGATGGTTGGAGAGCCTTCTTACTTGGTTGCTATCATTATTGAGTTCCTTCACAGGTATGCTATTACTCTAGTTTAAAAGTTGTTTCGGCTCTGAAAGGTGAAAGCATTTCATACATTTGCTCTAGTTTCTAATGGATTTAAGTTTGATCCACTGACAGTGTATGGCAGTGAATCATATGATTTCACCTATTTGAAAAACTGTTGAATACTTTAACTGCAACTGAAATGCCTTAACTACTCCAATGATGTGAGATTTTCTTATTTACTGATAGTGTGTAGAGTTTTCCATCGACAAGGGATCTAATTTAGACTCAATTCCAATATGGTTGACTTTTGGCTATTTCTTTTATCAATCTTCTTGTACTGGTAGATCTAAAGCTCCCTATTTAAACACATGGCACGACCACAGTCTTTACTGTGGTGGGCTTGGTGTCAATGATTCAATTCTTACTGGCCTTTTCCCCTTCCCATTTCCCAGATCTACAAGGCATCCTTTGTAATCCAAACAAAAAATATATGTTAGAATAATTATTATTTGATATACTGGTCGTGGAAAATGAAAAAATTACACAAGCAGCTTAAATGTCATTATTTTGACACTAACAAATCAAAATATTATAATCAAGTTTCTCCTTATTAATTTTAGAGGTTTTGGCTTCGGTAAAGATGCTAAGATTCTGTGGCAGTGTGCTGCGTTTGCTGTGCTTTGGGCCTTTGGTGCCTTTGGCTGGAAAGGAATGCCATAATCTTCAAGGGAACTTCTTCTTCTTTAGATAAATTTGGGATAGGGTTATTTTTTTGGCTTGATTGTGGTGTTCTTCCCATGGCTTTTTTAGAGGTGTTTCTTTGTTAGACATGCAGAGACATTGGCACGCCTTGTTACATGACTCAATGTCTTAGCTTTTAAGTGTTTTTCTTGTTGTCTTTTTAGGAGGATATCTTATCCTCTTTCATTGTTTTCTTCTCTTCTTCCTTAATTTTTTTTTTAAAAAAATATATTATAATGAAGTGTCTTAAATCAGTCATACATTTTAATACAAACTATTTTTTTTCCATTCTATTTTATGGTTTTAGCATAAAATCATGAGAGAAGTTAATCTACTGTCACAATTGATTGTAAATAATACTGAGTTTAATTTCTTTTTATTACCTTTTGTTCCAAATAATCATAAAATACTATTTAATGTTGACTAGATCATATCAAAATGTGTGTTGTGAAGTATTTATCAACAAAAATATATAAAACAACGCACATGTGTGAAACTTTAAACTCCACTACTGGTGTAAGAACATACCATATGTGCATCAGACATTGGCATAGGTTATTATTACTATTCAATTGTCAGACCAGGCATCCCTAGAGAATATTTCTCTTTCAGGTTCTAATCCTGCTAATATTCAAGGTAGGTCAAACTAAAATAATTGTTGTAAGAACATAAAGCATTGCATTTTGTGATTTCAAAACCTATAATATCAATTATAATATTATAATTTGTAAGTAAAGAAGTTGAGTCAAGAAAGAACAGAAAACTTTCTGAAACTTCTACAACTTCCTAATGTGGTTCAGCTTGATAAGCCTAAGCCAACTAAGGACTTGATTTAGGATATTATGTAAACCTATTGGTCAGTTGGACCAGGTATCCACTTTGAAATGATGGATGGAAATTCAGGGACTTAAATGTGCTGTCCTCTTTTTTTCTTTATCTGATCATAACTTTTACCTCCAGCCTTTTTGAATCAATGCCCCTCCTTTTTTTCTTTGTATTCTGCTTTTCTAATCAATGCCCCTGAATGCTCTTTATTAATTCTTGCAGTGCAAATTTAGAAAAGATTCGAGTACTTCCAAATCTATATGTATTGATAATTCAACTTCTGGCCCGCAATGAGCGATATGCAGAACTCGGGTTGTTTGTCATAAACAAGGTTACCAAACTTTCTGTAAATTATTATTGTGGAGGTGAGAGGCCTTTATATGCTAGATTATGATTAATTTGATTCTGAGACCAGACATTTTTTGTTACAGATTCTGGAGCCCTCTAAGGAAGTTGCATTACAACTCCTAGAGTCTGGTCGTCAGAATATCCAAACTAGGAAGCTTGGTCTGGATATGCTGAGACAGCTTGGTTTACATCATGATTATGTATTGCTGCTAGTGCAAGATGGATACTACCTTGAAGCTTTACGATATGCACGGAAGTACAGAGTAATTTCTACTGTGCTGGCTCCTGGTGTAGGAAGTTATTATGTAGTGTTTTAAATAATTAAGAGAGCAGGGAGATTATGGAAATCTGAGGATAAGTTTTTATTCCCAGCATCTGGAGAAAGATAGTTCTTTGCTGAAAATAGAGTAGCTGTGTGTTTACATACTAAAACTAAATTAAACTCCTTTACTAAGGGTAGTGTTTAGGCGCCTCCAGATTCCCTAGGGGTGGTAGTGTTTGCTGAAACCTTAGAAAAAAAAATCCTCTGAAACCTTAACCATTATTCTCCAGGAAACTTAGTCAACATACTCTGCAACTTCGGAAGTATAATAAATGGAGATGTGCTTTTGCTGCTTCATCCAAGTGCCCCATTAGGACATGAAGTCGTGAACTAGACAAAGATATTTTGACTTGTAAGTGTCTGTAACCGAAGTCTTCCTTTTGTTGTCCTGCCCACACCTGAAGTGTTTTCCTTGTTCTCACTACTGCCCACAGGTGCTAGTCTCGCACTGTATCCACGCCTTGGTGGTGTAGAGTGACCCATCCCAAAACAGTATGTAGTCTAGCAAATGACTGCATCACTACATGTTATTATACCAATTCATTTATCTAGCTGAAGGGTTTGATCCACTCCACTTTCTTTGGGATGGATTGGATTTCTGTAGGATGGTTATCGCTTACATCTTACAGAAAAAAAATTACTATTCACTGCATTCAAACTTCACTGAGCAACTATTTATGATCATAAACTGAGTGTTGAAGTTATTGGTGTGGTTGGGGAGATTATGGTGCTCGTAGTTACTTTGGAAATTGGTAATATAGTTATTTGATCTGTGAACTTGTCACAAATAAGAAACAATGTAATTTTCAAATTGTTGATATATCTTGTAAATTTTATGTATATTGCTATTGGAAGTAAATGGTTAGTTGTGGAATCTATCTAATGTTCATAAACAGACCATCAAGAACTGCTTCAAGTAGAGATGAGTGTATTGTAGAGACGAGTGTATAGGGAAATATGAAAGTATTGCTTGGTTTGTGTTTATCATTTTGTCTAAATTTTAAAACTACAAAGCTAACTAGTGTGAAAATTATTTTCAGGTGGATACCATCCGGCCATCATTGTTCTTAGAAGCAGCATTTGTTTCCAATGACTCCCAAAATCTTGCTGCAGTTCTAAGATTCTTTGCAGATTTCCTCCCTGGCTTCAAAAACACCTCAGAGCATATTAGATACTACCGCATACTGAATGAGATGAACTCATCCATGACTGTTTGAGTCTTGCAAGAAAAGATTCACATTCAGAAATTTTGGGTCATTGTCACTGGGTACCCTTGTTTAGGTGTGGGGTTATCTCGTTAAGAATGACATCTGATATATATAAGATATGTGATTGACTTGGTTATAGTTTCATGTTGTATGTTAAATAAATACCTTTCTTCCTTACAAGATTAGCTGTAGTAAATATGGTGATCTAAATGAAATTCTACTGTAATGAAATTTCACTTTGGTTCAGCTTGTGGGTGTATTGCATATTTGTTTATCAATTTTGTTTGCGAGGGGACGTCGGTAAGAGTGTTTACATGTCAATTTGGTTCAGATTTAGTGAAAAATAAATTTAAATTAATTAAATTTAATTGGTTTAATTTTGATTCGGTTTTGCCAAAAAAAACGTTTTTGCCTACCTGAATCAAATCAACCCATTCTAAAATGAGTTGGTTTGGTTTAGTTCATTGAGTTATTCATTTAAACAATAAAATAACAGAAAAATAAAGAACACACTAAATTAAACATAATAAAATGAATAAATAAAATGTTAATTGAACAAATAAAATGAATATAATAATAAAATATTTTTTATCAAAATAAAAATTATAAAAAATAATAAATTACATATGTATAGAGAAAAAAAAAATAAGGTGTAAATATGACTTATAAGATAAAAATTATGATGTGTTATGACATGATAGTTTATTGGTTGAGTGAATGAATTTGTATGTTATATGATTTTTAATATGTTCAAATGAAGAATGAAATAAAAAGCTTAATTTGTGATTTAACTAAAACACACCATATAAGTAATAAGCATTTATAAATTAAAAAAAACTTTATTTAGTCATTGATTCAAGTTATTGGGTTATCGAGTATAAAATTATAAATTTGAGAACTGAACTAATGAAAATTAAATTTTATCAAGTTTGATTCGATGTAATTCGATTATCCAAATCATTTAGTTGGTTTAATTTGAATTTTTGGATTTATCCAATAAATCTGATCCAATGAATACCTCTACTTAAATCCCAATATTTGGTTATTAACTTATATAAATAGTTATTAGTGCTTGTATCACTGTTAGTTTGCAGACACACACCGATGTTGGGCATGGTTATTTTACATTTTGCATAGTGCAAAAGGTTTTTTGAGAAAAGAAAAGTAAGACAAATCTTAGTTCTTACAAAAGTGTCTTGAAAAGAGTAATTTTTTTTCCTTCAAGCAAAATGTAAAACAAACACACATTGTGATATAAGTATATAATTTTTTTATGAATATAAAATTGCCCTAATCAATCTAAACATGGTGATATAATAAGAAAAATAATTATGAAAATTATAAATAAAGTATCTGTGCCCTTCAAATTTTCCCATCATGCTCTGGGTCAAGGATGTCAAGGAAAAATATCAGGCACGCCCACTTTGGAAAATTAAGCAAGGCTAATGCATTTAGTTTCAAAAGGATGATTTCATTATTTCCTGTTTTAATTAGAAAGAAATCTCTTGCCATAACAACCGCTGTCAAATTTCTTTCTTTTCACGTGAGAAACATGGTCAATAATTGACTAATATCCATCTCAACACAACATGCTCCCTGGCTATCAGAGGATGTTATTTGTATATTAACCATTGGATATGCTTAAAAATGAATCAATGGCTGATGTAACTTACCTAAAACCTGTTGAACAGGTAAAAGTGCCAAAGCTGTTAAATCTGTTTTAGCACATAAGAAAATGAGTAAACTAAAAAAAATGGTGTCCATTAGATTGCAAACCTTAAGATCTAACGGTTACAAATGATAGAATTGTTTAGCATATTAACATTTAATTATCAGTAAATGGATTTTGTGTTGGAATGAAACAGATTATCAGTAAATGGATGGCAGCTGCAATGGCTGCTTTTCAGAGCTTGAAGACCTCCCTCTCACTCTCATCTAACTCTTTCTTCGGCCAGCATCTCTCTCCCACTACTCTCTGCCATCTTCTGGTTCACTACACGCTCTACACCATTATCCAAATTTTGTTTTTCAATTCAAGTTTCAATTTTGATCATTCCATGTGCTTCCTTTCTCCTTTTCTCCAGATGGGTCTTTAGCAGGTGTGCTTGTTCCCGTTAGAGTTCAAGCTCATGGCTATTAGCAATTAAAGTTTTCACCTTTTTTCCCAATTTTCTTCTGGGTCTTCCATTGTCTACACACCAATCTGCTGGTTAAACCTTGAACAAGTGCTCTCCAAGATCAACACATTGGATTCTCAAATGTTGGAATCTCAACTTAGAAGAACAAATAGGACGAAAGCAGTGAACACAAAATAATTCTTCAATAATTTCTACAAAAAACATATCATACTTTCATCTCCATCTCACAGATCTGTTTCGGAAAGAACAAAAAAATGGGACACATTTTCTTGCAGACAAAAAACAAGTAACTAGCTAGACCTACAGAAAGAGACAAAACTGATTATTTTATTCATTGAGTATCACCGGCTAACAAAAGCTAATACTTCCTATAGCAGGTTATTTAAACGGTGCACCTATGCTCCATAACTGAGAAGGGTGCACCGTAGAATCAACCGTACTTTTCAGCAGCCTAACATCTGCCTCTCTCTTTCAATGATCATTGTGCCTCTCTGTAACACATAACCTTCCATATTCTGAGATCTTTCTTTTCTGTTTTTTCTCTTTCTCATTCGGTATCATAATTGAAAGAAGGAAAACAACCTTATTTGATAACGAACAAAACTTAAAACTCATTTTTTTTATATATTTATTACATTTATTTTATTAATTATATTATGATATGTACATATTTTTATAAGAAAAAAATAATAGAAAGAACATTAATACATAAGAGAAAAATATTAATATACATATATTATAATTTGATTAATAGAATAAATGTAATAAATATAAAAAAATAAATTTAAATTTTATTATTTGATAAATTGTTGGTTGCATTCGGAGTAAAAAAATATTTTGTATTATTTAAGGTGTATTATATCAATTATGTAAATTATATATTTTTCTAACTGGATCATAATTATTTTTTTATTTTAATTATATTTTTATAATATTATATTTGATGTAACATAATTTTTTTATTAATGATGTAGTATACATTTAATGTTACATATTATAACGGAAATATATCTTATTATGAGAACACCTTAAAAATTCACAGCTTACTGTGCTCATGCATAAGACAACAATGCCAGATAGACAACGCAGCCGCAATGATTGATTAGTTGGAAAATCAGTTCAAATTTTAAACTATTATTTTTATATTTTTGTGCTTGTAATTAGAGATGTCAAAATGCGTGGAACCCATTCGAATCAGTTCATTCGATGTCAGGTTATTTTCAGATCGATCTATTTAGGTCATGTAAGTTTTAAGTTAATATTTTATTAGTCTAATCTAACTTATTTAACTTTATATAGTACTAAAAAAATAGATTAATCCAGTCTATTCGGATTTAGTCTATTCAGATTTAACTCATATGAATCATAAATATTAATCTAATTCATCTATTTTATCGAATTATTCTAGGTGGTCACAAGTTAAACCATACATAAAGTATAATATTCAACCATATTATGAGTCAGGTATGTATGAGCAACTGCATAGTGTAAGTCCAGAGCAAACAGAGAGATTAAACCAAAATAACTGGGATTTTCTAAGCGTTAGTAAGGTCCTTTTTTTTTTTTTTGTCAACGTGTTAGTAAGGTCTTGAAATATGATTTTAATAAACAAAAGCTGCCGGGCCTATATTATTCGTTCAATAGTTGTCGCAGGTTTTTGGAATTTAATATCTATATATATTATTTTTGTTCAAATTTTAATTATTATAATTTTTTGAATAAGGGACACTCTATATGTGAGTATATGGATCCTATACGGAAACCCAGTTATACATAAGATATAGTGTAAGAAAAAAAATTACAGTAATTATTTTCCTTGTTTGTTTTTTTGTCACATCGCCATATAATTTTACAAAAAAAAAAAATTGTATGAATCTCCATAAAATATGAAAACAATTTTCTTTCAACAATAATATAATTTCGTCAATAATTTGTGCTATATTATTGTCTTTCAAATTATTGATAAATACGATCAACTTTGACATCAACAATGCATTTAAATTTCTATAAAGTGTTATAAGCTACACATTGAATACATTAAAGAAATTTTATGCAGTACTTAAATATGAGATTTTATCACTTAATAAACTAATTTTTAAATTGGTTTTTTTATGAATTTAAGTCATAATAATTAATGTTTTTATTAAAAATTTGACTACAAAAAGAATTACCTATAGACTACATTGAGTAGTGAAGCCCCCAAAGGAAAAATGGCTCCTACTGAGTCAGTGTTAATAGAATGAAGTCATTGTGAACTTTGATTCTTAGAATAGGTGATAGTAATGTTATGAATTTTATATTCAGTAAATAAAAATGTTCAATATGATATTTAAGTCGTGATAATTTCTCACTTAATAAACTAATCTTTTAAATTAGATTCTCATCATAAACTTAATTTGTAGCATTTAACATTCTTGTATACTGGCCATTTAACTAATCTTAAAGAATATTCATATCAGACTTTCTACCCGATTCGACTAAAACTTAAAATACAATAGATGCTTGTTATTTTAAACTTAAAAAGACAAATATATAATGTAATTGTGCGAGATGTTAATATTACAAATGATTTTCATATGAAATAATTCCCGAACTTATAAATCTATTTAGTGAGCACCTCTTTATTGTGGTTCTTTTTTAATGTATGTTTCGGACGACGACTTCTATTTAGGTCAAAGAATCGAGAAAACTCTTTGAAGACCTATGAAGAAGGCAATAATAAGAGCAACCGTGGACTTAGGCTGGTTGTATGTAAGCTAGGATCAAATGCTAGATTAATAGGCTCAAGTATTTTAGGTGAAAGTGGAACATGTTTGGCTTAGGATAGAAGCCAAGCTTAAAAAGGAACCAAAGGCTGGACTTCTGGTATCTGTCTGCTATGGAGCCATTAAGGCATTCGAACGTTAGGCATATGTTATGTTTGGTCATCAAGGCTTAAATATTTTTGGTCACATGTGGAATGTCTAATGGGTTGATTGGGTACTTACAGTGTGACCCAGATGATCCGACCCATATTTACAAGGACTGATTTAGAGATGGGCTTGGCTATGGCCCGGACAAATCGGCAGTTGATTTGATTTTATCCATGACTCTCGAGATTGGTTGTGCGTGAAAACATGCCAGCCTTATGGAATATATATATATATATATATATATATATATATATATATATCCATGACAATTTACATCATATAGATTTTTTTTTATTTACACTCATTTTTAACTGTTAGATCCACTTTCATCTAATGTTACTTTTAATGAAAAATCTCAACCATTAGATGAAAGTGGATCTAACGGTTGAAAATGAGTGTAAGTCAAAAAAAACTTACACCTGGTGTTCGATCCCCTATATATATATATATATATATATATATATATATATATATATATATATCACACTGCATATGTTATGTTTGGTCATCAAGGCTTAAATATTTTTGCTCACATGTGGAATGTCTAATGGGTTGATTGGGTACTTACAGTGTGACCCATATTTACAAGGACTGATTTAGAGATGGGCTTGGCTATGGCCCGGACAAATCAACAGTTGATTTGATTTTATCCATGACTCTCAAGATTGGTTGTGCGTGAAAACATGCCAGCCTTATGGACGGTTGGTATATATATATATATATATATATATAACGTATTTGGTGAGATTAGTGTTTATTGTAAGAGGCGAGATGAGTGAATCTTGACTATTGGATCTTACATAAATAGTCAATATTAGAACATAAATGCATATGACTTTTTTAAGTAGTTACATGACCTTTAAATAACTTTTAATATTGATCATTCATGTATGGTTGTATGGCTAAGATTTACTTCTCTCACAATAAAAACTTCTCTCACTAGATATGCCCCATATATAACCATATATGAATGATTAAGATTAAAAATTATTTAAAAGTCATGTGACCACTTTAAAAAGTCAATATGCATAGGGGACATATCTAGTGAGAAGAGTTTTTATTGTGAGAGAAAAAAAATTTGACCATACAATCATATATAGATGATCAAGATTAAAAGTTATTTAAATGTTATGTGATCACTTAAAAAAGTCACATGTTGTTCTAATCTTAACTATTCATTTAAGAACCAATAGTCAAGATTTACTTCTCTCACCTTTATAATAAACACTTTTCTCATCATTTATTTTATATATATATATATATATATATATATATATATATATATATATATATATATTGTTGAAAAACAAAGTGAAATGCCTATCACGTGATTGAAAAAAAGTTTATAAATGTTCTATCTATCTATCTAATCATGATTTTTTTACATTACTTTTCTCTCATATTAATTTTTACACTATTTTTTATACCATTAATCATATAACTTTTTTTTATCACTTTCTCTTATTTAATCACAATCATTCAAAAATAGTATAAAAAAATATTATATTTAAAAAAATAATATAAGAACAACATTTTTCCTATCTTTATGTTTTAAAATCTGATATAAAGCTTGATAGCTTAAAGTATCCACAGATGCCATTGCCGAGGAGTAGTTGAATGTGGTTAGTATGTCATATTTTATTTTCCAACGTTATCTCTTTCTACGGTCCACCGCCACTGCGCTTTTACGTGCGTTTGTGTAATCAATTGATGTTATTATTTATACAATTGGCTAAATTAAAGATTTAGTACCAATATTTTATATATATTTTTTAATTTAATTTATATATATATTTTAAAAGTTTTTAAAATAATTTCATTTGTTAACTTATATTATAACAATGTTATTTGGCTAATAAAGTAATTATTTTTTTACTAGTATGGGTTTTTTAGGTGCTTAATTCTTTTACATTGTGCTCTTTTATCTAATAGGTGTTCTTTTTTTTTTTCTATAAAGTGTCTAATAAAAATTAAATTAAATGTGTTATTAATGACATAAACTATTTTAAAAATTTTTACAAGTGTAAAGACTAATGTAAAAGAAAAAGAATTATAATGTCTAAATTGAAAATATGTGTAAACTATAAAGACTAAAACTCTAATTTAACATATAGAATTTTACACATAATTTATTTGAATTTAATAAAAAAGCTCGAAAATAAATTATGCAGACTCAATGATTTTTTTTATATAACAAAGTACTAGTATCTAAATAAAAAAGAGAATAATTGTAAGAAATTATTTTAATAGTGGATGAATATATGATGTGTAGATAAGTATAATTATATGTTTGAATCTTTACTATGTCAAATTGTCAATTACTTGGAGCTAGATTTTAAAGAAAATTCTTGTAAATCCTCTAATTAATCTTGGCATGAATCTTAATTAGTTTATATGAGCATAAGTTAATTCAAACACTACTTATCGCAATATCAAAAAGTTTTATAAAAAAGAAAGAATAGTTTAGTACTCCAATCTTAATAATTTGAATATTGAATTACAGGTTGGTAGGGAACAAAATCATTTTTATAGTTTTTTGTAATAAAAATGGTTAGAACGGTTGTTCTATCTTAAGATTAGAGCAAATCCTCATGCTTAACAAACGCTTACATGAATACTTATAGATGTCTCACTAACAAATTTTGGCAGGATTCGAACTATCATTTTTATAATTATTTTAAACTAGTTAGTATCCCAAGTATTGCTTGAATTTTTTAAAATTCATATGGAATATAAATAAATATAAATTAAAAGAGAAGAAAATTTTAAATTATAAAGAAGATATATATAATTAATTTATTCAAATAGAATCTTACAAAAATAAATTAAAAGAAAAAATTATTTAAAATTATTCAAATTACAAAAGAGATATACATAATTAATTAAAAAGGTAATTTGAAATTATTATTTAAAAAAAAAAGCTAGAATGACATATGTCATTTTTAAAAAGAGAGTAACTTAAAAGATTAAGTAATTCTTAAGATAATATACTGTAATTTGTTATATTGAGGTGAATTGTGTTTTCAACAATTATATATATGAATAATATTAGTTTAATTAATTATGTCAGGTATATTTGTGCTGTCTGTTAAAACCTTTAATCTATTGTTGATCGGATAAAGACAACTCTGCACACTATGCATATATATGTCTATGTTGATCAAACGAAAATTTCTGTCAATATCTCATGCTATTCTTTTTGTTATGGGAAACTAGTTACTAAAATGACAGTTCATTTAAATATGTCTCAATCAACTAAGATTAATTAAATATAAAAAAGATTACCTCAAAATATTAAATATAAAAAGAATAATATCATGGTTTCAAATAACAAATGAATCAAGGGTAAGGCACTTTAAAATGAAAAGGGAAAGAAAAAAAATCATTGACATTCACTAAACGGGGAGACAATAATATAATGAAAAATAAAACAGATAAACAACTTTTAGATTGAAGTTAGGTCAGAAATGGTTTCTGAAAGGAAAAGTGACAAGAGAGTCAAAACCAAACTAGAGCCCAGCTAATGTGGGGATTTTCAGTCTTTTCAGGGCAAACAGAAGCTTTATCATTACATTATTTCCATTTATTTTGAAAAAAAAATGAAACAGGTAAAGCATCCAATACAAAAGGAAATCTTTTGCAATTTGTGTAGAATGATTGGTTGGTTGGTGTAGGATGACCCCTCCAGACCACTAATGTTATACATTATAGGAAAATATGTATAAAATATAAATTCTGTGGCACCTTTTATTTCTGATGTTCCATCTAGTTGGTAATGTTATTACGTTAGATGATTGTTGGACAAGTTTTAATACAAAATTTAATAGTGAATAATGTCAAAGGCACACAAAAAAGGTATCGTGGAAACCCTCATATATAAAATTATTAAAGAAAAAATATAATTCTTCCAAAGCTTCGTATCTGCACAGTTGATACAATAATATAGGTCATTGCATAGTTGTTGGATGAATATGAAGAATAACACAATGGTAATAAACTTTTAGGTTAGGGATAGAAACCTTCATAAATTAAATAAGAAAGATTAGTCCTACGAATTGTAGAAACGAGTTTAGTATAATATTATTATTAGTCAATAGTTAACGAATATAAGAATACGATAATAAACACAGAAATATTAAACATTTTAAAGGTGACATTAACAAAATAAAACAATTTTTTTTGGGTACAAAAACTAAAACAAAATTAATTTTAATGGTTTGGTAGAAAAAAGGAGTTGAGATATGCAACTTTACGGATTAAAAAAGAAATGCAACTTTACGGACGGTCGATAAAGAAAAATATATTGAGTAGAAAGTGCAACTTAGCAACTTTAAAGCAAAAGCTCTTTATTTATGGGTGAGGTTCCTAATGCTGAAAATTTTCGTGGGTCTTAAAGAAAGGTCATCTCGATATACTTCGATTCCCATCCCAATTAGGCAGAAAAGCGAAATAAAAAAAATGGTTTGCCTCCTAATTTTTGTATATTTTTTATACAAAAAAGCTGTGCTAGAATCCTTTTCTGTTCTGCTTCCTCTCTAGAGTACTATGTTTTCTTTCACCATTATGATCAAAGTTTGGGTTAAGTAAAGTAAAATATCGTTATAGAACTATTCATTTATTTCATTATTGAAGATGTACATTTCATTATCATTCTTTGATCAAGACGTAAAGTAAAAGCCCCTAATTGATAGTTGCATTGCACCCTTCATAATTAAGGGAGAGGGCAAAGTAACAGCATTTACAATACTTTAACAAGATCTAATGGCTTTATTCAAATCTAGTAGAGTTTCTCTTCTTGTGCTTAATTTGTCTTCTTTTTTTAGTAACTTTTAATCATTTGATTTAGTCAATCAAAATGGTTTACGATCCCGTTAGGTGACATGATGACAATAGGATAAAATAAGATAAATTACATTATGTTGTACTTTATTAGGTAAATGATCTGCTAATGGAATATATAATCCCCAATTTTATTCTAATATTCATGCATAATTAGTTGTTTGGGGTGTGTGTGCGCTATAACCTGGTAATAGGTAGGAATAAGTATTCGGTCAAAAAGATATTTTGTACTCCTCAAATTAACCAAAAACATATATTGCTTTTGTTTTTTAAATTTAGCTGTTAAAAATAATGACTTGAACCTAATAATTAAGGTTTTTACTCAATACCCCAATTATGAATTCATCATTAAATTTCATACCATGTGTGTTACTTTGAGACAAAATGGTAAGGTTATACATTACTTTTCCAATGACGAAAAAAAAATGTCTAGTTCATTTTAGTTGGCGTGGAAAAGGATACTAATACTGAATTATGAATCCAAACTTTCCTTGCATATTTTGTATTCATAAATTGAATAATAAAAAGAAAGAAATCCGTATAAATTAACTCTCACAAAGATAATGATCCAAGTGTATGGAAATTGAACCAATTCGTGGAAACTTCTGAACTTGACCAAACCAAAACATTAATCTTGGTTTGATTCGATTCTAAGTATCACGGTTCATTATTTTTTTGACGTGAGGTTCATTATTTTTATAATTACTATCAATACTCTATTAATTATAATAATACAATATATATGAATATATACATACATACATACAATTAACTAATTAATTCATACATAAGTATTATTCACTACCTTCAAATAGTAATTTCATCAAGTTAGTATACCTAATACATAACCACATGTGCTATTGAAAGTCAGTAACAATAGCATTATCATTCTAGTATAACAAAAATACATATTATACAAAGTACTAATTTAATGATTTTAAAAGACTTATACTCTTATAAAACTGAACCCTTTTTTTCTGTTACTTATAAAATTGAACCAGCATATAAAGAAATGGAACCAAACCGGTCTCATTGATTTGGATATATTATTCAAAAACATTATCCCTAATTTAGGATTAACAATGAAACCTTTTTTTATTTCTTTTGAATGCTACCCGTGCACTATGATATTTAATTTAATGGCATTTTCAATTAAGGAAAACAAAAATCTTTTCCTAAATTTTTAATAAATTAGATTGATGCTAATTGAGTTATAAATTTGTTAACAAGAATTCCTTCCTTTTATTTTGGGAAATGTTTTATGTACATAATATTTATGTATGCGACTGTAGTATTCTCGTTATATACAAAATAATTTTATAAGTAAATTAAATAAAATTAAACGTATTTTAATTAGATGAATAACGAGGCTATTTTATTTTAACGATAACAGTGATTGATCCAATTTAAAGATAGAAAATTTGTTTGAAGTTTTCAGTCTTCCTTAGAGTAAACCCCCACTTTAGTCCCTGAAATTGTATGTACCAGTCATGTTCGTTCTTAACTTTTAAAAACTATCAATTTAATTCCTGAAATCCCAAAACATCGGTCACGTTGGTCCCTGCATCAGTTCCCGTCAGTTAAACTTAAAGGATATGCACGCGTGGCACGTTCAGTGTCAAGTTAGACGTTGACATGACCTCTTACCTCCCCAAAACGGCGCAATTTCACATGAAGTTTAATGTGTGAAAGTTTGTATTTACAAGTTCGGTCCAAAAGAAAAAAGAAATTGTCTCAAAGTTCTTGAAAAAAAACACTCCATCTGTTCTCTCTTTCCCTACTCTATCGTCCCCTAATTCTTACTTTCAGACTAAGACTGAGACTTGAGCTCAACCACAAGTGCCCACTTGAAAATTTGAATGGATCTAAATGCATTCAGGCCAACACAATCTCAAGGCCATGTTTGCTCATCAAAATCATAGACTCCTACGACCATCTCAGTTGACCTTTGCAAAATATGAGTTCCATACCATGGCTTTCACCAAGTGTTATGCGGTTCCTTCCCTCTACTGCATTGTTATTCTTCTACTACTTCCCTCCCCTCTACTTCTCCCTCACCTATGAGATTGCTAAACCCAATTAAAAAAAGGTAATAACTTTGGACTTAAACACAGAGTCATATGCACGATAAGCTGTCTTTGATTTGAACAAATCTAGAAACTTGTGGTTGATTTTTCAAATTTTAAAATTCAAGGACTAATGTGACCAGTGCATGAAATTTCAAGGAGTAAAGTGAATGTTTACTCAAAATTTTTCAAATTCCCCCCTAATTGCAATGGCATTTTATCTCCCCATCTGATCAATCATCACACTTTAGTCCTTGAAATTTTTGTAGATGAATTTTTGTTTTAAGTTTGTTCGATGAACCGTGGACTGACTTGTTCCTTTGCCTTCAACTTCGATGGAGGTAATCAAAATGATGGATCTTACACTCTTGTTGTTACTGCAGTCACAAATGAACCAATAATCCATTATATCATTGGGCTTAAGAATCCCAGCTGCCTTACTCTATTTCTCATATGGTGATGGTGAAGATGACCTACAACTACAACACAACACAACCACACACCAGCTTAGTTTGAAAAAGTTAGTCCAACAATGGAGTTAGGGATATGAGTGCCTTAAGTTACTATAATGAAATTCAATTGGGGGTAGGGAAGACGATTTAGGGCCAATACGACGTCGTTTCAAGGTTGGGAGTTTTGTGTTTTGGTGCAATAACGAAACTGCGTTGTTTCGGGATAAATAAGCCACATTAGCATCCAACTTGGCACTTAACATGCCACGTGTGCGTGTCCATCAAGTTTAATTGACCGGAACTGATGCAGGGACCAATGTGACCGACTTTATGGGGTTTCAGGGATTAAGTTGATAGTTTTTAAAAGTCAGGGACGAATGTGATCGGTGCATACAATTTCAAGGACTAAAGTGAGAGTTTACTCATCTTCCTTAGCACATGTTTGGGCCCCGCATAACGCTGGTCAAAAATATGAAGCAGAACATCCAATTCTTATTCTGGTTGACTTGACGCATGGATATACAGTAACTTTTAATAAAAACTAAAGTGTGTACTCAAGAGGTAATATTAAAATTAAAAAATTATGATATAATATAAATATAATAAAATTAAATTAAATTAAATTAAAATATTTTTAATAATAATAATTTAAATTATAAATAAAAGATAAATTTATTATGTATAAAACTATTTTTTAAATTTAATTTTAAATGAAAAAAAATAAATATATAAAAATAATAATAATAAATTTATATACCATATTTGAATTAGAAATACATTAACATGACATCAATTAGAGAAAATTGACCAACAATTTTTCATATAAATATAGAAAAAAATATTATTTAGATTTATTGTTAACAAATATAGTAAGAGATGATTGTTTCATCAAATAACTAAATAAGAGGATGAAATATTATACTCTAACTTTATTTACCAAGACAATGACAATATTTGTAGGAAAGCAAATTAGTGGCAGATGAACATACCAATGTGACAATAATAACATGTGTGATTCAAGAGTCTTTTAAATAAGTGGTGCACATGTTTATTTCGTCATCTTCATCTAATATTTGTGTCATTTGTAGGATAATACCTAATTTCATGTAAAATTAAAGAAATCAATCATTTATTTAAGCCTTCTTAGTGCTTTATATTTAAGATCAGATTATTATTAGTATTTGCATATTAAAATAAATTATATTTTATACTTATGGAGATTGACAACCAGCTAATTATTGATGGCAGATTCAATTTCAAATTACATGACTCCTAATTAGATTTCAGATTGTATTTACATTTAAACAAAAATTACTTAATGAGATTTATTTTGCCTTTTACATTAATTACGAATTCTTTGAACCCATAAAACATGCAGTTATCACTTGATAACATCAATCCAAAATAAGAAAGATTTTTTTTAAAAAAATTCATCGAATCAATTAAGCTAGCTAATTGATTGACCAATTAAATAACACTAATATGTGATTAGGGATACCTTTTAAGAATTAATAATCGCAATTCAAGCATTGTAGTAAAGACCATTTTCAAATTTTTTGTCAAATCAATTAACATTTGTGTTTGATCAGCAACCAAATCAAATCTCAAAATTCAAAATTTTTTAAAAGCAATTAAATTTTTCGAATCCTTATAAAAAAAATGCAACCAAAAGACTATGAGCATGAATTTTTACCTGACAATAGGTGGCCAACCACTAATCCGCGTCAAGCCACAACCGTCAACTCCTTCCCACCGTAAAAACCCCAAACAACTGCCACAGGCTCCCTGCTTCATTCGCACATTGAACCCATGCCTCCGTCGGAGCTAGTATTTGGTGCACAATCGCACATCGCCACCCATGGTTCCAGACCCCAACTTGCAAATTAGCCACCAAGAGCCCACACACTGTTCGACCCCCCTCATGTGGCGTTGCCTCATGTTGTACTTAATTTGTTCTTGTATGTAGTTACCAATTGGGGGATTAGGGAAAAATTGCAAGAAACTCTACCAGAAAAGGAAAATTTGCATGAAGCTCAAGTCATGGTGAGATCTCGATCAGATTATGGTGAAGAGTAAGAAAGCAATGTTGGGAAAAGTAAAATGAAGGAAGATATATACTAAAACCCAAAAACCCACATAAGAATCATGTATTATTTTAAAAAGGTTAATTGGTTGGAGCTACATTTTTCATGTCATCACTCTCATTAAAATCTATTTTGCAAATGATGTTTGAGTTTTTGAATTTTATTCGTTTTCCTACTATCGACCAATCTAACATATTTGGGTGTTTGATTATTTTTTATGTTAATCCTTTTTTATTTATTTTTTTAACTTATTTGGGTGTGAGTTTTTTTTTTTCATTTTCGTTCTTTATTTTGTAATATGATGATTGATATTTTTAAATTTTTTATTTGTTTTTTTTACATGTCACAATTATCATATCATATAACATGTGAAAAAATTTATCACATCAATAACATGTGGTATAAAAATAGCTACTATAGACGTCATATGTCAAAATTTTAAAGCATTAGATTGATGATTGGGAAGACATATAACAAATTATTAAGCTACAAACTATAATCTTCCTTTTCTATATTATATTGATGATAAGGTCATATTATTTTTCCCTCCAATGAATTTTGAGATAGGAAAATTAATTTTAAAAATTTAAAACATAAGTAAGTTTTCAAGTAATTAAATATGTGACCTTAAATTATTAAGATTAGATCACAAGGAATATTTTTATGAATTCTTTAATTTAAGTGTGAATAATCTATTTTTAATAGAATTAAGGAGTTAAATTAATCAAAATATGCACAAATTGATTCGTATAGCACTTGACCGTAATAAAAAAAATTTTATGTGACCTTAAATTCTTCAAACATTAACATAACTAAAGAAAATCTTTTTTTTTTTAATTACAGAAATAGAAAAACTTGTATGGAATAGGGTGCAATTCTCCTTTTTCATAACCTGTTGGGAATCTTCTTCAATTTTACAATGGCACATACATTGATAAGATTCAACCTTGGACTGCTTTTCATGTCCGGTTCCCATAACAATTAAAGTACGTTGCCATTTCTGGGTGCTTCCTTATGGACTTGCCCATTCTTGTTTTAAGGCTAATGCATGTTGAATCAGTTGATGTGAGCGCAAATAGCATTGTAACTAAGATTCAAGCATTCAAATTACTTCCTTTAAATTGTTAGTTTTTGAAGTTATGAATCATACTCTAACTATTTTAGTGTGTTACATCACATGTACAGAAGAATACCATCTTATTTGATTCCAAACATCTTAGATGAACGTTTATTAAAAAAAAAAAAACATGTTAGATGACCATAACAAATATTTGTTTATGGCATGGGAAAACGAATGAGTACACTCATAGCTAGAGAAATTTTTATATGAACTCTGTCTATCACATCATTTTTTAAGCATATCATTCAAATATTAACATATGTATAAATAATGATTCACATGTCACTCTTATTAATTTCTCGTCTCATTAATTTCTCCTCTTCTCTCTCTCTTTTTTTTTTTTTCTATTTGTTTAGAGTTACTTTTCTCTACTTGGGGTCTATTTCATAAAAAATGAATCACGTTTGCCTAATGCATCAGAATCAGAATACTTCACTCCAAATATTATATTTGGGGTCAACAAATTTGAACAAATCACATTTGCCTACCCAACAAATAATTTTTTAGTTTTCTCGGCTCCGGTTTTGTAATACTAGTCAAATCACGTTTGGGTAAGCAAATTTGTTCAAGGGTCCACTTAATTGATAATTATAAATAAATAAATAAAGCTGAAAACCCTTTGTAGCTTTTTTTGTTTGTCATAAATATGTTTACATTAATTATTACAAATCGTTATTTTTTTTGGGAGTTACATATTACAAACGTTATTTCAACACATTAATAATATATAATCAAATTTGTTATAATAATAATAACCTAAACAGTTGATTTAGTGGTAAATAGATGTATAATATGTGGAATAAAAATTCTAACTAAGCTAATTACTTGAGAAATAAAAATAGCATATGAGCGTAATACAAAAATTTGTTACAATAATAAATTTATATTATAATTGATTATGTAAGTCTATGTTAAGTAATTAAGAATGAGCTAATGATAAAAATTTAAAATGATTTACAAAGTGTTATAGTTTCAAACATTGGTATTGTGTGTCTTAAAAAAAGACTATCATATTGCACGGATGAAGTAATGATTTAACTAGACTAAGCTAGTTATTTGCTGCCCATGTATTCAAAAATCCTAATTTCCGAACAAGTAGTAAGTAACTGAGCTAAATACACTCTACACAGAATTCCTCATCAAATTCAACACTTAACAAGGACCAGCAATGCCAAACTCATCCATACTTATTGCTTAAAGGAGTGAAGAAAATTGAGTTTGGCATTGTTGATTTATTTTCCTTGTTAAGTGTTGAATTTGATGAGGAACTATGTGCAGAGTGTATTTAGCTCAGTTACTTACTGCTTGTTTGAAAGTTAAGATTTTTGAATACATAGACAACAAATAACTAGCTTAGTCTAGTTAAATCATTATTTCATCCAGACAATATGATAGTTTTTTTTTAAGACACAATACCAATGTTTGAAACTATAACACTTTGTAAATCATTTTAAATTTTTATAGCTCATTCTTAATTACTTAACATAGACTTACATAATCAATTATAATATAAAATTATTATTGTAACAATTTTTTGTGTTATGCTCATATGCTATTTTTATTTCTCAAGTAATTAGCTTAGTTAGAATTTTTATTCCACATATTATATATTTATTTACCACTAAATCAACTGTTTAGGTTATTGTTATAACAAATTTGATTATATATTATTAATGTGTTGAAATAACGTTTGTAATATGTAGCTCCCAAAAAAAAATAATAAAGATTTGTAATAATTAATGTAAACATATTTATGACAAAAAAAAAGCTACAAAGGGTTTTCGACTTTATTTATTTATAATTATCAGTTAAGTGAACCCTTGAACAAATTAATTTGTCTACACAAACGTGATTTGATTAGTACTGCAGAACTTGAGCTAGGAGAACTCAAAAATTATTTGTTAGGTAGGCAAACGTGTTTTGTTCAAATTTGTTGACCCCAAATATAATATTTGGAGTGTAGTATTTTGATTCTGATGCATTAGGCAAACATGATTCATTTTTCATGAAGTGAACCCAATTAGAGAAAAGTAACTCCAAACAGAGAGAGAGAGAGAGAGAGAGATGAATAAGAGAGACATATGGGTCATTATTTATACACATGTCAATATTTGAATGACATGCTTAAGATATGACGTAGTAGGCAGAGTCTATACAAGAATGTCTCCTCATAGCTATTGTTTCTTATATGCAAAGAATGATGATCAACATCACGTTATCATTGTTAGAACATTCCTTTTCACTCTTGACGGATAGCTTATTGACCTCAAACAATATATTATTTATTTTAGCATGTTCAATTTATGTTTAGTTTTCTTTTAAAAAAACTAATATTTAAAAGCAAATTTCCTTTTTTCTTTGGTACCATTAATTAGGTAAAGAGAATTGGTATTTTAACCCAGCTAAGGAGGTTTTTTTTCTTATTTTTTACCACAAATATAATTTCATTCAAAATAATAGTCAAATGACACTTTCATTTTCAGTATAAAACAAAAGATCTATTAAGAAATGAAAATAAATACAAGTTTCATCCAAGACTAACTCATGATTTGTAACTTTGTTCATGATTCCAATATTATCAATGATAATGTATTTTTCACTATAGAGATCAATACACAGAGTGTTACTATTTAAAGAGGGTATTACATCATTTATCTCAAAAGATCTATAGATCTTTCCGATCCACAAGGTCAAAGCATAAGAACAATATAAGAAAACAAAAACTAAAAAGATCAAATCTACCTTAACGACTAAGGTGATGCATATATGAAACACTTAAAACCAAATTATTCAATACTATTCAAAATACACCATATCTTAAAGATTTGGATAAATTTATTGATGAAACTATTGTAGAAAATAAGAAAAATAAGGAGAGGGCCGCAACTGAGTGCCACCTAGAAAGCGGGGTGTTGGCATATTGAAAGGTTTTGAGGGACCAACAGTAGATGGACAGACCTCTTGATGTGTGTGAAACATCATATTTTGTTCTTATTTTGCATGCATTTTTATACATTTTACATATTTTAGTTTTCCTTTTTATTTATTTTTCTCCTTAGTTCGGATAACTGCGGCGTTTTTGGTGTTGTTGTGCAGGATTGATGCTTGATTGACCTTGAAATGGATGGAAAGCTTGCATAATTAAAGTTGGAGCTTAAAGGATAGCAATTTGGGACAAAAAGCTCGCTTCAGAGAGTTCCACGGACTGCCTGTAGAATTCTCCACTGCCATGGATCGAGTAGCTGTGTGAAAAAACATTAGGGAAGTTCCAGAGAATTCTACGGCATGGCCATGGAATGATCCACGGCCATGGAACTCAGACAACAAGTTCCACAGCTTGGCCGTGGAATGATCCACGGCTGTGGATCGCTGTCCGTGTCAGATTTTTAATTCGTTTTTCTTCCTTTTTATGAGCTTGGACCAGTTTAGACCCCTATGGTATATATAGTTGTTCTGAATACAATATTAGGGTTCGAAATTAGTTTGGAAGGAGGCACATTGGAAGGCTCTTGATCTTCATCTTCCTCTCTTCTCTCTTGGATTACGGGTTTGGATATGTTTTTGAATTTGATTTCTTGTTTCTTCTTCTCCATGTCTGAGTAGTTTCTTTTGTTTCTGGGATTAAGCAATGCCTTTTGATACATTGATAATGATTAATTGACTTTGTTTACCCATTTTATTAATCTTGAATGTTCTTTGATTCAATCCTTATTGCGCTTATTCATGTGAATTCGTTGGCCACTTATTTGTATCTCATAGATATCTAGGGACGTACTGAGAGGTGAACCTAGGTGTTGGAACCATAAGAATTGAACTTAAGGTCTAAATCACGAGAGTAGGTTTAGCCTTTCGAGAATTTAATGAATTACCATAAAGCGTAATGGGTTCAATTTAGATTCAATTACCACGCGAGTAGGAATTGGTTTAATTGGGCACGGTTCTTATCTCTTGAGAAAGAACATTAACTAATTTAGGGTAATTCTCCTTCAATTGAATTTCAGATTTAATAAAAGGATTGTCAATTAGGAGTCTTGTATCATCATGGTTATCCTTAATCCTGGAAGCTTTCTTAAATCTGAAAATATTTCTTAACAACTTGCTATTTTTTATCTCAACTTTGCATTTTAATATTTGTTTATTTAATTGCTTTGTTACTACCGTTCTTATTAATCAACAATTATATCCTCTTTGTTTAATTTAGTTGAATTAATTAATTAATTGATATTCATAGACATAGTCCCTGAGGATTCGATCTTTTTATTACTTGACGACGAAACCGTACACTTGCAGATTTCACACACAAAGTTTTTGGCACCGTTGCCGGGAACTGTGTTTTTCTTGAATATCGATTTAATTTTTAATTTAATTATTTTAAACCTTTTTACTTCTTTCTTGGTTTCTCTTTGACTCTTTGCAGGTAATTTCTCTTGTTTATGCGAAGTACTAGACGTTCTAGGACTCTTGAAGAAGCAAATCCTGAAATTGAAAGAACTTTCGTAGAATGAGAAGGCAACAAAGGCAAAGAGTGAGAGAAATACTTGAGCCAACGCTTGTCATGGCTGCACCTGGGGATAATAGACCACTAAAATAGTATGCAGCCACTAATGCTCAGGGTTTGCATTCTGGAATTGCTCGGCCAGACACTGAAGCTAGACACTTCACCATACCTCCTGCCTTACTTTCTATGATAAGGCAGAACCAGTTTGGAGGATTACCGTCAGAGGACCCGAATAATCATGTGGATATGTTCTTGGAATTTTGTGAGACCCTCAAGATTGAAGGCGCTTCTATTAATGCTATTTGTCTCTGCCTGTTTCCATTATTATTGAGAGATAAAGCTAGAACTTAATTGAAGTCAGTTCCTGCTGAGACAATCACTACTTGGGACCAATTAGAGAAAGCTTTCTTGAACAAATTATTTCCACCTTCCAAGACTGCTCATCTTAGGACTCAGATCACAAGCTTCGTTCAGAAAGATGGAGAGTCATTGTCAGAAGCTTGGGATAGATATAAGGCTTTGCTGGAAGCCTGCCCACACCATGAGTTAGAAAAATGGTTGATCGTCCACACCTTCTATAATGGGCTAGAATATTCTTCGAAGGTGTCTCTAGACTCCACAACTGATGGAGCTTTGATGAACAGAAGACTGACAGAAGCTTATGAGATCATTGAGAGTGTTGTCACAAATCATCACCAATGGACATGAAAGAGGTAATAACCCGAGAAAACTCTCGGGAGGTAAGTTTGAGGTAGACATAGTTGATTTAATTATGTCAAAATTTGATTCTTTGAATAAACATTTTGACATGCTTGAAAAGGCTCATGTAAATGCCATAGGTGCTTCTAACAATTTTTGTGAGATTTGTGGAGCACAAGAACACGTAGGTGCTGATTGCCAAGTTGGAATTGGCTCCTCACAAGGTGCATCGGTGGAGCAAGTGGAATCATACCACAATTTCCATGACTTCAACCAAAAGGAGAAGAATGATCCATATTCCCAAACTTACAACCCCAGTTAGAGGTCACATCCCAACTTCTCCTACCGAAATAGTCAATACCAAGTTCGGCAAGGTAGTGCTAAACCATTTTCTGGATTCCAACAGGTACAAAAATCTAGACTTAAGTCTCTTCTAGAGAATTTTGTCGAGAGTCAATCTAAGCAGAATGAGGAGTTTAGGCAGCATGGGCAAGTTGTAACTGAGGCAATTAAAGAGTTGTCAGCTAAAGTTGACAATTTGGCCATTCATAATAAGATGTTGGAAACTCAGATTGCCCAACAAGCAAGCACTTCACATAGGCAACAAGGTAAGTTTCCTGGTCAACCCGAAATAAATCCAGGTAATGAACATTGCAAGGCTGTGAGTTTGAGAAGTGAAAAGAAATTGGAGGATCCTAAGGATAATGGTGAGAGTGACAATGATAAGGGGAATGAGGAAAAAGAGACTAAGACACAACTCCTAGAAGAGGAGGAAAATAATGAAAAGGTGTCTAAGTATGTACCCATTGAACCTTACTAACCCCCAGTTCTTTTCCCTCAAAGATTGGCTAAGGCCAAGCTAGATAGGTAATTTGGGAAGTTCCTAGAGGTCCTAAAGAAATTGTACATTAATGTAATTTTCACTGAGGCGTTGAAACTATGCTAAGTTTCTTAAGGATATTTTGTCTAATAAGAGAAAGTTTGAGGAATATGAGACCGTAACTCTAACCGAGGAGTGTAGTACTTTAATTCAAAATAAATTGTCTTCTAAGCTAAAAGATCTAGGTAGCTTCTCTATTCCTTGTGTGATTGGTAACATAAATTTTGATAAAGTTCTGTGTGATTTGGGGGCTAGTGTTAGTCTTATGCCTCTTTCTGTGTGCAAGAAGTTAGAGGTGGGTGAGCTAAAATCCACAACTATTTCACTTCAGCTGGCGGATCGATCTATCAAGTACCCAGTAGGCATCTTGGATGATGTTCCTATTAGAGTAGGTAAGTTTTTCATACCTGCTAATTTTGTTATGCTTGAAATGGAGGAGGATTCTCAAATTCCCATTATTCTTGGTAGACCTTTCTTAGTTACTGCTGGTGCTATAATTGATGTTAAAAATGGGTAATTGTTTTTAACTGTTGGTGATAATAAGGTTGAGTTTGATCTTTCTAAATCTATTAAACAACCTTCTTTTGAGGACTCTTGTTGCAGGATTGATTTATTGCACCAGGTGGTGAAAGAAGAATCCACTAAAATTTATTTTGATGATCCATTAGAGAGATGTTTGGTTGGAGGCAACTCATGTGATTCTGGAAGTGAGGTAGCCGAGTATGTCCGCTTGTTGGAGGCAACCTCAAAAATTCCGCCTTACAAAGTCAAAGTGGAAAGGCTAGAGCCAGAACCTAAGTCTGAAGATTGGGAAGAGAAAAAGGCTCCTAAGGTAGAACTCAAAACCCTTCCTTCCACTCTCAGGTATGAGTTTCTTGGTCCTAATTCTTCTTATCCTGTCATTGTTTGTGCTAGCTTGAATGAGTTAGAGACTGATAAATTGTTTAGAGCTCTTAGAATGCATAGAAAAGTCATAGAATACACTCTTGATGATATTAAAGGCATAAATCCTTCCTTTTGCATGCATAGAATTTTGATGGAATCTGACCATAAATCCTCTGTTGAGCATCAACGTAGGTTGAATCCTAACATAAAAGAGGTTGTTAAAAAAGAAGTTCTTAAATTGCCTGACGCTGGGGTAATTTACCCAATTTCTGATAGTGAATGAGTTAGTCTTGTGCACGTGGTTCCTAAGAAAAGGGGGATGACTGTAATTGAAAATGAGAAAAATTAATTAATTCCCACTAGGACAGTCATAGGTTGGAGGATGTGCATTGATTATAGGAAGTTGAATAATACAACTAGAAAAAATCATTTCCCCTTACCCTTTATTGATCAAATGCTTAAGAGGTTAGCTAGGCATACATACTTTTATTACTTAGATGGCTATTCGGGATTCCACCAAAACCCTATCCATCTTAGTGACTAGGAGAAAACCACATTTACTTGCCCCTATGACACTTTTGCCTATAGAAGAATGCCTTTTAGTTTATGTAATGCCCTGCTACTTTCCAAAGAAGCATGACTGCAATATTCTCTAAATTTATTAAAAACATCATGGAAGTTTTTGTGGATGATTTTTCGGTATATAGAACTAACTTCGATGATTGTTTATCCAATTTGTCTAAGATTTTACAGAGATGTGAAGAGGTAAATCTTGTTTTGAATTAGAAAAATTGCTATTTTATGGTACGAGAGGGCATCGTGCTTGGACATTTAGTTTTTGGAAAAAGAATTGAGGTGGATAAGACAAAAATTGAAGTAATTTAGAAATTGCCTCCATCGGTGAATGTGAAGGGAGTGCGAAGTTTCTTGGGACATACCGGTTTTTATCGGAGATTCATTAGAGATTTTTCTAAAATTGCTAAACCTTTGTCTAATCTCTTAGTAAAAGATGTCACATTTAATTTTGATAGTGACTGTTTGAATGCCTTTGGCAGGTTGAAAGAAGCTTTGATCACCGCCCCCATTTTGCAAACACAGGATTGGAATCTACCATTTGAGGTCATGTGTGATGCCAGTAACTATGCCGTAGGAGCTGTGTTGGGGCAAAGAAAAGACAAGAAAATGCATGTAATTTACTATGCCAGCAAGACACTTGATGGAGCTCAAGCAAACTATGCCACTACAGAGAAAGAATTGCTAGCGGTAGTCTTTGTCTTTGAGAAGTTCAGGTCCTATTTGGTGGGTTCAAAGGTAATTGTGTACACTGACTACTCAGCACTGAGGCATCTCATGAGCAAGAAGGAAGCAAAGCCTAGACTTATCCGTTGGATCCTTCTTCTACAAGAGTTTGATTTGGAAATCCTGGATAGAAAAGGAACAGAGAATCAAGTGGCAGATCATTTATCCAGGCTTGAGCAACCTGTGATTGGGGAGAGTGAATTACCTATTGATGATTCTTTTCCCGATGAGCAACTGTTTACGCTTTCTGTGGAGAATGCTCCTTGGTATGCTGACTATGCAAACTACTTGGTTAGCAAAGTTCTACCTCCCGATCTTAATTATCAATAGAAGAAGAAATTTTTCCCAGATCTGAAGTGTTTTATGTGCGACGACCCATACATATACCGGAGGTGTGCTGATGGGATCTATAGGAGGTGTGTCTTAGAGGAAGAAGTCTCGAATATATTGAGTTGTTATCATTCAGCATCCTATGGAGGACATGCTAGTGCTTCCAAGACGGCAGCAAAAGTTCTTCAGTCTGGTTTCTTTTGGCCTCATATTTTCAGAGATGCTCAGAATTTTGTGTTATCATGTGATTCATGTCAGAGAACTGGAAGTATATCCAAAAGGCATGAGATGCCTATGAATACTATTCTTAAGGTAGAGATCTTTGATGTTTGGGAAGTTGACTACATGAGCCCTTTTCCATCCTCTTGCAACAATAAATTCATTCTTGTAGCTGTTGATTACGTGTCTAAGTGGGTGGAGGCCATTTCATCCCCAACAAGTGATGCAAAGACTATGATCAAGTTATTCAAGAAGATCATCTTCCCGAGGTTTGGAGTTCCTAGGGCAGTGATTAGTGATAGAGGTTCACACTTCATTGAGAGACAGTTTGAGAACCTCTTAAAAAAATATGGAGTCACTCATAAGGTTACTACGCCTTACCATCCTCAGACTTCTGGCCAAGTGGAGGTGTCTAATCGATAGATAAAAAGTATTTTGGAGAAAATTGTGTCTAGATCTAGAAAGGATTGGTCATTGAAGCTCGATGACGCTCTTTGGGCTTATTGCACTTGCTTACAAGACTCCGATTGGGATGACACCCTTTCGATTGATTTATGGGAAGTCCTGCCATCTACCCATTGAGCTTAAACATAAAACCTTTTGGGCTATCAAGCTTCTAAATTTTGACTTAAAAGCGGCGGGAGAAAAGCAAAAGCTTCAACTTCACGAGCTTGATGAGCTGAGATTGGATGCTTATGAGACTGCCAAATCATACAAAGAAAGAACCAAGCGGTGGCATGACAAGCATATTCTTCGTAGAGAGTTTCATGAAGGAGAATCAATACTTCTTTTCAATTCTAGATTGAAACTTTTTCCTGGAAAGCTTAAGTCAAGATGGTTTAGGCCATTTTTCGTGAAGAAAGTGTTTCCCTATGGCGCAGTGGAGGTTTGGAATGAAGAGCGAGGGACTTTCAAGGTTAATGGTTAGAGATTGAAGCGTTATCTAGTGGAGGAGTAGCTTGAGAATAGGATGAATATTGCCCTCCATGACCCAACTGCAGAAGGATGAATGAACAGGAGTCGAGCTAATGACTTTAAACAAGCGCTTCTTAGGAGGCAACCCAAGTTTCCTTGTTTTTCCTTTATTTTATTTCCTGTTTTTCTTTTAATTTTGTATGTTAGATTGTTGGTTTGGTGTTTGTCTCATGGATTTTGTTAGATTTGGCCTATTTTGAAGCTGAATTTAGGAGGAGAGTGAAGTTAGAAAGTTCCACACCCAGGCCATGGAAAATTCCATGGCCATGGATTGAAGATCAGAAGAAAGACTTTAAAGTCCAACCATGGCCATGGAATTCATGGGCAAAAAAAAAATGAAAAGTTAGCAACGTCCATGGCCTAGCCGTGGAATGGCCCACGGCCGCTGATCGTCCCAGGCGTGGTATTTTTAAAAACCACGGCCTCCCCCTTTTCTTCTCCTTCATTCCACCATATCTTTCTTCCTCCTCTCATTCCTCTCTACCTCTACTTCCATACCCATTACCCATTACCCCAAACTCCATTACTCCTCATTTCCCTCACCACCACATATAAACCACCTTCACCCACACTCTCAAACCTTCTCCTCCACCTCCATCCTTCTTTCTTCTCCATCATAACCCACCATAGCCAAACCTTCAAAATCACCCTCTTTCTCCACAAACCACCATTTTCCTCCATTTTTCTACCATTTCTAACCTTCCTAACCTCTACCCAACCATTAATTCCTTCAATTTTGGAAAACCCCAAATTTAATAAACCCTCCCCTAATTTTGTGGATTACTCTGAAAATGGGAGTTTTTGTTGTGTTGTTGCTATTGTGGTTTGGTTAAGCAGAATGAAACCCATGCGCCAGAGAATAGAAAGAGCTTCAAGCTCAAGGCAACGGGGCAGAGGTACTGAAGCTCCAAGAGGTAATCCCCCTAATCCCCATGGCTTTCATTTTAAAGATAATGAGCAGAGGGATAGATATAATGTGCTTGTAACTAGACGAATTGTTAGCACTAGGTATATGGATGACACTGTCTTAGATACCTTAGGTTTGTAGGATGACTTTGATTGGATGCTTGAAAGGGTAGGGTGGACTAATTTTTTGAATTTGAAATCCCTCATATACACTAAGGTTACCCTGGAGTTCCTTAGTTCTATTGAGGCTCATATTATTCAAGGGGAGGGATGTACTGAAGGCAAAATCACTTTCCGGTTATTCAATAATGACCGCTGCCTAAACTTGGCCGAATTTAATGAGATTTTTGGGTTACCTGTTGGGGGGGATATGAGGCACCCACGTGAGTTTTCTACAATATCTTTTTGGGCTAATATTTCTCATGGATTTGGTATGTATGATTCCTCAAATTGTAAAGCATCCTTTTATGCCAAATCCTTGCCTTCGTTATCTCCACCGTATCATGGGTCATACCTTATTTGGGCGTGGGGATAGTGATGGAAATATCTATACTGACGACCTTGTTTTTTTGTGGGCTATCCTTAATAATGTTAAAATGGACACATGCTCTTTTCTGGCTAGGCATCTGCTTAAGGTGGGTAAAGCCCAATCGGGCACAATTGTTGTAGGTGGGCTTATCACAACGATAACCGATTTCTTTGAGTATGACTTGGATGGTTGCACTTAGGGGTAATTCTAGGATCGATTTAGAGTCTTGTTTAGCTATCAAGATGATCCTTAAGGAAGACAGTATCTACTGCCTCCATCTGCGTAATAGGGACCACCCCTTACCCCTACCTAACCCTTCTGCTATCACTGTGCGCAACCCTGCCAATTGGCGTACACTTGGGAGTGAAGCAGATGAGCTAATCGATGTTCAGTGCCCCCTTCGCCCTCCACTAAGGACAGGCCCCTCTCGTCCTTCTTATTCCTCTTTTGCAGGTCCTTCGAAGGATGTTTTCACTCGGATATTTACTTCTTTGGAAGGATTTCATACTGAGCAGGTGCAACAGCACCACATGATGGAGGAGCTTCGTCAGCAAGGTCAGGCTACTGATGGTCGCTTGCAAGCCTTGGAGGGCACGGTTCAGAGCATTGCAAGCATGGTCCAGGTCATTCATAGTTGGCATCTGAGTCAACACCATTTCCCACCACCACAGTGAGTTCTTTTCATTTATTCCTTCTACAGTTATCGATTTTTACATTGGGGACAATATAAGATCTAAGCTTGGGGGGTATTTTTCATTTTTATTTTTCATCTTCATTGTCATGCATTCCCATGTCTCATATTGCATTGCATCTTCTTATTGCATTTTCACACCATCATATCTCTCGGTTTTTTATTGGTTGAACCTTGTGCCCCTCTCTTTTGGGGATTTTGAGATGATATTGATTTGGAACCCAATTTGTTAATTCTTGTGGTAGGCAACAAGCATTGTCTTTAATTGATAGTGGATGTGATTTCTTGATAGTTGATAATTAGCATATGTTCTCTGAATTTGTGCTTCTCATTGATTTTTGAACCTCTAAATGTGAGTTTTTGAGCCTATGAGATTTATGCACTATATGATTTTTGCTCCCATTCTTTGTGTTGAGTGATCATTCCTCATTGATTTTGTGCTCTAGAACTTAATTTCAAACCATTTTGAGGCGAAATTTTGGTTTGCATGCTTGAATATGATTAAGGCATCTTAGGTATTTTTCTGGCCTTCTGAAATTGTTACACTTTCATCCACTAGTTGTCCATTTTGAGCCTATTGCATAATTATTTTTCTTGATGCCTATGATGATACATTGTCAGTAATCATTTAGAGTATTGAATGGAGCAATTGGGTTTGAATGTTGTATTGGGAATCATATGTTTTTGAAAATGAAGTCTCTCCCCTTTGAAAAAAAAATTTAAGGAAAAGGAAAAAGAAAATAAAAGAAAAACATGAGATGAAAGCTTGAAAAGAAGGAAAAGAAATGAAGAAAATATGGAGTTATGCTCTTGATTGAAAAAATGCTTTTGCTCCATTTATGTTCTATTGGGTTTCTTGTGCTTATTTAAAATTTTGTTAGCCCTTTGTGTATACCTTCCTTTTTTTACCCTTCCTAACATCATTCATTTGGCCCCATTACAACCCTTGAAAGACCTGTTAATTCTGGCATGTATGCTGATTATTAGTGGAGATTTGGTTTCCTATCAAGCTTATGGAAGTGCATTTTCTTTGAGGAATCTTGAGCGCATTGTCTTCACCCTTAAATGCTTTGAGTGTGGTTTGTAGAGTGAACATAATCTAGTGAGGAGCATGATTTCTGAGAACTTTAGCCTCTAAGTGGACTTGATGTCGATTACCTCTCTTCTTGGTTTGCTTTTGCCTATTGCTTGGTTGGGTTGGATGTTTTCTCGAGTTCCTCATTCATTATTGTCTCTTGATCCCATTTCTTAGTTTGGTCTTAGTTATTGCTTGGGGACAAGCAAAAGCTTAGCTTGGGGGGATTTGATGTGTGTGAAATAACATCATATTTTGTTCTTATTTTGCATGCATTTTTATGCATTTTAGGCATTTTAGTTTCCCTTTTTATTTGTTTTTCTCCTTAGTTCGGATAACTGCGGTGTTTTTGGTGTTGTTATGCAGGATTGATGCTTAATTGACCTTGAAATGGATGGAAAGCTTGTATAATTGAAGTTGGAGCTTAAATGATAGCAATTTGGGACAAAAAGCTCGCTCCAGAGAGTTCCATGGCCTGCTTGTGGAATTCCCCACAGCCATGGATCGAGTAGCTGCGTGAAAAAGCATTAGGAAAGTTCCAAAGAATTCCACGGCCGTGGAACTCAGATAGCAAGTTCCACGGCCTGGCCATGGAATGATCCACGGCCGTGGATCGCTGTCTGTGTCAGATTTTTAAGTTCATTTTTCTTCCTTTTTATGGGCTTGGATCGGTTTAGACCCCTAGGGTATATATAGTTGTTCTGAATACAATATTAAGGTTCAAAATTAGTTTGGAATAAGGCACATTGGAAGGCTCTTGATCTTCATCTTCCTCTTTTCTCTCTTGGATTACAGGTTTGGATATGTTTTTGAATTTGATTTCTTGTTTCTTCTTCTCCATGTCTGAGTAGTTTTTTTTGTTTTTGGGATTGAACAATGCCCTTTGATACATTGATGATGATTAATTGACTTTGTTTACCCTTTTTATTAATCTTGAATGTTCTTTGATTTAATCCTTATTGCGCTTATTCATGTGAATTCGCTGGCCACTTATTTGCATCTCATAGATATCTAAGGACATACTGAAAGGTGAACCTAGGTGTTACAACCATAAGAATTAAACTTAAGGTCTAAATCACGAGAGTAAGTTTAGCCTTTCGAGGATTTAATGAATTACCATAAAGCGTAATAGGTTCAATTTAGATTCAATTACCACACAAGTAGGCATTGGTTTAATTGGACACGGTTCTTGTCTCTTGAGAAAGAACATTAATTAATTTAGGGTAATTCACCTTCAATTGAATTTCAGATTTAATAAAAGGATTGTCAATTAAGAGTCTTGTATCATCGTGGTTATTCCTAATCCTGAAAGTTTTCTTAAATATGAAAACCTTTCTTAATAACTTGCTGTTTTTGATCTCAACTTTGCACTTTAATATTTGTTTATTTAATTCTTTGTTACTACCGTTCTTATTAATCAAAAATTATATCCTCTTTGTTTAATTTAGTTTAATTAATTAATTAATTGATATTCATAGACATAGTCCCTGTGGATTCAATCTTTTTATTACTTGACGACGAAACCGTACACTTGCGGATTTCACACACCACCTCTAATAGTTGGATCCGGTAAACAGGGTAGCTCCAGGTACGCTTGGGGCTGGATTTAATCCCTTTTTCCTAGTAGCGATGTGAACTCATCTTAAGCTTCTTAAGCTTTCGCAGGAGGAGTGACTGAAACAAGAGGATGTTTGCCTGTGGAGCTGACAGTTGGCCAAAAGAAGATAAAATGTGGTAGTCCCATAAAAAAAATATCCAAATAAGATGACCAAAGCACTACAAATGAGAGAAGAGAACACCACACAAGAGAAAGAATTAGGGCAGACTATAACTAAGAAGTTGTTTAATAGAAGGAGATGAAACCTTCGTCTCCACAATTGACATGGTTGGATACCATATGGCAAATTTCTTTTTGATTGAGATTTCTCAAAATTAACTTTATGATTTCAAAAAATATATTATCCTTTTTTTATAATAGGACAATGAGGTTTAAATCTATGACCTCATGCAAACTACATAACTTCATCATCTCTAGCCCAATCATAGTCTTTGTAGCTTAAATAAATTGTTTCTTTAGAAAAAAACTATTCTAAAGTAAACTTGTCTCTAAAGTGAATAAGTAAAAGTGTATATATCCTTAATTTAATCTAAAGTGTATTAAGATATTAACTCACTAAAATTTAATAATAAAAATATCCTTACTTACTCATTTTAAATAAGTCTTATCCATTACTTTGATCTATTGACATTCCATTAGTTCATACTTCGTAGCTTAAAATTGATTTATAATGAAGGATTTAAGTTTTTTTGTTTTTTTTTTCTCTGTTCTCAATTGAGTCAATTTCGTTCTCTTATAAAATATTATTAAATAAACAAAAAAATTAAAACTTTTTCCATGTCCTGTCTCTATTAGTTGATAGTAATCTTTTACTATATCAATATTTTTTACAAATAATAATAAATATTAATTTATGAATGTATAAAAAAATAAGGCTAAAATTTAAGAATACACTCCAATTGTGGGTCATGAAAACTTCCTATATTTTAATACTTACCAACTCTACTAAACTCACAAAAAATGTGCATTTTAGTACATAATGACTTTCTATGCATGTGGAGAAAACCTCTTACAAGAGGTCAATGTTTGTGATTTGGTGAACTTAGGAAGTTGTATCGATGATTTTTAAAGTATAGAGAGATTTTTTGTACATAATTAATAGTTGAAGGGGATTTATTAGATTTTAGCTTAAGAATAACCCTAACTAGTAGAGCTGTAAAAATGAGTGGGCCGGACCACTTTGAACTAAATATGTTTCGAGTCTTCATTTTGTTGGTCAAATCCTACAATAAGTGGGCCGTGTGTTAAGCAGACTAGCCCACCAATCCACCAACTCTTTCAAACAAATAATAAATATAATATTTAAAAAAATTGAACTGATAAAAGTTAAGAAATTTGAAAAACTTGGATCTAGGCCAATGACAAACAAATTGAAAAACTAGCCCAATTGTCAAATTATGCTTTAATTATTCAAATAATAAAAAAATAATAATAATTTGTTTTTAAGTGATAGTTTGTTGGATTTAAAAATGGATTAATTCATCTTAACCCGATGTCAAGCTGGACTAATTGAAGCTTGGATTTTGTTAATTTAGTTAACACATTTTGTTAAATTATTATTTGATCCATCATATTAGACTCAACCTATTTTAACAGTATAATTGACCACGCTAAAATGTTACATATGAGACTCAAATATAATTTTTAAATGACTCAGATGATTTTCCTACAATTGAACAATATTTTGGTTTTAAGATAAATCTAAATGATAAATACTTATTTGCAATAAGCTAAGGCTATCCAATAAGACTCAATGTAAGTTTTATATGCATGAAATTGAAAATTATCCTATTTAATGTAATACATATTTTTAGAAAGTTAAAATTCCATTTTTTTTAGTAACTCAAATTTTAATCTTTATATTTATTTAGGTTAATTCTATAATATATACTATAAAGTTTGTATGATATGAACTTTAAGTATGACGCGTGTTAGAATAATCGGTCCAGCCAGATGTAATTTTTTAAAAAAGCAAATTAACTCAATATATTAAAGGACATAAGATAATAGGTTATATATAGCTAATTAACACATAATTAAGGTAGCCTTTGACTTAATTGTAACTGTTCATGTCTACTGTATAATAATAATTATAATAATAATATAAAAACAATGGAATTTAGTGGACAAATAGTGTATTCATATTATAGATGTATATTCTGGACTAGAGGTCAACTTAATTAGAAGATCAGATCACTGAGTGTTATTTGACTGCGAGTCAAAAAGTCGAACTGAACAATCCGGACAAAGAAGAAAATAAATTTTTAAAATATTATATTAAAAAATACTTTCAAATCAATTGTGATAATAACCTAATAGTTAAATAATAATATAAATTAAGAATAATATTCAATAGAATTATATGGCCTCATGGTAGAATACATTTTATTACAAAGATCTTTAAATATAATGTTTAAATATTAAAAGTTGAAATTTTTTAAAGTTTTAGTAAAAAAAAAAAGTCAACCTGTGTTAACCCAACCGAGTGAGTCATTAGGTCACATGAATCAATCTATGTTTGATCAGATCATTGAGATCACCAATTCAATAATTTGACCAAACCAACTTGAAACTTGAGTTGCGGATTTCTTGAGTAGACCGTCTTGATCGATTCAGTTCATACAACTATAGTCCATATAACAAATAATAATGTATTGTAGAAATCTTCTTCTTTATATTCATCTCAAAGTTTGTGGGTTTTTTACTCTTGAATGGTACAAATAGACGTTTAACTACACCAACAAACATTTACTTATTTTAAAAGTGTACTGGGATGAAAAAAAAGAAAAAAAAACGTATTGGGAAGTAATTTTTTTTCCTATTTGTGTTCACATAAATGTGAACTAAACATGCAGTCAATCATTTGGTTACATTTCCTTCAATGTGATATATAATGTAATATTTCATTATAATAATATGAAGATGTTAAAATGTTTTTGGTTACTCTTAAATAGAAGAGTAGAAGATTACTGACAAAGAGTAGTTTAAGTGTGTGTTTGGATAAAGTATTTTGAAATTTTAAGGTATTTGAAATTCAAAGAATTTTAATTGCATCAATTCAATCCCCTTCATTTGTAAAATATTTTGTTTGGATAAAGTAATTAAATTCCTTTGAATTTTAAATTCTTTGTTTGGATAAAGCAATTCAATTACCTTCATTTCTAAAACTTTTTTTAAGATATCTTTGTAAAATTAGGATTTCAATACAAAATTTTACAAAACAAAATAAACATCATATAAAATTTTGTTTATTAGTAGTAAAAATAAAATAAAATAAAATAAATTTAAAAATTGAAAAATCTGTATAAAATGAAAAGATTAATATACTATTTTTTTCATAAATAATCTATAAGTACAACTTATAGTATTCGGAGTGCAAACTTATACCTTATCAATAAAAATAAAATAATAATAAAACAACACGATTTAAGCTTACATTGAAAACAAGTCAACTTTCAATGGGCATATGAACCTAACATTATGTACAAGCCTAACAAACATTCCAAATATATTAACCTAACATCATGTGCATATGTAATTGGAAAGCATCCTCTGTCACAATATCTGTACCACTAAAGTGAGTTGAGATTACATATGAATTTTTAGATTTGTTGTGATTTATAACTTCTCGTATCATCTTTCTTGTCCTCAATGTTGCTTTCTGTCATCTTTCTTTTTTCCTTTGTCTTGTATCTTCCTTTGGATGAAATCATAATAGTTACAAAACCAGAAAATGCACAACCTGACCACAACCATAACATAATTATGAGGATCAGTTATACCTTACTATCTAAACAACCAATTTAAGATTGAGGTTTACATATAATTGAAGGGCGAGGTACAAAAACAACCTACGCTGATTATATACTACCAATATATTTATCTAATAAGATGATTTTGTGAATGATTTACACATATAACAAATTAACGTATACTCAGTTAACAGAGTGTTGCTCATGCTGTCTTCATAGGAATATATGTTACTATTTCTGGTTTTCTTTCACTAATCACTACTCACTAGTTTAGAAGGAAATATCATAACAATCTTAGCCATGTTGACCCCTTCTAGCTGGTTTATCATTTCAGTACTGAAATTATTGTTTCTGTGTTCATTTCAAATGCTTTTGCTCTCGTTGTTTCTAGGATGGATAACTAATAATTTTATGACAAATTGTGTTTCTTGCTAGCTGAAAGTGAGGTGGCCACATTCTCATTCACATTTTTAATACTACCACCAGTGATGTTTTTGAACATGGATTAAGTCAGTAGTAGACTCATGGATTTCTCACAAGAAAAATACATATAAGAGTTTTTAATACATATAATACCTTCATCTTTTTATCAGAGAGATGATATAAATCAGGCAAGACCCAAATGCAATAGCTGCCATACACAAAACCAAGAAAATGGTAAAGATATATTCACTCTCAATTCAATAAAATACATGGCAACCTTAACCCACTAAATAATATAGTTAAATACATACTACAGCAAGGTAAGTACCAACAAGAAGAAGATTTAGATTGCAATGTGAATATAGAGTCAAATAATGTACCAAAAAACACGAATATAGAGTCTATAGAATCTCAATCTCAATTACAAACAATGTACCATAAAACACGGATATAGATTCAATTACATATAAAGTGATTACAGAAGAACTTATTTGAATTTGTTTTGATTTCAAACCCAAAATTCGGCATTTTGAAAATTTCTGCACTTGGTTTCCTAACTAAGGTTTTCATTCTCTAAATTTTCTAAACATTTCTACATCCAAAAATCGTTTCTTTACCTCATGTTCTCCAAAGTCTCAATCTTTATTGAACTTCACTTTCAGTGAGTTTGCATATGACTAAGATTCTAGTTTTTGATTTCAGAAGCAACAGCAATAACAATGAACAACCAAGCAAACAATTTTGCTGCACCCTCCTTCTTTGGAAATTTTGGAACAACCCCACAACCCAACCCCGTGAGAACGAACCAGCAGAGGAGCCACCCAACCCATTTTTTCTCTCAGTCACACCCTCTAAACCCAAGGTGGTGAATCTCACTTCCCAAGTCACTTTCAGTTTCCAGGGCCCTAAGCCCAGTTGCTTGCACAAGTTCAGTATACATAGGCACAGGCAGAGGCTCAGGCTCATGCCCAATTGCATTCTCAGTCTCAGCCTGCACATGTTCATAAACAATATCAAACTCACCCTATTTGATATTGTCAAACACCAAGCGTGCATCCACAATCCAGTCACATGCTACATACAAACCTATTAGCTTTCTCTTTATTTTATATAAGTTGTCCTATTGTACACAATTTTTTTCATTCACTCAATATCAGATTCTCATTTCCCACTCTCAACTCTCTCTCTGGCTCTTGGTTCTTGCCATATTTTTCAACATTTACCATTAAATAAAAGCACTATTAGTATTTAGTACATTGAACGGTGCTTGGCCACTAACCAACGCTTTTATTTGAACAGCACCTATTTTTCTGCTATGGATGATATTGATAATAGAAACTAGCTAAAATGTTTTCACCTCAAGTTTTTTCTTTTTATTGCGAAGTGCTTCACACACAACAACAGCAACTATTTGCAACATTTTGCTACTTTCAAAGCCACATTCGCAAAAGGCATATTCACATTTGCATTTTCAAAAGTTACTTGTATAGTATTATAGGGGATTCCCCAACCAATAATCGAGATAACAAACCGATGGAAAAAAGGATCAATTGAAATAGAGTTCAGATAAGACCCAAAAATCAAATAAAATAAAAACTGGAGTTCGGATTACGAGAATACAAAACAAATTATTCATTACTATATATAATTAGATCAGGAAGAACAACTTGATTGTGAACAGGATGATAAGGTACAAAAATGAAAGCTATGAGCTAACCTTCTAAAAATGGCAGTGGATCCAGACGAATTTGGCTGCAATTCCTGCTGAAAAAACATAAACAAAAGAAAAAAAATCAAACTCTCCAAAACCTTTCCTTTGAGTGCTTTAATAAACGTGAAACAGATTTAAATAGTCAACAAAATCAACATATTCAAAGGTGATGAAAGTGTGATTTGTGTACCTAATGTTTGCACAACACCAAAGGGTCAGCTCTGGTTCTTGGGGATGATAATGGATGGCGGTGTCGTGGTGGTGGGTTGGGTTCGAGATGGGCGATGCGACGGTGAATCTGGGCGCAACGATGGTGGCGTGCGGCGCAGATGGAAGCGGCATGCGACTGAGACGAGAGAGAAGGGAGAGAACGGGGCGAAGAGCGTGCGACCGAGTCAAGAGAGAAGGGAGAGAACGGAAGAGGAAGCATGCAAATGAGAGAATCGGAGGATTTTAGAAATTCCACCAAAAGAGAAGGAAATTAAAATTCTTTTTTTTTAACTAATAAAATACTCTCTTAAAATACTCAGAATTTTTAAAATGACTTTGTAAAATATCCAAACAAGTTATTTTATCACAAATCATTTTAAATTCCTTATAAAAATACATTCCTTCTTTAAAATACTCTATCCAAACACAACCTAAGTGATTTACAAGTTTAAGCTTAGTGATGGAAAAGTCTTTACAATGTCAAGCTAAAAGACCAAAATCATACTCATCATGAAGTTATTTAAAAATGTGTTTTGGCCCTTCAAATTGAAAAAAAAAGTACTATAAAAAACAAGAATAATAAAATAGGTGAATTTTGATACTTAATAGGCTGACTTTAAAAAATATTATGCTAGTTAATAATGATTAAATAACACTATTCTTATTGGTTTTCGTTGAAAAATACGTTTAGTATAATTTATAAGATTAAAACTTTTTCTCAAAATTTTAGTTTAGAGTATCAATTATATTTGTGTCTTTCTCTAACTAGATCTTACGTTTCATATCTAACTTATAAGTACCGCTAATTTAAACGAGGAGGGTAGAGCCGTGGAGGAAAAAGAAAAAACAAAACAAAGGGCAACTGCTATTTCTTATTACCAAACAGCATGAAAATTTTGTTTATATATTGCAAATAGCGTAAAGCAAAATTTTGGTATTTTTTTATGTTTATTATATTTATTTTATTAATTAAATTATGATATATGTTTATATATATATATATTTAAATTTAAATATATACATATTATTATTTAATTGATAAAATAAATATAATAAATATAAAAAAAAAATTTACATTTAAATTCCAATCCCTTGACACGTATCTGATTGTTATTGGTGGATGGTGGTGCACTACTAAATACCATACCAATTCCAAGCTTCCTGCTTGTCGCACGCGGCTCTCGTGAAACTGTGAAAGAAAAGCAGGAAGGAACCCGGGCCCAGCAGCACCTCTGCCTATATGCGCGCTAAAAAGAACTAAAAAAGAAGAATAGAAGATAGATTGATAGAGAAAAATTCGTGGAAAAATTAACGCGAGACCCACCACACAGTGTCTTGTTTGTACCATTTCCCCCTGGTACTTCCACACCACACCACACCACACGGCCATCTCTCTTTATCTGAATTTGTAGGACTCATTAGTCTCTCTACTACTTACTATGCGTGCTTCAATTTCATGTCCCTTTCTTTCTCTCTCTCTCTTTCAACTTAAATAAAAAAAAAATTGGACTGAAATTAAGGTTTTCGCTTTTGATGAAGGGCATCCTATCGCCATCGCTTCTAAGGCAAGGCAATAACCTCTTCTAACCTTTCTCAAATTCCCTCTCTTTCTCTCTCTCTCTCTCTCTCTCTCTCTCTCTCATTGTAATTGCTGCTGCTGAAGATGATGTGTTATTTTTCCTTCACTCACTGAACTCTTTGACTCTGACTCTGATTCCCTCACACTTTCCCTTCTCTTTTGGATCTGTCTCTTCCCATCCAACGCGATCTCCTCCGTTTACTCCGCAATGCGCCTCTGATTCTTTCCTTCAGCTTCAGGTCAATTTTCCATTCTAATATTTTCCTCGCTTTCTTTGTTTGTCTTCTCGTTATGCTAATTCCTATGCTTTTTCACAGAGCCTTCAATCATTGACCGAAGCAATTCACCTTTTCATGCCTTTTTTCCCCTTATTTTCCTGCATTCAATTACGTAACGCCTTTCCGTTTTCTCGTTTTTCTCATTTTCTTGCTACCTGTGTACTGAGTTAGCTTGGTTTTTGGATTTTCAATTATCTCCTGAGGCTCAGAAATTGTCGTTTTCTTCGGTTTCTGTTAGTCCAACAAATTTACAAGAATCTGCGTTTAATGCTGAATTGAAATGACACCTTAAGTGTTTTTCTAACCCTATTTATTGTGTTGATTGTTGAAGGCTTGATTGGAACTGCCAATGGCATCAAAACAAGGCGTAAAATCAAAAAGATTCGGATTGAGCAGCTTCAAAGCTGCTAATTCGCCTTCCTCTTCAACTACATCGTCTTCCAAACAGTTTCCAGAAACATCCGTTGATGGTCAGAGCTCGCCGGCATCTTCCTCGGCTCGAAGTAAGCCACAGCATTTTTATCCAGAGACTGTGCCTTTGGATGCACGAAGAGCCAAAGAAAATGTCACAGTGACGGTGCGGTTTCGTCCTCTGAAGTAAGTATTGCTTTACCAAATCATATATCATTGTTGTGACTGTGTTCTACAGATACTTGTTAATTTGTTTGAGGTCTATCCATGCATTGAACAGTCCAAGGGAAATTCGTCAAGGAGAGGAGATTGCTTGGTATGCAGATGGAGAAACTGTAGTGCGAAACGAGTATAACCCGTCCATAGCATATGCATACGGTATAATTTGCAAAATTGGCATTTATGAATAGGATTTTTGTTGCTTACATTTATTCTTTTGATATTGTGGGTGAAGTATATATATTATGACTATAGTGCTATTGAGGTTTTTTTTTTGGGTACATAGTAATTGCTCACGCAATTCCGGGCCGGAGATGGTGGTTAGATAAAGCCCTTCCTAAAGTGGCGATTGCAAGATTTGAACCCCTGATACAATACTTCTACATTCTTAATCACATTGAAGTGTTGAACTTATTTATATATATTTTTTAGAGTACAATCTAATGATGATGATAGCTGAAAAAATGAAGAAATTATCACTGTCCTTGTGATTTAGTTGATGAAGCCAAACCCAGAAGTATTGGATTTTTTTTTGGGGCAGGGGGGAGGTGTTAACAAAAGAAACTTTTATTAGAAGGAATCCTCCCAAGACAATACTAATACTAATAAGAAAGCCAGTCATCAAACAGAAAAAAAGTAACTATTAATACAAAATAGCTGTCCTATTTCTCTGCAAATCTACGAAGGGGAATCCATGTGCTGAACACCTAAGAGAGGCCAAGTAAGAAATCTTGTCCCAATGCTTGACTTAGGAAAGAGACCTTCTTTTAAAATCCCAAGCATTCCCTGCTAACCAAAGGTACCAAAGTACAGTGTGCATAGCTCTCTGCCAAAGAAATTTTTCCTCCTTGCTACTGCTGAAATATCTGAAATTAATCCTCAGAAAATGCTCCAAGTTTTGAGGACACAGCCAAGGGTCACCAAATAACTCCAAAAGCAAGGCTCCCTCTAAATGTAGCTTGCTGCTGGACAACGTAGAAACAAATGTGCAGCTGTTTCTGAATTAGTACAATGTATCAGTCACTTATAGGTGATTAGGCCTTATTAGGTGTATGGGTCTGCAGCATATCAGTAGGATAAATCTTGTTGAGTACAGCTGCCCAAATGAAAGACTTGACCTCATAAAGAGTTTTAGATTTCCAAACGGTTTCTTAAGAAGGAAATTTTCTGTGTTTGGAGAATGAGTGAGAAATTGGAAGAGGGATCTACAACAAAACCCAAAAGGGACCCCAGTCCAGAAGTATCTCTGTCACTCAGAATCCTAGAGAAATGGGAATTCCAAGAAATGTTGGAGCGTCTAACTAATTTAAAAATCGAGGAATGGGGGAATGATGCGATGCAAAACTACCATAGAGGTGAGGAAAAGCTTCTGAAGAAAAATATCCCCACCTATGCATAGTCCCAAAATTTACCTACTTTTAAGGAAGTTAGTGGTCCAAACAAAATAAGAATTGAGAAATATTCCTTGGAAATGAATTTCCAAATACTTAAATGAGATGTTCTGATTTCTGGATTGGCAATTTGGCAACCTATTCCGACGTAAATCATACTTGCTCTTTATAACTGGGTGCCATAAGGAGGAAGTCTTGAGGGAAATACAATAGTCATTTACTGATCAAAACAATGTTGTAGGACACCAAATTTCCAAGATCTAATCTCCCTTCCTTTTTGGGATACAACAGATTTCCCAGCTGACCAAATGATCCTTCTTTTATCTCCTATACCTGTTACAAAATAATATCTCGGAATCTTCTCAGCCCTCTGAATAATCCCTACTGGAATTCTGATAAAGACGGATGCTAGACAAACAAGCCTGAATCATAATTTGAGCTCCTAATGAAAAAAAATTTGTGCCTTTCCAGTTATCCCATCTTTTACAGATCTTTTGGATCATGGGCCCCAAAATGAAGCCACTCGAGGATTTCTCCATAGAGGGACCCCTAATAAGAAAAGGCCATTTGAGGACTTGGCAGTTGGCATCCAACCAAATTAGTGAAAGAATTGAGAAGCTAATTCTCTATGTTAATTCTGGCCTACCCACTCTTTGTTATGTTAATTTTCAAGCCAACATAAAAAACAATAACAATCAAGCTCTATCCCACTAAGTGGGTCAGCTTCATGGATCAATATTAGCCACTGGGCTCTACCTAACAAAAACCAAAACTTCTCTAAAACCAATTTGTGCAACGTCTTTTTTAAAAGTTTCTCCTAATGTTCACGACATAGGCAGAGTAATAATATTTGAAGAAGAGTAATGATACTCACAAAACTGTCATGATCCTATTTGAGAGAAAAGTATTTCAAATGTCATGAAATTGTTCATTTATCATAAATCAAATTGTGTATCATGTGCATTTCATTCTCAATAAATAGTCCTCCCTCCCTCCTTCTCTCTCATTTGTCAATGTTGTGTATTAAATTATTAATTTCTTTTTATTGCTTCTAGATCGTGTCTTTGGCCCCACAACCACAACTCGTCATGTCTATGATGTTGCTGCTCAGCATGTTGTTAGTGGTTCTATGGAGGGCATCAATGGTAATTGACAGATTGAACTTACTGCTTACTACCTATTCAGCAAGGTCAAAGAATAAAATCTATTTTAGCTTTAATCAAATCATCCTTTCTTTTCCCTTAATATACAGATTGCATTTTGGATTTATGTTTTGAAATAATACTAAATCTAAGTCTTATGTCAACTAATTAGGTGAGTTTGTAATATGATTTAGTGTAGTTTGATATTGGTGATCATCTCTTAGTTAGATACTAATGTTCATTGAAAATCAAAGTTGTTATTTTGACTATGGTAGATACTTTAAAGGATTTAAGAGCAATGCATTTGTAGTCAAAGATATCCAAATTTTGTTTATCAAACATGACAAAATCAGACATAATTATGCAACTCTGGTATTGAAGACTATAGGTTTTTGATAAGAGAATACTTTTATTCTCCAATAATTTTATTGAATCATAAACTGAATACTTATAGACAGATTTGGTTGAGAAAAGATAACCAAATCTGTTATACAAGGAATAAAATAAAAAAACAGAAAGATTTCTGTCAGAGGATAATTTCCTGATATGATTGATAGAAGAGCATGTGCTCTTAAATAGAATACAAGGTAATCTAAAAAAGGAAACTCCTAAACTAATTCTCATCATTGTACCCACTATCAATTCCTATAATTAAGGGTCAACGATTCCTATTCATAAATACAAAATATACAGCTAATCAAATCTCCTAATTATGGGATTTTAATCCTATCTATAAAAGGAAATGATATTTACGGTGGGATTCTAACACTCCCCCTCAAGTTGGTGAGTGGATGTTATCCATTCCCAACTTGCTAACAATAGATTGAAATGTAGAGCCACTTAATCCTTTTGTTAGAACATTTGCCAGTTGATTTCCTATGGATACAAATGGTGTACAATCTAGAAATGGGGTAGGCATAGTAGTAGATAAGAATTAGAAGAAAAATATTGTGGATGTGAGAAGGCTCGGAGATAGGATCATACCTTTGAAGTTTGTTGTGGAACAAGAGACTTTTAATGTTATTAGTGCGTATGCACCCCAAGTAGGTTTAGACGAGCACTATAAGATAAAATTTTGGGAGGATTTAGAAGGTTTAATTCAGAGAATACCTTTAGGAGAGAAGATTGTTCTAGAAGGGGACCTAAATGGTCATGTGTGAGTGAATCTACGGGGTTTGAGGGTTTGCATGGAGGGTATGGTCTAGGAGTAGCTAATGCAGAGGGCAAAGCGATTCTAGATTTTTCGGTAGCTTTTGATTTTACAATAGCTAACACTTGTTTTAGGAAGCGGGAAGAACATCTTTTCACGTACAGAAGCGGGAGTTCTTGCTCTCAAATTGATTATTTTCTTATAAGGAAATCGGATAGAAAGCTTTGTATGGATTGCAAAGTCATCCTTGGAGAGACCTTGACTACCTAACACAGGGTTTTTGTTATGGATGTACGAGTTAATATGAGAGTAAGGAGAAATTGTCGAGACAGAGTCCCAAGGATCAAATGGTGGCAACTAAAGGGAGGAAAACAAATGTTCTTTCAAAGGAGGATTATGGAGGAAGAGATTTGGAAGGTACAAGGAAGTGCAAATGATATGTGGGACGAAGTGGCTAAAGGGATTAGGAAGGTAGCAAAAGAGACACTGAGGAGGCTTTGGACCCAAGGATAAAGAATCTTGGTGATGGGATGCAAATGTACAAGATAAGGTTAAGGTTAAAAGGGAATGTTATAAAGCTTGGCACGTGTGTAAAAACGATGAAAATTGGGAAAAATATAAGACAACTAAAAAAGATACTAAGAAGGCGGTGAGCGAGGCGAAAACTAAAGTATTCAATGGGTTATATCAATCTTTGGGCACCAAAGATGGAGAAAGGAATATTTACAGGCTTGCTAAAAGTAGGGAAAGGAAGACAAGAGACTTGGATAAAGTGAAATGCATTAAGGATGAAGAGAGTAAAGTCTTGGTTACGGAACATGACATCAAGGATTGATGGAAGTGTTATTTTCACAAGCTATTTAATGAGGGACATGGGACGTTTGGGGACTCAGACATTCTAAACACTAGAGAGGAGGACCAAAATAAAATCTTTTATCGTAGAATTCGGGAGTTCGAGGTAAAAGAAGCTTTGAAGAGGATGAATAATGGAAAAGTGGTCGGATCGAATAATATACCTATTGAGGTGTGGAAGTGCCTAGGAGAGAAAGGTATAAGCTGGCTCACAAAGCTATTTAACGAGATAATGAGATCTAAGAAAATGCCAAATGAATGGAGAAGAAGCACTTTAATTCCTATTTATAAGAACAAGGGACATATACAAAACTGTGCAAATTACATAGGGATTAAGCTCATGGGTCATACCATGAAGTTATGGGAAAGAGTAATTGAACGGAGATTAAGACAAGAGACTCATATTTCAGAGAATCAATTCGGTTTTATGCCTGGGAGGTTAACCATGGAAGCAATCTATCTTCTACGAAGATTGATGGAGAGGTATCGGAGGAAGCAAAAAGATCTACACATAGTTTTCATTGATCAGGAAAAAGCCTACGATAAGGTACCGAGAGAGGTCTTGTGGAAGGCTCTGGAGAAGAAAGGAGTTCGTATTGCTTATATTCGATCAATCCAAGATATGTATGATGAGGCTAAAACTAGTGTGAGAACACAATGAGGGGTTACAGAAGATTTTTCTATAACTATAGGACTGCACCAAGGGTTAACTTTGAGTTCATATCTTTTTAGCTTGGTCTTGGATGTGCTTACTGCGCATATCCAATAGCCAATGCCACAATGCATGCTTTTTGTAGATGATATAGTCTTAGTTGGAGAGTTGAGAGAGGAAACAAATGAGAAGCTAGAGCTATGGAGACGAGCTTTGGAAGAACGTGACTTTCATATAAGATGGAGTATATGAAATGTAAGTTTAGTAAGAAGCGTGTTAATACTAGTTTAGCGGTGAAAATTGAGGATTACACCATACCACAAGTCACACGGTTTAGGTATCTTGGATCTATCATACAAAATGGCAGAGAGATAGAGGGAGATGTAAATCATATGATTCAAGCTGGATGGATGAAATGGAGGAGTGCTTCAATAGTGATTTGTGATAGAAAAGTGCCTCTCAAGCTTAAGGATAAATTTTACCGCACAACTATAAGGCTCGCGATGTTGTATGGTACTGAATGTTGGACGGTAAAAAGTCAGCAAGAGTATAAGATCAGTGTCGTGGAGATGCAGATGTTGTTCTGGATGTGTGGTCATACAAGATAAGATAAGATTAGGAATGAATGCATTAGAGAGAAAGCAGGGGTAACACCTATTGTAGAAAAGATGGTAGAATCTCACCTTAGGTGGTTTGGACATGTAATGAGAAGACCCTTAGAAGCCTCGATAAAAAGAGTAGATCAAGTGGAGGATAGTCCAATAGCTAGAGGTAGAGGGAGACCAAGAAAGATTATAGGTGAAACTATTAAAAAAGATTTAGATTTGAATGACATTTCTGAAGACTTGGTTTATGGTAGGACACAATGGCGTCGTTTGATTCATGTAGCTGACCCCACTTAGTGGGAAAAGGCTTGGTTGTTGTACAAATGGTGTACCAATTGTCCCATTATCCAACTTTTCCTTTATGAAGTGTCTGTCTACTTCAACATGCTTGGTCCTATCATGTTGCAGTGGATTATGTGCAATGTTTATTGCTGACTTGTTATCGCAGTATAGTTTCATAGGTCTATTCCACTCAATCTTTAGGTCATCTAGAATTATTTTCAGCCATAGGAGTTCACAAATTCCTAAGGCCATAGTTCGGAATTCTGCTTCTGTACTTGACCTTGCAACAATGTTATGTTTTATGCTTCTCCAAGTTACTAAGTTTCCTCCAAGAAAAGTGTAGTATCCAGAGGTGGATCTTCTATCATCTACGGATCCAGCATAGTCAGCGTCTGTGTAGACCTCCAAAGTCATTTCCTTCCTTTTTGTAAATAAAATTCCTTTTCTAGGAGTTCCTTTCAAGTACTGTAGGATGCGGTAAACAGCTCTAAGATGATTTTCTTTGGGATTATGCATGAATTGACTTACCACGCATGAATTGACTTACCACGCATGAATTGACTTACCACTCCCACTGCATAAGCTATGTCTGGCCTGGTATGAGACAAATAGATTAATTTTCCAACCAGTTTTTGATAGGATTCTCTGTCCACGGTTGCATCCTCAACAGATTCACTAAGTCTGTGATTCTGCTCAATAGGAGTTTCTACTGGTTTGCATCCTAATTTACCAGTTTCAGATAATAAATCCAGCACATATCTCTGTTTAGAGATGAAAATACCATGACGAGAATGTGCCACCTCAAGACCAAGAAAGTATTTCAATCTGCCTAGCTCTTTAATCTCAAACTCTCTTAACAAACACCTTTTTAGGATGTCCATTTCTGCTTGGTCATTTCCTGTTACAACTATATCATCCACATAGACAATTAGTGCAGTAACTCTCCCTGAAGCTGAATGCTTAATGAACAAAGTATGATCTCCTTGACTTTGTTTATACCCCATTGCCTTCATCGACGTAGCAAACCCATAGAGAGCCTTCTTTAGCTTACAAACCTTGTCTTTCTCGAAGTTAAACCCAAGTGGGACCTCCATGTAAATTTCTTCTTCAAGGTTGCTATATAGGAAAGCATTCTTGACATCAAACTGCTGCAAACTCCATCCATAGTTAGCTGCCAGAGATAACAATATTCTAACAATGTTCATTTTTGCAACAGGAGAAAAAGTCTCAAGGTAGTCAATCCCATATGTTTGAGTATACTCCTTAGCTACTAACCTTGTCTTATACCTTTCTAGTGTCCCATCTGCCTTATATTTAACAGTGAATACCCACTTGCAGCCAACAAGTTTCTTCTCTTTAGGAAGTTCTACCAACTCCCAAGTTTCATTTTTCTCTAGTGCATCCATTTCAACTTTCATAGCTTCTCTCCACTCTTTGCTATCTAGTGCTTCATTAGCAGTTTTTGGGATAGTGATAGTGTTTAAATGAGTAAGAAAACTTCTATGATTGCTGGACAGTTTATCATAGGACATAAAGTGAGACAATGGATACCTTGGCCTATGTGTACATGTTCTAACACCCTTCCTTATTGCAATTGGAAAATCCCCAGCATCAATGGGCATATTCTGCTCCACCAAAATAATCCCATTAGTTTCAGTTTCAGGGAGTATGTTCTGCTCTTCCAAAACAATCTCATCAGTTTCAGTTTCAGGTATTAGTTCAAAATCTGGAACTTGCACAGGTTGGATAATAGGTGCTGTCCTTCGTGTGTAAACTTGTAGTGGACAAGCAGCACTTGGAGTCTGTGTTCCGGTTGTCTTTGGACTCGAATAAGGGGAAGTGTGTATAGGACTGGAAGGAATATGTATAGGACTTGACTCAGGTATATTGGATTTCCTTAGGGAGATGAAAGAAAGATTCTTGAACAAATCATCCTTATCTTCCATGCACGAGTTCTCCCCCTGAAGATAAGGTTGGGAAAAGAAACATTCAGATTCAACAAAAGTGACATCAACAGACACAAACTTTTTTTGTGGTAGGATGATAACACTTGTATCCCTTTTCGGTAGGTGAGTAACCAACAAAAATGCATTTAATGGCCCAAGGATCAAGTTTTCCTCGATGAGGAGAATGAACATGACAAAGGACACACACCCAAAGATCCTAAGAACAAGGTTATTTGAAGTTTTGTAGTGTGGGTAGAACTTGGAGAACAATTGAATGGGGCTGCTGTTTTGAAGAGTCTGATAGGGTAAACGATTAACCAAGTAGGTAGCAGTAAGGACAGCCTCCCCCCAATACTGTTTTGGAACATTTGTGTGGAATAAAGATGCTCGGGTAATAGCTAGAAGATGCCCAATTTTTCGTTCAGCCACCCCATTTTGTTGTGGGGTGTGGACACATGATGATTCATGAATAATTCCATGTTTATTGAAGAAGGAAGACAGTGTTTGGTTAAAATAATCTTTGGCATTATCAGAATGAAATCGTTTGATGGCTGTCCCAAACTGGTTTCTTATCATTTGGAAAAAAATTTGGAATATCTGACTGACTTCACTTTTCTATTTCAAGAGATACACCTATGATACCTGAGTACAATCATTAATAAAAATGACAAACCAGCAGGCCCCAGATATATTTGGAATGTTGGATGGACCCCAAACATCACTGTGTACTAAGGAGAAAGGAACATCCATTCTTTTATTACTGATAGGAAAGCTAACACGTTTGTGTTTTGCAAATTCACAATCATCACAATGAAACATAAACATTCTATGTCTAGTCCCTGAAACAAGCTAGGAAACATAATTTTTAGACTACTGAATGAAGGGTGACCTAAACGAAAGTGACACAACCAGATTTCTTTCTTGTGGGAGGGAAGTGACTTTGACAGCAAAGACAATGGAAGTTGACTCTTAGTGCTACATGTCCCACGAGCTTCCTCAAGAAGGTAGAGCCCATTTTCCTCCCTAGCAAGTCCAATCATCTTCCCCGTTCCTTGATCCTGAAATTTGCAAAGCATAGGAGAGAATGTCACTAAACATTGTAAATCCGTTGTAAGTTTATGAATAGAAAGCAGTTTGGCAGATAATTTGGGCACATGTAAGACATATTTCAAAAGTAAATCTTGACTTAGGAGAATATCTCCTTTTCTAGCAGTTGTAATAAACGTGCCAGCTGCAGTTGCAATTTTTTTATTGCTGGGACAAGGTCTATAGGAGATAAATTCAGTAGAGGAATGGGTCATGTGATCCGTAGCTCCTGAATCAAGAACCCATGTCCCTTGTGTTGTAGATTGTAGAACACTGAGAGCATAGGCTTGGGAATTACCTGAGAATGCCAAGGAAGAACTACCTTTGTCTGTGGGTTGGACTAAAGTGTCTAGGAATTCCCTTAGTTTTTTAATTTCTTCTGTATTGAAATCTGTAAGGGGTCTGGAAGGACTGCCCTCTGCAGCACCTGACTGAGCTATGTGAGCTTGTGCTGGTCCTCCTAGTTGAGTACCTTTGGTGGTCCAATTTCGGTTCTGATTTGGAGGCTTACCATGAAGTTTCCAGCATCTGTCCTGGGTGTGTCTTGGCTTATTACAGAAGGTACACCATAGAGAATCCTTGTTCTTCCCTTTGTCTATCTCCATCTTGGGGGCTACACCTCCAGGTTGATTGGTCTGCCATTGATCAATCTTCTTTCCGTTGCTTTGTGCAACTAAGGCAGAACTTTCAGTGGATTGAGGTTCCATCATCACCCCTCTACGTGCTTCTTCTACCCGGAAGGCAGTCATGGTTTCATTGAGTGAGGATAACTCCTTTCCTAGCACCTGAATTCTTACAGGATCAAACTCACTGTTTAGTCCTATAAAAAACTTATAGATCCTGTCCTTCTCCTTATAATGTTTGAGTAAATCAGCATCCTCTTTGCATTTTGCTTCAAATTGTTCATAATGGTCTAACTCCAGCCATAGATTCTGTAGAGTCTGGGCATACTCACTAACGGATCGGTCTCCTTGTTTGGTAGTCGCGATCTTGATCTTAATTTCATAAATTTGAGCAGCATCACCAACCTTGGAATAGTTTTGTTTACAGCTCTCCCACATGTCCTTGACTGTTTTCATGAACATGCAAGCATCACTCACCTTTGGCACCATGGAATTCCAGAACTACGACAGTACGACTGCATTTGCTTCATCCCATGCATCAAAGTTACTGCCTGTGGGTTTTGGGGCAGCTTTCCCAGTAAGATGATTCAATTTTCTCTTCCTTTTTAGAAATGTTTGGACAAAATGAGACCATTTGAGGTAATTTCTGCTATTGAGACGAAGGCTGGGTTGAATATATTGTAGCTCAACAAAGGTCTTTGGTATTTTCTCTGTTTGGGCGGGGTTATTGGTCATTTCGGACATTTTCAGATTTGTTGGGTGAGATTCAAAGGCGTGGAGGGTGTTTTAGGACAGAAAAACGGCAATATAGGCCGTCAAAGGCAGGGGAAGAGAAAAAACGGCAATGCAGGCCGAACAGCGGAAGAAAACGTGTGGCAATGTAGGCCACGAGTTTACACAGGCTCCCATGGATTTTGGAGCGCTGATATCATGTCAGAAGATAATTTTCTGATATGATTGATAGAAGAGCATGTGCTCTTAAATAGAATACAAGGTAATCTAAAAAAGGAAACTCCTAAACTAATGCTCATCATTGTACCCATTATAAATTCCTATAATTAAGGGTCAATGATTCCTATTCATAAATACAAAATATACAGCTAATCAAATCTCCTAATTATGGGATTTTAATCCTATCTATAAAAGGAAATAATATTTACGGTGGGATTCTAACACTATCTAAAATCTGATTAAATCAAATTTTATTCTAACTACCTATCTAAATCTGAATGATTTAGATTTATTCTAATAGAATCTCCTAATAATCAAATCTGAATAAGATCATTAAGATCTCAATAGATTTGATAACAAATCCTAATAATCAAATCTGAATCAGATCATTAAGATCTCAACAGATTTGGTAACAAACTTCAACACCCCTCCTTAAGTTGGTGCACAGATATCTATCAAGCCCAACTTGTTTACAAGATTTTCAAAGTTAGTTCGAAACAGCCCTTTGGTGAGGATATCTGCTAGTTGCTGTGTAGTTGGAACAAATGGCATACAAATAGCTCCATCATCGATCTTTTCTTTGATGAAGTGTCTATCAATTTTCACATGTTTAGTACGATCATGCTGCACTGGATTTTGAGCAATACTTATGGCAGCCTTGTTGTCACAGTATAGCTTCATTGGCAGGTTGATAGGCATTGCCAACTCTTCAAGAATCCTTTTCAACCATAGCATTTCACATACTCCCTGAGTTATAGCTCTATATTTTGCTTCAGCACTACTCCTTGCAACCACATTTTTTTTTACTCCGCCATGTGACTAAGTTTCCCCATACAAAAGTGCAATACCCTGATGTAGATGTTCTATTTGTGATTGATCCAGCCCAATCAGCATCTGTGTAGGTCTCAATAGTCTGCAGTGTAGTTCTTCTGAAAGACAGGCCTTTACTTGGTGCACTTTTCAAATATCTTAAGATTTGATAAACTGCCTCAAGATGTTCCTCATAAGGTGAATGCATAAACTGACTTACTAAGCTTACAACAAAAGCAATATCTGGTCGAGTGTGTGATAAGTAGATTAGTTTGCCAACAAGTCTTTGATAATGAGAAGTATCCACAGGTTCACCCTTCTTGTCATCTCTAAGCTTTCGATTAGGATCAATTGGAGTATCTGTTGGTCTACAACCACTCATTCCAGTTTCTGTAAGAAGGTCAATGACATACTTCCTTTGAGAGACAACAATTCCCTTTCTTGATCTTGCAATCTCCATCCCAAGAAAGTATCTTAAGGATCCTAAATCCTTTATCTCAAACGCTACAGAGAGGGAATTTTTTAATCGGTTCATTTCTGACAAGTCATCTCCAGTGAGGATTATGTCATCCACATATACAGTTAGTACAACAATTTTTCCCTTAGCCGAGTGTCTTACAAACATAGTATGATCTGCTTGTCCCTGTGTATAACCTTGATTCTTGACAAACTGAGTGAATATCTCGAACCAAGCTCTTGGTGACTATTTTAGTCCATAAAGAGCTTTCTGCAGCTTACATACTTTCTAATTGAACTTCCCTTCAAAGCCAGGGGGAACATTCATATACACTTCCTCCTCCAAATCACCATTTAAAAAAGCATTCTTCACATCTAGTTGTTGTAGAGGCCAGTCTAGGTTTGTAGCAAGAGATAGAAGTACCCTAATAGTGTTCAACTTTGCAACAGGTCAAATGTATCTAAGTAATCAACACCATAGATTTGAGTAAAACCTTTGGCAACCAATCGAGCTTTGTACCTCTCAAGTGATCCATCTAACTTATATTTAATGGTAAACACCCATTTGCATCCTACTGTTGTCTTTCCTCTTGGTAGTTCCACCAATTCCCATATCTGATTTTTTTCAAGGGCTTTCATCTCTTCCAAGACAGCCTCCTTCCACTTGGGAACCTCTAGAGCATCCTGTACATTTTTTGGAATCTCCATACATGACAATTGTGAGGTAAAAGCCCGAAAAACAGGTGACAGATTTTCATATGACACAAAGTTAGACAATGGATGTTTGGTGCATGACCTTACACCTTTTCGAATGGCAATGGGAAGATTAGATTCATTTGACTTAGTAGTGTTGGACTCATGACTCAAAAGATCAGAAAGAGATTGAGTAATTTGTGTAGGCTTAGGAAAAAAATTACCTAGTGGGTTCAAAGACTCATGGCAGTGCATAGGATCATGGGGCTCATTTCTTTGAGTAGTTTTCCTCCTTGAGTAGACAATGTCAAAAAATCTAGAGTCTTTGCCAGTGGTACCCGTCTTATTTACATCTGTTTCATAGGGGTCAGAATTCAAATTTTCATGTCTCGGCATTAGAGTTAAACCACCTGTGTCTTCATTATTTAAAAAACTTAACTCATTTGTATTAAGAGGTGTGGATTCTTTAAGTTGAAAATATTGTGTTGAATCTTCATTTTTCCTCCCCCCCTGAAGATGAGTAGTAAAATAAGGTGTGGACTCAAAAAAAGTGACATCCATAGTGATAAAGTTTTTTTGGAGATAAGATCAAAACACTTGTATCCTTTTTGATTGGGAGCATACCCAATAAAAACACATTTCTTTGCTCGAAGGTCAAGTTTACTGTGATTGTGGTCATGGATATGGACAAAAACAGTGCACCCAAATATTTTTAGGGGTCAAAAAGTTGAAAGCCTATTTGTTGGAAAAACATGCGGAAACACATCAAAAGGGGTTTTAAAATTTAAAACCTTACTAGACATTCTATTAATCAAATAGGTTGCTGTCAAGACAACCTCTACCCAAAGATATTTAGGTATATTGTTTTGAAAAAGTAATGTTCGAGCTACCTCTAACAAGTGTTTATTTTTTCTCAGCCACCCCATTTTGTTGAGGAGTATTAGTGTAAGAACTCTGATGAATAATTCCTGTTTCCATGAAAAAATGGCTCAGATGTTGGTTAAAGTATTCTTTACCAATATCACTCCTGAAAATTTTAATTTTTTCTTGAAATTGTGTTTCCACCATCTTAAAAAATTTTTTGAAAATTATTTCCACTTCAGATTTTTCCTTCATCAAGTACACCCAAGTCAGCCTAGTATGATCATCAATAAACGTGACAAACCAACGTTTACCTGAAGGTGTAGTATCACGACTAGGTCCCCAAACATCACTATGGATTATGGTAAACGGACTAGATGCTTTATAAGGTTGAGGGAGATAAGAAATGCGATGATGTTTAGACAATTGACAAATGTCGCAGGATAAATAAGATGGATTTTTATTCTTGAAAATTTCAGGAAACAAGTGTTTTAGATAAAGAAAACTTGGGTGGCCTAACCTATAATGCTACAACCTTATTTCACTATCCCTAGAAACAGAAATAGAATTGAAACAAGTATGTTGTTGAGATTGTCTACTCAAGTCAGGTTCATCTTCAAAGATATAGAGTCCATCAATCTCCCTAGCACTGCCAATCGTCCTTCCCGAATTCAATTCTTGAAATTTACAACATGAGGAATAAAATACAGCACGACATTTAAGATCAACTGTTATAGATTGCATGACAAGTTAGGATAATGAAGAATTAAGGAAGAAGAAAGAGGAACAGAGCCAGTTCCGACTATTGCAGAGAAAGAACCATCTGCAATTTTGATTTTTCTATTGCCTGCACAAGGACTATAAGATGAAAACAATTTGGAACAATCTGTCATATGATCAGTTGCTCCAGAATCAATGATCCATGGAGTTTTTGAATTCAGTTTTGTACTAAAAAGAGCAGCAGTGAGATAGATACCTTTTTGTGCCAAAGAACAAGATGGATTAACTGACATATTAGGATAAAACAATTTGTACAGGTGTTCTAATTGTTCCTTTGTAAATGGAGATGCCTCAGAATTAATTTGGGACTCCTGAATGTCCTCAGAGATGGTCTGAAAAGCACGAGTCTCTTTGCTGGATTTTTTCTTCTAGTTTGGTGGTTTGGCATGGAGTTTCCAGCAAGTCTCCTTTATATGCCACGGTTTTCTGCAATGTTCACACCATGGTTTCTTTTTTCCCTCTGAATCCTCTCCTTTAACCACAAAAGCTGAACCTTCAATTTCCTGAATTTTGGGGATTTCAGGATTGTGCATCATAATCCTTCTCCTAGATTCTTCTCGTCTAATTTCTGAGAAAACTGCACGAATGGAGGGTAGAGGTTTTCGACCTAGAATTCGACCACGTACTTCATCCAAACTTTGATTCAGACCAGCAAGGAACATATAAACCCGATCATTCTCTTCCCTTTTTTTGAACCGAGCAGAGTCATTGGGGTTTTCCCAGTCATCATCATAGCACTGATCCAATTCTTGCCAAAGAGTCACCATCACATTGTAGTAACTAGTAACATCTTGATCACGTTGTTTGGATTGCCAGAGATGAGTCTTCAAGTCAAATATTTGAGAGGAGTTTTCTAGGTCAGAATAGCAATCACGGACAACCTCCCATACATCCTTTGCTATCGGTAGGAATAGATGAGGTTTCCCAATTGCTGGCTCCATAGAATTAATCAACCAAGCAATTATAAGAGAGTTCTCGGACCTCTATTTTTTAGAGATGGATCACTTGGTCCAGGTTGTGCCGTTTCTCCAGTTAGGTGCCCTAACTTCCCCTTACCATCCATTATCAATTTCACGGATTGAGCTCATTCAAGGTAGTTTTTTCTGTTAAGTTTATGGACGCTAAGTTGCAGGTTGGAGTTCTGATAAAGGGCATCAACGGATGATGAAGACCCTGGTTGAACAGATGTGTTACTCCCTGATGATTCCGAAGAGGTTGTTGAAGGTGTTGTGCCGGTCATCGCCGTTTTCACCATTGCAAAAGATGGTCCAGAGTAGGAGGCTCTGATACCATATAGGTTTTTGATAAGAGAATACTTGTATTATCCAATAATTTTATTGAATCATAAACTGAATACTTACAGATAGATTTGGTTGAGAAAAGATAACCAAATCTGTTATACAAGGAATAAAATAAAAAACAGAAAGATTTCCTATCTAAAATATGATTAAATCAGATTTTATTCTAACTACCTATCTAAATCTGAATGATTTAGATTTATTCTAACAGAATCTCCTAATAATCAAATCTGAATCAGATCATTAAGATCTCAACAAATTTGATAACAAATCTTAATAATCAAATCTGAATCAGATCCTTAAGATCTCAACAGATTTGATAACAAACTTCGACAAAGACCTTTTAGAAAAATTATGTAGGACTGCCATTGACATCCATACAATTTTGATCTTTTTGTCAAGAAACCATATGCTTTTGGCTTCATTGATCACTTCTCTTATAAAAGTTGATAAAATAAGATTGCAAACTACATGTTTGCTTAGGTAGGTTGTCAGATCATGATGTAACTCTTAGAATATGAAGAATATGAATATTGTGTATTATTATATCTCATCACTAATAGAATGTTTACAATGAAGATTATATAGAGGCAGCAGCTGTACATTAAACTAGTCTAGAAAACAAGCAACAATAAAAGACACTAAAAACAATGTCTATACTAAAAACATGAAAACGTGGGAACAACGAGGCCACCGTCCAAGAGAGGCAACCGTCCAACAAAGGCCACCGTCCAACACTCCCCTTCAAGCTGGTGAATATGCATTCTCCATTCTCAGCTTGGATACAATCGTCTGAAATGTTGGACTAATCAACCCTTTTGTAAGTACATCAGCAAGCTGACATTGTGTAGACACATAGGGTGTACAGATTAAACCACTCTCTAGTTTTTCTTTGATAAAATGTCTGTCAATCTCAATATGCTTTGTCCAATCACGCTGTACCGAATTATGAGCTATGCTGATTGCAGACTTATAATCACAATAAAGTCTCATTGGACCATCCCACTTGATCTTCAGATCTTCAAGAATAATCTTCAACCATAGTAGTTCACACACACCTTGAGCCATAGCTCTGAATTCTGCCTCCGCACTAGATCTTGCTACCACATTATGTTTTTTACTTCTCCAAGTCACCAGATTTCCACCAAGAAAAGTGCAATATCCTGTAGTTGATTTTCTGTCCACTGGTGATCCAGCATAATCTACATCAGTGTATGCCTCAAGTACCACACCTGCATTTCTTTTAAATAATATGCCTTTTCCTGGTGTTCCCTTAAGGTACTGTAATACTTGATATGCTGCTCGCAAATGAGTTTCTTTTGGACTGTGCATGAATTGACTAATCACACTTACTGCATATGCTATATCCGGCCGTGTGTGGGATAGATAGATAAGTCTTCCCACCAGTCGCTGGTACATTTCTCTATCAACTGCAGCATCTTCCTCTGCCTGTCCAAGTTTCATATTAGGATCTATAAGAGTACTTGCTGGTTTGCATGCGGTATGACCTGTCTCTTTTAGGAGATCCATAACATACTTTTGTTGGGAGATGAATATACCTTTCCTAGAATGAGCAACCTCAATTCCAAGAAAGTATTTTAATGCTTTAATCTCCAGTTCCTTGGCTAAGCACTGACTTAGAATATGTTTCTCCTTAGCATCATCTCCTGTTACTATTATGTCATCAACATACACCAAGAGAGCTGTGACTTCCCCTGAAGGAGAGTGTTTAACAAACAATGTGTGATCTCCTTGGCTTTGTTTGTACCCCATAGGCAACATGATTCTAGCAAACCTTCCAAACCACGCTCGTGGTGATTGCCTGAGGCCATATAAGGCCTTTTTTAACTTACACACAGTATTAGCATGCAAATTCCTCCCATCTCCTGGTGGGACCTCCATGTAGACTTCTTCTTCGAGATCTCCATATAAGAAAGCATTCTTGACAACAAACTGTTGTAAATCCTAGCCATAATTAGCTGCCAATGCTAATAATACCCGAACTGTGTTCATCTTTGCAACTGGTGCAAAAGTCTCTTGGTGATCAATTCTATAAGTTTGGGTATACCCTTTGGCAACTAATCGTGCCTTATACCTCTCTATGGATCCATCTGCTCTATATTTCACAATGTACACCCATCTACAGCCCACAATTTTCTTTCCTGCCGGTAGTTGCACTAGCTCCCAGGTTTTATTCTTTTCCAATGCCTCCATGTCCTCATTCATGGCTTGTTTCCATTTTTCATTGGACAAGGCCTCGGGTAGGGTGTTAGGGATGGTAATGGTATTTAGGCTTATAAGGAAAGCTTTATGGGATGTTGAAAAGTTCTCAAAGGACAAGAAGTGTGCAAGAGGATATAGTGGCCGATTTATGCACTCTTTAGTTCCTTTCTAGATGGCGATAGGAAGATTTTGGTCACTACTATCAATATGAAATTCAGTTTCATCTTGCAATGAAGGGTTAGAAACTATTACCTTATTCGAAGGCTCTGAGTTGGACTCTTGGGCCTGCACAAGTTCAGGAATAGCTATCTTCCTTCTTATGAACACCTTGCCTTTGCCATACCTTACATTCTCAAGAGCAGACTCAGCCACTGGGTCAGGAATGGTTTTGGACACAGCTTCAGAAGGAGTGACTTCGGGAGGAGGATTAAGGACAACACAGGAAGGTCATGAGAAGGAACATTAGACACGAGAAGTAAGGACAAGTCAAGCAGGAAATCTTCCTTATCTTCCTTCATTGACTTCTCCCCCTGAAGATAAGGATGAGAAAAATAAGGTTCTTCTTTACTGAATGTAACATCCCTGAAGACATAGAATTTTTTGGATGGAGGGTGATAACACTTTTACCCTTTTTGGGTCGAAGAATAGCCCACAAATATACATTTTAGAGCCCTTGGGTCAAGTTTCCCCCTGTTTGGACTGTGAACATGGACAAAAGAGACACATTAAAAAATTTTAGGAACAAGATTATTGGAAGTTTGTAAGTTAGGATAAAAGGTGGAGAGGACATCCATAGGACTCTTGAACCCCAGAACTTTAGTGGACAAACGATTTATAAGATGAGTAGCTGTCAGAACAGCTTCCCCCCCTTCTGAAACAATAGGGCTCGGGTTTTTTCAAGAAGATGACCGTTTTTTCATTCTGCTATCCCATTTTGTTGTGGGGTATGGACACAAGATGATTCATGGATTATTCCTTCTTTCTGGAAAAAATGCATAAAAGTCTGATTAAAGTAGTCCTTAGCATTACTAGATCTAAATCGTTTAATACCCACCCTAAGTTGATTTTTAATCATGGAACAAAAATTTGGGAGAACAGTACTAATATCAGACTTGTGTTTAAGCAGAAAAATCCAAGTAACACGTGTACAGTCATCAATAAAAGACACAAACCATTTTGCCCCAGAGACACTAGGAATGGAAGAAGGATCCCAAACATCACTGTGAATAAGAGAAAAAGGAACAGAACTTCTTGTATCACTAATTGGAAAATTGACACGCTTATGTTTAGCAAGTTCACATACTTCACAATGAAAGTGTTCAACATCAAGACCTTTAAACAAAGAAGGAAAAAGACTCTTAACAACAAAAAAAGATGGATGACCTAATCTACGGTGAACAAGCCAAATTTTGTCTTTTTTGTTTGAAAGAAGTTCTAAGGTAAAAGAATATGGGTGTTCAAGTCCGCTCTTGGTCTTGTTTACCTGAGAAGGTGCTTCAAGGAGGTAGAGGCTATCCTGCTCCCTAGCACGTCCAATCATCTTCCTCGAATTCTTGTCCTGAAAAATACAATGATCATTGTAGAAAACCACTTTGCAAGATAAATCTTTAATTAATTTCTGAATAGAAATAAGATTTGTGGTCAGTTTAGGGAGATGAAGGACATTTTTTAAGGTCACTAGGGGGCTTAGTTGGACATCTCCTACACCGGCTACAGTGGTCAAGGAACCATCAGTTGTGGATATTTTCTTACTGCTTGGGCATGGAGAATAGGTATAAAATATAGTGGGGTTGTTGGTCATATGGTCTGTGGCTCTTGAATCCATAATCTAAGAATTGGTAAAAATTGTACCCGAGACATTGAATCCAACGGAAAAAGGTAACTTACCCCAATAAGTCAAAGAACAAGTACTTGAGAGCTTTTCAAGGCTGTGTAGAGAGACAGTTGAGACCTCACCTTTGGTTGACATCGTAAGAGACAAGTAACAGAGTCAAGGTAGAGAAACAGACATTACCAAAATGACAAAACTGTAACAAACGTAAATTCTAGCCAAACAGAGAAGGTGAACGAATGAACCCATTATCCAAACAGCGTTGGACGGAAAAAGGAATGGGTTTCTGTTTGGGTACTGTTACGGGTACTGTTTGAGTGGCAATGAAGGCCAAAGAGGAATGTTTAGCAAAAGGGCAATGAAGGCCAAAAAACATAGTTTGGTTGGCAATGAAGGCCGACCGAAAAAAAATCAGCGGAAAACAAAATCAGTTCCTGATCGGAACTTTAATCTGATACCATCTTAGAATATGAATATTGTGTATTATTATATCTCATCACTAATAGAATGTTTACAATGAAGATTATATAGAGGCAGCAGCTGTACATTAAACTAGTCTAGAAAATAAGCAACAATAAAAGACACTAAAAATAATGTCTAGACTAAAAACATGAAAACGTGGGAACAACGAGGCTACCGTCCAACAGAGGCCACCATCCAACAGTAACCTCTAGAGGTTTGAAATTCGACATCTTTGTATAAAGTAACCAGTAGGTTTGGACCTTTGCAGAATTTATGGGAAAAGAAACTGAGGTAATTTGATGATTTGGACCGTGGAAATTTTTGAGATATCGCATTTCTCTTATGGGTGGCAGTCATCCAATTTCCTTGATATAGAAACCTATTCATTTTTAGCTCTTTCTTCTTAAAATTGACCATTCCAATTAAAAATCACTGTGCATGGAGACCTATGTGGCTGAGGAACTTCTAGATTGTTTTTTCTCAATTACATACCTGGCATATTAAGTAATTGACAATTGAACTCCCTCTTTGGTTTTCTCACAGGTACAATATTTGCATATGGGGTAACTAGCAGTGGGAAGACTCATACAATGCATGTAAGACCACACATTTTCTGCCTTCATCTTGTTGATCTGCATGTTTATGATAAACTTGCCTATTTATTTATGTTTTTTAAGGTCTTTCAATGTCATGATACTTAAGGTTATTAAACCACATTTGAATAACAAAAAAGCAATCCCTGACCATTGTGATACTTGCCATCCTTTTTTCTGATATATTATTGATGGGTTGGTAATTTGAGGTCATTTCTCTTTGTTGAGTTTAATGGTTTTTTTTTTTGGAGATGTAGCATTTAGTTCCATGATGAACTATCTCAATAGACTTGCAACTTTATTTGGTGTCAGCTGCAGTTACAACTTTTAGCCTTGGTATATTGTGAAATATATAAAATTACAGGATAACATAACCTCCTTCTGATCATTGGGATTAGGTTTACTTTAGAATTGTTCATATCAATGGGTCATTCTAATTTAATGGTACCTAATTCTACTTTTAGCCTTGGTATATTATGAAAAGCTCCATTCATTTCTCTTTCCTGCTGGCCTCTATTCTACTCCTTGTTTTCTTTGAAAATTCTGCTAGTCACACATTGTCAAGGTTGATTCGATGGTACCTAATTGTAATTGTACTCTATTTTTCTGGAATATATTTTCGGACTCGTGTTTGTGGGTTGCTATCGAATTTTGTGTGAATGTATACATAAGTACACTTGATAATAGGAGCAATTGGTTTAAGTACTAGCTCTAATTTCTGGTCTTATTTTGAGTTATAATTGTTCTACCTCTTATGGGAAAGTAAAATTTCCAATATTTGTTATACTGTCTAACTCGTTCCTTGTTGTCTTGAATTTGGTAATTTTGGATCATTATATAGAATATCTAACACTTCTTTTCTCCTCTCATAAATGCATAAAAAGCATGGGTACTGCCTTTTTGATTCTTAACATGTTAACTGTTTTATTTGAAGTGTACACCAGCACTGATTTGAAGCAGCTAGATTTGTTAGCTAGTTAATTGTTATATTGTATTCCATCAAAATCTGCACTGCTTGCGTAAGCTCAAATTTGTTTTTGTTCAAAGGTGTAACTTACCAACCATGAATCTGTAAAGATGGCCTTAAACATAGATTAGCTAGTGTTATATTATATATATGCTGAACAAGTTTAAGACTTATGTTAGAAAAGTGCCTTTTAAGCTTAAAGGAAAATTTTATCGCATAGTTATAAGACCTGTGATGTTGTATGGTACTGAATGTTGGGTGGTAAAAAGTCAACAAGAGCATAAGCTCAGTGTTACAGAGATGAGGATGTTACGTTGGATGAGTGAACATACAAGATAAGATTAGGAATGAATGCTTTAGAGAAAAAGTACGGGTTGCACCTATTGTGGAAAAGATGATAGAATCTCGCTTTAAGTGGTTTGTCCATATGAGGATAAGACCATTAGAAGTCCCAGTAAGAAGAGTAAATTAGGTGGAGGATAGCCCAATAGTTAGAAGTAGAGGGTGACCAAGAAAAAATATAGGTGAAACCATTAAAAAGGACTTGGATTTAAATGACATTTCTGAAGACATGGTTTACGATAGAATACAATGGTGCCATTTGATCCATATAACCGACCTCACCTAGTGGAAAAAGGCTTTGTTGTTGTTGTTGTTGTTGTTGAACAAGTTTAAGGCTACAAGCCCATGCTCACTTCCTTTCATCAGTTGTTTATGTGACTGGAGACCATAATTAAGCTTTTGCATTCCTTCTCCGCTACTTGATAATCTGTTATACTGCATCATCAGATAACAAATTAATTAATACTATCTGTTATTGTGACAATTGCTGATAGTGTTGAGTTAAGCTATGAATTTGGATTGGTTAATGTGACAATATGTCATTATATGCTCATAAGTTCATATGTGCAGGGTGATCAAAGATCTCCTGGAATCATACCTCTTGCTGTGAAGGATGCTTTTAGCATTATCCAAGAGGTATATTAAATACCACTCTGTTTGTTGCACTTTTTATTATAGGAATTACATAGACTGATGTTTCTGCACATCAGACTCCAAACCGAGAGTTTCTCCTTCGAGTTTCGTACTTGGAGATCTACAATGAGGTGGGCTTCTTCCTGCTGTCTAGCTTCTTTTTTGTGATGCTATGTTCATGCTAATATTGTCTTCTACAAACTAAGCTATTTCCCTCTGAACTCTGCATGAAAAGAAATTTGATTAATGCTGCTTTGTTCCTCACACTGCTATCCTCAAAACTTTGTTTCGTTTTAGGTGGTTAATGACTTATTAAATCCAGCAGGACAGAACCTAAGAATCAGAGAGGATGCTCAGGTGCCGATTATAACTTTTCTTACCTTTTTTCTTACATATTTATCTTTATTGTATATAACTAAATTAAGAGTAAAGATTGTCCGTTCTGAATTTCTTTGATTGCTTCATTAGTGCCTAAATGCTATCTTTATTTTGAAATTCATTAACCATAGTGAAATGGAAATAAACCCCTGGAGGATATTTGTCTTGAATAGAAAACACTGACATCAATTGATGTAGATCAATTCCATGTTGCATCATGGACATCAGGCACATGCATTAACTAGTGTGCCTTAAATATCAATGGATTGGTTTCTCTTTGCCATATCAGTCCCTTTTTCTGTAACTATAGTGTTACAACAACAAAGCAACAACAACAACAACAATAAAGCCTTTTCCCATTATGTGAGGTCGACTATATGAATGAAACGATGCCATTGTGTTTGTAATTTTGGATAAGAGAAAATACTTTTGCTCTTCAATTCTATTATTGAGCCATAGACGTAGAACTTATAGCCATAATTGGTTAAGAAAGGCTAACCAATCTACTACAACTTAGGAAAATACAAAGGAGAAAAATAAGGGATAAAACAAACTGAAGAAACTTCCTATCTGAATCTGGATGATTCAGATTTTATTCTAACTAACAGATTTTCCTAACTTTTCTTATCTGAATCAGATTATTCAGATTTTATTCTAACTTAACAAATTTTCCTAACAAACTTCGACACCCCACCTCAAGTTAATACATAGATATCTATCATGCCCAACTTGCTTACAAGATGTTCAAAGTTAGGTCGGAATAATCCTTTGGTGAGGATATCTGCTAGTTACAGGAAAGCCCGAAGGCTGTTCCCGTCCCTGTCAGGGAGATGCCAACCATCTCTCCTTTTCATTGAAAGGAGACTAAGACAAGAGACTCATATTTCAGATAATCAATTTGGTTTTATGCCTGGGAGGTCAACCATGGAAGCAATCTATCTTCTACGAAGATTGACGGAGCGGTATCGGAGGAAGCAAAAAGACCTACACATGGTTTTCATTGATCTGGAAAAAGCCTACGATAGCTGCTAGAAGTCTTGTGGAAGGCTTTGGAGAAGAAAAGAGTTCGTATTGCCTATATTCGAGCAATCCAAGATATGTATGATGAGGTTAAAACCGGTGTGAGAACACCGAGTGGGGTCACAGAAGAGTTCCCTATAACTATGGGACTGCACACAAGGGTCGGCTTTGAGTCCTTATCTTTTTACCTTGGTCTTGGATGTGTTGGTGCGCATATCCAAGAGCCGGTGCCACAATGCATGCTTTTTGCGGATGATATAGTCTTAGTTGGAGAGTCGAGAGAGGAAATAAACGGGAAGCTAGAGTTATGGAGACGGGCTTTGGAAGAACATGACTTTCGTCTAGCAGGAGTAAGACGGTTATATGGAATGTAAGTTCGGTAAGAAAACATGCTAATGCTAGCTTAGCGGTAAAAATTGGAGATCATACCATACCACAAGTTACACAATTTAAGTATCTTGGATCCATCATACAAAATGATGGAGAGATAGAAGGAGATGTAAACCATAGGATTCAAGCTGGATGGATGAAGTGGAGGTGTGCTTCAGGAGTTATTTGTGATAGGAAAGTGCCTCTCAAGCTTAAGGGTAAATTTTACCGCACAACTATAAGGCCCGCAATGTTGTATGGTACTGAATGTTGGGCGGTAAAAAGTCAACAAGAGCACAAGATCAGTGTCGCGGAGATGAGGATGTTGCGTTGGATGTGTTGCCATACTAGACAAGATAGGATTAGGAATGAATGCATTAGAGAGAAAGTAGGGGTAGCACCTATTGTGGAAAAGATGGGAGAATCTCGCCTTAGGTGGTTTGGACATGTAAGGAGAAGACTCTTAGAAGTCCCTGTAAGATGAGTAGATCAGATGGAGAATAGCCCAATAGCTAGAGGTAGAGGAAGACCAAGAAAGACTATAGGTGAAACGGTTAAAAAAGATCTAAATTTGAATGGCTTTTCTGAAGACTTGGTTCATGATAGGACACAATGGAGTCGTCTGATCCATGTAGCCGACCCCACCTAGTGGGAAAAGGCTTGGCTGTTGTTGTTGTTGTTGAGGATATCTGCTAGTTGCTGCATAGTTAGAACAAATGGCATACAGAGAGCTCTATCATCAATCTTTTCTTTTATGAAGTGTGTGTCAATTTCCACATGTTTAGTATGATCATGCTGCACTAGATTTTGAGCAATACTTATTGCAGCCTTCTTGTCACAGTATAGCTTCATTGGTAGGTTGATAGGCATTGCTAACTCTTCAAGAATCCTCTTCAACCATAGCATTTCATAGACTTCCTGAGCCATAACTCTATACTCTGCTTCAACACTACTGGCAATCACATTCTGTTTTTTACTTCGTCATGTGACTAATTTTCCCTATACAAAAGTTCAATATCCTGATGTCGATCTCTTATCTATGACTGATCCGGCTCAATCAGCATATGTGTATGTTTCAATGGTCTGCTGTGTAGTTTTTTTGAAAAATAGACCTTTACTTGGTGCGCTTTTCAAATATCTTAGGATCCGATATACTGCCTCAAGATGTTCCTCATAAGGTGAATGCATAAACTAATTTACTAAGCTTACTGCAAAAGTAATATCTGGTTGAGTGTGTGATAAGTAGATTAACTTCCCTACTAGCCTTTGATAACGTGAAGTATTCACAGGTTCACCCTTGTCATCTCCAAGCTTCTGGTTAGGATTAATTGGGGTGTCTACTGGTCTGCAACCACTTATTCTAGTTCTGTAAAGAGGTCAAGGACGTACTTTCTTTGAGAGACAACAATTCCCTTTCTTGATCTTGCAATCTCTATCCCAAGGAAGTATCTTAAGGATCCTAAATCCTTTATCTCAATTTTGCAGAGAGAGATTTCTTCAACCGATTCATCTCTGGCAAATCATCTTCGATGAGAATTATGTCATCCACATATACAATTAGTATAGCAATCTTTCCTTCAGATGAGCGCCTTATAATCATAGTATGATCCGTTTGTCCCTGTGTATAACCTTCATTTTTGATAAACTGAGTGAATTTCTCGAACCAAGCTCTTGGTGATTGCCTTAGTTCGTACAGGGATTTCTGCAACTTACATACCTTCTGATTGAACTTCTCTTCAAAACCTAGGGGTACATCCATATACACTTCCTCCTCCAAATCCCCATTTAGAAATGCTTTCTTCACATCTAGTTGTTGTAGAGGCCAGTCAAGATTTGTGGCATGAGATAGAAGGACTCTAATAGTGTTCAACTTCGCAATAGGTGCAAATGTCTCTAAGTAATCAATGCCATAAGTTTGAGTAAAACCTTTGGCTACCAATCGAGTCTTGTATCTTTCAAGTGATCTATCTGACCTGTATTTAATTGTAAACACCCATTTGCATCCCACAGCTGTTTTTCCTCTTGGCAGATACAACATCTCCCATGTCCGATTCTTTTCGAGAGCTTTCATCTCTTCCAAGACAGCCTCCTTCCACTCGGGAACCTTTAGAGCATCCTGTACATTTTTTGGAATCTCCATACATGACAATTGAGGTAAAGGCACGAAAAACAGGTGAAATATTTTCATATGACATAGAGTTGGACAGTAGATGTTTGGTGCATGACCTTACACTTTTTCAGATGGCAATAGGGAGATTAGAATCATTTGACTCAGTAGATTTAGACCTAGGACTCATAGAATTTGAAATAGGTTGAATAATTTGTGCAGGTTCAGGAAAAATATTACCTGGTGGGTTCACAGACTCATGGTAGTGCATGGGATCATTAAGCTCATTCCTTTGAGTAGTTTTCCTCTTTGAGTAGACAATGTCAACAGGTCTTAACCCTTTGTTTGTGGTACCTGTCTTATCTCTATTTGTTACATTGGGATCATGATTTTCATATCTTGGCACTAAATGTAAACCTGTATCTTCATCATTTAAAAAACTTGACTTATTTATATCTGTCATGTTTGAACTCTTGGTTTGAGTAACAAGGGGTGTGGAATCTTCAAGTTGAAAATAGTGTCGAATCTTCAAATTTCTTCCCCCCTGAAGATGAGTAGTAAAAATAGGTGTTGACTCAAAAAAGGTGACATCCATAGTGACAAAAAGGTGACTCATGTATGGAGATTTCCAAAAAAATGTTTTTTTTTGGAGATGGGGTCAAAACACTTGTATCCTTTTTGTGTGGGAGCATACCCAATAAACACACATTTCTTTGCTCGAGGGTCAAGTTTACTTTGGTTTTGTTCATGTATATGGACAAATACCATGCACCCAAATATTTTTAGAGGTAAAAACGTTGAAAGCCTATTTGTTGGAAAAACACCGAGAAACGCATCAAAAGGGGTTTTAAAATTCAAAACCTTACTAGGCATTCAATTAATCAAATAGGCTGCAGTCAAAATAACTTCTCCCCAAAGATATTTAGGTACCATATTTTGAAAGAGTAATGCTCGAGCTACCTCTAACAAGTGTTTATTTTTCCGTTCAGCCATCCTATTTTGTTGAAGAGTATCAATACAAAAACTTTGATGAACAATTCTTGTTTCCATGAAAAAATGGCTCAGATATTTGTTAAAGTATTCATTACCATTATCACTCCTAAAAATCTTAATTTTTTCCTGAAATTGTGTTTGCACCATCGTAAAAATTTTTTTGAAAATTGTCTCCGCATCATATTTTTCCCTCATCAAATACACCCAAGTCAACCTAGTATGACCATCAATAAATGTGACAAACCACCGTTTACCTGAAGGTGTAGGATCTCGACTAGGTTCCCAAGCATCGTTGTGGATTATGGTAAACGAACTGGATGTTTTGTAAGGTTGAGGCGAATAAGAAGTGCGATGATGCTTAGCTAATTGACAAATTTCGCAGGAAAAGGAAGATAGATTTTTATTCTTGAAAAATTCAGGAAACGAGTGTTTTAAATAAAGAAAACTTGGGTGGCCTAACTTATAATGCCACAACATTATTTCACTATCCCTAGAAATAGAAACAAAATTGAAACAGGTACGCTGAGTTTGTCTACTCAAGTTAGATCAATCTTCAAAGATGTAGAGTCCATCAATCTCCCTAGCATTGCCAGTTGTACTCCCCGAATTCAATTCCTAAAATTTACAACACTAGGAATCAATGATCCATGGAGCTTTTGATTTCAGTTTGATACTAAAGAGAGCAACGGTGAGATAAGTACCCTTTTGAGCCAAAGAACAAGATGGGTTTACTAACATTTTTGGAGAAAAAAATTTGTACAGGTGCTCTAATTACTCCTTTGTAAATGGGGTTGCCTCAGAATTGATTTGTGGCTCCTGAGTGTCCTCGATGGTGGTATGAAATGCACGATTTTCCCTGCTGGATTTCTTCTTCCAATTTGGTGGTTTTCCATAGAGTTTCCAACAAGTTTCCTTTGTATGCCATGGTTTTCTGCAGTGTTCGCACCATGGCTTCCTCCGTTTATCTCCTTCTGAATCATCTTCTTTAGTCACAAGGGCCGACCCTTCAAATTCTGAATTTTGGAGGTTTCAGGATTGTGCAGCATAATTCTTCTCTAGATTCCTCTTGTCTGACTTATGAGAAAACTTCACGAATGGAGGGAAGTGGTTTTCGACCTAGAATTCGACCTCGTACTTCATCCAAACTCTAATTAAGACCAGCGAGAAACATGTAGACTTGATCGTCCTCCTCCCTTTTTTTGAGCCAAGCAGAATCATTGGGGTTTTCCCAATCATCGTCATAGTACTGATCCAATTCTTGCCAAAGAGTTACCATCACATTGTAGTACGTGGTAACATCCTGATCACCTTGCTTGGATTGCCAGAGTCGAGTCTTCAAATCAAAGATCTGAGATGAGTTTTCTAGGTTCGAATAACAATCCCGAATAGCCTCCTAGACATCCTTGGCTGTCGGTAGAAAGATATGAGGCTTCCCAATTGGTGGTTTCATTGAATTAATCAGCCAAGCAATTATAAGAGAGTTTTCTGACCTCCATTTTTTTCAGGGAAGGATCATTTTTTCCAGGTTGCACAATCTCTCCAGTCAGGTGCCCTAATTTTCCTTTGCCATCCATTACCAATTTCACGGATTGAGCCCATTCAAGGTAGTTCTTTCCGTTAAGCTTATGTACAGTGAGTTGCAGGTTGGAATTCTGAGAAAGGACATCAATAGAAGATGAGGAAGACCCTAGTTGAACAAAATGATTACTCCCAGATGAATCTGTAGAGGTTGTTGAGGGATGTGGGGTTGCTCCGGTCATCGCCGTTTTCACCATTGAGGAAAATGGTCCAGAGCACGAGGCTTTGATACCATGTAATTTTGGATAAGAGAAAATACTTTTGCTCTTCAATTCTATTATTGAGTCATAGACGTAGAACTTACAGCTAGAATTGGTTAAGAAAGGCTAACCAATCTGCTACAACTTAGGAAAATACAAAGGAGAAAAAAAAGGAATAAAACAAACTAAAAAGACTTCCTATCTGAATCTGGATGGTTCAGATTTTATTCTAACTAACAGATTTTGCTAACTTTTCTTATCTGAATCAGATTATTCAGATTTTGTTCTAACTTAACAGATTTTACTAACAAACTTCGACAGTGTTCAATCGTAAACCATATTTTCAGAAATGCCATTTAAATCTAAATCCCTTTTAATGGTTTCACTTATAGTGTTTCTTGGTTTCCCTCTACTTTTAACTATTGGGCTATTCTCCACCTGATCTACTCTTCTTACTGGGGTTTCTAATGGTCTTCTCCTCACATGACCAAACCACCTAAGGCAAGATTTTACCATATTTTCAAAAATAGGTGCATCCCTTACTTTCTTTCTAATGCATTCATTCTTAATCCTATCTTGTCTTGTATGTCCACACATCCAACTCAAGATCCTCATTTCTGCAACACTGAGCTTATGCTCTTATTGGCTTTTTACCGTCCAACATTCAATACCATACAACATCGCAAGTCTTACAACATTCTGTAAGTATGGTGTTAAAGAACTGAAATTCTTTTCTTGATTGTTTGTTTGTAACATATTATGCTCTCCATTTCTCATGGTCCTTTAGTTAGAGACTGCCAATAAATGTAGTTGATGACTTTGGACTTGAAACTCTATTTAACGCTGGACTGAATTTAGCACCAATGGCTCGTTATAGCTTGGTGTTGGCACTCCTGGCCATTGTTATGGCAATGGTTGTAGCCAGTTTGGGTTTTTTTAAGGCCTTGCTATTTATGTGTACATGGTTTGTTGATTACGATTTAGTTTGTTATCCATCAAGTTTTGTGCTAAGTTCCTACAAGGCCCAACAAAAGGCAAACTTCATTAGCTGACAATGACTAGTGGGCCATTTGAGAAACCCCTTCAAGCACAGTAAAGTGATAATTGAGCAACTCAATGGAGATTTTGGTCTTGGTGACATTGTTGTGTGTTGTTCTTACCAAGGCAAAATTTTACCTGAGTTAGACTCAGACTTGAAAAAGTTGGATAGTCATATTGTTGTTAGCTGCTCAAAAAGTTTGTGATTAGTTGTTAGGTGCTTTATTCTGGTCTGACATGTTATTTTAGTCATTTGTTCAGTTTGAGAATTCTTGACAGCTAAGAAAATGTGAGAAACTGAGAGAAAGTGAAGGAAAATAGATGCAGAAAGAGAAAGAGAACGCGGTAGAGACAGAAAGTTCTGGAATTGAAAGAATGATAACTCTATTAACTGATTAGCAGAATAGTACAAAGCTGTTATTTATACAGCTAATAGACTCTGGAATATTCTGACTAATTATCAGAATATTCTTTAGTAACTAACTAATCTTTAGAATTCTAACTACTCTGGAACCCTCTATCCTAACTAACACATCTGACATTCATCATAGTAAGACATACTCTAATATTTCCCCCTCAAACTCAGGGTGGGTGTTGCAGGGCAAACTGATCAAACACCCTGAGTTTGTCTGTTAAAGTACAAAATTGAAGATTAGACAATTCTTTAGTAAGCAAGTTTGCTGTCTGATCCTGAGCAGGAATGTGGGAAACCACCAAGCTCTTGTTAAGAACCTTCTCTCGAACAAAAAAGATGTCCAAATCCATATGTTTAGTTCTAGCATGCAGAACTGGATTATGGGCTAACAACACTGTCTTCAAGTTGTCACAGTGAATAACTCAAGCTGGAACAGTGACAGAGTTCTCTTAGCAATGACTGGATCCAAATCAGTTCTATTACAGTAGCTGCAAGACTGCGATACTCTGCCTCAGTACTGGAACGGGTTACTAGGGACTGCATCTTTGACTACCAAGATACCAAATTAGGTCCCAAGAAAATACAAGACCCAGAAGTAGACCCCTTATCATCCGGATCTGATGCCCAGTCAACATCACAAAACGCGTGCAAAGTGAGAGAACTAGGTGATCTTGCAGGCTGTAACAGCAATCCATGATTAATGGTGCCTTTAAGATACCTTAAAATCCGTTTAATAGCCTTCCAGTGATCTTCAAGATGAGCACTAAGAAATTGTCAAACCTTACTGACACTAAAACATATTTCAGGCCTAGTAATGGTTGCATATTTGATGGGAATTAAAAGTTGCAAACCCAAGTGTAGGTTGTTTTAAGTAGTAAATTCTCGGGAGTCTGAGATCGATTCACAGGAAATTGATGAAGAAAAATTATTTGAGATAAAGAGAAGATTTGTCATAATACTAAAGGTGATAAAAATTGTTCACAGATGAAAAGGATTTGTTTGGGTTAGGAGATCCACTCTTGGTAATAAATTAAAGACAATATTATTTCTTTTTATAACTCAATTGAAATCACACATAATGGAGGTTCCAATCGAAAAATATAACATTCAAAGTTCAATTTAGATTATATATGTAATCATATTATGGTTCCTTTAATTATCCACCAACACTTGTAAATGGTCTCAAGCATCCATTTGTGTGCAACAACTCTGTCTACAATGAATCAAGTTCTTCAATATACAAGAAGGGTTTCTAAATTGATTGGAAACAACATACAACACATATAATGATAACGTAAAAATATATTATTTAAGCACAAGAAGGGAATTAATCTAACTTCAACTTAATACCAAAAGCTTCACCCTTTCACTCAAACAAAATGAAAATTAGTTATTCATAGATAAGAAGAAAGAAAGAGATAAGAAGAAAGAGATGAACATAACTTCAATTTAGAACAAAGAAAACTATAACAAGAGAAACAAATAACACAATAATATAAACTAAACTAAGATCAAAGATGATCTGAATGAGCACCCAAGCTCCCTTTTATAGAGTTCAAGGAGTACAAGAAGACAATGGAGTTGTTTGGTAAATGCCAAAATAGTTGCTTGTTGATGATGAATGAGTGGAAATTATAGAGATTCTTGTCTCCGAAATGTTTCTGCTCTGAGCTCATGGCATGCGTCAGAATATGATCAAGTGGTCTTCATGAAAGTTCCAGGAAATTGTCTTAGCTTTCCATAGCCACCAGTTTCAGCCAAAAATACCACCTACAGCCCTAGATATGACCCAATTACTGTACATAAGTCAGACCCAACTTCAGTTCCTATGTTCTGACTTCCAAGCCCAATATCACCTTCAAGACATCCGATTTGAATTTTGTATTCTTCATGAAAGTTGTAGATTTAGGTCTTAACTTTCAACTGGCACCGGTTTCATTCCCAAAGCTCTCCTATACCTCAAAATATGATCTCATGAATACGCATAGGTCAAGCTGTCAGGTTCAGAACTCTAGATTTTACTTCAACTCTAATTTGAGTTATCCAAACGTGTGTTCCGGATTTTGAGGTCTTCATAAAAATTGTAGAAATTTGTTTTAGCTTTAAAATAAGACCAAAATCACATCCATTGAATATTTGTAACTCAAATTATAGCCAGTTTACTGAAAAAGCCAAGTGAAAAGATTATACAATGAATGAAATATATTGCTATCAATGTGGCTCTTGCTATCAAGTGAATAGTTATTAGAGAATTATCTTAACTTTCCAACAAGACCAGAATCACATTAATCAGATAATTGCTACTCAAATTGTAGTCAGTTTACTTAAGAATGCAATCACCCAAATTAATGATAATTCAAGTAATAATTTCTTCAATGATCCAATTAAGCTTAATTTCATAAAATGTGACAAAATCAACTTAATTAAGCCAAATTAAACCTTAAGAAGCCTAGTGAGAGGATTATAAATTGAATAAAATACATTATTATCAATATTGTAATGCACCAACTACTGACCTATACAAGTGTGGATTATTGTTGTGAATTTACCGCAAGTGCACGAATCGTACAAGTAGTAAAATAAGATCGTTCCCACGAGGATCGGTTGACTACTAACGCTTACGGTAATTTTTGATTGTTTAAGCGAATAAAAACAATAGTGAAAGCTATATTAAAATTAAGATGAAAAGCAAAGCAATAAAGTAAACAATTGAAACTAGAAAAGATGAGATTTAACAAAGATTTAAAGGCTTAGGACTCGGAATCCACTACACTACCCCCTACGATAAATTGTAATCCTATTTTTGTTAATGTTCAATTATGTTCTTGAAGGCGATTTATCCTAAATTATTTAAAGCCCAATTTCTTGGTACTAAAAACATGCTAAAACTTCACAAATCCCATTCTTATGGCAATTAATCCAAGTTTCAACCCATTAAGATTCATGACAATCGTTTAACCCTCGAAGGATTTAAGCCTATGTCTAGGTCTCAATTCCTAAGTTCAATTCTTGGATTATCAAGCAATTAGATTTCATTTTTCGTTCCTTCACCTAAAGCCTAAGATCATGTAAATATGACGCGCAACATACCAGAAGCATTAAGTATACCAAGAATGAATCAAGAACAATAATTTCATTAACAAAGAATCAAATTAACAATTTATAATAGGGAAATAGAGAGTTTCATCCTAATCCTAGGGTTTAGCCGCTCATGGCAATTGTAACACTAACAAAAATAAGGATTAAAGAAACAACCATGATTGATAAACAAAAAGAAAAGATGGGAAGATGTAGATGGAGAAAAAAACTTCAATGGTTGATCTTCAAAGAGTCTTGCACTTGCCTTCAAAGCCTTCGCCTCAAATCCTTGCGCCTCTCCTCTCAAAACCTGCTGTCACACAAGTCTCTAGCCAAAAGTCTCTTTAGGTTTTGTATTTTTGCCCAATTTATAATGATTTGGGGGCAAAACTTCTTTTTTTTTTTTTCACGTTAGGAGGACAGACACGGTCGTGTCTCCCCTAGACACGGCCGTGTCGTGTGAGCTTAAAAAACAGCGTAATTTTGACGTAGAGGGGAGACACGGCCGTGTGTACAAGAGACACGGCCGTGTGTCTCACACAGAAGCTTTATTGAAGTTAAACAGGGCCGTATGAGCTTGACAGAAGCGTTTTCCAAGTTAGACACGGCCATGTCTAACTCTTAAATCGCTCTAAACGTCACTTTTTGGATAAGTGGTCTTCATAAAAGTTGTAGCTCTTTTTCTTAGCTTTCCAATGCCATCAGAATCACCTCGTTTTGACCTATGTAGCTCAAGTTATACTCATTTTATCTCGCAAAGGTCAAAAACTTTACGAATCTTGGCCATATAAATTATGAGCTCAACTCCATTGCAAGGAATCCATCCAAAGCTTCATAGAGCCATGTCAAAACATCTCTTTTGGACCTAAAAACATAAAGAAATACCAATCATGAGATACCAAGGATAAATAGATTAAATGTGTCATAAATTCCAATCAAAGCACACCTAAATCCTCCAATCGGAGGAGAAATGACCGCCTCAAGCAGATGGAACCAGAGGACCTGACGCCGAAAACCACTTCAAAATGGTTCTAATTTCACCGGGAGCATGCTCGTAGGACTCAAGGAAGCCATGGATCTCCCCACGGGCTCAACAGAGGAAAGCCGCGGCGCCACGGTGATGGGAGCGAACGGCGGCATCGGCTTAGAGGCTGGCCCGAAGCAAGGTCACGTCGCGCCGAGTGGAGCACAAGATGTGTGTATTTAATCCACACATCAATTATCAATATAATTACTGCCAAGTTATAGAGTTTACTGCCTGCCACCATAGGAGTGCTAATACCCTTTACATAAGTTATTTGGGCCTTTGCTAGCAAGTCTCTAATATACTTGCTTTGACTGAGAAGTATAGATCCATTAGGAAGATGCTTCACCTCTATCCCAAGAAAGTAGTCAAGCTTACCTAGCTGCTTGAGAGAAAACTCCTCATTGAGTTTAGTGATCAACTGCTGTACCAAAACAGGTGAACTACCTGTCACTATGATATCATCAACATACACAAACATAGGTAGTGTGTTGAGCACCAATTTGAATGAAGAGGGAAGGATCACAATGGCTAGACTGAAATCCAAAACTAAGCAAGGATGCTGCCAACCTCTCAAACCAAGCCTAAGCCGTAGGAGCTTGCTTCAGACCATAAAGTGCTTTGTTCAACTTACAAACAAGACTTTTATTTGTGTCCTCAAAGCTCGGGAGTTGCTGCATATACACTTCCTCTTGCAAATACCCATTAAGAAAGACATTCTTTACATCCAACTGCTGCAGTGTCCAATGTTGAGTAAGAGCTAGAGTGATTACAACTTTGACAGTAACAGGTTTGACTACAGGTGAGAATGTCTCAGTGTAGTCAAAACTTGGTTGTTGATGAAACCCCTTGGCCACTAACCAGGCCTTGTTTTTGTTAATAGAACCATCAGGCTTCTCCTTTACCTGAAACACCCATTTACAACCAATTACAGTCCGATTAGATGGAAGTGGCACTAAGGTCCAAGTCTGATTCTTGATTAAAGCATCATATTCAGCAGTCATAGCCTCATGCCATTTAGGATTGTGCAAGGCCTCTTGTACAGGGTCAGGCTCAAGATGAGTAAGAAGAAGAATAGGAGTTATTCTAGGTTTAAAAATACCAGACTTGGATTATGTCTGCATAGGATGAATAGGTACAGAAACAAGTTGAGAGTTTGAAGAGGACTCAGTTTGAAAATCAGAATCTGAAGTATTAGAGGGAAGAGTGCTTTCTGATTTTGTAACAGTAGTATTAGAATCAGAAGAAGCAGAAACAGCACTAGAACCAACTGAAGAAGGTGCAGTAACCATAGGAACCGCAAGGGAAGGAGCTGAAGAAAGGCCAGGAGACAAAGAAGCAGCAGTAGAAACAGACCCAGAATCAGTAGACAAAGGAGCAGTGGAAACAGAACCAGAGTCAGTAGACAAAGGAGCAGGAGAAGCTGGCAATGAAGAAGAATTAATAGGAGTATGAACAGAATCTGAGAAAAGTGGTGAAACATTTGGAAAAGAAGAAGAAGAAGAGAATCTAGAGAAAGAGGAAGATTAGGAGGACTAGATGGAATTTTAGAGGAGGTAGAATTGACAGCAACTTTAGGAGAATGAGAAGCTGAATATGGAAAACGAAATTCATTAAAAAGAACATCTTTGGATATGAAAAGTCTGCCATCTGAAGAAAGACACTTATAACCCTTATGAATGGAAGAATAGCCTAGAAAAATACACTCAATAGATTGAAACTCCAGTTTGTGTCAATTATAGGGTCTCAAACAAGGATAACATGCACACCCAAACACTTTAAGAAAATTGTAATCAGGAGTAGCATTAAAAAGTTAGGTGTAAGGGACTTGATTTTGAAGAGAAATAGTAGGCAACCTATTAATGAGATAGACCGAAGTAAGGAAGGCATGGTCCCAACATTTGAGAGGCAAAGAAGCTTGAGCCAGCAAGGTTAAACCCATGTCTACAATTTGTCTATGTTTGCGCTCCACACTACCATTTTGGTGGTGAGTGTGAGAACAAATGAGACGATGCTGAATGCCCAAATCAGCAAGAGACTTTGAAAAGGGCCTAAACTCCCCACCCCAATCTGTTTGCACAGACTTAATTCTTTTGTTAAACTGCAATTCAACCATTGTTTTGAATTGTTTGGAAACAGCAAGTGCCTCAGACTTGAGTTTCAGAAGATAAAGCCAAGTAAACCGTGTACTGGCTTCAACTCAGGAAATATAGTAAAAACTGCCACTGGAAGATTGAATAGGAGCTGGACCCCATAAATCACTAAAAATCAGTTCAAATGATTCTTGATAAACAGTAGTAGAGGAATGAGAAGGTAAGCGAGGTAAACGATGAACCTTGCCAAGACAACATGGTGTACAAAAATCTGAGGCAATTTTATTATGAATGAGAAGATTACAAAAGTTAAATACAGATTTGACAACTTCAAAATGGGGATGCCCCAATCTACAATGCCACAAAGTATAAGATGTAGGAACCATATTTACAGAGGGAGTAGGGACTGCATTTACAGATGTAGGAACATCAAAAGACCTATTTACAGTATTTACATTATTCACAGTATTTACAGTAGGTTGAAAAACTGAGGAACCAACTGAAACAGTATTAACAGTAGGAGCTGAGGCAGAAAAAGTAGAACAACTTGAGGAAGCAGAAGATGAAGTAGAAGAAGCTGCAGGTTCAGAAGGCACACGAGGCAAGGAGAAACTGTAGAAGGTATACAAGCCATCAGGTCCAAGAGAACCCTCCATCAAAGTCTCGTTTGTGGCTTGAGATTTCGCAAAACAATGCAAAGGGTGAAATTCAAAATAAACACAATTATCTTGAGCAAATTTACTAACACTTACTAAGTTCTTGGTAATAGAAGGGACAAGAAGACATTAGAATTAAGAGGAGACAAAATTTTTGAGGAACCAATGGACTGTATTTGAAGGCTTTGACCATTACCCATTAGGATTTGATCTGATCATAAGAACTCCTGTCTGTGTAACAAATTTGCAGGGTCTGCAGTAAAATGGTGAGTAGCACCTGAATCAAGATGCCAAATCTAACTAGGACCCTGAGCAGATGAAGCTACCATAGCCATAGGATTCAGTTGCTGTGCTGTATAGTTCATAGTGCTAGAAAAGGGATCAGTTGAGGCCATCATAGTCATGGGATTAACAGTCTGATTAGAGTACTGATAAGGGCCAAGACCAGGATGCAAAGGCTGCTGTAGTGAAGCCTGTGGCTGAAACCTTGTTGGATAAAATGAAGAGCTAGGAGAAGGTTGTAGCAATCCAGGTTGCAGCAACTGAGAAGGAGCCAGCTGGGCAGAATAAGGCTGCAGTGGCATTTGCTGCTGCTGCAAGGGCATTTGCTGCTGAAAACCTTGCCCTTGCTGCTGATACCCTTGACCATAATTATGATCATACCTATAGTAGCAAACCAAAGCTGAATGACCAGGCTGATCACAGAACCTCTGTAATTGGATCCAAAACAACCATTTCCACAGCCTCTACCACCTCTATTGCCAAACCTACCACCTCTACCTCCTCTATTAGAATTTTGCTTATATGAATTAGCACCAAATTGATTGCCAGAACCAAAATCAGAGGTAAAACCCTGATTAAAACCAGGTGGATACTGATTAGAAGAGAAACCAAGTGGAGTCTGAACCTGATTTGAAGGATTCTGACCCAAATTTGGAGGAGGCTGATTCATAATACTGAGATTGAGGAGAAGGGGCAATTGGATGAGTAGGTGAACCAGGTGGAGGATCATTACCTTTAGCCTGTGCCACATTAACCGAGAAGGCATCAGAAATTGTAGGGCGATTCTTCTCAATGCGAGCTTCATGAGATTACAAAAGAGAATCAATATCCCCAAGAGTGTAGGGATCCAATCGACTTGCAATCGAGGTAACAAATGCGTCATATTCATCCAGAAGACCCTCAAGAATCACATCAATGTGTTCTTGAGTGGAGACTGGGTGTCCAATGGAAATTAGCGAATCAATGAGAGCCTTGATTCGCAACAGATACTCGGAGATAGATCTCGATCCTTTCTTCGAATTGCAAATTTCTGTCTGAAATTGATTCACCTTCGCACGATTCTGAGAACGAAAGTAGGCATGCACTTCCTCCCAAAGCTGCCAGGAGTGAATGCAGCCAACTACACGAGTTGGAATATTCTCCAAGAGCAAAGAGAGCAACCAGGGGAACAGCAATTGATCTTGCTATTCCCAATCCAAATACTCTTCATTGATTCTGCCAACTCTCCGATCAGCATCAGAGTGAAATCGTGGTGGAATATCAGGATCAACAACAAATTGCTGCAGCCTATAGCCTTTGATTGCAGCTTCAATCTGTTGTTTCCAAATAAAGAAGTTGTTTGCGTCCAACTTCACTGAGATCAAGTGGAAAAAGTAGCAAGATTTGGTGATGGAATTGAAGATTGCAAATACTGCAATACTGGAGTATCAAAAATCGGTGGATCAATTGGTGATGGTATGGTGTTTGGATCGACTAGCTCTTCGATACCATTTGAGTATTCTTGACAGCTAAGAAAATGTGAGAAAGTGAAGGAAAATGGATGCAGAAAGAGAGAGAGAGAGAGAGAGAGAGAAAGTTCCGGAATTGAAAGAATGGTAACTGTATTAACTTATTAACAGAATAGTACAAAGCTGTTATTTATACAGCTAATGGACTCTCTGGAATATTTTGACTAACTATCAGAATATTCTTTAGTAACTAACTAATCTTTAGAATTCTAACTACTCTGGAACCCTCTATCCTAACTAACACAACTGACATTCATCATAATATGACATACTCTAATATTTAGGTTAAGTACCCAAGCATGGATGAGGGGTAGGTGGCATATACTGTAGTCAACGGTTGTTCTGCCAAGTTTACTAACTTGTTATAGCATAGTTATACTTCTGCTGAGCACTAAAGTTTTATGAGATGAGGCCTTTCCTTTTATACACCCACTATTCCCAGGAAAAGTTCCCAGCCAATTGAGCCAAGTAACCACTTGATGCGTAAAAGCAAATTTGAGTCTATGTATGATGATTCACTCTAGCTTGTTTCATGAATGATTATTAAGAATCCTTGTATTTTGCTGTTGAAAACATCACTGAGATGAGTTTTGGAGAAATCAATCTTCTGTTGTCAAACCTAGTGAAAACTAAAACTAAAATAATCTAGAAACAAAATGTTCTTTTTCTGTTACTGATAATAGTAACAAAATTGTTTCTCAGAAACTGTTCCAAACACTTTTTAACGATTCTGACTCTTGTATGTTGAGCCATCAACTTTATTTCTTGTTTTTTCTTTGTATAGAATGTATGTATACTGCAATTTGAGCCATCAGCATGTTAACAATAAACAGAGATATAGTTTTTGAAATATTTATTCAAAGTCCTATAAATAGAAGTATTCTGAAGGAAAGCTTGATCATTTGTTTGTTGATTCATATGTAGGGCACCTTTGTTGAGGGAATAAAGGAAGAGGTTGTACTCTCCCCTGCTCATGCACTGTCCCTTATAGCAGCTGGAGAAGGTAAAAGTGCCGGCTAGGTTTTTTTTTTTGTTGTGGATTATTTTAGTTTGCTGTTTTGGGTGTACTATAATAATGTGGAGTATTTTGTTTTCAGCTTGTGCCTTTTGTAATTAATTAGTGATGTTTTTGTAATCTTAAAACTGAGTATCACTATAAAGATCGGGGGAGAAAACAAATTATCGCACTCATCTCCTTAATTTGCTTTGTTTGGTCGTTTTCTTTTGGGAAATAGGTTATGCTTATGCATTAAAATACTTGGCATATTAATTGACAAATTTTAATGTTATTCTTACAAAGTAGCGGCATATATAATGTTTATGGTTGGGCTGTTATTAAAAAATAAAAACTAAATAAACCTGTTTTGCTGGTCCTGTGAATGATCATGAGAATTGGGTTCTTCTACAGTTCTACCCTTTCTTTATTCTTGACAATATTTTAATTTGATAACAGAGCACAGGCATGTTGGGTCCACAAACTTCAACCTACTCAGCAGCAGGAGCCATACAATATTTACCCTGGTGGGTTTGTACTATTTTAAAAGACGAATGATATTGTTTTAATTGATTAACAACATGGTTCTTATATTTATAATATGTGCTAACTACATTGATGTTTATATTTATTTTGTTGTGTTCACATCTTAACACTTACTTTTGAGCATTTATATGTATTAAGCACATAATGCAGCTATGTAATTGGTAATTCATGCCTGTAACCAGCAAATGAGTTACCCTGGAGAAACTCCTGAATAAAGTATAAACACAGACCATCATCCCACCCAAAACTTCTTGATGAGAATGCCCATTATTATTATTCTTATTTTTTCTTTCTAAGCTAAAAAGGACCTGCTGTGGGGTTGGGGGTGGTTATTAAAACTATATCCAAAATATTCAGCTAGATCATCAGTGACAACAATCTCCAACTTTTAAGCAGTTCAGGAACAAGAAAATAGAGCATCAGGATGTAACCTATTTCTTTCAATTGCTCTTTATACATATGATATTACTTTTATTCTTTTTTACCTCTTTCTATTTTGTAACAGACCATAGAGAGTAGTCCATGTGGTGAAAATAGTGAAGGAGAAGCAGTAACGCTGTCACAACTGGTAGTTATTTTAAACTTTTCGGTTGCACTTCATTTGCTTTGTACTTTTGATCTCTACTTCTTAGCTTTGACATGGATAATGGTTTCATGTTCATGCTTTATATTTTTCTATTGTTTCTTACATTTTTTTTTTAATATTTTACTTATACATGCAGAATCTGATCGATCTGGCAGGTTCTGAAAGCTCAAAAGCTGAAACAACTGGCATGAGAAGGAGAGAAGGGTCTTACATCAATAAAAGTCTTCTAACTCTGGGAACTGTGAGGTCTCAAACCCTTTTTTTGGTGTACATAGAAGATAAGACTCTAAGACCTAGTGTGGGGAGGTGGAGGGTAGGCTGAAGTGCAAGTAAAGAGTCTTGGGGCGCGGGGGGGATTCAACATTGGGATCAAGCGGTCCCTGAAGGGACCTGGTGCACTTGACTTGAGCTACGGCTCTTGGGCTGTGAGGTCTTTTTGTTGTTAGCCAAGCCTATCAGATTGTCTCTGTTCTATTTGCCAGTAGAGATATCTGTTTCTTTTCATCAACTTCTACCTGATCCACTGGCAGGAAATCAGTTTCCATAATTTAATTTCCATTTTCTTATCTTTTTATTTGTTTTGCACTGTCAAACAGGTTGGATGGCCTGGCCTGTCCTAAAGGCCAGCCCGTTTTTAAAACAGCCTGAAGTATGGCTGGACTAAACCTGCCTCCAAGCTGGTGGGTTAATAGGGCCATAACTTGAAACTTTCAAAAATTAAAAATTAAAAATGACAAATTTCGTAGAGATTTAGAAACCCTTGAATACTATTTGATACATGCATTAAACCAAATAATACCATAATTGCATATTAAAAACCTTGATTAAAATTTAAAAAATACAAATTAAGCATAAATTCATGGTTTTAACGGCCTGCCTGACATAGCCGTATAATTGTTTTTTCCTTTTGTTTTATTACATAATTTCTTTATTTTGATAGTCCAATCTGCATGGCACATTTAAATGGGCGGCACTTTTCCAACCAAGCCGTATCCCACTAGATGGAGTCGGCTAGATTGATCAATTGACACCATTGGTCTCTACAAAAATCCAAATTTTTAGTAAAACTATTTAGAGCAAGGTCATTATTAATGGTTGGGAATAATATGCATACACCCCCTGAACTTTAATCACTTTTGAAATAGTCACCTGAACTTTACAAAAGGAGAAAAAAATGTAGGTTTTTCATTTTTTTTTAAATGACATGGACAAATAAAGCAGCATAATATGTTTGGAAAGAAAGGGAAGAAAAGAAAAAGACAGCTATGATGCACTTTCCCAAATATATTTGCATTCATATTTGATTATAGTTCACAGCTAGAATATTGAATTCAGATAGGACTCGTGATGTTTTTTCTCTAAACTGCTTGGAATTGTTCATAAATCCTCTGTTTCAATGAGAAACACTTTGGTTTTTATCCATAATAAAATACAATAGATCCTTCTATCTTATACCATTGATCCAGTTAACTTGCTCCATGGTCTGCCTTATCTATTTTCTTCTGCTTGGGCCATCTCTTTCTTCGAAGAGTTTACTCTTAGGACATGTTTGTCATGCAATGGTTACCTTGCCTTAGAATGTTTACAGTTCTTCATCTTAAGGCTTCAGCAGCCAGTTCTGCTTTCTACTGTTATTATAACGTCCTTTCTGTTATTGATAGAATGATTGTGCATTCTTTTGAGAATGATATCTGTGCAGTAGTTTCGAAGCATAGCTAATTCACTGTATGCTGTTTATTCAATGGACCTGTGTGTTTATGCCTGTGTTGAAGTTTAATTATCTTTGTTGCACAGGTTATTTCGAAATTGACTGAAGAGAAACCTAGTCACATACCTTATAGGGACTCCAAATTGACTAGACTACTTCAATCTTCACTCAGTGGTCATGGACGTGTATCTGTAAGGCTTCCCTTGTGTAGATATTTTCACATACATGCATTTATTTGTGAAAAATAAATTTCGTTATACAGATCTTTGTGGTAAAAATGCTGAAACATAAATTAGCAATTCTGATAGTTTATTGTCATTTAAAATATAGCTCATTTGCACGGTAACTCCTTCATCAAGTAGTACTGAAGAAACGCATAATACATTGAAGTTTGCTCACCGGGCAAAGCACATTGAAATACAAGCAGCACAAAACAAGGTAACTTAAATTTTAAGACTTTTTTTTTGTTCAATTAGAATTTTATTCCTACCAAATAACAAAGGAGTACAACATGCACACAGTACAAAGTACAGGATACAGCTCCTAATTTGTCTTCTACATAAATTTGTTAGTAGTGTTACGTTAAAAACAAGTAGAGAACATGAGCTTATGCCTAACATCATCCTACACTCTATATAGGATAAGATTTTCTGAGCAACAAGTACCTAATAGTTCCCATTGCTATATTCCCTCCATATATGATATAGGTGAGAGTAACTTCCTGCATGGATATAGGATAACAGCGTGAATTGCAGTAGAACCTTTGAAAGAAAGTAACCACTTCATCTCACCCTCCCATCAGCATATTTGTCTGTAAATATAAATCCTATGAAGACATTGCCACCGTAGTCTCCTTGTAAAGCTGCATTCAAAAAATAAATACTCTCTGTCTTTAATCATCCTACTAAAAGAACACAGCACATTTCCCTTGTTACCCCATTTCATTAATTGTCCTTTCGGTGGTCAATCTATGGTTTAAAGCCAACCTGTTGATGAAGTTATGCTTGGGCATAGGAAAATCATTCCAAACAAGTTTTTACCAAGCAGTATGTGCAAAGTTTATCAGCAGGGCTTCCCATGTAGCAGCTAATTGAAAACAACCAGCGTTCCCTACTTTCTGGATCACCTTATTCTGTCTAGCCAGAATAGTCAATTTGAATTGCCAGCTTGTTATCTGATCATGCAAGGGGCCAGTTCCACTTTCACCTGACATTTGTTAAATTGCTACTGACTTGGCAGTAGAGATGCTTTTTGCCTCTCGAATAAATTTTGGTCCATAGATATCCACTAAACTACCTTCAGGGGACCATTTAGTATAGAAACTTCTCACATTCGTCACCAATTGCAGTCCTCAAACACCTCTTACCTTCCTCATTTAACTTCAGAAGTTCTCACCAACTCTATGTGCAATCCTGGGGTTTGTTTATCTCTCAAAGTTATAAAAGAAATTTTTCACATGGGTTTCTTTTGATTGCACTGGTAAGAAGTTCTACGAACCTGCGGATTTTAGAAGGGAAGGTATTTTGGGAGATTTTCTATATTTGCAGTAGTTGGTGATTGAAATGAGATGCTTGAATCTTTAAAGTTCAGTATTATATTTTTGTGTACTTTGGAAACAAGATGGTGTTCTTGACTTATCCTCACTTTGGTGCTCTGCATCCTGTTTCTTGAGGATTTCTACCACTAGATTTTAGCATGATTGGAAAGCTCTTATGATTGATGTTTTTGTTGGAATCTGATTGGAATCCGTGTGGATCCGTGTGGATCCATGTGGAGCTGAATCCGGTGGATTCGTGTATTGTTTCTTAGGAATGCTTTTTTAGGAATGTATATATTTTTGTGTGTAATTAGGAAATAATAAATGTAATTTCCTATATCAAGGAATTACAGTCTAGGAGATATTCTGTTTCCTAAGTTAGTTCTAGGGTAGTTAAGTTGTTTCCTAAAATAGAGTTATGACCTTTTGTATATATTCTTTGTGATTGATTCAAGGAAATACAATACAATTAGACAAAAACCCTATTCTCTGATATGGTATCAGAGCAGTTCCGATTAGGGACTGCTCCTGGTTTCCGCTGAAACACTCTTCTCTAAACTTGTTGGCCTTCATTGCCAACAGTTCTCGGCCTTCATTGCCAATCATTTCCTCCCTAGTTGCGCCGCTAGTGAAGACTCAAACCCTGTTTTTCTGGTTTCGCGAAGAGTGCCGCAGCACTCCACTGATTTGTGCCGTGTGAACAGTGCCACAAATCCATAAATCATGGGATTTGTTCTTCCAATAGTAGTCGATCATTTTTTTGGTGTTTTGAATATGTCACATGAAGAGGCAAAAGAAGTAGGAGATGTCCAATCTCAACATCCTGGAGAATTGCAGAATATCCACTCTGCGTATAGGCTGAATGGCAAGAATTACTTAAAGTGGTGTCAACTTGTACGCACGGTGCTGAAGGGAAAAGGCAAGTTGAGCCACCTAACAGGTACTGGACCTAACAAGAGTAGTTCTAAATTTGCAGCGTGGGATAAAGAAGACTCCATGATCATGGCCTGGCTATAGAATTCAATGGTCCCAGAAATTAGTGACACTTGCATGTTTCTCAACACTGCCAAAGAGATTTGGGATGCAGTGGAACAAACCTATTCCAAAGCCAAAGATGCTGCTCAAGTATATAATGTAAAGGTGAAAACGATGGCAGCAAAACAAGGGAACAAGACTGTTACTGAGTATGCTAATCAGCTGAAGTCTCTATGGATGGAGTTAGATCACTATAGAGTAATCAAAACTCAATGTTCTGCAGATGCAGCAATTCTCAAGGAATTTATTGAACAAGACAGAGTCTACGACTTTCTAGTTGGCCTAAATCCAGAGTTTGATCAGATTAGAATTCAAATTTTGGGAAAACAGGAGCTTCCATGTCTCAATGAGGTGGTGGCTATGGTAAGAAGTGAAGAGAGCAGGAGTTTAATGCTGGATACTCCAACTATAGAGAGTTCAGCCATGGTGGTTGAACATCTTAAACGTGGTCCAGTAAACGTGGAAAAGAGAAAAAAGGGTTTGTGGTGCACCAACTGTAACAAAGCAGGTCACACCCGAGAGAAGTGTTGGAGATTGCATGGAAAGCCTCCTAGTCGTGAATGGAATAAAAAGGGGGAATCTTCACAGAAGAGTGGATATGTTCATTGTTGTTGCTGAAAACAATGACAAGAACAAATACAAGTCCACCATTCTCAACCAGGAAGAGATAAACAGGATGAGAGCTTTCCTTACCAGCCTTGACAAACCAACAAGTACTTGTACTTTGGCATATTCAGGTAAGCTTTTATTTTCGTTTGGATTAAATGTCTCAGAAACATCTCCACCACCCTCTGTCCAGTTCTGGATACTAGATTCAGGTGCCACGGACCACATGACTCCCTTATCCAAACACTTTTCCACATACTCACTTTGTCCAAACAACAACAACAACAACCAAGCCTTTTCCCACTAGGTGGGGTCGGCTACTTTGGATCATATTCAGAACCAAGTCTTTTCATTCAAATCTTCTTTTTAACCATTTTACCTATAGTCTTTCTTGGTCTTCCTCTACCTCTAGCTATTGGGTCTCCATCCGATCTACTCTTCTTACAGGGGCTTCTAAGGGTCTTCTCCTTACATGTCCAAACCACCTAAGGCGAATTCTCCCATCTTTTCCACAATAGGTGCTACCCCTACTTTCTCTCTAATGCATTCATTCCTAATCCTATCTTGTCTAGTTGGCCACACATCCAACGCAACATCCTCATCTCCGCGACAATGATCTTGTGCTCTTGTTGGCTTTTTACCGCCCAACATTCAGCACCATACAACATTGCGGGCCTTATAGAAAATTTACCCTTAAGCTTGAGAGGCACTTTCTTATCACAAATAACTCAAAAGCACACCTCCATTTCATCCATCCACAATCCTATGGTTTACATCTCCTTTTTTGTATGATGGATCCAAGATACTTAAACCGTGTAACTTGTGGTATGGTATGATCTCCAATTTTTACCGCTCTAGCATTAGCATGTTTCTTCGAACTTACATTCCACATACTCCGTCTTACTCCCGCTAGACGAAAACCATGTTCTTCCAAAGCCCGTCTCCATAACTCTAGCTTCCCGTTTATTTCCTCTCTCGACTCTCCAACTAAGACTATATCATCCAAAAAAGTATGCATTGTGGCACTTTGGCTCTTGGATATGTGATCAAGACATCCAAGACCAAGGTAAAAAGATAAGGACTCAAAGTGACCCTTGGTGCAGTCCTATAGTTATAGGGAACTCTTCTGTGACCCCACTCGGTGTTCTCACACTGGTTTTAACCTCATCATACATATCTTGGATTGCTTGAATATAGGCAATACGAACTCTTTTCTTCTCCAAAGCCTTCCACAAGACTTCTCTCGGTACCCTATCGTAGGCTTTTTCCAGATCAATGAAAACCATGTGTAGATCTTTTTGCTTCCTTCGATACCGCTCCGTCAATCTTCGTAGAAGATAGATTGCTTCCATGGTTGACCTCCCATGCATAAAACCACTTTGTCCCAGCAATAAGAAAATTGTCACAGCTGATGGTGCCCTTGTAACTGTAGCTGGCCTAGGTGATTTCAAAATAAACTCATCTCTAACCCTGAAAAATGTTCTCCATGTCCCAAAATTATCCACCAATCTTGTCTCTGTACAAAATCTTACAAAAGATTTATCTTGTAAAGTAATTTTTGACAGCAGTGATTGTATATTTTAGGACAAGGATTCGAGGAGGACGATTGGACGTGCTAGAGAATGGAATGACCTTTACTATCTTGAGGAATCAAATCTGCCCAGCAAGAACGACCTTTCTCATTCCTTCATGTCCGAGTCTATACTATCTAACAAGGAGAAGATTTTTCTTTATCACTATAGGTTAGGACATCCTTCTTTTAGGACTGTCAAAATTTTGTTTCCTTCTCTTTTTACCAAATTAGATGTTGAGAGTTTTCATTGTGATGTGTGTGAGCTTGCTAAACACAAGCGTGTACCCTTTCCTATAAGTAATAACAGAAGCTCTTTTCCTTTTTATCTTATTCATTCGGATGTATGGGGTCCTTCTATTGTTCCAAATGTGTCAGGTGCTCGGTGGTTTGTGACCTTTATTGATAATTGTACTAGGGTTACTTGGGTTTTCTTGCTCAAACACAAATCTGAAGTCTGTACTATTTTCTCAAATTTCTTCTCTATGGTAAAAAACCAGTTTGGTGTAAAATATCAAAAGACTTAGATCAGACAATGCCAAAGATTATTTCAATCGGGTTCTTACGCTTTTTTGCCAAAAAGAAGGAATTATTCAACTTGAAAGGGTAAAAATTGTATATTATTTCTTGATAACTTTTGTACATAGTTTCTTACAATATATAGACTTCAGGACAATAAATAACAATAACTATTTTCCTAAAATATACAACCTGACCTATGGCAACTAATGATATTCATAATAATTTACAATAATTAAAAATAAATACACATAAAGGAGACAGTTACAACACTCCCCCTCAAGCTGGTGAATGGATATCGATCATTCCCAGCTTGCTAGTAAGATCTTGGAACCTCTCCGTGGATAACCCTTTAGTCAACATGTCAACAATCTGCAATTTAGAGGGAACATATGTTGTGGTTATCAACCCACTATCTAACTTCTCCTTGATAAAGTGCCGGTCTATCTCAATATGGTTTGTTCTATTATGCTGAACCGGGTTGTGAGCAATGCTAATGGCATACTTATTGTCGCAGAGCAATTTCATAGGGGTCTCATACTTTATCTTCAGATCATCCAATATAATCTTCATCCATAGCACTTCATAGATTCCCTGTGCCATAGCCTGAAATTTAGCTTCTGCACTTGACCGAGCTACCACATTTTGCTTCTTACTTCTCCAAGTTACTAAGTTTCCCCCTAAAAACGTACAATAACCAGAGGTTGACCTTCTATCAATGACTGATCCTCCATAATTAGCATCTGTATATACTTCCATGGATAAACTTCCACCTTTCTTGAATAGTATCCCTTTTCCAGGTGTAGTTTTAAGATACTGTAGAATTCTGTCCACAGCCTGTAAGTGTCTTACCCTTGGGTCATGTATAAACTGGCTAACACTGACAGCATATGCCAAATCTGGTCGAGTGTGTGCTAAGTATATCAACTTTCCTACTAACTTCTGATATCGAGCTTTATCCACCTTGGGACTCTCTTCATCGTTTCCTATTCTGTGATTCTGCTCAATGGGAACACCAGTAGACTTGCAACCCAGCTTACTAGTTTCTTTGAGAAGATCAAGAACATATTTTCTTTGGGAAATAAAGATGCCTTGTTTGGAGTAGGCAACTTCTATCCCAAGGAAATATTTTAGTCTCCCAAGATCCTTCATCTCAAACTCAGTTGCTAATTTTTCCTTTAGCAATTGTCGCTCAACCAAGTCGTCCCCAGAGATAATAATGTCATCCACGTACACAAGTAGAACAGTGAGTTTACCTTCTTGTGAATGTTTAAAGGAGAGGGTATGATCACCTTGACTTTGCCTGTATCCCAAGGACACCATTGCCTTTGTAAACCTTCCAAACCATGCTCGGGGAGATTGCTTTAACCTATACAAAGCTTTTTTTAACTTGCATACCTTATTTCTTCCATCAGTGGAGTCATAACCAGGTGGAATCTCCATATAAACTTCTTCCTCCAAGTCTCCATGAAGGAATGCATTTTTAACATCAAACTGATGCAATTCCCAACCAAGGAGTGCAACAAGAGAGAGTAGGATTCTTACAGTATTCATCTTTGCTACTGGAGCAAATGTCTCCTGATAGTCAATTCCATAAGTTTGAGTGAATTCTTTTGCGACTAACCTTGCCTTATATCGATCTAGTGTACCATTAGACCGATATTTCAAGGTATAGATCCAGCGGCACCCCACTAGTCTTTTGTTACTAGGTCTTTCAACAATCTTCCATGTTCCATTATTCTCCAGAGTACTCATCTCCTCATTCATGGCTTGAATCCAGTTCTTATCCTTCAATGCTGCTTGTACTGATGTTGGAATTTGAACAGAATCAAGGGATGAAATGAAACTCTTGTGCTGCAAAGAAAGATTTTTGGAGGAAACAAATTGAGAAATAGGGTATCGAGTACACGACCTTTTCCCTTTTCTCAAGGCAATGGGTAATTCATTTGGGTTAAGATCACAATTATCCAAAGGAATATTAAAAGTATTAGGGTCAGAAATATGGGAAACTATACCTTCAGTACTTACCGTAGGTTCGGACACCAGGAGTTGTTATTGAGCTGGATCGGGTTCATGTCTCCTCTTATACACCAGTTTTGGTGTGCCAGCCTTGGTCTTGACCTTAGCTGGTTCAGGTGGGGTACCAAAAGAGAATGCTAACTCCTGTGGACTAGGAGAGATAGGGTCTAGGACAAATTTGGACCCAGGCAGCAAAGGAACGAAAGGCTCTGGAAAAAGGACTCAGAGGGCTCAGCTTCTGGAAAGCTCTCCCCCTGAAGCTGAGGACGAGAAAAATAAGACTCGGCTTCATGAAAAGTGACATCCATGGAGGCAAAGAAACGATGACTCGAAGGATGATAGCATTTATACCTTTTTTTGTCAGGAGCATAACCTAGGAAGACACACTTGATAGCACGAGGATCAAGTTTACTGCGATGCTGCCGATGGACATGTACGAAGGCCACACAGCCAAAAACATGAGGCTGGAGAGATGGCATAATAGGAACAGAAGGAAAAAAAGATGTCATGAGTTGAACAAGACTTTCATTACCAAGGATACAAGATGGTAATCGATTTATCAGATAAGCAGCAGTTAAAACAACTTCCCCCAAAATATGAATGTAGAACAAACATTTGGAAAAGCAGTGTCCTGGTTATTTCAAGTAAGTGATGATTTTTTCTCTCGGCAACCTCATTTTGCTGAGGAGTATCAACACATGTCAGCTCATGAACAATACCATGTTCTTTAAAAAAATTAGAAAGTGTTTGGTTGACTTACTCCCTACCATTATTAGAGCACAGTCGTTTAATGGGTTTTCCAAATTGGGTCTGAACCATACGATAAAACTGAACAAATAATTTTGGCACTTCAGATTTGTCTTTCATGAGGTAAAGCCAAGTTATACGAGTGCAATCATCAATAAATGAAACAAACCATTTGGCCCCAGAAATATTAGAAACAGATGCAGGTCCCCAAACATCGGAATGGATAAGAGCAAAAGGCTTAACATTTTTATTAATGCTAGGAGGAAAAGATACATGATGATGTTTAGCAAACTCACAGACATCACAGTGAAAAGACTCCACTAACTCTTTTAAAAATAAAGACGGAAACATAGACTTAAATAAAGAGAAAGGAGGATGTCCAAGACGCCTGTGTTGAAGCCAAATCTCAGGGCTAGACTGATGACATGAAAATAGCAACCTCTTACTGGAGCCACGTGGACCATTGAGGAGATGATACAACCCTTCTCGTTCCTCAGCAACTCCAATCGTCCTCCCCGTGGCAAGATCCTGAAAGACACAATGAGAATGAAAAAATGTTACTGCACAATTTAAATCCTTGGTAAGTTTATGAATAGATATAAGATTAGTGGACAATTTAGGAACATGAAGAACATTGGTTAAGTGGATGGAGGAGGTGAGGTTAATATTACCACAACCAGCGACTGAGGTGTGTGAGCCATCAGCCATAGCGATGGTAGGGATACCAAAAGGTGGTTTATAAGACAACAAATGTGAGGAAGAAAAAACCATATGATTAGTAACACCAGAGTCAACAACCCATGATTCTTCAGAAGTAGTTCTAGAAGCATTAAAGGACTGAAAACATAAATTCTTACCAATCATGGCTAGAAAACAAGTACCCGAAGGCTTACTGAGAGAGTCAATAAGAGACCGTAAGCACTCCAGTTCATCCTGACTGAGAGCAGGAACTTCATCTGTCACATGTGAGACTTCATTTGAGGCCATCAAATTGGCCTGCCCACACTGAATACCCTTGAATCCACTTGTACGCTGAAGAACCTGGTCCTTCCCATGGAGATTAAAACAGGTTTCCTTGGTGTGACCAGATTTCTTACAGTGGGTGCACCAGCGACTGTCTTTGTTAGGTCTAGAAGAAGAGGAAGAGGAAGAGGAAGAGCCGGGTTTAGGAGGCTTGCCCGTGATCAAGGCTGACCCATTAGAGGGTTTGTCATCAAGCATAACAGCCCGTCTACTCTCCTCTCCACGAACAGTGTAGAAGACCTTAGAAAGAGAGGGAAGCTTCTCCTTACCTAGAATCTGAACTCTGATAGGGTCATATTCTGAGTTCAAACTAGAGAGGAACTCAAAGATGCGGTCTCGTTCAATGAAACTGGCCAAAGTGGAAGCATCATTACTGCACTCCATTGTCAGATTTTGATACTGATCCAGCTCAATCCATAACCCATTGAGGATCCCATAGTAGTCTGTGACCGATAAAACCCGCTGCTTAGTGGAAAAAATCTTGGTTTTCAACTCATAGCATGTAGCTATGTCCTGCTTTATGGAATATGTCTGACGAAGGTTGTCCCAAATGTCCTGGGCAGTAGGCAAGAACATATAATTTCTACTAACCTCTGGTGTCATAGAATTCCATAACCATGTCATAATGAGAGAGTCCTCATTATCCCATTCTTCAAATGTCGGGTTAGTCTTACTAGGGACTGTACCTTCGATGTGACTTAATTTACGACGACCTTTGAGGGTGGTACGAACAACTTGAGCCCCACTGTAAATAGTTCTTGCCTATAAGACGATAGGTAGGATAGAAAACAGGTAGGTCATTGGGATTAAGAGGCGTGGTGATGCAGGGAATGGTTTTTTGGGTGGTGGTGAAGGTGATGGTGGTCTCGGTGTCTGACATGGTGGTCTAAGGTCACTGTTTGGCTGATAGGATGAGGAAGAGGTTGTTGTTTGGCTTATAACAAGAGTAACAAGTTGCTGTTTGGGCAAGGTGGTGGCAAACTCTAGTAGGGAAAGATGAGACGAGTTAGAGGAGACAAACCACGTCAGAAACGGATGTCGGACGCGCCGCCACGTGGGGCTAGATTGGCGGCTCGTGGGTTCACACGCAGAGAAGGGAGGCCGCGCGTGAGAGCACGTGGGAGGGCTTCTGGCGGTGGGCTTTCAGTGGTCGGCCGGAATAGGGACGGAGATCCGTCCGGTAAGGTCGCCAGAGTGAACGGTGGCAGTGACTGGCGGCGGACAGTGGTGGCAAAAAGACGGGTTGCTGTTTGGGCACGACTAAGGCGCAAAAAGACCAAGAAAGCCAGCCGCAATGAAGGCGGAGGCGGCTGCGATGAAGGCAAGCTAACCTAGGGTTGAATGCGGAAGCAGAGTCTCCCAGATCGGGCACTCTGATACCAACTTGAAAGGGTAAAAACTGTATATTATTTCTTGATAACCTTTGTACATAGTTTCTTACAATATATAGACTTCAGGACAATAAATAGCAATAACTATTTTCCTAAAATATACAACCTGACCTATGGCAACTAATGATACTCATAATAATTTACAATAATTAAAAATAAATACACATAAAGGAGACGGTTACAACAATTCATGAGTCTTCTTGTGTCAAAACACCACAACAGAATGGGATTGCTGAGAGGAAAAATGGTCACCTTCTAAATCAAACACGGGCATTATTGTATCAGAAAAATGTTCCAAAAACCTTGTGGGGGGAAGCTGTTCTTATAGCAACACACCTTGTCAATAGATTACCCTCTAGTGTCTTAGGATTCAAAAGCCCTATGGATGTTCTTTCTTCCTTTTATCCGAATCTATCCACTACCAATAATCTTCAACCTCGGGTTTTTGGGTGTGTATCATTTGTTCATGTTCATAGTTCAGATAGGGGGAAACTTGATCCTAGGGCCCTAAGATGTGTTTTTGTTGGGTACTCTTCCACTTAGAAAGGCTACAAATGTTATCACCCTCCATCCAAAAAAAATTGTGTCACAGGATGTTACCTTTAATGAGCAAGAAGATTATTACCCTAAACCTTATCTTCAAGGGGAGAGCCTTAGGGAAGATAAGGACAACCATTTTACACTACCTGATCTCCCTAATCTTTTTGTTCAAACTGAATCTGACCCTGACCAAACAGTTTCTGTCACATCCAATGAAGCCACTCAACCTAATGTAAGATTTGGAAAAGGTTTGGTGTACACAAGGAAGTCCAAGGTCATTCCAGGCTCTATACAGGTTCAAGAATCTGACTCAAATCCTTTTCATGAGGTAACAATTTCTGAATTACATACTTTACAGGATGCAACTATTTTGCCCACCTCACAGGATGAAACTGAGACTCAACCTACTCAAGATGACCTTGATCTTCCAATTGCCCTTAGAAAAGGAACTAGAAAAAGCACCAAATAGCCTTTATACCCTCTCTCAAATTATCTCTCATTTAAAAATTTCTCACCAAGTAAACCTAAACACCATCTCCATACCCACTACTCTTTCTGAGGCTTTAACCAATGGAAAATGGAAGCAAGTCATAGATGTAGAGATGGAAGCTCTAGAGAAAAATAAAACTTGGGAGCTTGTTTCTTTACCAGCAGGAAAACGGCCAGTTGGGTGTAAGTGGGTGTACACGGTAAAATACAGAACTGATGGGTCAATTGAGAGATACAAAGCAAGGTTAGTTGCAAAAAGGTTCACACAAACTTATGGGGTTGATTATTCAGAGACGTTTGCTCCGGTTGCCAAAATGAATACTATCAGAGTGATCCTATTCCTTGTTGCCAACCATGGCTGGGAACTACAACAATTTGATGTGAAGAATGCTTTCGTGCATGGGGAACTTGAGGAGGAAATTTATATGGAAATGCCACCAGGATATGAGAGGGAGGTGACTGCCAACACAGTATGCAAGTTAAAAAAGGCCTTGTATGGGCTGAAACAATCACCTCAGGCCTGGTTTAGAAGGTTTACTAGAGTCATAACAGCATTGGGCTATAAGCAAAGTCAAGGGACTCATACTCTGTTCATCGAACATTCTGATTCAGGGGGAGTGACAGTGCTGTTAGTCTATGTGGATGACATTATATTGACTGGAGATGATAGGAAAGAACAAGAGATCCTGAGTCAGTGTTTGGCCAAGGAATTTGAGATCAAAACCTTAGGAAAACTGAAATATGTTTTGGGGATTGAAGTGGCACACTCCAGGAAATGGATCTTTATATCCCAGCAGAAATACATCACTGATTTGCTCAAGGAAACAGACAAAATAGCTTGTAAACCTATGAGCACACTTGTGGAACTGAGCCTAAAATTGGGAAATGCAAAGGAAGATGCTGCAATTGATAAGGAGATGTATCAACGTTTGGTAGGCAGGCTCATTTACTTATCCCACACCAGACCGGATATTGCCTATGGAGTGAGCTTGATCAGTCAATTCATGCACAGCCCAAGAGAGATCCATTTACAGGCAGCCCATAGAATTCTGCACTATCTCAAGGGAACTCCAGGAAGAGGAATTTTGTTTAAAAGAAATGGAAATATGACACTTGAATCATACATTGATGCTGACTATGCAGGGTCAATTGTTGACAGGAGATCAACTACTGCGTATTGCACTTTCCTTGAAGGAAATCTTGTGACTTGGAAAAGCAAAAAACAAAGTGTAGTAGCACGTTCTAGTGCTGAAGCAGAATTCCGTGCTATGGCACAAGGTGTATGTGAACAACTTTGGCTTAAAATCATTCTAGAAGATTTGAAGATTAAGTGGGAAGAACCTATGAAGCTCTACTGTGACAATAAGTCAGCAATCAACATAGCACACAACCCGATTCAACATGATCGAACTAAACATATTGAGGTGGATAGGCATTTCATCAAGGAGAAGCTTGATAGTGGCTTGATATGCACCCCATATGTGCCCACTCAAGGACAACTTGCAGACATCCTCACCAAGGGATTAAGTAGCTCCTCATTTGAAGGAATCATATCCAAGCTGGGAATGGAAAATATCTATTCAACAGCTTGAGAGGGAGTGTTGGAATCCGTGTGAATCCATGTGGAGCTAAATCCGTGTGGATTCGTGTATTGTTTCTTAAGAATGCTTTTTTAGGAATGTATATATTTTTGTGTGTAAGTAGGAAATAATAAATTTAATTTCCTATATCAAGGAATTACAGTCTAGGAGATATTTTGTTTCCTAAGTTAGTTCTAGGGTAGTTAAGTTGTTTGTTAAAATAGAGTTATGACCTTTTGTATATATTCTCTGTGATTGATTCAAGGAAATACAATGCAATTAGACAAAAACCCTATTCTCTGATAGTTTTTCTTTTTTGGAACCCCCTTTTCTTTGAGATGATCTCATCCTTTAATCTTGTAGTCTCTCTGCTCTCTTATTTTCTTTTTTTTTTTAATTTAAATTTAACCTGCAGATAATTGATGAGAAGTCACTTATCAAGAAATACCAACAAGAGATTCAATGCTTAAAGGAAGAATTGGAACAATTGAAGAGGGGTATTGTCACAGTTCAGCCAAAAGATATTGGGAAAGATGACATTGTGCTCCTAAAACAAAAGGTAGGTAATGTTATATATAAATCACAGCCTTTTGTTTTGTTTGTTTGTTAGTTTGTTAGACTTTATAAAAAAAATTGTGGACTAAAATTGGATTTCAAAATGTGAATACTTCTGTCATGTTTTCGTAGAAGTTGAGCATAGATATCAAAGGCAAACAGGCATTTCTCTTTTTTTTAAGCTCTTAAAGGCATAATCTATGGAGTTGGAAATGAGTGTAATTAATTATTGTGAAGTATTGTGAAGTAAATTTACCGCACATTGAGTTCATTGTTATTCTATGAAATTAACATTCTGATTTTGAATGGTTCTCAATTGTTGTGATTATGTAAAGTTAGAAGACGGTCAAGTTAAGTTGCAATCCAGATTGGAACAAGAAGAAGAAGCTAAAGCTGCTTTGTTAGGCAGAATTCAACGGTTGACTAAGTTGATTTTAGTCTCCACAAAAGCATCACATTCAACAAGATTTCCTAACAGGCCAGGTTCTCGTAGAAGACATTCCTTTGGGGAAGAAGAGGTATTTCTCATTTTGCAATAGCTTTCTCCTTTTTTCCCCCTCTAATACCAGGATTTTAAATTACTTTTACATATTTTGTCTCAATATAGACTAAAGGGCAATTCTTTCCTAGTTCCCTACATTTCTTAATTATCAGTTATGTTTGCAGCTGGCATACCTTCCATACAAAAGGCGGGATTTAATCTTAGATGAGGAAAATTTTGATTTGTATGTTAATTTGGAGGGAAATGCTGCAACAGCTGATGATTCTTTTAAGGAGGAGAAAAAGGCAAAGAAACATGGACTACTAAATTGGTTGAAGCTACGTGTAAGTTGTCCATTGTTGTTTGCCGATGCTGGGGAATTATAATAACACGATTGAAATATATGTTATTTTTCAAGTTATATAGCTTACATCTATTGATTATGATGTTTGATTTGGATTCTTTCACTTTCATCTTTTTTAAACCTATCAGACTTTTGTGAGTGATCCTCTCATTTGTTGTCCGCTTCTCCCATTCTTTACCACTCTACATTTTTTAGCAATTAAAACCTAAAAAGCTCTGTTAGACCATGTGTGTAAAATAATGTAACAGGTTGGTTTGGCAATGGCCTTTTATACATTCATTGGTATAATTCCTTTATTCTTATTGAAACTTTAGAAATTGGAATACATTTTACTTCTTTATCAGGAACTAGTTTTAAGTTCATTTTATAGGTAATACTTGACACTTGAGTTTTAATCATCATTCCAAAACTTAATTGACTGCATTTAACTACACAAAAATTCAAGCTTTCTCTGGGCCATGCATTTGTCACCCGAATTATACTTTGTTGCAAGTTTACAATCATCATTTAGCTTAAATAACATTTATTTTGATGCATGCTGGGGGTGTGTTTGATTAGGTACCTTGTTGAACATCTTATGTTTCCTAAGTTGTATAATGGATCTTTTCATTTTGGGTATTCTTCACAAGTTAAATTTCTCTTTGTTTAAGCTTGTGCGTTTCACTATTTTTATCAGAAACGAGATAGTGCCTTCACAGGCACTAGTGATAAATCCAGTGGAGCAAAATCTGCTAGCACACCTTCCACACCTCAAGCAGAAAGTGGTAATAATGTGGAGTCCAGACTTTCGCATTCTCTACCTGCAGAAAGCTCTCCATCTGCTGATCTTATAACGGAGGCAAGAGAGGATAAAGATATTCACGAGGATAGTTTATTGGGACAAGAGACACCTTTGGTATGTAACTGACTGCTTTTGTTGTTTCTTACTGCAGCTTTGGAGAAAAATGCCAATTTCTAGCATTTGGAAAATCTCATATTCACTCCAGTAATGAACAGGACAGAAACCAGATTGTATGTACTATGTATATGTTTTGCCAAAAACCAGTAAAGCAATTGTTATGTCAAAAATCACTTAAATGCTTTGAAAACCACCACAAACAACCTCAATTGTGCTAGTAATGCATATATGTTTTAGTGTCCAGTGTTGCCCTCAAGTGCAGTTTAGTGCATAAATGTCCTTGTCTTACCAGGAAAGATAAATTTGAAACAAGGTATTTTTTATCCCGATGTCCTACATTGTTTATTTGGTTTGAAGCTAGTTATTACTTCCTTTTTGTTTTAAAATATTGCCATTACTTTTTCAGCTGATGATCATTTTACTTGTCTGTTCAAGTGTTAAGACCTAAAAGAGTAGCCATGTGTTATCTTCAGTTTGACAAATATCTATTAAATCTGATACTTAAGTCCCATACTTCTGAGACTTCCGATGTGGGACTCAAGTCCCATACCTTGCTATTGGATCCTAACAAAATCACTGTTATTTGTTGGAAGATATCTCTGTTTTATCTTAAAATGGAGAAGTAGGTGGATATGGGGACATTAAGTTCTTGGCAAAGATGTGTGAATGATGACTGTATTTATGTGGACATCTATATTTTTACCTTAATAGATGTCACTTTTGTTTTTTAATTTTCTAGACAAGCATCAAATCAGTTGATCAGATTGATCTTCTGAGGGAGCAGCACAAGATTTTATCTGGAGAAGTGGCACTTCATTCAAGTGCTTTGAAGAGGCTGTCTGAGGAAACAGCAAGAAATCCTCAGAATGGTCAGATTCATGTAGGTTACTATGACTATCTCCTTTTCTGTCTATATAGATGTGTTTGTCTGTGTGATTAGAATTATAACTCTGACTACTATGCCTGAAAGTTGCATTTTTTATTCATACTCAGGTGGAGATGAAACGGTTGAAAGATGAAATTAAGTCAAAGAGTGAACAAATAGATTTGCTGGAAAAGCAAATTTCCAATTCTTTAATTGCTTCAGATAAGACGGATCAATCAGGAGTATCACAGGTATGTTCATTTTACTTCATTATTGCTTTGTTTCACTTGTTAGTAGTCCAACTTAATCCTGGTTGTTTTCTACAGAAGACTGTTACTGAGCTGATGGCACAATTAAATGAGAAATCCTTTGAACTTGAGGTGACAACTATTTACATCTTGCTAATATTTTCCATCATTCCTTCTATCAAAAAAAAAAAAAATCCATCATATCATTGCATTAGACAGTGTCTAGTCTAGATAGAATTCAATTGAAAAGTAGCACTCAGCAGGTCTTCTTATGGAACATATGGGAGGTCAAATCCATTTTATTAGTTCTTAAATACAATTGTATTGTAGTACTTTCCAATCAGAACAAAAATAGATACTAATTATGTCAATAATTTGATATAATTGATATTTTGAAAGCCATGCTTCTGATCATGCATGAAAGTGGTGTTCTTATGTTATTTTGTAGCATAAACATTTCAACTGCCAAAAGTGATAGCAGTGCATGAACATGTGGCCTTGCTTAGGGTTGTTTTCTGATGAGCCCAGTGTTAACTAATGCTCGTTATTTTGCTAATTCAGGTCAAAACTGCTGATAATCGTATAATTCAAGAACAGCTTAATCAGAAGGTGAAAAATCTAGCTTAAATTACTTCTGAAATTCCTATTATTCTTCTTTTTATCATGTTCTTAGCTAAGTGAGTAATTTGGCATTATCAGATCTGTGAATGTGAAAGCCTGCAAGAAACAATTGCCTCTCTGAAACAGCAACTTGCAGATGCATTAGATTTCAGAAATTTCAGCCCTGTAGTCAATCATTCACAACATTTCTCTGTAACCAAAGACTACCGTGGTGAACTTTACCTTGACAAGGGAAATGTGATGATAAACAACATCAATGAAGGGATTCTTTTGCAAGCACAGGTATATTTTTACCTTGGGGGATCTACATTGAGTGCTATTACAGTTCTTAATCTTTCATTCCTCTCTACGAGTGATTGTGCTTACTCGTTATATTTCCAGTAGTTCTTCTTAAAAGGCTGTCTACAATGTCCTTATAATATGGTACTTGTTGCAAACTACCTGCTTCTACAATTGTGTCGCGGAGATGAGGATTTGCGTATGTGTGTGCGCATATAGGATTATGAATGAATTGTTGTAGGGGTAGCACCTATTGTGGAAAAGATGGGAGAATCTTTAGGTGGTTTGGACATGTAAGGAGAAGACCCTTAGAAGCCCCTGTAAGAAGAGTAGATCATGGAGAATAGCCGATAGTTAGAGGTAGAGGAAGACCAAGAAAGACTATAGGTGAAACGGTTAAAAAAGATTCAGATTTGAATGGCTTTTCTTAAGACTTGGTTCATGATAGGGACACAATGGCGTCGTCGTCGATCCATTGGCAACCCCCACCTGGGAAAAGGCTTGGTTGTTGTTGTTGTTGTTGTACTGTGCAAAAGTTTGTATCAAGTGAGAGTACTATCTTATTATGAGAGGCAAGAGGAGTGAATCTTAACTATTAGATCTTACATGTATAATTAAGATTAGAAATTACTTAAAGTCACATGACTTCATATTTTAATCCTAGCACACTTGCATGATACAATGGTCAAGATTTGCTTATTTCTCATAAGAAGACATACATACATACATACATACATATAATCTCAGCCTGTCTACACTCCTATACTTATTAAGCTTGAGAAGGTCGTAACCTACTCATGATTCTATGCATCCCCATTTGGGTTTGTTTTCTACTTTTGTTATGAGCATAGTCTGTGAAGGAAACCTTTTAAATAGAGATTAAGTTGCAAATTTTACAAACTGAAAAGTGAAAAATAATATCTGCAGTTAGCCCTATGAAACAAGAAATGTCTATTAACTGGTTAATTGTTTCTACCTGCCTTCTATGCTGCAGTTAGTTAAATTATCATCTTCAAATGGTATCAAGTATTTTGTATATAGTCAAGTCATCATTCCCACTGATCTTGTGCACTTCTTAATTAGATAAGTGAGATAGAAGAGCTGAAGCAGAAGGTGGCAGAACTAACAGAATCAAAGGAGCAGCTAGAACTTCGGAATCAGAAACTGGCAGAAGAGAGTTCATATGCTAAAGGGCTAGCTTCAGCTGCTGCTGTTGAGCTTAAGGCATTGTCAGAAGAAGTTGCCAAACTCATGAACCATAATGACAGACTAGCTTCTGAGCTAGCTGCATCCAAGAATTCACCCACCCAACGTAGAACTAGTGGAACAGTCCAAAATGGACGAAGGGAAAGTCATGCTAGACTTAGACGAAATGATCAGGGCGGATCAAACTCAGATATCAAGAGAGAATTAGCCTTGAGTAAAGAAAGGGAACTTTCATATGAAGCTGCTCTTTTAGAGAAAGATCAGAAAGAGGCCGAGCTTCAAAGGAAGATTGAAGAGTCAAAGCAAAGAGAAGCATACCTGGAAAATGAACTTGCCAACATGTGGGTTCTTGTAGCAAAGCTAAAAAAGTCACATGGAACTGAAACTGATGTTTCTGGTTCCACTAGAGAGAATTTGCAATTGGATGGTTTTGAAATTTGATGTGATCTTGTAATAGTGGCTTTTGAGTTGATTATTACAGTTTGCTTTTAATAGGAGTGGCTTGAGAGAGAGGTGTGTAAAGATTGTTGTCCGCAGGAAAGTGTGCTTTTTCTCTTCCCCCTCCATCACTGTCTTTTTTGGTCCATAACAATGGTTTCCCATTTGTATATCCCAAACAATGGTCGCTTCCCTTCTTCCAGCCTTCATTCCTCCAAATGTTGCGCTAACTTGGTCCCCTTTTTCCGGTACGGCTAACTTGGTCCCTTTTATATTTGGTTGGCATTTCTAGAGTGATAATGTTTAAAGCATTCAAAGTGATATTGGCTTCAAATGTGCATTAATAATGAAATTGCGTTTGCGTTCGTGTACCTTTTACTTCTCTCTCTCTCTCTCTCTTTTTGGGTACATGGTCCCTTTTACTTCTCTTTATGCTGGTAATAGGTGGACAAAAAGATAGACAATCATCATCATTATTATGTACAACACTGAAGCATTAGATTGAATTATTCCTAGCGGTTTCCCCGAGCTGTTGTGTGTTGTCCATGAGAGCCGGTTGGGAAGTGGGATTCAAGCTTAAAATCCTTCCAGATATAGTACATGGTCTATGAGTTTAAAGTCCATAGACATGGAAGACCAGGGGTTAGGGGATGCTGAAGAGGGCAGTGTATTATACTACCAATTACAAAGAGAAATGCAGTGCTCTACTAACTTACTAGCTATTATTGTGCATCACATTCTAAATTCTGATTCTTTGACTTCTTTTGCCTGGGATCTAGTTTCAAGAGACATTTTTTGGTAGGTCAACTACTCATTCTCATGAAAGTTACTTTCTTTCTTTCTTTTGATGTTGATAATTTCTTATTGGGAATATATAGTTGCACATCAACATGTATATCACACGCATAGGTCATTGATTCTTTGTAAAAAAACTAACATAAAAATATGAGATTTAATAATTTAATTTTTTGTGAGATGGTGTTAATTTGCGGTAAAAGAAGTATTGTGAAAATATTATAATCTTTTTTGGTCTTCATTTTGTCATAATATGAAGTTGAGAGAAACTCCTGAAGAAACAGATAGTGATAATGTGTAGGGCCTAGGCCAACTGAGAGAATATTTTATAATCCATTCTACGCAAACAAGACTAGCCTACTTGGATCTGGGCCTTCTTGGTAAGTGACTCTGTGAAAAGTAATAAGCATAAGCAAACAATTTTCAGCCAAAAATAAATAAAATAAAAGCACACAATTTATTTACAAAAACAAAAACAAAAATTGCAAAAAGAAATAAAAAAAAGGAGAAAAAAAAAGCATACAATTATGACAGAGAAAAACCTAGTAAATTCCAACCTAAGGAGACTTAGTGTGTGTTTGTTTTTCCGTTTCCCTCTTTTGAACGTGTGTTTGATGTCTTGAACGTTGTGTCATAATTATTTGGATTTTTTCTGGTTGGCACTGTTTCGACATAATTTTCTCACTAACGTACGTTTGTGGCAAAGTAAGAATTTCTTGCTTTTGTGATACAATAAACTCAATTAGAGAATTTTCTCTAACATTTATTTTATCAAACTCACTTTTAAGATAAAAGTTCTCAAACATAAATCACATTACTACAAATTCACTTTCAACTAAACTTAAGTTTACAAACACACTTTCAATCAAATTTAAATTTATCAACTTTAATCCAAACACACACTTACCAATTCATCGAATCATTTTTTTTTTCTTCCAAAACCCTTCTTATGCATAACACTCTTTCTTATGAATTATCTCTTCCAAAAGTTATTAGGTAAAGATACATAAATGATTTTATTATATCTCTAACATGTCTCTTCACATGAGCAATAACGATCGAACTCTAGACTACTTAATCATAGAGACTCTAATATTATGTCAAGAATCATCTCTCTCAAAAACTTAAATTGTTAAGTAAAGATATATGAATATTTTTATTATATTTCTAAGACTCTTTACCGTACATGACAAGTTGCTTAAGATTAAATCACATAAAAAAACAAAAGATTAAGGTTAAGTAACATTCTAAATATATAGAAGTTTAAATTATTATTGCAATTTTGAGTTTGAGTGTTATATCAAAAGTTTTTCCACATGAACTCACATGCAATCTAAAAATTCAGCACACTTAGTATCATTTTCATCTCCTTTTAGATTTGTTCAAATAAAACTTTTCTTTAAGCAAATACTTGCACAAACTAATAGTGTGATTTGTGCTATGCATACATTGTGCCTTTTCCAACTCACCCTCCTTTTTTTAAAAAAAATTCGATCTCATAAAACACTAAAACTTGGATGGAACCATTAAATAACAAATGTTGAAACTAACAATACACTAATATGGTAAATATTCGAATCAAACGAGAACAAACCGATCCAGCGCATCCCTGACAAAGATCATGTATTTTTTATGAAAGATTTTTTTTTTTTCCTTTCCTTTTGGTAGATAGAAGTTTAGAGGAAGAGAGATTATCCCATTTTAAGAGAAGGACAAGACACAAGTTTTAGTGATGACTTACAGTAATATTTACAAATGACCTATCAATGAAGAATATTAGCAAGATTCAAGAGTTTTTTGTTGATACTGTTTGATCTTACTAATTGAGCCAACTTTGATTGATTTTTATAAAAGATTTTAATTATACACTTAAAAAATCAATATTATATTAATCCACCAAAAATAAAACATTAAATATACAATTAAAATTAAAAAAAAATGTAAAGTGTAGAATTGAATACAAAGATTTGAGTTTAATTTGATATACTATTGGTATAATTTTTTTTACAATGTCATTTAAGATGTTGATACATCATTTAATAAGTTTGATTATGTTAACACTTGCATATATAATGTCAAGTTCTTTAAATGAAGTGACAACATATCATTTAATGTAAGTGTAAAATTTTTTACACTTATGCATCCAAAATTCATAATTGAATTCAAAATATTTATCTATTGCTTTAATAATTTTATTTGATAGGAAAAGAAACAAAATTTCATAGACAAGAGCTTGCCTCATGCTAAACTCTGTTAAAATAAATAATAAATGAATTTTAAAGACACTCACAATTAAAAAAAAATAATCACAAACTTCACCTTTTGATGAAAATGAATATTTACTCATTCCAAACCTAAATCATTAACACGCCTATAAATTGTAAATGTAAAAAATGGTGGTACATATAATAAGCCAGTAAGCCTTCAAGGAAGCAGAGGGGAAACAAAAATTAATACCATCAACCGCATGCATTATACACACCAATCAATCAGATATGAGATAATTTTGATATAAACTATATATAAAAAAATTCAGTGCTCTATTTTGTTTCCTCAAGTAATTTCCAATCAATTAATCCCTTTCTATAATTTATTTATTTTTTTTGTCAAAGCCACTCTTGTACAAACAACAAAAAAATGAGGGGAAAGGGAAAAAAAAAAATCTCTTTGGTGCTGTTTATTTTCTGTCTCTTAAGGCTAGCTTACCAGTAACAAGTGGTAAAACACGTTCACACCAAATTTTTTTCGTTTAGAAGTCTTTTGACAAATTGGTATTTGAAAAGATGTCCGGTAGTGTAGCTAAGCTGGTTATAAGTTAAAAGTTAGGGACATTAAAGTACGGGGAGGATTCAGTTCCTCCTAATTACCTTCTAAACCTCTCCCTTTCTCATCTCCTCTTTCCCCCTCCCACTGACCTCACTAGGAAGCCACCCAAGGGCCCTTCGACTAAGTCCCACAGGTGAGACCTAGGTATTCACAAAAGAAAAAAAAAAAAAAAAGAGATGCTTATGTAAGCAAATGCTTTCTTTTTACAAATGTTTGTCACTCAAGAAAAGTCATTTATTTCTCTTTCTTTAAAAATAAAATAACATTACTCCCTCTATCTCTTCTCCTTTCCAAGTTTGTCCATTTTACAGGTTGTTTGTTTTGACTGTTATTCACTACAAACAAATGTTTGTCTGAAAGATGTTTTAACTTCCTTTGGATAAACATGCATAAAAAAGCGTGATTTTCACCTTTGTAGTGAGAAGGATCTATTCTGAACATGGTCTTAGTCATTTTTGTTTTAGGATTTTGGTTGAATTGGTTCTCTCTCTTTTCTAATTAATTAAGTAATGATACTGACACAAACTTATATTTACACTTTTTACATATTCTCTTAATTACTTGATAACAATTTAGTTGTATTATAATTTTTTGAATGCTCCAGATTGTACATATACCGTACTTGTGGATATATTTTTTCCTTCCCAGTTAAGCATATATATGGATGTAAAACGAGTTTCTGATTTGTAGCAAAATTGTGGTCTCCATCTAAAAGAAATCTTAACTAATTTTTTTTTTATTTTTCTTTTACATCAAGAAGGAGAGTACCATTCGGTGGGCTTATAGAGCTTTATCTAAAATTTTATCAATTTGAATATTCTTATTTTACCTCTTAACATGATATTTTAATTTTTTAAAAAAAGAAAAAGACACAATAAACTCAGTGAAGAAGACATATTTTTTTTATACAAAAGCTTCCATATTTCTATACAAGTCCATGATATTCTATAATTAAAAAAAAAATCTGTGAAAATGAAAATTTTAAAAAATTCAACTACAATTAACTTTCACTAACCATAGTTACATGAGCTAAACCCACGGAGCTAACTCACTGACATTTGTGATTTGTCTTTTAACTCAAGCAGCTGTACTCAATGACATTTCATCTTTTACCCAGAGAGTAGCCCTGTACGCACATCTCACTAGGGCTGCATATGTTACAATTTTTTTTATAAAGAAAAAGGGTACCTTCAAATGATTTTTCTTCTCTTCTTATTGTAAAATTACAGTTAAAGTTGTACATTTATATTATTTTTAGAAGGAAACGAAACAAACGAAAAGAACGCTCTCATCTACTATAAACAAAGTAAACATGTGCACGTCATAACGTGGAAACTGATTGCATTGCATGAACGTTACATTGGAGTCGGAGTGGAAAAACAAGTATGTGGGACAACCTTCCCCATGAAAAACAAAATCACTATCGTGAGGCACCCTGTCTTTCTTTCGTCGGTATTCAATCCATTTGTAATGTCTTCCAGTTATGCATAGTTTTATGGCATTTTCAGGACGACGAGAACCATGTTTTCTCTACTTCCTCCTTCTTCTTCTTTTTTTCCTCTTTTTTCTTTTAATTTTTTTACTTTTTATATGGTGAGCCATTTGTCAACAGTGAGTTTGTCAGGTTAATTCATGCTCCGTCTTTTGCAGGAGCAGATCGCCAGAAATCTTGTGTAATTCCCCCCAAAATTTTCTAACTTTCTCTTTTATATGTAACCAATAATAGTTTTATTAAAGGGAAACATAGCTTTGGATCAAAATCATGTGTTATTGTTGACTAATAATGGTATTTCTTGCACTTACCACAACAAATTCTTCCAATGTCATAATCTTTCACACCCAACTAGTGAAAACATAACAATAAAAAATATTGAGTTGTTTGTTGTGCTTTTTTTACAAGAAAAATATTTTTTAAAACAAAAAAAATATTTTTTAAATTATTTTTTATTATTTACATAAGATTTTAAAAAAAATAAAATCTAAAAATAATTCATTTTTTATTTTCTATAAAAAGTTAGAATGAATTGCTTCTGAAAAAAATAAAAAAAAATAAAAGAGATAAAAAGTACACTTTTTATTATCTTAAAATTATTTTTTTAAAAATTTATCCAAATGCACCTTGACAATATTTAGACTTATGTAACCTTGTTTCTCTTCAACTTATCTCTTAAAAATTCTCACTTTGGCCCCAAATAAACTCCTCTAGCTCCCGTGGTCTTTTGTACACTATTATGTAATGTTATTTTGAATATATCTCACATATTGAAAGCTTTCACATCATACTCACCATTTTTGTTTGTTTTTGTCAATATTTCAGTTATTCGATCTTTAGCTTTTATGTCAATGCAGAAACACTTATACCAAGACAAAATACTGGAAAACTTCTTTTGTAATGCTATATATATTAATATTGTCTGCCTAGCTATAACTATGATCTTATTATGTGTAGTGCAGAAATTTTGTTCTTTAATTCTTAAAAAAAAAAAGTAGTCAAGGTAACAAATATGAAATTTAATATTAGACTTTAAAATAGTACTTTAATTATAATTGTTGCTTAGTTATAAGATTTATCCGTGGGTTCCAAATTTAAGTTCATAGAGATTTGTTTGATGAAGTGTGTGATAACTCTACACATGCTAAAAATTTTCATAAAAACACGTAAAAATTGTTCTAAGATTAATCTTGATGTATTTAATCAATAACTAATTCTGTGACAAATCTCTATCCATGAAAATTTTGTAATACATTTAGCAGAATTAGGTTATATGATATGTGGCTCATGTTATAGAAGCAATTTCAAAAATGGTCTAAAATGGCATGTATCCTAACGTGTCTTAACATGTCTCGAATACTAGTATTTTGATGAATTTCTTCACATATAATTATAGATGTTGCACGTAAGTATGGAATCTAAGACTACAATGTGCTATTTCCGGTGTTCTATAAGGAAAAATATGTTCACAAGAAATCTAAGCTTGAATGAACATGAGAAATTAATGAATAAACAATAGTTATGTATACTTGATTCAGCCTTAATTGTTGACAGTACGGAAAGTGGTTTGAAAACTATAATAATTAATTTATCGTAGGAAAAAATATAGTTACACAGATAAAGTAATTATAAAAACTTCACAGACCAAGTTTTTTTTTTACTAATTTTTACTTCGAGGGAGAAAAAAAAAAGAGAGAGAGAGATAGATACTTTGAAATATATTAAATAATTTTGTGTGTGAAATTTCTGATCAAATGTTTTATATATATATATATATATATATATATATATATATATATATATATATATATATATATATGAACGCACATTATCATAATTGTAAAGAATAATATTATTGTCCCAGTATTGTAGGAAGTCTACGAAGATACTAGGCTAATATTTATGAAAAGTGTCGTATATTGTAAGAAATGAAATTATCGTGTTCCAATATTATTGGAAGTATATGGTTTTTAGCATAACATATTGATCAATTGAGATTTTTTATGTTTTTTTTGGGTTCTTCAGAAAGGTTTTTTTTGTGTGCTTGATCAATTCAATTGAGATTAAACCTGTCTTTGGAGTAAGGAAATGGGCATTGTTCTTTAGCTAAACTCCTTTTCAATACCAACCGGAACAATAACACGAGATTAAACAATACAAAAACATGAGATTCGTTAAACGACAACAATAACAACATTGCACTGAAAAATCTGGAGTGAACAAACTGAAATTAAGACACGCTAGATCCAAAATCAAACCAGACAAGACCAATAACCATGACTCTAGGACCAAAATTCAGATACTCTAATGAAAATAAAGCGATAATAAAGAACCACAAACTACAGACACACAATAGAGAACATGACTCAAGCTAGCAAGCAAAAGTAAATTAATTGTCCAAACCCCCCATTATTACATGCTTTAACAGAAAATTAAAGACATAACACACCCAAAATCCCAATCCAAATTGACTCAAAACCCTAGATCAGCCTAGAGCATCAAGTTCAAGTTCAAGTTCAAAGTCTCCTGTCCCTTGGAAGCATCCAGTGCTGCTGCCGCTGTATCTGCCTCACCTTCATTTGCACCATTTCCACTTGGTTCAGGATATTGGCGCTCCATCTGGGACAGAAAGTTTTTCGTAGGGTCCAACTGTGACAGAAGGTCCATGGTCCTATTCTCTGAAGAAGAAGAAGAAGAAGAGCCATAACCATGATTAACCCCACTAGCACCAGCACCAAATGCCCTCATGTAGGGATGGTAACGCTGGTAACCACCACCACCACCAGCATTGTTGATCGGTGCAGGTGCAATTGGAGCAAGTCTCGATGTTGGTCGCAAGTTAGCCCTTGGTGGTGGTGGCAGCACACTTGGTGGCGTTGGTGGCGATGACGGTGGCATAACCGGCTGCGGGTTTCTCCGAAGGAGATTGAAGGCGGTTCTGGCCATGTTGCTGCTCATCTGGGAGGTTTCTCTTTGGTGTTCGAACAGCGCGAGGCTTGAAGGGAAGGATCGAGAGCAATCAGAACATTTGTAGTTGGTTGGTGGAGGAAGAGGGATATTGAGTGTGCTGCTGTCACCACCAGAGCCAGAACTGCCAGTGCTGCTCTCAGTATCTGAGATTGAGCGATCTGACACCATTTCAGTGAGGAATTAGGTGAGATCTCAAATAGTTTTAGAGGTAATAGATACGATGGAAACGATGATTTAGTTACAGCTGAAGGAAGTAAGGAAGGGAGAGAGTGGGAGTGGGGTGAGAAAGCCAAGTGAAATAGGACTCATTTATAGAGGGTTTGGAATTAGGGGAGAAGGTTTGGATCTCAATTTTTTATTTTATTTTTTTATAAAAATTAAAAAATAAAAAAAGAAAGATTTTGAAATTTAGAGGAAGGTTTTTCATGTGTGCTCTATATCCTTTTTGAGAATATTACGCTTTAATTAATGACCAAAACAAGAGAAATTACTTATGGATGTTATTAATTGTGTATAAAGTTGGACTATATCTAGCAAGGCCAAACAAAAAGACACATAAGCACAAGCAGTGGCTTATCTATTTTATTACAATTACTTACACACATCAAATTATATTTATATAATTTTTATTATTTAATTACTTCACATTATTTTTTCCATACATATGTTCTTATTTTGCCACATATCTTATATGAGATTTAACTCTTCTAAATTAAGAGGTTCACTTTAAAGGTAAAAATGAAATATCTCAATCGTTAAAGAAAAAATTAACGATATGAATTTTAACAAATTCATAATTTATATCTAAAATATACATTATCTTACATCCGGAGTATGTGACAAAATTAAAGTGTAATTGTGTAAAAAAAAAGTTAGATTAATTGTAATAAGATAATGAAAACTAAGTAAATGTGAAGTGATATGTTTGTAAGTGTGTATTAGTAAATGTATTCTTCATCTCCATTATTTTGTTTGAAACTTCTAGCCATGCCATGGAGATATCTCACGGAATTATTTTTTAAAATTTCTTTGTAAAATCGTAATTAAGTTAGTTTGTCTTGTGATGTATAGTAATACCATATATAGAGCATCTATTATTTCTGTTCAAGTTCCAGCCCCACCATTGGCCATAAGTAAATAAGATTAAGCAAGGTATCGCTCCACACTTTACTGAGAATGTGAGCATTTGATTCAATGAATATAATGTTGGTTATGATTAGTTTGGTTACCACGTTATATAATTCATGTAAAGGCAGATCAATTACACTAATTATACAAACTCTTCCGTAGGAGGTATGCAGGATTCTTTTAACAAAAGGATGCAATCTAAGAAAGCTACTAAGGGTATGTTTGGGAATTGGGAGGGGAAGCAAGGAGAAGGAACCGAAAGAAATGAAGGGGAAAGGAAGGGAAGTGTGTATGGAAGGTTAAGTAATAAATCTCATTCTTTATCTGATTGTTTAAAATCTTCCAAAATGAAAACTTTAAATTCTTCTCAAAACTACATGAAAAATATTTAATTTTTCTTCCTTTATTTTTTCTTCTTTCATTTTAAAAAAATTTCAAACAAGAATTACTTAAAACATTTCCCTCCTTAATTCCCCACCCTCCCAGTCTCCCTCTCTTTTCGTCCAATTTCCTTTGTCCAAACATAAAGAGTAATCTAGTTATGAGGGATATAGGTAATCTGTAAAAAGTTGTAAATTTTACCAAAAACAAAAGATATATGGAATCTAACTCAGATGGTATATATCTATTCAAAATTAATAACTATTTCCGAGAATAGAAACATAAATAATTACCTTAACAAGCAATCGGTGGTATTGTTAGCAATGGAAGCTTGCAGCTAAAAACTTAGGTAGTTTCATTTTCTTACCAATATCCTAAAAAAATCTTGGAGGGCTTTCACCTTAATATCAGAGATGGGACTTTCTAAGGACATATAAATAAAAAGAATTTATATAACACATTTATGGATCAAAAACAGAAACAAATTGACCAGCAGTGATTGCTGGATTTTTGTGACAGTAGAATTAAATCAAAGGCGAAATGGCATTAATACCAAAAAAAAAAAAAAACCCGGAATGGAACTCTACAACACTCGTAGACCATATTTGATTATTTCTTCTAGAATGTTCCTTCTTCAAGTCTGGCCTTGGGATTGACATACCCAGTGGTAATTAGAGCACTCCCTAGTCTCTTATACATTTCGTCAACATATTCAACGGAATTAATTTACTTTTAAAATGAACGAAGACTAATTTACTTGCAGATGAATTCTTTAGTTCTTGTATAAGAAGAATTCAAAACAGAGAACCATTATGTGGGGAGGACAAAGAGAGAGATGCAATTAACTAAATATATAAAACACTTTCTTATTACACAACACATAATATTAACATAACTCCCTGATGTACAATCTTGCAACATCGATCATTCATGAGGAACCTCATAAGGCGATTAAACCATCAAGGGATACCTACGTCAACATATAGGGGAAAAGCAAGCAAACCAAACCGAAGTTCAGAAAAGGGGAAGAATTCCCTAGTTCTTTATGGTAGACTTAGTAAGCAGACACTAGACTCATACGTATTATAGACTTGTAGAAAGAGAGGCCATTATATACTCTATGCAAGTATCACAGCTTGAGAGTCACGTCCAGCCCAGTCTTGGAAGTGACTTTCATGGTGCCCCTTCTTCCAGGGAGCCACCCTACATACGGATCAGCAAGTGGTGGTTCATCACTGGCCCCAGAAGCCTCCAGAAAGCCGGCACCACAACCAAAGCCACCTGCATTTGTTCCAGCTCTCACCGGCATTTCAGCTAGCTCACGAAATAGCAAGGATTGGCATAAGCAACAGGGTTAGGACAAGGATGGGTCTTATCAGCACAAGTCTTTTTAACTCCAGACCCAGAAGGAGCACCAACACCAAATCTTTTTCCCTTCTTAATAGGCAAGAACTCGTAAAAGGTCATCACCTTGTTGAGAGGGCCAGAACTAAGGTGCAAATCCTAGTCAATTTGGGTCGGATCATTGGCCATAGGTTCAGTGTTGCTGGCATTTTTGATTGGTGGTGGTGCTATGGCCCTAACAGGACTAATAAGAGAGTGAATGCACTTTCCCTCTCGAGCTTCCCTCAGCTTTTTATCTTCTAAGACTTTCATATGCATGTTGTGCATCGCAATTCGCAGATCGCGGTGGGCATTCTGGTTCCCTTCCACGGCCTGCAGGGAGCGGAAGCTCCTGCTGCAGAGCGGACAAGTGTGGTTTCTTGGGGGACTTAGGCTCAGCCACACCCCAAGTTGTTTTTTCTTGCTTGTGGAGGATTGATTATCGGTTGAGCTCTCAGCAGAAGAAGCACTTCCCTACAGACGCAGCATTTGTGAAGGAATTCAACAAGAGTTTGAACGGAGAGAGATCAAAGGGTAAAAGTAAGAGACATGAGTGGGTTGCTTATGAGCACTACGAGCTTGAAAACAAAAAAAGGGTATTTATAGCAATTGTTTTGGAGTGACTCACTCAATGGTGTTAATGGCATAAAAGACGCCAAATTTTCACCCAGAGAGAGATATATAGAGACATGAAGCAGAAAAGAACATTGAAGAGGAGCGTTTTAGGTTTAGGGTTTGATCTTTGAAGACAAACTGCATGCAGAACTAGTGAGGAGAAAGGAGGACGCGTGGTTACTGACCTGGAAGGAAGCAATTCAATCCGGGTTGAATGGATCACTCTATTTGCACACCGCTCTTAGTACTCAAGGACTCGTAAGAATTCAAACAAGATTTGCTACGGAGTTTTAATTATGAGATGCTTAGTGTGCATGACATGGTTTCTAAATCAACTAGGACCCTACGTGTTACTCATATATGCAAAATACCAATCCTGGCTATTGTAATTAGAGGTCGATTTCAAATAAAAAGAAAAGGATGTCTAAGCATTAAATTATAGAAATTTCTGACAATCAGACCTTCAACCTTTCCCAATAGTTACTTGAGCATTGGTAGAGTATGAGTACCTACCAAAGATTGTTTTAAGAAAAGAAATGCAAGTTCAATCTCCTAGACTTATTAAAAATGTTGTTTAGTTCTTTAATATAGGAAAAAAAATCTATTCGACTATTCCCTACTTCCCTCGAATGGTAACTAAATTATGGCTAAAATTAACAGCATGTATAATCAATATCAATATGAATTAAATTCTGTCACATTTGATAAAACAGATGATTGTACCAAACAAAATACGAATCTTTGTGAGCCATGTTCCTTTATTAACTGTTGGTTATCAAAAGGAAATTTTGTAATTAAAATTTTAACTAACGTAAATATCTCAATAATATATAATAATGAAAAATATGAACTGAAAATTGTTTTCGACAAGCCCCCGGCCCCAAGAAAACTATGGGAAATGTAAGGAAGCCATGGAATAAACGAGCTCGCTAAGATAATTGTATTGTTTGATTAATTAAAACAGGAAAGTTAATTATTATCACCAACATTTTTTAGTGGCAAAAATGAAAAACAGAAAGAAAGAAAGAAAAAAACTCACAACTGGTAAGAATAAGGAGGAGTAAATGAAGGAGAAAAATGACAGAAAATCATTATTTATTATTATTGGGAGTTAAAAAAAATCGACAAATTGTAGTAATTTACAAAGGTAAAAACAGAAGTACGTACACATGTAATCAGTGAAATTTTGTAGACCTACATAAGCTGATGTCAAAAACAAAAAAAGAATTGAAAAGAAGGAAGAAATAAACGAATTTCAAATACCATGTACTCAGTTTCTTTTTTCAAACTTGTTTCTCTCTCTCACTTACTAAGACTGTTCTCTCTCTAAATGGTAAATGCATGGATAGCCATGTCCTTCACAAGGCAAACCAAGTGTTATAGCGGTTTGAGCGTTATTCATCACAGTCTCTACTATGAAAAAATGGCTGCTTCTATGCTTCAGCAACACTAGCCTTCTCATTGCGCTAATTGCCCCCAATATCAATTAGCTTCATATCTAAGCTTGCTACCCCCTGCTCATGCAAGCAGGAATTCATTTTCTATGTCTTTTTATAAACTCAATAAATAAAAAGAGAAGTAAAAGCGAGATAAATACCGATCGACTTGGACATTTCATTTTAAATTTGACACGTTGCTTTGTTCTCCTAATCTCATGCATGAACATTGATGCTGATGCAATGCAACACCACACAGAGAGAAAAAGAGAGATAGATGGCTGAGTATCGCCATTAGTATAACAACTGATAAATTATTTAATGATTCTCATAAAAATAAGTTAATAAATTTAACTAAAACTTTGTTATCAGGTGATGATATTAAGTAGTAAATGTTTTAATTATTTTTTAAAAAATATTATATGTTGGTTTTAATATAAATTGTTGAAGTAGAAAATAAGTTTAGATTAATATGAAGTTTTACATTTGATATAATCTTATAGTATGTAAAATACTAGTGTGTTAATGGCATTTTAAAAAATTTATATATGCTAAAGATCTACGTGAAATAAAAGATTAAGTAAGTGATTGGACACCAACATGAATACTTTGGATAATATTGAAAGTTTGAATTACATGTTTATAAATATACATACATGACAGATAATTAACACCTGCAAAGTGAAAAAAAGTAAATATGAGTAAAAGAAATATTATGTGATTGATGAAAATAAATGGATAATTAACCAATCAGTAACATTAAAGCAATAATTGATAATTAATTTACCTTATACTCGAATCTTTTGGAAAACTTTTTATAAACAACATTCTTCGTTGTTTGACATAAATTACCATTTTCATCCAAAATAAGAATTTTCAAACCACTCCTTGCCTTGACTCTTGAAACTGCTACATACAATTGGCCATGTGTGAAAACAGGTCTCGGTAAGAATATTCCAACATGTGACAGGGTTTGCCCTTGGCTTTTGTTAATAGTCATTGCAAAACAAACAGTTAAAGGAAATTGCCTTCTTTGAAATTTTATTGGCATTCCGGGATCTGATAGTATCAAATTCATTCGAGGAATATAAATTTTCTCACCAATTTGTTTCCCTGTTACTATTGTTGCTCCAATAACATTCTTTCCCAAGTCATCAACAATCAATCTCGTCCCGTTACAAAGACCTAATGCTTGATCAATATTTCTGAGAAGCATTACAGAACTCCTTTTTTCAGGGTGAGTCTATGATTTGGCATACCTGAACACTTTATCTCATTCAAAAATTCTGTTGTGAACCATTCTCGCTTCTATACCAACATCTTCATCATTTGCTAGAATCAACTAAGATATTCCTTAGCGTCTGTAATAGTGGAAAGAATGAATTGATTAACTTGTTCCACAACTTCAAGAGTTGGTGCAAGAATTGCTCTATCCTCAAAAAACTTAAAATCTTTCATATTTTCAATCAAATTGGGATAAGCAAAATCAACAATGCTTGCAATATGGTTGTCTGATTGCATTATCAAAAGATCATGTGGGATTTCTATTTCTGCTTCCCCATCATTGTCACTTCCTAAAATCAGATAAAAAAGATCATTCATATATAAATATTTCAAAATATTATATTTGTTAAAATAAGCACATTTTAATACGTATGGAGTTGAGTACATTAAGTAAAAGTATAAACACATAAAAAATAAAGGATACTTATGGGCAATATGGGTAAAGTTATTTTATCGGTAATAAGTCATTTGAAATAGTGACTTAAGATGAAGGAAATATTCAAGAATTCAATTTATGGGCAACGTTTAAAATATTAACGTTATTTTACAGTTATGATTGCTAAAAAAATTACTCTAAAAATTATTAACATTGATTGGTATTAAATTTGGGGGGAGTTTCAAAATTGAAAGTGTTTGTATTAATAAAAGATGAAATTTTAATAATCATTAATATTTGTTTTTTGGTGAGAGATGAATACAGGATTAATTTGCTAATTTTGATAGTTGAAAGCTTAAAACATAATTGCAAATGCTTTGTATATTATTATGGTCAACTGTAACACCAAAAAAAAAAACAGACGTAAAACACATTAATTGAGATAAAGAAAAGATATGTATTTAATGCTTATAATAATTTTTTCTTCTTCTCTTACTTCAAGCAACTTCTTAAACTCCAAGCTGAGTAAAATGAGATTAAGAATTCAAATAAAAAACTTCATTGATATATGAAGATTACAAAATATGAAAATTGATAAAATGGGTCTATTAAATTACGGATAGATTGTATTACATCAAGTATAGGTAAAAACAATAGCCACTGTTACATGAAGTAATCCTATATACACAAATGCTACTTATAGTCAAGCCAAAAAAAAAAAATACTGAAGTTACATTGATTGCGATGAAAAAAAAAAATGCTTAGACTAAGTCTTATATTCTAGTCCAGCTTCAAGCATCTTCTTCCACCTCAAGCAATTCCATATTCCAAAAGGAACTCCGAGCCCTATGAGATGTTAACAGCAAGTTGATGTTAAACATAAAAAAAAAAAGGAAACGGTACTAAATATAATTTTGTTAAGAGATGAATGAATTTAATTTACCTGTAAAAGATATCCACATCAGAAACTTGTAAAACAAAATGATATACTTCAACATATTACATTAGCAACATAATAGAGTGAGATAATAGTCTGCCAAACTTTAATTAAAATAGTAATGGTCTCATTTACTGCCAATAACCAACAGAAATACATAATTTCAAAGTTCTACCTCAAATAGGCATTCAATGTCCTACAAAATACTCAAAAAGGAAATCACATCCCTGTTCCCATACAGTAATGTCCAATCAAAATTCATACACCAAAAAGATCAAAGTGTTCTGATCAATCCTTTTCAATTTTCACTTGCTTAAACTTTGTGGTAGACATATCAAGCATTTTCATTGGCAACTCCTCACCAGAAATTCTTATCACCACATACATTCAACTCCATGCACTCAGGTTGGGAATTCAGACATGTCTCACTGTCACAAAACTGTGACATTAAATCCTATAAAAAATCAATCACTTAGTAGTATACAATACATATAAAAATTGAAACATGAAAGGTATACTAAACATATACCTTAGCAACACCGAGATCAACTTCGGTATGTCAAGAGTAACAATGTTAATTTCACTCGACAAACCATCATAACCTAGACATATAAAGTTTAGCCCAATAGTCGAACAACAATATTAGTAGGAGAGAAAAAAAAAAAAAAAATAATAATATATAAACTAAACCTCCTTTGGGGTCATTGCGATTCGACAACATGAATTTGGTTATGATTGCAACCATCACACACACGTCTCACACGAAAAGATGGCTCAAACCGAGAAGCGGTGTTACATTTTATCTCAACCTTAAAGAGGAATGATTTGTCAATCCGGACGGAATCCTGGAGGATACGAATTTTTTTTTATTCTCGAATATAAAAGAACAAAAATTCTAAGAAAATGGTTGATACTAATTAAGTGAATGCAAAAATTAGTGTGATAAAATTTGCAATTAATTACCTTAAGATCCAAAGATCTCAAACCTCTTCACAGGAAAGTCTCGGTCAAATAACACAAAGGTTGCACAATCAAATCATCAATCACTCTTAACTTAATCCTATACCTAACAAACATAAATTTAATGAGTCAAAAAATTAAAGAACTTACAATTAACAAAGCAAACTATAAGTCAATATTGCAGAATAGAACATACAAACCTTGGAAAGACATGTACTACATGACAATAGCAGGAATCACAGTAATACATGCCACTATCGGGAGTTATTTTGTTGCATTTGCATGCAAGATACCACCAATCACTACCCTTGATTATGTGTTTTGCGTAGCAGAACAATACAAAATCCCTCCTAAAATTATTTAAAAAATATAATATAACACATTACATATCAGATCATATGTAAAAATATCAAAATTCATATGCAAACAACCACCTAAAGAGTGTAACAAATACCTCTTTAACATCCTTCAACTGTTCAATAGACATCCTAGGGGTCAATCAGGAAATCATCCTCCAAAAATATTTGGAGATTCAGATAAATGGGACAAAGCTTGGGAAGGTTCATCTCCAAGCAAAGGCAACCTAAATGAACATAATTGGATTATAAAAAGATCATTAATTCGAATTGGAAAAAAAATACAACTAATAAATAACAAATTAACAGAAAGTAAAACCTTTTTCGAAAGTCAAGAACCTCTGGAATGTCAGGATTGAAGAGAATCCTAGTTGCATGCATTACATTTTGTAAAACAGTCTTCCCTAATAATTGAAGAATGATAGCACAAAAAATAATGTTAGAGATTGATACTACGATTATCAAGTTTTAATTAGGATCAATAAGAATAGAAATTTATAAAAAAAAACCTTTGAAAGTTTTAACTTTGGCAAATTGATAATGAGTACAGGTTGCACAACATCACCAAACAAGGAATGCGAAATCATCAACATAGGATCAACAAAGCACACTCAATTTTCACACCGAAATTATGAAATTAAGATTAATTCAACATTGTATTTGACAGGATAACAAAGGAGATAAATAGTATTTACAACATATATATTAAATCCTTACCTATCAACATCTAACTCAATCACAATCATCTTTGTTCTTTTTCCATAGTTGTCATATTCTCGTTCAGTCCCAACCGCAGACAAAGAATCCAATAACATCTGATAATTGTAAAAGGTCAATTGTAATTGAAGAAAATATACCAAATATCAATGAAAATATAAAGTGAAATGGAGATGGAAACAATACCAACTAAGATTCCCATTTAGCCATTGGAACCAAATATATCCTCTAAGATAGTAAAGGTATAAGGGGATCAATCAGAGTCTCCTCACTTTTATATTAAAAATTCAAACGATATTTGTGCTTTGTGGTTCTAATGCACCACTATTCTCACCAACTCCAAAAACTCACATACATAAACATCACCTTCATTAAGTAGACTCTTGAATTTGTACACCGAGCCTCACGAAGCATGAATCTTGCATCCCTGTTTAGTTACAAATGATAGTATCAAAATTTGTTCTTAATGTATTATAAGAAATGAAATATAAAAAACATAAATCAGTGAGAATCATACATATTCATCCATAAAAACCATTTCAATGGAGTTAGTCATTGCAGGATTGTTGAAGTTTGGAAGGAACCAGACGAACAACCCTAATTTTGATCCTCCATCTTTTTCTGATATTTTGACCAAAGGATCGATGGTAGGAGCCATTTCATAAACTTATGAGTAATATGACAAATCAAATTTGTAGGAAGGGTAAATAGTGAAAATGCACGAGAATGAAACAATCTTACCTTTGTATTTATAGCCTTCAATGGGGGTGGGAAATTAGGGATTAGGGTTTGTCTTGGTGAAATAATTACAAAAAAATACCGCATTTCAAACAGACATTAATGGATGAAAGGAAAGCAAACGAAGGAAATTCATGAAGGACACATCGTTTCACATAGAGGAGATGAACAGTTGATGAAGTGTGAAGAGAGAAGAGGTCTTCAATGAGAAAAACTAAACAACAGTGAAGAGAGAAGAGGTTTTCATTGAGATTAGCTGAACAACACCCGTGTGGAAAGATGTAGTCTTCATTGAGATAAGCTGAACAACACGCGTATTGGATTGAAGAAAAAAAGGGGTTGGGCACCTAGTCTGACTGGTAGGTTCCAGCTATTGCATTGTAAGTGTTGGAATAAAGAAAGTTCTTTTTGAGTGACTTACGGAGATAAAACAAATATTGAAAAAGTTATTGTATGGGAAACGTTTCATTTTTTTGTTGATTAGCATAGAAATAATTGTTACTTGTTATTATGAAGTTTAATAAAATATGAAAAATGAATTTATGCTTATGCTAGTTCAAAAAAATTACTTTAAAATTTATTAACATTGATTGATATTAAATTGAAGAGAGTTTTGAAATTCAGGCTGAAATGCATTAATAAAAGATGAATTTTTATTTGTTATTTATGAAGTTTAATAAAATATGAAAAATGATGCATTAATAAAAGATGAATTTTATTTGTTATTTATGAAGTTTAATAAAATATGAAAAATGAATTTATGCTTATGTTAGTTTAAAAAATTACTTTAATATTTATTATCATTGATTGATAATAAATTATGATAGAGTTTTTGAGGGTCAAACGCATTAATAAAAGATGAATTTTTATTTGTTATTTATGAAGTTCAATAAAATATGAAAAATGAATTTATGCTTATGTTAGTTTGAAAAAATTACTTTAAAATTTATTATCATTGATTGATAATAAATTTGATAGTTTCGAAATTGAGGGTCAAATGCATTTATAAAAGATGAATTTTGCATTTATAAAAGATGATTTTTTATTTGTCATTAATATTTATTATTTAATTTATATAAAATATTGCATGAGAGAATGACATTAAGTTCTTGAAGATGGTTTTGCTTTGTATATATTATAGATTTATATAAATGAGATAGTGGAAAGTATTAAAAATGATTGGGTGAGACTGAAAAAAGATATGACTAAAAGATCCTTGAAAAATTGGGCGGGAAAATATTGCATGAGAGAATGACATCTGTCTTTTTTTTTTTTTGTAGTTCTTGAAGATGGTTTTGCTTTGTATATATTATAGATTCTATTGAAGATATAGAATAGAAGAAATGAACTTCTCAATCTTATTAATCATAAGGAAATCATTTTATATAGGTGTACAAAAAATGTATTCCTAACTATTTCTAATTGTATTCCTAACTAATTGAATGTTAATTGTCCTTTCTAACTAACTAACTAACAATAACTTGAATGAATGCAATATACGTAACATTTTCCCTCAAGAAGTAAATATGCTTAATTCCCAACTTGGACATAAGATGATGAAATAAAGGAGCTTAGACTAGTTTGGTAAGGAGGCCTACTAGTTGACGTCGAAATTGTACATGTACCAATTTCAAGAATCTAGAATTCATTTTCTACTTGACGAAATGATAGTCAATATCAACATATTTTGATTGTTCATGATGAGTAGGATTTGTGGCTAAATGAATTGCTGATTGGTTGTCACAAAAAACCATAGCAGAAGAAACTGTAATGCCAAAATCCTGAAGCAATTGATGGATCCAAGTTAGCTCACTAGCTACACATGCAAGAGCTTTATATTCTGCTTCTGCTGAAGAAAATCACTGAGCTAACTCATTTGCATTATTAGACCTCCATTGTTTAATTTGTTTTCCAAATTGAGTTTGTACCAATCTAAGGAAGCTAATTATTAAAGAAGTAGCTTCTGATTTAGCTTTTATGAGATATGTCCAAACAAATCTAGTACAATCATATATACTATTGTTAAAAAATACTTTTTTCCATCATATGTTGGGTGATGGTTAGGGACCCAAATATTACAATGGATAAAATCAAATGAAAAGTCAGACAAATGATCATTGGATATAAAGGAAAGTCTACACAACTTAGCTAAAGGACAAATTGAACAATTAGAATTATGATTTATAACTGAAACTGGAATTTTATTATTTAACGTATGAAACATTTCATTTGACAAGTGACCAAGTCTAACATGCCAGATATCAAAGGAAACAGTATTTACAGAAACAGAAGATGTAGAACAATGATGTAGCATTGGATGCAACCACCTTGGAAGATGTAGAATGTGGTGTGAAGACATACAAGCCTCACACAACCTCACCTTTTCCAATAATCCTTGATTGGTTGTGATCCTGAATCGGAAAAGAAATACTATTGAATACCACAGTATAAGAAGAATGTTGTGGTAAAGCTTTAACTGGTATGAGATTAATATGAAAGGAAGGAATATAAAGGACATTATGCAACATTAACATAGGGGCTAATTAAACTGTTCGTATAGCAAAAACTGGTATATGTGTCCCATTAGGAAGAGTAACAAATGCATGCTGCAAAGATTTAGAGTTAATGAAATGAGTTGAAGAACTGGTAATATGACTAGTTGCTCTTGAATCTAAGATCCATGAACAAGTATTGGAAGGAAAAATGGATTGACTAGTGGTCAACACAATACCTGCAGAAGAGGCAAGAGGATCAAAACTCTCAATAACAGGTTGAGAACATTGTGATATCTGATATTTTCAGCAGTTGCAGTAACTACTGATACTGTTAGGTAGTCAGCTGGAAAGAATTATGAGGAGACTGAAGTTGCACAGTATCTGTGACTTGATTCACAGTAGCAGCATTTGAAATATGTTGCTTGGACTTGTGGTAATTTGGAGGATAACCATGCAACTTGTAACATTTTTCTTTGATATGCCCTAGAATTCCACAATGTGTGCATAAAGGGCGATCTTTCTTGGAAGATTTACCCCTTGTTCTTACAAAACTATTTGGAAGACTCAACCTTAACAGTAATGCAACCTGAGAACTAGTATCAGATTGATGAATCACACCAACCTCTCGTTGCTTTTCTTCTTGCACAATCAATGAAAAAAACTTTGTTGAATGAAGGAATTAGCTCCTTCAAGAGGATTTGACCTCTGATTTGAGAAAAAGAATCATTGAGTCCCGTAAAGAAGCTCATGACATAATCCATATGAGAATGCTCAATAAAAGATCGCGTCACACCACAAGAACAATTACCAATAGGACGATATTCATTCAACTCTTCCCAAATAGTTTTCAACTTAGTGAAATACTGACTCACTCTCTGAGAGAGAACCCTGGGAAATGCTCATGAGATCTTTCTTGAGCTGAAAAATTCGAGAACCATTTTTCTGCTGAAACCTTTCTCATAAATCATTCTAGATCTCAACTGCAGTGATAGAAAAGATTACACTTGTTGAAATTTTCTTGGAAACTGCATTCAACAGCCAAGAACTGACAACATTGTTATTTCTGGTCCAAGCGTTCAAGAGAAAAGGATCGTCACCATCAGGTTGCACAATTGACCCATCAACAAAGCCAATTTTGTTTTTGGCATTCAAAGCCATCTTCATTGTGTGACTCCATGAGCTGCAGTTCTCACCAGTCAATTGAGAAACAAGAAGCAACCTTTGGATTGTCTGAAGGATGAAGAAAAAACGGACTGGAATCATCAATGGCAGATACACGAGCCATGGAGTAGAACAGAGGAAGGTGGAAGAAAAAAGAAATGGAAGAAAATGAAGAATAAGAGTGAGAACACAGAATCAATTATCTCCTGATAGCATATTGAAGATACAGAATAGAAGAAATGAACTTCTCAATCTTATTCATCATCAGGAAATCATTTTATATAGGTGTACAAAAACTGGTAAACTCCAACTAACTAACTAACTGTATTCCTAACTAACTGAATGTTAACTGTCCTTTCTAACTATCTAACAATAAGTTATATGAATGCAATATGCATAACATATTCATCTTATAAAATGATTTATTATGTAAGATTATTTGATTTATTCCTTTAAGAAAGTCATGGAATAAACGAGCTCGCTAAGATAATTGTATTGTTTGATTAATTAAAACAGGAAAATTAATGATTATCACCAACATTTTTTAGCGGCAAAAAATGAAAAACAGAAAGAAAGTAAAAAAAAAAAAAAAAAACCACAACTGGTAAGAATAAGGAGGAGTAAATGAAGGAGAAAAATGACATAAAATCATTATTTATTATTATTGGGAGTTAAAAAAATGGACAAATTGTAGTAATTTACAAAGGAAAAAACAGAAGTACGTACACATGTAGCCAGTGAAATTTTGTAGACCTATATAAGCTGATGCCAAAAACTTAAAAGAAAGGAATTTCAAATACCATGTATTCAGTTTCTTTTTTCAAACTTGTTGCTCTCTCTCACTTACTAAGACTGTTCTCTCTCTAAATGGTAAATGCGTGGATAGCCACGTCCTTCACAAGGCAAACCAAGTGTTTATAGCGGTTTGAGGGTTATTCATCAGAGTCTCTACTATGAAAAATTGGCTGCTTCTATGCTTCAGCAACACTAGCCTTCTCATTGGGCCAATTGCCACCAATATCAATTAGCTTCAGATCTAAGCTAGCTACCCCCTGCTTATGCAAGCAGAAATTCATTTTCTATGTCTTTTTATAAACTCAATAAATAAAAAGAGAAGCAAAAGCGAGATAAATACCGATCGACTTGGACATTTCATTTTAAATTTGACACGTTGCTTTGTTCTCCTAATCTCATGTATGAACATTGGTGCTGATGCAATGCAACACCATATAGAGAGAAAAAGAGAGAGAGATGCCATTAGTATAAAAACTGATAAATTATTTAATGATTCTCATAAAAATAAGTTAATAAATTTAACTAAAACTTTGTTATCAGGTGATGATATTAAGTAGTAAATGTTTTAATTATTTAAAAAATATATTATATGTTGCTTTTAATATAAATTGTTGAAGTAGAAAATAAGTTTAGATTAATATAAAGTTTTATAAGTTTGGTACAATCTTATAGTGATTTTTGTAAAATATTCGTCTTATAAAATGATTTATTATGTAAGATTATTTGATTTATTCCTTTAATGGATCCTAGAATGTGTGAGCGCGAATTGTGTGTGTGTGTGTGTTTGTTCGCGTGTAGGTATAATAATCCAACATTTAAATTGACAAAACTTGCAAAAAAATTTCTACAAAAAGTTTGTATAATAAACATCACACTAATAAATTTTAATATTAATTTTAAAACATTTTATATTAAATAAAAACGTCTTTAAATTAGATTAGATTATATTATAATATATTTTTTAAAATGTCAAAAATATCATTTTGGTCACGTTCTTATTTTTATTCATAATTTATAAAATTTGATATGGAAATATAGTAATTAAATATAATAATTAATTAAGTTCATATAAAAATTATAATTTAGTTAAAAAATTTATTAATATTTAAAGAAATTAATATATATATATATATCATTTAAAGCTTACATGAATTTTTTTGTAATATTATTTTTTTTGGTAAATATTTTTTATAATATTATTTTTTATATAATTTTATAATATTATTTATAAATCAAAGTTTGCCTCTATACACAAACTAATCCATTTATTGTAAAGGAAATTTATATGCTTGTGGATTTTGTACATTAACTAATTCCTACAAGGAGAAAATTTATAATAAAATAATATAAGTAATGCAATTTACAATTAACAATTATTAACATTTTTTATTTGCAATTAACAATTTAACATTAGCAATATACAAACCCAGCCGATGCCAATGTAGCGAATGGACGGCCAAGTTCAGCTAAGAGTAATGAGAAATGTGTTATCTTTCAACTCTTATATTCTTGTCACAAATAATGCATATTTTTTATATTTTTTTTACTATTCATCATACATATTTTTTTTATTCACTTTCTCTCACTTAATTAATATTTAAAAAAAAGTATTAATAATTTTTACATCTCTAAAAAAGTGTAGATGATCATTTTTTTTATTCTTTCCATGTGCGATAATGTTTTCCTTTTTATTTGTTTTTTATTAATAATATATTCTCTTAAACACTTATTTTAATATTTATTTTATTATTAGTCTATTTTATACATTTAAAATATTATTAAAAAATAAATACTAACAACACTTATTTTTAAACTAATAACAAAATAAATAGTGAAAGAAATATTTAAAAGCATATATTGTTAGTATTTATCTTTTCATAAATATATCAAATATTTTTTTGTAAGATATCAATTATTTTTTTAACAACTTAAATATATCAATTATTTACTTTACAATTTATAATATATTATAAATAATAAATTAAATATAAATAAATGTGAACGGTGAAGTATTCGCATGTACCTGATGTTGCCCCCATATGTCAATTTCATTACAAGTAAAATAAATTAGGAAGTCTTTCTTTCACTCAATATAAATGTTTGTTTCTCCCTTTAAACGCTGATTCGGTGATTCCACAGTGGTTGCAATGCCCATGCCCCGTTTTGTCAAGTTGCTTAGCATTTTTCTTTTAGGCTCTCCATTGTAAAAATAAAAAATGTTTTTTTCTTCGTCTATCCATCGATTATGAGTAAAATCTAGAGTAAATTGTATTTAATCCTGAAAAATATAACTTGTTATAAATGTTTATAAATTTGATTCCTTAAAATTCAAATCCTTAATATTTTAATACTTTCGTCAATCTTAGTCCACACATCATTTACCGAGAAATTATTGTATATTTGTAAAACACCACGCAGAATTATGTTTACATCACTTATATTTCAATATTTCAGTATTTATTAGTTATGAGTTTTATTATTAACTTATATATTTTTTATTTTTTATTTAAAAAAAGTAAAAACTAAGGTTAGGATAATAAATATACAAATTAGTGATGGGTTAATGAATGGTAAAATATTAAGATTTAAATGATGTGAGTACAATTTTATGTGACATTTAAAGAACATGCAATAATTTCTCTCATTTACGTTTATTATTATGATGAATGGATTAAAATATAAATTTAATTTAAATGTATTATTATGTAAAACTTTTACAATCATTTAATCATACATTATCACATTATAAAAAATATTTAACTCTCACAATAATTACTTCAAAAGTTATATATGTAGTGATATATAATTAGTTGGTGGTATAAAAAAATTTACATTAATAATAAATCAAAATTAAACTCTTAAAATATTGAGAATTTAAACTTTGAGAGATTAAATTTATAAAATTTATCTATAAGAAGCTAAATTGATAATAATGTATTTTTCAAAGAGTGAAATAGAATTTCACTCTAATATTTACATAATTAAATAAGAATTTAATTTAAATACACTATTTATCATTCAATCATGTATTATTACATTATAAAAAATATTTAACTCTTATAATAATTATTTAAAAAATTATATTGTCTCCGTCCATTAATAACTATCTTTTAAAAAAAATTATTTGTTCTAAATTATTTATCATTTAAGAATATTAAAAAAGTATTAAATTTTTTTAATTTTTCCTCCATAATAAAGAAAAATATTATTAAGAGAAATAATATTTTGGTTACATTCTATTATATTTTCTTATATTTAGAGTTATTTAATTTTATCTTTAATTTTTGTGTAAAAATTTTAATAGATAATTATAAAGGGACGAAAAGAATATATATAATAATTTATAATTAATTGATAGTATAAAAAATATTATAATTATAGTTTATTAAAATTAAATCTAATAAATATTGATCCTCATCTCAAATTCTCAATGTAAAAGTAGAACAAATACAATAATGATATTTATAAAAAAAAAATCTTACAAATTAACCTCGTAAACATTTCGTCACAACTATCCACTTTTTCCTTTCTCTTTCATCTTTTTACCACATTAATGGCTCTCTTTTTTTGTACGAGTGTCACAAATTTTTTTGTGTAATAATCATTTTCGAAACAAATATTAGACCAAGTAAAATGAAGAGGGTGCATGACGTGGGTTACTTTCTCACATTGATATATGAAAAATTGAAAATGTCAAATATAGTCTCTAATAATCTCTGTTTTAAAAAATTGATATTATACTTCATTGAGTCCACATTTAAGATAAAAAGATGAAAAGTCAAGCATTTATTATTATTATTATACATGAAAAGGTAAGCGTTTTAATTTTTTTTACATGAAAAGGTCAGCGTTTTAATTATAATGAGTTCCTCACTTTTTCAAATAAAGCGCCTTTTTCTTCTTTCTTTTTTCCCCTGAAATAAGCGCTTGATTCTTACTGGTCGAGCCTCGGCACACAAGCATACGCTATTTGGCATCCCTATCTTTTTTGGTACATTTCTCTTTTTTCTTTCTCCTCATCGTTTAAAAAAAAATATTTTTATATTTTTTTAAATATAAGTATTATATATATATTTTTTAAAAATATATTATTAAGTAAAAATATGATAAAAAAATAAAAATAATAAATAATATTAAATAAAATATAAAAAAATATATATATACTTATTTGTGATAAAAATATCGAAATTATTTTTATTTTTATCCGATTTACTTTTGTTGTTTTTGGTTAACTCCATTTTAGGGGACAAATACCACCGATTCCTGTTTCCTGAGATAGGTGATAGCTAATATAGGAAAATGGCTTTTCGTTTTGGACTTTGGTCTAGGTGTAATGAGGTTGACTAGTGCTAACCAGAACAAGAAAACAGCAAATATCTAATGGGCTTAAGGAAATGCCAATTCAGGCCCCTTTCAGGAACTAGCCCAAACACTGATTTTGCCTTCTCTTTTGATCTTTTCCATGATCAAAGAAAATAAATGTTTTCTTTTTTAGAGTAAATTGATTTCTTTATCTTTCAAAAATTAGATATATACTAATGGGTCTTGTTAACATATGCTTTTAAGGAATTAAAAATAAAAAATTTAGTACTTTGAAAATTTAAAATAATATTTAATATTTTTTAAATAATTTAAATGAGTAATAAATATTGTTTTGATTTCTTAATCTATGTCTTAAGAGAACACATTAACAAAAATATAATTTAATATAATCAATTGATATAAAAATTTAAAAAATATAAATCCAATCTTTTTATGGCCAAAACATTAATTTATTCTATTTTAAAATAAAGTCAAAGATAAAAAAATAAAATAAAATTTATACAATTTTCGTATTTATAACTATACACAACATAAGTAACCTCATCTAAGTTTAACGAATAATGCTACCACACAGCTCTTAGCATTCACAAATATGCACATTGGCCCAAGTGGCTTTATCTAAATTCAGGCCACCCTAATATGGTTATGATCACAAATCACAATAGTTGTAAAGATAGCATTATTAAAGTTTAAATTTTGTAACAAAAAAAATAGTGTAAATTTTGTAACAAAAAAAAGTTTAAATTTTGAAAAATCTAGTGGGCTTTGTGAACTCAGACGATCATACCAAAGATGCATGGGCTTATGCATAATTATGTGTGTATTCTTTATTTACTTGTTCAAATGCACGTCAGGCAAAACATCTGCCAGATATTATTAGTATTTACCTGTTACAATTTACCAATTGTTATTGATTTGATCATATGTGGAAATAAATTTCCATGATAGAAATATCCATGGCAATTGATTAACATCTTTCTACCCTCAGCATCTTTAACTTAAGAGGAACAAAAACATAACACTATCATTAACTTCTTCCAACCCTTCACTTCTTTAACTTAGAGGAACAAAAACAAAACACTGACTTACTTTAACAACTTCCAATCCTCCACTTCTTTTAACTTAAGAGAGGAATAAAAACAAAACCCTTACAAGAGTAATTGAAGGCCGGGGTGTCATTGAGCTACTAAAACAAGATGAAGATGATTAGAAGTTTACATTGAAGAGACCTTGATGTAGAATTGAACGAGAAAATAAATAAAGAATTTTCGAGATTTTAAAAGTACATAGTGTCAAGAGATTTAGTCGTAAAGTAAAAATATAATGCAATCAATAATCATTCGTTTTCTAAAATGCATAAAAGAAGTATTTATAACATTCAAACAAAACAAATCAAATGTAAATCAAACACAAATAATTAAAGATAAAATTTGAGATTTAATAAAATACCACTAAAATCTTAATTATAAAATAGATAAGATCATTTAACTAGCAAAATAGATTTCCTAATTAAAATAACAGAAAATTTATAATAATAAAAATCATAATTATCATAATATTATCTGATCATTCCTACATTGATTTGTTGGCTAATAACTAACTTAGCCCATCCTTAAATCACGTTGGATGCTTAATGTCATATCTGGATGCAGGGAAGTCTGCTAAGAACAGAGTGCTCTGGCTTATGCTCACATTCAGTGTCAAGATGAACAAAGGCTCGCTCAACTTCAGGGAGTTCTTCGATCTTTATCTGCAAAGATTCTCCAATTGCATGGGCTTCTTTCAGCGGCAGATCCTCCGGTAGTTCAATGTCCACCTGTTTTAAGCCACATGTCCAATGTGGATATGAACATTAAATTAGTTTGGATAAATAAATTTCTTTATGTGCTTGTAGTACCGATAAAAACTTAATATGTATACTATTTTTTACAATTTATCATTCATCCTCTTTTTTAATGTTTTCATTGATGAAACGTAGAAAAATAGTTCAAATGTTATGTTTTTATTATAGAAAAGCGCTATAAGCACTCTAAAAACTTCTAAGTTTTGTCCAATTAGTTTATCTCGAATTCCCTTTGTATTTGAATGCATAGGTTCCTTTTGAACAGAAGAATAAGATCCAAGATCCACATTTGAGAGAAATTTTAGCTCGAGAGCTTGAATCTTAAAACAAGAAATCAAGGCCAAGGGACTTGAACAAGTTTTTTTAAAAGAGGACATGTAATCAACTTACCTCAACAAAGTATAGAACTCCAAAAGTGTAAGCACGGACTGTGTCAATATGTTTGATTTGAGGATGGTATCTTAAAACAAGGTATGTCAGTTTCTGCAGGACTTCAGTTGGAGCTGATCGTCCAACCAGTGAAACTACACCAAGAGGTAACCACCATTTAAATAGAGTACATACTCCATAAATCAGATGAAGTATTAAGCATTAAAAGGAACAACCAAGACATACTTCAACCTCCAGGTACAAATTTTATGCCAAGATATTTAGAGCTGAGAATTTTTCTAATATAAAAAAAATATAAAAATTCTTTAGCTAGCGATTCTTCTTTTCTATGAGAATGGATGTTTTTCTGATACAATAATTGAACAATATATAAGAAATAAAATAAGAAAAAGAGCAGAAAAAAAGCGATACCATTTACTAGCACACAAATCTTAGCTTCAATTAAATGTGTGTGTGTATGGAGAAAGATAGAGAGAGAGAAAACCTGCATTTTCAAGCACTGTTTTAGACCAATTTGAAATTGTGTATAATGCAAGCAAAATAGCACCAATGGGGTCAATCCACCAACTAAATTCATCAGCAAGTACAGCAGCAACCAAACCAACTACGTTGGTTATCACATCAAAATAGTGATCCTGGTAATCATCATCACAAAAAGTAATGAAACTCCAAAACCTAACATTTCCAAAGATGATCATGTCAGTGCATAGACTTTAATAAGCTGTAAACGGAAAACATTCTACCTCTGCATAGGCACGAACTATTTTGTTTCCTGAGCTTCTACAATAAAACCAGAGCAAAAGCTTTACTCCAGTGGCAGTCAGCATGATTATATACAACCAAAACAATTGATCTGAAGTCATCTTCAGAGATGGTTTTCCATTGATCAATTGCTCAACAGCCTCAACCAGCACTTGAAAACCTTTATAAAAATGTTAAAAGAAAAGTGTCATTGTTGTAATTATCGTGGGAATGGATCCTCTCATATAAAATTTTCACATGACAAGGTCATGTGCAAGAGAGATTGACACAAAGACCTTTGCACATGATCCCACAAATTTTAAAAAGGTCCTACTATTTAAGTCTCTATTTATTTCTTTCTTCACATGACTTTGTTATGTAAAAATTTCTTAAGAGAAGATTTATTCTCAATTATCGTATATAATTTTGACTAGTTTAAGAATGTTAGACACAGCTAAGTTACAATGGATTAATAACAGAACCAATCTGAACTACACTAGGGCATTAAGCCATTAACTGTGCAATTATGATTCATGTATTTGTTGTAAATCATTTCAACCTAGTCTTGTCCCCATTCTTGGAACATTTTTTAATAAAAGTTAATTTTAGATAAGACACATGATTTCTATGAAATTAACAGCCACATCTAGATTTATATATTGCTTGCTCTAAATCACAATTGTACCAGTTCTTATGACTGCTATCCAAATTAATTTTTTTCCGATAAATGTACATAACCGTACCCATGCGAATACATATGACAATATGAGTACCGGTACTCGTATCCGTATGAGTGAATCATAGCTTGAGACACACACATAACATACCCAAAGTAGCCATGATAGCAGCAAAGATGATAATGCCCACCGGTTGCATTCTCAATTTTCCAATGGGATACTTATAAATATTTGTGCGCTTCATGGAGAGGTGGGTAAACCAAAGTACACCACCAGCCATCAGATCTAGCAGAGAATCTAGAGTTGATGCAGCAATAGCTATGGATCCACTCTTAACTGTTGCAAATACCTGTAAGGTGTGATTCATGATCAAAGTAGAGCAAAAATACAAAGAAATGAAAACACAGAATGCTGACTACTTCACGAACTTGAATGCAAATAAATATATATCCTCACACATAAGCCCAGCCCCAATATTAATATAAACTTCAAGACACACATTCTTTTTTGCTTTCCTCTTTTCTCTATGTTCTTTCATTTATTTCCCTTGGTTGCAAAGCCGGGTCTTCAGCAAATAAATTGGCAAACAGAAGCATCAAATGACTAGTGAACATGTAAATAGAGTTTAATATTATAGTTCTATTAAAAAGGAGAAAAGCAGTAGTGCAGTACCTTAAAAGCAAGCAAAAGAATGTTTGCCCAATTAGATATTTTCATCGCCCTCTCAGATTGCACTTGTTCTGCATGCACTAACTCATCCTCAGTGACATGTGATGATTCAATACAATCAATCTCCTCGAAAGACCTTAGGGTGGCAAATTGCCTTTCATAATACTCTTTCTCCCCTAGCACATGAAGAAGGAAAACGAAATTTGAGGATGATGACCAGAAGTTCATATATTCCTCGGTGTCAAGAGACTCCATGTTAAAAATAGAATTATATTTCATACTAATTCAATAATGAAAAACGTATTTTAAAGTGTTTATTGGCGGAATATTTATAACACTTAAACAAAATAAATCATTTGAATAAAATATTATTAAAATTAAAATCCTAATAACTAAAATCTTAAAATAGATAAAAAATTTAATTGACAAAATAAAATTTCAAATTAAAATAATATTAAACAAAATCTAAAATAAAATCCTAATAATAAAAATTATAATTATCTTAATCTGCATCTATGGCACAACCTGAAGCATGAAACAGAACCAATTGTAATACATTTTGTCGAATGGTAAGATGCAAGAATGCATTCATATATAAAGTAAAACAAACTGAAACAAACAGCAGATGAAAAAGGACTTCGCCAACTATGTTTTCATAGAGGAATTGGGATCAACGATGGTATAATTGTTGGTCATAGATTTCTGTTTTTTTATAGATTCTCCACCTAACATGTCCTTAATCAACTAGTTAAATAAGTGCATTCAATCTTTCAATATGTAATATATCTATATATATATATGAGCTTAGATATTCTTAAATGTTGATTTGACCATATTGATAGAAAACCATTCTGCATCGATAAATGCTCAATAATACTCATGCAATTGCATATGGATGATAAGCCCAGCCCACCAACAGAAGCAAATTATGGCACAATGTATGTGCCAACTCAAACCAACCAAATCATAACCACACCCGCTGTCAACCATATATTCAGTTAACCCTTATTAGTGAACTGAGTTTTGGTTTTACTTGGTTCAGATAGGTTGTCTCAGATCTGCAGATCTTGCTTATTAACCACTTGGGCTGAGGCTTTCATCCTGACTTTACCTTCTCTACATGAGTGTCGTCTGTGCAAAAACTAGTGTATTACCATTACCACACACACGGTGGCTATTGGTTAGTTAGAGAATTAGTTCAGTTAGTGATTAGTTAGATGCATATGTTTTGTTCTATCACTATTTTACCACTAAGTAAATTTCAGTTTCCCTGTAACAAAAAAACAAAAAAAATTCAGCTTCCCTCACATCTTTACTCTCTCAACACTTTCTTGTCCCTGGCCATGTTTCTCAACAAAGTGGGATCGTGGTATAATAGCCAGGGATGACCTGATAAGATGTGAGTTACGTACATCCCTGGGAATAATATCTTGAAAGATTTCTTCTCTATACTCACCTAACTGAAAGGAATCACAACATTAGTCAAGTTTTCAATGTGAAGGACCTAGTTTTTACACAGGCAAGCACCTTGAGCTTCCACCCTTGCTTTCAGATGATTCTGTATGTTGTCAGCCTCATCATGCACCTTTTCCTAAACTCCTGTCTCTTGTTCCAACAGTACAAGAGACTGATATTGTGCTCAATGACCTTTTGTTGACCCGTAACATGATCCTCACAAGCACTGTATTGTCCAATGGAAGGAGCAACTTCACTTGGATGCTACTTGGATCACTAAGCTGGAGTTTCTTCGATTTCATCTTGACCTTTTCTTTTTTGGTACATCGCTTTCATCTTGACCTTTATTATTAGTATTAGTGCCCTCACTCTCCAGGGAGTTTTTCTTGATTGAAGGGAAATGATAGAGATCCTAGTAAGGAATGGAAGAAGTATTTAGGGACCACACACTCATTCATTCAAGATTCATGCCACATTATTTCGGTAAAAAATTCTGACTTTTTAGCATTTTTTATTTTTCTTTTGGGTAGACCGTAGATGTACAAGTCTTGTTTTAGGCTATAATTAAGGCTTGATTTATTGATATTGCCCTATTTATATTTCCCGTTGTTGTTTTCTGAGCTTCGTAAATAAGGCCCTCGCTTGCTATAGACTTTAAGTCAATTTTCATATTGAGTAAAATTACTAGTATCTGTCTCCCTTTTGCTACTTCTATCTCTTCCTTTCCTCTCTAATTATACACCAGAATTTCTCCATGGTACTAGAAAATCACGCCCTACCTATTCTACTCTCCTTATACTCTGGCTAAACAACTATATTAGCCCTTGTAGTTTGCTTTGGGTTTCAATTTTGATCCTGAATTTCTAATTTTGTAAATTCGGTCCTTATATTTTCTTAAAAAATGCAAATGCAATGTAACCCCATTACTGAAGGCCATTGCACACATTAGATATTAGATAAGAATGGCACTCTTATTAATAATTTTTATGTTAATTTGATAATGTTATGCACAGTCCCCCCATATGCATATTTGATTTGTCGTCAATTGAGATGTTTAAGGTTTCAAACCCAAAGAAACAGGACATATATGCAACATGTGCTTCTTACATGCTGAAAAGATTTAACTGGTGAGCGGATTCTAGTGATACGGTTGTGAGGTGCTCATTTTGTACTGCAAAAGAATTGCTTATAAATATGTCACACTAACAAATTTCAAAAGGTGGTTGGCGGAATTAGATAAGAAAAAATCATAACTAAGGCAGACTATCTCAAAAGAAATAAAAATAATAAAATATATTATCGATGTCTTTAAAATTTTGAGCAGGAGGTGGGACAGCAGTCTCACATCGCTTACATGAGGTGCACTCAAAGAGACTAAATTGTACCTTGTTAAAGATTATAAAGACTAATTGAAAATTTCAATAATCAAATTAAAACATTTGTTTAAAATATAGGGACTAAAATACTAAATTAGCCAGATTAAAATATCATCATTATAATAATCTAAATCTATACTTTGTGTATAACAGAAAAATAAAATCTATACCTTTTTTTTTTTTGCTGAGTAAATAAATCTATACTTTGTTTCAACTAACCAAACTCCAAAATTTGCCACTTCCGTCTATAACAGGGTTTAACAGATTAACTCACTTTGTTAATGCTTACAGAAACACTATCTGTACTTAATTAGCACACTGATTGTGCAAAAATATCTTATGGAAGAAAATAATCAAGAATAAACTATATGTAGACTCAGAGAATGCAATAACAAAGTGTAGCAACTTCAAAATTGCATGTACAAGAAAAACTCGAGTACCTTTCGTTAAGCCAGTAACCTTTGAGAAGTCAATGTGAAAAGAGAGGTCAGGATCAAGACCACACAGAACCTTATCAGGCAATTTGGAAAGAAAATCACATTTGAGACTAGTGACTGAGCTGCGCTCACCATTAGCCGAAAAAAATGGTGTTTTTAAATTATCCAAACCACCTTCCATTCACCGTGCAAGAAGTGCAACCCAGAGACTCAGATGAAAAAATAAAAGAAGCAAAAGCCACCAAATTCCAATGCCAAAACAACAACCCCACTAAACCAACTAAAGAAGTGCTTGTTTTTATATGCATAAAATATGTTTTATGACATTTTTTTATTCCATGAAACTCCAATTATATATGTAACATAATGTTTTCGTTTGTCACAAGAAATTGAAAAGAGGGATTTGGATATGTTTGGTAAGGAAGCTTCGAGCCTTCAAGCCTTGACGGGTTCCTGCTATTTGCAGTGCTATGGTTAAGCCCCACAGCCTTGACTGTGTCAGTGTCTGTAGTGAGACGTTCCTTACCTTTGGGCTCACGAGTGCAAGCAAAGCAACCAGGCGCCACTTGAGCTTGGACAAATTATGGGCATTGGGAAAAGGGTTATTCCTGGTGGTGGACCATGATTCCATTAGAGTACAAACAAAAAAATCATTCACACCCCTTCAGCTTTTTCAAAACTTCAAGTCCAAATTCCCATTAGTGTTTGTTAACAGTAACGCCTCCCCTCAACAAAGTAAAATTGTTTGGTAGCTATAATATGTTGAGCCTTCATACTAACAGCTTGATCTTTGACAAGAATATAGATAAGATAATTAGAGAAAAGATGAAATGAAACTAACAGTGGCGGTAGTAAGAGTCAGAGTCGTTCTCATTTCTCAAGCACTTCATGAAAAGACCAACTTAGACCCATTGATCAGCAAAACCCACATATCAGTGGCGACTCCATCAAATTGAAGTCCGTTGACATGACAATGCATGCAGCAACAACATCCGCAAACACAGATAATGTTTTCAACAATGAGTTCGGGAAAAAATAAATGTACCATTGTTCGAAATTTGCTCTGAAGTTTTAATATTATCAAATGAAGGACGATGATGAAGAAAGCCTACGATGTAAGCTTTCATAAATTACCATTTAATTATACTAGAACTTATAATTCCTCAAGTAAATCGAGATGAAATTTGTTGGATTTTTTCCATGGTATCGGGCATGATTTGGGCTTGAATAAAGTGTTTTGTCATCGTGGCATTAGCTTGGAATAAGAGTTGGCATGATTGGAAGTATCAAACCCAAAACACTTCGATTAAAACATTTAGACCCAAAAATTAGTTTATTGGAAAAATTGAGATGAAATTTATTGGATTCTTTGCATGGCATTAGACATGATTTGGGCTTGGATAGAATATTGTCATGTTGGCATTGGTCTTGGAGAAGAAATTGACATGATTGGAAGTATAGAGTCTAAAATATTTGGATTGAAACATTTAGACTCAGAAGCTAGTTTATTGATAAAATCAAGATAAAATTTGTTGGATTTTTTGCATGGCATTGGACATGATTTGGGCTTGGATAGTGTTTTGTCATGTTGGCGTTGATCGTAGAGAAGGAGTTGGCATGATTGGAAGTATGAAGTCCAAAATACTTAGATTAAAACATCTAGACTTAGAAGCTAGTTTATTGAGAAAATCAAGATGAAATTTGTTGGATTTTTTGCATGACTTTGGACATGATTTGGGCTTGGATAGAGTGTTTTATCATGTTGACATTGAGCTTGGAGAAAGAGTTGACATGATTGGAAGTATCGAACCCAAAACATTTGGATTAAGAAACATTTAGACCCAAAAATTAGTTTATTGGGAAAATTGAGAATAAATTTATTGGATTTTTTGCATGGCATTGAACATGAGTTGGGCTTAGATAAAGTGTTTTGTCATGTTGGTATTGCTCTTGGAGAAGGAGTTGACATGATTCGAAGTATGGAGTCCAAAATACTTGGATTTAAACATTTAGACCCAAAAGCTAGTTTATTAAGAAAATCATGATGAAATTTGTTGGATTTTTTCCATGGCATTGGACATGACTTGGGCTTGATAGAGTGCTTTGTCATGTTGGTGTTGGTCTTGGAGAAGGAGTTGGCATGATTGAATGTATGAAGTCCAAAATACTTAGATTGAAACATTTAGACCCAGAAGGCTTTGGACATGATTTGGGCTTGGATAAAGTGTTTTATCATGTTGGCTTCAAGCTTGGAGAAAGAGTTGGCATTATTGAAAGTATGGAGCCCAAAACACTTGGATTGGAACATTTAGACCTAAAAGCTAGGCTTTTTTGCATGGATTGGAGAAAGATGAAATTTGTTGGATTTTTTGCATGGTATTGGACATGATTTGAACTTGATAGAGTGTTTTGTCATGTTGGCGTTGGTCTTGGAGAAGGAGTTGGCATGATTGAAAGTATGAAGTCCAAAATACTTAGATTGAAAAATTTGGACCCAGAAGGCTTTGGACATGATTTGGGCTTGGATAGAGTGTTTTATCATGTTGGCATCGGGCTTGGAGAAAGAGTTGGCATTATTAAAAGTATGGAGCCCAAAACACTTGGATTGGAATATTTAGACCTAAAAGCTAGGCTATTGAGTCTTGGTCCACCAAACTTTATAAACCATTGTTCTTCCTCTCAACTTTCCAATGTGGGACTTCTCCACTTCATATTAGACATCACATGTGTACTTTATAACAAAATTTTAGAGATACATATACCTCTTAAAGACATTCTTATGATCTAATATAAGGTGTACACAACTTCTTCCATAATAGGATCTTCCTCTTAGCCCCTCCTACCATAAAAATTATATTCCACAGTTTATGTGGACAAGCATTGCAACAATGTTACTAATATAAACAACTTCAATTACATATGCATTTATTGGTCAACAACGTTGTGAGCCAATATTTATCCATGAAAACTATATAGAATAGAATTTGCATAATAGGAAGGGAAGATCGTGTTCTTGAAGTACACAAGTTGTGAACATCTTGTTTTCAGGCTTCGAGAGTAATCAATCATAAGAATGCCCTTAAGATATATATATCCCTAAATTTCATATTGATTTGCATAAGGTGTTTTAAATTATAGTATAATAGCATGATGATTTATGAAAGCTTACATGTGGTATCAAAACCGATGGTTCAATCGATTAGGCTGACGATGGTTAGTGTTCAAATTTATGCCTAACCAGTGTCGTGGAGCGTTGGCCAAGACATGGATTAAGGCTTGGGTGATAATCCTGTAAATATTCAAAAAGGCTTCCACTAGAGAGGGAGAATGTTTGACATTTAAATGTGAGTGATCAAGTCTCATAATAATAAGGAATGGACTAAATGAAGATTATATAAGTAGAAAAGCCCATAAACTTAATACCTTAAAGTTGAGTCCAAATTTAATGTCAAGCCCACTAAGTAACCATGTGTGTGAACACCCAATTTTGTCCTGGACAAAAAATTTTTTTTTTTTAAATTAAAAAAAAAATTAAAATTATTATTATCATTATTAAAAATTAAAAAAAAATAATTAATTAAATAAATAATAATAATAATAATAATAATATAGAAAATAATAAATTTAGAAAACATAATGAAAAACAAAAAAAAAAAGGGGAGAGAGGGGTTTGGGCTGGATCAGCCCAGGATCCGTTAAACCTGGGTTCACCCACGGCCCGCACCCGTAACCCGGATTCCCTTTCCCATTTTCGTATACCCTAAGCAGCCTCCTCCCCCTTCTCTTCCAAGCCCTAGCTCTCCCTCTCCCTCTCCCTAGCCGCACTTCACAGGGCTCCAAGCTCTGCTACCACCACTGCTACACGCGACCAAGCTGTGCAGCCTCCATCGCGAGCTTCAAGGAACCATGGCAGCGGCACTAAACGACCCCAGCGTAGAGACCTGGATTCACTCTCATCAGCAGATCATTGAGCCCCTTCTGACAGAGCTCACGGCGCGAGGATACCATTTTGGGGTAAGATTTTGCGTGGAGCAGAGGAAGAGCATGCAAAAATGGAAGTTGTGAGGGGAGTTCAAGATTGCAGGAGTCAGAGGGTGGAGTTTGCGTGGAAGAAAGGAAAGAAATACAAAAATGGAAGGTTTGAAAGGACAGACGCTCTGAAGCACAGGCAACCGTCATTTTCCTCACCCAACCAGCCACCATAAATATGAAGGATGAAGACAAGAAAGGGGTTCGGGTTCTCTTTTCCATTTTGTGATTTTTTTTTTCTGAGAATTCAGTTGGAGAAAAGGGTTCCCTGAGAGAAATTTGAGAGGAGTTTCTGTAATTTCTTGAGAGCATTAGAAAATTTGAAAAAAAAATTGAGAGATCGAAAGATAAAAAAAAAGGGGTCAGGCTCATTGCTGTACTCAACAATTTGGAAAGATTCTCATTCGGTAAATTTCACTTTTTTTTTTTCTCGCCATGGCTGTAACAAGAATAGGGAATGAATGGGAATTATCATGTTATATTCTTGGTACAATTTGATATTCTGATTGGAGTTTGGCATGTTGGCTCAGTTCGTCTATGATATTGTTTAATTTTTTTTATGTTACACACACTGCTTGTTTGATGAATTGACCATTTGATACTGTGTGTCGAATTCCCCTGTATTTCTGTGAATTTTGTGTTCTTGTTAAACCAGCTTTTCTTTGTCTGATCTGAGTTGTTGGGTTCATCTTGTGGTTAGTTATTTGGTTGTTTAGTCTGATTTGCAGGATGTTCGAAGTTGATATTTGATGTGCATAAATTATTTTTTCCTATGATGCTGGTTCTGTTTGTACCCAAGTTATATGATCAAAATGCTTGGATGGTTTGTGATAAATTGATGGTTGCTATTGAGGGGGGTTTGGGGTTCTTCTTGCTACTGTGGCCTATTCAAAGGTGTGGTTATCCATGTGCAATGTGTGTAATTTCTGATCCCTTCTGGTGTTTAAGTTGAATCCTTATATCAGCATATCTTATAGTTCTTAGCATTTGTGGCTTGTCTCCATTTGCCATGACAGTTGGCTGACTCTTGGAGTTTGAGATTTTTTACTTGATCTGATTTTTGTAATACTTGCGTTTTGGTCATTCATAGCATTTTTTATGCCAGAATCGAAATCACGTAACCTTATTAGGTGTGCTGGATGAGTGGACTTGTTTGCTTCCGTAATAAAGCCTTAATTGTTAGCTTGGTATTTTGTTCGTTCATGGAATATACATGTATGTATCTTGTGTTAAGTTTAAATGAGTGAATGTGATGTTGGTAGCAAGCTGTTGGCTAAACATCGTGTTGTTGTTCCTATTGTTGGTTTACTAAATTTGCTTTTGATACAAAGTCTTCTAAATGGAGAGTTGATTGCTTGTTTTAAATGTTGAAATGTAGTTGTATTTTTGCTTTTAGAAGCTGCGGTGCTGAGATGTGTACAAATCAGGATATTGGGAGTAAATTGTGTACTAACCAATCATGACAAAGTGTGGGTGCAGGATCTAATTCATTAGTAAAAGGGAACAACGAAATAGTGGAATCATATGCAATAATCCTAGTCTTTTTTTTTTTCTTCACTTTGAATCGAGGCTTTAATTTTCTGTGTGGAGACATTTCTACAAGTCCTTTTGATCATCCCACATTAGTCTACAAGTCGTGCTTTGATACATATATATATATATATATGGGCTTTGAGACAAAAATTTGGTGCTTAACGTAGTTTTTTTTATGGGCTTTGAAAAAAAAAAAGGGGGTTTTTTTAAAAAAATAGAAAGGTGAATAAATAAAAAAATTTAAATTAAATTAAAAAAAATAAGATAAAATAAAATAAAATAAAAAAATTGAACTTTGTATGAAGAAAATAAGACAAGAATAGTTGAGCTGTGACAGCTTGCTAATCTTATTTTTAGAATCATCTAAATTGTGACAGTTTGGTGATTCACTTCTCTAAAAGTTTTTGTGACATTTTGAAACAAGATTCTTTTCAAATTGAATTTTTATAATTTTTATCCAAAAGGTTCTTGTCTATTTTATATAGATGGTGAAACGAAATTTCCTTTGATTCAATGGGTTGAGCTTGTGCTGTTCTTAATACCTTTTCTTTAATTCTTTCATTTGTACATATTGGCTCTTGTACGTTTTTACACATTTACATTTTAATTTTAATTTCTTTGTTATTTTTTATCTCTTCACTAAAATAAATAAATGAATAATTAACTCTAAAAAAATATATTAAAAAGAAAAGCAATAGAATAAAAATAATTGAACTTTGTGAAAAGAAGATAAAAAAAAGATAATATTAACTTGAGCTGTGACAGCTTGTTAATTTTGCCTTTTTAGAATCATCTAAATTGTGATAGTTTGATGTTTTATTTTAAAAAAAAAAAGAAGAAGGCTTGAGTGAAATTTTGAAACAAAATTAAATTTTCATAATTTACTTATTTATCTTTTAATAAATGGGTAAAATAAATTTTTAAAAGTTATACAAATCGCACAACTAATTTAAGGTAACCGTCTTAGGATGGATGTATCAGGGGTGCTGTGGGGTTAAGTCCCCACCCTTCCCTGTGCATAATCAGACTCCCGAACCTGAATTTTTGAATGTAGACCATTATCTTTTGGTTTTCCAATTTTTCCAAAAAAAAAATAAAATAAAATTGGTGGCGACTCCCTTAACCTTAAATTTTTGTAATTTAAGTCGTTATCCCGCCGCGATCCCGGTTGCGACAGTTGGCGACTCCACTGGGGACATGTTGAGAGTCAAGCCTTGGCAAGTTGGTTGTGCAAATGTTTGTGACATTTATATGTTTGTTTCACATTTATATGTTTGTTTTACTCTTTTTTTTATTATTTATTTATTTTTGTTTAAATTATTTATTGATTATTTTAACTGTGATTTTGTGTTATTATGCAAACCATAGGATAGAGGCTCTTTCGAATTTTCTTTTGCATTTGTTTTGCGGGATGTGGGTAGTTCTTAGGGTTGTAAAGGTTTGTATGCTCCCTACACACACACGCACTTACACGTTTATCACACACGTTTGAGCGGGGCCCTATACCCGGTCTGAGTGAAGCCTAAGCTAAGTAGAGGTTGTGTAGTGGTAGCCATTTTGGATGTACATCTGTTTGGCTATGGCGAAAACCTCATCTAGAGTGTGCCTTTTTCATAAATGTCCCGCACTTGGTGGTTTACCCACTACTTGTGGTTAACATTTTGAGATGAGACTAAGCTCTAGAGGCCTTTAGAATAGAAGAGCCACCCAATGAGAGTTCTCACGAATCAGAAATGCTCATAGATCCTTAGGGTAGAACTCCTCAAATTTAAGGCAATCCCTTAGGGCACAAAGGGAGCGCACCTTCTTCTTATCTTCAAATTTATCCATGTCATCATTACTTTTGTATATATACATAATAAGTAACGTGGTCCATTAATGTGATAAACCTAATCGCACCCCGCTCAAAAACAAATTTTACTCAAAAAAAAAAAAGAGAAGTTTTTTTTTTCCTTTTTTTTTTAAAAAAAAAGAGAAGGGTGCAAATTAATATTAATGAACCAACTATTTATCATTTGGTCTAAATAAGTAAATATATATATATATATATATATATATATATATATATATATATATATATATATATATATATAGTGCTTTGCATTCTTGCATCATATTACCACACTCTAATCTCTTTGTCGTTCTTCAGGAAAATTTATTAGAAGGCCGTTAAACCCAACCAAGATTTGAAGTGAGTATCTTTGATGGAAAGAAATATGGGATCAGATAATAGGGATACCAGCTTGAAAAAGACTCTGCGACTCAAGGCCAATAAGGTCAACACTGAAAGCCTAGTGGTTATGGGTCGTTTGTTGAAGAAGACTCAACGTTTGATGTTCGCAACAAAGTACGGGAAGATTCTGGACTTGCTAGAGGTGAATGTGCAAGTGGAAGCAATCACTGCGGTGGCCCAATATTATGACCCACCTCTTAGATGTTTCACTTTTCAAGATTTCCAATTAGCACCTACGTTGGAAGAATTTGAGCAGATCCTAGGTTTGCCGTTAGAAGGTAAAAAGCCATACTGCTATTTGGGACATTATGCATCGATCCAAACTATAGCAAATATTTTGAAAGTACATATGAGAGACCTACAAGGTGCGCAACAAAATAGGAATGGAACCAAAGGATTTTCAAGAGAATACCTTGAAGGACATATGCGCCACTTAGCCAAAAGTGGAGATTGGGATGCTTTCATGGATATGTTAGCCCTTACCATCTACGACATAGTCTTGTTCCCTAATATTGATGACTATGTGGATTATGCAGCAATTGACGTGTTTCTTGATTACAAGTTTAACACCAACAATCCGGTCACAGCCATTCTCGCGGATGTTTATTGTACCCTGAACTTTTGTCACGAAAAGAATGGCAAGAGAATCCTTTGTTGCTTGCCAATCTTGTATGTTTGGCTCATAACTCATGTTTTTAGTAGATCATACAAAACAGAGTGCCCTATCACTGACTTCAATATGTACCACCAAGACCAAGAAGCGCACGTGAGTGAGTGGCGTAACATTTGGCGAAATTGGATGAAAGACAAGTTAGATGGTATCCTCGGTGGAAAGATGTAAAAACTATCATCTACCAGTGTGGAAGGTTTCCAAATGTGCCTCTCATGGGTACGCGAGGATGTATTAATTACAATCCCGCCTTGGCACAACGACAACTTGGTTATCCCATGATGGGACCACCTGCAGAAGTCCAAATAACCCCTTTTGTTCTTTACTACACAGATACAGGAAATGCTGAGTCACTTCAGAATATCCAGAATGCTTGGAGCAAAGTCATTCGAAAGGGAAAAGAATTAGGAGTCCGAAGTTGTGCAGCCAAGGAGAGCTACTACCAATGGGTTAAAGGCAGAGTTAGAGAAATCAAGTTACCATTCAAGACCCCAACAATCTCTATGGTTGGTGAATCTTCAACCTCAGCTTTGATTGAAAATGAAGAAACAAAAGAATTGAAAGCAAGGCTTACAAAGATGAACGAGGAAAAGGAGAAAATGGAAGCTGAGTTGAGAGAGACTCGACAAGCATATGCAGCCTTAATGAGAGATAATGCTTGAAAAAGACCACACTCTCGAAGGGGGTAACAAAAAAATGAAAATAGAACATGATTACATGCGAGAAAACCAAGCGTTGTCTGGGGGCTGCAAACAAAGAATTAGGGCTTCGAAGGCAAGAAAGAGACGAGCTATGGCTGAAAACCAACAACTCGGGAACAACTCAAAAATGCCGATTGACTCAAAATAACGCGATGCAACTAGTGGAAGAAATGAGGCAGCAAATGATGGAAATGACATCTAAGCAATATGAAGATACGGTTAAGAACAACAAGCTCCACGTGAAGGAGACGGTTACAAAGTACGAGGCAATATTACAACAAGAGCGAAAGAAAATAAGGGAACGATGGGTCGGGTGGAACAACAAAAAGGGACATCAATGGAGGGAAGGAGGAAGCCCATTTTTGGAGGAGTCGCTTTGCAAAGTTAGCATGTTTAGCTAACTCGGCGATTGTAGATACTCCATATCATTTGAAGAAGGTTGATGAAATGGTCAATCCTCTTGAGACGCCAGTAGAAATCCGTGACTTCATTGAGTACTGCAAGGACCTTGTAGGGCAAATGAAACAAATGACCAAGGCATATTCAGATAGGGAATAGTCGCATTTAGCTAGGTCATGATGTATTCGGCTAAGAACCAATGTATTTTGATTATCACATCTTTTTAGTTGAATGAATGAAGTATGCTTATTTTGACATCCATTTTCTGATCCCGTATTTCACTAGAGACTTAATACTTTTGAACAAGACGTTCTGGGTAATAGTCACGGCAAACAAAGATCAAAGATACTCACTTTCAATCTATTTGGCAGAAAACCACTAACGGTCCTCTAGCAAATAATGAACACAATCACGGATCTCCAAAAATAATAATAATAATTTGAATTTTTACAATTTTCAGGTAAAAGAAAAAAAATTAAACCATTGCTCGTCCTCGGAAATCGCAGATCGCGCAAACCCGGACCTACGAAACAAGGCCTGCAAACTAGGTGAAAGGAGATGTCGAGCTCGAGAAAGAAATTTGAATCAAGAGGTAGACGAAATAAGGGAAAGAATCAATACGATGGCAGAAGGACAATCAAGGGTCGAAGATTTACTGAGACAGTTAACTGAGACCCTTAGAACAACAAATGGAGCCTCTGTCGACATTGGAATGAACGCAAATGTGAATAACAACGTGAATGAAGAAGAAGATTCTATGAATGGAAATCTTGACAAAGGGAATAACGGTCATGGGAGTCACTCATGAACAACCGGTAAAAATATTTCTGAACAATAACTCGAAAAAGGGAAAAATTAAGAGATGAATTAATGGGAAAAATGCAAGAGCAAATTAAAGCCATGCAAGGTCCTAATTTATACGGCTCAGTGGGAATCGATGAATTGTGTCCAGAGGTTGAAGTTAACATCCCAAAGGACTTCAAAATGCCAGATTTCTCAAAGTACGACGGAAGTACCAACCCAAAGTTTCATTTAAAGACCTACATCACTAAGATGGCTATTTGGTCACGGGATCAAAAGTTTCTGATCAATTTTTTTCATGAGAGCTTTGACCGGGCCAGCTTTGGAATGGTACATGCAACTTGATCATTCGAGGATTTCCTGCTGGGATGATCTGACAAGCTTGTTCTTGGGGCAATATCGATTTAACATCGATACTGCGCCTACCCGAGAACAACTAGGGGCCATGCAAAAGAAGAATGGTGAAACTTTCAAGCAATATGCCCAAAGATGGAGAATGCTGGCAGCCCAAGTTCAACCACCACTGACTTCGTCAGAAATGAGCTCGTATTTTATGGGGACCTTAGGAACACCTTTTATTGGGTTAATGGCAGGGGCAACTTACAATGATTTTGCTGACCTGATTGTGGCTGGAGAAAGGATTGAAAATCTTGCAAAAGCTGGAAAATTACCTATTGGGAATACAGAGAGCAGTTTTCCTAGGAAGGTGACACCCATAAAGAAAAAAGAACCAGAAGTCAGCTATGTGCAACAACAAAACTCACGCTTTCCTCGTAATCCACAATCATACCCTGCTTATCAAGCCCCGTCGCCCAATATCCCACCTTACCAAACTTCATACCAAGTGAACCATGTTCCATCACCACATCCATATACTCCCGCCGCCCTGTTTATACTAATCGTCCTCCCACTCCTCGAAATCCAGGAAACCAAGGGTATGCTCGACCCCCGTCGAATCTACCCCCTTTTCCAAAATTGGCAATCTCCAATGCTGACTTGTTTCAACAATTGTTCGATGTGCACCTAGTCGCATGCGTCCCTGCTCGCCCCATGGTACCCCCATTCCCAGCTTGGTACAACCCTAATGCAAATTGCAAGTTCCATATGGACAGCCCAGGACACTCAATCGAGGATTGCGAAGTGTTTAAAACAATAGTCAGGAAGCTGATTGCCTGCGGAAAGCTAGATTTTGAAGAGGAGAAAGGGCCTAGCATTACCAGCAACCCAATTCCGAATCATGGGAAAGGAACTGTAAATGCATTAGAAAAAGACAAGGAAGGGGTTCAAAAGGTAGCAAACGTCAAAACACCTATGAAGTTAATATTCCAAGGTCTGGTCCAAGCAGGTTATTGTTCTTCAGTAACCTTGGAGGAGGTAGGATTTGAATGTGAAGCTTGTTGTGAATACCATATGGAGAAGGGACACGATATTGAGAGTTGTCAGGAGTTCAAAACTCAGTTGCAGAAATTCATGGCTTTAGGTATAGTGGATGTTACTCGAGCAAGAGAATCCGCAGGTGAAATAGGTACCGTGGAGCGTTTAGTTCTCAAACTTCCGCGTGCTGGTGAAGTCCCAAACTCTGGGAAGATCGTCATAGCAATAAAGAAACCTACACCTTTTTCCTATAATGATACCCATGCCGTACCTTGGAAGTATGGTGTCAAAGTAGAGACACAAGGTAATGTAGGGCAAACCTCTTCAGTCCCTATCGCTCAAATAGCAGAGCTCGCACAAACAGTGCCGAGTGCTGGGGACATAGGGGGAATTACAAGAAGCGGCAGGTGCTATGGGCAAGAAGATAAGGCTGGGAAAGGAAAAGCAATCAGTATAGAAACAAAGGAAGAAGAGGAAGATGAATTCCTAAAAATTATGAAGCAAAGCGAGTATGATATTGTAGACCAACTCAGGAAAACTCCAGCTCGGATCTCTCTTTTGTCACTCATCATGAACTCTGAACCTCATCGCAAAGCACTGCAAAGAGTGTTGAATGAAGCCTATGTGAAGCCAGATATTACCGCGGAAAACTTAGTGAATATGGTGGACCCGGTAAAGCACGTCAATGTGATCCCTTTCTCTGAGGAAGAAGTGGTACGTTCGACAGGAAGTAACCCGCGTGCCCTGCACATCACTTTGAAATGTCAGGGGTATGTAGTTGCAAAAGTTTTAATCAATGGAGGTTCCGCATTGAACGTCCTCCCAAAGAATACCTTGTCCCAACTTGCTATGAGTGTAGAAAACCTGAAACCTCAAGAAATGACGGTGCGAGCCTTCGATGGAAGAAAAAGAGGGATTATGGGGGAAGTGACCCTTCCACTCGAGATAGGTCCAAGTTGCTTTCAAGTACTGTTTCAAGTAATGGAGATTGAGCCTACATACACTATGCTGTTGGGTAGACCATGGATCCACGCTGCTGGTGTTGTTCCCTCAACCTTGCACCAATGCTTAAAATACATTGAAAATGGATGCCTAGTTACCATTCGAGGAAAAGAAGAAATCCTACTAATGAAACCTATTTCCATGCCTTATGTTGAAAACGCTGAACTGGAGGTGGACAACTTCTTACATAGCTTCCAGCTGATAGAAGCAAAAACAAAGAAGGAAGAATCATCCTCCAAAGATGTTCACCAAGTTGTGACTCGCATCATGACTAATAATGGTTATCAAGCCGGGAAAGGTTTAGGAGTTCAGTTGCAAGGAATCAAGTCTATGATTACCCTGCCAGAGAACAAGAACAGATTTGGGCTAGGATATGAGGTGTCTTTAGAAAGAATGATGAAGCATAGCTTGGCTCTCGATGAGGGAAAAAGGGAGAATAAACTAACAAAGACGATTCCTCATCTGAAGGAAACATTCCCCGCACCTACTGAAGTTATCAATGGAACCTCCAGTCACCAGGTCCGCTTAATCATTAACAATGTGGAGGAAGACTCAGGAGAAGACCATGCTATCCGGCCCTCCAATAATTCAAAAGCTTTGAATAATTGGAGATCTGAGGCGTTATTTGATGTGGTTGCCATAAAGTAATTGTTTAGTCATGAAGCTATCTTAGACTTTTGTAATCCTGAATTTATTTTAACTTTTATCGAAGCATTAATGTATTGAACTTGTGTGTTTCTTAATATGTTTCTCTGCTCATGTTATCTTTCATCAAAATGTCAATGCAATGAACTTGTGCCCTTCTCAGTTGATCCATTGCTTTGTTTCTTTTCTATCTTTGACTTATGCTTTTTCTTAGCCTTGTCCAAATACTATATTTTCTTTCTGTCAATAATTTCCAATCTGGCATAAATAAACCTTCCAGGGATTTGGGTCTTGTAGAGGTATTGTCTCACGAAAGGATTCCTGAAAGCTCAAAGATGGATTCTTATTCGATGATGGATATAGATGACCATGATTCAGATGAAGATATGAATGTCACTGAAGAGTTTGCCAAATTGGTAGAAAGGTCAGAAAGAGAATTCAGCCTGGATGAAGAGGAAGTGGAGGTAATCAACATGGGGTGACGAAGATAAGAAAGAGTTAAGGTTAGTGGATAACCCGGAGCGAGAAAGCATGATCAAATTATTCAGAGACTACATGGATGTCTTTGCATGGTCTTATCGCGATATGCCAGGGTTGGATTCGAGCATAGCTTCCCACAAAATTCCACTATACCCCAATGTTGAGGCAAAAAAACAGAAATTGAGAAGAATGCACCCTGAAATGTCTTTAAAAATCAAGGAGGAAGTCACCAAGCAGTTGGAAGCAGGATTTTTGGAAGTATCTAGACACCCAGAATAGGTAGCAAATATCGTCCCCGTTCCAAAAAAAGATGGAAAAGTCAGGATGTGTGTGGACTATAGGGATTTGAATAAAGCTAGCCCTAAAGATGATTTCCCATTGCCTCACATTGATGTCCTTGTCGATAATGCAGCAAGAGGCCATAGATTCTCTTTCATGGATGGGTATTCTGGTTACAATCAGATTCCTATGGATACGAATGATAAAGAGAAGACCACATTCATCACGGCTTGGGAACTTTTTGTTACACAGTTATGCCGTTCGGGTTGAAAAATGCTGGGGCCACCTATCAGCGTGCCATGGTTGCGTTATTCCACGATATGATGCACAAAGAAATTGAGGTATACGTGGATGACATAGTGGCCAAATCCAAAGAAGGAGAAAGCCACGTGGCGTGTTGCGAGAGAAAAGTTGAGAGACTCAGAAAGTACAAGTTAAGGCTAAACCCAGCAAAATGTGTTTTTGGTGCATCAGCTGGAAAACTGCTTGGATTTGTTGTTAGCAAGGAAGGGATCAAAGTGGACCCTGACAAAGTCAAAGCAATACAAGAGATGGTTGCCCCTAAGACCGAAAAGGAAGTAAGAAGCTTTCTCGGGAGGTTGAACTACATTGCTAGGTTCATAGCCAATCTGACTAGTACCTGCGAACCGATCTTCAAGTTACTAAAGAAACAACAACCAGGAGAATGGGATGAACTTTGTCAGGAAGCATTTGAGAAAATAAAAGCTTACTTGCAAAGTCCTCCTATTTTGGTGCCACCTGCACCTGGCCACCCTTTGATCTTGTACCTCACGGTTTTACAGACGTCCATAGGAGCGATGTTAGGGCAGCACGATGAAACAAGAAAGAAAGAACAGGCCATTTACTATTTGAGTAAGAAGTTCAATGATTGTGAGTCCCGATACATGGCAATCGAGAAGACATATTATGCACTAGTGTGGACGTCAAAAAGGTTGAGGCAATACATGTTGTACAATACCACTTGGCTGATCTCAAGAATGGACCCGATGAAATACATATTCGAAAGCCCTCACGTTTCCACACGAGTTTCCAAGTGGCAAGTGGTTCTTTCCGAGTTTGATATAAAGCACATGACTCGAAAATCTATCAAAGGGAGCGTAATTGCAGATCATTTAGCTGAGAACCCGCTTGATTACGATCAACCTGTAATGTTTGAATTCCCTGACGGGGATGTTTTAGTGGTTGAAGAAGAAAAGTTGGATGAAAAAGACACATGGAAGATGTTCTTTGATGGAGCAGTCAACATGTATGGGAGTGGCATAGGAGCAGTAATCACCTCACCAAGTGGGAAGCAATACCCTGTTTCCATCAAGTTAGAGTTTGATTGCACCAATAATATTGCAGAATATGAGGCGTGTGCGCAAGGGTTGAAAGTTGCAATAGAATTGGGAGTGAAAGAATTATAAGTGTATGGAGATTCAAAGACGATAATTTATCAAGTAAATGGGGAATGGCAGACTAAGGATCCAAAATTGGTTCCATACCGAAATATTTGATGCTATTGATTGAGAAGTTTGAAGGGATCACCTTTTCACACTTGACTCGAGATAAGAATCAATTTGCGGATGCTCTGCTACCCTAGTCTGTAATGACCAATCTGGATATTCATACTAATGTGCAGCCCATCCAAGTGAGGGCACAAAATGAACTGTTTATTGTTCTAATGTTGAGGAAGAAGAAGACGGTCAACCCCGGTTCCATGATATCAAGCGGTACATTCGGTTCGAGAGAATACCCATTTGGGGCAAATGAGACAAACAAAAAGACCATCCGTCGGCTCTCCATGGCTTTCTTTTTGAGCGGGAGATACTATACAAAAGGAATCATGATGGTACGCTCCTCGGATGTGTAGAAGCTAAGGAGGCTCTCACCATCCTAACCGAAGTTCATGAAGGGGTTTGTGGAACACATGCCAATGGTATCTGATGGCTCGCCAAATCCTTCGATGCGGTTATTACTGGTCCACTATGGAATCCGATTGCATAGGATATGTTCGAAGGTGTCATAAATGCCAAGCATACGCTGACCGCATTAATGCACCTCTGTCCCATTGCATAATATGGTAGCACCATGGCCTTTTTCAATGTGGGGAATCGATGTCATGGGCCAATAAACCCAAAAGCTTCCAATGGCCATAGGTTTATCCTAGTTGCGATTGATTACTTCACCAAGTGGGTAGAGGCCGCTTCCTATGCCAAGGTCACTTAAAAGGTCGTCCTTAATTTTGAGGGCGAACATTGTCTGTCGATATGGAATTCCGGAAAGGATTATCACAGATAATGCCCCAAATCTCAATAGCACCGAAATTAAGAACCTGTGTGAAAGGTTTAAGATCAAACACCACAATTCTGCTCCTTACAGACCCCAGATGAATGGTGCGGTAGAAGCAGCAAATAAGAACATCAAGAAGATAGTAGCCAAAATGGTGGTCAACTACAAAGAATGGCATGAGATGCTCCCCATGCTCTCCACGCATATCGCACTAATATCCGATCTAGCACCGGGGCAACACCATTTTCCTTGGTATATGGCATGGAAGCAGTTTCCCTATAAAGGTCGAAATCCCTTCCTTAAGAGTGTTAATGGAAGCCAGAGCTAGAAGAGGCAGAATGGGTAAAAACTCGGTATGAGCAGTTAAACATGATTGAAGAAAAACGATTAAAAGCCATTTGTCATGGGCAACTATACCAAAGAAGAATGGCAAGAGCTTTCAACAAGAAAGTACGCCCTAGGGAGTTTCAAGCAGGTGACCTAGTATTAAAGAAAAAACTTCCAAACCAAGAAGACGCCCGAGGCAAATGGGCACCGAGTTATGAGGGGCCTTACATTGTTAAACAAGCATTCTCTGGAGGAGCCTTAGTTTTGACAGATATGGATGGAACTGAATTGTCAAGGCCGACAAATGCTGATGCAGTCAAGAAGTTCTATGCCTAAAAAAAAAAAAAGAGAAAAGAAGAAATAAAAGAAAAGAAAAAAAAAAAAAAGAAAGAAGAAACCCGTTAGGTCGAAAACCCGCAAGGGCGGCCTAAGCAAAAGTTAGGGCATTTAAACCACGCAAAAGTAAAGTCGGCAAAGGCTCTCATAGGAGATGTCGCTTGAAAAGCTCACCCAAAAAAAACTGGGGCAATTTTGAGCAGTGGTGGAAGAAAAGAAACTGGGGCAAATTTGGTGCGGTGATCGGTAGAAGAGGATTTGTATCATTGGCAGTCAATGGTTGTAATATCCATCTGAGAATTAGGTCCTATCTAAAGAGAATAAAGGAATCCTAACTGGGGCAATTACCTTTCGCACTGTCTTTGCGTCATCTTTTGTATTCTTTGTCATTTTCAATGCCTTTGTGTGCTTGAGAATATTCAAATGAATGAAAATACCTTTCTTTTCTCTCTCTTATTCTTTTCTTCCTTTCATACCTGTGAGATCACATATGTTTATTACAAAATGCTTCGATGAAATAGAATATAAATTCAGCATCATTGACTCAATAATCTAATGGCAATCCTCCAATTAACAAGCTAGATAAAAAAAAATGTGTTAGAAGTTTCAAATGAAGGGAGAAAAGGAAAACATACTCCCTATGCAATCTACAATGCTAAGAGTGAGACTGTGTGTCTGATGAGCAAACTCAGAAGTAAAGCCACCTCGACATTTGAAGATACCAAAGAATTGGAAATAAGTTGATAAACCCTAGTTTGCATGAGCTTGTGCCCGGGTTTGACGGATCAAAATTTTTCGAGGAAGCAATTAGCATCCAGCATGTAAGTGAAAGTTTTTAATATCTTCGATCTATTGACGTGATTGAGTTGCATCTTTTCATGATCGAAAGATGGGGAGCTGCAACAGTTTGCAGAAGTGACGTCTCTGGCTTTTACGCCTAGCTTCACTACAAAAAAAAATAATAAAAAAACAAAAAAACAAAAAAAAAATCTTTTCGGGACACAAAATCCCACTGCATTTTAATTTTCGGGACACAGAAGCCCATTGTCATTTAAATTTCGGGACACAGAAGCTCACTGCATTTTAATTTTTGGGACACAGAAGCCCATTGTATTTTAAATTTCGGGACACAGAAGCCCATTGTCATTTAAATTTCGGGACACAGAAGCCCATTGTCATTTAAATTTCGGGACACAGAAGCCCACTGCATTTTAATTTTCGGGACACAGAAGCCCATTGTCATTTAAATTTCGGGACACAGAAGCCCACTGCATTTTAATTTTCGGGACACAGAAGCCCATTGCATTTTAATTTTAGGGACACAGAAGCCCACCGCATTTAATTTTCGGGACACAGAAGCCCATTGCATTTTAATTTTCGGGACACAGAAGCCCATTGCATTTTAATTTTAGGGACACAGAAGCCCATTGCATTTTAATCTTCGGGACACAGAAGCCCACTGTCATTTTATTTGCGGGACACAGAAGCCCATTGTCATTTAAATTTCGGGACACAGAAGCCCATTGCATTTTATTTTCGGGACACAGAAGCCCATTGTCATTTAAAATTTCGGGACACAGAAGCCCATTGCATTTTAATTTTAGGGACACAGAAGCCCATTGCATTTTAATTTTCGGGACACAGAAGCCCATTGTCATTTTAAATATCGGGACACAGATACCCACTTTTTTAATTTTTTAGGACATCAGATACCCATTGTTTTTTTATTATTTTTGGGTCAAGCCCATTGCCTTTGATAATTCCAGGTCACAAGGTCACCCAGCATTATTTCCAAAAAAAAAAAAAACCAAAAAAAAAAAACTCTTTTGATCAGTAAACGTCAACTGAGCTGCGACAGCTTATTGACAATGCGGTGACGTCTCTGACTTTACGCTGAGCTTCACCTTGGCAGGATTAACGACAACTTGTAAATCCACGTTTGAGCTCACTGGCTTTCAACCAACATCTTTGCCACTTCATTCATACCATCTCTGGGCCAAGCCCACTTTTTTACATGCCGGGTCACAAGATCGCCCAACGTCTTTGAAATTAAAAAAAAAAAAAAAGAACCAAACTCCTTTGAGTAAATAAACGTCAATTTAGCTGCAACAGCTTATTGACAACACAGTGACGTCTCTGGTTTTACGCTGAGCTTCACCCTGGTAGGATCAACGACACTGTCACATACGTAAATCCGCACTTAAGCTTACTAGTTTGCGATTAGTACCATTTCATCATCGGACAAAATTTAAGTTCACGTCTTTACTGTTTCTTACGGCGATAATACGAACTACGGTTATTCCTAGTATCTAGTAAGAAGCAAGTAAAGAGAGGGCAATGAACACCCAATTTTGTCCTGGACAAAAAAAAATTTTAAATTAAAAAAAAAATTAAAATTATTATTATCATTATTAAAAATTAAAAAAAATTAATTAATTAAATAAATAATAATAATAATAATATAGAAAATAATAAATTTAGAAAACATAATGAAAAACAAAAAAAAAAAAAAGGAGAGAGAGGGGTTTGGGCTGGATCGGCCAGATCCGTTAAACACAGGTTCACCCACGGCTGCACCCGTAACCGGATTCCCTTTCCCATTTTCGTATACCCTAAGCGGCCTCCTCCCCTTCTCTTCCAAGCCCTAGCTCTCCTCTCTCCTCTCCCTAGCCGCACTTCACGGGGCTCCAAGCTCTGCTACCACCACTTTGCTACACGCGACCAAGGCATGCGGCCTCCATCGCGAGCTTCAAGGAACCATGGCGGCGGCACTAAACGACCCCGGCGTAGAGACCTGGATTCACTCTCATCAGCGGATCATTGAGCCCCTTCTGGCAGAGCTCACGGCGCGAGGATACCATTTTGGGGTAAGATTTTGCGTGGAGCAGAGGAAGAGCATGCAAAAATGGAAGTTGTGAGGGGAGTTCAAGATTGCAGGAGTCAGAGGGTGGAGTTTGCGTGGAAGAAAGGAAAGAAATACAAAAATGGAAGGTTTGAAAGGACAGACGCTCTGAAGCACAGGCAACCGTCATTTTCCTCACCCAACCAGCCACCATAAATACGAAGGATGAAGACAAGAAAGGGGTTCGGGTTCTCTTTTCCATTTTGTGAATTTTTTTTCTGAGAGTTCAATTGGAGAAAAGGGTTCTCTGAGAGAAATTTGAGAGGAGTTTCTGTAATTTCCTGAGAGCATTAGAAAATTTAAAAAAAATTGAGAGATCGAAAGATAAAAAAAAGGGGTCAGGCTCATTGTTGTGCTCAACAATTTGGAAAGATTCTCATTCGGTAAATTTCACTTTTTTTTTCCTGCCATGGCTGTAACAAGAATAGGGAATGAATGGGAATTATCATGTTATATTCTTGGTACAATTTGATATTCTGATTGGAGTTTGGCATGTTGGCTCAGTTCGTCTATGATATTGTTTAATTTTTTTTATGTTACACACACTGCTTGTTTGATGAATTGACCATTTGATACTGTGTGTTGAATTCCCCTGTATTTCTGTGAATTTTGTGTTCTTGTTAAACCAACTTTTCTTTGTCTGATCTGAGTTGTTGGGTTCATCTTGTGGTTAGTTATTTGGTTGTTTAGTCTGATTTGCAGGATGTTCGAAGTTGATATTTGATATGCATAAATTATTTTTTCCTATGATGCTGGTTCTGTTTGTACCCAAGTTATATGATCAAAATGCTTGGATGGTTTGTGATAAATTGATGGTTGCTATTGAGGGGGGTTTGGGGTTCTTCTTGCTACTGTGGCCTATTCAAAGGTGTGGTTATCCATGTGCAATGTGTGTAATTTCTGATCCCTTCTGGTGTTTAAGTTGAATCCTTATATCAAAGATATCTTATAGTTCTTAGCATTTGTGGCTTGTCTCCATTTGCCATGACAGTTGGCTGACTCTTGGAGTTTGAGATTTTTTACTTGATCTGATTTTTGTGATACTTGCGTTTTGGTCATTCATAGCATTTTTTATGCCAGAATCGAATCACGTAACCTTATTAGGTGTGCTTGGATGAGTGGACTTGTTTGCTTCCGTAATAAAGCCTTAATTGTTGGCTTGGTATTTTGTTCTCGGTTCATGGAATATACATGTATGTATGTTGTGTTAAGTTTAAATGAGTGAATGTGATGTTGGTAGCAAGCTGTTGGCTAAACACCGTGTTGTTGTTCCTATTGTTGGTTTACTAAATTTGCTCTTGATACAAAGCCTTCTAAATGGAGAGTTGATTGCTTGTTTGAAATGTTGAAATGTAGTTGTATTTTTGCTTTTAAAAGCTGCGGTGCTGAGATGTGTACAAATCAGGATATTGGGAGTAAATTGTGTACTAACCAATCATGACAAAGTGTGGGTGCAGGATCTAATTCATTAGTAAAAGGGAACAACGAAATAGTGGAATCATATGCAATAATCCTAGTCTTTTTTTTTTCTTCACTTTGAATCTGAGGCTTTACCTTTATTTTCCTGTGTGGAGACATTAGTCTACAAGTCAGGTGCTTTGATACATATATATATATATATATAGGGCTTTGAGACAAAAATTTGGTGCTTAACGTAGTTTTTTTTTTGTAAAAAAAAAAGGGATAAAAAAATAGAAAGGTGAATAAATAAAAAATTTAAATTAAAAAAATAATAAGATAAAATAAAATAAAATAAAAATAATTGAACTTTGTATGAAGAAAATAAGACAAGAATAGTTGAGCATGTGACAGCTTGCTAATCTTATTTTTAGAATCATCTAAATTGTGACAGTTTGGTGATTCACTTCTCTAAAAGTTTTTGTGACATTTTGAAACAAGATTCTTTTCAAATTGAATTTTTATAATTTTTATCCAAAAGGTTCTTGTCTATTTTATATAGATGGTGAAACGAAATTTCCTTTGATTCAATGGGTTGAGCTTGTGCTGTTCTTAATACCTTTTCTTTAATTCTTTCATTTGTACATATTGGCTCTTGTACGTTTTTACACATTTACATTTTAATTTCTTTGTTATTTTTTATCTCTTCACTAAAATAAATAAATGAATAATTAACTCTAAAAAAATATATTAAAAAGAAAAGCAATAGAATAAAAATAATTGAACTTTGTGAAAAGAAGATAAAAAAAAAAGATAATATTAACTGAGCTGTGACAGCTTGTTAATTTTGCCTTTTTAGAATCATCTAAATTGTGATAGTTTGATGTTTTCTCTTTAAAAAAAAAAGAAGAAGGCTTGAGTGAAATTTTGAAACAAAATTAAATTTTCATAATTTACTTATTTATCTTTTAATAAATGGGTAAAATAAATTTTTAAAAGTTATACAAATCGCACAACTAATTTAAGGTAACCGTCTTAGGATGGATGTATCGAAGTCTTTGTGGGGTTAAGTCCCCACCCTTCCCTGTGCATAATCAGACTCTCGAACCTGAATTTTTGAATGTAGACCATTATCTTTTGGTTTTCCAATTTTTCCAAAAAAAAATAAAATAAAATTGGTGGCGACTCCCTTAACCTTAAATTTTTGTAATTTAAGTCGTTATCCCGCCGCGATCCCGGTTGCGACAATGTGAATACTCAAAAGACTTGAAAGTCACACCTAAGGAGAAAAATGTTCCACATTAATAAGCGATGAACTAACTATAAATTCAATGACTTTAAGGCTTTGAATCAAGGTGATTTCTATTATGCACCCTATAAGTTAAGGTGCATGATACACCTTACATCTCAGCCCTTTATTTACAAATAAAATACATCAATGGTTACATTTTGTTAAAGGAGATTGACTCATCCGGTATTGTAATACCATCGATAACATGTTAGGTTTGTATATGGTTATAGAGGTAACTTAATACTTGCTTGACATACCTATTGATCTGTTGATAATTTCAGTATTTTGAATGCCTTACATTTGATCTAATTGGATTCCATATGCGCTCAATTGATAGCATTTGCATAAGTTTCTGACATCTACCTTAATTGGAACGTTATTGTGAAACTTTACTTAAATATGTTCATAAACACTCATGATTGAATTGTACTTTTCAGGAAACCCTTGAGTGTTAAGGTCCATTAGCCTTAAACTAGGCTTGCTATCCATGTGAAGGAAGAGCCAAGGATTCATGTAGATCAATACCACTCCTTGAAGCAAGGGAAGAAGAATGTTTGTTGAGAATCCCAGCTAAAGATGAAGAAAGTTAGCAACACGACCCGTGTCATCAGACACGGGGTGCCCCGTGTACTACTCTGGTGCCAGAAGAAATGTTCAGCCATAAACTTGCACAACACGGCCCGTGTCATATGACACGGGGTAGGCCATGTATATCTCTAGTATCTCAAAATGGGTTTGATTCTGAGCAATTCGACAACACGGCTCGTGTCATATGACACAGGGTGTGCCGTGTGGTTTTCTGAGTATCAAAATGTTTGAGTTAGTGAAGGCAGAGTCAAACACGGGGTAGGCCGTGTCAAATGACACGGCCTGTGTCTGCGAATCAGAAACTTAACTTCGTATTTGAGGCAAAATTAGGGGTCCAAAAGTATAAATAGAATTGGCTAGGACTTATAAGGCAGTTTTGAATTGGAAGCCGTCTGTCGCGACCGAAATCGCGGCGGGAATAGCAACTCGCATGATTTTAAAAATTGATTAAAATGGAGTCGCCACCAATTTTATTTAAATTAGAAAAAATTGGAAAACCTTTCTTAGAAAAATAGTCTTTGAAACCAGATCGGATTCGGGAGTCGATTATGGTTAAGGAAGGATGGAAACTTAATCCCACAGCACCCCTAACACACCCGTCTTAAGACAGTACCTTAAGTCAATTGTGCAAAAACCTGATAATCTCAAATTTATTTATTTTACCCCTCTTTAAAAGACCTTGCAATTATTTCTTTTTTTATTATTTTTTTATTTTTTATTTTTTAAAAGAAAAGAAGAACCACATTATGAAAATTTAATTTTTGGCTTGACAGAATAAAAATTCTACTCCTACGTACCCTCAGGTGCAATGAGGAACTCAAAGTCACGTAGTTCTGTATAAAATAAGTATGAGTTGATTGATTTTAATTAACAGATTTTTGAAAAGGAAGTTTTATTGTTTGAAAATAAAATCATTCTTGCACAGGGTTCAAGCTAGCACTAGGCTACTCAATAAACCTTTATGATCCAAACGACATTGAAGATAGCATCCGCTATTCAATCACCATCGTTAATCATTGCATTGATTAAATTTATTTTTATATATTTTTTGTTATATATATATATTATTTTATTTCATTTTATTTTATTTTTACCAAAAACTGAATAAAATACTTTAAAGTTATTTAACTAAAAAAAACCTTAACCTAAACAAATTCTAGCCCAAGAGAAACCCAACCCAAACGAAGTCCGCCCAAGAGAAAGTAAAAAGGAAACTCAAACCCAAATACAAAAAAAAAAGACAAAAAACCAAAAAGGATTCAAGAACAAACATATAATAATAATAATAATAATAAAAGAAATATGGTTACATTCTGGAGAAAGAAGAAGAACCAAATCGCACCGAGCAGCAAGATCAGCGGGTCGCGGTACGGAGGAGCAGCGCCGGCAGTTCGGAGGTCCGGGCGGCCGGGTCGAACGGTGCAAGTCAGGTGAGGCACTGGCGTTGGGCGGAGGCGTGCTGGTTGGTCCTCGACAGCGAGCTCAGAGCTGATGCGGGTGGAGTTCGAGACGGCTGGGAGAAGCTGGCGGTGGCGTCGGAGTCCTGGTGTGGTGGCTGGTTGCCGGTTCTGGGGACAGCGGCGTCGGTGCGGGCAAGCTGCGGTGCGATCGGGGAGCTCGGGCTCGACGGCTGGTGCGTGCTGATGGAGCTCAGACTGGTTCGGAACGGCAGTTGGGTGGCGCGGTGCAATCGGTCGGCGGCAGTGTCAACGGTTTTGATGGAGAGGCTTCGCACCGTGCGGCGGTCGGGCGTCGTGGGGGTTCCTGGAGTGGTGGTTCACGGTTTGCTTGAAGGGTGGGGTGGTTGGTTTTGAGGTGGCTACGTGGTGATGGTGACAGAGTGAGGGTGGAGATGGTGGTTGTTATGGGTTGAAGGCTATGGAGGTTGGAGTTGAAGGTGGTTGGAGTGGGTTGTGGGTGAAGATGGAGGTTGGAAGGAAGTGGAGGTGAGCTTGAAGATGAAGTTATAGTGAGGGGTGAGAGTGGAGAGTGAAGTTGATGGTTGAAGGGGAGGATGCTTGCCCCTCCAGATGAAAGTGAGAGCGGAGAAGATAAAAAATCCCCCCTTCCCTGTGTGCAGTTGCCCCCTGTAATATGCCCCCCTAGCCAACAAAAATGACCTTCCCTTTTTTTGCTGACAAATGACTTATTTTTCTGATTGCTTGTGTGCAGAAGGTTGTGTGTGTTGTGCAAAGTGTTGCGTGGGTGAGGAGTGAAAAATGTGTGCGAGTGAAAGTAAGTGTGTGTGCTGTGAGTGCGGAGAGATTACGTTAGTGAAGAGTGAAAAATGTGAATAAATGAAAGTGAGTGTGTGATATAAAGTAATAAACAATAGTTTATTTTTATTTTATTTTTTTTTTTTTTCAAAATAAAATAGACAAAGTGAGAAAATAAATGAATTAAAACATGATTAAATTATTTGGTCAAGAAAAAGAACAAATACTAATTTTTTTTATTTGACCCGGGCAAAATTGGGTGTTCATACCGTCAGAGAAAAGAAGAGGATTCAAGGGACAAGAAAGAGGGAGATTCGATCAAAGATTAGAAATTCGGGTTCGAGCAATTAGAGATCGATCAACCTTACTCACTGAGAACTAGTTTGATCTTCAATTTTCTTTCGTTCTTTCACTCTTAACTATGTTTCTATTTTGTTTTAATTCTGATTTTAAATTCACCATGTGTGGCTAAACTCCTATTTGGTTAAAGAAGGATGAAACTCTAGTTTTGGTTATGTAAATTCTGCATATTCCTTTATTTCAATACAATTGTGTTTTTATTCATATATTTGTGATCTCAATTCAATATAAAGATTTTTATATTCTTGCCAATTTAAAAAGTGGTAAAAACTAGGATTACTATGCGCGGTTGCGGTGGTAGAACTAATGGAACATATGAACTAAGTAATTTAATCCTGGTGAGTGATTGAATCTTAGTGTGATTGGTTTTCTAAATATTAATGCAATCAATAGGTAGGTGTAAGAGCGATTGCTTTACAAATAACTATTTATTAGGGATTGATTTGAGCGGTTGCTAAATTAATCAATACTTAAGAAAAATAGAGATTAATCTCACAATTGCGTAAAAACATAATTGATCATATTGAGATAAAGGTTATGTAGATTTGCATAATCATATAAACCTAGTAGTAGATTCTATCTCTTAACCAATATCCTCAAATTGGAAATTCAAATCATACTTGTTTTGCTATTATTTCATCTTTAGTTTCTGTTTTAGCTTGAATTAACAAAATCCTTTTTACTGTTTATTGTCATTTAGTGTTTAAATTTGAATTCAATTAATAGTGTTAAATTGAGTTAGTTCTCTGTGGATCGACCCTTGTTAACTACAATTAGTTGTAAGGTTTTTATAATTTTGGTAGGACTTAGCAACTGTTTCTAATATCAATTTTAATTCACAATCCACACCACACCACCTGTGAAGTTTTGTGATAAACTGAGTTAGTTTAGACACTTTATTGTAACACAAAATGTGAAAAGTGACATAAAATGACTTAGAAAATAGCTTTAAAGGTTAAGTTGAGGAAAACAAATATGGATAATTTGTTTTTTAGGTCATAAATAAGTTAAGTAAAATGCAGTTAAAGTTTGAGGATAAACTGAGTTCGTTTGGTATATTTAAGAACACCGAGTAAGTGTTTTAATACCGAATAGACTTACTGCAGGTATGAAAATTTATGAAAATGGTGAAATAAGATTTTTTATGAATCTTATGATTTATTTTAAACTTATTAAAAGTTAGGAAACTTGATTTAGTAAAATCAAAGTGTTCTTAACAGATACAAGGTTTCAGCAAAATGACCAAACTACCCTTAGTGCTTATCTTTAAAAGTGACACTTTATCTCACTTTTCTCTCCTCTCTCACTTTGTCTTCAGCAGAGAAAAAAGAAACAGAAACGAGCGAAGAGAGAAATGGAAATGAAGAGAAAAGAGGAAGGGAAGGAAGAAGAGAAAGAAAAGGAAGCAAGACCAAGACTTTGGAAGATCATCCACTCCACAAGAGGTAGGGTGTTTGTTTTTATTCTTTCCTTCATATCTTCAGTTGTTTTCTTAGTTTGGTTTGATGAAGAAAATTGGGTTTGGATGAGAAAAATGAGTTTAGATGCTTCTAAGGTAGAAGTGAGTTAGATACTAACTCGTATGAGGTAGGGTTGATATATTTAAACCCTTAGAATCTATAGTTTCTATTTGGGTGGTTAGTTGAAAAATAAGTATTTGAGGTAAAGGTAGTTCTTTAGCTAGTTCTTATTTTCAATGGCTGAGTTTAGTTTGGTTCTAACTTAACCTATGCTTGGTTGTTGATTGTGAGGTTAGAAACACTCCCTTGAGTGTTTGATTCAAAATTTTAGAAATGGGTTTTGAATGATTAAGTTTTGTTCACAATCTAAGTTTGATGAGTTGATTTTAGTATTTAATGATCTTAACATGATTAAAGATCATGATTAGGGTTGGAAGACACTTATATAATCCATGATTTAAGGATTAGAACTTGGTTAGAAACCAAGATTATGCATAACCAGATTCTGCAGAAACATGGAAGCATCCGAACAGCCTGTAGTGTTAGTTGCATAACTTGAGTTGTAGTCATCGGATTGACCTGGTTCTTATTGCATTTGAAAGCTAAGATATAGAGCTTCATGTAGTAAAAATCTTAGATTTTTAGGCCAACCCAATTAGTACTAATTTCTTTTTGAATCCGAGGCAAATTCTGCAAAAAAAGCAATCTGGTACTCAGTAAACCAGATTGCATAATTTCCTACTCTGAAGTCGTATTTGCATGAGACAAGTGGCATTTGAGAGCTAACATGTAAGGCTATAAGAGGCAAAAATTTCAGAATTTTTACACTCTTTATTCGTTCTCAGTTTCATTTTAAAGTGAGGTCAATTTTGGGTAAAACAATTAGTGCACTATTTTAGTTTCTGCATAATGTGGCATAACTTTGGCTACACTTAGCCAAATGAAGTGAGGTTTATGGCATTTTAAAGATATGAGAGGAGGCTATTTACGCATAAAATTTTAGAATTTTTGAAGTTATGCTGCATATTTGATACAATCTAGAAAATCAACATTTTTAAGCAAAAATTTAAAGTGTTTTGTGATGGTTTGAGCCCTAGGAACACTAATAGCTCCTTTAATAGTTAAAGTTGAGTTATGAAAGTGTAGTAATAATGTGTTTGTTCTTTTATGGATAGGATCTCTTGTTTAAGAATTTTTAAGAATATTGAGAAACTAGATGTAAGTAAACAAGCTAGTTAGCAAGAGTTGAGTGTCATAGTACTAGTTGGTAAGAGTTAAGTGTCATAGTGCCTAGTTGGCAAGAGTTGAGTGTCATAATACCTAGTTAGCAGAGTTGAGTATCATAATACCTAGTTAGCAAGAGTAAAGTGTCATAGTACCTAGTTGGCAAGAGTAAAATGCCATAGTACATGAAAGCTCTCATAGAGTTGAGGTAGAGCTAGTTGCAAGGAAAAGAAGTATGTTAAGTTTGTTTGGTAATAATGGAGTACCATAGTGCATGAAAGCTCTCATAGAGTTGAGGTAGAGCCAGTAGTGTAAGGACAAACTTAGTATAGAGTTTATGTGGTGGTTATGTAAGAATTAGACATAGCACCACATTCTTCACACCTTCATGCATACACATACTTGTTATTCCTAATAGTTGAGGTAGTGGAAAAGTCCACTCAGTATAAGGTAGGTTAAAAAAGTAACAAATTTTCTCTCTACCTAGTAGGTTAAGGAGGTAACATGTTAAGATAACATATTACCTCACTACTAAGAGGAATAGTCAAGTTTCATGATATTGCATTCACACTATCACCGTGTATCTCATTATCATAATCATACATCATAACATAGTATTTGCATTTTCTAGACAATTGTATGAGCGATTGTCTTATTTCATGTATGACATAATTCAGTTATGTTTGTTTGTTTGGGAACATTGCATAGAGAGAAAATATAATTGTCCCTTGAGTAATTATTAGTAGCTTGATTGCTAGTTAATGTTTTATTTATGATGTTATGAGTTGTTTATTCTTTATAAATATTATAGCTGTTGGTATTAGTACACTTATACTAATAATTATGAATTCTCACTCTGTGCGTTATCATGTAAATCTAGGTGACAGCTCATCCAAAGGCAAGTAAAAGAAGAATGAAAACTAGTGTAGTTATTTTTTATGTTTAGTAAGCAGAGTTTGTATATTCATGTATATTTGCTCTAAGTTTGTAAAAGAAAATATATATGTATTATGTCACTTGAGACAAAGATGTATTTATATGTTATGTATGTTTCAGCAAGGCTCTCCATAATGATTTATTTACATAAATATTATGGATTAGATTGAAGTTTAAGTTAGAAATAATATAGCTAATACTACTTATCCAAGTATATGTCAAATATACTAGGGTGACAGTTTTAGGATATTACAAGTATTGTCCATATTTGCAAAGTAGTGGGTGGTAGTGGTGGGTGGCCACTTTGAGCTCCACACCTACGACGGCTCTGTCAACACTAATTTCCTCAAATGGAAAGCCACCTATGGCAACCATCTCAAGACTTGCATCATTTTGCATCATCCTCTACGCTACCTAGTCACCGAAACGCCGCCGCCGCATCGCATTGCACCGAACTGAAAGAAGACAAAATGACGCAGTCTACGATGCCGAATGAGGAGTTCAACGGATCATGTGGACGATCTCGTGCTTGATCGCAACGTCGACGAGGCACTTTTTTGCTGAAGTAGATGTTTGCAGTTTCCGTCGCTGAGGACAATCATGATCACATATTCGAAGAAGCAAGGAAGGTTTTCCATGGAGGAGGGAGAGGTCTAAGATTTGAGGGATTTGTTGAAGCAAGGCGGTGTAGTCGTCAGACGTGAGGGTGGTTCCGTATTTAAGGATGTGGTACGTACCAGAGTTAAAGTTATTGGCATTGGGATGCGTGATGAAAAGAGTGACGCTACTTGTGATTGGTCTCGCTAATGATGACGAGATGGTGCCAACGGTGAGGAGAAGGGAAGCGACGGAGGCTTCGACGGTGATGAGGCGAAGAATGCGGTGTTTGGAGAGATGGAGAAGGAGATCGTGAAAAAAAAGAGGATTGGTTTGATATTTTAAAGAGTTAAGGGGTCAATTTTAAAATATAAAAAAATGTTATAACAGGTTAATTTTGAGGTGCACTATGCACCCTAACTAAGGGAAGTACATAGTAGAATTCACCTTGAATCGATACAATTATAAGAGTGCAGTCCCTAGCTGGAGTTATATGAAATTGTGATGTATGAATATCATAAGGAATCATGTTCAAAACATGATTAATAAAGGTTCTGTATCAGCACTTCAGTTGATAAAAGTTAAGGACATACAAAAAAAAATAGCAGAATTCAATCTCTAAAAATGTTCTCCATCCCACTTTTCTTTTCTCCCACCCCCTCCGCATGGCACATAATGTGGGTATTAGGCCTTACTATAGAAAAGAAAAGAATATGAACTAATAAGGAATCAAGTGGTATTTCTAAATATGTCATTCAAAAGAATAAAAAAAATAATGTGCCTAGTCAATTGGAATTGAAAAAAATTTATTCCTATCATTGCAAATATATGATTCACGCAAAAGATAAAGAAATGGATAAAATTCAATGTTTTAAAAACCATATTAGATTAGCAAGTTCAACCGGTCACATGAATCGGTTATATTCTCAATCCGATTGTTTTTTTTTTTTTAATTATGTTATTCAGTTCAATTTCGATTGAACTATTAATTTAGTCAATTGAATCATGACTCGAGATCTCATCGATTCAATTTATGATTCAATTTTTAAAATATTGATAAAATTGATAGCTTATGTGTCATCCTTCCAATGAGCATGAAACATGATATATTATTTTTTACACAAACAGCGTCATCCTTCCAAGGAGCATGAAACGTGATTTTTATTTTTACACAAAACATGATATTTTTTTTTTTACACACACTTCAATTTATGATTTAATTTTTAAAATATTGATAAAATTGATAGCTTATGTGTCATCCTTCCAAGAAGCATGAAATGTGATTTTTTTTTTTACACACACACACAGTGTCATCCTTCCATGAAACATGATATTTTTTCTCACACACATATATTTTTTATTTAATCTTCTTGTTCTTAGAAGTTCTATGGAAATAAATTACTATTTCCTTCCCCCACTCACACATATATATTTTTTATTTTATTTTTTCTTAGAAGTTCTATGGAAATAAATCGGTATTTCCTTCCCACACATAAAAGGGGGCTTATTCTAAGTTCTAACATACAAGTTAATTTAATTATTTTTTCATAATACAAAAAAAATCAATTTACATTTCTATTATCTATATATACAATCTTCTAAAGATTATCTTTAATTTCTGCAAAAATAAAAAATAAAAAAATATATCTTGTCTTAAAATATGCATATTTTACATGTAACGAATGATTATCTTAGTTTATTATTAAGGGTGTCATTAGTAAGAGTTGGTAGTTATAACTTTTGGTATGTCTATCTATTACATATAATAATTTTGTAACCATTGTTTAGAGTCTTTTATAAGGACATGATTTTTCATGAAGAAATGATAAGAAAAGAAAAAAAAAGAAAGAAAGAATACAACTAGTTCTTGAATAATTAGATTTTGAGTCTATATTTCTATTATCTTGATTTTTTAAATTTTTCTTCTCTATTTTCAACATATCTCTAATTTTAGTATTCAATGTTTTTTTTCAAACTACTACTATTAATTATTTATTTAAATATTTAAAAGTAAATATAAAAGATTAAAATCATATATGCATCTCCTTACTGATTTAAAATTTAAAAATTAAAAAAAAATATAAGAAAAATAAAATTAAAAATACATTTTATGCTTTAATTATAACTATTTATGAATACTTCTCAACTTTTTACTGCATAGTTATAATTTACTTTAAAAATACAGTTTAATGGTCACATAATACTGGTCAATACCCTGGTTTTTTATATAAAATAAATCTATCAAATCGTGGCTTCTTTAAATAAGTTAATGAGGAAAAATATTTAGAAAATAGATGCTTACAAATCTCTAACATTGTATTTCGGATTATTAAAAATATAATTATTTAATTTGATTCAATTTTAAAATAAATTATATTTAAAATTTGATTAAATCTAAGCATATTTTTATATATACACAACCAAAATTATAAATTAAAATAAATTTATACAAATAAATTTTTATTTTATAATTTTTCAAGTAAATATTTTTATATATAAATTAAATGAAATCCCATATTTTATAATTCTGAACGCATGTAAGTATTTGAGACAAATTCTGAAGATAATTATTAATAAAAAACTAAATTCTATAAACAACTTTTATTTATAAAAAAAATTGATCATTAACTTTTTAATCAATAAACCCTACTTTGCATAATGCAAATTGCTTTTTAATCTATAAGGTGTTCAGCCGCACCTTCTCTTCTCCACTCTAATCCATCCGACACCCTTTATCCTGTCTCAAATCAAAACCTCGTTTGGGGTTTACACTGTCTACCAGCACAGCACCACTTCTAATACTCCATCTTTCCCTGTAGTGCTTCTCAACTTCTCTCTCTGTCACTGCCACCATAGGATGCAAATCACTCACTCTTCAATGCGCAACCAAGCTTTAATTTCCAGTTCTAGGACACCAATTTGAGTAGCAGCATCCTTTAAACATACCCATTCCCTAAATTATTATTATTATTATTATTTTGGCTTTCCCAATCTCTCATCTTTGAACCAGCAATAATATAACACCCCAAGTCCAAAAATTTGTTCTTTCTTCAATGAATTCTATTTCTTTAGGTTCCTTTGTCCTTAAATCGCCACCAGTATGCAAATTCCACCCACGTCTTCAAATGAAACACCAACACATTATTCACCATCTCTGTAGCAAAGGTGTCAACATATCTTCTATTTCTCTCACCTCAAAATACACTATGCCCACTTTGTTGCAAGCCACTGACTCCAATATTGATGCCCCAGTTTCTTTCCCTGAGGGGGCTGCATCTGTTGTTCCCATTGAAGAGGTTATTGAGAAGGATTGGTCAGTGCTTGATTCTGATGGAGCCAGTTCTGGAGGGGAATTTAAGAGAAGCATTGACCGCATTATATCTGCTGGAAAGGTTGAAGAGAGTTCAAGGGTTTTGGTTTCAACTGGGTCTGAAGAGTTTGTGGATTGCTTGGTGGATTCAACTCCATGTAAATCACTGCTTGTTGTCCATGATTCACTTTTGATATTGGCTTTTATCAAAGAGAAATATGACAAGGTTAAGTGTTGGCAAGGAGAAATTATATATGTTCCAGAGAAATGGGCTCCCTTGGATGTTGTGTTTCTTTATTTCCTACCTGCGTTGCCCTTCAAACTTGAGGACATTCTGGGGTCTTTGGCTAAAAAATTATCACCGGGTAAGTTTTCTCTTAAATTTTAATAACCTTGTAATCAGTTTCCTGTTATAGCAATTTATTCTTTCTTGTTACTGTTTATCTCATTACATATTGGAAGGTAGAAAACCCAATAAAACTTCTTTGTTTCTTTATAATTTTGTATATGAACTTCATACAAGTATAAGCAGTCATTCATTCCATTTACTTCACACATCTTGTGTCTCACATTTTTGCCTTTCATGAAGCTTTTGAGTAATGTTTCTCTGCACTACTCCCTAGAACACTACTTGCATACCAAAATTTCTATGCCCATTATCACATCCTAGCTCTTAGTTTGCTTGTAACTATGTTTTTATAAGATGATAATTTTTTAAACGGTTCTGTTATTTATACACCTGACAACCCAAGCCTGGGTTATACGTGGTCATCAATGATTTAATTATTGGTTACCAACTTATCATTTATTGTTAAAAAAATACGTTGCTAGTCCGTTAACCATGCGATAAACCTTGTCAACCAATAATTTTCTCGTCGGTAATCAGGTGTAGTTTAGGTGTAGATGAAACATTTTTTATTTTGAAATGTGTAATTTTTAAATAACCTTTATATTCTTACATCAAATAGTGCATACACCTCTTTTCACACCTCATCTAATACCATTCATTATACATATTTTTTCTTATCACTTTCTCTCACTCAATCACATCCCTTAAAAAGGGTGTGAATAGTATCTGCACCCCTTTTAAGGGTATAGGATGATCTTTATTTATTTTCAAACTAACCATAAGTTATTAATAACTTAATCCTAAGTCACTAGTTACATGTAAAAGCAGTGCACCATATAAACTTGACGGATTTTCTCAGTGCACCATATGTTTATCTTAGCTGAATATTCTTGCCTCTTTTCAAACTTAGCTCAGTACTCTCAAGATGCTTTTTTCTTTTTAATTTCGGATTTGACCTGTAGGTGGAAGGGTGATTATCAGTCATCCCCAAGGGAGAGAAGTATTGGAACAGCAACGACAACAGTACCCTGAAGTAGTAGTTTCTGACTTGCCTGATAATACAAATTTACGAAGGGTTGCAGCTGCTCATTCTTTTGATGTGGCTGAATTTGTGGATGAACCTGGCCTTTATTTGGCTGTTTTGATCTGGTCGGGGGCTTAAAAACTATAGTAGATACATTTCAGTACACAATTTGCTTGGGCTTTTTATATGGTTTTTCGCTTTATAACTGTTACCTTGAAATTTTGGATGAAAATTGAAATTATAAAACGATTCAATTTGGTTGGTATGTGAGGTTTTCCCTAATTTTTAAAACCATTGTGTGCTGTGGCACTCGGAAGGTCTACATCCTTAATTATGGAGTTGTATACTAATTCAATATTTGTCTTTACAAGTAACTTCGATGATGCCACCAACTTTGTATCAATGTTTGGTTTTGCACCTGCTGTGCATTGCATGTTAAGCTCTTCGTTTCTCATATACGGTCTGAGAAATATGTGAACGTCATCCTTAAACTATGGCTCCAAAACAGAGTATTTGCACCGAAACACTGGCATTTTGACTCTCTTCCTGGCACCGTTTTTAACGGATTCCTTTTCTGGAGAACGAAGATCAATTGGAGCACTCGGTTTAGTGCTTTTATTACTGGCGTTTGAAAGCTTTGGTTTAAGTGAGGTGCTTTGGGTGAGTGATTTGCTGCAATAGGGTCTTCTGTGTGTTCTGGCTATATCTTGGATTCTTGTATTAGTCCTTGCGACAGAACACGAACAGTTCTTTAACAAATTCTAAAACGTAAGGGTGTCCCTCGATAAGTGGAACAACCGAACAAATATGGGCGAATTAGGTTTCTATGGATCATTCTTAAAGGGGCTGCGGTGTATGCCAATACGGGATTCCAATCAATACATATCAGGCTCCCATAAAAACTGCATATGGTACCTACAATTTGCGCATAGGATTTCATAATACTTGCACAAAATTTTTATGCATTTCTCTCTACGTGACAAAATCATATATGAGACTCACATGAAAGGATCTAAATTTGAATTCAATTACTTGTACATTTTTCCACCAGATGAGAAAAACCATCAACCTTGGTCAAGCAAATACTTTAATCATAATTATAGTGTCCGCTCAAAAATCCCGATACAGCTTTCACTATTAAGTCTGCTTTGGTTCCAGCATGACACAAAAAGAATTGCAAAGAACAAATGCTTCATTGAAACTGGGGGTAATTATGACCTCACACAAAAAGACCTTCAAAATACCAGCACTCAATCTTTCTCTACATCAAAGGGAAAATAAAAAAGACAAATTGGGCAACAATTAACTAATCAAGCTATAGGCTAAAATTGGAAATTGCTGAAGGAAGCTTATTGTTTACCAAATTACAGTACTCAAACCTCCATCGCCATATATGAAGATAGGGACTGGATTCCACAACAGCCACCTTATACTTCTCACTTTATCATTTTAAAAAATTGAAAACCTTAAGCTATTACTTGCCGCAAACAAGTTGTATTCCTCCATGGTGGTAGTCTCTTTCTTATTGCAAGTCTGGACTTTTTCGACAAGATCTGCTGAACTTTTTGAGCTAAAATCCCCAACAGTACCATCATTTGAAGATGCAGGATTCAATTTACAACCTGCTGAAAGGGCAACAGGCCCACCAAAATGAAACAAGGAAAAGCCACTGTTATTCTCTTGGGACTTGGCAGAATTATCATGTCTAACTTCTTCATTCAACACTGGTTTTTTGGAACTAGCTCCAGCTGGAAAAGCCTTTTCTGCAACAGATCCATTAAGATGCTCTTGTATGGAATCTGGCTTGGAAACTCGAGTCCGTTCCTCTGCATTTAAGACATTAGCTCTGGCAACTGGCTGATAAACTGGAACAGCAGGGTTAAATAAGGGACTTGGTTGCTGTAAGGCACCATACTGCAAGCAGAAGTGTGGGTTCTCATTTAAGCCATATCCAAGAGGGCCAGCATATAAATAGTGATTTGGGTGTGGGAAGGGCACCAAGCCATTTGTGGGAGCTGCTGGCCATGAAACTGGATTTTGACGGAAATAACCCATTGTTGAAGGAGCTTGGAACACTGGAAATTGTATATTTTGGTTCGGCACCAGGGGAAGCAGGCGTTGAGGTTGAGAACACACATTAGTGGTGGGAAAACCATTATCAAAATTTTGGGCAATTTCCACCACAAGATTGCCCAATGCATCACTTCCTTTACCATCCAAGGATGGACCAAACAATGAACTTGACCTTCTTGCCAAACCCTCACCATTTGCATCCTGGTTATCGTCCATACCAACTTCATGACAGTCAGACAAGCCATTTTCAATGCAAGCTGAACTATCTCTTGCTTCATATTGTTGGCTAGCATCTTCTGAATCTGATGTGGTTGAGGATTCTGTATTTTCACGGTTTGAAGAGGTTGTATTATTATCACCCTCACTCAGACATGATGAGCAGTTATCAGAACTAGAAGTGCTACTTTGATTGGGATCAGACGAATTATTCAAGGCAGAGCCTCCAGTTGGACATATTCCAGGTTCCTCAGAAGCAATTTCCGTAGAGCTACAAGAACCTTCAGCTTCCACATGAAAGTTGTTTTGACAGCCTTCATCCATTTCACTTAATCTCTTCAAGTTACAATCCCGATCATCATTTTCACCTGAATCAACAGCTTCACCAACAGATGACTTGATCAGATCAGACTGAACTCCTTGAACCTTAGTGGACCTCAATATAACATCAGAGTCTGAATTACTACGGGGATACTTCTGAGATTCCGTAGGCTCCCAAACTTTCTTTGGTTGAAACAAATCCCTGCTGGGATAGTTCCCCGAGATGATTTTGCTTTTGGGTCTCCCATTACTCTCATGCATATAGTCTACTTGATTATACTTACTACCACGATAAAACTGCTTAGATGTATCTCCTGCAGATTCAGAATTACTTGCAGGTTTTGTCTCCCGAATAACTCTAGTCACAGGAGAATGTTGCTCAACCTTTATCCTATATTCATTATTCAGGCTACAACTGCAAGAATGGGAATCATATCTGTCATTCATCCGGTTGCTGGAACTAAAGAACTTCTCATTATACTTAGGACCAACATTTCGACCATTGGGTTTTGTCGGAATATTTATTCTTGATTGCCTATTCAATCCATTGATTACCCTGGATGATGTCACAAAACTCTCTCCATAATGTCTTGGCTCAGATCTGCCAACCATCACACCATTTTCTGAACCAACTGCATAACGGCGTCTGTCAGACCACTTCATAGGCATATCCAGTTGAAATTCTTTCCTAAATCTTAGTCTTCGACGAGAAAGCATTGATTGTTCAACTGTAAACTGACCTGTCCCATCTTTTGTATTGGAAATTTCTTCATCACAATCATCATAACAATGGTCTTGTGTTCTCAAAGTACTACACTCACTAGAGAATTCTTCATCTTGGATGTTAGGAGAATCATCCCTCAATAGATTAGCTTCATCTGTTTCAATAACTGAATTCCTGCAGCTAATAAGATTATCTTGCTCCGTATCAGCAACTGCAGACAATTCTTCCTTTGAGACTTCAGGAGAACCAAGAACATCATTTGATTCAGGACACCTTTTTTCTTTATCTTTCTCCTTTCCTTTTAGTCTTTCCTTCCTCCGAAGTTTTTTCTCCCTTTCCTTTGTCCTTCTCCTCTCCTTGCGTTCTTCTTCTTCACGTTTTTCCTTTTCTTCTTCTTCAAGAAGTTTCATCTGTGGACAAAATTTATATAATTAGGATTTAGGAAGTGTAATTCCAAAATAGAAGCAAGAGTTCTGTTTTTTCATTTTAAAAATATATATATATATATCCCCAAAAGTCTTTTTCCTAGAAGCATAATAACTAAGACCTGCTTTTCTAATGTAATGATTTCTTTGCATGCTACATGCACTCGTTCCTCCAGCAGTTTTAGTGCAAGACAAACGAATATGCTGTGTGCATTTTGGCGTGCTGTCCCTTCTCTGAAAGCCTTTTCAACCTGAAAGGATAAGACATAGTCAGCAGTTGAACAAGACAGACAGACAGACACAAAAATAATGTTAATGCTAAACATGCCTGTTCTTTAAAAATAACAGTGGCAGCATCTAGAAGAAATTCTCGAGCAAGTTCAGGGCTTTTTGCATGTTTTTGGGGACGGGAGCATTCTCCATCAAGCTCATTTCCATCCTTGTCCATTGAATCATCATCCTAAAAGCATACAATTGTAAAAAAAACATATGAAACTTAGCCAGACAAATTCCTCATAAATAATTATCAAAATGACAAAATCCCATGAATTATGGATAATAGCAAGGAAGTTTACTTCCTTAGTGAAACTTGTATTACCTCTTCTTCCTCTGCCTCTTCAGCATGCTCAAAGAATCTTCTGATATTTTCCCCTTTTGTGATTGTAAGGTAACCATCTCCTACAATTAGCCTGCAATGAACACACTGCTGACCCTTCAATGAATGAGCTTTAACAGTAAGTTCAGTACAGCGTCCATCTAGTTTCCAAGCTCGGAGGGTGATGAAACATGCACTTAAACCACCAAGATCCAGGCCACTGACTTGAACACATCCATTCATTCCAACATTTTCGAATTCCAAAATGTCAGATTTTCCTTCAGTTGACCCCACAGCCCACTCAAAGTGATGATAGGATCCCGAAGTATCAGCAAACGTCTGACGCCAATCAGCTTGAATTGAGTCATCAGATACCTGATAAAAGCAAATGGATAAATGTTGTGTTTGGTAGAATATCTACTCTAGACATCACTATAGACTCTTAAATTGAAATCCTAATCACAATAGATTTTACAGCATAGAAATATGAAAGTCACACCTCATACTGAAAGGCTGTGTCAGCAGCACAAAACCAACTGGTGCAACGAGGTTCTCTGCGCATGCGCTTCAGTTCTTTTAGTTCCTTGAATTCTCGAATAACATTTCTTCTACAATCTCTGCAAAATCTCTTGCTATCAAACCTGATAGATAAATGGCAACTTATTAGTAAAAATGAAGCATAAAAATTCCTTGTAAAACATACAAATATATATATAGTCAGCAAGGGCAAGGGAGATCACAACAGATACTATAACACTGCCTTGAAGCTTTCATATCTAGCTTCAAATGATGACAAAACAAATTAAATCATGCTAGAAATTAAGGAGTAGGCGTTGCTTCTATGTATTTCAATAAGCATTAGAACAAAGTGTAGGAAAAGAAATGGCTAAAGAATCAAAAGAAATTCACTTCTCTAGTCTAATAGCATGAAGACCAAAATGACAATAAAAAGCAACAAGTTTTCTGACTAAGTACAACAAGCCAGCACCAGACACAATGTTGGAAATTTAAAATAAATGGTATGGAACATAAAGCTTCACTTAATATCTTTTGCAGAGAGATTAAGTAACTCCAGAGACAAAAACACTCGAAGAAAACATTAAATAAACAAGTAATAACATGCAAATAGCAAATACTGCAGTAAATCTATAATAATATTTTCCTACTTACATCAGAAAGGTAAAAAATTGTTAATATTTTAACCTACCATGGTGCCTATGCCAAAATCACTCTGAAAATGCAGAAGCCTAGTCTGTTACTCTACTCCATAATATATATCTAATAAAATGTTATTCAAATTCTTTTCCTGTTTCTTTGTCGTTCTTAACTGATACAAATCTTAGGAGAACCACACCACAAAAGCTAGCCATTGTGGTTGGAGAGCCCAAGACCATATAAATCCCACACCGGAATCTCATACTTCCGATGTGGGACTCAAGTCCCATACCTTGCAATTGGATCCTAACAATCCACCACGCTCCGCAGCTTTGGCGGCCACGCGGGCTGACTGTGCACTAGCCCTTTGACTAGTCCCGGGCGAACACTACAATGCTGGCGTCACCACCCGCGCCACTCATTTGCAGGTGAGAGGCATGGTGGAAGGCTCTGATACTAATTGATACGAACCTTAAGAGAACCACACTACAAAAGCTAGCCATTGTGGTTGGAGAGCCCAATACCATATAAACCCCATACTGTAATCTCATACTTCCGATGAGTCCCACACCTTGCAATTGGATCCTAACATTAACTCAAGTGATCAAGTCCCATGATTTAAGAATGTAAATTATAAATACTCCAACGTGTGACCTGTCAAAAGATCTCCTTACAAACAAGATCACCATGCTCTCACAAAAGGGTTAGTGGACATTAATGTGTTAAATAATTGTCAACGAAGATGGCCATATTCAGGAAATTTAAACCCTTCAGATGAATGTCTGAGATTCTCATTCTTTTTACATCAGTTTCAACTGTATAATTGCTTCTAGTATCAGAATTTATATTATTATTCCACCAATAACAATCTGTCACTTATCTAAGGCATAACAGTGTGAGGAATGTACAAATAGATACACACCTGTACATAAGTCTCTCAATAAAATCCTCTTCCTTCATCCTTAGAAGAGATTGCCGAGTCTCCTCTCCCAGTGCTGACCAAAAATCCACCAGTGTATCACATGAAAGTCTGGCAGTGTGCAGGGCACATGTTTCTCTTGTCCCATGTCCTCTGCCATAACTCACTACTCCTTGGCTTATCCAACCACGGCCTTCCCCACCACAGGCATCAGGATAAAGCAGTTCTCTTTCCCGCTCCCTTGCACGTGCCCCATCAAAGACCTAATATGAGCAAAAGTTTAGTTACCAAACAAGGAAAAGAATTGCATGAGGATCCAATATAAATGTGCTGCACTTACAATTTGCAGTCCTTTCAAAGACTTTGAATACAAATAGCAGTTCATTAGTGATAATGAACCATCACGGGTTGTGGTCAAACCTCCCCAAGGATGGACAGATGGATCTTGAATTTCATCTTGGCACCCATTGATAATGCTTGATCCACCATTATTTTGTTTTTTCAAACCTCCAGGTCTGCTGCAAGGAAAGTGAGCACCCACCCCTTCCTGCTGCAAAGATTTCCCATACATAACAATCTGCAAAAAACCTTCAAGCAGCAACCCATTGCACCTAGAGCAGTACATATTTTTACGAGCTTGCTCAAAAAGGGATTGCTTGTCTATCCTCAAGAGTTCTTGCCGAGCTTGCGGCGACAACTCACTCCAGAACTGTATCACAAGAATGTAAAACACCCAATAAGAGACAAGTTAAGCATGCTAAAAATTGCAATTTTATCCAACGAACAAGGTGATATGTGCAACATGTCCTCAGGTCAAAATTCAATCTCTGTGACTTAATATCAGTTCCAATGGATGTTCTTTCCACTTCTGCCCCTTGTATTCCCACAATTTAGTTGCTTACAATCATTGATAAGCTAGGAAGCATGGATATGACAGGGGACACAAATACGATACAAAACGGATAAGGGAATATGACAAATATTAAAAATTATAAGACACGACATGGCAAGGGTATATAACATATAGGCAGCCTGGAGCTATAAAGCTGCCACCATCCATAGAGTCCAGGGAAGGATCGGACCCACTATGTGAGTCTATAGTAACCAGCCTTAACTTGCATTTGCAAGAAGCTGATTCCACGACTCGAACCTGTGACCTCCGGGTCACATAATGACAACTCCAACCGTTGCGCTAAGGCTAAATTGAAATTAATATAACATGTCATATTATTATTAACACAAATCCTATAATTTAATTTATAATATATAAAATTAATACAATATTAACTCAAAACACAAATCCTAAATTAAAATAGAGACATTAATGTTACAAAAATCAACAGTAGTTATTGTAGACATAATAAAAAATATTATCTATCTAATTATTGCGGTATCTCATCTGTATTGGTAAAAAATTCAAAAAATAAAAGTAAAAAATTGTAGAATACTAGCTAGGAGTATCTGATGGTGTCTTAGAAGTGTCCGACACCAACACGTGTCCAACACCCGTTCGACGACCATTTTGAATTGTTTGTGCTTTATTGTTGGTAAGTCATTGCCTCGGCTAGAAAAGTATCATTAATCTCAACCTCGAGCGAGGCAATGCTTGCAAAAATGGTAGATATTAGTCAATGAGCAATAAAAAAAAAGTAATAGAAATATTAGAATCCACATGTAACATCAGTTTTTTTTTTAAAAAAAAATAGCCCTTACTAGGCACTGATGTGAAGATACTAAAGAGTAAACTGAATCTCATTTTTCAAATACAAACATACTGAATTAGAAAGAGAAAAAAAATATATATTGTGTCTAACAATGATACATCCAAAACCCCGAGAAAGCAATCAAAGACATGTTTCACCTGTAAGATCCAATACAACAGTCAAACAAGCCATCACTATTAGCACAATAATCAATACAAAACAGTGATCTAGCAGCAATCTAAAAACTAATAGAAAAAAAAAACAAAATTAAAAAAAAAATCAGTACCTTCTGGAGCTGATTGCAGCTAACGTCGTCGCGATTCTTAGACCAGAATCCATTGGCAGAAAGCGTAGATGAGCCATTACTGAATTGTTCGTTCGTTTGCGCTAATCCAGGCATTTTCAAACCCTGCGAGATTCATTCACCAATGCTTCGCTGCTTCCATAAATTTTTAATTTTAATCGATTCTGAAAAATTCATATCAATCGGATGCGAAAGTAAATAATAAGCATAAATTAATAAATTGAAACCAGAAATGGGCGATAGATCGAAACGGTTGTCGTTTGGATTGAAACTGAAGGAAGGATTGGTTGAAATGAAGATGCAACAGCGATCGAAATCGAAGAGGTGCGATAATTGAGAGAGAGAGGGTTTTTGGTAGATGAGAGGAAGAAGAAGATAGAGACGATGAGATTTGGAGGTGTGTGCGACTGCGTGTGTGAATATATTTGTGGAGAAAATGAGGGAGAGACAGATACAGAAGGATTTGGTATTGGTAATGGTAATGGTAATGGCAATGGTAATGGTAATGGTAATGCTTGCTTTCTCTTTATATAAGGCGCGGTTAAAAGGAACAAAGCCCATTGCTGTTACTTATATCAACAATTTAACCAAAAAAAATTAAAAAAAAATAGCATTTGGATAAATTAGTTAATCGAATCAAATAAAAATAAATAAATAGGTAATATTAATTAATAATTTTTCTCAGAAAACAATTAGTAAATTTTTTGGTGGTGAAAAAACAATGTGATGTATGAAAAATGAGACCATTCTTTTGTACTGTTTTACTATGAAATTAGCATATTATTTGGGTAGTCGTGTTTTTGTTATTCAGTATCTCAGTAAGTTGTCAAATAATAATTAGAATTAATAGTTTATGTAAGTATTTTATTGAAAAAATCAATAACTAATAAATGTTTAATAACTAATTAAATATTATTGATATTAAGATAAAAAATTCTTAAGTACTGTAATAATTCCTTAAATCAACATCAAAATAATAGTTAGGATATGTTTCTTTTTTTTTATTTTGATTAAAATAAAAGAAAACTTCATTATTTAGTCACTCAGGCTATAACCAAACTTCCAAACTCAGACTGTGTAACATCGCCCAAAAAAAATACCTATTTACAACCCTACAAAAATTTGTCAAAATAACTTGCATGGATCACAAATTCAATTCTTTACACTTCAAATAAATATAAATAAATAAGCAATAATAATTAATAATTTTTCTAAAAAGGTAACTAATAAATTTGTTGGTGGTGAAAAAATAATGTAATGTATGAAAGATGACCAATCTTTTGTATTCTACTATGAACCAAACAGATTAGCAGATTATTGGGTATGCATTATGAAACAAAACCAATGCATTATAGGAAATAGAATCACATTTAGCAAGTAGGTATGTACAATAATTCCCTAATTAATAGAACAAACTATTACCGTCACGAGGTGATGAACTTGCTTGTTGTTGTTAGCTCAGCTTTGCATTGGAGGGTAGTTGCTCGGTCATAAGAGATGGGGTACCTACAAGGTCAATCCAACGCTCGACATATGAATAAGTGTATAAGGGAGAAAAAGGGTGAAGAGTGAACATAACTTGTAAATGCTGAGGTCAGTGGTATCTATAGGAGAGTATGCCATGCTAAAGGTGACACGTGTAGTAATCATTATAATTATTATGATGAGATATTTTGTTATGAGAGTCAACATTCTCGTGATGACAAGTGTCTGTTCAATTAAATAGAGATATTTTAGAATTAGGGTTACATGAATGGGGTCTGTGATAGAGGGACTTGATCGATAATATCATATATGAGGTATTCAAGTGAGTAGTTTATATGACATGTGGTGTGCTTAAGATTCTTACACCTTTCTAGCTTTGGATTAGCTATTAGTTATTTAAGATTGAGCAAAATCGGTTAAGATGAAATTTTCATGTGAATTTAATATGTAAGTGGGTTGGGCCTACAGGTTCAGTTTTAATAGGCCTACTATGATTCACAACCCCTCATTTCAGAGCTTCTAATGAAGTGATTGAGCTTTGAGGGCTTAGGCTTTTGTTTCGCCAATGTCGATTATGAGTGGATTAGATGGAGTTAGGTTTGTGGTTTAGGTTTGTTGTGCTAAGTCTGTTGGTCCCATTATAACCCACAAGCCCCTAGTTCGAAGCTTCAGATGAAGTGATCAAGTTAGGAGTTATTTGATGAGTTTTTCTCGCCAAGCAGACATATAATATTATCCTAGGTCAGTTAATATCAAACATCCAAGATTTGAGGGTTTTTGACCAAATTGCCTTTTGTGACAAATATATTTACTAAAATGTCACAGTTTTCAAACTATTTATCAGAATGTCACTGTTTTGGATATGGTGACATTTTTTAATCTTTGTTGGGTCATGTAGGATACGTCAATACGTATGGCGCATCCTACAAGAATACGCCAACACGCGTGGCGTTTTCCACATGGTAACGCCAGACGTGATGACATTTTCTATGTGTAAACACCACGCGTGTTGGCGTTTCACAGGTGGAGAAAAAAAATAAAAAAAAATAAAATGTCACGTTGCATGTGCAGGGCATTTAACTCATTTCATATGGATCTCTTGAGAAATAGCGCCAAGAGACACATATAATTGACATGTCTACTAAAGAGTGCATCATAATATTGAGAAACAATAGTTTCAATTAATTTATTTATACGCCAAGTATTTGCTTCTGATCTGTATAGTAATCGATGTGGGATTTTGGTATTGGTAAGACAAAACAACTAAGTAAAATAACAAAATACTTTTGTTCGATGTGAGACTTTTCAATGGGTGAGGATTAGTGGAGGACTTTTCCACTAACATGAAAAACAATATTAGATTTGCAAACCTCACTCTTTTTGAGTCGTATTCAATGTCCATAAAATGAAAAATAAAAAAAAGAATAAGGGACAGGGGAAACTAAACTAGTTAGTGTTTTAGTATTTGATTCAAAACAATAGATAAATTAAATGTTGTTGTTGAGAAAAATAAAGTCGTAATCTTATACAACATAATCCTGAAAAGTTTAAAAAAATTAGAACTTATATCATGCTTATATTCAACCATAAAAAAAAATCTTTTTATTTTTCCTTTTTCTTTCCTTTCTTGAAAAATATGATAGGCACTTTGGTTTCTAACTTGAATCTTCACCAGTGTAAGCAAAGACATAACTTATATGAAGAACCAGACTATCCTAATTCCTATATTTTCAAATTTCATATTTGCGAACCCATCAATACTTGATGACCAACTTCAAGTGAGTTTCTAAATTTTTACCAGAGATAATAAGGAAGTCTCTGTCATTTCATGATTAGTTTTATTATTATAGATAAGATAAAAAAAAGACAACATATCATGAATTCTGAAGCAAACATTAGTTCTGACTGCTAAATTCCAAATAGAGAACGAAATAATCAATTCATTGACATAAGTTCATTATCAAGTCTTTGCTAATTTTATTCTAATGAATCTGGTTTAATATGTTCATCAGCAAAAGACAACAACAACAATTATTAAATAATGATATAAATATACCATATATCAAAACATAATTAAAGCTGGATAATCTGATTATCTTCAAGTGACGAGTTGAGATGTAAAATGCAAGTGACAATTCTGTGCCAAATAAAAGAGGAAAAGGGAAAACTAGTTATATGTAATATTATTATATTAATAACTATGCAGCAAATATATATATCTAGTCTAGACTAGTTTAGTTTAGCCACTAGACACTGTAGACTAGTTTAGTTTCTCATGTCCCTTGTTCTTTTTTTATTTTTCATTTTATAGATATTGAATACGACTAAAAAAGAGTGAGGTTTGCAAATCTAATATTGTTTTTCATTTTAGTGAAAAAGTCTTCCATTAATCCTTACCCACATAAAAGTCCCACATCGAACAAAAATATTTTGTTGTCTTACTTAATTATTTTGCCTTACTAAAATCAAAGTCTCACATCGATTACTATACAGATCATAAGCAAATACTTGACCTATAAATAAGCTAATTGAAACTGATGTTTTTCAATATTATACTACACTCTGTAGTAGACATGTCAATTGTATGTGTCTCTCGGCACCATTTCTCAACAGATCCACATGAAATGAATTAAATGCCCTGCACATGCAACGTAGCATTTCATTTTTTTTTCTCCACGTGTGAAACGTTAACACATGTGGCACATCTTACGTGGATACGCCAACATGCGTGACATTTACACATAGAAAACGCCATCACGTCTGGCATTACCATGTGAAAAACGTCACGCGTGTTGACGTATCTACGTAGGATATACCACGCGTATTGGTGTATACACGTAAAAAATGTTATCTCCTCTGATGTATCCTATGTGATCTAACAAAAATTAAAAAATATCATCATAGCTAAAATGATAGTATTCTAATAAATAGTTTAAAAATTATGATATTTTGATAAATGTATTTGTCACAAAGAATAGTTTGATAAAAAATCCCAAGATTTGATGTGTTAAGGCCATTACTTTGAGTTCATTGAGCCACGTTCACCGGACCTATTATGGTCCACAAACAAATAATGAATAATTAAAACTTGTCATATATTAAAATAAAAAGGATTTGATCTTCAAATCATCTTATTTATTTATTTATTTTAAAAAAAATACCACAAGAGTTCGTTCAAAAACAAATATAAGAATTAAGGATATTTAAGACCTATGCTCACCCAGAGCTAATTAGAATTGATTTCGGGTCTAGAAAATAGACTTGGTATATTTTCGTATTTGGTTCAAATTACATTTTAGATTGATCCAACTCAACTTTGTATCATAAAATATTTTAAATTTTATAATTTTTTATAATTAATTATAAACAATAATGCTTCATAACTTTAATTAATATTTTTTACATAATATAATAACATATTTATATTGATATAATTTATTCATATTATAAAATATCCATTAATTTTAATTAGTTACTTCTAAAATTTATTAATTTAATCATGCATAATATCTAAATTTATACATTCATTCCTATATAATATTTTTAAGTACTCTTTTTTAAGAGTAATTTAATTTGTTATGCTACTTTCTAATGGCACATGTCTCTTTTTTAATACATTTTTTTTCCTTAAAAGTTAATGTATTATGCTGATCTATCTATTTAAATACTACATATATTTTCTTTAAACCTTAAACATAGTACAATTCTGTGTCTGGTTTTTGAAGGAGTAGTGTAATTCTTGCATAATTATTTCTCACTTTGAAGGCTCTTAAAGAAAAATACTTGAACTTCTCGTCCAAAAAAAAAAAAAAATACTTAAACTTGGAAATGCTTTCATTATTAATCGTTACTACCACGTCATCACCTGAGGATATCAATGTAAATTCACATTAGCCTGGGCCTTACAAGTTGCCAATTTTATGATAGAAACGGGACAAACACAGCATACGGGGAGGAGGATCAAAGTCAATTATAAATTCTTGTGCTGATATGGTACGGAGATAAGAACATGCACCTGATAATGATCGGCATTTAATTATTAGGAATCAAATCATAATAAAAAGTTTTTATAATCAATAATTAAATTCCTATATTACATATTATTATATTCATATAGTTCCTCTTAAATTATATGAATTTTAAGTATTTTTATATAACTATATGTATGTAGTCATATAGAGTATAAATGATTAAATTAGTAAATTGCAAAACTGCATAAGTTTGTTTCTAAAACTTCATTGTATTGCATTAATATTTTTCACTTTTTGTGAAAATATGTACTTTTCATTTCATTATTCATTTATTATGTAGTATTTTAGGATGCAATATGTTTGGAAAAAGTCTTTAAAAATTTTTAAATTCAGAATATTTAAATAAATTTCTGGAAATTTTCAAAACAATTTTTAGATTCAAAGCACCCTTATTTTTTTATTAGTAAGTATTTTAAAATAAAAATTTAAGAATAGTAATTTGAAATTTCCAAAACTGAAAATAAAATTAATTTCTTAACATTTTTTCAAAAGTCTTTACTCTACATTCTTTTAATTATAATATAACAAAAGGATTTTTTATTTTTTATTTGTAAGTATTTTAAACTATAAATTAAAAAAAATATTATTTTGAAATTTCCAAAACTGAAAATAAAAATAATTTCTTAACATTATTCATAAGACTTTACTCTACATACTAAATATGATATAACAAAAGGATTTTATATTTAATTTTATATTGTTTGTTGTTGAGGATTTAGTTTTTGTGCTCAAGATAATAATAATAATAATAATAAAATAAAAATTAACGGACACAAATTCCTTTTAATGAGAGGAAAAACCAACTTCAAAAGTAAATGGTCCAAATATGAAAAGAATTTAATTCTAATACACAGTTGTTATAAAAAAAATATATTATCATTTAATAATATTTTATAATACATTAAAATTAAACTTATAAAAAAGTGCATTGTACTTAGTAAAAAAGATTACACATAATTCTTTTAGTATGTATATTATTATTATTTTATCTATTATTATTTCTATTTTATTAATTTTTTTGTTAAATAACCTTAGATCTTATTTTGATCAATGATTCTAAATAACTTATTTAATAAAATGTTAATAAGATAGAAGTAATAATAAACACAAAAGAATTATCATCACAATAGACACTCCCAATTTCTTCATGTAAAACGCGAGTGACAAAGGCATTACATCTTACAGTCATTGGTCTTGTATATGTGTGGTGCACATAAATTTTATCGAGTAAAGAATTAATAACTTCCAGATCAAAAAAAAACAAGTAACTTCAAAATTGAAAAAATATGTTATTTTAACTTTTACTGGAAAAAAAAATTTATTTTATTAAAGTAATACAAAAAAATTTCAGCATTTTCAAATATTGGAATTAATTGACCCACCAACAAATATAGCAAGAACCAAAAAGGATTGTCAATACTTAATTTTGTCTAATTTAAAAAAAAATTAAAAAGATAAAAATAAAAATAAAAAAGTGTAAGTATCTTTTTTATATATAAAGTCTCATATTGAAAATTTATTCTCTCCACTAAATTCTATGTTGGGAAAAATAAAAATTCATGATTTTTTTGTCTTTTACTCTCGCCACGTACTATATAAGGAGTTTATCCTCAAATATTTGTATCATTCAAAAAATTTCATACAAAAACTTTAATAAAAAAAATTAATAAGTTAAACACGTAGGATTCTGTGCACCACCACATTTTTAAAGCATAATGTTTTTTTACATATTAGAAGTAAGTTTGTTATTCCTCTTTCTTCTTTTATTTTAATTTTTTAATATACTTGTATTATTCATTTTAATTTATTTTTTAACTTATTTTAGTTATTAATTTTTAAGGTTGAATGTAAGGTATTTATCTTTTAAATTATTTTTATTTTTAAATTGGTAGGGCCTTTTTCTTTGCGTCGATAAAAAATAATAAGAAACTACAAAAAAAAAGATAAAAAAGGATTATATAAAACTTTGATTTCTTTGGTTGACTCAATTGAGTTTAGTTCACTCTTTTTTGTTTGTTTATTTAACTTATGTTTGCCTAAATCTCATGATCTCTTGTATTTTCTTGGTGTATTGCTTTGTTTACAATAACCTATTTTTGAATAATTTCTTAATTAAAATTAACTAATTCATATATTTTTTTTAAAAAAATGACGTTAGTATTGAACTCCTCATTGCACTTAAGAGACACCTAGGATGAAAATCAAGCCAAACTGTAATTTTTTATAATTTCGTCTTTGATTCATTTTTTTAGTTATCTTTTTCTATTTTACTTATAAATGTTTTTTTAAATCTTTGACTTTGTTTTTATTCAAACTTGTAAATTTTATGAAATAGTCTTTAACCCTTCCATTGTTAATTAACTTATAATATTTAATTTTTTTAATTTCTTTGTAAATATTACAGCTTGTTTTTCCTAATATTTTTATTTACTCATTCTTTTATTGTATATTTTGTGGGATATATTAGATATTTTTAGGTTGTTTAAATTTGCACAATTAATTTTAAAGAAATTGTCTTACGATAGATGTATGGGGGTGCATGGGGTTAAGTCTCTACCCTTCATTATGCATAACCTACTCCTAATCCTGATTTGTTTGTGCAGTCTGGTTTTAAAATTTTTTAAAAGTTTTCTATTTTTTTCTTATTTCAATAAAGTTGACGGTGACTCCTTCGTTTATTTTGTGTTTTAAAATTTTTAGTTGCCTTCCGTCACAATCTTGATCATGACAAGGATCAACCTATCTCGATCTATCATGGGAGAGCTAAAAATGGGACGAACAGGTTAACTAGTTTTTATTTGATGAAATGGAAATATCAACCCACATCGTCTTATGATGGGTTGATGAGTTAACTCATCTATAATTTTAAAATTTAAAAAAAATGTGTTGGTGGATTAGATGGGTTAACCCATCAAAAATTAAATAAAAAAGTGGGTTATGTGGGTCAATGTGTGGGTTGATTTAACTCGACACCCAAAGTGTTTTGAAAAAAGTAAAATAAAATTGACCCGACAAGTCAATTCATCTGACCTACTACAACCAACAAGTTAAACAGATTGACTTAAGAAAAATGAATTAGACTATGCAACCCAATCCACCATTTATTGTAGATAAAGAAGTTAACTCATTAGGCCAAACTCATTTTGCTAACTCTACCACCAACCCTTTCATTCGCCTTCGAATATCATACCAATGAAAATTATAATCATCATTATGAGTTAAAGTAGTTGTTTGTAGAGTAAATAGCACTCCATCTTCTTGAGAAATACTTAAATTATACAATACTCCTTTATATTTTAAAAAATTACACTCTTATCTCCCAAGAGATGAAAATGTGCTACACTTTTATTCATTTTTATATTTTATGTTAAAAATCACATAGCATTATAGACTTGAAGTCGTAGTAGTCACCAAACAATAAGGTCGAAGTTGTAGGTGTTGGCCGTTAGGCACGGCGACAGCACTGCCAGTAAAATTTTGTTAAGTTAATTAAACATTGTTACAAATATTTTTTAAAAGTTTCTTAAATATCTTCTTAATCGTCCCTGACCTGCGCCAATAGTGTCATCGTGTGTCCAACTGCCAACACCTACAACTTTGACCCTATTGGTTGGTGGCTACTATAATTTGATTTTCAACTCTGTGACAGTTTTAACAAAAAACATAAAAATGAATTAAAGTGTAACACATTTTATCTCTTAGTGGAGGATAGCGCAATTTTTCAAAATAGGAGAGAAGACAATGTAACTTAAGCATATCTTAAGGGAGAAAAATGTAATTTGCTCTTATTTTTATTACAATGTAGGATAGTTGTTAGATTTTTAATATGTGTGGATTAGTATAGTTACTAATTTTCTAAAATCCAAATTAATTGAATGTCAAATGTTGTGGAGCATCTATTGATTTAGCTCATTTGTGATCAATTTTGTTATTGGACTCTTATAAGCACTTAAATCCATATGGATAATGTTGTTTTAAGTTTGTGAACTTTGTGTATGGATTTTCTATGATGGGTAGGTTAACTCATATTGTAAACACAATGTGAGACTCATATTCTCATCTTATATGTATTGTGGTTGCCCCATTGAGGGCACAAGGGTTTTTCTGAGCATATAGGGAATGAGAATAGTTTCTCTCCTCTACACACATGCACCGTTTGCGATTTTCCTTTAAAGATCGGGCATGGTCGCGCTCATATTTGTCTTTTTCAGGCGATTCTATAACTCAATCTCTAATATATTATATTTTATACATGTCATAATTTGAAGTTAAATGGATTTAGAAATTTTGACATGTTGTTAATTAGTTTGAGTCAAAATTCTTTCGATTGGTATCATAGTCAATTTAATCCTAATTATGGTTGTAAATTACTTCTTGTTGAGATTCGAAATTTCAATCAATTCAATAACATCATCTATTTTTGGAAAATTAATCAAAACTCAAATTTGATTTCAAATCCCGTTGTTTGAAGTTTTGACAATTTTTTCAATGTGTAATTTACATGTGTTTTTTGTGCAATTTTTTAACCATACAAGAACATCATTTATGATTTTGGTTTTCCTTAGGCATCATCATCATCATTATTATTATTCCCAATTCTGATTTTGGAATGTGCTCCATGTGCGCAATAATTAATTTTGGTAAATCTTAAATGGCTTCAAAGTTTCATGAGAACGGATGTTACGTGGTGTTGGAAAAACATGTCATAACTGTTTTCCTTCGACCCAAATTATACATATAAAATTAGATAGTCTCGGAACTTGCCTTTGAAAATGCTTTTGTGTATAATTAGGCA